>JAGVSN010000015.1:1314804-2629609 GCA_022651745.1 Parapsyche elsis
TATTTTGGCGCGGCTATTTTAATGCAAATCCAGTCAAAAAGCCGGTCTTTCTGATTCGTCAAAAGAACCGCAGCAGTGTATAGATACACGGTGTATATCTTAAATCCGAATGCTTTGTGCCGGAAAATGTCAAAGCTTTTTTTTTGTCGCGCGACAGTCGAAGCTTTTGTCAAATAAAGTTGTCCGCTTGAAATATTAACTTCTTTTTTTTTGTGTTAATCGCGAGTTGAAAGCTTTGAATGCGCAAAAAAAAAAAATGAAAATGCACAGCGCACGATTCCCGAAAGCTCGATCGTTAAATTATTTTATTTTGTTTAGGGGTGTCGAAATTTTCGAAACGAAATATCACTAGTGTTCGCAATATACATAAAGTTGAAACGGTTTGTAAACACGCTATTACTGTTGTAGTATGTATTTGTCGCATGTGTACTGAAGCTTTTAAAAGCTACGGTAGATCTGTGTCGATGTACATATGTACATACGTTGATTATAACTATTATATACTTGAGTTATTAAGTTGAGTTAATTTCATCGTCATCATTTTCAGCCGTTCACCATCCACTGCTGGGTGAAGGCCTCTACAATCCTCTTCCATTTCTGTCTATCTTGAACAATCTGCATCCACTTGACTCCATACATTCTTCTCAATTCATCAGCCCATCTTCCACTCGATCTACCTTGCTTTCTTTCACATCTTCTCGGATATCATTTCAGTATTTCTCGCATCCATCTGCCATCCATTCTTCTCGCTATGTGTCCACTTTAACTTTTTCACACGTTCCGCTATATCTGCCACTTTGGTCATGCTTCTAACCCATGTATTCCTCTTACGATCTCTTCTTATTATACCGGGCATATCTATGCTAATCTGTGTGCCCTGGATCTTACGTAGCATTCTTTCTCACGTTCTTATAGATCTTTAACTGTGTTCAAATATGTAATTGAAATTTTATATGAAATTTAGAATCTAGCATACTTTTAGCAGTACAAAATGGATTAATCTTTGTTGTTGATTGAAAGTAGAGCGTTCAAGTTAACGGCAAGTCAGCAGCACAATAACTGACAGATCAAGGTCAAATTTTAGCTTTAATGTTAACAGACACAATATCTACAAATTTCTAAAATTGAATCTATAGGTACATATCTATATTTTGGATAATAATATTCTGTATACTTATTAGGTAAAAGCTTCAGTACTCTTAGTTTTCGTATTTCATAATAATAGGTACCCATTATTAATTGACATAGTAAGCTATTTTATATTCTAGTAAAGTTTTCTACGAGCCTAGGCCGATATCAAAGACATCTGTCGCTTAATGTGAAAACCTTGTCGTGGAAAATCCCTTTTTCATCCACAGTCATTTGACCTGAATTTTTTGCTTACACGCTTCTAGCTTAATATATTACGAACATATGTAAAAACTCGCTATCTTTATTATGCCAATACACACACACACACATACATTATTATATATACATATGTATGTACATACCTAGTGCCTGTATATAAAACTATTGTGTCTCGATGTTAATTTTAATTTTAATTTTATTTACTTTCAGCGGACAGCAGTTTCCTCTTAGCGAACGCTCAAATCGTCGACTTCCCCATAGTTTATTGCAACGAAGCCTTCTGCAAGATCAGCGGCTACAACAGAGCCGAAGTCATGCAGAAGTCATGCAGGTAATATACACTATATTTTAATGCGATTTAACAAAAAAAAATCTAATAAAATCAATGCACAACGAGCGGTTAAAGTGTAGCGTGTAATGCTCGTTACACGTGCATTGGAAAATATTAAATTTTTTTAGTACAATTCAAACACTCTCATATGAGTTCAAAATTTGTTTGATAATATTAAAATAAAATATACACTTTACGAAATTGATTATTTTAATAGGATAAAGTCACCGTAGTTTCGTCGAAATCGTTTAATTGAAAGTCAAAGACAAAACTACTTTGCAAAGGGCAAATTTTGCACGCTCGAATTGCATAGTTAAATTCTAGCTGTTTGAATGCATTACAATCAACATACTATGTTGCAAAATTGCAATTTTGAATTCGTTCGGGGTTGGGTTGCATATTGTGTTTCCGAATCGCGTTTGCAACATAATATGACATTGTATGTACGTACGTTCGATAGATGCAACAATTGAGTACTACCATTTATCGCTCGTAAAAAAATTTCAAATTAGGTATGTTTCCTTAGGTGTGTGTGATAATTTTATGAAATGTCTCGTTATCTTCAATTTTAGGTTTGACGTAATAATGTTAATAATTATATTAAGTGTGTCGGTTACAGCCGTGTGTAATTTGATATTACGCGAGTATAAAGCGATTATTTTCCTTCATGTACGAGTTTAATTGAATTTCTAATTAATTAATGTAATTATATTACGTATGTTTCTAACGGAAAGGATATACATATGTAGCTGCTTTGTATATAATATTGTATATGCACGTGTGAAATAGCTTATTTATAATATAATATAAAAGTGTTTGATTCGCTTTAAATACATTATTTGCAAATAAAAGTCTTCAGTCTATCTGTCTATGTGATATTGCTTTAATTTTTTTCCGTAATTCATAGTTAATGATATTGTTAACAGACTCATATGTCACTCATAAACACTCGTCGATCGTCAACGAGCAATATTCTAACGAGCTTACTTGCAAACAATTGTATCGTTAATACATTTTACTTGAAATACTCATATGTAGTTTATATAAAAAATATATATATATATATATATATATATGTATGTTTCCGTTGGGTATTTTTAACAGTATTATAGTATTTACCAGTTGACGACAACGTATTTTATTGACAAGTAAATAAAATGTGTCGTGCGACGGACAGACAAACAGACAAACTCTTTATACATACATGTATGTAGGTACAGTGCGGATCATTGAAATCGCATCACCCCTAAAAATTTCAAATTCTCGGAATTACTCGGTAAAAGGACCACCAACTTTCTAAAATACTCTGTTTATTATCAAAAGGGTAGCATTTCGAATATTTTGAGAGTATTCTATTTAGTTCTTGTGTGACTTTCGAGTGAGTAACTACGATTTTCATCAACGTGGCGAATTGTTCGAAACTTGACGTGGCGAAGAAATGGCAAACAATGTCTTTCGAGTGCACAGTTTGTGAACAATAAGCGTTGTCTGTTTAACTGTCATCAAATTCAGATTTACGTTTCCCAGACAAAATTAGGTTGTATCATGCAACGATCAGGTACCTTAAAAATATCCAAGATAAGTTTGTGACCGAAGGAAACTACCTTATTGATGCTTTCCACCATAAATAATAAATTTGCATGGTTTGTATGCGTAGAACTTGTAATTTTCACGTGCACCTTATTTTGCACCATTCAATTGCACAATTAAAACTGCATCATATCCTCTTTTAATTGTCCTAATAAAAACAAATAATTTCGCTATCTTCGAGGGGATTGTCCACACGAAAAATTGGGTGCAGCGACATTAGCGCGCGAACATTAGCGCGCCGACGTTAGCGCGCAATTTGTAATTTTTATATTTGATAAAAAATAATAGAAAACAATTATTCTAAAAACTAAAAACACATACACGAAATAAGAACCATAACAATCAATGTTTGTTGATTTTATAAAAATTGACTTATGTACATATTATATATATAATAGCCGAAATCCGTCTGTCTGTCTGTCTGTCTGCTGATAACGCTCGCTGAGGAAAAATAATTAAAAAACCAGAACGAGTGGGGATCGAACCCAGGACCCCAAGCTCGGGAAGAACGTCCTTAGACTAATCTGTCATCGCCCTTGGCCAATTTAGTCCTTTTTTTTTAAACATTACCTACGAATGAGGTCGTGACTCTGCTTTACCTATAAAAGGGATCGTGACTCTGCTAATAATACATAGATGGCACTGTAAAAACTAATTTTTTTGTTGTATGATAACGCGCCGTAGATGGCGCTATAAAAACTATTAAATGTAAGATATAATTTTCCAGTACGGGTGATGAGAACGCTCCGTTGATATTCAACGGGCTTACACTAGTGTACATATAACGGTTTAAGAAGAAAAAAAGCGGCACGAGTTGTTTCAATAAGTCTTTGTCGGTTTCGCAAAAATTGATAACATTTAAATATTTTCTTTTAGTTTCAATAAGTATTTGTCGGTTTCACACCAATTGGCTTTTAGTTAAAGTCGTAATGACCTTTACTTTGTACATAAAGGGACCGAAACTGTTTCATTTCGCCGCCGCTGCCGCTGGACACGAAGCTCAAATTTTATTGCTAAATATTATTTATACTCTTTCGGCAAAATCGCCGTCGTCCTCAAACGGTTAACTCTACTTTCTATCGATAAACATTTTGGAAACCAAACATTTATGGGTTAAGCGATTAACTAATAAAAACAAAGTGGAGAAACGCTCATATATGTACATTAAATAATATTTGGAAATTTCACATGGTGGAATGTTCTTATCTTATTAATATTTTTTCAAATCGATAAAATTTTCATAGATAGGTTTGTAAAAGTACCAATTAATTTTAAATAAGATGTAATTTTGACAGATAAGTAAATTTCTTTAAATGAGCAGTCAACAATACAAAATAATTTTGTTTTGCGCGCTACTGTCGGCGCGCTAACGTTGGCGCGCTAAAGTTGGCCCGCGAGCTAATATCGGGGTGCCGGGGTAATAAAATTGCGCTGCAGTTATTGTATTCTATATACAATAATCTTGATTTAATTCCGTTTTATACATAGTTTATTGCATTTTTACAATGGAAATATACACGTGGAATGTTTGACATTGAATTTCCCTCAAACGGACTTAGTTCACTATTGAGCCGTAACAAAAATTTGCGGTTTAATCAAAACGAAAGGCGGTCGCAGAGACGATGTGGCTTTGAGTGGAAACTTAAATTAATTAATTATTTTCGTGTAAATACGCGTATGGGATAATTTTGTATAAATATATTATACGGTACAAAATTTCACATGCCTCGAGTTATCTGAGCGATGTATATAATTATTCATCGCGTTTAATTAAACGGCCATTGTGATCTGAAGCAGAAGGACACCCTGTAAGCGACCGGGGAAAATCGGGTCGATTCGTTTCCTTGCATAATGTAATATACCGTTGACCGCATTTTCAGTTTGTGCATTTGTTATTATCGTCCGAGCGGAAACTGAATGCTGAAATTTTGCAGTTGAAAGGTTGTCTCTCCGGGGCATTGCGATAATCCGCGGAAAACGTTTCTCGTATTGTAAAGGTTCTTAGTGCGGAAAGTTTTGCAAAAAAAAAAAAAAATGAAATGGAATTGGTGCTCGCTTGCGTTACCAATTTATCTTTTTAAGAGATTCGAGGTGACCCGCTAAAAAATTGAACATAAAGTATGTGCTCATTGTTATTCATGGCGTTCGCATCTTGCGCATACGTTACTCAGAAGACTCGAAAGCTCGTTTCAGCTCGCCTTCAGCGCTTCTCAAACGTTTGCGTGTACAATTAAATTTATTACCGTGTATAAATTACCAACGCAACGCGGCCTAGGTACAGATTTTAGATTAAATATTATATTTTTAGACAAACCTACGTTTGGTTTGTAAATTTTGGACAATGCACCTTGAATTTATACATTTATTTATTTATTTAAGATAGCTTAAAAAGCTAATTACAAACAAAGATTACTTGAAGCTTAAAGCTGCCAGGAATCTATCAATTTTATTTATATTTCTGAGAACTTCTGGCAGGCCATTATATTCAACAACGCCCCTGTACAAGATACTTCTCCTGGATCTAATTAATTTTAAATTTTTAACTATTAACTTATTCTTACCTCTAGTATTATGACTATGTATACTTGGTAATAAATTCTTATCTAATTAAAAAATATATGCACACTTTTAAGGTTTCATTTACATTCATCCAATTCGATTCCATTCTTATACTAGTTAATCTATTGACATTTAAAATACTCCGCATAGCTCTATTTTGTAGTTTTTCTAACCTATCGTTAATTACCCTATTTACTATATTTAAAAATCAACCACAATATATATTAAATGAGGACGCACAATTGCATTGTATTTAAATTAATACATTAAGTTTTTTTTTTTACAATTTTTAATGATAATTTTCAGCTAGTCAAAGCACTACACACATAATTGCCTAAAATCTGTCCGTCCGTATGTCTGTCGGTAACGCACCTAAATTTAAAACTACGTATATGGGTCAAGTCACAATCGAGAATGATAATTTTCAGTTGATCAAAACATTATTTAGATAATAGCCAGTAAGTCCGTCTGTTTATCTGTCTGTCCGTCAGGAACGCTCCTAATTCCAATACTACTTTTATGTATGTAGATGGAGTAATAACCGAGAATGATAATTTTCAGTTAGTCGAAACATCGTGTACATTTAGCCTGCATGTTTGTCTTTTAGTCTGTCTGTCTATCGAAAATGTTAATTTTAAATTAGTCAAAACATTATATGAATAGCCTTTTGTGTGTCTGTCCGTCAGGAACGCACGACACACTTATGTATGTACTTTGCTTTTCATTGAAAATATGAATTATAACTGTTTTTTTACCACAGTCCATAGTTACCGCTATCGTTAGCTCACTCATATAATTTGTAATCTTTTTTTTTTTTTTCTTATATTTCATGTTTTTACTTGATTTATTTTTTTTTGTATTCATGTTCTACTTAAATTATTTTATTTTGTATTTCATGTTTTACTCGATTTATTTTATTTTGTATTTCATGTTTTACTCTATTTATTTTATTTTATGTTTCATGTTTTGCATGAACTATTTTATTCTTATATTTTATGTTTTACTTATAATGTACATATATTTGTAATCGCTCTCCCTGTACGGCGATTTGGCGAAAGCTGTTATGCCATGCAAGGAGTTTTTTCTCTAATAAATAAATAAATAAATAAATATGTCAATAATACACACCTGTTGGTCGACAATGGGCAGTACTTTTAAAATTTTATATAGTATACATATGAGTCGCCTAGTTCCAAATCCCGATAAGTCCATAAAACTCACTTGTTCGCAAACGCGGTTTTTCTGCTACAGACTTATTTGCTTGATGGCGTTTAAAACTCATTTAAACTTAATTTTGTTGATATTAAACAAAATATTGAGATTAGAAACATGGACTTATCGTTGTTTGTTTCTAAATATGGCTTTTATCATAGTGCAATTGTCAGTTTTGGAACTAACACTGATTTTCAATATTTTTTTTACGGCGCACTTGGCGGTATTTGGAATAATTCAAGTATAAGGCATCGTTTGAAAACATTCTTAGAACCAGAAAATATTTTATCCTCGTTTTTTATATATTGTGGACTTATCGGGATTTGGAACTAGGCGACTCATATGTACAATTTCGTGACTTTCCAACGGACAAACAGATATATTTAATGCTATTATGTACATATGTATATGTACATTCATTATTATACTCATTAGAACGTATTCATCAAGCGAAATTTAAAATTGGCCACGTGCATAAATAATAATAGAGCCGAACGTTGTGTATGTGTGTATCCGATTGGAATTGCTCAAACCGAAACGTTTAACGATGCATATTATAGATGGAACATTTGTATTTTATTACCTCGTATAATACTCTTACAGGTATGAAACGAAGACCGCCAACTCCACTGCCATAAATCTGAATGTTTCCGGATGCGCCAGTACACGTTCAATATTTAACGCGACCCTCTGCTCCCTTAGGTCCAATAAAATATCAAAAAAAAATAATAAAATCTTATGCATACACGTGGGACAGTTATGACGTTAATATTTTATTATTGCACTGAAGTTATACGAGCGGCATGACCCAAATTAGTTAATTTACCAATATTTGGAACCGCTCGTTTGTGAACGCAATTATACTTGCATTTTCCAGGTGTGCCTTCATGTTCGGAGAATTGACAGACAAGGAGACGATAGACAGGATAGACCAGGTTTTGGAAGCTCAGCTTCACGACCAATTCGAAATCCTCCTATACAAAAAGAACAGTAAGTATTTATAGAGATATTCCCTATACTGCTATTTATTCATTACTTATTCTATTACTATACTATATAGCACGATTTCTTCTTCCAATATACTATATACAATATATATATATTATACGTATTTCGATTACGGTATGCGTTTGTTCGTTTTGATCATTTGAATATTTACGATACGTATCACAATTGTGTTGGTTTCAATCTAAAGAAAAGTGGGGATGTGAATTTATATCCAACAATGGCGTTTGTGGTATCTTAAGTTTTCGCCACAAGATTGTGTCGTGGTGAGAAATCGTTACGTTCTTATTAGATTTTCCGGGTCGTATCACAAAGGAAAATGTGTGCTTATTGATTTTCAATCTTATCTCTCGGTTTTTCGCGTACAACTACTGTCTTGTATGTACATACATATATGTATGTATGTATTTCGGTGGAAAACTGTCGCTCGAAAGCGTGCGTGATCGAAACAAAGGGTCGCATACGGGAAATATTCGGAAAATTTGCCACGTATACAAAAAGGATGAATATAAATAGTATGGGAAAACTATTGAGATTGAGCCAAAGTTTCACGACTTTCACGTTTATTTATACTTGTCTAAAATTATGCCTTGATGGTATAATTCGTTTAAGTTCATCTATTTATATTATTCAGTTCAATATTGGCTCAAGCTTATTCGTAAATCGTAATAGTCAATTTGACATCAACGCTATTAAAATTCGATACAACAATCTTGCAGTAAAAGTCAATATAAATATTTAAATTTGAATGAAAAGATTTCAATTCATTAGTACTATTAGTAGTATACTGCCGTCCTAAGCCCACTTAACGTAACTGACAAAACAACAATATCGAGATAAATGGACTTGAAAGTTTTATTCTAAATTTGTGTTTTTCTTCATATATTACTGATTTATTTAAACTTTTTTTTAGTGCATGAGGTTATTTTCTATTGTGTTTTGATCATTCTAAGGTAAAATTAAAAAAAATAAATGAATACTTTAGTAGTTACGTCACTTCATTATTCATTATTAATGTATACATATGACTATTCCAAACTTCAACCACTCTATTTGAAAAGAATGAATCTCTAACAATCTTATTTGATTTTTCTTTCCGGAGTCTAAGAGTATGACCGCTTAGATGAGGGTTCTCATTGAACATAATGAGGTTGGTCATTTCACATGAATAATGATTATTTATTATTTTGAATACTTCAAATTAAATCACCTCTTAATCTCCTCGTCTCCAATGCGGAGAGATTCAGTCTTTTCAATCTTTCATGATAAGGTAGTGACCGAAGTAAATATTGGATACGTTATTTTCGCTAAGTATTGGTGATACTATGTATTTCTCTGCGCATGCAGATACGTTAGATGTAATAGCTTAAACAAGTCACTTTTGGATGAAGATACATTAATTTTGATATGAAAAATCCCCATAACCCCTAAAACACATCTAACTCATTTTCGTAATTTTTGTCAGTTACGTTAAGTGGGCTTAGGACAGCAGTATAGCTGATGACAAAAAAAATTAATATTGAATACTACCTATACATAATTCGCTTCTCAAAATAAACTTTACTCTCTTGTATATTTGAATGAATTATTCTATAAAGTATTTTTCCTTTCGAGTTTGCGTAAGTGTACTCAGTGAATTCCACTGATCGTTTTGTTATTGCACTTCCTATATACCGAAAAAAAAAACAAATAAAATACATAATGCTAAAAAAATACCCTCTGCATAATATGTACATACATACGTCGGATAGGAATTTGTTATCGGATACAAGACACGACTGGGAAAACTACACGCTTCCCAAACTAGGGCTCGCAACTACTGGGAAAGAAATAGGGGTTTCAGTCATCGAGGAAAAAGGTCACGAGCCGCTACTGAATTATGCAAATGGTGACCGAAAACCCTTCGGAAGAAACACTGTCACCGTTATCTGACCCAACACATACAGGTCCTTCGATAAAATCGACTGAAAACAACCCCCTATCAATACTAACGAGTGGCGAGAGAGATTTTTCCCCGGAAAATGTTCGCTTAAAAGCTTGAAATGTTTTCTGCGAATTTTCCAAACAGGCCTCCATTAAAATTTCGCATTTTTAACGAGTTAATATAATCGAGTAGCGAATATGCTTATTGGGTCAATTGGCAACGTGCTCAAAAAGTCGAGTGGCGGTCACAGAACATCGCGATAATTTCCACATACCAACAGTATCAATTATAAATTCACATCTCACTTTTCAAGCGTAATAAAAAATATTTTGTACAAAAAAATGTATTACTAATGTAACCTTTCTTCTATTTTTCACCTAATACTCTTTTTTGGTATTTAAAACACTAAATATATATTATATTATTACTATGTAAACATTTTACAATCACATTCATTTCCAAATTTGCAATCATATCAATTAGGTTAATCAGTATAACACTGATTAGCTAAACATCATAAAGCTTTGCTTCAATTGACTCGTATTTTTGCTAATTAAAAAATTCAAAATAAAAATTAAATCCAACCTGTACATATATAATAAATTGAATTCCTATTAACATGTTTATGTAAGGCTTGAGTATTGTTTTATATTATTATAATTGCCGCTTTTGAGGCACGCGCCAACTTTGACGAAATTGTACGCAACGCAATACTATCGCTACAATTCAAAAGTATTCAACTGCAATTATTTATTGCATTGTCGTTGCACATTATTGCGTTTGCGTACAGACGACTCGAAAGTGATCGCTTGCATTCAATGTGAACATAACACATTCGAAATGAAATTTTAAATGAATATTTAACTATATGAATCACTCGATCGACACCCGATTTGCCCGACACGAATGGTTTTGTTTTCGTATTGAGTAGAATTTTCACGCTAATGTGTACTTTTTACTATATATTTCAGATGTTGACCTATTTAGCTAAATTGATATGTATTTTCGGAAAGTATCGTATGTGTGTGTGTGCGTGCAAATGCCATTTTTTCACTCGCTATTCGCGGCACTTGCGAAAAAATGACATTTTGTAATCACTGTTGGTTTTTTCGTTTATTTTTTGTCTATCTATCTATCTATGTAACTATCGCTCAACACGCATGGCGATTTATTGCTGTCTATTCTGTCTATTTTTCTGTCTCGCCCGTCCCTCCTTACTCTTCAATGTTACCTGTTGACAATAAATAAATATTGTAAAAGAGCATAAAGGTACGTATGTGCATAGCTGCCACTTGTTATCTTGTAACTTGTACATATAAAATGTGTGTGTATGTGGCCCGCTTAAACAAAACCTAGATTGTCTTTTTATTATCATTGTATGTAGATTTGAAAGTAGTCGTATTCTTAGTCTATATATGTAATTACATTTTATATATTACTATATATGTATGTGTGTACTATTCGACGTCGTTTAATTTTAATTAATTAAATAATTTACAGATCAACCGGTAGCCGACGTGTGTTTACAAAGTACCGTTTAAATATACTTTTTTGTATCACCGTTTGAACAGATCACGTTTTTTAGTGTGTTTTATACGTGTGGAGAGTTCGTTGAAATCATACATAAAGTCAATTCGTAATGTGATAAATTAATCAATGTTCAATTTTGCATGATTGTTACATGTACGTTTGTATGTTGGAATCATTGCATGTATAATATAAAATCAATTCAAACTCCGAGTACAACTTGAGACAGCTTGCGATGCACTCTAATTAACACTGTTCTAAATTTTATATTTTTATTAGAAATGTACCTACATACATATGTACGTATGTCCACTGAACATTTAACATATCGGTTTAAAATGTCAATATTAAAAAAAAAAAAGGTTTTTGCCTGTCTACAGCGTCAAAACTTAACGTATGTTATATGTATAACTTTTAATGTTATTCCTGTTCAGTTTGCAAAAATCAACAAGGAAAGTTATGCATATGTCATTGTCGATACATTTTAAATGTAGAACAGTATTAAGCGGGTATTACACGGGGATAGTTTACTCGCTACTACATACGTGTAGCTAGTAATCCGTGTAACACGTAACTAGTAACTAGTAACACGTGTTTAGTGTACTCGCCAGTGGCGTTATCGTCAACTTGTTTTACAATATTTGTACACAGTCTAGAGTACTTGTATTACTTCCTATTTTTATACATTTTTTAAAATAAATATAGTTAATAAATATGCGTTTTTTAAATAATACAATTTTGACTAAACATTCATATACATACATATGTGTGTGTTACACACTAGCCAGATAGTAGCGAGTAAAGTTCAAACATTCGAACTTCACTCGCTCGGCCGAAAAAGCCAGATGGTTTACCAGCTTCGCCTGTTACACGAGCTAGTTTACCAGCGAGATAGTAGCGAGTAAACTATCCCTGTGTAATATCCGCATTAGAGTCTGTGGCAGAATAATCTATTATAAACAAAGTTAAACTGTTGTACTTTGGGTTTGATTGTATAATACGCGTACAAATTCGACTGCATAAGTAAAACAAGTGTTATTGTCTAAAATTTGTCACTTTTCGGTTATTGTTTGTGTGTTTTGTTATTATATTTTATTTTAGAATTATTTAGAGAGGTGTTAGTTCGCCGAAACGCAGTAGCAGAATAAGCTCGTGGACACGAAACGATCCTTAAAATCCCCCTTTTTATCTGGAAGATCATATGGGGGATTGTTTCCCGAGCCTTTTAGCGGGATTACTCGCCCCCATACCCGGCAATACGTTACGTGATAAGGGAATAAAAAATTGCGCATTTGTCCTTTTAAAAACTGCCCTCCACGGTTTTTAATTATTGTTTACATTTTACATAAAATAAAATACACCGAGCTAAAGCACTCGATATACGATCTAAAAAATAAAACAAACATGTGCATGAGTTCTATGAATGAAAAGTTATGACACGCATCTTGCTCGCTTTGACTTCGCATTGAGATTATGTTGCTCTGTACATAATATACGGTTTAAAAACATACACAATGTCATTCGATGTGTATTTTGTTTGGTTTTTTTTTTCATTCATCTGTCCAATTGTTGTCACAATGTCAGATTTCATCTGAGAACTACCTGACTAATAGTATTGTTTGTTTTTGGACTGTGCAGGCACACCGAGAGGTACGTGTTCACTATTGATTTCCTTTTTTTTTTTTATTTTTATCCCCAACCCTTTTAATCCTTCGTCTTCCCGATCAATATAAATCGACAAATATAAACAATATAATTCATCAAATTACTTCAATACATCGCTTACATATTTTTCCATTGTAATATATTCATTATTGACCAGAGAAAGTTTAATAAATAATACACAACAACATTAACTTAATAATAAAAGTACAATATTGTGTAGGTAGCGAAAAAATGTTGACATGAAAACATACAAGCGATGTTATATAAATTAATTGAATATTTTTTGTTCATTTTATAACGCAACTATTATTATAATGGAATTGAATCAATACAATGACCTTTAAATACATTAAAATAACAAAACAATGGATATTACATCATACTTAATAGAATAATAGCTTTGGGTTACGTTTTAAAATTGATGTTTTTTTAGTTATACATATAGGTGTCCCAAAATTCACGCACGCAGTAATTTTAATAGAAAACACAGGTTTTTAATTAAAAAATGTAATTTTTTTAATTTTATGCTACTCCATTCATAACCCTATACTGTATACTTTCATCATCATCATCATTTTCAGCCGTTCACCATCCACTGCTGGATGAAGGCCTCTCCAATCCTCTTCCATTCCTGTCCGTCTTGAGCAATCTGCATCCATTTGACTCCACACATTCTTCTCAATTCATCAGCCCATCTTCCAATCGGTCTACCTTGCTTTCTTTCACATCCTCTCGAATACCATTCCAGTATTTCTCGCGTCAATTTGCCATCCACTCTTCTCGCTGTATCCACTTCAACTTTTTCACACGTTCCGCTATATCTGACACTTTGGTCATGCATTCCTCTTACGATCTCTTCTTGTTATACCAAGCATACATTCTTGAATTCAGCATCCACGTTTCACATCCATAAGTCATAACTGGCAGTACGCATTGGTCGTATACCTTCTTTTTTAAGCATAGCGGAATGTTGGATTTAAAAACTATGTTCATTCTTCCAAAAGCACTCCATCCTAGTTTCATTCATCGTTTTATTTCTTCTTCTTTACATCCAGTCATATTCATGGCCCTAAATATATAACTATCAACTATCAATACTTTATGATTATCTACTGTGACTACGTTTTGCGCGCAAAATTCAAAACAGTTTTTTCCACTTTCAAAATTCGTTGCTTAATTCTGTTAATCTATGTACTATGTCTTCAGCGAATCTTAGATGGTTCAAATGTCACTGTACATATACTTTATGAATCAATACAAAATTTACAATTTTTAATAAAAAACCAGTGTTTTCCATCAAAATTACTTCTTGCGTGAATTTGGGAACACATTTATAACGATTATCAAATACACTATACCTGATTTTTGATGAAGAAATTATACGAATTTCAAAATGAGACACGGTGTTACATATATGTATGTATTATCTGCAGTTTTTACGTGAATTTGGGATTATTTTCTGGTAAAACGTAAAAGCTTTCGAACCGCCTAGAGGGCTTTTACGTTGCGGAAGCTAGTTTAGTCGACGATGCGACCACACTCGCCAGAAACAATTTACTCGTGCGGGTGGAAAAAGGGGGTTGGTGGAAAATGGGACGGTTGAAAAAATCAACCCCTAAGCCTCGTTTTTGGTCCAGCTCGAACACAACACACTCCCTGCGAAATACTTTAATGAATTTCGGGGGTGAACTGCCACGAAGCCTCCCCGGGGGAATCCCGTGTTTGCAGCTCGTCCATGTTCGGTCGGAAAACATGGAAGCTTATTGCCGAAAAAGTCTCAGGATTTTCCGCGAAAGTCGCAAGAAATTACGCGAGCTTTATCTTCATTTATCAACGCGGGCGTGGCTCCGCTTAACGTAGACGATTCGTTGCGCGGTAACTAACGGCTGGCCATTAAAAAATCCAAGGGCTACTAAAAGCACACCTATGCATGTAGCTCCATACTGTATAAACAGTTACTAGTATATGTAGTACTGTAAAAACCAGCGGTCGCCAACCTTTTGGAACGCACGGACCACTTATTTCAAAATCTCAAATCCCGCGAACCACTACCATGATTTTTTCCATTAAAATAACATTCTAAATATGAAATGGTATTTAAACTTGTATTTGCACCTTATAATGATATATTAATTATTCATTATGAAAACTGCCAGTTATGACGTATAGATGTGAAACTTGAATGCTAAATCCAAGAATGCTACGTAAGATCCAGTGAACACAGAGAAGCATGGAAAGATGTATGCTTGGTATAACAAGAAGTTGAAAAAGAAAAGAACGTGTGAAAAAGTTGAAGTGGACACATAGCGAGAATAATGGATGGCAGATGGACGCGAAAAATACTGGAATGGTATCCGAGAGGGTGTGAAAGAAAGCAAGGTAGACCAAGTGGAAAATAGGCTGATGAATTGAGAAGAATGTGTGGAGTTAAATTGTTAAATCAAAATTAAATCTTTCAATGCTTCTCTGTATGTATTGGATCTTACGTAATGTGTGAAATGTGTAAAAAAATTTGAAGTGGACACATAGCGAGAAGAATGGATGGTAGATGGACGCGAGAAATAGTGGAATGGTATCCGAGAGGATGTGAAAGAACGCAAGGTAGATCGACTTACAGATGGGCTGATGAATTGAGAAGAATGTGTGGGGTCAAGTGGATGCAGATTGCTCAAGACAGACAGGAATGGAAGAGGATTGGAGAGGCCTTTATCCAGCAGTGGATGGTGAATGGCTGAATATGATGATGATTATGAAAAATGCGGACCACTGGTTGGCGACCGCTGGTATAAACTTTGTTTATCAGCAGTCTAATATTACCTTTCTTACAAATTTTATTCACTGAACACGAATCATATCATATGTATAATAGCCCTATTCCGTCTGTCTGTGTGTGTGTCTGTCTGTCTGCTGATAACGCTCGCCGATGTAAATAATTTAAAAAAAAACAGAACGTTTTGCGAGTGGGATTTGAACCCGGTATCACTGATTCGGAACAGAGCGCTTACGCGGTGAGGCAAACCAGATGATAATGGGCAGGCTTTAACTTGACTATGTACATATATAATAAAAAAATAGGCTCGCGACTTTGCTAAATTGTTACGTTCTTATATAACGTGCGTTGTATATGGCGCATTGTTTAATAGATGCAACAACTATAAAAACTATTAAATTTAATATTATTTTTCAGTACGGGTGATGAGAAACCGCTCCGTTGATATTCAACGGGCTTACACTAGTATGGTGTAATAACAGTGGGAAAAACCAAAGCGAAATCACAAATTATTGACTTTTGATTTGGACTAGGCATTTACTTAGAAAGATTTTAAAGCTGTAAAATACATCAATCGAAAGATAATATCCCCGACTAGTTAATATTAAACTTAGATTTGCAAGATTTTGTCAAATAAACTGTAGAATTCCAACAATTGGAAAAATTACCCGCTGTTTAATTTGCCTATATTTTCGATACTACAAAGAACTAAGAGAAATCTTTTTTATTGTCATATTATTATTATTATATATAATAATAGCCCAAATCCGTCTGTCTGTCTGCTGATAACGCTCGCCTCGGTATATGTACATATGTATATGTAATTGAAAAAACACGATCGTCGCGAGTGGGATTTGAGCCCGTGATCACAAGGTTGTGTGAGTTAGCGCTAACGCGTTCACTCAACACCGGTGATGGGAGGCCTCCTATAATTTTAAAATATTAATCCTTAGTAGGTTCGCGACTTTGCTAAATTATTACGTAAACAATTACGAAAACATTTGATCGATTTATTTAGTTAGCACGTTGAAAACATTTTTCTATCGTTAAAAGTACTTTAAAAAAAACGTGTGTTGATATTCAAGGGGCTTACACTAGTTTTTTTTATAAAATCTGTAAAATCGGTAAAATCTTTTTCACTAATACCTTGTTCAATGCTATTGAATGCTTCTCTTTTTGTTGTTTTTTAATTCAATCGAGTTCTTGTCTAGTATTTACAAGCGGCTAGAAATCACGATAAAAATAGACATTGATAGACTTAATTACATTAAATTCCCAAGTGGTTAGTTGCGTGATGTTGCAAAATCGCGTGCTGTGGGATTATGGAATGTAAATTTCCAGTATGGAAACATTTCAAGTTCCAATCTTACTAATAAATAATTGTAAAAGTAAGTTGTCCTTCTCTTATTACACGTCAATTTGAGACGACTGACGTTTGGGTGGAAAATAATTGGATAGCATGGCTTTTGATGATCCGCAAAAAGAGGTGGTCCTTAATCTTTTTTCGGGTCAGAAATCCTCTTGAGATTTTGACTCCTTCGGAAAACTTCACATAAACGTAAACACGGAAGATTTTGCAATTTTTATACGAAGGCGTTTCGAGGTAGCATTTTGCGGACATTTAAATTCCCCAAGGGTCTATGAACCAACGCTTAAGGATTTCTGGTATGTGGAATGAAGCGAACGTCTATTTAATATTTGAAATAAGAAAAGATATTGACTGTTCTTCAGTAGATTTGCGTAGATTAAGTTAGGTTATGTTATGTTAAGTTAGATTAGTATATGTGTGTATGTAGATATTGTTATAGTTGAGCCACATTCCGTTTAAAGTTCACAATATGCTCACTTCACTTCATAGGTACACGAAACATTACAGAACAGAATCACATTCATACGACATTCAATCAAACGGCTTATCAAACGTTAAATAATTTAACAATCGATCGAATTGATCTGCATTTAATCCTATGCGGGAGGAAATTCGATTGAAACTCACACACAGATACATTTATTATCATACACAATGCACACGTTTGCATCGGAATGCGTCACTCGTCGGGTGCATTTTAATTAATAAACACAATTTGCAATCCAATCGTCGACACATCAAACGTGCATCGTTCAGAATTAAATTTTAGCACACCGGTTATGTGCGAGCAGCTCGTTATATCTATTATACATACGTGCCGTTACAACTCTACCGCGTAACACATGTTTTCATTGCTCGGCTGTTGTCAGTCAAACTGTCCAAGTTCCACCTTTAATTTGCGAGTTTTATCTTTGTGTCATATAAATTCTAACAAATTAGAACGTACTGTGGTGAAATTTGGAACGTCGGTGTCGGCCGGACGCAGTTTCCTCTCATAATGGTCTCCCGTACGGACAACAATAAGTCTCCGGGGACTCATTCATCCACGGTCGTGTCCAGAGCTTAAAACGGGCCACAGCGGTGTTTTCAGAAAGCAAAATTGCCACATTAAATATTTTCCAAACTGGATTCTTTCACTTTGACATTGACGCGGTCCCCGCTTTAGGGGAAAATTCAACGTACTCTAACGTCGGTCGAAAAGTAATACAATCAACGTTTTTCAATGTTTATAGATTCAATGTTAGTATAAATAGAATTGGAACTCTAGAAAGATCCAAAATCTTGAATAGAATAACATTTTAAATGTGCAATCAATGTTTCATGTTAGATCAATGTTGTCATAATGTAGTTTTAATCAATAGAAAATAAAACCATAGATTTAAGCAAAGAAGCTTTCTATTGCTTTTTGAATAGAAGTTTCAAATTTAAGCATTAATAACTATGAAACTTCTATGTATGTATGTACATACAATATATTTGAATATGAAATATTCTACTACTACCCGGCTATAAACATGAATGACATTATATAATAATTCAGCCTACTTTATAATATACAGTATTATAAATTAAAAATCGATGCTTTTTAAGCTTATATTAAGCTTGCTAAGTGTACATACATCATACAACTACATTGATTACATTTGATTTTCGACACGGGAAACTTATTAAATACATATGTATCACACCCACCCACTCGAGCTTTTACGTGTTGTTTCTCTCGATTCAAACTAGCCGTATTCAACTGCAAGTTTAAACACAAACCCAGATATATGACCTGTATATATACATTTTAATTATCAATATTTGCGATATTGATAGAAATTTACGATACTGTTATCCGGTTATCGGATTGGAAAAAGCTGAAGCTTTATCAACAAGATGGTTTAGCATTGGCCTGAACCAGTTCATTATATGTAGATGTTACAGACAAACTGTGAAATTTCCGACTATTAATTTTGTACAAGTATGAAGTAAATGAATTTTGCTGTCTGAATCATTTTTTATTTCACCAATATGACCATTTGATCCCGATGAACAATTTTAATCAATTTTTTTTATGTGGTTTTTCTCAAACTATAATTTTTCATACATATATATATATCAATTTATAAGGCGTCGTATATTTCACATTCAAGGCATTTTATGTACACACTTTTTCTGTAACATACATATGTATGTAGATATGAATAAAATTAGTCAATGTTGTTAAACTGGCACAGGATAAAGACAATACTGTACTGATTTACAATATCCAGATAAAAATCCGAACTTTTGCTTAAAATATAATATTTTCTTACTCCTTTACGATTAACGTTCAATAGGTCGATACGATCAAATGAATACTAGCTTGCTTAACTATTGAAATTCCGTAGGAACGAAATCATTCAAACGTATATGGGTCATGTTTTGATATAGCCGTATGCTTATCGGTTAATTCAAACAGAGATAATTACAAAAGGTACAGTTTAAATGGAGTATTTAACCTTGGTTGAATACTGCTAGTTATTATCACAATCACATTGTCACGCTATGTCACTCATGTTCACATTTAACAGTTAAAATGTAAAAGCACTCCAATCACAGTACCATTTTTTGTTTTGTTTTAATATTTATAAACACACCCGTTTTATGTTAACACAAAATATATATCACTCTATTGAATACAATATACTCAAATTTCCCTAAACTGTTTCTTTGAGTAAAAGTTAAATATTAATTTAATTAAATGTGAATGTATATAAGGGTAAAGTTGATGAATGGATGATTGGTTTTTAATTGTTGTAATATTACAATACTGGTTGTGGCTGGCACAGAAACCCCATTATGGCTGCTGCTGCAGATAGCGCCTATCAAGAACGAGCGCGATCTGGTCGTGTTGTTCCTACTTACCTTCAGGGACATCACGGCCTTAAAACAACCCATCGAGACAGATGACACCAAAGGAGGTATTATTATAAGTAAATAAAATCATCAAAAGTGATATTTGTGTATTAAAAATGAATGTTTTCATTGCAGGACTATCCAAATTTGCCAAATTAGCAAGATCGGTTACGAGAAGTAGATCAGTATTAGTGTCGCAGTTTTCGTCGCATCTTCCAAACCTGAAAGATCCAGCCAAGCAGAGCCACTTGGCTCATGTTAGTTTTAATCATGTCAGTGCACCTGCTTTATATCTATTTAATTATTATATCCAGGATGGGCAAAGAAAACCTTAGTTGTTTTTAAAAATTTATATCTCACTATTAACGATACGGCGATGAATAAAAAAAGCATTAAGTTCATTTCATAGTCTTTCAAATGTGGTTTTTGCCAAATGGATCTGTTTGGCAAAAATCTAGAAAGTGGACAAAATGAACTTCAATGTTATTTTTCCATCATCACTGTAGCATTAAGTTTCGGAGATATAACTTTTAGACAACAGCGGCAGTTTTTTAATGTCCATCCTACACATTCTATGTATTATTAAGCATTTCCTCTATGTGTGTGTGTGTGTGTATACTAAGTTTGATTTAATGTACTGCACAATATTAATAGCGTAGCAAATTGTTGACTTTGTTTGAAGTGATTAGCTAATGCTAGTTTAGACCTAATAAACATTACTTTGTGGAGCTATGTAATTACATATGTTTGTAGTTTGTAATTGAATTATTTAAATACTCAGACTGATTAAAGAAACTGCAAACAAAAATATGTTTCTAAGTGGTTAACGTATGCAGAATAAGATCAAAGTATATAATTTGCTCTGTCGTTTAAAAATGTGTTCACTGAAAACAATTCAAAGTTACTGTTATTATTAATCAAATTTATATTTTTTGCATTATGGTCAAAGACTTGCACTATTAATTGCTGTGTTTTATTTATTATTAACAAACAAAAATATTGACAAAAAATTAAATAATTATTGTAAAGAAACACAGTATTTAATTATGAAGATACTGAGTTTGATTTCATTTGGTACATAATTAAACTTTTATATATGACACATGGGAATGTTTATTACTTAATAGTACTGTAACAAATTATGAATACTAATTAACTTTATTATTACTAGGAGAGTGTTAGTAAACATCGTTTTGTTTTTTACATGCTTATCAATACTGGATTGTATTTAACGTACGGTAACTTTTTTTTTTTTTTTATAAAATTTTTATCGAATCGTTAACTACAACGGTAGATGATGAGTTTGAATTCGGACATAATGCCTCAGTATCGACAAGAGGCACCCAAAACCCCACCTCATATATTGTTACACTATTGCGCCTTTAAGGCAATCTGGGACTGGATAATATTGTGTCTCACATTCTACACAGCCATAATGGTACCGTACAACGTAGCTTTTAAGAACAAAACGAGCGAGGACGTCTCCCTTCTGGTCGTCGATTCTATAGTAGATGTTATTTTTTTTATCGACATTGTTTTAAACTTTCACACGACGTTCGTCGGACCTGGTGGCGAAGTCGTTAGCGATCCCAAAGTCATCAGGATGAACTACCTCAAGTCCTGGTTCATCATTGATCTACTGTCGTGTTTGCCCTACGACGTTTTTAACGCTTTCGATCACGATGAAGATGTGAGTGCATATTTTAATACTATATACAATATTTAATGATTCAGGGGACAATGGATACCAACTTTTTTCAGTATTAAATTCCAAATGTTGAATACTGAAAATTTACTATTTTTACTGTATTTACACTAATCAAAAATATTGTTTTACTAAGCAAAAATACTTAAAATATTGAGCAAAGTATTTATTGTCTAATCAGTCCTAACTTACCTAACATAACCGAACCCAACAAACATATCTTCCACATTCGTCCACTTCATCCAACTTTTATAGCTAGTTTTCTCTGTTAGTCAGTTTCAGACAGGGATTTGGGCAAGATTGTCCCGGGTTCAACAGACAAATCCCGAGTCCCGCATTGCCTCTAAAAATCCCGATTTAACAAAAATTGTATATGTACATATGTAGTTAAACAGGCTCTCTTAATTTTGACCTACTATACGATGTCTGTTTATTAAAATAATTTATACTGAATATGACTGAAGCAAACGAAAAAAAACAATGGATGAGAAATGGATAATATTTTGTAAAGATCATCCCGCTTGCAATATATTGTGTTTAAAATCGCAGCTCACATACTCTCAATTCCACATTCCAATGCAATTTGCAAAAGAATATTTAGTGTAACGAGTGCAGTCTGGAGAAAGGAGAGAAACAAATTATTGTTAAAAACTGTAGAAGCTGAATTAACAAACAAACAAAATTTTAATCACAATTGTAATGACTTCAGAATTTTTTTATCGAGCAAAGATTGCGAACATATTTTGAAACAAGCTAAATGCTCCTAAAAATACTTTTAATAAAACTGTTATGATTGTATAACTTTTTGCATTCAAATCAAAATGTAATTCCTGTGATTGTATCTAATCAATATATTATAATAACTGTGATTCCTGCGAATGATTCTGTTCTCTTCTATGTATATATATTATAATTTAATTAAATGATCTATTTTTTTCTTAATTCCTTTTTTTTTTTTTTTGAAATGGTGACAGTCCCGATCTGTGATTTTGGAAATCTGGCAACCCTGGTTTCAGACAATAGTTTTGCCATAGCAAAAACTTAAAACTTATCTGTGTCTGTTAACCACAGTATCCATTGGCTCCAGAATTCATATTGTTTGTTGCTTTAATTTATTATTGCTAAAAAAAATCTAATGTTTTATATGTACAATTGTTTTTGACTGTTTTCAGGGTATCGGCAGCCTATTTAGTGCACTTAAAGTAGTGAGACTATTGCGATTAGGTCGGGTAGTGAGAAAACTTGATAGATACTTGGAGTATGGAGCTGCTATGCTTATTTTACTGTTGTGCTTCTACATGCTGGTGGCTCATTGGCTCGCTTGCATTTGGTATTCGATCGGTCGGAGCGACGCCGACAACGGCCTGCAATACAGCTGGCTATGGAAGTTGGCAAACATAACGCAGAATCCCTACACATACGTGTGGACGAACGAATCGACCATTCCCGAGTTGCAGAACGGCCCTAACAGGAAGACTATGTATGTGACAGCGCTCTACTTCACGATGACATGTATGACTTCTGTCGGCTTCGGCAACGTCGCCGCCGAGACGGATAACGAGAAGATCTTTACTATCTGCATGATGATCATAGCAGGTGGGGATCGGTGCTTCTGTTATTTGTCAGAGACGTAACAGGTGTGCCAGTCACAGAGTGCATTGTATTTTACTTTTCATTTTTCTTTCCCCCCAATTACACTTTCTCCATGTTTCATTTCATTTTCACAAAATAGTCGCCGTACTTTAAACCCAACTGATAAAATATGACCTAAACCTGAATTCCTTTGAAAATTTACAATCATATACATTATAATAACCTTAAGTGTGTCTGTCGTTAGGAATACTTTTCCCATTTCTTTAGAAAGAGAGAGCGCGAATGACCGATAAGCGCGCCATCGGTAACATATCATAACGTAGTTTAAAATCATTTGCTGCTCGAATTAGTACGTTAAGATAAAATAAAAAAATATTGAAATAGAAAACCAATCCTTATAAACGCGGTAAAATAAAAAACTCTCCAAATAAATTCCAAATAACATGGGAAAAAATATGTAAAAAATATATTTTTGACTTTAAAAATTCGCTAGATAATTAATTATAAGTATTTTAAAGTAAAAAAAAATTACAATTAATAGAAAAAATATCTGACTATTGATTTCAATACTCACTTTGAGCACAGCGATACTATATTTTGAGTTATAGACCGCAAAAGCCAAAAAAATTGATATTTTTTACATTTTTTAAATCGCAAATATCTCATAAACAAGAGCATATCAACAAAAATCATTATCGGATTCGAATTTAGTGGGTCAAACTTAGTAAAGATTGACTAATCTTCGCTCTGGGTTTTAAAAAACGTGATTTTTTGTTGCTCAGTGTTATTAAAAGCCTATCAGGGCCTATCTAGCGAACAGAATAATAAGTATGAACAATGGGATTAAAAATTCTTTTGAAAGTTATAGAATAACATTTAGCAGGATTAAGAAATAATTTATTACCAATCATAAGCACCTGTCCATTTTCTATGGGCATATTATTATATGTACATATTAATTTAGTATATACAAAATATGAACGTCAACATAAATTCAAAGCACAATCACAACACTTTGTGTAGCATACATACTTCACATATGGAGAAAGTGAAACAATTATTGTTTTTTATTTGTATTATTATCACGTTTTTTGTTATGCAGCACTTGTTCAATACAACACAAACTTATGTTTTTACAATATTTATGCTTTTTTTTTAATGATTACCTTTAGTAGATACATATACTCAAGTATTAAGTATTATGATTTGTTTTTATTTCAATGTCATTTTGTTGATTGTCTCACCTGTGTACGTCTAGTGATTTTCTACAATCACAAGTATGTCGCTATAGTGTTGGAGTACTGTCACTGTTTATATTCTACGCCTGTACGGGTCAACGTAACATAATTGTTGTAAATGTGTATTATTATTTTTTTTAATAAACGATGTTTTATTTTATTTTTTAAACACTGTAGAATGATTTGAGTCTTAGTAATCTCGTATGATAGAAATATTTTGTATTTTTATTATGGAAGAGTTCCAAAGATTGAAATCTAGCTGTAGAAAATTTCAGAATACTTCAGTTCTAAGTATGAACAAGTATTTTTGAAATGTTGAAAGTTTTGTGTTACAATATTGAATTCAATGTATTATGTATTGTTTAAATTCTATGAGTGATTTCTTAGCTCTGCTGTACGCCACCATATTTGGTCACGTTACCACAATAATTCAGCAGATGACCAGCGCAACGGCGAAGTATCACGATATGCTAAATAATGTTAGAGAGTTCATGAAGTTACACGAAGTACCGAAAGCTCTCAGCGAAAGGGTTATGGATTATGTGGTCTCCACGTGGGCGATGACCAAGGGACTAGACACGGATAAGGTAAATCAGGTCAGCAAAGCAAAATGATATATTATGGATGAGTGCTTTTCTTTTTATTAATTATTATTCAATATTAACTTTTCGACTTCTTCTAAAGACTCAAAGTGAGAATGTTTTTTTTTCTGATTTGTATTATCTTTTTAAAATTATGTCATACTTTTTTCTGGTCTTCTGAATATTTTAAATTCTTCATGCACCTTTTATTATATACTTAAATTCTCACTTCTTTTCAACAAAACTTTGAAATAAACAATAAAATTCAATCAACTTTTCTTCTAGTCTTATTCGGTTACTAATCAGACCAGAAATCTATTCAAGAAATTTTTACTCTTTAGCAAGTTATCAACTGACATATTTATTATTATTTCACAATCGCTTACTAGATTTAAAGAGCTTTTTTTCACTAACATTATTTCATTTTTTATTTCACATTCTGCGAATAATAAATTCATCACTTTTTTATTATTACCAACTAGTAACTATACTACTTGGAAATGGCTTTCGGTTAAATAATATCGATAGTAGTATTTTGAAAATTTACATTCACATTTTATATTATATGTATAATTTTCACAATTACTATTTTAATTGCTTATAATATAATCAATAAGCTGGGTTTGCTTCATATATTCTGTACACATACGTTTAGAAATTTAGAGCCGTAATAGTAAACAATTAAAAAAATTCGGGTGTAGCCAACCCATGACTTTATCCATATATTTGAGGAATACAAAGAGTAACGAAATTAATTTTTTAAGTACGTAAGTAAATAAAACGCATACACCACCACCACACCAATAAAAATACATACATACATATCATGAAATTACTGTGTTGAGTGCGCGCGCGTATATAAAATACGATCTTCGGCATATATTCAAATAAGAAAAACTACCACTTCCGGTCGGCGGATTTTAATCAAAACCTTATCAACTCTTAAATTTGATATGATAATTATAAATATAAATTTTCGACTTGATCAATGGGGCAGTTTCGAAATATTCTGTGGTAAACTTTTCGACAAAAAAAAAACCCTACTTCCGGTTGACTGATTTTAATGATTTATTTTTTCGTAACTAGCAATTTTACTCAGGAGTACAAAATTATAATATTGTGACGATAGTACATATTTAAAAGGCCGAAAAAAATAAAAAAAAAAAAAATCGTTCAAGAGTAAACTGCCATTTCCGGTAGTCAGATGTTGACCAAAATCACAGTATCTCTTAAGGCTAACGTAAAAACTATAGATATGAAATTTCGACGAAATCGCCGGTGCAGTTTCGGAAATATTCTGCGGTAAACTTCTCGACAAAAAAAAAAAACCTACTTCCGGTTGACTAATTTTAATGATTTTTTTTTTTTAAATAGCAATTTCTCTCAAAATTACAACATTACAATATTGTGACGATACTACATATTTAAAAGGTCGAAAAAAATAAAAAACAAAAAATCGTTCAAGAGTAAACTACCATTTCCGGTAGTCAGATGTTAACCAAAATCACAGTATGTCTTACGGCTAACGTAAAAACTATAGATATGAAATTTGGACAAAATTCCCGGAGCCGTTTCGGAAATATTCTGTGGTAAAAGAATTTTAGAATTTTCTACAAGAAAAAAACCCTACTTCCGGTTCACTGATGTTGACCAAATTCGTTATGGCTCTTACACCTTACGTGGAAATAATAGATATGAAATTTCAGCTTGATAGACTTGACAGTTTCGGAGAAAACACGCATACAGACACACACACACATAAGTACACAGCATACAGACATACAGACATTTTTTAGAAATCATGAAAACGTGATCAGGGGATGATACCTGATACAAATCAGTCAAAATCTCGAGGTCGAATTTTCGCACGATCACAATACTTTATCTGATTAGGATAAAGTAAAAATTATTATTATACTAGATATGTAATTTGAGATTGTGTTATTTAAAATATCTTAGCCAAAGAATTTTAAAACGTAAAATTTGTATTCTTTGAAACTATATGTAAATAATTTAATTTATTATCGGCACATCAATATTCACTGTGAGCTTTAATCTGTATGAAAATAAATAAAAAAACCACAATATCATTGTCAATCAATTTATTTATTATTTTCCATCTGTTTCATTAAATAATTTTTGTTTATGAATTAAATTTCTCATTGGTAGATTTATGTTAAATTTGACTTGCTAAATGGAGAAATTGTTAACGTTAAAATATTATATACACATATTTACAGTTGAAAATAATTTAGCACTCTCTGGCTCATTTTGTTTTAGCTGTTGTTTTTATATTAATTATTCTCTATAACTATTTTATGGATACATATTACAAATTGAATAATAATAAAGTCTGTGTTGGAAATATTTAAAATTTTATCTATAAATTTCAATAGTATGTATCCATGAATGAAATTTAACAGTATTATAAAAATGATTATTATCTATTATAAAAGATAGAATTATTTATATTATGTATTTGGAAATATTTTACTATGAAAAGTTGCAAAATATAGCTACATTTAGAAAGCTAATAATAATTATACCTTTCAGTAAAAATGTTAATTTTCTTTAATCTCCCAATATTGAAGTTTAAAAATATTTAAAGCATATAAAATTTATTCTACTATCCTTATTGAAATTAAATTTTTGTTAAAAGCATGTTACTTACAACTATGCATGAGTGTATTAAATGTATTTTTTTAACTAAAAAAATCTTTTAAAGTTACATAGTAATACTTTATGCACTAATTTTGTGACTGAAAATACAGATTCACAATAATTTGAATATTATATAAATAAATATAGTAAAAACCCAAAATTAACAAAACTCAATTTAAGGTAAATCCACACGAGCGTGTCGACCGATTGGCGATTAGCTTGAAACTTATATTAATAATTTTGATGTTTTTCAATCGAATGATTTTATAGGTTTTAAACTACTGTCCTAAGGACATGAAGGCGGACATATGCGTTCATTTGAACCGTAAAGTTTTCAACGAACATCCAGCGTTCCGATTGGCATCTGATGGTTGTCTACGAGCCTTGGCGATGCATTTCACCATGTCGCATTCGGCACCGGGAGACCTTCTCTATCACACTGGCGAATCCATAGATTCATTGTGCTTCATTGTGACGGGCAGTTTAGAAGTCATTCAAGACGACGAAGTCGTTGCTATATTAGGTATTGTGTACATAAAATAATCAATTGAATTATTTTAATTGGATTAGAGCTTAACTATTTACATTTGATCGATTCGGTACATGAATTTCGAGTAAAATGGTTTAATTTTTAAGTCATAGTCATCAAAAGTATCAATAGGATTAAGTTAGATTAAATTAAGTAAGCTTAGGTTAGGTAAGGTCTACTTATATATTATTTAAATTTTAGGAAAAGGAGATGTATTTGGTGATTCATTTTGGAAAGATAGTGCGGTAGGACAATCAGCGGCTAACGTGCGAGCTCTCACTTATTGCGATTTGCACACAATTAAAAGGGACAAGTTATTGGAAGTGTTGGACTTTTATCAAGCTTTTGCCAATAGTTTTGCTAGAAATCTTATTCTAACGTATAATTTGAGGCATAGACTAATATTTAGAAAGGTGGCCGACGTCAGAAGAGAGAAAGAACTGGCAGAGCGGAGGAAAAATGAACCACAACTAGACCAATCCCAAGATCATTTAGTGAGAAAGATATTTTCTAAGTTTAGACGAGACAGAACGGTCCACACGCCTCCAAATCTTCCACCGTCGAGCGGAACCGACGCTGAAAAAGGCGATACGAGCGATGAAAAGAGCACGGTAAGACCCATGTCGACGACGAAACTTTCAGCAGTTGCTGAAAAAGAAGATGGAACTGTATCAACACCAACTACAACTGGTCCACCTGTTACAATTGCCAAAAGACCTAGCAAATGGGGTCGCCTACTCGGTAGTTCAAGCTTGGACTCGGGTGGAGCTGAACCAGCGGCTGTTCCACCACCATCATTCACGCGTAGTCTAAGCGCAAGAGATGCGGCTAAAGAACGACCTCATTCTTCATCATCATCAGGATCAGCTTCTACAGCACCACCACCGCACGGCTCCGGCAATAAAGTGTTTCCTAAGCTGCAGAAGCTATCTACGACGACGGCTCCACAAGTTAAACGCCAGGATACCATCGAAGAGATAGTCGAAGTTGAAGATATGGTTAGGGAGAGAGCTCGGATAGACAGATCGTTGAGTTTGAGGAAGGTTGATTCGTACGATTGTGGATTGCGAGATCCTACAGCTGCTTTGTTATATGCCGCTCCCGAGCCTCCGGATTGTAGAGACTTGATGGCGAACATGATGGACTTTAAAGTGGATGTTAAGTTGGAAATACAACGATTGAATCAAAAGATGGGTCGCATGGAAGACTTGCTGGGGGAATTGGTCGCTAGATTGGCCGGTGGAAGCTCGTCCGGTTCTCAAGCTTCTCCCGGTGAACAGCCTCCGGCTACTGAAGGATCTTTACCTGCTGGTTCTGGAGGTCCTTCAGTAGGTGGTGGAAATGGACTAGGTCCTTTGATGCTTCGAAAGCGTCGTTCGAAAAGTCGACCGAAGGGTGCGGCACCGACTCCGCCTGGACCATCGTCACCGCCACATCCCAGAGAATTCCTTTAGCGACAGTTTTTCACCCCACACACACTACTTGAATTCGTAATTAATATTGTATGGACATTTTATGCATCACTGGGGTCCACATTAATTATAATTAATTTTAACAAATTGCAGCGTAATAAATGCATTACATACATACATATATAATTATATATATTTATAGCTCATTGAGCTAGGTGCACTTTGTTAAGATTTCGAAAAGTTTAGTAATAGAGAATTCTTGAGCAATTTATTAAATTTACGACCGCCTTTAAAATGTGTAGATTTAATAATTCATTAAAAATTTTCAAAAAATGCTTTGCGATGAAATATTTAACACAGTGCTAACAATGACGTTCATTAAATACACTATAAAATCAACTTTACTTAAGCTTGTAAAATTTTAAGAATACGGTGTTCGGTTTATGAATTTATTTTAATTTATAATTCAGAAATGTGATGTCACACTTTGTCTGGCCATTTTGGGCATTGTATAAAATGCCTAGACATTTTTTACAATACCTTATTCAATAACCAAATAGTTGAAATATTATAAAATGAATTAAATGTAAAATCGCAAAGCATTTTTGATTAATAACAAAATTATATAAAAATAATACTTTTTAAAGTTTTCTTTTCGTTTTTTGATTATTATGTATTAAAGAATATTTCCAAAACGACTGAAACATATATGGAAATCAAAACGTTGAGTTTTATCTAATTATTATTTAACTATTGTTTTTGTATAAGCTTTTTTTTTTCGTTTTTCAATGTTGTGATATTATAATATTAAGTTTTGCATATTTATTTTTAAAATAAATAAAAAAAAATAACAAGGAATTGATTTTGTAAATCAAATCGATACGAAGAATTGAATTTACAATATATTTTATTGTTAATAATATAAGTTGTATAAATTGTTAATGAGAGGAGGTCGACGCCGATTTTTTATATCAATCCGTATTAAATTTTAAACACTTTATTTGTTTCAAAGTATTTAATTAGTAAAAAAAAAATATATATATAATATAATGCTATTGATTTGAATCCTCTCAAAGAAAATACTATTGTTTTTGATTTTGCTATTATTTTTTTTTATTTAACGTATAGCTTAAAAATTCTGTAATATCTATGATGTTCTAAATAAAATTAATAATAATAAAAAAAAATCTTTAAAAATTCAAATTGAGCTTGCATTGTTGATATGTGTATGGGTTGACTAAAATTTAACATCTACCTGCCATGGTGTTTTAGTTATATAAGTAGATTAACAACCGAAGCCTACATCAGCAATTTTATGGTGATAGATAAGTAGAGGAGACTATATTGTTAGTTAAAACAATTACAATTGTAAGCTTGTTGAACATTATTTTGTAAAAAAACTTTTCAAGCTTTATCGGGTTGATGAAAAATAATCTATTAATAAATTAATAAAGTTAGATGCGCCTTATAATATATGTATATATGTATAAAATATTTAAAAAAAATATATACATACATATATATGTATACTATCGTACCTTCTACTAGATACATTTATATACACTGTGCTGTTATTTAATTTATTTGATATTATTGATTTTAAAACGAAAGGGCCTGCAGAGGGTTGACCAACAAAACAAATGTGCTTCGTTTAAACATTTACATTAAAGTTTATCTTTTTAATAACTCGAATGCGTCTCGAACTTCTTCCCGTCCTGAGTAAGTTATTGTGTGTGAATTTGCACATAGTTCTGATCTCACTGCCACTTTTTCAATTTCAGTATTTTAATCATATCGAATTTGGAGTTTAATAAATTTCATCAAAAATTAAGACGGCGGAGGGCGAGGGGGTTAAAAATATCATTTATGTTTGAATGCATGCTTGCATGTGTGTGTGTATATCTAAAATTTAAATAAAAACGGTTAATTTTTGTATCATCCAAATCTAAAACAGTCACAGTTTATTTAAATTGTTTTATTTTATTCGTTTCACACTCACTATACATTTATGTCTTATAGTGCTCTTTTATAATAAAAAATCTTCAACATGCACTTTTAGTTTAAACATTCGTAGTGTTTCAATAATTAATTAATTAAAAAAAACTTTTTTGACGTGATTTTAATTCAATTAATAGATAAGATTATGTGATCTAAACGTCCAAACTTATATTCTCTTAAACAAAAATAAAAAAAAATTATAATTATTATTACGAAGCGCTATTAGACATCAAAATAAAAAAGCTGTGTTTCTCAATTTATAGCAATACAATAGTATTACCATTTTGTATATTGTAATTATTATTATTATAATAATTTTAAAAGCTAAATAATGTGTACATATATAATACCCGTGTACAGGCCACATGCAAATATGTGTGCGAATGCGTTTATGTTTGTACAAGCGCTTCCCAATTTGTTAACAATAAAATAAAAGCACGTGTTTTTGCACGTGAAAATGTTTACATACATAATCATTTATTCAAAATTCATAGTCGGGGCTACTTTTAAAATGCAAATTTATTTATTTATGTTTTACGAGTGTTATATAAAAATGTCTTTTTGCAAGCAAAATGAATATTTATTATAAAATTTGTAGACATACAAAGTTGAATCTATATTTTCACCGAGCCCTGTCTTTTGAATGTGAATATAATAAACTATATTAAATAAATTGGGGAATTTGCTTATTGCTCATATTCAAACTGTAAAAATATTTTGTACATTGTGAAAAATGTTTGAAAGTTAATATATAAACAGGGTTGACGACATTAAAATAAATAAAAAAAAAAAGCTTATTGAGATACTCTGTTTTGTTTGATATAATATTAAAATTGATTTTCTTTTTTGTCATAGCATCACAATTATTAAAATTATTATTATACGAGCAAATTTCATATGCACCATCTTTACATTTATCATATTTAAAGTAAGTCATAAAACGCCAGAAACAATACTTTGTGTTATTCATTACACACTATTACGATATTCTTCGAGAATATCAAACACACGAGATTTGAACGAGTTATATTAGATACATACATACATATTAAAAATCATTTTACATATTGTGTAATTATTGAATTGTAAATATATTATTATTATTATTATTATTGCCTCTTACAAGCATTATATAATTTCAATTTGTACTCGATTACATTGTGGTTATTATTGTTGTTGAAATTTACATACGCGTGTACAAAGCAGAACGAGATGTTTCAAATATACAAATATTATAAGACGTTGAAACCATGAACTATAAAATATGCAATAATTTTTTTACTATGATTATAGATTATTTTTTTTTTTATTTCTAATAGTAAGTAAAGCGTTAATCTTCCAACATTAATTAAATGGTTTCAACGTCTTTGCCTTCGCTGATTTTACTTATATTTTCATGATTTTATTTGTTTTTAAATTAATCTAAATAATGACAAATCTCTTTGAATATACACACACATAATATATATATATATATATATTATTTATAATAAATGAAACTGGAAAAAATGTTTGAAACTTTATTTTTTATTACACCCTAAGACCTCATTCTATTTTTTTTACTTGAATTGAATTCTTTTGCATAATTTTTATTTATTTATTTAATTAAAATAGCATAAAAAGCTATTTACAAACAAAAAAGTAACTTATTGCTAAAATTACACAATAAACTTAATTATCTACTGGCACTTGTACAGGGGGATGTTTTAAGGCTGCCAGGAATCAATCAATTTGGTTTATATTTCTATGACCTTTGGGCAGTCCATTGTTTTCAACGAGTTACTTCTTCTAGATCTACTCAATTTTAATTTTTCAACTATTAACTTATTCTTACCCTTAGTAAATATTATGACTGTGTATAGTATACCACACTTATTAAATACTCATCGAAATAATTTTATAATAAATTCTTATCTAACTTAAAAATATGTATGTACATACATACATGTATATATACTAACTTGCACACTTTAATGGTTTCACTTACATTCATCCAATTTAATTCATTCAACATATTTCTTATACTAGTTAATATATAAATATTTGATATATTTGCAATTTTTGCAACCATTTTTAATTAAAGTATTTTACACTGCCATCTTTTGAGAACTGTAAAATTTTTATTAATTTGTTTTTAAATTCAAACCATTTTAGATTAAAAAAAAATAAAATTAATAGTTTAAAAATTTACCAATAGATGTCACTATACAGTTTTCCAAATTTTCCTCAAAATCAAAACAATAAATGTTTGTAAACTTTTGCACATGTCAATTCAGTCCATTTATATTTTACTTTTACAAATACAGCAAGAGACTCAACGTATACTGTTATGCCATTCAATGGTTTAATATGCAAAAGTGTATTCAAATAATATGCTCACTCGTATTGTAACTTATATTTATTATTCATGTAAAACAAATTTGCTAAAAATTGAAAGATCAAAATATCATTTTCATCTTATAGAATAATGGTGAATTTAATGAAAATTTTAATTAAGTCTGACTAAAATAATAAAAGTAGACAATGAAAAAATTTCAAAAGATCCTTCAAATGTATGTAAGATCGTAACCAATCATGCCAAATCGAGCGAAATACAAACGCACTAAGCAAAATTTTCCAATTTCAAATTATGTCAATTAATTTTGATACGCACTTCTTTTCGATTACTTTGAAAGGCATTTCGCAAATGGGTTACACACGTTTTGGCACGTGTTCGAGTTCTAACGGTAAACGGGCTCGAATCTGCCGCGCATTGAGCTCTCCAGGACAACGACTCCGGCTCGAAGGACGTTCGTTGCCTGGTGTTCTCCATCTCGCTCACACTAACGTCTATTACTATACGTAAGTGTGAGCGAGACAAGGTAACAGTCAAAGTGAACTACGTAGACGCGCTAGACGGGCCGTTTCGTGCGATAGAACAGAACCATTGGCGCCAGAGGATGTCAAACTGCGGCGAAATATATAACAGAGAAATAAGTATACATATATTGATTTTTTTTACAAAATTGAAAGTATGAAGCATTTGATGCAATTTAAAATTAGTATTTTTGTCGCAAGTTTAAAAAGATATAAACAAAACAAATCAGATGATTATTTTGGCCCACGTATTACTTGAACGTGTGAGAATATAAAAATGTACAAAAATTAAATAAAATTTAGCAGACAAAGAAAAGGTTTTACTTTAACGAAATTCGTCAATTTCAGCGCGGCGACAAATTACAAGTGACGTCAGAGGTCGACAAACTTTTTAACCCTTTCCAAAAGTCGTTCGTGTCGAAATGAAAACGATTCTTTTGCCTCCTCCTATTTATCGCACTTCAATAATTGCGATCAAGTAATAAATTAACGTTTGAGAATGCATTTTATTTGCTTATAAAGCCAATTTACATCGACGCAGACGAACATTCTTCATCAGAGCCAAGTCATTATGTACATATATATACATACCTACCGTTCAATTGCCAAAGTGATCGATTTCCAATTTTTTAAATTTCTCAACTGAGTTTTCATTCAATTTTTAAATGGTGATAACACGCTTTTCGATTGATATGTTAATTTCATTTCATCGTATTCGTTCTTAACGGATTAAAATTAAAACTGACAGACCCTTTTATGTAATGATTTTCCAAAACCCTTTGCAAAGTGTTATTATCAGAAAAACAATGGCCTTTGGCTCTTCAAATACATATATGCTTGCCAAATCGAAGCGTTCTATTATCTGCCTCTGGCTTATTTGTCTTAATTTTCAGCCATTCCCTCTACGATTTTGAGTAAAATTCATCCGGTTGAGCATTTCAAATTCTTCTCAATTCATCAGCCAATCGTCTCGGTCTACATTTCTTTATTTAATGCAGGTTTTAAAAAAAATCAACCATTCCAGTATTTGAATTTATAATGTACCATTCATTCTTATCGTACGTATTAAGACCCATTGCCAATTAGCTTTTGAAAGTCACCCATGTATTCCTCTTCATGATCTATTTACAGATTTATACCAAGCATACATAACAAGGAATCAATACATGCACTGTTTCTAGGTAACATTCTTGAATTGTAATCCACGTTTCATACGTCATAACTGGCAGTACGCATTGGATTATTTAAATGGCGATCCTTAAAATTTTCGATTGCCGTCTTAATTTCAATATATCATTCTTCTTCTTCTGCTCAAATTAAGGATTAGATCCTTATCTGTGATCCTTTTCCTTGACTCTTTTCAAATTAGTTCGGTCAGTGGCCTTTCTCTTCATGACTTCATAGCTTGTAAAATCAAAGCGTTCTATGTATTATCTGCCTCTGGCTCCTGTCTTGCTCTTACTCTTTCCCTCGACGATTTTGGTTAAAAATTCATCACGGTGCGGAGCATTTCAAATGCAGTCTCCATTTCTTCTCTCAATGCATCTTTATGCATTTCTCTATTTAATGCAGGTTTTAAAATCAAAGGAACAAAAATTGAATTTATAATGTACAAGACATTATATCGTAATTTTAAGACATAAAAGTTAATTAGGCTTGAAAGTCAATTATATTTTCTCTTCAAGAACCAAAGTACAGATTTAGTACCAATCAAACAATAACAAGGAATCAATACATTATTGTTTCTAGGTATTTGTCTGTATGTAATTCACATTCATACGTCATAACTGGCAGTACGCATTGGATTATTTAAATGGCGATCCTTAAAATTTTCGATTGCCGTCTTAATTTCAATATATCATTCTTCTTCTTCTGCTCAAATTAAGGATTAGATCCTTATCTGTGATCCTTTTCCTTGACTCTTTTCAAATTAGTTCGGTCAGTGGCCTTTCTCTTCATGACTTCATAGCTTGTAAAATCAAAGCGTTCTATGTATTATCTGCCTCTGGCTCCTGTCTTGCTCTTACTCTTTCCCTCGACGATTTTGGTTAAAAAATTCATCACGGTGCGGAGCATTTCAAATGCAGTCTCCATTTCTTCTCTCAATGCATCTTTATGCATTTCTCTATTTAATGCAGGTTTTAAAAATCAAAGGAACAAAAGTTGAATTTATAATGTACAAGACATTATATCGTAATTTTTAAGACATAAAAGTTAATTAGGCTTGAAAGTCAATTATATTTTCTCTTCAAGAACCAAAGTACAGATTTAGTACCAATCAAACAATAACAAGGAATCAATACATTATTGTTTCTAGGTATTTGTCTGTATGTAATTCACATTCATACGTCATAACTGGCAGTACGCATTGGATTATTTAAATGGCGATCCCTAAAATTTTCGATTGCCGTCTTAATTTCAATATATCATTCTTCTTCTTCTGCTCAAATTAAGGATTAGATCCTTATCTGTGATCCTTTTCCTTGACTCTTTTCAAATTAGTTCGGTCAGTGGCCTTTCTCTTCATGACTTCATAGCTTGTAAAATCAAAGCGTTCTATGTATTATCTGCCTCTGGCTCCTGTCTTGCTCTTACTCTTTCCCTCGACGATTTTGGTTAAAAATTCATCACGGTGCGGAGCATTTCAAATGCAGTCTCCATTTCTTCTCTCAATGCATCTTTATGCATTTCTCTATTTAATGCAGGTTTTAAAAATCAAAGGAACAAAAGTTGAATTTATAATGTACAAGACATTATATCGTAATTTTAAGACATAAAAGTTAATTAGGCTTGAAAGTCAATTATATTTTCTCTTCAAGAACCAAAGTACAGATTTAGTACCAATCAAACAATAACAAGGAATCAATACATTATTGTTTCTAGGTATTTGTCTGTATGTAATTCACATTCATACGTCATAACTGGCAGTACGCATTGGATTATTTAAATGGCGATCCCTAAAATTTTCGATTGCCGTCTTAATTTCAATATATCATTCTTCTTCTTCTGCTCAAATTAAGGATTAGATCCTTATCTGTGATCCTTTTCCTTGACTCTTTTCAAATTAGTTCGGTCAGTGGCCTTTCTCTTCATGACTTCATAGCTTGTAAAATCAAAGCGTTCTATTATCTGCCTCTGGCTCCTGTCTTGCTCTTACTCTTTCCCTCTACGATTTTGGTTAAAAATTCATCACGGTACGGAGCATTTCAAATGCAGTCTCCATTTCTTCTCTCAATGCATCTTTATGCATTTCTCTATTTAATGCAGGTTTTAAAAATCAAAGGAACAAAAGTTGAATTTATAATGTACAAGACATTATATCGTAATTTTTAAGACATAAAAGTTAATTAGGCTTGAAAGTCAATTATATTTTCTCTTCAAGAACCAAAGTACAGATTTAGTACCAATCAAACAATAACAAGGAATCAATACATTATTGTTTCTAGGTATTTGTCTGTATGTAATTCACATTCACGTCATAACTGGCAGTACGCATTGGATTATTTAAATGGCGATCCTTAAAATTTTCGATTGCCGTCTTAATTTCAATATATCATTCTTCTTCTTCTGCTCAAATTAAGGATTAGATCCTTTTCTGTGATCCTTTTCCTTGACCCTTTTCAAATTAGTTCGGTCAGTGGCCTTTCTCTTCATGACTTCATAGCTTGTAAAATCAAAGCGTTCTATTATCTGCCTCTGGCTCCTGTCTTGCTCTTACTCTTTCCCTCGACGATTTTGGTTAAAAATTCATCACGGTGCGGAGCATTTCAAATGCAGTCTCCATTTCTTCTCTCAATGCATCTTTATGCATTTCTCTATTTAATGCAGGTTTTAAAAATCAAAGGAACAAAAGTTGAATTTATAATGTACAAGACATTATATCGTAATTTTTAAGACATAAAAGTTAATTAGGCTTGAAAGTCAATTATATTTTCTCTTCAAGAACCAAAGTACAGATTTAGTACCAATCAAACAATAACAAGGAATCAATACATTATTGTTTCTAGGTATTTGTCTGTATGTAATCCACATTCATACGTCATAACTGGCAGTACGCATTGGATTGTTTAAATGGCGATCCTTAAAATTTTCGATTGCCGTCTTAATTTCAATATATCATTCTTCTTCTTCTGCTCAAATTAAGGATTAGATCCTTATCTGTGATCCTTTTCCTTGACTCTTTTCAAATTAGTTCGGTCAGTGGCCTTTCTCTTCATGACTTCATAGCTTGTAAAATCAAAGCGTTCTATGTATTATCTGCCTCTGGCTCCTGTCTTGCTCTTACTCTTTCCCTCGACGATTTTGGTTAAAAATTCATCACGGTGCGGAGCATTTCAAATGCAGTCTCCATTTCTTGTCTCAATGCATCTATTTTATATTCCATATTATCTCTTACTTTTATTATACTTAGTTAATTAATTTAATTGTATGTAATAATTTGGCTTGTTAGGTCACAGTACATATTTTTTAAAAATAAATAAATTAATCTATGTAATTATTTGCCGCTTTCGTTCATTTGAGCTAAGCAAATTTTTGTTGTTTTTCATTTCGGTACAGTTCACCTGCGACATTGTCTCACCACATCCTGAGTGCCTATCTTCCGATGTTTCAAATATTCTAAACGTCACACCAGATAAACGATGTCAGTATTGATCCAAATTACAATCGATTCGTAAATTAGATAGTCGAATTGTATTAATGTTTTTGTAACGCGTGCGACATTAGATTGAATTTGGCGCCACGCCCGTTGTGATTTTTCGGTTTTGCGATAGGTGTCAGCGCGAAGAGTGCGAGCTTTCGCGAAAGCTGAATTAATTTTCAGCAAAAAGCGTTCGACTGCATAAATCACTGTCGCCAACTTCATTCCGTCGTGACAAAACGACAAAAATTCATCGAGACGAGGCGTAAAAGGCCTCACCTGAAAACGTTTTCAGCGAAGAGGTTTCACCCCCATTACGAAAACGTCACAAAAGTATCCCCTACCCACCGTTTCACTTCTTCTATTCTCCCCCATCGTTCCTTGAATAATGGATCGAAATATGCGAGGAAACAAACGTACAATTTTGACGAATGTTCTGACCCATTTCCCAGTGCTGAAAAACAGTTCGCCGAATTTGAAACACGCCAAATACACTAAAAAACAATTCGTCGAACGGTCATAAACGCGCAAATAGCTGACATTATTGCCGATGAGGTTGCAACTGTGATTTCAGCTGTTATGATCGTGCTCAAAATATATTTTTCAGTGTGAAGTCACTACGAAATTTGAGATACAATACTTATTTCCCGAATATGTTCGATTTTGTGTTTATCATTGACATGTGAGTGGGCTAACAATAGCGGTTTAACAACTTACGCTTTCTACTTATGTATATTGTGTGCATCACAAAGCGTAGTCACAGTAGATAATCATATCTTAGATATGAGTCGCCTAGTTTCAAATCCCGATAAGTCCACAATATACATATAAAAAACGAGGATAAAATATTTTCTAGTTCTAAGAATGTTTTCAAACGATGCCTTATACTTGAATTATTCCAAATACCGCCAAGTGCGCCGTAAAAAAATATTGGAAATCAGTGCTAGTTCCAAAAACTGACAATTGCACTATGATAAAAGCTGATAAAAGCCATATTTAGAAACAAACAACGATAAGTCCATGTTTCTAATCTCAATATTTTGTTTAATATCAACAAAATTAAGTATAAATGAGTTTAAACGCCATCAAGCAAATAAGTCTGTAGCAGAAAAACCGCCTTTGCGAACAAATGAGTTTTATGGACTTATCGGGATTTGGAACTAGGCGACTCATATGTAGATAGACCTAGGACAATTGGTGAATATGACTGGTTTCACAGAAGAAGAAATAAAACTAGGATGGAGTGCTTTTGGAAGAATGAACATAGTTTTTAAATCCAACATTCCGCTATGCTTAAAAAACAAGGCATACGACCAATGCGTACTGCCAGTTATGACGTATGGATGTGAAACTTGGATGCTAAATTCAAGAATGCTACTTAAGATCCAGTGCACACAGAGAAGCATGGTAAGATGTATGCTCGGTATAATAAGAAGAGATCGTAAGAGGAATACATGTGTAAGAAGTAGGACCAAAGTGGCAGATATAGCGGAACGTGTGAAAAAGTCGAAATGGACACATACATAGTGAGAAGAATGGATGGCAAATAGCCGCGGATGGATGCTAAACTTGGATGCTAAATTCAAGAATGTTATGTAAGATCCAGTGCACACAGAAAAGCATGGAAGTACATATGCTCGGTGTAACGAGAAGAGATCGTAGGAGAAATACATGGGTAAGAAGTATGACCAAAGTGGCAATGGACTGGACACATAGCGAGAAGAATGGATGGCACATGGATACGAGAAGTACTGGAATGGTATCCGAGAGGATGTGAAAGAAAGCAAGGTAGACCGAGTGGAAGATGGGCTGATGAATTGAGAAGAATGTGTGGAGTCAAGTGGATGTAGATTGCTCAAGACAGACAGGAATGGAAGAGGATTTGAGAGGACAATGCGTACTGCCAGTTATGACGTATGGATGTGAAACGTGGATGCTAAATTAAAGATCCAGTGCACACAGAGAAGCGTGTAAAGATGTATGCTCCGTATAACGAGAAGAGGTCGTAAGAGGAATACATGGGTAAGAAGCATTACCAAAATGGCAGATATATCGGAACGTGTATACGTATCGTATCTGGATGTGACAGACAGACAGACAGGAATGGAAGAGCATTGGAGTGGCCTTCATCCAGCAGTGGATGTATGTACACATATTTACATATGTATGTATGTAGGTATAGTATTTTCGATTTGATTGACTTTTCTTCACAAATGAAAGTTTGATTTTATTGAATTTTTTCAATAATTCATTTTAATCGCCAATTTGAAACACTGAAAGTTTGACAGATGATTATTTTTCGTCGAATTTTTGCGCCTTTTATTTTTAAATGAAAGTTGTTTCTTATACTTATTTAGGTTTGAATTGGTTCACTTTATCGTGTGAATAATATGATCGATAATTTCATATTCATTTAATGTCGTAACTCACCGTTGATTTGTTCTACAAAACTAAATCCATATAACCAATTATTCAACATTCGTTTCGATTTCCTCGCAAACACCCTTAAATATTTAAACCACACTTTTTCCTATTTTTAATTCTGTTCTCCCCTTTCACATCGCATTCGCATTTCCGCACACTTTTTCCCTTTTAATCGCATTCGTTACGATTACAAAAATGTTGAAAGAAGTCATTCCAAATCGCGTAAATAAATGTATGTCAAATGAAAATATAAAACACCTGGTAATTTAATTTAGTCTCGAATGCGTCGTGTAAAAAGCAAACTCTTTAAAAACCAAGTTTTAAGAGAGGACGTAGCACAGTCGAGATACGTAGTGCCATCTCGCTCGCACTCGCACCGTTGCTAATGCGCTTCATTGTCGCGCGAGCGAGACGACACGATGTCGCTACGAAACGTACGCGGTACGGTATTTACCGGTAAATTTTTGGCAATGACTGAATAAAATTCGACCGTATTCAAATCGAATCATCGCAATGCATTTTCATCGATTGCGATTGAAATGAAATGCTTGCAATTTATATGCAAAATTGTGTAATGTACGAGTAAAATGTACACGTTTTGTATAAATTAATCGTTTTCAAGGTCAATACATTAGGTACAATAATATGTACATACTTCACGTTGTAATCTCATTATATTTAATGTGGGCATAATATTGAATTTTGTGGATTGATTTTGCAGGTCAATGTCGAAATATATATTTTATTCTCAATCCTCGAATAGACAGAGGCAACAAGTGTCGACATTTTTACTCTGGTTACTGAACGTTTTATTTTATGTTTGGACAATTGGACATTTCGCTGCTTCTTGTTGATACATACATACATTCATACGTATCATGTTTGTGTAATAGTTATTTCAACTTGTTAACACTTGTTGCCTCTATTTAATGCAGGCTTTAAAAATTAAAGGAACAAAATTTGGTGAAAGTTGTATTTATAATGTATAAAAAAGTATTGGAATTTATAATGTATATTATATCGGAATTTTTAAGACATAAAAGTTAATTAGGCTTGAAAGTCTATTATATTTTCTCTTCAAAAACCAAAGCACAGATTTAGTACCAATCAAACAATAACAAGGAATCAATACATTATTGTTTCTATGTATTTTGTATGTATGTAATTCACATTTGATGTAAATATAAAATTACATTAATCAATTTTTTTTATGAAATTCTTAAAAGTCCCAACAATGTTCTTTAGATTTTTACTTTATCCTAATCGGATAAAGTATTGTGATCGTGAAAAAATTCGACCTCGAGATTTTGACTGATTTGTATCAGGTATCATCCCCTGATCACGTTTTCATGATTTCTAAAAAATGTCTGTATATCTGTGTCTGTATGTCTGTATGGCTGTGTACTTATGTGTGTGTGTGTCTGTATGTGTGTTTTCTCCGAAACTATCAAGTCTATCAAGCTGAAATTTCATATTTATTATTTTAGCGTAAGGTGTAAGAGCCATAAGGAATTTGGTTAACATCAGTCAACCGGAAGTAGGGTTTTTTTCGTGTAGAAAATTCAAAAATTCTTTTACCACAGAATATTTCCGAAACGGCACCGGCGATTTTGTCGAAATTTCATATCTACAGTTTTCAAGTTAGCTGTAAGAGATACTGTGATTTTAGTTAACTTCTGACGAGCGAAAGTGGCAGTTTACTCTTGAACGATTTTTTGTTTTTTATTTTTTTCGACCTTTTAAATATGTAGTATCGTCACAATATTATAATGTTGTAACTCTGAGAGAAATTAATATTTAAAAAAAATAAATCATTAAAATTAGTCAACCGGAAGTAGGTTTTTTTTTTGTCGAAAAGTTTACCGCAGAATATTTCCGAAACGGCTTCGGGAATTTTGTCGAAATTTCATATCTATAGTTTTCACGTTAGCTGTAAGAGATATTGTGATTTTAGTCAACATCTGACTACCGGAAGTGGCAGCTTTTCCTATTTGAATATATGCCGAAGATCGCATTTTACATACGCGCGCGCACTCAACACGGTGATTTCATGATATGTATGTATGTATGTATGTTGGTTGGTGTGGTGGTGGTTTATGCGTTTTATTTACTTATTTACTTAACAAAATGATTTCATTACTCTTTGTATTCCTCAAATATATGGATAAAGTCATGGGTTGGCTACAACCGAATTTTTTTTATATGAGTAACGCAACGCAATTCGCCAAAAGAAGAGAATTCCAGTCAACATCATCTGAATAATAATACGAATATTATAATCGAATGTTTACCGCGGGGCAGAAGAAGCCGAAGAAGTTTCGAATGATAAATGTTCCGTTCGAACATTATCGACAAAGTAAAGCAATAACCGCGATTAATCTTTCGAATAATCTTTTTCTAATGTTTTATTCGCTTGCAAACAGGATTTCCTTCGTTCCATTGTTGTGCGGTTTCCATTCTTCATCGGCCGATTGATTGCCTCTATCACGACTGCCTCCACATCCTTCCTTCATTCATTTATTTCCCTGGTCCTCTCATCTTCGTGTTTTTATTACTTTTTATACCCCACCACACCTGCGAGTAAACAGATAGTTTTACATTTTAATCAGAAACGACGATTTGTCTCAATAAAATTGGAGCCGGGCGCGAAACCTTTACGAAATTATTGATTATGTACGTCGATGATTCACAACTTCCGATGGTTGGATTCGCTGAAATTGCAACACGGTGTGTGTAACAAGCCGGCTGTTCCTTGACACGATTTACAACATCAATTATATTATGTTAGTCATCGTCGAGGTATTCTTTGTTGGCGAACAATCGACCGTATGAGCGAAATGATCTCAGAAGTATGATGACTACGTAATTGGAACAGTCTTCAAGTTAAACATGGTGCACTTCTTCGTCCGTTTGCGCAATTGATTGCTTGCATTGGAAAAGGATAGGTATAGATAGTTACATGTAAGATTGTAAACTAATCAATTTGTCGCAATCAAACGAATACGTATGTATGTACATCTGTATCAAACGTTTAGGAAGTATTCGTACTAATTTGTATAATCATCTGTTGTAATGAATTAATTGGGCTTTTATAAATAGAACTGAGCAAGGTTGTACATATTAAAATTTTAAACATTACGTAATCGTTTTTCATCGTCGATTGAAATATGAGTGAAATGTACCTGTGAATAATAGGTTAAAAATCGCCAAGTTTAACTACATACATACATACATATGTAACAAACACGTTGTTCACAAAGTGATAAATTAATCAATGATGAAACTTACAAAAATGTATTCATGAATATCACTGCTGGATGAACCTCCAATCCTCTTCCATTCCTGTCTGTCTTGAGCAATCTGCATCCACTCGACTCCACACTCGGTCTACCTTGCTTTCTTTCACATCCTCTCGGATACCATTCCAATATTTCTCGCGTCCATCTGCCATCCATTCTTCTCGCTATCAACATTCACACGTTCTGCTATAGCCACATTGTTCACGCTTCTTACCCACGTATTCCTCTTACGAGCTCTTCTCGTTATACCGAGCATACACCATTCCATGTTTCTCTGTGTGCATTGGATTTTACGTAGCATTCTTGAATTGAACATCTACGTATACGTCATAACTGGCAGTTGCATTGGTCGTATGCCTTCTTTTTTAAGCATAGCGGAATGTTCGATTTAACAACTATGTTCATTCTTCCAAAAGCACTCCATCCTAGTTTCATGCTTTGTTCTATTTATTCTTCTTTACATCCGGTCATATTCACCAATTGCAGGCCTCGGGGCAAGATAGTGCCAACCCTCACTTTGATAGTTTTGAGATATATCAATTTTAAACTTTGTTCAAATCCATAAATTAAAACACGTACTTTTTTGAATACTTTTTATTTTTATTTGCTTTAATGATATATCCTTAATAATACCACCAACAAAAAAATAACAAAACATTAATATGTTAAACATAAAATTGTGCATATCAAAAATTGTGTGTTGACACTATTTTCCACCAATTTTTACTTTATCCTAATCGGATAAAGTATTGTGATCGTGCGAAAATTCGACCTCGAGATTTTGACTGATTTGTATCGAGTATCATCCCCTGATCACGTTTTCATGATTTCTAAAAAATGTCTGTATGCCTGTGTACTTATGCGTGTGTGTGTCTGTATGTGTGTTTTCTCCGAAACTATCAAGGCTATCAAGATGAAATTTCATATCTATTATTTTCACGTAAGGTGTAAGAGCCATAAGGAATTTGGTCAACATCAGTCAATCGGAAGTAGGGTTTTTTTCTTGTAGAAAATTCTAAAATTCTTTTACCACAGAATATTTCCGAAACGGCTCCGGGAATTTTGATAAAATTTCATATCTATAGTTTTCACGTTAGCCGTAAGCGATACTGTGATTTTAGTCAACTTCTGACTAGCTAAAATGGCAGTTTACTCTTGAACGATTTTTTGTTTTTTTATTTTTTCGACCTTTTCAATATGTAGTATCGTCACAATATTGTAATGTTGTAATTTTGAGAAAAATTGATATTTAAAAAAAAATAAATCATTAAAATTAGTCAACCGGAAGTAGGTTTTTTTTTTCGTCGAAAAGTTTACGACAGAATATTTTCGAAACGGCTCCGAGAATTTTGTCGAAATTTCATGTCTATAGTTTTCACGTTAGCCGTAAGAGATACTGAAATTTTAGTCAACTTCTGACGAGCGAAAGTGGCAGTTTTTCTAATTTGAATATATGCCGAAGATCGTATTTTACATACGCGCGCGCACTCAACACAGTGATTTCATGATATGTATGTGTGTATGTATGTTGGTTGGTGTGGTGCTGTGCATGCGTTTTATTTACTTGGCGTACTTAAAAAATTAATTTCGTTACTGTTTGTATTCCTCAAATATATGGATAAAGTCATGGGTTGGCCACACCCGAATTTTTTTTAATAATTACACACAAATGACATTTTTTTATATGAAGAGGGAAATAAAACAACTCCGAAACGAGTAAAATTATTCACCATTATTATGACAAAAGATGACACTATTTTGTCGCAAGTTTTTCAAAAAATTTTCATCCCGTAAAGAAATGCATAAAGTCAAAAATAAACTATTTTTGGTTCAAAACATAGCTTGTGATTAATTTGCATAAATGACATATTCAGTTAAACTTTTACCAAAATGATGGTTGACACTATCTTGCCCCGAGCCCTTCAATTTATTGTCCTAGGTATAAACAACTATCAACTATCTCTACAATATGATTATCTACTGTGACTACGCTTTGCGTGTAAAATTCATGAAACATACTTTTAGTTTTATTCAAATTAATTCTTAAGCCTACTTTCATACTTTCATTGCTTAATTATGTAAATATTATATATACATATACTGGATATATAATTTCAAAGTCTCTCTTGTAAGGAATGCTCGGTACATTTCTGTTGTTTTACAATATTTTCCACGTAACCTATGGGTCCTTTTTTTTTAGCCCACTCACGTCAATAATAAATACACGTCGATCACATTCACACAACTACGTATCAACATCGTACTAACTCTGGAGTAAAAAAATAATTTTCCTTTGTATTTCGAACGGTGTCCAACGGTGTGTCGACGAATTATGTATTACTTTTGCAAACTTTCCGAATATTTTCTTTAGACGCGCGCGCACGTGGAAAACTTTTTCCGACTTCCTCGACGTCATCACAAAAGCTCAATATTTTTGCGTCATAAAAACGACGACGTAATCACCGACACTAGTGAGCTCTAGGGGTACACAAATAAATTATCGATCGACGAGTAAAATACAGTGTGTTTTGCGGTCATAGCACATATTCAATAACACGGTTAGAGGAACAGACAGTCGGTAATGTTGGGGTAGGGGGATTTTGATGGGGTTGAGTGTACCGAGGATGCGGGTTCAACCCCTAATATCGTGATTGTGTGGACATTAGGTAATATAATATACACCGGCTTATCGATCGCCAAAGCCTAATAAAAATATAAAGCCAATGTGTATGAGTTTGCACGTACTATGTGTATGTACATGTCGGATGAGGGATGACGGGCATTTAGTAACCCCTTCCTGTATAACCTAATTTTACGTTTAGAAGTGTTTCTATTATGTACATATGTGCGCTAATTTTGTAATGACGCATAGTTGTATGTACCATGTGTAAGAATAAGTGATGATACATGTGTTTTTGTTCGTACTTAGCAAGGGTGCGGCATACAAATGAGCAATTATTACTATTGCATAGTGAAAGCCCGTTGAATATCAACGGACGTGGTTTTTGTAAGTGATTTTCTAAACTGACTTATTTTAATATTATTATTTTCTGTGATCTTTCTAATTATTAATTCTATCATTTTTTTTTTCTAAACTCTCCTATTTTAAATTTTATCAATATATCAGATATTATTCGAATTATATTATTAATAATAAAGAAATATTAATATCTTATATAAATATTATTAATTTATATGATAATAAAATAATTATAAATCTATAGTATTATAAATATATAAATTCATGAAACGGGCTCCTCTAATCCCCTCAGTATCCAAAGAAACTTAGATAAAATCCCCTTCCATCCCATTTTTACTCTTAAAGATATACTTGGATTTATCTTGATATTTTTTAACGATAGAAAAATGTTTTCAAAGTGCTAACTAAATGAATCGTTCAAATGTTATCGTAATTGAATACGTAACAATTTAGCAAAGTCGCGATCCTACTGAGGGTTAATATTTTCAACGCGTTAGCGCTAGCTCACCCAACCTGGTGATGTTCGTGTTTTTTCAATTAAATTTGAATCAGCGTTATCGACAGACGGACAGACAGACATACGGAATTGGGCTATTATATTTATTTATTTATTTAAAAAAGATATACCGCTGTGTGCATTACAGATTTCCCCAAATCGCCACAGCGGCAGATACATACAAAGCAAATAGATAAAAAAGCAGATGCATATACATATATACATATATAACTAGTGTAAGCCCGTTGAATATCAACGAATGTTTTATAGTTGTTGCATAGATGGCGCGTTATAATACAACATGTAACAATTTAGCAAAGTCGCGAGCCTATTAAGATATTATACACGTATAGTCAAATTGAAGCAGTCCCGCTATTATTTAGTTTGAATCACAGCCGAAGCGCTCACTGTCCCGAACTGGTGATCTCGGGTTCAAATCCCACTCGCGCGACGTTCTGGTTTTTTTAAAATTATTTACCTCTGCGAGCGTTATCAGCACACAGACTGACGGATTTCGGCTATTTTATATATAATTTAAATATTTCTTAATTTATTTATTTATGAAATTACAAGTGTACTAATTTAAAGAAAAAATACACCATTTTATTTTATCATAGTCAATTTTTAAAACTATACACTTGTGGAAACAAAAATGTGTACAAATGTATGTGTACAAGTATGTATGAATGCGTTGTATGTATACGTAGTGTGCATATTCAATTATTCAATTTCGGTATTACATTAAATGAAATTATTTCATAATTCAATTAAACTAAAAGTATTTAACTATGTTTATGTCATAATCAGTTTTTTTTTTTAAATTCTATCAATAAAATTAAACTGATTTGACATATTGATCGAGTGCGGCAAAGATGCGGGTGGCTTTAAAACGCACGTGACATTTTTAAACATTTACTTTACTATTAACAGAACAGATTTATATTTTTTGCAGACAAAAATAAATGTTTTTAGTGCGGACTGATTATGGTGTTAAATTTTCAACATCCAAAATTTATCATGAGACTTTCATCGCTATTATTCCGCAATAGAATATTAAATCTAATGGAGCATTTAGAACGGTGAACATATTTATATTCAATGCCAAAATAATAATAATTAACTAAAAACGATCCAACACGTCGAGCATTATATTTGATTAAAATTACAAACAAAACTTATAGCACATGTACAGAGGTGTTGTTATAAGGCGGCCGGGAATCTATCAATTTGGTTTATATTTCTAAGACCTTCTGGCAAATTATTAACTATTAACATATTCTACATAGTATTACGACCACGTGTATAATATCCCTTTATTAGTGAACAGCTGTGTGGACAAAAGTATATAGATTTTGTAAATGTCCATTATTTTGCCGCATTACACAAACGCAACGCGACAAATGTAAACGCGAAAGCCCGTAGATGCAATATCTCAGAATTTATCATTCACACACCCTATGTACAACGAAATAGCTTCCGATCGTACGCTTTTCATGCATAAAAAAAAGGTGATATTGCATTTATCGCGAAATTAACGCGGCATTTTAATTAAGTGGTTGGTGATAGCTGCGTCCGACACGGGGAAACGCGTTCCACGTACAACCACCAAACGGAATATATGATCGGTTGAAAGGGACACATATAGTCCAGTGTATGTGCGAGGGAAAGAGACAAATAAAGGGGTTGAAAGTGCAAGGGATGAGGGTAGTAGTATATATTATATGGGAGTAGACGTGCACCGCTTGTGAATAAGCTAGCGATAATGCACCTGCGCCCATTTGTGCAACACTACCACACGAAACTCGCGAATTTATAATATATTTATTTATATTGAGCGTTTAAGACTCTCTTACATTATTAATTTTTTTTCTGTATGTCTATTTGATTAACGGAAGACACTTGAGCCATCTACGATTCGCTGACGACATGGTTATAGTTGCATGTGACTCAGTAGATTTACAGAATCAAGCAACGAAAGTATGAAAGTAGATAATCATATTGTAGAGATAGTTGATAGTTATTTGTACCGAGGACAATTGGTGAATATGACCGGTTGTAAAGAAGAAGAAATAAAACGAATAATGAAACTGGGATGGAGTGCTTTTGGATGAGTGAACATTGTTTTTAAATCCAACATTCCGCTATGCTTAAAAAATAAGGCGTGTACGACCAATGCGTACTTCCAGTTATGACGTATGGTTGTGAAACTTGGATCCAATGCACACGGAGAAGCATAGAAAGATGTACGCTCGGTATAACGAAAAGAGAATACATGGGTAAGAAGCGTGGTGAATATGACCGGTTGTAAAAAATAAGAATAAACTAGGATGGGGTGCTTTTGCAAGAATGAATGTAGTTTTTAAATCGAGCATTCCACTATGGTTGAAAAATATGTGTACCAATGCGTACTGCCACGCAAGATCCAGTGCACACAGAAGCATGGAAAGATGTATGCTCGGTATAACGAGAAAAGATCGTAAGATGAATACATGGGTAAGAAGTAAGACCAAAGTGGCAGATATAGCGGAACGTGTGAAAATGTTAAAGTGGACATATAGCGAAAATAATGGATGGCAGATAATACTGAAATGGTATACGAGAGGATGTGAAAGATAGCAAGGTAGACTGAGTGGAAGATGGGCTGATGAATTGAGAAGAATGTGTGGAGTCAAGTGGATGCAGATTGCTCAAGACAGAATGGAAGAGGATTGGAGAGGGCTTCATCCAGCAGTGGATGGTGAACGGTTGAAAATGACGTCTATTTGTTCCTAATACATTTCATCACCGTTTTACTAATCGGCATTGTAGAAAAACTTCAAATGATCCGGCAGGTGTTGCAAGGTACTTGATTGCGATTAGGCCTTGCAAGGCAAGATCCCGAATTTCAGTATCCTGGAATTCTGCCCAATTTCTTCTTGGAATATTGGAATCCCGCTCAATTTCTTAATCCCGAAATTCCAGAATTGATTATGTCAAAATCCAGGATTTAGGGATTAAATACGATTTTTTTCGGTAATAAGTTTAACGTCTAACAACGACTGAAAAGGTATCTGGCTTCTTAATATAAAAAAAAATTGAAAGCCTTATGGATTATAATGGTCGGCAAAAAACATATACAAAAAGAGAATATACGGTTTTTGAGTTATTAGCGATTCTACATACAGGTACACAGACACACAGCCATATAGACATTTTCCAGAAATCATGAAAACGTGATCAGAGGATGATACCTGATACAAATCAGTCAAAATCTCGAGGTCGAATTTTTGCACGATCACAATACTTTATCTGATTAGGATATGTAAAGTAAAAATGATCATTTGAAAAAATATACAAATTTTGTTTTCTTTTAAATCTCAGGATCCCAGAATCCTCGACTAATTTGTGGAATTGCAGTTGAACGTATTGTTATGACTCAGTTTATATGTATGTATGTATAGATGTACTAGTGTAAGCCCGTTGAATATCAACGGAGCGGTTTCTCATCACCCGTACTGAAAAAATAATATTAAATTTAACAATTTTTATAGTTGTTGTATAGATGGCGCTTTATATAAATAATTTAGAAAAGTCACGAACACTTGCGAGCGTTATCAGCAGACAGAAGACACACACACACACACACACACATACAGACAGACAGACGGAATAGGGCTATTATATATATATAATTCAAAATGCGCCCGGGCAATGCCGGTTACTACAGCTAGTCTACCATACAATAATAGTGAATTAAAATTCCATTCTCGATCAAAAAAAAATTAAATTAAATAACGGCAAGATCATTTATCTTCCATTCAATGCATACCTACTTGACAAAGGTATATATATATATAGGTAGTGTGTGTGAATACATAGCTGGAATGTGGCAGGTTCGAAATTAAAAGTTTTCGTCCGAATTAGTCACGGTTCAGGATAGTTTACCGATCAGAGTATGAGCGAGGGATGCAGATCTGGAGTCCCTGGAGGGTCCTTGTGCCAAAAGCTGTGCAATACCACACAGCATCCGGGTATACATACATACGTAGCTTTTATTCAATTAGTCCTGGCACTTTACAGCTATATCCACGTACTTATTAGGTGGTACATACTTAAATCTAGTACTTCTATAGCAGTATCTATGTAAATGGGTCTACTGCTCTACCCCCCACGTGTATCTGTGTGTATATTACATAGGTATAACAAAGTTTTCGGGTTCAGAAACGGTTCACCCCTTTAGCTAGATACTGCCGAATGGACCTTACAACAATTAGGTTTGATAAATTAATTGCGATAAGTGTAAACGCGCCACGTGTATCCCCCGCCGAACAAACAATGGTATTTAGATGTTGCACATCTCGACGAGTAGATCTCGCAAGTCACAGTTGGGTCTTTAGAAGTTTGAGTTTCAAATACATTATACTATTATAGTGTATGTATGTATAATATGGAACGTCTTTGCTATTTTATTCGTAATAAATATATTTGCGTGTGTTTATATAAATGTATGTATATACATAAATGGAGACAAAAACCAAAACCGGTCGATTTTTATATGGTTCTTTATTATACCGTTTTGATTCGAGCGTTATCTACGCACATTAGTAGCACCTACGGGAAGACATTAATTTTTTTAATGTATTATATAATATAGAGTGGCCCATAAGTCAGTGAACCTTTTGTATTTAATAAAAATTAATACGGTCAATTCCAAAGATTAGTTCAACACACGCATTTTTGACGAATTTCATGGAAAAATTGCAGTATTGATTTTTTGATATAAAAATAAAATTCAATAGATTTTTACATGTTGTTATAGATCTCATGGGTATTGTTTCATCATTATCATTTTCAGCCGTTCACCATCCACTTCTGTATAAAGGCCTCTTCAATCCACTTCCATTCCTGTCTGTCTTTAGCAATCTGCATCCATTTGACTCCACATATTCTTCTCAATTCATCGGCGCATCAGTACATCCTCTAGGATACCATTCCAGTATTTATCGCGTCCATCTGCCATTCATTCTTTTCGCTATGTATCCACTTTGGTCACGCTTCTTACCATGTATTCCTCTTACGATCTCTTTTCGTTATACCGAGCATACATACATATATGCTTCTCTGTGTGCATTGAATCCAAGTTTCACATCAATACGTCATAACTGGCAGTACGCATTGGTTGTACGCCTTCTTTTTTAAGCATTTTATTTCTTCTTTTACAACTAGTCATATTCACCAATTGTCCTAAGTATAAATAACTATCAACTATCTCCACAATGTGACTATGTATATGTATACAGTGACTACGTTTTGCGTGCAAAATTAATTAAACATAATTTTATTTATTTATTTATTTAAAATACATGGGCAGGCGGCATAGCCGATGGAGCCCAGGGGTCTGACATAATTTATACATACAATTCTTAATTATTTATATTTGAAGGATAACAAAAATCCATTTGTGTTCAAAAACTTATCGAGATGATTTTTAAATAGATTTGTATTTTCGGAAGTAACTAGCTGATTTGGCAGACTTCGACCACTCTTATTTGAAAAAAATGAGTCTCTGACAATTTTGTTCGATTTGGATTTTAGTAATTTCCGTGTATGGCTCTCAGAGGCCATACACGGAAATTATTAGCGTTTTAATTGAAAGTAAGGAGGTTTTTCATTGGGCATTTATATTTATTATTTTAGTTTAATAAAAATTAATTTTTAAGCCTACTTTCATACTTTCGTTGCGTAATTGTGTTAATCTCTTTTGTAAATCCATGGGTATTGTTTATAATCGAAAAAAAAAAAAACATCAAATGAAACATTTAAAAAGTATGAAAGCTACAGCAAAAACAAAAGGTTTAGTGGATTACGGGCCGGCCGATCCTATATATTGAAAGTGTTTCTAAATAATTGGCGTTATATTGTCATCGTCGTTATCCGGCCTCTCCGGATAGCGCTAAATTCGGCGTTTAAGGGACGTTATCCACAGTCCCGTTTAACATGATACATTATTGTTGTAATGACGATGGCGATTCGCAGCGATCAATCTCATTTGAGTGCCGCTGGCGAAACTCAGATTTCTCGCACAAAGGGACTCTCACGGCAAAAAGACAAGGCACTAAGGGGGAGTGCCCAGAACTCCCCTCGAAGCCTTCAACCCCCTTTGAAGCCTCCAATTCTCCCCTCGGAAAAACCACCCCAGGGGGCCAAGCCCGTTCCCATTCCCCACTAAACGGGGTTGATTTATGGGATCCACGGCGGCTCCTCTTTATGTGTTCTCGTTTATTTCACAACTACCACACGGACGAAGGGGAGAGAGAGAGAGGAGTGAGTGAACGAGTGGGGGGGGGAGATAGAGCGAGAGACCATATTGAGGTTATTCTGTTCGATAAATTCGAATTTAACGCTGTGCTGCCAATCGATCTCACTATCCCGTAATCCAGCGCGCATTTAAATATTTCAAAAGTGTGTACTCGTAGGTACTTGTATTGTGCCTTAAAAAAAAAAAAAATATACGTCCAAGGCGGGACTTTAAGAAAGTCGAAAGATAGGCGGATGTTAAGGTATTGATGGTATAATTGCCGATGTGCGCTTGATGTATGTGTAAAAAGTGTGCGCTGTGTGTATTAAAAACGTAGATACGGTGCGAATGGAGAAAGCGAAAGAAAAATGTGAAGATGGGAAGTATAGATCACACGGGGATGAGTGATGTGCAAGGCTATAAAAGAAAGAGAGGAAGACAATAAGTTACATTAATAATAAACTGAAAGAGGTTAAATGTTGTATGGAATGCAAGAATGAGTGAAAAATAATAGAAAGTGCAATAAAAATAGTTCATCAATTAATTTTTATGTACATACATATATCAATCGTTACTGGATTTAAAGAAGAAGAAAATGTGCTTTTGGAAGAATGAACAAAAAGTAAGGCATACGACCAATGCGTACTGACAGTTATGAGTAGAGACCGGTCAGAATTTGCATGAACGTAGGCTGCAGGTACAGAAACCGGTTTGCAGGGCCGTATTGGAAATTGTCGTCAAGGCTGAAATATAGGCGAGAAGTATGAAGGAGCGGGAACGGCTTGCAAAAGCTGATGTCATCGAAAAAGGAGGAAAAGGAGGACGTTTCCAGGATTTCATGAACTTATTTGTTAAGACGTACATAGTTCGTTGCTAAGCATGGTGATGGAATCCTGGAAACGATTATAATTTGGACCGCGAAGAAAGTCGTTAAACTCGAAAAGGTGATTTTTTCGATGACATCAGCTTTTGCAAGCCGTTCCCGCTCCTTCATACTTCTCGCCTATATTTCAGCCTTGACGACAACTTCCAATACGGCCCTGCAAACCGGTTTCTATACGTGCAGCCTACGTTCATGCCAATTCTGACCGGTCTCTAGTTATGAGTTATGACGTATGGATGTGAAACTTGGATGCTAAATTCGAGAATTCTACGTAAGATCCAGTGCATACAGATAAACATGGAAAGATGTACGCTTGTTATAACAAGAAGAGATCGTAAGGGTAATACATGGGTAATAAGTATGACCAAAGTGGCAGATACATATACCGAGAAGAATGGATGGCGGATGGACGCGAGAAATACTGGAATGGTATCCGAGAGGATGTGAAAGAAAGCAAGGTAGACCGATTGGACGATGGGCTGATGAATTGAGATGAATGTGTGTAGTCAAGTGGATGTAGATTGTTCAAGACAGACAGTGGATGGTGAACGGTCGAAAATGACGATTCTGATGATGATCAATCGTTAAAAGTTAGGGAACATTAAGAGCAAATTATCAAAGAAGTTTTTGATGAATATTTCAGGAAAATCGTACGAATGGAAATACAATAGAAAGACATTAAATATTCAGAGAGCACATTAAACAAGTCAACTTCGACCATATTATTATACATAACGTACGCTTACTTTTTACATTAAGTGAATACATTGACTAGAAATTACACATCGTGTCTTTGTCTCGTATGCGACGCGAAAAAGGCAAAAGTATCAATGGAAATAATTTTCTTTGCGTAGAATACCGAATTAAGTTTCTTCGATGATTGTACATGTAAGTATAATATCAACGTACAAAAAAACTTTACGTACACTCGTATATCAAGAGAATAATAATAGCGCGCAGGTTTTTTTGCAGAGCGGTCTTCGGACGGAAAGAAAAACAAAGGACGACAAAGTTTTAAACATTAATTCGGTCATTATTTACTTAACGATATGTCCTATATTGCACACACATACCTATATAAATAATAGAATCGCAATTAATACGCCATAGTTGCGCAACCGGCACACGGGGATGATGTATTGCGCCAGCGATAGTAAATACGTATCCAGTGACTGTAATATACTAACGGTAGATATAATATAATAATATTAAATACATTTGCTTTGCGGATAGCGGACGTTGAGCGTGTAATGACGAAAATGAACAAATCATCTGGGACGGGGTGGAAAAGGGGGGTGCGAGAAAAAAATGGGGAAAAAGGGAGTGAACAAAAAGGGATACCTACGTCTGATTTATTTCCGCGCCTGCTCGCATTATCTAATAAAGTGGTGTGTTGTTCACACAAAGGACCCGCCACGATACAACAAAGACCGGAATCCGATACCGGAAAAGCAACCCTTCCTCGGCTCGTGAAAAACTTACTGTAAATATTTGTAAAATTGACCGGAATCGAGTGTACACAATAAACGTAAGTCGTACCTCAATAAAAAAAAAATTGATTGAAAAGTCGTAAAAGTTTATCGATTTTTTTTCATATGAAACGATCGGAAATTATACATACGATTAATCCGATAAATTATCAACAATAGCTTAAATTAAAAATATAGTACTAATATTAACCAGTGTAGTCACAGTGGGAGCGCTTTCGGAAGAGTGAACATCCCGCTATACGTAAAAAAGAAGGCGAGCAATGCGTACTGCCAGTTATGATGTGATGTGATGGATGTGAAACGTTACGTAAGATCCAGCGCATACAGAGAAGCATGGAAAGATGTATGGTATAATAAGAAGAGGTCGTAAGAGGAATACATGGTTAAGAAGCGTGACCAAAGTGGCAGATGTAGCGTAGCGTGTAAAAAAGTTGAAGATTGCTAAAGACAGACAGGAATGGAAGAGGATTTGAGAGGCCGATGCGTACTGCCAGTTATGACGTATGGATGTGAAACGTGGATGCTAAATTAAAGATCCAGTGCACACAGAGAAGCATGGAAAGATGTATGCTAGGTATAACAAGAAGAGCTCGTAAGAGGAATACATGGTTAAGAAGCGTGACCAAAGTGGCAGATATAGCGTAGCGTGTGAAAAAGTTGAAGTGGACACATAGCGAGAAGAATGGATTGCAGATGGACGCGATAAATATTGGAATGCTATCCGAAAGATAACCATATTGGCCGTTGATGTAAAGAAGAATAAATAAAACTAGAATGGAGCGCTTTTGGAAGAATGAACATAGTTTTTAAATCCAATATCCCGCTTTGCGTAAAAAAGAAGGCGACCAATGCGTACTGCCAGTTGTGACGTATGGATGTGAAACGTGGATGCTGAATTCGACTGAATGTTACGTAAGATCCAGTGCACACAGAGAAGCGTGGAAAGATGTACCTATGCTTGGTATAACAAGAAGAGCTCGTAAGAGGAATACATGGTTAAGAAGCGTGACCAAAGTGGCAGATATAGCGTAGCGTGTGAAAAAGTTGAAGTGGACATACATATAGCCAGAATAATGGATGCGATAAATATTGGAGTGCTATCCGAAAGATAATCATATTGACAGTTGATGCAAAGAAGAATAAATAAAGCGACGAATTACACTAGAATGGAGCACTTTTGGAAGAATGAACATAGTTTTTAAATCCAATATCCCGCTTTGCGTAAAAAAGAAGGCGAGCAATGCGTACTGCCAGTTATGACGTATGGATGTGAAACGTGGATGCTGAATTCGACTGAATGTTACGCAAGATCCAGTGCACACAGAGAAGCGTGGAAAGATGTACCAATGTTTGGTATAACGAGAAGAGCTCGTAAGAGGAATGCGTGGTTAAGAAGCGTGACCAAAGTGGCAGAGAAGAATGGATGCGATATATACTGGAATGGTATCCGAGAGGATGTGAAAGAAAGCAAGGTAGTAGACGATGGGCTGATGAATTGATTAGAATGTGTGGAATCGGTGGTGAACGATTGAAAATCATGATGATGATCACCTAACTTGATGGCGTCAATAGTCTCAATTGAAATACAGAGCTATAAAGAACAAAACAATGTTATATTACTTCTAATATAAATCTAATAGTATAAAGAAAGCCTAATCTATTTTAACTTTTACAAAGTAAGTCTTTAAACTGAAACAAAACGATGTAAAAATCGCAAAAGCAATAATTCTAATCTAACCTAACCTACGGTAACACACATCAATCGATATTTTCGATTAGTTTAAGTGTCTCGATCAGATTACACCAAGTGTACGATTTATTATAACCATTACATAAAGTAGCGTTGCACACACTACTGTGGCAAACATATTTCATTTGATCCATCATAATCTTTTCGTCGACTTATCGCGCGCAAAATGCGAAATTGCGTCATAATATATGAAATTACTCTCGTCGCGTCGTCGTATGTGAAATTTGTTATTCTCGGGAATTCTCGCCTCTTCAAATTGGCTCAGAATCGATCAATCTTAACCACGCGATTCGCAACAGTTACCCGCGGAAGATTTAAACTTATCGAAAACGAATCGCTCGCACAGACGCGTATGTATGGATTTTAATTCATCAAACCCCACTTATGTATTTGCCGCGTAATGATCGAGTATTACTAGCGTCTCGTGGTTATTTATCTGCGTAAATTAATTATCCGTCACACACCGGCTCAAGTTTATTATCGATTTTATATCTGAAATTGAATCGAGCTATTGACGAATGTTACACAATGCGAATAGCATGTGAGAAAACGTTTCGTACGCAAATAAAGGTCACTGCACTCGAGTGTATAATATTGTACATGTGCTTTACATGTACATACATATACTCGTATGATCGGGACGAAGCTAGCGGTCTCCATGATCAAAATTCTGGTGTAAGTATCGATTTGTACGTTACGTGTCCACTTTGCGAATGAATAATAATAAAATGGTGATATTTTTTTTCAATTCTCAACATTGAAATGTTGAAGCAAACGTAGACTGTTCACTTTTCGGGACAAATCGAACGTTGTGCTGCAGTGGAATGCAATTGTGCATCGAATGCCAACATTGGAATTTTCGAGCGTAGGTATAAAGCTAACAAGAGAATATGTATAGGTAACTATGTACATACATACATACTATCGATGAACATGTTCGCAAAACAAACATGGATATGTCTTGTGTGTTTGCTTGATTTTGATATTATGCTTAAAGATTTCATGAAGTACATAGTTGAAAAAAAAATGTAATTACATTATATTGTTATTTATTTTACAAATTATACCATAGTGACATTACAGGTTGCTTCGATTCGTCACTATGGCGAGACATGAAAAAAACATTATATTTAACATATTGATAGTAAAATGAAATATAATCAAAATTACACTAATCAAATAATTCGCAAATTACATTAAATCAAACAATTCACAAATGAAAGATTATATAAAAAAAAAAATATAATAAATTTTTCAACTTCATCATAGTTGGCATTAAGAATGTCAATTAAAATGAACGTACATTTTTTTTTATTAAAAGGTTTTTTTTTAAATTAAACACAATTAAATAATAATTAGCAAGTATTAATAATAAAATCAAATAATAATATAGAATCAAATTAAAAGTTAACAAAAAATCAGCAAATCATTTATAAATAAATTTAATTATTACAAACAAAATTAAAATTTAAAGTGCGTGAGAAATCTGTCTGTCTGCTGATAACGCTCTCCGATGTAAATAAGTAAAAAACCAGAACGTCGCGCGAGTGGGATTTGAACCCGGTATCACCAGTTCGATAGAGGGTGCGCTTACGCATTTAACCAAACTATGTAGGTTCAACTTGACTGTACATACATATATAATATTAATAGGCTAAATTGTTACGTTTTGTATTATTATAACTATTAAAACTATTAAATTTAATATTATTTTTCAGTACGGGTGATGAGAAATTGCTCCGCTGATATTCAACGGGCTTACACTAGTATATATACATATCTAATAGCCCAACTCCGGTGATGGGCGGCCTCGTATAATTTGAAAATATTAATCCTTAGTAGGTTCGCGACTTTGCCAAACTGTTACGTAGTTCAATTACGTCAAATACGTCCGTTGATATTCAACGGGCTTACACAAATCGCATCAACTTGTCTTTATACCGTTTTAATATTTTTTTTCTAAATTGATTGTTTTAAAATATATTTAGATTATTAAAAGTTGTAAATTTTGATACGAGAAGTATTCAAAAAAAGGTTCGGAAAAATCAAATAATTTTTTCGTCTTTTTCGAATAGCGCTATTTAGAAAAAAGTGATGTGTATTGTGTGAAAAAATGATTTCGAATAGCGCTAATTTGAAAAAAGTGATTAAATATTGAATGTACCTAATTGAGTTAATATCAATTTCAGTAAACAGCATTTTCTAGAAAAAATACAATTTTTTCGAGTGTTTGTTTTGAAATTCCTTTCGCATTAAAATTTTATACTGTAAATAGTCTTAAGATATTTTAAAACATGTAAAATGGTTCATAATTAATGAAAAATATAAAAATTGCCCAATAGAATTGTACATACATATGTATGTATAAACTGTGACGAAATCTAAAGTTGAATCCGAAATGATGCGATTTCAATCACCGGCACTGTATATCAATGTAATTGATTTTTTTATTACTTAAATGTATTATTTTTAAATTTAAATACCAGAATGCGTACATTGATGTAATTATTTGCTTCGCAATGTTTTAGATATCTACATATTTTAATTGTATTTTGTTATGTATGTACATATATCTGAATCCACTTCTAATTTATAGATTGAATATATTTTTCTGCCTTCTTATCCCTCTCTATTGATTAACGCAAATATTATTTTATACAATAAGTTATTTTATAAATAAAAAAGAAGCGAATTAATTTCAGTACAGACAGCGTTCAATTTTATTCGCGTCTTCGTTGAGATTATATTATTCGCGAGAGTGTAATGTTCGCGAAAACAAATTACAACGTCGGCGAAAACTGCGAAAGAAACCTAGCGAAAATACTCCAATTACACAAAGCATTGAAATTACGCAACGAATTGCCGAATAATTCTCGAGCGCTGATAATTAATTATGAGATCCTTAATGTCCCAGTTACGCTACGCCACTTTTAACCACGACTAAAACAAAAAGAATCTCAATTTGAATTAAATCATATAACTATGTAGTACGTGTAATTAAAATATCGAACCAGCAAAATACGAACGAATCGAAAAGCGCAAAAATTAACTGACATCAAATTACATGTACATATGTATGTACATACGTTAAAAAATTTTCGCGCTGTATTTTCATTATGTATACATATTTTTTTGTGCGTGAAAATTTTCCCCGTCGAGACCTACTTTTCCGATCTTCATTTTCCTCATTATGTTTCCTCGTCGGTGGGAATAATTTCGATTATATATATATATGTATACATAAATATATAAAAAAAAATCCTCAGGCTACCGAATCTCGATTAATTATCACGTCAAATTTTCCAGAAAAACACCGTTCACTTTCTCCCTGGTTCGCGTGCCACACCCCTCATCCCCCCCCTGCCCTTCCGTCGCAACACCTCGAAAGCCTCTTTCATCATCAATCAATTTCTGGCACACTTCCGCTTTGAATAAATCTGTTTTTCTTTCGACGTAGGTACTAAAATGCGAGGTGGAGAGGCGATAGAAAAAAGGCCGCGAATGATTTCATTGTGTACGATCTAAAATACTACACTTCAGATCGTAAACGATCGCCATACATTACCATAAACGAACGTTTATTATAATAAAACTAATAGCGAAAGTGAAAAATGGAACGCTGTTGCTTTGCGTTGCTTGCTGTCAATCGTTAGAAGTGACTCTATGTATGTGTACTAGTGTAAGCCCGTTGAATATCAACGGAGCGGTTTATCATCACCCGTACTGTGAATGTTTGTGTGGGTGAGTAATGAGTATACATATATAGTAGGCCAGGCAGACCCTTGCGTTACCATATATACTGCCGTCCTAAGCCCACTTAACGTAACTGACAAAAATTACGAAAATGAGTTAGATGTGTTTTAGAGGTTATGGGAGTGTATTCTTGCGATTTTTCATATCAAAATTAATGTATCTTCGTCCAAAAGTGACTTTTTTGAGCTATTAAATCTAACGTATCTGCATGCGCAGAGAAATAGTATCACCAATACTTAGCGAAAATAACGTATCCAATATTTACTACCTTATCATGAAAGATTGAAAAGACTGAATCTCTCCACATTGGCGACGAGGAGATTATGAGGTGATTTAATTGAAGTATTCAAAATAATAAATAATTATTATTCATGTGAAATGACCAACCTCATTATGTTCAATGAGAACCCTCATCTAAGAGGTCATGCTCTTAGACTCGGAAAAGAAAAATCAAATAAGATTGTTAGAGATTTATTCTTTTCAAATAGAGTGGTTGAACTTTGGAATAGTCATATAGTCATTAATAATGAATAATGAAGTGACGTAACTACTAAAGTATTTTTTTTTTTTAATTTTTCCTTAGAATTATCAAAACACAATAGAAAATAACCTCATGCACTTAAAAAAAAGGTTAAATAAATCAGTAATATATGAAGAAAAACACAAATTTAGAATAAAACTTTCAAGTCCATTTATCTCGATATTGTTATTTTGTCAGTTACGTTAAGTGGGTTTAGGACGGCAGTATAGTAATAGTATAGTATAGTAAGTATAGTATAGTATAGTAAGCATACTTGAAACTTGACAAATGAATAAAGTACTGAGATTAGTATTTAAGTTTTTATAGTTTTTGCACAGATGGCGCGTTATAATACAACAACGTAACAATTTAGCAAAGTCGCGAACCTACTGAGAATTAATATTGTCAAATTGTAGCAGGCTCGTCATCGCCTCCTTTAGATGAAAGTGTTAGCACGACCCCATTCCAACCTGGTGGTCTCGGGTTCAAATCCCACTCGCGCGTGATGGTTCGTGTTTTTTAATCATTTACCTCGGCGAGCGTTATCAGCAGACAGATAGACAGACGGAATAGGGCTATTATATGTATGTATGTATATATGATGATTGCGGGCTACGCACCCATTCATACATACATACAACTTCAAATAGATTTTTATAAATGAAATATATATAAATTCAACAAAGTAATAATTTAATTTCATACTAGACATCCATAATTGACTAGATTTGCTCTTTTGAAGTAAGATTTTTTTTGCCTTAACTTAATTTCCTCCGCGTAATGCTCATACAAAAATTACTTGTATATTTATAGAAGTCGTTGAACAACGTTTGTCTGCTGAAATTTACATTATCGTAATTGCGTATGTTACCCCCTTCAGTAATGCGCGGGGAGAGTCTATGTACGTTGAAATTTTCACTTAAAATAGACAACACAGTTTTGCCTATCAAAAGCTCCTTATATTGTAAACTAAAATTAGCGTTTCGCTGTACGTACATATGTATGTAGGTACAATATGTGCGAATAGAATATTAATCGGAATTGATGTAAACGTATCGATTATTCGTATTATGCTACATTACATGTTGAGGCAACCGACTAATAAATTTACAATTTATGTGGTAGTTAAAATAAAATTAGGTGAGTTTACTGTGTATTTATGGAACGATACTAAAGTGATTTTTCATTGCTTTCTAGCGAGAAAAATTGAAAAAATGACGAGAAAGCCCCGAGAAATTACCATCTAGGTGGCTTTTGACTGATTTTAAACCGACAACTATCGACTAATAACGCGTTACCACACAACTTAACTTAAACGTAGTGATAACGAATACCCACCCATTAAACCCAACATGTAATAGATATGCTTGCTACTAGGAACAAAAAGATGGGTTAGTATCAAATTTTACTTGTAACTAATCCTAATACAGTAACGGAGTTCTATCCCCATATGTTGAAAGATTTTCTCGGTGCTTTTATACCACAAATATTGTCATTGGTAAGATCTATGTATGTAGGTATATATTAAAAAATCCAGATCAGTAGGTCGCTTGTTAGAATTTGCCAAATTATCTAACTTACTTGTGAAATGGTTCAACAAAATTGGCACCACCCAAATAAATTCTTTCACTTCCTTCCTTCCTTCCAGAAGGTAATGGTTTCACCATTGAAGAGTATCTTTCCCTAGTTATTTTTCTATTACAGACGGTAAAATTTTAGTCAAATAGTAAATAAAACTAAGAATGAATCAAGGATGTAGTGCTTTTGGAAGAATGAACATTGTTTTTAAATCCAATATTCTGCTATGCTTAAAAAAGAAGGCATACGACCAATGCGTACTGCCAGTTATGACGTATGGATGTGAAACGTGGATGCTAAATTCAAGAATGTCACGCAAGATCCAGTGCACACAGAGAAGCATTGAAAGATGTATGCTTGGTATAACAAGAAGAGATCGTAAGAGTAAGAAGTATGACCAAAGTGGTAGATATAGCAGAACGTGTGGAAAAGTTGTAGTGGCTGCAGATTCTCCAAGACAGACAGGAATGGAAGAGGATTCGAGAGGCCTTCATCCAGCAGTGGATGGTGGACGGCTGAAAATGATGATGATGATGATATATGTACATACCTAATAGCTCTCGCTGAATATGGAACTCAATGTAATATAATTGGAAATTTGAACGCTGAATTGACACATTTCATGAGTTAAGAAGTATGACCAAAGTGGCAGATATAAGTTGAAGTGAAGAATTAATGGCAGGTGGATGCAGATTGCTCAAGACAGACAGGAATGGATGAGGATTGGAGAGGCCTTCATCCAGCAGTTGATTGGTGAACTGTTGAAAATGACGATTGATATCAAGTAAGCTACCTTTCGAAGAAAAGATATACGTGATATTTCTGTCGTCACTTTGTTGAAGGATTGGCCTTGATTGGTCAGTTGTATGGGTCGTTGACGCGACTTTTACTTGGTCGCTCCACTTCTCAATAAATAACCTGGCAATTTATCTTAGTTATGAGACAGTTCAACAGATTTGGCACAATCCAAATAATTCCAGGCTACCTACTAAATAACTAAATCATTGTCTGTTTACCCCCCCAAAAGGCAGTCGGAAACCATTGGAGGATACATTCTCCCAGTTACCTACTTCGCTATGACAGATGGATAAGTGTTTGTCAAGTAGAGAAGAGGCAATGCTTGCTATCAAGTACGTAGTACGCCAACTTCAGAAGAAGCAGTTGCGGCACGCGCCGAGCGCTAAAACGGGCCTCGAGCGTGATTTGTCATCGTGCGAATTTTTCAATGGCACAGTGGGGTCTATTCATCGTCTATTTAGGGCTGTGCAATCGAATCGGTTCACGTTAACGACCCGGTCGACCGGTTCGTTCACCGCAGGTCACCAGGTTGCCAGGCAGACGACCCAAGGGCAGACTCAGAAGCGAACGACCCTCTCCAGCCGCTACGCTTGGGGTCGAAAAAAACCCGGCCGGAACCGAGACGAAAAAAATCTTACATTGTATGCGAATAGAGAAAGTTCCAGACTCTCGAATCATGAAGCTTCGAGTTGAGAAATCGAGATAATGTCACCTAACTAGTTTGCGACTGTTAGGTAAGTCACGCTTGTGACATTCGAATTAAATTTTAACTACATACATACATGTATGTATAGATAAATATGATGTAAGTGCCTTATTTTATTACTTCAATTCTCTGTTGCCATGTGAGGCTTTTCAGCCGGCGATGAGTTACGAATCAGTTCTCGGAATTAATCCGTGTCAAGGTTTCGGAGCGTGTTGCTAGGGGCGCAAGAATCGATCTGATATTAGTGAACCAATTATGATTAGTATAAAATAAATCATCAATCATAATGAGTTAGCGATGTATTTTGCGGTTGTTCCGTCTGTCAACGAAAAGGTCAATAGATTACTATACTCGTTGCCGGGTGGTGCCCTCATGTGAGGGTTTTAATGAGAAATAAGTTGGAAGTGTCTCGCAAAAGGTGGCATATTTAGCCGTTCACCATCCACTGCTAGACGAAGGCCTTTCCAATCCTCTTCTATTCCTGTCTGTTTGAGCAATCTACATCCACTTGACTCCACATATTCTTCATTCAATTCACCAGCCCATCTTTTACTCAGTCTCGGATACCATTCCAGTATATCTCGCGTGCATCTGTCACTTCACCTTTTTTCACACGTTCCGCTATATATGCCATTTTGGTCATGTATTCCTCTTACGATATTTTCTTGTTATACAAATCTTGTTAATTTGTGTGCACTGGATCTTACGTAACACTCTTGAATTCAGCATCCACGTTTCACATCCATACGCCATAACTGGCAGTACGCATTGGTCGTATGCCTTCTTTCTTAAGCATAGCGGGACGTAAAATCGCGTTGTCGATTTGTTGCCAACACAAGGCTAAAATAATTTTATTTGTTATATCGGCAATGCTAGTGTAACCTAACGACCCAAGCAGGCAGATAGACAGACGCTTATGCAAATATATATATGTATGTACATACATAGTATAAACATAAAGCATAGCCACTATTGTTTATTTAACTATAATATAAAATTCACTTGAAGATACTATCCATTGCTGCATCTCATCTTGTCTAACTTCTGCTAATAGCATCAGTCTGACAGATTATTTGCTCTTAACATTCTAATAGGTCATTTTCAGCCGTTCACCATCCACTGCTGGATGAAGGCCCCTCCAATCCTCTTCCATTGCTGTCTGTCTTGAGCAATCTGCATCCAGTTGATTCCACACATTCGTCTCAATTCATCAGCCCATCGTCCACCCAGTCTACCTTGCTTTATTTCACATCCTCTCGAATACCATTCCAGTATTTCCCGGGTTTCTTACTAATGTGTCCAGCCCAACTTTTTCACACGTTCCGCTATATCTGCCACTTTGGTCATACTTCTTACCCCATGTATTCCTCTTACGATCCATTCTTGTTATACCAAGCATACATCTTTCCATGCTTCTCTGTTTTCACTGGATCTTACGTAACATTCCTGAAACCAGCATCCACGTTTCACACCATGCAGTACGCATTAGTCATATGCCTTCTTTTTTAAGCATAGTGGAAAGTTGGATTTAAAAACTATGTTCATTCTTACAAAAGCGCTCCATCCTAGTTTCATTCTTCGTTTTATTTCTTCTTCTTTACATCCAGTTATATTCACCAATTGTCCTAGGTATAAATAACTATCAACTATCTTAGATCTCTATAAGTAACAATAAAATATAGATAAAGTACAGAAACTACTTACATATATACATACATACATGTACATGTACATATATTTAAACATGTAAAAAATGCTTTATTTTTGAAATTTTTGCATTGGAACTTCTTAGTATGTATGTATGTATGTACATATGTAAGTTGAATTTTTCATTTCCGTAGTGAGTAAATTAACTATGATTTAAATATTAAATTTGATTGAAATAATTCATAATAATTTGACTATATGTATATGTACATAGTAAATTTTCAATTTGATCAAAGCCGAATACGCCCAAAAATGTTCAAATAAGTAAATTCAAAATCTGAAATCAAAAAAGGTCCCTTGATCCAGAGATTTTCAAGAGCGCTAGTCCGTGTTGGCGTAAGTTACGCCACACCGGCGGTACACGTTTGGAATTAAATGAAACGATGAGATTTAGTTTTGCGAAATTCGAAGTTTTAGATTGTATGCGAAGAATATTATTTGCGCTTTGCGTTTGATATTTAATACACCGACAGCCAAACTTATGTTTGTATGTACATTCGAACACAGAAAGAAATATACATGGTTATTTACATATTATTGTTATTATATAAACACCACGACGAGTTTGAGTAAAAGTTTCATTGTGTAATTAAAATTCACGACACGGCATAATGACCGTATCAACTAATCACAAATATGTACATTATATGTATAAATCATTACGCAAACAATCAATCACTATCGCATTATAAATATTAAAATACTCGGCGAAACTTATACAGTTCAACATTTCAAAGCTTTTCGAATATATGTACAACTGTTATTTTTTTTATATAAATAATATTTTATTCACATAAATGCTTTATAAATGGGCAAGTATCTTGTTATAAATAGCTACCTTCGGGAGTTCCCGAGGGCTCTCACCTAGGTCCTCTCTTATTCCTTTTATGTATATATTAATGATATTGGTTCCTGCTTCACGAACTCATCTTTTCTCTTGTTTGCAGACGACATTAAAATTTTTAATAAAATATCTTCCCTCAAAGACTTCCTTAATCTTCAAAATGATCTTGGCTCGTTTTCAAACTACTGTGATACTAACCAGTTGTTCGTTAATATTGATAAATGTTTTCATATCACATTCTCCAAACTTGCTTCCTCTGTATTATTTGACTTCTTTATTGGGCAGACACGAGTATTGAGAGAAGAGACCTACATATGTAGGTGTTTTATTAGATAGTAAATTATCTTTTAATTCCCACATTGATGCGGTTGTCAATACAACTCATTGCTCGAGCCATTCAATGCCTCAATTCACTTGCGCAACATTTGATATTTTTTTTGCGCTACGCAGCATCAGATCGCCACATTTCTCATGCACTTTAAATTTTGATTTTGTTTGTAATAATTTAATTTATTTATAATTGATTTGCTGATTTTATGTTAACTTTTAATTTGATTCTATTATTATTGTTATTTAATTTTATTATTATTAATACTTTCTAATTATTATTTAATTGTGTTTAATTTAAATTTAATGTAATTCGATTATACATATATATATATATTTTTTTTTTTACTACCATTATTTTATATATAATGTTTTTTTTCATGTCTCGCCATAGTGACGAATTGGGGAAACCTGTTATGTCACTATGGTATAATTTGTAAATAAATAAATAAATAAATAAACTTAGGATTAAATAATGAGAGTATCCAGACCCTTTAAGTCCTTTGACACTGTGTCTCTGCTATACAATGTATTTGTGAGAAGTCACCTGGAATATGCTAGTAATATATGGAACCCGTTTTACCAAGATTCCATAACTAAACTGGAAAAAAATAATAAGAAGTTCCATGCGTACTCCATTTCCAGGTTTCGTCTTTCCTCTTCTTCCAATTCCCATGATTATGTCCCTTTGCGGTCTAGGAAGACAGTCTCAGATCTCTGCTTTGTATTTAAGCTATTAAATAATTTATCAAATAGCCCTTACTTGCTAAGTAGGATCCTTTTTCATTGTTCCCCTAGATCTCCATTGTTTCATTTGAATCTTTGTTCTACTAATTATTCGCAAAACTCCTTCATTCATTCAACGAAATTACTGCATATATTGATTGATCCTTTTCGCTATTCCTTGCCCTCCTTCAGATTTTCTTTACTCAAGTTCTTTTCCCGCCCTAACTCCTAAAGTTCCTTTCTTGCTATGGTATGTTCTTTGTATGTAACTATCTAGGCTGTGTTGTATTATTTGGAATTTATTTTATTTTATATTGTACTTTATGAGCTGTATGTTACTTGATAAATAAATAAATAATTTAATAAATACACAACACGTCATAACTTTCAAATTATAGCATTTAATCATGTCATAAAAATTTTCAAGCAGAACTATTAATCTGCAGTATTTAGAACGCATCTAATACAGATTCAACATCTGTTTTTATTTTCTTTATACGACACTACATACATATGTATTTCTTTAAAAATTTAATTTTGCAGTATTCAATATGAGATTTAACCGCTCGTGTCCCTCCTTTCCAATAATCGTGTTAATTAAAAATGATAATTTTTCAAGCTTTATGTTATAGTTTATATATTATGTAGTATAGGCCCGTTGAATATCAACAGACGTGTTTGACGTAATTGATTACGTAACACTTAAGCAAAGTCGCGAACCTATGTACTAAGGATGAATATTTTCAAATTATAGGAGGCCGCCCATCACCGGTGTTGGGTGAACGCGTTAGCGCTAACTCACCCAACCTGGTGAACGCGGGTTCATATCCCACTCGCGACGTTCGTGTTTTTTCAATTAAATTTCAGCAGACGGACAGACATACAGACAGACGGAATTAGGCTATTATATATATACATATGTACATACATACATATAATGCTGAAATAGAAACTATATTCAGGATAATCAAATTACTTAACCTTAGCGCATTGCCTAATTGATTTAACTGCGTCAACGCATACGAGAGACTTTACGCATAAAATTCTTTTAGTTTTATACTACAAAATTGATTTAGGTTCTTTATAAATTGACTATAATGTCTTGCAGCATTTGCGCGTAATTTTCCACGGTCGAAAGATGAGATTGATGACGCCACCAGTCAATTTCCCGCGTAGCTTGACGCTCTTCTTTCAACAATGTCAACCTCCCCATCACCCATTCCATCGGCTAGGGGTTATTTTCGATCAAGTTGTGGGTGGTTAAGGGGTTTGGGGGAGGCTTTCGACCTTGAGACACCTGGTAACCTCACCAGACGACCAACTAGGCAAATTCTGCCAGTGCCCTCGAGGCTATTCACACTGGATAAGAAACGTCTGTGACCACACACGAGTTTGCCAAATTTATTTTTTTACATCATTCAAAATATTACGTAAGCAATTTTGAACGCGAAACGTTCAAGCGTACGCTTAGCAATAGAAAAAAAATTCCAACTCGGGCATAGCTAAAATGTAATGCCGGCACTTCATATTGGACGAGCGGTGCCAACCGCCAAGGTGTGGGTATGTCGCTCGACCATTTTCGCGTTAAACATTCGCGCGAGATTCGCAAAAGTTGAGCGAACCGCGAAAAAAGCAAGATGGCGGACCCTTCCCCACACCTCGGACCCCTCCAGTGTTGTCTGTGCCTTTAGTGCGTAATCATCATCATCATCATTTTCAGCCGTTCACCATCCACTGCTGGATGAAGGCCTCTCCAATCCTCTTCCATTCTTGTCTGTCTTGAGAAATCTGCATCCATTTGACTCCACACATTCTTCTCAATTCATCAGCCCATCTTCCACTCGGTCTACCTTGCTTTCTTTCACATCCTCTCGGATACCATTCCAGTACTTCTCGCGTCCATCTGCCATCCATTCTTCTTGCTATGTGTCCAGCCCATTGCCACTTCAACTTTTTCACCCGTACTGCTATATCTGCCACTTTGGTCATACTTCTTACCCATGTATTTCTTTTGCGATCTCTTCTTGTTATGCCAAGCATACATCTTTCCATGCTTCTCTGTGTGCACTGGATCTTTCATAGCATTCTTGAATTTAGCGTCCAAGTTTCACATCCATACGTCATAACTGACAGTACGCATTGGTCGTATGCCTTCTTTTTTAAGCATAGCGGAATGTTGGAGAATTAAGTTGGAGAATTAATAAAACTAAAATTATGTTTAATGAATTTTGCACAGAAAGCGTAGTCACAGTAGATAGTCATATTGTAGAGATAGTTGATAGTTATTTATACCTAGGGCAGTTGGTGAATATGACTGGATGCAAAGAAGAAGAAATAAAACGAAGAATGAAACTAGGATGGAGTGCTTTTGGAAGAATGAACATAGTGCGTAATCATGTGGACCAATTCAGTGACTCTGAACTTTCTCGAAATTCTCCACCAAGAACGCGCGATATGGGATAGAAAAAAACGATGCCGCGATGACACTTTGTTCGCTGCCGCTTGCTAGTTGACACTAGAGTGGCGCTACTAGCGATACGATAGCAGCGCTCTGGACGGGCGAGCAAGCGGCAGCTGACCACAGTGCTAAGGCCAACATTTCACGGACATTCGCGCGATCTTGAAGTGGCGGCATAATAATCTTCACCGAGTGTGTTTGTCTTCAGTGTACCCGATCAGCGAAATTATTCGAGATTTAGAGAATTATAGAGATCCCTTCCGAGTAATATAATTTCGGGTAAACTAATTACGTTGGCCAAATAGGCACAATTTCCCGTCAGATAGAACGAAAACTTCCGCAAGTGGTTCATCTGCATGAAAATGGCACAAAACGAATTGAGAGACGCGGCAGTACGAAATATTCATACCTGGAACATCTGCGCGAATACTACATAAATGCATTATTAGCACACATTCATAAACGCTCCGTGTAAATTTAAAACGGTCCATACGAGAACCCATTCTCGACACACTCGGGCATACTTATGGTTAGTTTAAATTCATAAGATTTTTATTCAACACGTGTATAATATTCGAAACATTTTGTAGATTTTTACACAATATTACGCTCAGCACTATACTTAAATTACAATAAAAATACGAATACAGTATCGATTTGATTTTCCTCGGTATACAGAATGATTTATGATTCGCAATATATTTGTATATATGTATGTAGGTATAATGTAAGTGATGGTTATGAAGATAACTTGGTAAAAAAATATATCATATGAACATATTTTATATTTAAAAGTTTTACTTCAATTTCTTCCTTCACAATAATTAATGCGAGCTGTAAGTCTCGAAAAGTTCATTAATAAGATCACTCCTATCAGCTCTTGGATTATTTACTTTGCAGTGAATCAATATATATATTTCAGAGACTATTTAAGGTTCTATATTATTTAATTCTATCCAACACTTTCGACATCTTCGTAGAAAGTATCAAAAGCAGTTAATATCCAGACTTAAAAATCTAATCAACTCTTACCGTGAACCCATTAAACATTATAACAAAACTTTCTTTAAAGCTTTTACGTACACGTACAAATGTATAAATGACACTTAATATGTCCATAGTTGATTAAAGACTAAATCATATACAATTTTAGAATAACGATGGGGTAAATTAAATATTTGAAGCTTTTTTCCATAATTTGTAGCATAATTTCACCAGGTGAATAAATGGAAATATAAGTATTATACATATTTTATGTAGTACACTTTCGAAAAGAGCAGTATAATCGCATAGGAAAAGAGTTTGCCACGACATTATGTTCGCGATTATGAGTTCGTATCTACATATGTATGTATATGTTCACGAAGGATAGGAGGTCACCCGACGTTAAATTCCCTCACAAACCTGAGCGATATCGCTGCGTCAAGTTTTCTTCCTCTATCGTCGTTGATTCGCACCAATGCGAATTATATCGGTGCGAATGGGACGACGATAGGTGCGTCAGTTTGACGCAGCGAAAGGTGTGTGAGCGCCTTAAGTTCGCCGATTTATGTATTTCACGTACCACGACGAAGGCACGGATTACCGAACGCCTTACGAATCATTCGCTTCATCATGTACATATGTATGCACATATTGTTGACTTTGTCCACGTAAAAACTATAAAGCAGATGATTTACAAACGTACATATGTACATATAATAGATTAATGAAATTGAAATAAATCAAAACACTTACACATGACGAATTATTTTTCGTTTTTATAGCGAGCACAGAGCTTATCGAGTATATTTTTATTGCGAGAATTCCTAAACGTTTGTTTCGTTTTTAATTGTCGAAATTTCAAAAATATTCATATTAATTTACAGACCCATTTTAGATATATGTACATACATACATATTCAAATTAGCACAGGTTTTGTCAGGTATATTTTTATAGCGAGGATTCCTAAGCGTTTGTTTAGTTTTTAATTGACGAGATTAAAAAGAGATACATATTTACAAGGATTATCTTGGATGCATTCAACCCAGCACAGGGGTTGTCAAGTATATTTTTATTGCGAGAATTCATATGGACATCAACTGGTGTAGTATGTACATATATGTATATATCGATGGGTTGGTGCACAGATATTCTATGTTCAGTTTTTACCAAAATTGAGTTGTCATACACAAAACGTCAATCTGCATCAAACCTTCATGTTTAAAAAGTAATGCATGTCTAAATAGTATATTTGAGAATATATTGCCTTATTCAAATATATAATATGTCTATTTCGTCCATGGTTTTTATGCAAAAGAGATGTATGTATGTATGTATGTCACTTACAATATTTTAAAACAAAACTGGACATATAATATCTGTGCACTAACCCATCGATATGATGAAGCGAATAATTCTACTAAAGGCTCCCGCACACCGCTGCGAACAGGTAGGAAAATAGATATTTCAAGGGTGGTATGGCGGGGAGTTGTATCGCATAGCCGCGATTTATTCAGTTAATAAGCCAAACAGAGCGCGCGACAGCAAAGTTGGCTTTAACCGCTAAATATTCGGGCATAACCACGTGGTGAAAACTTTAGTTTGCCTTGAAACGGGCGTAGGGGGTGGCGGGGGCGATTATACACGTCCATTATATATTTGTTAGCTGTTATAATAGATATATTACGTAAAGTAGCGCAATAAATAAAGTTAGATGCGCGTGTGTAGCATTAATGAGAGAATAGAATAACCGAATACGCGTCTACGCCAAAAAGGATTTCCGCCGATTTCCGGCGATTTCGATGACGTTTGTGGAAAAGTTGTATGTACCTATAAATAACTCTGACTTGAGAATCGTGAGTGAAATACAAACGTTCCTAATGCGAGGTGACAGATGGTAGTTTGATAGCTTATGTCAGAGTGACAGAAACCGACGCTTGCGGTAGACTTGCGAAATTCGCTAGGTTTTCATACACGATTTCGTAGCGGTGTGCGGGAGCCTTTACCGAGAGAAAGGCGTTCGGTAATCCGTGCCTTCGTCGCGGTACTTGAAAATACATCGGCTAACTTAACGTTGGGCGATCTCCTATCCTTTGCGAACATGTATATAGATAGTTGATAGTTATTTATAACCTAGGACAATTGGTGAATATGACTGGATGTAAAGAAGAAGAAATAAAACGAAGCGACCGATGCGTACCGCCAGTTATGACGTATGGATGTGAAACTTGGACGCTAAATTCGAGAATGCTACGAAAGATCCAGTGCACACAGAGAAGCATGGAAAGATGTATGCTTGGCATAACAAGAAGTGTGACCAAAGTGGCAGATATAGCAGTGCGGGTGAAAAAGTTGAAGTGGCAATGGGCTGGACACATAGCGAGAAGAATGGATGGCAGATGGACGCGAGAAGTACTGGAATGGTATCCGAGAGGATGTGAAAGAAAGCAAGGTAGACCGAGTGGAAGATGGGCTGATGAATTGAGAAGAATGTGTGGAGTCAAGTGGATGCAGATTGCTCAAGACAGACAGGAATGGAAGACGATTGGAGAGGCCTTCGTCCAGCGGTGGATGGTGAACGGCTAAATATGCCACCTTCGCGAGACACTTCTAACTTATTTTTCATTAAAACCCTCACATGAGGCCACCACCCGGCAACGAGTATAGTAATATATTGACCTTTTCGTTGACAGACGGAACAACCGCAAAATACATCGTCTCTCATTTTGATTGATGATTTATTTAATACTAATCATAATTGGTTCACTAATATCAAATCGATTCTTGCGCCCCTAGCAACACGCTCCGAAGCCTTGACACGCATTAATTCCGAGAACATCGCGGATGTGAAAGAAAGCAAGGTAGACCGAGTGGGATGATGAATTTAGACAAATGTGTGCAGTCTAGTGGATGCAGTTTTCTCAAGACAGACAGGAATGGAGGACGATTGGAGAGGCCATCATCCAGCAGTAGTATAGTGCTGGATATATCCAGTGCACACAGAGATGGAAAGATGTATGCTTGGTATAACGAGAAGAGATCGTAAGAGGAATGCATGACCAAAGTGTCAGATATAGCGGAACGTGTGAAAAAGTTGAAGTGGACACAGCGAGAAGAATGGATGGCAGATGGACGCGAGAAGTACTGGAATGGTATCCGAGAGGATGTGAAAGAAAGGTAGACCGAGTGGAAGATGGGCTGATGAATTGAGAAGAATGTGTGGAGTCAAGTGGATGATGCAGATTGCTCAAGACAGACAGGAATGGAAGAGGATTGGAGAGGCCTTCATCCAGCAGTGGATGGTGAACGGCTGAAAATGATGATGATGATGAGGTGTGAACTCATGATCGCGAACATGACGTCGCGGTCGTGGCGAACTCTTTTCCTCGGCGAACATGTAGGTACGAACTCAACGTCGTGGCGCACATAATGTCGCGAGCTTCTGTTCGCGCGCATGTGTGGACGGTCACACATCCGGACACCCAAACACACACTACAGTACGTTCGTACGTTTTCGAGTGTGGGCATTGGAAAAAAAATGTATTTTTTGCACTTGGAATTGTAAAAACAAACGATCGTTTGACCGCGCCGCACATTTTTCGCATGACATCTGCACTGTCGGTAATTATTCATCGTCGGTTCAGAAGGGTTTGCGTCGGGCCGGGTTAAGGGTTGGGGGTATATTTCTCACCCCACTAGTACGATCTCCAGTTGAGGTCGCTCAGGGCGTACGCTGACCCTACAGGCAAAAGTATGTAAGTTTCGCAAACCTTACTCTAATTAGGGCCAACGTCTTCACCGCGTCCATCTCCTTACATACACACCATCATCATTTATTATTTTCCCCACTAACGAATAGCCGATTAATATAAAATTAATATACATACATATACAACGACAATATATAATATGAGTCGTTATCTTGTGACCTTGAAATTGGTCATTTGGGGCAATTCGGTGGCTAAACTGTACGGAATTTGGTATCAAAATGTGACTTTACAACTTCCCGCATTGTACCTACATATGTACATACATACATATGTATGTATATTAAAGTTCTGACTAAGATTTCAAAGTTTCAAGCATGTATGTATAGACGTGATAGCCGGTCGATAGCTCAGTAGTTATAGGGTTGGTCTCTTTATCAAAGGTCCTGGGTTCGATCTGCGTATGTTGAATGGTTTTTCTGAACAGTTTTCGACCTTAAATAGCATCAATGGCAAGATTTGGATGTTATTAAATCCAGATCGGCCGTCGCCTGTTAGAATTTGCCAATGTAACTTAGTTGTGAAATGGTTAGACAATTTTTTCCGTTCACTGAATCATCGGAGTTCTATCCCCATGTGTTGAAAGGTTTTTTCAGCGGTTTAAGACCATAAATATTGTCATTGGTAAAATCTACATATATATTGCAAAATCCAGATCGGCCGTCGCTTGTGAGAATTTGCCAAATTATCTAACTCACTTGTGAAACGGTTCGACAAAATTGGCACCATCCAAATAAATTTCCATTTCCAGAAGGCAATGACTTCACCACTGAAGAGTATCTTTCCCTAGTTACTTCCCAATTAATTAATAGTAAAGAGGCAACCTTGCTAAGAAAAGATAAACGTAATGTTTCTGTCAACACATTGCTGAAGGTTTGGCCTCGATTGGTCGGTTTTTTTTGTGTCGTTGCCGCAACTTTTACTTAGTCACTCCGCTTCGTAACAAACAACTTGCAGTCAATCATCTAAATGCTGCGTACACACCTACGAACCGAACAGCGAACGACGAAGGGTTGCCATTGTGTGGACGTTCATAAATCATCGTCGTGTACGCAGCATTAATTTCATTGGTAACTGAAGTAAACCTATGAATTTTTACAATATAATATAATAATTGTGTATTTTACTATAGCTGTGTTAACAAATTGAGCCGGAAGCTTATAATGCAAGAAATGAATCAAACCACGTAGCTGGAGCGAGGGAAATGAAGAATTCGTGCCTTATCTTTCAAAACGAAAACACTTTTTTAGCCTGAGCAACGCTAGACCAAATATATTGAAAGGCAAGCATTGTACATAGAAAATGATAATCTTGTACATAAGTACTAACCAACCGTTTCAGTAATAAAAATAAATCACCAATAACAGTTGCTGTCAAAAATTTATAAATCGTATATTAGACCTAAACTAGAATTTGCTGTAAATGTTTGGAACCCCAACTTAAAAAAAAAGACATTGTATGTTTACAAAGGGTTCAAAGAAGGATAACAAAAATGCCATCTGAACTTCGATCACTATCCTATAATGAAAGGTTGAAGAAAATGAGTCTCACATCTTTGGAGACGAGAAGATTAAGAGGCGATCTAATAGAAGTCTACAAAATAATAAATAATAAATATAAATGCCCAATGAAAAACCTCCTTACTTTCAATTAAAAAGCACATCTCAGAGGCCATACACTGAAATTACTAAAAGACAAATCGAACAAAATTGTCAGAGACTCTTTTTTTTCCAAATAGAGTGGTCGAAGTTTGGAACCGTCTGCCAAATCAGCTAGTAACTTCCGAAAATACAAATCTATTTAAAAATCATCTCGATAAGTTTTTGAACACAAATGGATTTTTGTAATCCTTCAAATATAAATAATTAAGAATTGAATGTATAAGTTATGTCAGAACCCTGGGCACCATCGGCTATGCCGCCTGCCCATGTATTTAAAATAAATCTATGTATATATCTATATACATATATATATAAAAATCAATGTCTGCTGTTTGTCTCTTATAGGCTCCTAAACCACTCAACCGATCGCGATGAAACTTTCAGGACTTATTGTGATTATGCCGGGGATGGTTCCTGTGAAAAAAAATCGGGATAAAACGGGAACGGGTCTGCTCACGCGTCAGATAACGTACTAGGAACGGGAACGGGATCGGGAACGGGAACGGGATCTGGAATGGAAACGGGAATGGGATCGGGAATAGGCCTGCTCACGCGTCAGATAACGTTCTAGGAACGGGAACGGGACCGGGATCGGGAACGGAACGGATCTGGAACGGGATCGGGAACGGAATCGGCGCCAGATTTCCAGGGGCGCAAAAGCCTTACATCCATTTCATATGTGTTCAAATCCGATGATATTTCTACACACCTACATATGTACTGTGCATTAGTTTGAATGAACTGACTTGTTTTCCATATTATATTACTAGATAAAGAATGCTACGTAAGATACAGTGCACACAGAGAAGCATAGAAAGATGTATGTTCGGTATAACAAGAAGATGTGAGATCTTTCTACTGAAGATGGCATACTTGATAGCAAGCGTTGCCTGTTGTATATGACAAACATTTTATTGTATGTACATAACTAGGGAAAAATACTCTCCAGTGGTGAAACTAGGACCTTCTGCAGGGGACGAAGACAGTCAGATAATTTGGCAAATTCTAGCAGGAGACAGTCGGAAGATTCAGTAATATCTTCAGATCTTGAGAAACCATCGAGATATACATCTATATATATATATAAATGAATGTCTGTTTGTCTGTCTGTCTGTTTGTTTGTCTCTTATAGGCTCCTAAACCACTCAACCGATCGCGATGAAACTTTCAGGACTTATTGTGATCATGCCGGGGATGGTTCCTGTGAAAAACGGGAACGGGAACGGCAACGGGCCTGCTCATGCGTCAGATAACGTACTAGGAACGGGAACGGGATCGGGACCGGGATCGGGACCGGGAACGGGAACGGGAACGGGAACGGGAACGGGATCGGGAACGGGATCGGGCATTGCAATGCATGCCGGGTCAGCTAGTACATAAATAAATAAAAAAACTATCTAGTAACTCAACCGCGCAGTACAATCGAAATCAACAGGTTATAACAAAACACGAAATCGAGATTCAAAAGGCACACCCGTTTCAGAGATGATAATTCAGACATTTTCCACAGCCGTATTAGCCGCTTTGGCCTTTTCTTTGTGGCTTTTCCTTTACCTTTCGGTCCTTCAATCGTGTTTTCACGTCACCTACCCTTGTGCATGTGTATGTATGTGTGTATATAAAGCCTTAAAATGTTTACAACAAACGCGACGCTCATCCCAACCCCCTATTCCTCCCTTCCAAACGCAAATAACTGTATAAACGTGAAAGCGTTTTGTATTTTCACGTTGAACATGAAACCCGAGGCGGTATATTCACGTTTCGGCGTCCTGAAATAATATATACCTTTCAGCGCACGCTTGCTTCTACCCCCCCCGTCTTAAACACTGATCATTTTTACTTTATCTACACGAATATGCACACGTTATCGCCGTATTAATATACATTATTACACGAGCGGATCATCTTAACTATCGAATGAACTTCAAAGTGTTCAAATCTAGCTTTATACTGTATGCAGATTGTTTTCGCCGTGTAATGTTACGAGTTATTCGCGGTGCATTGTCGAAAATGTTCCATTTGAATACATTGTATCGTATGCGTGTGTTTATTTATTTTTATTTAAATTATTTGCAACCTTGTCAAACTGAAGTTGGCGGTCTCCGTTATTGTAAAACACTTTATGTCATCATCATTTTCAGCCGATGAAGGCCTCTCCAATCCTCTTCCATTCTTGTCTGTCTTGAGCAATCTGCATCCACTTTACTCCACACATTTGTCTCAATTCATCAGCCCATCGGATACCATTCCACTATACACACGTTCCGCTATATCTGCCACCTTGGTCATGCTTCATACCCATGTATTCCTCTTACGATCTCTTCTCGCTATACCGAGCATACATCTTTCCATGCTTCTCTGTGCACCGAATCTTACGTAGCGTTCTCGAATTTATCATACGTCATATCCATACGTCATAACTGGCAGTACGCATTGGTCGCATGCGTAACCCTTTTAAACGAAAACAAAAAATAGTGTGGCCAGAACACTATTCCAATAAACATGTTTCAATAGAAAATACTTAATATAAAATAGTATTAACAGTGGGAAAAAATCCCAAGTGAAAATACATACTTTTGACTTTTGATTTGAACTGGACGACTACTTAGAAAGATGTGAAAGCTAAAAAGTACTACAAATGAAAGATAAAATACCCAACTATAGATTCCAATATTCATTTTGAACAAGCAATTGACAAATTTTGAGACATCGAACCAACAACACCAAGAAATAAAAAAATCGCGTGATTTAAAAAACACATACATATATCTCCGAATCTCGAGCCAATCAACATTTTTTATTGCCAGATTCGTGTTCACTGGGCATAGATCTATAAGAAAAGTCATATTTTGTCTCCGAAGCAAAAAAAGAGTCGTCATTTGTCGAACAGTGTAATTAGCCAACTACAAAAATTACGAAACTGATTATTAAAATTTTTATAAAATTACTATGCATATGTATGTGCATATAATGGCATAAAGTATATCTATGGTTCGTCAAGAACGTTGGCACACTATGGTATTTATATTTAATTTCTTCATTAATCTACAGTTAGCCCATTTATAAGGCAATAAATCAAACACGCTGTTCGTTAACTGAAAAGTTATATAGTGAGTGGAATAGTAATGTTGTAAAAATTAAAAACTCGGTGGATTTTCAAGATTTTAATGATCAATTTAACACAACACACACACACACATACCCAAAAAAATCAATGAAATATTATTACAAAAAACCAAAATTAAAATACACCATCGAATCAATATATCAATCACAACGCAAAGCAACATCTGTTTTACTTTATCGTAATCGGATAAAGTATTGTGATCGTGCGAAAATTCGACCTCGAGATTTTGACTGATTTGTATCAAGTATCATCCCCTGATCACGTTTTCATGATTTCTGGAAAATGTCTGTATGGCTGTGTGTCTGTGTGTCTGTATGTGTGTTTTCTCCGAAACTATCAAGGCTATCAAGCTGAAATTTCATATCTATTTTCACGTAAGGTGTAAGAGCCATAAGGAATTTGGTCAACATCAGTCAACCGGAAGTAGGGTTTTTTTCTTTTTCTTATTCTTTACCACAGAATATTTCAGAAACGGCTTCGGCGATTTTGTCGAAATTTCATATCTATTGTTTTCACGTTAGCCGTAAGAGATACTGTGATTTTGGTCAACATCTGACGAGCGGAAATGGCAGTTTACTCTTGAACGATTTTTGGTTTATTATTTTTTTCGACCTTTTAAATATGTAGTATCGTCACAATATTGTAATGTTGTAATTCTGAGAAAAATTTCTATTTAGGGAAAAAATAAATCATTAAAATCAGTCAATCGAAAGTAGGTTTTTTTTTGTCGAAAAGTTTACCACAGAATATTTCTGAAACTGCTCCGGCGATCTTGTCGAAATTTTATATTTATAATTTTCATATAAAAATAAATTAAGAGTTGGTTTTGATCAAAATCATAATATATGCCAAAGATTGTATTTTACATACGCGCGCGCACTCAACACAGTAATTTCATGATATGTATGTATGTATTTTGGTCGGTGTGGTTGTGTGCATGCGTTTTATTCCCTGACGTACTTAAAAAAAAAATTTCGTTACTCTTTATATTCCTCAAATATATGGATAAAGTCATGGGTTGGCCACACCCGAATTTTTTTATTTAAAACGAACAATATGCAATTCACAATAGGTCTTTCATACGAAAAATGCGCTCACCCACATGTGCAACGTTCATTTTTGCAATGTTTTAAATGCGAGGACGTCGATTTCAACGTTGGGGGCCCAGAGCATACATGGGCGTAGCCACATAGTAGATGGGGACCTGGGGGGGTGAATTCACCCCCTAAATCCCCATATAAACCACCCCATATCCACCTCGAATGGGGGCCCCATCTCATATTTCGGACACGTCGCGCCCACTCGGCCGCACTTTATGTAATATTGAATACACTAATGTTTTATGTCGGATATAGGGAGGGTGGGTAGGGGGGTTTTGGGCCCCATTTTGGCCCCCATAAGCGATTCATTGGGGCCCCCAGGCGAACCCAATCGCGAGATTTACGGCCGCGTCACGCTGACCTGTTAGCGGGTTTTATTGCGCGAGAAACGCCTTATTGTAACGTTTATGCGCGCGATAAATATTCTCGACGATATTAAAACTTTATATGTAGCCGTGGGCCTTTTCGACTAATTAAAAATTTCGTATTCGATATCTGCTCTCGTGTGGGTTAAAAGAGTTGTGCAATTAGTTTCGCAAAATTCCAATTATTATTAACCGCGCGCGTGTTGAATCGCGTTCATTTTTTTTTATCAAATGCTAAGCTTGAAATCTTCGCGAACGCTAAATGAAGATAGTGAAGCTTTGACTTTTCGAAAGTTTTCGTAGACTTCCGTCGACCGGAAGTTGTAATGAAATCTTGTTGTTTTGGCATCGAAGGATTTATATACAGAGTTCAAAACTTTTGAATGAGATTTTTGTACAGCCAAAGGTGAAAATTTTACTTTTTAAGTTTGTGTCATATAATATGCAATAGATAATTTTTTGATAATGTTGCAAATTGTATCTCGTCGACGAAAATGATACATATTATATATATAATAGCCGAAATCCGTCTGTCTGTCTGTCTGCTGATAACGCTCGCTGAGAAAAAATTGGGAAAAAACTTGGCAGTGGGGATTGGGGTTCGAACCCACGACCTCACGCTCAAGAGGTATCGCGCTAACGCTCACTCTATCGCGGTCGGTTGATTTTGTCCTTTTAAACATTACCTATAGTTAAAATAAATAGGAAATGAGGAAAAATAATTAAAATACCAGAATGAGTGGGGTTCGAAGTCGGTACGACAAGTTGGTAGTTGAGAACGCTAACGTATCAGCTACGGGCGCTCGCTAAGAGAGACCTTTTTTACCTATATACACGCGAACTTGACTGCTGTACCTACATACCTACCTACCTACCTATAAAAACTATAATTTTTTTTTTTTTTTTTACTTACAAAATTATAATTATTATATATGTATATAATAATTAATAATTATAATATAATAAAAATAAAACTGGGTATTAATTAAATTATCAAAATTATCGTTTCCGTTGGATCAATTAGATGGCGCTTTATAAACTATTTTTTTTTTTATTACAACTCACTTACAAAATAGCAGAATATTATTATATATAATAATTAATAATTATAATATAAATAGTAATCGGGGATCGATCGATTTGGGTAATAGGGATCTCTATTACGATATTACGATATTTAAAATTCGTTTTACGTTTTACGAGCGCGCTTTACGATATTTAAAATTCAGCGGGCGTTGATATTCAACGGGCTTACACTAGTATATGTATAATAGCCCAAATACATCTGTCTGCTGATAACGCTCACTGAGGTAAATAATTTAAAAAAATCAGAACGTCGCGCAAGTGGGATTTGATCCCGAGATCACCAGTTCGGAAGATAATGCGCTTACGCATTCATCCAAACTACATACATAGGTAATGACGGGCCTGCTACAATGTGACAATATAAATCCTTAAAAGATTCGCGACTTTGCTAAATTGTTACGTTAACGCGCATTCTATACAAAAACTATTAAATTTAATATATATTTTTTTCTAAGCTCAGTAAAATATTCATTTGTCGATTTTGAAGTATGCATTACTATATATATTAGTGCAAGGGTCTGCCTAGCCGGCTGTCTGACTGGATCGCTCGCATACATATACTTCACGTACACATATACTCACCCACACAAACACTCACAGTACGGGTGATGAGAAACCACTCCGTTGTTATTCAACGGGCTTACATTAGTTATTATATATATAATAGCCCAATTCCGTCTGTCTGTCTGCTGATAACGCTCGCTTCGGTAAAAGAAAAACACGAACGTCGCGAGTGGGATTTGAACCAGGTTGGGCAAGTTAGCGCTAACGCGTTCATCCAACACCAGTATGGAAGGCCTCCTATAATTTGAAAATATTAATCATTAGTAGGTTCAAGAGTTTGATAAATTGTTACGTAATCAATTATGTCAAACACGTCCGTTGATATTCCACGAGCTTACACTAGTATGTACATATATAAAGGCAGCCATATTATTTGTCCATTGGCACAATTTAAACTGTAATTTTATTAAAGTTGTTGATTTTGCGAGTTGAAAGATTAAAAGATGATACATAGCCATGTTGTTCTCAAAGAATACAAAGTTCAAAGTAGACGTCGAAATCGGACAAGCTCGCAAATTTGATGACGTTTTGTTTCTGTAAGAAAAAGAAGGAAGAAAATTCAGCATGTATCTGCAAGTCAAGTACACATCGAAGAGCAACAATAAGATAAATTCGACGAATCTGTTGACCGCTAAGCAAAATGACTTTAGTATCGTAAAGTATTTACTTCTTTTCGTTTAAAGATTTTGTGCCTAGGGATGTTTCGCAGACATAGCCCAGAAAGAACTCATTGTCTTTACTAATTTTCCGTTGGATCAGAATAGCGTTATAGGATCCCGAAGTTCAACATCCATTGAAATCATTCACGGGCAGAGACCAGGAATTGGAAAGTTTGCACAAAAGTATTCACAGAGGAAAAACTGTGAAATCTCAGACTAGCGTGATCTGTGATCTGCCCGGAATGGGAAAGTCAGAATTGATCCGAGGATACATTCACAAACACAGTCGCTGATATGAAAATAAAATCCTTTGGATTGATGGATGATCTCTTGAGTCTATGAAGGACTCTTTTGATACTACTGGTTGTTGAAATACTGAGTTGAAAGAAATTGATCACGTTGTTACGGAAGTACATATGTATATCGAAAATTTTAATTGAAGTGCTTGTTCGTTTTCATTCATGCCGAAACAGATTGATAATGGGAATTTGCCTTTCATTATAATCACATCTACCAACATACTTTGGAAAATTGATCAATTAACAAACTTGGACGTTTTAACTAAACAAAATGATGTGAAGCTAATTGAAAATCAAGCGAGTTTAAAAGAGTTTTCCGACACAAAACATGGCGAATGGCTGGTTCAAATTTTGGAATTGTTTTCGATGGCTATTCAGCAAGTGGTTGCTTATATCGTAAAAGAAATTGAAAAAGACTCAATTCACAATCGTATGTTGCGTTGAAAGCTTTTCTGATAATGCGAAACAAATCCTAGAATTCAAATTTCCAAAAAGCGTAAGCTCTTACGACAAGATCATCTATGTACAAATTTTAACATTATTATTGATTCTGCATATATTATATTAGAATGTATTTTGGGTAACTATCTTGCAGCAAAAGCCTACTATGACAAAGCTTAATTCATATATTTCTTCCAATACGGAGAAGAGCACAAGGAAACTGAGATTATTTATAATACATACCTTAAGCATGTTAAATTATGAATGGAAAAATTCTGAAAATTTAGATTGAATTGACACATAGACAGATAGTATATGTACTCTAATTTTAATGAATATAAAAATATGTTAATTTGTTTTTCAAATCTTAATCCTAACTTGGCAACCTTATGTAAAAATTCTACAGATGAAATGGGCTTAATTCGGAAAATGTACTGTTTTATCATTATTATTGTTTGAAATTTTAACTATTTATTACTTCTTGTTGTCAATTTTGTCAACTGATTTATTTTCATTGTTATATTAACTTCGTTTACTTATCCATAATAATTCGATATTATCAGTACTAATATTAATAGTACTACTAAATAATCAGTAAAAAAATTAATCACCATAATTGGTGAATATGAATATGACTGGGTGTAATGAAGGAAAAATAAGACAGGATAAAACTAGGAAGGAGCGCTTTTGAAAGAATGAACATAGTTTTTAAATCCAACATCCCGCTATGCTTAAAAAATAAGGCATACGACCAATGCGTACTGCCAGTTATGACGTATGGATGTGAAACGTGGATGCTGAATTCAAGAATGCTACGTAAGATCCAGTGCACACAGATAAGCATAGAAAGATGTACATATTATTGGTTATAACAAGAGAAGATCGTTAGATCTCCATTGTTAGAAATCCTTCATTGTTTCATTTGAATCTTTGTTTTACTAATTATCGCAAAACTCTTTTATTCACAGATCCTGCTCGTTATTCAACGAAATTCCTTTTCACTATTCCTTTCCCTCCTTCAGATTTTCTTCCCTCAAGTTCCAGCCCTAACTCCTAAAGTTCCTTTCTTGCTATGATGTGTTCTTTGTTTGTAACTATTTTGGCTGTATTGTACTTTATGAGCTGTATGTTCCTTGATATTAAATAAATAAATAAGTAAGAAGCATGACAGAATTGGCAGATATAGCAGAACGTGTGAAAAAGTTAAAGTGGACACATAGCGATAAGAATGGATGGCAGAAGGACGCGAGAACTACTGGAATGGTATCCGAGAGGATGTGAAAGAAAGCAAGGTAGACCGAGTGGACGATGGGCTGATGAATTGAGACAAATGTGTGGCGTCGAGTGGATGCAGATTTCTCAAGACAGACAGGAATGGAAGACGATTGGAGAGGCCTTAATCCAGCAGTAGATGGTGAACGGCTAAAAATGATGATGATGATATGTGCCGCCATCGCGAGACACTTCTAACTTATTTTTCATTAAAACCCTCACATGAGGCCATCCCCACCCCTGGCGATGAGTATACGTAGTAATGTATTGACCTTTTCGTTGACAGACGGAACAATCGCAAAATACATCGCCTCTCATTTTTATTGATGATTTATTTAATACTAATCATAATTGGTTCACTAATATCAGATTGATTCTTGCGCCACTAGCAACACGCTCCGAAACCTTGACACGCATTAATTCCGAGAACATCGCGGATGTGAAAGAAAGCAAGGTAGACCGAGTGGACGATTGGTTGATGAATTGAGACAAATGTGCGGAGTCGAGTGGATGCAGATTGCTCAAGGCAGACAGGAATGGAAGACGATTGGAGAGGCCTTCGTCCAGCGGTGGATGGTGAACGGCTAAATATGCCACCTTCGCGAGACACTTCTAACTTATTTCTCATTAAAACCCTCACATGAGGCCACCACCCGGCAACGAGTATAGAAATATATTGACCTTTTCGTTGACAGACGGAACAATCGCAAAATACATCGCTTCTCATTTTGATTGATGATTTATTTCATACTAATCATAATTGGTTCACTAATATCAAATCGATTCTTGCGCCACTAGCAACACGCTCCGAAACCTTGACACGCATTAATTCCGAGAACATCGCGGATGTGAAAGAAAGCAAGGTAGACCGAGTGGGATGATGAATTTAGACAAGTCTAGTGGATGCAGTCTCAAGACAGACAGGATGGACGATTTTCGTCCAGCGGTGGACAGAACAGCTAAAATGGATTAAACGACATGAGGTCCAGCATCATCCAGCAGTAGTATAGTGCTGGATATATCCAGTGCACACAGAGATGGAAAGATGTATGCTTGGTATAACGAGAAGAGATCGTAAGAGGAATGCATGACCAAAGTGTCAGATATAGCGGAACGTGTGAAAAAGTTGAAGTGGACACAGCGAGAAGGATGGATGGCAGATGGACGCGAGAAATACTGGAATGGTATCCGAGAGGATGTGAAAGAAAGCATGGCAGTCCCAGTGGAAGATGGGCTGATGAATTGAGAAGAATGTGTGGAGTCCAGTGGATGATGCAGATTGCTCAAGACAGACAGGAGTGGAAGACGATTGGAGAAGCCTCCATCCACCAGTGGATGGTGAACGGCTGAAAATGAAGCTTATTATACTCATTATATTGATTACACAACAAGCTAACAAGGTGTATGTGTGACACCACTCTCTGTGCGTAAAACTTTCATTTTTTTTTTGTCCAAAAGGTATACATAGATAGGATTTAACGCTAGGAACAAAGCGCGTAGGACAAAAGTGTGCGTCCGCGCGCTCCCTCGCCGCAATTAGGGCGACCGAGTTTAAATAGAAAGCAAGTCACTCGGAAGGAATGAGAAAAATAAGGAATTTCGCGAAAATATGCTGAACCACGCTTGATAAGAGACTTCAAAGAGACCCTGGCGGCGCAAACAAGTCGACGCCCGTTCGCCGGAGGGTTAAACCGCTCGCGCGCAAAACTGCGTGTATTGATCTTGTCGAGCCCACCTACTCTATACTACCTAACCCCACTTTCGAAACTTAAACTCTCGACCCCCTTGACCCCCCCCCCCCACCCCACCCCTCCCGTCTTATTATTTTTAATACTGGATTAAATTTAAAACCGTTTGCATTCCAGCGAATTAAAAATAAATTAATCGGTTCGATGCAACGGTTGTGAGTGCACACGAGTTGGTTGTTTCCGATGGACGGTTGGATGGGTTCTTGAAAGTTTATGCTAGTTGATCACAAATCCTTAATTTATAATAAAACTTTTACTTTTTTCTGATCGTTAAAAGTTTTATGTTTGTGTATTAGAATTTGTTGAAATTCTTAAAAATGCCGTATTTTGGGGTGGGTAAAAAAAAGCGAAGCTTTTTTTGAATTTTTATTTATTTTTTTATTTACATAATCATCCTGCATGACATTACAGATCGTCATACAGGAAAAACAATATATACAGTGAAACAAATTTAAAAAAGTTTGAAATAGAAGATATAGAAAGAAAAAATAAGTGGTAAAAAAAAGGCAAAAAGATAATAACTGTGATGAAAAAATAAGCATTTTTAAGTTAATTTTATCATGTTTCATATTGTGGCTTCCGTCAAACGAATAATTATTTATTAATGGCAAAATTAGCACTTGCAAAAAGAACGCTTCAGAGAATGTCATTCATACGAAAATACGTTTATTTTATGTTTTAGCTTCAAATGAAAACAATCAACTTAATAGTTCATTGACGCATCGATAGTTGAATATGGTCCCTTATTTGCTCGTTAAAAAAAGCAAAAGAAAAATAAAATTTTGTTGTATGAAATTCGCTTAAAAATTAAAGTGCTAATTGTAGCATTAAATAAGAATTATCCGTTTGGATAAAACACAATATTATATGAAAAGATTAAATTAAATTTAAAATCCTTAGTTATACATTTACAAAAACATTATATTTGTAACGAGTACCTTTAATTTTATATTTACAAACGAAGTATTGATATTTGTATTGATCACCAATAAAAGTAAAAACGTCACAATACTTTACAATCTATCTATGTATATTTATTTAGGGCTGTTAGGGCTTTTAAATATATAATATATCAAATTAGAAAAAACACAAAGGGAAAAAACAAATTATGTTGAGTTAATAAAATAAATAATAAGTCGTTCTCTTAAGGTACCTGTAAACGATCAACATATTCACGGCAATGTTTGCCGGTAATATTACTGCAATATGGTGATGTGGGCCGGAAATTTAGTCGTGTTTCCCGACATTATTGTTCCACTATTGCTGGTATGGCTGTATGTTGGCGAGTATTGTTGACATATTACTCGATATACGAAAATACGCGACAATATATGTATGTTTCTTTCCTGCTCTCTCACATACGCGGTTCTCTGTCACGACACGAGTGTTGACCTTTGGCGAATCTGGGCAATAAATAATAAAACACCAACTACTTGCCGGCAATCATTGAGCCACATATTATTGCGACACATATTGCGCGTGTGATACCAAAAATGTTACTGGATAGTTGACGAGCAATATTGCTGACAAATGTTGATCGTTTACAGGCACGTTTAGTGACGAAATATTTGTATTACAAAAATCATACACATACATATAAAGTAAAAATTGAACCGTTTCAATTAGAACCGATAACGACTAACCGTCAATTATACATCAAACCCTCACCCCCATTAACTACGCCCCATTCCTCGTATCATTTCAAAATTAATACTTACACAAAAGTTTGAAAAGCTCCACGCTGTCGCTGTCATCGAAAATATATCAACGTCTTCGATAACGTCTGGCCGCCGGCGATGTTCCATTAAACCGAATAATAACTCATTTAGATCGCAGATTATCGTGTTAATTAATTCACAGACATGTAGACCGCGTACTTCAGCAGACGCGACACCGACATTTCCCACCGTATCGACAGTATCAAAGACCTTAAACTGAACTGTGCCACAATAGTGCTTAGATTACACGCGTCATTGAATAGATGTACCTAGTGTTGTAAGTCGAGAATATTCTGAGAATATTCTCCAAAAGATTATTCTCCGAGAATATTTGAGAATTATCTTTTTTCTTGGTTATAAAACATCTCTAGATAGTTTAATAGCTTTTTAGAGGATTCTAGGATATTTTCAGAACCTGATAGGAGTAATAGGACTTTCTAGAGTGTCTGAGAGCATTTTGAATGACATTTTTTTCATTCTGACGACACTGAATGTGTCATTTCGTCATTTTACATAACATACGCACTACTAGCATGAACGTTTTCCGCGAAATTCTCACAGGAATGCAATGCACATTAACTCTGGAAGCAATAAATTATGTACACATATTTTTATTGCTTTGGTTATGATATTCCAGTGAAATTGTTCCAACTTATGATATAATCATGCATTTAAACTTAGCGCAAAAGATCGTAAAAAAATTTGTCATATTCACGCCCCCATTAAATTTAGTTTTTGTCACGGATACTAAACTAATATTATTCGTGTAATTCGTATCACCTCTCCCAAGTATTAGCCCGGATTAGAGGGAGTTTACTGGATATTTACGCAAATACAGTAAGAGTTAGTATTTATTTATTTAAAATACATGGTGGCCGATGGAGCCCAGGGTACATTGCACTATGTACTACAATTTTAAACAGAAAATTCTCGGTTTGGAGTATATTATCCAAAGAATTTTACAATACTATATAATTTAAAGAGTCCTTTATTAGCGAGGACACGGTACGTAGTTTCGAGTATTCGAGTACATCGTCGAAAACTCGTAATTTTTTTTCGTTTTTTTTTTGTGTCAGGTGATATTACGGTCGCGTGTCTCTCTCTCCCTGCACTCCATCAATCGGATAACATCGCCAGGACATATTTACAGTAAACCCTGCCAAATTGAATTACCGAATGACACACATATGGTAGGTGCGTGGCAAAAAGGTCGTCGACACAATCGCGCAAATCTGTCTAGTTCGAAATTAGACGTGGAAACGTGCGTCGCGAGATGAATAGTATAGCGCGTGTGTGACGCGATGGCATCGGTCGCCCTGTGACGATTTGCGTATTTTGATTTCGGTCGTTGGTTTGCGCCAACGTGGCATTACATCGCATCTCGATATTTTGCATACAATAGATCTCGAGATCTGTCCGTCTGTCTGTCGAGAAATTCAATTTTAGACGACTCATATATGAATCTCCATTATGTTGGAAAACTCAATTTGAACGCACGATAGTAGAAATACAATATACCATATACATATAAACGTTGCGTGTGTCTCTTTCTGTTCGTCGGGAACAATCGATACACTTATTTTGTGTTAATCATTATTAATTTGTATTGAATTTGCCTTAAATTTACCCCGTCTGTTTTTCTGTCCTTCAGAAAGACTCGATACACTTATTTTGTTTTAATTGTGTTTTTCCGTAGCTTATACTTACCGCCATTGTTAGCCCACTCATATTTCAATTACACACATGCGTCGATCGTCAATAGCCAATAATCTACATAGTAACAAATATTAACGTAATAATTAATATGCATATTATTCTATACAGTCTTTGTGTTGTTCCATTTTTCTGCTAGGATTTTGTTTGGTTTTCATTAAAATTTGTACATTATTTTATATAGTGTAAGCCCGTTGAATATCAACGCCCGCTGAATTTTAAATTACGTAAAGCGCTTTTTTAATAGAGATCCCCACTAATTGATCGCACGGTTGTAAGTGACAAAAAAATAATAGTTTTTATAGCGTCATCTATGTAGTCACGATCTCTTGTATAGGTAATGTTAAAAAAAAAAGGACTAAATTGACCAAGGGCGATAGCGAATAGCATTAGTGCGAGTTCTCTCGAGCCTGGGGTCCTGGGTTCGATCACCCACTCTTTCTGGTTTTTTAATAATTTTTCCTCAGCGAGCGTTATCAGCAGACATACGGATTTCAGCTATTATATATATAATAATACATATACAATAGCCCTATTCCGTCTGTCTGTCTGTGTGTGTGTGTGTGTGTGTCTGTCTGTCTGCTGATAACGCTCGCCGACGTAAATAGTTAAAAAACCAGAACGTCGCGCGAGTGGGATTTGAAACCCGGTATCACTGATTCGGTACACTGAGCGCTTACGCGGTGAGCCAAACCAGATAATAATGGGCTGGCTTCAACTCGACTATTCATATAATACATAAATAGGCTCGCGACTTTGCTAAATTGTTAAAACTATTAAATTTAATATTATTTTTCAGTACGGGTGATGAGAAGCCGCCCCGTTGATATTCAACGGGCTTACACTAGTTATATACGTACATATATAACGATAACGCTCGCCGAGGTAAATGATTAAAATACACGAACCGTCCGCGCGCGAGTGGGATTTGAACCCGTGATCACCAGGTTGGAGTGAGTCGTGCCAACACTATCATCCAACGGAAGCGATGACGAACCTGCTACGATTTGACAATATTTATTGTCAATAGGCGACTTTGCTAAAGTGTTACGTTGTTGTATTATAACGCACCATCTATGCAACAAGTGTAAAAACAATTAAATTTAATATTATTTTTCCAGTACGGGTGATGAGAACGCTCTGGTCATATTCAACGGGCTTACACTAGTACATACATAGTAACCACAATTGTTAACCCACTCATGTGTATGTCAGTAGTCAATACCTGTTAGTCTTCAACGGGCAATGCAATGCACAATATTTTAATATTTATGGTATATTATATTATCAGGTAGACTAGTATGTAGAAAAAGTATAAACGTGTACGAATGAGGAGAATTTGGTTTTATTCGTGCGAGTTTTTGTTGGGCGGTCGTCGAGCGAACGGGTGGGGGTAATATGTACCCCACGAAAAAGCTTTTCTCGCTCGAGGATTAAGCTTTTCAAAGCTTTGACGAAGCACTGACTACATATCTGATTGCTTTTGAGAGGCTTTGTGGCGAAAGCTTGCCCTGCTTCTTCGAACGTTTGCGGTATATTAAAAATTGCGTGGCCTTGTCAAAAATGTCTCCTCCCCCAACTCTCCACTTTCTACATTTCACTCTTTACCCTACCGTTTCCTTTCCCTTTCCTTCCAATTCCGCATGCACTGTCTTTTGGCGAACCGGAAAATTAGCCATTGAGACTAAACATGAACGTGGATCAATAGACGACAGATTAGCGTACAAGCGGCGTAACATACGCTTTAACATAACATTATATATATAATAGCCGAAATCTGTCTGTCTGTCTGTCTATCTGCTGATAACGCTCGCTGAGGAAAAATTATTAAAAAACCAGAAAGAGTGGGGGATCGAACCCGGGACCGCAAGCTCGAGAGAAATCACGCTAACGCTATACTCCGGCATGTATATATTTACACCCGGCATGGTAATACATTAATACAAAATTATATTCACTATTCTGCCGACCTAAGCCCACTTAACGTAACTGACAAAAATTACGAAAATGAGTTCGATGTGTTTTAGAGGTTATGGGAGTGTATTCTTGCGATTTTTCATATCAAAATTAATGTATCTTCTCTTTTAAGCTATTAAATCTAACGTATCTGCATGCGCAGATAAAATAGTATCACCAATTCTAGCGTAAAATAACGTATCCAATATTTACTTCGGACACTACCTTATCATGAAAGATTGAAAAGACTGAATCTCTCCACATTGGAGACGAGGAGATTAAGAGGTGATTTAATTTGAAGTATTCAAAATAATAAATAATCATTATTCATGTGAAATGACCAACCTCATTATGTTCAATGAGAAAAATCAAATAAGAGGTCATACTCTTAGACTCCGAAAAGAAAAATCAAATAAGATTGTTAGAGATTCATTCTTTTCAAATAGAGTGGTTGAAGTTTGGAATAGTCACATGTATACATTAATAATGAATAATGAAGTGACGTAACTACTAAAGTATTCATTTTTTTTTTAATTTTTACCACAATAGAAAATAACCTCATGCACTAAAAAAAAGTTTAAATAAATCAGTAATATACATATGATGAAAGACACAAATTTAGAATAAAACTTTCAAGTCCATTTATTGTTGTTTTGTCATTTACGTTAAGTGGGCTTAGGACGGCAGTATTCATGTGAAATGACCAACCTCATTATGTTCAATGAGAAAAATCAAATAAAATTGTTAGAAATTCATTATTTTCAAATAGAGTGGTTGAGTTTGGAATAGTCACATGTATACAGTGGAACCCCGTTGCATCGTTCTCGCTTGTATTGTTTTTTCGTATACATATATCGCTTTTTTTTCATAGTCTCGGCCAAACACCCATAAGAACAGTGTTAAATAATCTCGTTTGCATCGTTCTACTATGTATATATCGTTATCCTGTATCAATCGTCTAAATATACTTTATCGTATAAGTCGTTTTTCTGCATACATCGTTTTTTTTTTTTTTTTTTTTTTACGGTACCATGAAAAACGATGCAACGGGGTTCCACTGTACATACATTAATAATGTATAGTTAAGTGACGTAACTACTAAAGTATTAATTTTTTTTTTAATTTTTCCTTTGAATTATCAAAACACAATAGAAAATAACCTCATGCACTAAAAAATTTAGAATAAAACTTTCAAGTCCATTTATCTCGATATTGTTTTTTTGTCAGTTACGTTAAGTGGGCTTAGGACGGCTGTATTACACTACCTTCTAGATCGATTTTTCCGACTTTTCATATGAAAACATGCCAATTTTCCAACGCGATATTACACTTTGACAGTTTAAATGTATTAATTCATCACTTACAAGACAGTGTTTACCATAGATTCGCCAGATTTAGGATAGGAACGTTAACGTGCGGTGTCAATTCGATTGGCCCGTGGCCGCATGGCGTTGCGTTGGCCGCATAGCATTTGTCACGGTTACGCCGCGCTATTTGCAATTATATTCGGATATGAATTATGCAAATCCCCGTATTAATGCTATCCCATTTGCCCGTGGGTGGGTGGAGATGGGAGAATGAGGGGGTTGGTTCCCAGTTTCCACCCTGCCTATCTCATTTAATTTCAGGTTGTTACTCAAGCCCAAGGTTAATGGTGTGTTTCTCTGATATTTATGCTGGCAGAACTTAGGGACAAAACCCGCCTATAAATTTTAAAACGACCCCCCCTTTCAAAACCACCCCTTAGAGGTGCCCACCTTAAGTTCTACAGCCCCTCTTTCCACCATTTCCGGTCGCCTTCAAAGAAAACGGCTCGCGCAACTTTCTTGATAACTAGCATTCATTCCTCATTACTTTACGTCGCCGTCTTCGTCGGAAAAACCGGAAAATGCTGCCTGAAAATCCCCTTCTCCTCCCCCTTCGTCCTCCTACTTTACAAATCCATTATTTAACGCATCTACGTATACTGCCGTTTAAACTACGATATAATCGCTTTAGGTTGCACTGTGAACTTTTGCCTGTTGTCTTACATTTTTTTACGATGTATTGTTTAAGGCCGGGCGCACACTGGGTACGTATTCGTGTCGTACGTATGTTGTTGTCCCTCGCGCGTATGGCGTTGTCTCTCTCTGGGCGTGAGACAACGCCATACGTGTGAGGGACAACAACATACGTACGACACGAATTCGTACGAATACGTGCGCCCGGCCTAGAGCTATGCCCTTTCATCAGAATAGTACACAATCATAAATCGCACACCAAGCTATGTAATGTAGTTTTAAATATTAAAAGTCTCAATAAGTGGCGTTTCTATGTAAACCTCAAAACAAAACGTTTTATATGAATACTTTCAAAACATGGAAATCTATTTTTCGTAAAGTTATTCTTTGCTGTAACTGCACGATGAAAAATTGTAACAATTGAAACTGTGAACTTTTAACTCATTTTATCAAAGAACGTTAGTATCGAAATTGCTTTGAATCAATTCTATTACAATTATCATGTTCTATTTGGTTTTATTTGAATAGAAGAATAGTTAAAATATTTATTTATTTATTTAAGATATGTAGCTTAAAAAGCTAATTACAAACAAATATTACTTATAGCTAAAATTACAGTATAAACTTATTTTCTACTAGCACTTGCACAGAGGTGCTGTTTTAAGGCTGCCAGGAATCTATCAATTTTATTTATATATTCTTCTGAATCTACTTAATTTTAACTTATTCTTACCCCTAGTATTATGACTATGTATGTACATATATTATACCCGCTTATTAAATATTTTGGTAATCTTATCTAATTTTTGAAACATATACTAACATGCACACTTTTACGGTATCATTTACATTCATCCAATTCAATTCATTCAACATATATCTTATACTAGTTAATCTATTAACATTTAAAATACTCCGCATAGGTCTATTTTGTAGTTTTTGCAACCTATCTAATAGTGTGCGTAATTGAGTCAATTGATTTTTGTGTTAACTTGAGTACAATTAGAAAACAAATCTGTATAAGAGTGTGATTTAATGCTTTGCACTAACAATAGGCTTACAAATTTTGATCTGTTGCTAAATTATGTAATGTCTAGATTAAATATTTTTTTGTATAATGGTAGTCTACAAGTTATATAATAATCCGCTCATATTTACAATGAAAAGTTAGGAATAATTTAATTTTACTTGTAGAATAAACGTGTTCTTTATAAAAGTGTGTTTTAAGGGTATTAATTAAAAAGAAATCGTATTTTTTCAATGATAAACTAACTCTCGCATAAATAGTTATTTTATAGAAAGACGACAGACGACAACGTTTGCGTTTATAAATGACATTCATCATTTCGTGAACAATTAATTTTATGAAGTGAGCCCCTCCGCTAATAAGTTCTAATGTCAAGTACGAAAATTAGCGTTCTAAATTAAAGTTTGAATCGGTTCGCGCACAAATTTCAACCCAGACGAGCAGCAAGGTTTCAATAGAGAGAAAACGTTATCGAGTTAATTGTTCTGCGTTCATTATAATACCAAATGCTGTTTCGTTAGCAACCAGGGCGAAAATTCATTACGCAAGATTACGCCGGCGAAGCGTACTTAAATAAATACCTATTATACAGATACATGTATATATATACCGAGATAGTAGATACCGACATTGAATCTGTTTTAAAAATATATGTCAACGGGTCAACCGAATATTTTAAAGCAAACTAAACGGATTTTGTCAACTTTCGACTGGAAACGACGCGTATTATACCTGTATACAATAACTCGTCGAGTAAAATACCGACGAAAAAATATTTTTCAACTGTGACAAAATCGCCAGGTGGAATTTCGAAATTCATGTGCAGTCTTTAAACACGGAATCCAGTGATGTGATTGTAGAGCAAACAATCCCCAACATTTATAGGTATCTCCCTCATCCATAACCATCTCGTACACCACCTTCTAAATCTACGTATACGTACGAATCACACAGTACGCTCGTATTGTCGTATCAAACAGATATTGCTCCGCCGAATTCCATCGATATTATACTACATAGTACATATGTGTGTAGACGAGCATTTGCAATGTTTAATCAACCGTCTATACATAATTTGAATTATTTGAAATAGTGACAATAATAAAAGTGATGTGCGTTAAGTGCGCGTGCGTACCTAATAAGGAGACATTTTCGCAATGTCGAATAAATCAATTTCAATTAAGCTTTTCCGATCAGAATGCGAGAGGCTCTGGAATGAGGGTGTAATTCCTTTATTGCGCTCGTGTAAAATATAGCATGTGTGTATTGTTATTTATGGTTGAATTAAATTACTCGTCGAAGTAGAATTCATTTCGTCATTAACGTTTTTCGTTCTTAGATGCATCATGTACTAATAAATATTGTTAAGAATACAATAGTTCATCTGCAAACTGCTACTAAATAATAAATTGTGTTTGTTTATTGTTAAAACAATTAGCCCTATTAACAGTATAAAAATAAACCTCACTTACCGCATGAGACCAAACTTATCAATTGTAAAATCTAAAATTAAATTTATAACACTTTGCGAATTCTAACTGCAATACGTTTACAACAACGTTTACATTTCTAAATAATTACCACTCTACAAACTACAATTCAACGAAACTACTTACATATAAAAATGTAAAAAACGAAATTAAAAATCGCATAATTTATTTTAAAAATACACACTGTTAGAAAATGTGACCTTTAAATTTGTTTAATTTTACATTAAGGTCTTATACGTATTACTATATAAAATTTTAGTTAAAAATAAACGCTAAATGCCAGTACGTAGACGGGAGTGCTTATAATATAATAATAAATTACACGTACGCAAACATACGATAAATTAAATTAATTAATTCACTATGCGAGCTTTACGTACATACATACATACATACATACATAGACGCGAAAAAAAATGATGAGATTAATGTCAAAACAGTACATATATGGCAGTGCAAACTGACAACCCTTAAAAGTCCTCGCATTGTCTGCCAGTCGAGAGTGCGTATCAATTACTCACATCGAGAGATCATAAATGGCCATTAAAAGCTTTTCATTATTTTTTTTTTTTTCTTTTTTTTTTTTTTTTTTTGTTCAGCGAGCGAGTTGATTTGATCGCTTTGTGTGTAGCCGTCCGTTGAATCGATGAATTTCATTTGGTCCTGAAAACGGTTTAATAATTCGGACGCCAGCCTGACCCGACAGAGTAACCCGCCCAGACGCCGACGCCAGGCGTCGACAACCATCGTATTGTGCAAATCGGCGTCGATGTTACTAACGGAAAATTAGCCGAACACTGTTGAATAGAATCTGACGTGAAACTTTTATCTACAATAGTTACTTTTATCTACAATAGTTAATAGTTCTTTTTTGTGAGAATTCCCCGCACTGTAGACCCCCCGCACGCCCCCGTTGCTTCTGACGCTTTCTCCAGGCAAATTTGTTTGAAATGGCATATCTATGGTATTTTTATATCTATGACCGCGACCCACGTTTTAGAAGGACAAATTTTCGCGATCCACCTAGTTTTAATGAACATGATGTGGGGAGTGTATTTAAATTATTTTTAATACTGTTTTTATACATAAAATAACCAGAGTTTTATTTATTTTTAAATAACTTATAATTAGAGCCCGGAAAGATACGGCGCGAACGTATTGACTGACCAGTGCGCGTGGGCAAAACCCAAAACCCATCATTCGATTTTCGGTCAATCGTAGTAGACCCAATTTAAGTACCTCTTAAATATTACGAAAATTTTCCGATGCGGCCCTTGCCTTGGGTTTTGCCCACGCGCACTGGTAAGTCAATACGTTCGCGCCGTATCTTTCCGGGCTCTACTTATAATACACGAAAACAAGCAGTTGGGATAAATCTTGTATATCCGTGCACTCGTCCAGTTGCAATGAGAAAAAATGTCTCAATAACTCTTTGGATTAGCTCATCTTCTGCCCACTGGATCATTTCATCGATTCTGCGTGCAATCGTATTATAAGCGAAATCTTTTCGACTTCTATACTTCTTTCTTGCTCTTATCATCAAACATAATTCCAATCGTGTCTTTAATTGGTGGTAGCATTACAGTCTTGCCAATTGTGTGCGGCTTACTAGCATGCGCGATTTGCAAACTAATCAGGTTAGAGGCGTGGAGAGATTTTTCATTAATGCTGGTGAAATGCGAAAGCTTCGATTTCGACGATTTAAGCTGTTTTAGTTGTCTTTCAACATTTCTAGTGGCTTGTTTTTAAAATCCGGATGCTTCATCACAAAATGCCAACGCAATTTGCTCGGACGAATCCTATGATCTGTTGTGCCGTCTTGTTTTTTTAAATTTTGTTGCATATTATTTTTACTTTCCCATTTTTTCATATTACATTCTTTGGAATGTGAATTTTGTACATTGAATTTTTCGAGACCACTAAAAATTGGCTCGCGACCCATAGTTTGGAAAACGCTGATTTAGACTGTTTACTTACTGAGTACTAATGAGATGAATTTTCTGTCTAGATCTGTTGTGTACAATTTGTCGTTGAAGCTCACAGTGTGGTGTATTGTTAAACGCTCGAGTATTTGATCTAATAGTTTATGGTATCAGTTGCGGTCAATGATGATTAAATATAATTGCTCGGGGCTGTGTCTAATGATGTTTTATAAATGTGTATATCAAAGATTATAGTTTGAGTATTAGTTAACAATTTATTTCAATGAAAAACTGTATTATTTAATTATCTTCAATATATTGTCTGCTAGAATAGACGGGTATTTATTATTGAAATGTGAGTGGGCTAACAATAGCCATAAGTTATAGTAGAAAATGGAATACAATGAAAATAAAATGTCTAGCGTACTGATATGTGTACATATACATAGGTACAGGTGGATTAATAAGAGCTGGCGCGTACAACACACATACACATTGCGCTTGTGCATGTATCAAAAATGCATCTGTGTGAGTACTGTGAACGCGCCAGCTCTTATTAATCGACCTGTACTTACATACATAAGTAGACAGACAGAATGGCAGACATCAGGCTATTTAATAAGACTAATGCAAAATTATCATAAAATTTAAATGTATCGATGATTGTTCCGATGAAATACAATATGTACCCATTGCTAGGAGAAGGTTACAAAAAATACGTGAAATATCTAATCAAACTAATGATGTTCGCCTATTTTCAAATGATTGACGTAATTATCGCAACTTTTGTACCGGAATGATTGAAAATATTTGCATAAAGTAGGCTGTATTGTTAGATGAGTTTATTTTGAATAAATTACTTTAACGAGTAACATTTTTCTCACTTATTGAAATGTTCAAATTTAAAAGATGAAACTATTCATCGTACGTCCATACAAACGTCTGTCTATCTGTCGTTCCATTTAGGGTTCCAAATGTGCAAATTATAATATTAATGTATCACAAAATTTGACGTAATATGCAGTTTCTCGAATTCCACACTAAAACGGAACGTTAGCATCATCGTAAACAAGTCAAAATCACCATTACATTAACCACTATACATATATATATATATATGTATGTAATTATATAATTGTGATTACGCAGCACTTTCGATGTGCGATTTACACTTTATACACGGCAAATGATATCATTGCATGATCTTTGCGGATAATTATTTATTGATTCGCGCACATTCACAATACAACACGTGCGAAATATAAATAGAAAATCCTCTCATATACAATTTGTATTCCCTTCGTGCGGATAAATAAATGATTTCTCTCGCCGCGGCGTCCATTTTTTACATCAGCGCGCAAAATAAATATATGAACCTTGCGCGTTCCTAGAAATGAATATCGCCCCCACTATCGTTTCTATCCCACGTACACGTATAATATAAGACGTATAATACTAAACTGGTGCCTTCTATGTATGTACATATCCACAACTATGTATGTACATACATACGTTTAGATAAGTACGTCGATCTTCGTTAGAGAACGAGCCAGAAGCTCTCGAAGCGAGCACATCTTCACATTCGCTCATACATTTTTTATCCAGCGGATTCAAAACGAACGCAACACAGTACAAGAACCAAATTAACTTTTATGAAAATTGTTCTCTATTTTATCTATCAATTCGTATATTTATATTTTAATAAAAGTACAATAGAGGGAACGCCGCGTGCCGCTGCGCTATCAAAGCTTATCTCTACGAGTATGTTATATACGTAGCAAAAAGAGCGTAAAACTACTGCGCTGCCAGACCGTAAAGCTCGCTATTATATTAAGTATATATGTACATATATATATACAGGTATAGTCGTCTCAGTTTTGAAGCTTTCGTAAGCTCTTCACGGCAAACCGTTATTGACGTATCGAGAGCCCAACCTTTGTAAAGCGACCGTCGGGGAAAAGCTGCGAGCTAACAAGAGCCGATAGAGATTTTCCATTGACTTGCTTTGTATGAGCGAAAACGTTAAATTTAACTTGATAATTAACAAGGCAGCGGCTCGCGCAACGCAATAGTGGACCAATTCCGCGCGGAAAATTAAACGAAAGGGGGGGGAATGGAATGCGATACGATCGATTGAAAAAGCAATCACTGACCGATAATTGTAACTGAAATTTACACTAACAATTAATTGCCAAGTAGTATATTTTCATTTTTTTTTTTATTATATATGTATATAATAGCCAAAATCCGTCTGTCTGTCTGTCTGTCTGCTGATAACGCTCGCTGGGGAAAAATTGGGAAAAAACTTGGCAGAATGAGTGGGGATCGAACCCATGACCTCAGGCTCCAGAGATATCACGCTAACGCTTACTCTATTACGGTCGGTCGATTTTGTCCTTTTTTTTTTTTTAATTTTTACCTACAAAAGGGATCGCGGCTCTGCTTCACCTATATTCTATAACATAAAAACTCTGCTAATAATACATAGATGTCGATATAAAAACTATTCGGCACACTTATTTTATTTTCATTGTAAATTATTTGAATTTATTTCTCGTAACTCGTTGTAATCGCTATTTTTAGCACGGGTGCTCATATGTCAATAATAAATACCCATCAATAGGCAACGGGCCTATACTTTAGTTGATTATTTTGAATAATTTATACCTTGTAGTTAATAATACACGTGTACATATAAGTGTTTTTATCCACTACATCTAGCTAGAAAGTTTGCACTTTCGAATTTTATGTTCCATTGTAAAAATCAGTTTTTATGACATAAGCTCTTTATATCGCACACTTGAGAATTGTTTATGGAACTATTTCCTTTTTTTTTTTTTTCTTTTCAATAAAAGTTTAGTGTAATAAGCAAAACGGTCAGTATACTCAATTGAACTGTTAATGCAATTAACTAAAGGGTTAGGTTAGGTTGGATATACTCAAGTTAAAATTTAAAATTATATAGAATTAAAGCTGAAAATATATCAATAAACAAGTGTATCGTTCCGTATCGATTATAGCGAGAGATAAACTATTTTACGCGCTCGGGATAATCCGCGTACTCGGGCTTACATTTTTATCGCTTGCGAGTGCGTAAAACATCCCCACGGTAATATTTTCTTTACTGCCTTGGTCCCTTTTTTTTCCCAACCCTCGCTAGTCCCTAATTCGGGGAACCTTTACGGTGGATTTATGCGACACTCGACAATGAGCGAATCGATACGTACGCCACTACAATGTACAGTACCTATACTATTTTCCACATTCAATTTTTCAATGTCATGTTTACAACGCGTTCGATCGTGACACTTTACTCGTTTTGAAGACTAAAATGTTGTTTTTTTTAGTTTTCCGTTTAGTTTTAGAGTCCGGTAACTGTTTAGTCAAACTCTCGCCGAAACCCTGCCGCGCGTTTCGTTGTCAAAAGCGATCGCTTATCGGTCTTTTTATCTTTTCGTTTTTCCCTTTCTCATTCAAATCCGTAAGTTAACGACTACATCTCGGATATTTCCAAAAATTTATCGTTCGGATTCCCCACTCGAGCTTTCATTGCGATGGGTTTTCAATTTATTATGCGGAGAACACGTTGATAAAAGAAAGAAAAAAAAAAAAAAAAAAAAAGGATGTGACGAAAGCTTTTTTCTTCCCGTCGCGCAACACATCGCCGATTTATCACGACGCTTTCGTAAAATGATGTAAACTGCCACTTTCGGTGGATCGATTTCGGTGAAATTTTCGCTACATCTAAATATTGATGTTAGAATGGCACTTTTGTTGCAAAATAGTGATGTGAATAAATATGAAACACTTAAAGTACTGATGGAAATACAGTTATATTTGCGTTGAAACTCTACATATGTATGTATGTACATACTGCGTATCCATTCAATCGCAGCTGCTCTACATTTTAACAATATTTTATCATTCTGTGTGGAGTGAAAACATTTTATCAGTGAAGTCTCTAGGGAAATATCTTCTTCAGTGGTTTCCCATTGTTTCGTGAAAGGAAAGGGCGGGATAATGCAGGTTCTATTTATTTATTTAATTAGTATTTTTTTAAGCAAACAGCAATAAAAATAATAAACGTTCATAAGACAATTAATTATTGCTTACCATATAATTTAAATACTGACACTTTGTGATAACTATTTATTTATTTATTTATGACTAACTATTTATTTAAACTGACCACGGAACCATTTCAATAACCGAGTCAGAGTTTTATCCGACAGATTTAGAAATATTGAAATTTAACGGTTAAAAAAAGCTAGATTTAGTAATATTCAGTAACAGTTAAAAATCGGCAACTAATTAATCGGTCAGTAACTTTTCAAGAAAATTAACAAATCGGTCAGTAAACTTTAAATTCCGACCGTTTATATAAATTTACTTTGCGTTTAGTATTAATTACTGACCATTTGATATATTTACTGATCACTTAAGTACTGACCCATTATCAAACTCACCATTTGGTTAAAATAACTGCCCAATAATAACAAATTTTTCGAGCCTATCCAGATTCACACTGAACTTTAATTCGTGACCATCCTGCCGCTTCACTTTTGACAATATTTTACCATTTCTCAAAGTATAGTGTATTGAGGAAATACATATACTCTTCAGTGGATTCCCGTTGCTTTTTGAAGGCGGCAGAAAGGAAAGAAGTAAAGGACAATGAATTGGTAGGAATGATACAAACACAAATAAAATACTTAGGAATTACATTCGATAAGAGAATGAGATGGGCCCCCCACATATTTATGTATGTACATAGAGGCGCCATATCTTCAATATACCCTATATTTAATCGACATAGTGCTTTATCACTACATAATAAAATTAAAATATATCGCGCACTCATACTACCCTTACTAACGTACGCTGCTCCCGTATGGAATAATGCCTCCAATACTAATCAATCAAAGCTTCAAGTAGTCCAAAATACATAAATCATGAAAAATCATTTATAACACGCCCATCTATACTAACCTAAAAAGACTACATTCCCAGTATAACATCCCATTAGTCGTAGATGTCACTAACAGATTAATTAACCAGTAGATTCTATGATAGAATTACCAATAACCACACTAACAACTTAGTGAAAGGTCTCGGTGATTATAGCGAAATGTCTTTACCCTTCAGGTATAAACACAAATTACCTAAACATAATTTTCTTTAGAACGCTGACTCTAAAAAGTATTTAATTATGTAAAATATATTATAAACATTTGATAAGAATTGTAAATGGGTTTTTTGAGCTCTTTCTCCTATGTATTATGCTTTCAACACTAACATTAAAATAAAAGAATCTTCTTTATAAATACTAACAAAATGAACAATGTGTAAAATAGATAATGGTCACTGGACCAGTAGCTATTAAAATAGATTTGAGATGTATTGTGAACATAGTATAGTATAGTATATATTTGGTAGTACCTACCAATTTTTATGCGTAACTATCTCAACAAATAGGTTAGATAAATCTGGTAAATTCTGACACAATCCCAAACTTGTCAACAACCATACATAAGATAAATTAGCGGAATGAAGCATCGAACTATCGATCTCACTCCTACCTACTCTAACTTACCCCAAATTAGTGTTGTAAAATTATCGGGAATAATCTTTTGAAGAATATTCTCCAAACCGAGAATTTTCCATTTAAAATTGTTGTCCATAATGCAATATGGGCTCCATCGGCCACCATGTATTTTAAATAAATAAATACCAACTCGTATTGTATTTGCTTATATACAGTAAACTCCCTCTAGTCCGGCTAATACTTGGGAGAGGTGATACGGATTACACGAATAATATTAGTTTAGTATCCGTGACAAAAACTAAATTTGATGGGGCGTGAATATGACAAATTTTTTACGATCTTTTATGCTAAGTTTAAATGAATGATTATATCATAAGTTGGAACAATTTCACTGGAATATCACAAACAAAGCAATAAAAATATGTATACATAATTTATTGCTTCCAGAGTTAATAAGCATTGCATTCCTGTGAGAATTTCGCGGAAAATGTTCATGCTAGTAGTGCGTATGTTAAAATGACGAAATGACACATTCAGTGTTGTCAGAATGAAAAAAATGTCATTCAAAATGCTCTCAGACACTCTAGAAAGTCCTATTACTCCTATTAGGTTCTGAAAATATCCTAGAATCCTCCAAAAAGCTATTAAACTATCTAGTGTTGTTTTATAACCAAGAAAAAAGAAAACTCTCGAATATTCTCGGAGAATAATCTTTTGGAGAATATTCTCGACTTACAACACTACCCCCAAATACATCGTTCATGTAAAGCAGCCTTTAGACAAGCGTACGATGATATCTTTACTATTATAATAATAAAACACATAGCGTCGACTCTTTTGTGCGCGGTTCAATCGTGCAATATTAAAAACGCCTCGGGCGAGCTTTCCTCATCACTGTAGAAAGCTTTCATACGCACGCGCGAAAGCACAACCAAACCCCTACTAAACTTTGACGTATTACGGCGAAATTATCCGCGAATAATAAATTAATCTTCAAAGCAGGCCTCTGCTGCGGCGAAGAACGATTACGGACACACCTTTGCGGCTTTTACACCGAAATTAAAGGTATCTTTACAAGTACTAAAGGGGGAGGAAAATGGGGAGAAAGAAGGGTCTCATATCTAAGGCAGGACCGGACGGAGCAGTTTGGGTGACCTGTTCAAAATTTAACAAGGAAAATTTGTTAATTACATCATCTTCGTCTGAAGGTGGCGTACTTGATATCAAGCGTTGCCTATTCACTATTCTACAAACATTTTACCGTTATAGTGAAGTGACTAAGGAGTGATAATTTTCAATGTTGAAACCAGACAGGGAAGAAGGAACGGACTGTGGATTTGGTGGATAAAAAGGAATTGTTTGTGTGGTGCCAATTTTGTGGAACCGTCTCACAACTAAGTTAGATAAATTGGAAAACAATAACAGGAAACGACGCATCTGGATTCATACCAACGATGAAATTTAAGGTCGAGAAAACCCTTTCGACGTACGGGGATCAAACCACATACTTTTATTCATACTCAAGAGACTACCACTCTAATCATTGCACAACTGCACTGTAATGAATTTCAATCGATATTGACAGGTGTGACGTCACATCTGTCATAGACACTATGTGTATCATCATCATTTTCAGGCCTCCCCAATCCTCTTCCATTCCTGTCTGTCTTGAGCAATCTGCATTCACTTGATTCCATACATTATTTTCAATTCATCAGCCTATCTTCCACTCGGTCTACCTTGCTTTCTTTCACATCCTCTCGGATACCATTCCAGTATTTCTCGATGGACATTTGCCATCCATTCTTCTCGCTGTGTTCACTTCAACTTTTTCACACATTCCGCTATGTCTGCTTTTTACCCATGTAGTCCTATTACGATCTCTTCTTGTGATACCAAGCATGCTTCTCTGTGTGCACTAGATCTTACGCAGCATTCTTAAAATTAATCATCCAAGTTTTACATCCATATGTCATAACTGGCAGTACGCATTGGTCGTATGCCTTATATTTTAAGCACAGCGAAATGTTGGATTTAAATATATGTATGTATATGTATAACGTCGCTGACGATATAGTTATAGTTGCATGTAATTCAGTAGATTTACAAAATAGATTAACAGAATTAAGCAATGAAAGTATGAAAGTAGGCTTAAAAATTAATTTTAACAAAACTAAAATTATGTTTAATGAATTCTGCACGCAAAACGTAGTCACAGTAGATAATTATATTGTAGAGATAGTTGATAGTTATTTATACCTAGGACAATTGGTAAATATGACTGGATGTAAAGAAGAAGAAATAAAACGAAGAATGAAACTAGGGTGGAGTGCTTTTGGAAGAATGAACATAGTTTTAAATCCAACATTCCGCTATGCTTAAAAAAAAAGAAGGCGTACGACCAATGCGTACTGCCAGTTATGACGTATGGATGTGAAACTTGGACGCTAAATTCAAGAATGCTACGAAAGATCCAGTGCACACAGAGAAGCATGGAAAGATGTATGCTTGGCATAACAAGAAGAGATCGCAAACGAAATACATGGGTAAGAAGTATGACCAAAGTGGCAGATATAGCAGTGCGGGTGAAAAGTTGAAGTGGCAATGGGCTGGACACATAGCGAGAAGAATGGATGGCAGATGGACGCGAGAAGTACTAGAATGGTATCCGAGAGGATGTGAAAGAAAACAAGGTAGACCAAGTGGAAGATGGGCTGACGAATTGAGAAGAATGTGTGGAGTCAAGTGGATGCAGATTGCTCAAGACAGACAAGAATGGAAGAGGATTGGAGGCCTTCATCCAGCAGTGGATGGTGAACGGCTGAAAATGATGATGATGATGATGATGATATGTATAACGAAATAAAACTTCAACCATAATCTATATATGTATATATAAAACAATATCTGTTTGTTTGTTTGTCTGTCTGTCTCTTATAGGCTCCTAAACCACTCAACCGATCGCGATGAAACTTTCAGGACTTATTGTGATCATGCCGGGATGGTTCCTGTGAAAACGGGAACAGGAACGGCAACGGGCCTGCTCATGCGTCAGATAACGTACTAGGAACAGGAAACGGATCGGGACCGGGATCGGGATCGGGAACGGGAACGGAACAGGAACAGGAACGGATCGGGAACGGGCCTGCTCACGCGTCAGAAAACGTACTAGGAACGGGAACGGGAACGGGATCGGGCATAGCAACGCATGCCGGGTCAGCTAGTAAATAAATAAATATAATAATTTTGATCAAAGTACATATGTACATAGAAAGATAGTCGAGCGATAGCTCAGTGGTGTCTTGAGTAAAGGTTCGGGGTTCAATCTTCGTATGTCGAAAGACTATCTCGATAGTTTCTCAAGATCTGGATATTGCTGAATCTTCCGAATGTCTCCTGCTAGAATTTGCCAAATTATCTTACTGTCTTCCTCCCTTGCAGAAGGTAATACCTAGTTTCACCACTGGAGAGTATCTTTCCCTAATAAATATTTGTCATATACAACAGGCAACGCTTGCTATCAACTATGCCATCTTCAGTAAAGAGATCTTACATCTTCTTGTTATACCGAGCATACGTCTTTTCATGCTTCTCTGTGTGCACTGTATCTTACGTAGCAGTCTTTATGTAGTAATATGATATGGAAAACAAGTCAGTTCATTCAAACTAATGCACAGTACATATGTAGGTGTGTAAAAATATCATCGGATTTGATCACATATGAAATTGATGTAAGGCTTTTGCGCCCCTGGAAATCTGGCACCCTGTACAATTGCACAACCGCCACATAGTTTAATCCGGCACTGTGCTTACCCCGTCTACTGTAAACCTACCCAGTGGCATTTGCATCGAGCACTGGGGTGGAGTGAGCACTTGAAGAATAATAAGACCTGCCCCGGAATGAAGGCTCTGTTTCGCAATTAATGCTTTGTCATGTAACAATTTTAATTACACACACACAACTCAAACACTCATTAGGTGTAACGGGACCGCTTACGAATCGTCTGCTGCTTCGGCGGTATTTATTGGCGTGTTCCACTTTCGCGGTTAATTATTATATTTTTCTTCACCTTTACCCTGTCGTTTTTTTTTTTTTTCTCCTTTTATTTTCATCCAACCCACCCTCTGTTCACAGCGCCCGTTTCACCCGTGAAAAGTGTGCCGCAGACCGGGAAAATCGATTTCCGCGACCGAGACGCTTTTCCCACCGCTGCGCTGCCGCTTTCGGTAATTTTCCCGATTTTTCCTTTCGGCCGATTCTCTCCTCTTTCCCCACCTTCCTTCCGAGTAACGCGACAGATGTTCCCGTTTGTTGCGATAGCGAATTCGATACGATAATAACAAATTTAATTGACTTCGATCGGCGCTCGTGCTGTACGTGAAACCGGTGAAACAAAACAACCACAAATTCATCAGTGTAGTACATACACTGCCGTGTGCGATTTTAACGTGACCATAACAGCTCAAATGAACGGGTTAGTGCACAGATATTGTACATATGTATGTATACGTACTAGATGCATATATATGGCGTGTCGGCAGCTTGGTCTAATGTTAAGCCAATAACTCTAGTTAGATCGTGGAGGAAGCTTCTCGAAAACGTAGAAGATGATTTTTTAGATTCCGACGAAGAAAGCGACGATATATCGGATATCATAGATTTGATAAAAATTTACAAGGTTTCGAAGACGTTGACACTGAAAATGTGAATGATTCCAACATATGTATGAGCGATGCAGATATTGTTGCTGCTACTACGATTCAAATTGACGATGAAGAAAGCGTGAAGAAGAAGAAATTATTTTAGAACGAGCTTTAAAGACTTTCAAACAAAAATCCTCATAAGCCTATATCTGTGTAATTCTGATGAAAATAAATGTTAATCGTGTAATCCGTGTTTTTCAATAATCCGTGCCACATCTCCCCAGCATTAGCCCGGATTAGAGGGAGTGTTCTGTATGTCCATAAGTCAACTAGAGATATTACAAAATAGAGGTATGAGATGTATTTTAAATGCGGATAGGTATGCTAGTATAAAAAATATGATGATTGAATTAGATTGGTTGAATGTGCATGATACTTTGAGGATTTGTATGTTGGTATTTATATTAAAGTTAGATAATAATATGTCACCATCATATTTTAGTAAATGTATTGTGAGAGGAATGGATGTATGTGAATATAATTTAAGGTATAAAAATAATTTAATTATAAAAAAATGAGTACAGAGGTGTTTTGGAGTATAATAGACTGCCGGATGGAATTAGAAGTTCCAAAACTATTGAAAATTTCCTGGCAATCTTAAAAAAACATCTCTGTACAGGTGCTTAGTTAAGGATTATATAATAATTAGCTTAAGCTACTCTATTATATAAATAAAATATTGTAAGTGACATACATCTATTTTGCATGAAAACTATGGATGAAATGAACATTTTATATATTTTAATAAGGCAATATCTTCTCAAATATACTATTTGGACATACAATACTTTTTAAATATGAATGTTTGATGCAGATGGACGTTTTGTGTATGACAACTCAATTTTGATATACATATGTACAATATATGTATGTTATGTGCACTAACCCATCGATATATCAGTTCCCGATCGCTAAAAGCTTAATTGCTAATAACTATTATGACTTTATTACGGTAATTTTTTTGGCAGATTGAATTTATGCACAAGTGTGCTTTGCTAGAGTATTGCCCGTTGACGATCAACGGGTTTTATTGTGTTTGGGATAATAATAGCGGTAGCTAGGTGCCACGCGACAATGTAAACAAAATAAGTATGTCGAGCCTGACAGACAGACAAACAAACGTAAGGCTTTTAAAAATATATAAATGTTTACTTTAATCCGTTAAATTTTTTACAGTATTATGAGGATATCGCAAAACCTACACAAAGTAAAGATGAGACGTCTCTCGATAGTTATAGATTCGATTCTTTTGAACATAAAGATGATGATTGAATTAGATTGGTTGAATGTGCATGATTTGTATGTTGGTATTTATGTATATTAAAGTTAGATAATAATATGTTAGTAAATTTATTGTGAGAGGAATGCATGTATGTGAATATAATTTAAGGAATAAAAATAATTTAATAATAAAAAATGTTAGAATAAATAGTAATAGGAGAAGCATCTTGTACAGAGGTGTTTTGGAGTATAATAGACTGCCGGATGGAATTAGAAGTTCGAAAACTATTGATAAATTCCTGGCAGTGTTAAAAAAACATCTCTGTATAGGTGCTTAGTTAAGGATGATGTAATTAGCTTTAGCTACTATATTATATAAATAAATAAATACCTATATACATATGTATGTATTTGTAGCTCGAATGCACTTTTAAATTGAATAAATTCCGATTGCAACAAGAAAGTGTTTAATTTTTTCCTTTTGGTGTAATTTAAAACGTAAGAAAACTCTGTCCTTTACATTTGAAATTCGATTTGATTGTAATGTATGTAACATCGACAAGTTGGCACACGAGAGCTTTCGAACCGTATAGACAGAAATTTCAAGCTTTCAAAACAAATTACACCGATAAATTCCAGCGTACTTTAATTTCAATGTAATTTAAAGCTCTCTCGTTTTTTCTCTCTCTCACACACTCGATACATGCGACTTTCAGTCTAATTTCAAACGGAAAATATCATTTACAACCCAATTTCTTTTATATACGCACAGATTAAAAAAAAAAAACACCATAAACTAAAAGGCGAGAGGGTTTTCTTTGTGCAAACTCACTGTTCATTAAGTTTTTATAACACGAAATGCAACTTTACCCAGAGTGAGATTTAAATGCAAAGCATAGCCGAGCGCATCAACAATTAACGTGTTAGTGGAAAAAGTTTTCTAGAGAGAGAGACTTTCGCTTTGATAGACAATAAGGCGTTGTTGGCGGAATTAGCTCTTTGAAAACGCCACCTGAAACTAATTCAAAGGAAACGCTGAAACTTGAAAATACCTCTCGTTCGATATATGTATGTATGTACAAACGGACTACATATTGTTACAAATCTGGCACGTGAAGTTCACGTGCGTGCGCGACCGCACTTATTAAGCTAATGGAATAATAAAATCTTATATTTCATTACAAATTAAACGAGCCACCGGTATCGGGGGCGGTACGATAAGAGTCGACCAATAACCGAGAATAAAATATGTAAACTCCCCTACTTTCATTCTACATATGAGCCATTTGTGTGGAAAGTGGACTACGTTGACTTTGAGAAAAAAATTTAGCTAAGCTGCTTACGATCATGTATGTATAATTACATACCCAACACTATCACGGACTATGCTCCATACATTTACGTAGTTGTTATGCGAATATACAATGTTTAATAAATGGTTTTATTGCCAATGTATAGAAAATTTTGTATTTGGGTCATGTTGTAGGGAAGCAAGTTGAAACACACAATTCACTTTATTTATTTATTTATTTTATATAATACTAGCTGACCCGGCATGCGTTGCAATGCCCGATACCGTTCCGTTCCAGATCCCGATCCCGTTGCCGATCCCGTTCCCGTTGCCGTTCCCCTTTCTGTTGCCGATCCCGTTCCCGTTGCCGTTCCCCTTTCCGTTCCCGTTCCGTTCCGTTCCAGATCCCGTTCCGTTCCGATCCCGGTCCCGATCCCGTTCCCGTTCCTAGTACGTTATCTGACGCGTGAGCAGGCCGTTCCGTTTTTCCCGATTCCAAATCCCGGTCCCGTTCCCGATCCTGATCCCGTTCCCGATCCCGTTCCCGTTCCCGTTCCTAGTACGTTATATGACGCGTGAACAGGCCCGTTCCCGTTCCGGTTTTATCCCGATTTTTTTTCACAGGAACCATCCCCGGCATGATCACAATAAGTCCTGAAAGTTTCATCGCGATCGGTTGAGTGGTTTAGGAGCCTATAAAGAGACAGACAGACAAACAAACAAACAGACAGACAGACAGACAGACATTGATTTTTATATATATAGATTAGCTAATTAGCTAATTTAACTTTATAACAACTACATAAATCTATTACACATTATACACTATACTTATACATAACTACCATCTCTCACAGAGGTGTCTCCTCACACTTTTCAAGAATGCATCTATTGTCTTAGAAGACTTGATGCACTCCGGGAGGGCATTATACATTAATACACCCCTGTGAAAAACACCACCAGCTATCTTTGATTTCCATACTCTACCTACAACTAGTTGGTTCTTATTTTTAGTAGAATTTATGAATATCACTATTTCTAATGATAAAGTTCTTAAAATAACTTGGCAATAACTTATGATCTAACTTATAAACAAAAGACAGTGTGCTTAATTTTAAACATTTTCTAATACTCATCCATCCCAATTCATCTAACATACTTCTAATACTGTTTAGCCTACCAACATTCAAAATACCTCTCATAGCTCTATTTTGCAAACCTTTGAATTTTATCTAAATTTTGGCCACTGAACATATTATAACTCAAAAGTTTAAAAAAAAGTATACATTATCCAATGTGAATTCAAACGATTCATGTACATACGTATATGAATATAATCGCAAGTTTCCCGTAAAAGTCGCCATGTCCCGGTTTTACCAATTTATTTTTTATCGTTTATTTGTTCGCCGCCTTTTTTTTTTACGATATTACTTCATAATAAATTCTTTGTTACATGACGGGGACTAATTCATTAGAGGCTTTTACGAGCGATCGATTGCCAGTGATCTGTATGAAAAGGTAGGTCTCGCACGATGTACATACATACATATGTATGTAGTAGTGAAAGCGTGTCGTTAGGAAAAGCGTTCGGTCGAAACGTACGCTTTTCCGACTTCGTCGTCGTTGAAAGAGTATTGATTTCGGGCACTCGGGTACTGCATGAAATTAAAAATCATCGTTTTGACTCTTAAACGTTGAATTATCGGTCTAAAAAAGAGCGTGTGTAATTTTAGAATCAAGCTTCCGACAAGAAAAAAACATTCAAAAGACAATGTGTCATAATGATTTTAAAAACATTTAATTTGCTTTATTTACCATGTAAATTTACCACGTACAGGATTAAAATCGTGGATTACATTTTTCGATTATTGTTATAGGGCTATAAAATAGCATGTAAGTAAATAGCATCTTGTGTTTTAATAAAGGGATATAATATACATAGTCATAGTACTAGACGTAAGAATAAGTTAATAGTTAAGAATTTGAAATTAAGTAGATCTAGAATACGTATCTTGTACAGGGGTGTTGTTGTATATCATCGTCATCATCATTTTCAGCCGTTTGCCATCCAGTGCTGGATGAAGGCCTCTCAAATCCTCTTCCATTCCTGTCTGTCTTGTGCAATCTGCATCCAGTTAGCTTCACACATTCTTCTCAATTCATCAGCCCATCGTCCACTTGGCCTACTTTGCTTTCTTTCCCATCCTTTCGGATACCATTCCAGTATTTCTCGATGGACATCTGCCATCCATTCTTCTCGCTATGTGTTCACTTCAATTTTTTCACACATTCCGCTATATCTGCATTTTACCCATGTATTCCTATTACGATCTCTTCTTGTTATACCAAGCATACTTCTCTGTGTGCACTGGATCTTACGTAACATTCTGTTGTTGTGTGTACATATATACATATGTAGGTATAATAAAACAAATTGATCGATTCCTGGAAGCCTTAAAACAACACCTCTGTATAAATGCTAATAGATAATTAAGTTTATTTTGTAATTTTAGCTTTAAGTTACTTTTTTGTTAAATAAATATTTTAATTATTCAAATAAAACCAAATAGAACGTGATAATTGTAATACAATTGATTCAAAGCAATTTCGATACTAACGTGCTTTGGTACAATGAGTTAAAAGTTCACAGTTTAAATTGTTACAATTTTTTAAAGCAAAGTTGAGTAAAATTACAATGATATTTTTTTATCGGAAGGGCTTTTATGTAATTTATACCCAGTTAATTAAGCAGATTTTGCACGAATTCACATTGATCAGCGCTAATTGATTATTTACTTACGACTCACCGTTCCGTTCATTGATTTTGCAACTGTAATTTGACGTCAAATCTTTCACAACGCTTCTGAAATACGATTGACAACATTTATTGAGAATTATTTTGACCACTTGACAATTTTTTCCACTTAGCGCGGGTATAAAAGGTAAATATGCCGTACAATTTCACGCATTCATTCGCTTTCGGATAAATTAAGCGGAAGGGTTTTCCGTTTTATCGCTTCGAAGGTGTTCGTGCTTTATCACTTCGCAGCCGCATCAATTGACTTTGACCCTATTTTAGTGTTCCATTTTTATGTGGAACACCGTCAGGTCAATAAATTTGCATGAAGCACGCCCTTAAGCACTGCTATCATTGGACAATTTGCAAAACGAACCAAAAAAAAAAAAAAAAAAAACATATCGCATCCGATATTCCAATCGTTTACATTTCGAACTCGAGTTCCGTAAAAGTTTTTTTCCTTCATAACATTTAATTCATTTCGCATACATTATAACGTCTGAACGGTTCCACGAACTTCACCGATTGATTTCTCGATTTCGAACATACATACATATGTACATACAATATGTAAGGGTGTGTTTAGCTACACTGCAGAAATAATATAACTTAGAAAAGTGGACCTTTAAACTCAAATAGATACAGAGTTTACACAATTTCATTTTAATATACACTCTTTACACTTTAGGTATACAATTAATATTTTTAATACATTTTAAGAAAGTTAAAGGTCTTATTTATATTGATTGTTATTTGTCCTAACACGTGGTTGTAATGAAGAAGAAATAAAACGAAGAATGAAACTAGGACTTTTGGAATAATGAACGAAGAAGGCATAAGACCAATGCGTACTGCCAGTTATGACGTATGGATGTGAAGGTAAGATCCAGTGCACACAGAGAAGCATGAAAAGATGTATGCTTGGTATAACAAGAAGAAATCGTAAAAGGAATACATGGGTAAGAAGTATGACCAAAGTGGAAGATATTGCGGAACGCGTGAAAAGGTTGAAGTGGACGCATAACGAGAAGAATGGATGGCAGATGGACGCGAGAAATACTGGAATGTTATCCGAGAGGATGTGAAAGAAAGCAAGGTATACCGAGTGGACGATGGGCTGATGAATTGAGAAGAATGTGTCCAGTCAACTGGCTGCAGAAGAATGGATTGGAAGAATGGGCTGATGAATTGAGAACAATGTGTGGAGTCAAGTGGATGCAGATTGCAGATTGCAAGACAGACAGGAATGGAAGAGGATTGGAGACGTCTTCATCCAGCAGTGGATGGTGAACGGCTGAAATTAATGAAAAGTCCAATGAATAAGGTGACTGTTTCAGCACACCTTTCAGTGACACGTGCACTTATGTAGTATAATATAATATCATACAAAACAATTCCATATATTACTTTTAAGTACATATATAATATTAACGAATATATTTGACAATTGCTTGTATGTACGCTGTCTGTAAATTTTAAGCTCAATTACGCAAAAGTTTAATCAAGCATATTAATTTTGAGTATTTCAGTAACAATGCAATTATTAAATATTTTGAATACATTCTGCAAAAGCTATAAGGTACTCAGGTACTCAATGCGCTTATACACCCGTATCGAGTATGGTGCGCTATTCTATTTCGCAATAGATGGTTCTCAAAGCAAGTATTGGAAAACCAGCCCCACACGCAAACACCAAAACATTTCAACTTTGATCGACGTGTTTACCGAAGGCTTTATAAAAATTTCATACAAAATTCGAGATCAAAGACGACGAGCGTACGAAATTCGCGAATAAATACGGAAAAAAAAATCACGGAACAATTCCACTTTGGACTGTTTTTCTATAGAATTATAATATCTTATGGGTGCCTCATTATATTCAATCGACATAATGCTTTATCACTACATAATAAAATGAAAATATATCGCGCACTCATACTACCCTTACTAACGTACGCTGCTCCCGTATGGAATAATGCCTCCAATACTAACCAACCAAAGCTTCAAGTAGTCCAAAATACATAAATCATTAAAATAATTTATAACACGCCCATATATACTAACCTAAAAAGACTACATTCCCAGTATAACATCCCATTAGTCGTAGATGTCACAAACATATTAATTAACCAGTAGATTATATGATAGAATTACCAATAACCACACTCACAAATTAGTGAAAGGTCTCGGTGATTATAGCAAGATGTCTTTACCCTTTAGGTATAAACACAAATTACCTAAACATAATTTTCTTTAGATCGCTGACTCTAAAAAGTATTTAATTATGTAAAATATATTATAAACATTTTTGTAAGAATTGTAAATAGGTTTTTGAGCTCTTTCTCCTATTATGCTTTAAACACTAACATTAAAATAAAAGAATCCTGTTATAAATACTAACAAAATGAACAATGTGTAAAATAGATAATGGTCACTGGACCAGTAGCTATTAAAATATATTTAAGATGTATAATAAAAAGCTTTTTTAAATAAAAATAAAAATGGGTGCCTCATAGTACAAGCACTGTCATAATAATACGTAAAATTCCGTTAACACTGTCTCTCTTCAAATATGTATTTAGTTGGGCTGAATGAATCGGCGTGTCGCTACGTCGTCGTCGTCGTGTGTTTGCGTTATGATACATTTAATAAACAGCATCCAGTGACTTATTCAAAGCAAATAGATAATCTCAACAGGCCTCCCTTAACAGATTATCCCGGTGGGTGGGAAATGGGGGGGTTGTTGGGAAATCTCTTTGTCCTTAGTCCCCACCCAGTGTAGAGGGGGAAATTTTCCGCTTTCCCATTCCGGGAAACTTGCCTCGCTCATGCAGGAATGTCTGTTTGTGAAATTTTCTCGGAATTACACGAAAATCGTTTAAAGATCATCGCAGCCAGGTATACCTACGACTAAAAAAAAAAAATCGAAACGTCGCCGTGTCGTCGTCTCTTCCTAAAAATAAATAAATTATATGTGCCGCGTTTCGAATAAATCAAATTTACTCAAAAAAAAAAAAAAAGAATAAATCAAATTTACTTAAAAAAAGATTTTACATATATGTATTTCTATACAGACCGATTTCTGTTTCTGTTTATTATTTCGATGATGAATATATTAAAAAGTTGAAAGTGAAAAAATATATTAAAAAGCATCTACATATGCAACAATGCCCGTTATAATACAACAACGTAACAATTTAGCAAAGTCGCGAGCCTATTTTTTATTATATAAAAAGTCAAGTTGAAGCCAGCCCATTATTATCTGGTTTGGCTCACCGCGTTAGCGCTCTGTTCCGAATCAGTGATACCGGGTTCAAATCCCACTCGCGAGACGTTCTGGTTTTTTAATTATTTACATCGGCGAGTGTTATCAGCAGACAGACAGACAGACAGACAGAATAGGGCTATAGATATATATAATTCGGCTAGCATAAAATTTGTGATATTTTAGTTCGTTGTACGGAAAAGTTATGACTTTTTCCGTTGCCTTGTTTATACACATACATGTATGTATGTATGTAGAGCTTTTGTTTTTCATCTGGTTATAAAATTGAATTATTTCTAATTATCTATATTATTATTAAGATGCTTTTTTAAAGAAAGAGGGTAGTGTAAAGAGGGAAAGTTTAAATCAGTGGTCGGGAACCTTTTGCAAGCTAAGAGCCAAATTAAGGATAACCTTGCAAAATTGGTAAGCTTGGTAACGTATATTCAAAATTAAATTGAATATTTCTCTTTTAAGAAATGTGAAAAATAAGTTATCTTTATGAAATGTTTTAATGTTCAACAGTTTATTACTAAAAAGTATTACAAACTTTAATCTTAAAAACGATCTTATAGCTTTTTATAGTCGTGAAGTTATGGAAATAAGATTCATTTTGATTTTGTGTAAATTGTGTTTCGCGCAAAGCGTTGGATGATAGGGAGAGCCGCAGGTTTCCATACAAAGAGCCGCATGCGGCTCCGGAGCCGCCAGTTCCCGACCGCTGGTTTAAATGGCTAAAAGTTATATTTTTCATACAAGTTCTTTATCTACTGATATTTCGTATGTTGACAAAGTAAAACATTCAGAAAATCGATACAAAACAAAGAGATAGTATAATAAGAGAAAATAAGGAAATAAAAGTAAGCGGAAAGCAAAATTGAGTGAGCGAGACTATCAATTAATTTTAATTGATCTAAAATAGCATTATCATCGTAGAATCGCTTCATCATTGAATAAAACTAAGGTCGTGTTAGATAATGTACCGAAATATTATGTTTAGTCGGAATTTACATAGTTACGATTGTACAATTCATTGTTTGAATGAGAATTACATGGTTCCACGCAAACAAAGAAACGTCTCGTCGAAAATACATATAATCGGAAATATTAAATCACAACAGATATTTCTAAACTTATTTGACTATAGTTAAGATGGATATCCAAAGTGTACCATGCTAACAGCTCGATCACATTACGAGTGCTCTCTAGTATCTCCGTGGACTAGTGTCGCGAAGTTTCAAAATTGAAAATTCAAAAAAACAAGGCGTTGCAAAGTTCGAAAACCCTATAAAGAAATGGAACTTTCGAAATATAATGCAAACTACGTAGTCAACGCGTCATAAAGTCGCGAGACATTCTTATTCAGTCGTCTCTTACCTTTTTGCGATTGTTTTACGTTGAAAGGTCAACAACATCTTTCTGGATATGTATACAGAAATACGTATACGTTCACCTAATGTCGTAAAATGTTGATTTTTGATTCGAACAACGTAAATTGAAACAAAAAGTATATAATACATATGTACGTTGATAACGACTCGGTACCTGCTTGAGAACGAATTTTATTATTTCTCGATATATCGTAAGCCAATTCAATACAATTTTATTAGTATTTTAATTTTTTATTAGTATTCGATACAATTTTGAACAAAAAAAAATGTTAAATACTGTTTTATTAAATTAATATAAAATTATAATTCATTGGCTATATATTCTAAAGGGGCCTGTAAACGAGTGAAATTTTTCAGTATTATTGCTCGTCAACCATCCAGCAACATTTTCAGCATCACATGCGCAATATGTGGCTCAATGATTGCCCAGATTCGCCGAAGGTCAACACTCGTGTCGTGTCGTATCCGCACCTCAGCCACAGAAAAGAAACATATATTGCCGCGTATTTTCGTATAGCGGCAAATATATTATCGGCAATATGGCAACAATACTCGCCAACACACGGCCATACCAGGAATAGTGGAACAATAGTATATTTCGGCCCACATCACCATATTGCAGTAATATTAGCGGCAATACATTTCCGTGAAAATGTTGATCGTTTACAGGCACTTTTATCTACATATATCTATATATGTATACTAGTGTAAGCCCGTTGAACATCAACGCCCGCTGAGTTTTTATTTTATTTAACTTACTATTTATATTATATTTATTAATTATTATATATATGTATAATAATTATAATTTTGTAAGTGATTTTGAAAAAATCTAAAAAAAAAAAAAAAATAAAATATAGTTTTTATAGCGTTATCTATGTATTATTAGCAGAGTCACGATCCAAAAAGGACCAAATTGACAATCGGCGATGGCGGTTAGTGTAAGCACGTTCCTCCCGAGCTGGGGTCCCGGGTTCGATCCCCCACTCGTTCTGGTTTTTTAATTATTTTTCCTCAGCGAGCGTTATCAGCAGACAGACAGACAGACGGATTTCGGCTATTATATATATAATACATAAAAATGAATGTCTGTTTGTTTGTTTGTCTGTTTGTCTCTTATAGGCTCCTAAACCACTCAACCGATCGCGATGAAACTTTCAGGACTTATTGTGATCATGCCGGGGATGGTTCCTGTGAAAAAAAATCGGAAAAAAACGGGAACGAGCCTGCTCATGCGTCAGATAACGTACTAGGAACGGGAACGGAACGGGATCGGGAACGGGATTGGGAACAGGAACGGGATCTGGAACGGGAACGGAATCGGGAACGGACCTGCTCACGCGTCAGAAAACGTACTAGGAACGGGAACGGGAACGGGATCGGGCATTGCAACGCATGCCGGGTCAGCTAGTACATACATACATATATAAAAAGTTGCATTTCGTTTTATGTATTAAGCTATAGCTTGTTGTTTGCGTGCACCGCAACGGGTGAGACAAAATCGATTTGTCTCTCCATTGCCCAATGTTGCCTAATTAAATTTTCCCGTACAATCGACTCGAATAGTCGCTAACAATTTACGAAACGAGAAAAAATTGAGTGTGGCTCCCGTTAGCCATTTTTCACCGAATAAACTGACCCCGGCCGCGTCGTGAGATCATAATTTTCGACTTATTAAGAAAAACGTTAGCGCGCGCGCCGGGAGATTTTCCGTTTTCCGCTCGTAAAAGGAAATTTTTCGCCTGTTCCCGTTCCCATACCCCCCCCCCCTCCCCCGACCACCCACTGCCACCCCTTCCCCTCCAATGAGAGAGAAAGAGAAAAGTCGAACGAGAGGAAAAGGCAGGCACTAAGTAGAAATGAAACATCACATAATTGCCCAAAGCCACTGGTGGCAAAATGGAACATTGGATCCAAAGCCCCTAACAAAATTCCAATAACATTCACGTGCGTATATAAATATGTCTGTGTGTGTGTGTGTGTGTGTGTGTGTGTGTGCGTGTGTGCGTACAAGTAAAATAAAATAGTAATATGAAGTGTGATTAATTTTCCGTTATATTAAACAAAATTATCGGGATAAGAGAGAGAGAGAGCTCGCAAAAGCGGTATAAACTCTCGCAACGCTGTGTCAAGAGCAGACTGCGCCGAATAGACCCGTAGAGGGGGAAGGGGGGGGGGGGGTGGGAGAAAAGGGGGAGGGAAATGGGGTGGTTCAGTTACTACCCACCCACCCAAAACGTAGACGGGGTAGTCGGATTGAATATTTAAAATTTATTTATCGTGTGAGCTATGTACATATTTGTTTTGAAAGTGAAATGAATCCATTTTTACTTCACTCATATATTTTATCCATTTTTACTTCACTCATATATTTTATCCATTTTATCCAGTTTTTATCCATTTTTACGTGTTGTAATCGTGCGAAAATTCGACCTCGATATATGTTTATATTTTATTGTTTTGAGGTATCACACGGTTTGAATGTCTGTTTACTCGAAGATTTTATTTGTATATGTATATATGTATATATAAATTATTTAATAAGCTAAGGAATTACACAGAAAGTAAGGTACGTGTTATGTAATCTTACTTTTTGATATTCTTCACGTATGTGATCTCATCATCATCGTCATTTTCAGCCGTTCACCATCCACTGCTGTATGAAGGCCTCTCCAATCCTCTTCCATTCCTGTCTGTTTTGAGCGATCTGCATCCACTTGACTCCACACATTATTTCACATCCTCTCGGATACCATTCCAGTATTTCTCACGTCAACTCAACTTTTTTACACGTTCTGCTGTATTTGCCACTTGTTACCCGTATATTCTTCTTACGATCTCTTCTTGTTATACCGAGCATATGTATGTACGTATGTACGTAGATATTTCCATGCTTCTCTGTGTGCACTGAATCTTACGTAGCGTTCTCGAATTAAGCATCCAAGTTTCACATCCACACATCCACACGTCACTGGCAGTACGCATTGGTCGTATGCCTTATTTTTTAAGCACAGCGGAATGTTGGATTTAAAAACTATGTTCATTCTTCCAAAAGCACTCCATCCTAGTTTTATCCTGTCTTATTTTTCTTCATCTTTACATCCGATCATATTCACCAATTGTCCTAGTTATAAATGACTATCAATTATCTTTTTTCTACATAGCGCAATGTTGGATTTAAAAACTAGTATATGGTCTATTGGTGTCCTAATACGGTCTACGTCTGTCGATCTAACTTAACCTAACATAACTTAGACTTACTTAACCTAATCTAAACTAACAACTCAATCTCACCTAACTTCATTATACTATAAATACTATAGATACAAGAATAACTTTTTCGTACTGGGAATGGAAATTTTCCACTTTTACACAATATGTATGTGAAAGTGGCATAACTCAAATTTTCTTCATTACATACATATACAATTTCATTTCAAATATATTGAGTTTGTGCTCCAACTCGCTTAGCACGCGTAGCAATAAAAATGTTTTTCAATTGTTCGTTTCTTTTCCACTTGGTTTTTTTATCACCATATATTTTCGGATATTATGATTGTATTGCTAGTAAGTATTGCTTAAATTTAAATGAAAATAGTGTAAGTACAGGTATCAATCGTCGTGTTTAATTTTCCTAACTAAATTGCATTCCAATACAAGATTATCGACGATTTGAACATTTATTAATACACAGTACCTAATAATGTTTTTCCCTTTAGTAAAAAGAATGGACGAACGTCAAAAGCAACATATTTTCCTCAGACCAGTTGGTACGAATGAAAGTCTGCGGTAAAACTTTATACTGTAGAGAGGCTCGTTTCAAATTTTGATTAAATCTTTCTCTCTCCCTCTCTCTCTCTCTCTCTCCCCTCTTTCTGTGGTATTTACACTCGTAAAATATCATCATCATCCAAAATACATAGCGCGTAAATTCAATCAATTTTAAGACGTTTACAATAATTAATTTTTGGCTCTTTCGTTGTTTAGGCGGTTTATCATTTGGATTGTTGTGTCGAGCGGTTTACGTATTTTCGCCAAGTACGTGCATACATACATACATATATAAATGTATGATTATTTATCAACGGAAAATAAATTTTAAGCTTAAATGTACGTGAGATTACTGCGAATGTCTGACAAGCGATTGAGCCAGCGGTCGACAACCTTTGACCCAGATTTTAGACTAAAAAAATAAAGCAAAGTTAAATACATTATATTAAGTTAATTTATGATATAATTAAATTTTACGTTTGAAATATTCAAAGTCATTCATATGAAGTAAGCGTTTTGTTCAAATTCAATTCAATGCTATTTTGATACTGAAATTTATGATTCACTCTAGAATTATAAATACCCATTGTAAATGATACTTCTGTTTTATCCAACACAATTTTTTTTCAATTTTAATATTGATTCATCATTTTCAGCCGTTCACCATCCACTGCTGGATCGAGGCCTCTCCAATCCTCTTCCATTCCCGTATGTCTTGAGCAATCTGCATCCACTTGACTCCACACATTCTTTTAAATTCATCAGACCATCTTCGACTCGGTCTACCTTGCTTTCTTTCACATCCTCTCGGATACCATTCTAGTATTTCTCGCGTCCATTCTTCTCGTTATGTGTCCATCACATTTCCACTTCAATATTGATTATGTTTTTACAATAATTGGGCTAAATCTAGTAACTCGTCTATCAAAAACAATTGCTACAGTTCAATATCTAATCCGTTGAATATTTCAAATTCACTTTTCAAAATCGAATAACTACTCCACTCTTTCAGCAACCTTTCCCCTTATAATAAAATATAGCGAGCGCTCATATCTCAGAGTGGAAATCCTTAATCCACCACCGGGGCTCAAAAAAAACAGCCGTAAAACGGTTATAAAAACGTAATTTTCCGGAATAGACATGTAAAGGCGAAACAGAGCCGGATTCCATCAACCTACCTGGCCCCGGCTATAAATCAACAAACATTCTATACCTATTTAGTTTTCAGGTGGTCCTAATGCATCACAATATGCATTCGAATAAATTCAAAGCACAAAAAACACAAGCGAAGGATTAAAACGAACACGTAGAACGAAACTCGTCCACACAAAGCGACCATAATATAGAGTCGAATGTCATCGGAATAATAAGCAGCTCGTCTAAACGCATCCTACATGCATGCAACTCGACAAAACACAAACACAATCGACAATAGAAGTCGTTGTTTTGATCTTCCACTTCTAAATTCAACTTCCTTTATCTCCCTGACGAGTTTCATTGAACCCCACACACATACATTTAGGTGTTACATAAAATTTTCAAGCACAATAATAAGAAATCGGCTATAAAACATACCTAACTAAACAATAAGTAAAGGTCAAGATTCTACCTTTCCGGCGATGTCCTCATGTTGTGATGAAAAAAGCGTAATTTACGAGCTGTAAGTATAATTTATGATATTTTCAACATTTTCTTGCAATAATAATCAATTTATGCTACCGCGATAAAATGTCTGAATGTTTAAGCGTGCACGTTTTATAATAATTACGATCAGGGTTCATTTGAAGCTTTTAAAATATTTAAGCTCGTTTCTTCGATGTGTATGAAACTATGATATTATTACATTATTTTCGTTCGCTAAGGTTAAGGTGAAACATATTAAATATCATGCGAAATTGGATACTGTCAATTCCATAGCATTATTATTCGAGTCAAAAGGATACATTCGCATTACGAATATTCGGTATGAGTTTTATCGAGATCGATAATTTTGGCGTCCCGCTTTCAATAATTTACTTTACGCGACTTTTTCGCCTGAGGATTTTATCCTTTGACTATTTTTGTCGTGCCTTTTTTTCCTCTCACTATTTTTCCTGCGAATTTTTTCTCTCGGTAACTTCTCTCTTCTTTTTTTTTTTTTATTTATTTTTGCTATCGTCGCGAGATTTACCTCCTTTGTGTCTCTCTTTCTCTCTCCATTCTCAATAACTCTCGGCGAATGTTACAAAGAAAATTAATTCATAGCATTTACTATCAGCATATTGAATATACCTACGAGTATCTACATACGTATATGTATGTGAAAAAATAAACGGAAAACACTGTCGGCTTCACTTCAAACATTTTTATGCAAAGCTATGATTATTTTAATAACCCGAGAACAAATCAACAGTAACTTTACTCATAAAGATAATAACAAATCAAGTATTTACACATCAAAACTTTAATGAATTTTAATAAATACACAGCAAACAAGAAAACTACATCAATTTCAATATAAACTTAATTATACAATTTTGTTATTATATGTGTAGGTACAAGAGGCCCTTTTAATTTAAATGGATAGACAGCACTTCAACGTCAAATATTTATTAACTTCATGCATTAAAAGATAAAATTTATGAAATTGTTTTTCAATTTATATTTAAATATGTATACTTAAACAATACAAATAAAAGAATTAAGACAACTATGTATGTATTTTTTAACAAACCATTTTCTACGTTAGAATGTCCTCAACGTACTCTTGAAGCTTGACTGATATGTAAATTTACAGTTACATAACAAACCTAACAATTTTTGTAATATTTTTCATTCAGCGAAGTGTCGTGGAAAATATACTCTCCAATAGTTTACCGCTGAATTTTTGAGCGGAAAGTAACTAAATTCGGAAGGTGCAATGAATCGGTAGTTGCTACCAATTGGGTACAACACCATCTCAAAAAAATTCGGGTGTGGTCAACTCATGATTTTATCCATATATTTGAGGAATATTAAGAGTAAACAAAAATTCAAAAAGTCAAAAAACCGTGCACAAAGAAAAAAACAGGATTTTTGACTTTTTTACAAGAAAAAAATCCCACTTACGGTTGAGCGATTTACATAGATGATTTTGACGATTATAGTATTACAATATTATGAAAATTATAAATATTTAAAAGGCCGAAAAAAAATAAAAAACGTTGTTGACCAAAATCATAGTATCTCTTACGCCTTACGTGAAAACTATAGATATGAAGTTTCAACTTGTTCGGTTAAGTAGTTTCGGAAATATTCCATGGTAACAGGATTTTTGACTTTTCTATAAGAAAACAAAAAAAAAAAAACCAACTTCCGGTTGACTGATTTTAATGATTTATTTTTTCGTAACTAGGTATTGCTTTAAGGATTAATATTATAATATTATGAAGATACCAAACATTTAAAAGGCTGAAAAAAATAAAAAAACAAAAATCGTTCAAGAGTAAACTGCCACTTCCGGTTAGCGGATGTTGACCAAAATCATAACATCTCTCACACCTTACGTGAAAATAATAGATATGAAATTTCAGCTTGATAGACTGTATAGTTACGGGAAAAAAGTTAAAGTTAAAAAATACACCGACATACAGACATTTGTCAAAAATCATAAAAACGTAATCACGGGACGATACCTGATACAAATCAGTCAAAATCTCAAAGTCGAATTTTTGCACGATCACAACACTTGTAAAACGATAAAACTGAAAAATACTAAAGCCGCGTACTCATTAGCGAACATGTGAACTGCGCGCGTCCCTTTGTGTTCGCGCCAAAAACCGACACCGAGTGAATCGCCACGAACGTTGCAGAGCGCGCGCGAACGCGTACACACTTACAAAATGTGTTGCATTACACGCGCATATTCGCTAAAATGAGTATAGTACGCCGACTTAACAGAAGATGATCAATTTAGACTCTAATCTTGCCAACAACTACAGCTACAGTCGAAATCTTTCGACCGTTTCGAGATTCGAGCCCCGCACCTTCATTTCCGAGTCCTATTCTCTACCATTGAGTTGTAAAATCAAAATTAACCCCCCAAAAAAAATAATAATCATAGGTGCGTGTGATTGAGCGTTTACAGAGCCGACGGATCATGACGCACGGTGTGTTTATGTTGGGGATCCGCCCGGGATCACCGCACAAAGCCTGCCTTCTTCACCCACCCACCCACATTAGGAATGTGGGTGGGTTATGGGGTGGTGGAGGGTGGTTGTATGGGGTTGGTGTGGAAAACTCGTGCCCGTTCTAAAAGGCGTCGTCGACGGGGCGCCGCGTCGGTTCTCTCTCTCACCCTCGTCAAACGAAACAACTCGAACAGTTAACCCCGATTTGGAAATGTGGAACAAAAGTTGGACGGGACTGAAATTTAATTGCACTCCTAATCAGAGTGACAGGTGTGACGGACGCCCCTGGACGCCAAAGCGTTGCGCCGCGCCAAGGTGCCAAAATGCCTATTAGGTATTATAGATAGATAGGCGACTATTGAGTCGTTTCGTTTCAATCGCTAAAGGTTTGTTGGATTCTAGGTCGATTTCATTTTTTTATCAGTGTGGTTTGAAATTATTTTTTTTATTTATTTTAATATTATGTCGGCTAAGAAAATTATTATCTAAAGAAACTAAAATAATAATTTGTAATGTAATTGGCAGACCTCATTTTATGTATTGTGGTTCATTATTAAATACTAGCTAACCCGGCATCCTTTGCAATGCCACTCATCTCGTATTTCCGTTCCCGTTCCCGATCCCGTTCCCGTTCCAGTTCCTAGTACGTTATCTGACGTGTGAGCAGGCCCGTTCCCGTTCCCGTTTTTTCCCGATTTTTTTTCACAGGAACCATCCCCGGCATGATCACAATAAGTCCTGAAAGTTTCATCGCGATCGGTTGAGTGGTTTAGGAGCCTATAAGAGACAGACAAACAAACAAACAAACAGACAGACATTGATTTTTATATATGTATATTATAAATAGATTTTAGAGATGTCAACTAGAAATAGATTACAAATATTACAAAATAGAGGTATGAGATGTATTTTAAATGCGGATAGGTATGCTAGTGTAAAAAAGATGATGATTGAATTAGATTGGTTGAATTTGAATGATACTTTGAGGATTTGTATGTTCGTATTTATATTTAAGTTAGATAATAATATGATGCCATAATATTTTAGTAAATTTATTGTGAGAGGAATGGATGTATGTGAATATAATTTTATTATAAAAAATGTTAAAATAAATAGAAATAGGAGAAGCATCTTGTACAGAAGTGTTTTGGAGTATAATAGACTGCCGGATGGAATTAGAAGTTCCAAAACTATTGAAAAATTCCTGGCAGTCTTAAAAAAACTTCTCTGTACAGGTGCTTAGCTAAGGATTATATAATAATTAGATTAAGCTACTGTAGTATATAAATAAATAAATAAAAAAAAATTGTTCAAGATGCTTCTCCTATTTCTATTTATTTTAACATTTTTTATAATTAAATTATTTTTATTCCTTAAATTATATTCACATACATCCATTCCTCTCACAATAAATTTACTAGAATATAATGGTAACATATTATTATCTAACTTAAATATAAATACCAACATACAAATGCTCGTTCTCCTCGCTAAAATCCTCATACAAATCAATAGTTCTTCATTAGACTTTTCGTTTAAACTTTAAAGGTACCGTTGCGTGTTACCCGTTCTCGTTTTTTTATCGGATCGTGAAAATATTTCACGTAATAATTAATTATTATTTTCATTCTCCCATTTCCAGAATGATCAGATATGGCAATTTATTGATTTTTTTAATACTAATCTTTTGTCCCTAAGACAAATACTTATTACTTTAACATAATTTATTTATTATTATTTTTTCGTTTGTGTTTTTTCTAATTTATTATCATCATCATTTTCAGCCGTTCACCATCCATTGCTGGATGAAGGCCTCTCCAATCCTCTTCGATTCCTGTCTGTCTTGACCAATCTGCATCCACTCGACTGCACACATTCTTCTCAATTCATCAGTGCATCGTCCACTCGGTCTACCTTGCTTTCTTTCACATCCTCTCGGATACCATTCCAGTATTTCTCGCGTCAACTCAACCTTTTCACACGTTCTGCTATATCTGCCACTTTTGGTCATACTTCTTACCCATGTATTCCCCTTACGACCCCTTCTTATTATACCAAGCATACATCTTTCCATGCTGTGTGCACTGGATCTTACGTAGCATCCAAGTTTCACATCCATACGTCATAACTGGGCAGTACGCATTGGTAATTTAATATATTATGTATTTACTCGTGTAAAAGCGTATAATAAATAAATAAATATGTGTTTTAACTACTCGTTGGGATAAAAAAGAGCGATTTTTCAAAATTGTGATGTGATATAGTGTATTAACTAAGCATGCTATTAGCTACTGGACAAATTTGGATGTCGGTTAATTTCAAATTGGTCTCATTTTCTTCTTTCATTTATTTCCAGGAGACAATGGAAAGTAACTGCGAGTATGCAGCTTCCTTAAAGCTATGTAGTTTTATTACATGGTCAGTGTCTTTGACCAGTTTATTGAATTATAGTGTTGGCAACGCACTGGCGACATAATAAAAGTGCTCCACTGAACCTTTTTTTAACACAACACTGCAACCAAATTACTGGTCAAATACAGATAAAAGAAACATATGATACTAAATAAGGCAAAAAACTGATTAGAATCGAAGTAAACAGAAATGAGATACAATCGAAAAGTATTAATTGAAAATTGCATAATTTTTAGTAAATTGTGAAATACTAGGTATAGTAGTGTGTGTATTTCGCTCTGAAGCCGACTTTACTAAGAAGTAAGCATAATATCGATTCTACTGTTGAAAATACTATGTAGCGACAATCACCACCTGACACTTTACGCTACATTTTAATAAAATATGACGAATTCGTAAGATGAATGCTTTGAAACTATAGCTCAAAATTGGCATAGGAAAGCTCGGTATGTATTCAGCAAATGTTCGATTACAATAGTTTGCTGATATATTTAAAGGAATAGATACATTTACAATTGAATAAATATAATTATCTTCGTAGTGCAGCCAATCGTTTGCTGAAAATCGATTTAAAAATACCCCACTCAAGTTAAACAGAGCAGAATTGCATTGTTGTGTAGCGAAATTTCCAATCGTATATTAGATTATTTCCCGTACACGGGGGCCCATTCAGTAAATAGATTGACTTGTAAACAAACTGACAAGAGAATACATCTGCCATTCACGAGCCAATTAGTAAGTCAATGACTGGTTAACGTATCGCTCGATAAACAAATCAAATCTATCGACTGACAGCAGGGCTAACCGACACGGCCGTAATCGGATTGAATTTGAATTTTAATCGACGTAAAAAGGCCATGGCGAAACGGTAATTAGCTCAAGTGCCCCGAATGAATTTTTCAGCATTTTAATTAACAAAAAAAAAAAAAAAGGACATTTCGAGTGTACGCCTTTTAACTCTGCGAAAATTTGTCAAATGTTTGGTGATGAATTTTTAATAGATTCAAATTTCCGATCGCAGTGGTTCAAAATTTCACGTGTCGAGGATATTGTCAGGTATCGAAAACAAATTATTTTTCCCGTTGAAAAGTTTGAGAAGCGCTGGTAGAAGCGGACCAACGCAACGGCGAGAGCGAGTTCGACAACCTCGACTGGCTGGCGCATTCTAATCGCACAATGTGCGGTGGCGTGCGATGAGAATGCCCTTCAGCATTGTAAATTATGCTCGAGTAAAATTTGTACATGCATATTATACGATACGTATATCCCGGTTTATGTCTACTCCACACATAAACCACTATTAAAACGGTTCGTTCAAAGCATACGTAAACGATTCAAGTGTATGCCAATTTAGTTGAAATAAAACCGAGCGTTAAAATGCACACTCGATTTTCCACATACACAATCAACGAAAAGTCATTGCAGGTAACCGAAGTAAAAACTACAGAAATGTTTAAGCAAATACCCCAAAAAATTGTATACAAAAAAAAATCACTTTTTAATAATATAATCTTACTTACTTACTTAGTGTATCGTAATTTTTACATTGACATTGGTATTAAGTACAGTTAAAATTTCATTTTTTGACGAAAGTGACGTTTGAACCATTGATATTAAATTAAATTACACTGAGCAACAAAATCATAATTGATTACGTCAAACACTTCCGTTAATATCACTGAGCAAAAAAAAAAAATACCCAGAGCGGAGATATGCTCTCGTTTATGAGATATTCGCGATTTAAAAAATGTAAAAAACATCCATTTTTTTAGCTTTTGCGGTCTATAACTCAAAATATACTATCGCTGTGCTCAAAGTAGATATTGAAATCAATAGTCAGATATTTTTTCTATTGATTATAATTTTTTATTGCTTTAAAATACGTATAATTAATTATCTAGCGAATTTTTAAAGTCAAAAATATATTTTTTTTTTACACATTTTTTTCTCATGCTATTTGGCGTTTATTATTTTTTTTTATTTCACCACGTTTATAAGGATTGAATCAATATATTTTTATTTTATCTTAACGTACTAATTCGAGCGGTAAATGATTTTAAACTACGTTATCAGATATCACCGGCGGAGCGCTTATCGGGTTTTTGAAAAACGTGATTTTTTGTTGCTCAGTGTTATTAAATATAGTAATTGTTCATTGTGTATACAGTGTAAAGTACACTTCCAGCACAAAATGTACTTTACATTTTCTTGTAGGTAATCATAGTTGAACCGTTTCGAAAAATCTTGAATAAAAGTTTTAAGTCAAGATACTCTAGCTTTTGTTCTTTCGTTGCAGATGAAAAATTTTCCCGATCCCGTTCAGACAATTTCTATCTTTAAAGTTTAGTGAGGCAAAGTAGTGCCTTTTAGCCGACGAAAAATCTTTATTACTACCACGGAAACGCTGAAATGCTTATTTTAAAATACTGCATCGAAAAAAATCCAACTTTTTCAACATAAAATCGGAATGCGGGAAAATTCAACAGCGCATTGTTCGATCGATTCGATTTTCCCGCGGCGGGACTTGGCTCACTTTCGACACGTAAAAGGGGTACAGAATCGGTACACAATGCCATAAGGTATGATAATTAAACGAAGGGCAACTTTCCGAGTGAGCGAATTGAATCGGTCGGAATTATTCGAAGCGCGTGCGTTTTAATGGCGAAGCAACCGGTCTTTCTAAATTAACATAACGATTTTATTACTCACTTTTACGCATCGGGCACGTGCTCGGTCCCAGGGCCCTTTTGTTTATCGCCCCTGACTTGGTACCGCTTCAAAGACTTTTTCCTTGGACAAAAAATCGAATCGCATACGTGTATCTTACTACTGAAGATGGCGTACTTGATATCGAGCGTTGCCTCTTGTATGTATGTATATGACAAACATTTAGGGGAAAGATACTCTCCAGTGGTGAAACTAGGTATTACCATCTGCAGGGGAGGAAGACAGTTAGATAAATTGTTAAATTCAAGCAGGAGACAGCCGGAAGATTCAGCAATATTCAAATCTTGAGAAACCACCGTGATAGTCTTTCGACATACAGAGATTGAACCTCGGACCTTTGCTCGAGACACCAACGCTCTAACCGCTGAGCTATCGCTCGACTATCTTTCTACTTTGATCAAAATTTTATAACAAGAAATTGTACACACTTCAAAAACAATAGAACATTAAATACACTATATACCACTATGGTGATAAACCAATTAGAGTATAACTCAATCATATGGTCACCTAATTAACAAAAATACATAAATTTATTGGAATTTAAATTCTTTAAAACGCACAACTACTATGTCAGCAGTAGTGTTATTTGTAATAGGATTAATTTATTAAAACTATGTGATAGAAGAAAGGTTAATGACATTTTATTTTTATTTCGTATCTTGAATGGCCTCATCGCTTGCTCTGAATTGTTGAGCTTAATCAAATTTCATGTACCGGGAAGATCAATTAGATGTAACCATCTTTTTGATATGCCCAAATTTACCACCAACTATTCTTCAAATTCAGCCATACCAAGATTGCACAGACTGGGCAACCAATGTAGTATGTTCAATTTGTTTAATGTTTTGCTTGGTTATTTCCTCAGCAGGTAGTTTGCATCTGTCACTTGTATTTTGTTATTATATTTTATTTTATTCTATATTATTTCTGTTTTTTTTTTTATTTTATTTTTTGTTATTATAATTGGTTTTTTTCTTCTACTCTTCCATTCACATGTAAAATGGTCTTTTTGTTTTGACCGTATATTATATAAATAAATAAAATGTTCACTGCAGTATTATATATTTATTTATTATGATTGAAATTTTACTTTTATATATGTATATATTCGAATCATCACATATTGCACGTCTAATTAGCCGAGGGACGTTTTATATCGAAGCTGTGATGTATTAAAATTTCAGCACATTTTATCCAATAACTCACTCACTCGCACATACAATACCATAAATAAACAATGATTTTCCATTCATATTTATTTAATATAGATAATATATACCTAGTAATAGATACCTTCGAGTTTATATTGCACTTTGATCGTGTGTTTTATCACAGTTAAATGATACGTGTGAGTCTTTTGTTTGGTTTTAAATTACATTTACACGTCATCATCATGTTCAGCCGTTCACTACCCACTGCTGGATGAAGACCTCTCCAATTCTCTTCCATTCCTGTCTGTATTCCTCTTACGATCTCTTCTTGTAATACCAAGCATACCTCTTGTCACGCTTCACTGGATCTTACATAGCATTCTTGAATTCAGCACCCACGTTTCACATCCACACGTCATAACTGGCATTGGTCGCATGCCTTTTTTTTAAGCATAGCAGGATGTTGGAGCATACATACATCTTATCATGCTTCTGTGTGTGCACAGGATCTTACGTAGCATTCTTGAATTTATCATCCACGTCATACGTACATCATAACTGGCAGTACGCATTGGTCGTATGCCTTATTTTTTAAGCATAGCGGAATGTTGAATTTGAAAACAATGTTCATTCTTCCAAAAGCGCTCCATCCTAGTTTCATTCTTCGTTTCACATATTTATTCTGCAAATTGAGTTAAGTTACAAATATTTTACTTAACAGTATAGCAAATAGTCGATGAAATTATTATTTTTTGGTTGGCAATACTCTATCTGCCAACTATCCTAAGTCAAAGTCATCGAAATAAAACTTCATAATGTTCTATTGTAATCAAATACCATATAAGATATCCGCAAAATAACACAAAGTAACAGAATGTCATCATCATTTTAAGCCGTTCACCATCACTGCTGGATGAAGAAGACCTTTCCATTCCTGTCTGTATTAAGCAGTCTGCATTCAGTTGACTCCACACATTCTTTTCAATTCACCGATAAAAAAAACTGTACATAACATAGAAACAATGCATTTTCTTTTGTCAATAGATTGTTACCTAGGAAAATTGGTGAATATATGGTGAAGATATCCGCAAACTGTAAAAATATTTAAAAACTATGTTCATTCTTCCAAAAGCAATCTATCCCAGTTTCATTCTTCGTTTTATTTATTCTTCATTACATCCTGTCATACTCAACAATTGTCCTAGGTATGGTATAAGTTCTTAAGCTCTATAATATTACATTTGTCACACTATCTACGAGTTGACATTGAACAAATTTGACCCTTTACTTAGTATACCAACTATTATAAGAAACAATGCTTAATTTTTCCCATTAGCTTCCAGTGTAAATTTGTTGTGATACAGAAAAAATATTCATATACATAAATTGATTGAAAAGTTTTAAATTAAAAATCCTAATACAATTCAACTAAGCGATATATTCTTACATATGAAAAGTCATTTTTACTTTTAGCATTTTAAAATTCAACCAACTCTAAATCAATCACCTTAAAAGGCATGGGGTTCCACCTAATTTCTAATCTAATCAAATTTATAATGCAACCATTCAATCGGTCTCACTATAACATCCGCCACTGTGATTTAGACTTTCAGTCGCGCAAACATCTAGCTAGCGGAAACCGTGTACCTACGTATGATTAAAAGATTACGCGCTATAAATATTTAATGCACACGCACACAGGTACAAAGAATCACCCTCTATACAATCGTACGTAAGGGAGGACCCGGAAACGTAGCGAAGACTCGCGCGAATGCGGTCTCGCGAACCACCGTTTGAATACCAAGTGGGGGGACCACACGATCGGACGCAGCCAGGACTTCTCGCATCCCTGCCCCCTTATCTCTCCCTCGTTTTTCTGACTTGGATCCTAGAAGCCTACCCCATCCCCTTCTCGAACCCTCGCACCGCTCATCTCATCGCGGAAACCTTTAAAACAAAGGGGAGCAAAATCCCACTCTCTCCTCCAGGTCTCCGACATTTCGCGCGTCCCATATTTTGAAATGCACGCAGGCCACTAGGGAAATTATGAATAAAATTAAAAAAAAAAAAAAAAAAAATATGTATATGGAAGAAAGGAAAGGAAAGAGTTTATGTTTCGCTTTATGGTGGTTTAATTTATTGCAGTCGAGTCGCTCGATGAGATTTTTAAGCAGTTTCTGTGTTCACCTATGACCTGAAACGATTCGTCATGCGTCGCTCGTTTAACGTGCAATATATTATTTTTATTATTTTATACATATAAATATGTATATATGTGCTTGAAAGTATAACCATTTGTACAGAGGAAAAGCGATCAGCGTACAGTATCGTGTGATTTCTTATGTAAGTTTCTTTTCAGTAGTTTATTTATTTATTTATGCACGGTAGATTAAAAAGCTAATTGCAAACAAACATTACTTAAAGCTAAAATTACAAAATAAACTTATTATCTACTAGCACTTGTGCAGAGGTGCTGTTTCAATGCTGCCAGGAATCTATCAATTTTGTTTAAATTTTTGAGAACTTCTGGCAAGCCATTATATTCAACAACACCCCTGTACAAGATACTTCTCCTGGATCTACTTAATTTTAAATTATTAACTTATTCTTACCCTCTTATTAAATATTTTGGTAATCTTCTCTAATTAAAAAATATATACTAACATGCTCATTTACATTCATCCAATTCAATTAATTCAACGTATATCTTATACTAGTTAATCTATCGACAATTAAAATACCCCGCATAGCTCTATTTTGTAGTTTTTGCAACCTATCTTTAATTGCCCTATTTACTAAATTTTAAAATGATAAAATGAAATGAAACTATTTGCAAACAGAAGCTATAAATTAGAAATAAGATCAATACAATTAACTACGGAATAAAACAATGTCATTTTATTGCTTTGTAAATTTACATTTGTACATTTTACAGTGAAAATTGATAATAATATTAGTTCTCCACGCGTAGCAGAAATTGAACACTTTCCAAATTAGCACATTTAATTTTCATTGTGTTCATGTAAGTGTATTTATGATATATAAAAAAGTTTTCTCCGAGAAAAATTTTTGATATCATATTACTTCAATAGAATGATCGATTAGATTGAATGAACAATATTGCCAAATGAGAAATATTCTCAAACGTTAGGTAAAATTACACATCGTATAATATGATTCTATAATCTACATATGAGCCGTTATAAATGAAAGTGATGTAAGTCCATTTTTTGTGTTTTGAGATAAATGTTATGACACATATGTTTGTAACCAAAACTATCATTAACTCATTTTTTTTCAAAATTGGACTTAAACCAACCATTTATAACCACTCATATGTAGATTATGAACGTCTGAAAATGTTAAAGTGGCAATGGGCTGGGTATATAGCGAGAAGAATGGATAGCAGATGTACGCGAACAATACTGGAATGGTATCCTAGAGGATGTGAAAGAAAGCAAGGTAGACCGAGTGGAAGATGGGCTGATGAATTGAGAAGAATGTGTGGAGTCAAGTGGATGCAGATTGCTCAAGACAGACAGGAATGAAAGAGGAATGGAGAACCTTTCATCCAGCAGTGTATGGTGAACGGCTGAAAATGATGATGTAGATTATTCAACGTGTTTTAATAGAAAACATGCTAAGTGGAAACACCTATTTTTAGCTATTGGTTCATTCTTCATCATTCTCATTCATCATTCTTCCAAAAGCGCTCTATCCCAGTTTCATTATTTGTTTTATCTCTTCTTCTTTACTTTTGAATATACAATCTGAAAATACTATGTTGCGTCTCCCAAACTTTTTTTTCCCTAATTTGGCTCTTAGCTTGAAAAAGGTTTCCGACCACTGATCTAAATGTATACGGAAGGCTCTTTCTATAGTTGTATAGTACTATTGAGAGGCACGTTTGTAATTCAACGCGTAATAATGACATTAGTATTGTTTACAATATTCATAGTGAAACTTCTGAAACGTCTGCTTTAAATGTTATATACGCGTCGTGCCAATAATTAACTTAGCCGTTTTTACTACCTTACGGCCGGCGGCCGGGTGAGCACAAAAGCTTAATTAAATAACCGAATGTTTAAAATTACCCTTAGCCGTAGCAAACGACGGGTAGGGAGGTGTGTGAGGGTCAGTATTTTTACACGGAAGCTTGACTGTTCGAAGCTGTGTTGTTTTTTTTTTTTTACGTTTTTTCCAACTTTTTCAGCAGACAAATGGAAAGCGTCTGGAAAACGTTTGCTAATTCGACTATAATATTGAACGTATACAACGTTTAGTCTGGAGTTTCGCTTTGCAGATAGTTGAACGTAAAAGTTAATTATTTTTCTTTTATATAATAAAGCATACAATAACTTTGTGCGATATTGTAGGTTTTAGTTGAAACGTTATGTTCACGACGCTTCAACATACATACATACATACATTATTATATTAACTAGCTTATTGCCCGTTGATAATCAACGCCCGCTGAATTTTGAATGGTTTTGATTTTTGGATCTGGGGGGTGGTAAAGGGCCGGCATAGCTTTTCGGGAGTGCTGAAAAGGTGCCGTAGGGGTAGGGGGGGGTCTGTGGGGTGGTTTCGGGAGGGGCCGTAGGGGCATAGTCTTTGGTGAGGGGCATTGCTTTCGGTGCTGAAAAGCCGCCGGGGGTGCCGTGGGGTGGTGATGGGCCAGCATGGGGGAGTGGGGTGGTGAGGGGGCCGGCATTGCTTTAAGGGGCCGGCATAGGAGTGCAAAAAAGGTGCCGTAGGGGTAGGGGGGGTCTGGGGGGTGAGGGGGCATAGCTTTCGGGAGTGCAAAAAAAGGGACCGCCGGGGTAGCTTTCCGGGAGTGCAAAAAAGGGACCGCCGGGGGGGGGTTTTAAGCAGTTTATTTATCAAAATTTTCACAAAATATCCATCTGTGGTGAGGTCTGGTTGGGTTCAGTTGGATTAAATTTAGTTTTCAATGCGAGCAAAATAATTTGATATAATTATCGAAAAATCGTGAAAATAGGCGAAGTTGGGTCAAGTTAGGTTGACTTTTTAGTTTTTGTTTTAAGCAGTTTATTTATCAAAATTTTTACAAAATATCCATCTGTGGTGAGGTCGGGTTGGGTTCAGTTGGATTAAATTTAGTTTTCAATGCGAGCAAAATAATTTGATATAATTATCGAAAAATCGTGAAAAAGGCAAAAGTTGGGTCAAGTTAGGTTGACTTTTTTGTTTTCGTTTTAAGCAGTTTATTTATCAAAATTTTCACAAAATATCCATCTGTGGTGAGGTCTGGTTGGGTTCAGTTGGATTAAATTTAGTTTTCAATGTAAGCAAAATAATTTGATATAATTATCGAAAAATCGTGAAAATAGGCGAAGTTGGGTCAAGTTAGGTTGACTTTTTTAGTTTTTGTTTTAAGCAGTTTATTTATCAAAATTTTCACAAAATATCCATCTGTGGTGAGGTCTGGTTGGGTTCAGTTGGATTAAATTTAGTTTTCATGTAAGCAAAATAATTTGATATAATTATCGAAAAATCGTGAAAATAGGCGAAGTTGGGTCAAGTTAGGTTGACTTTTTTTTAGTTTTTGTTTTAAGCAGTTTATTTATCAAAATTTTACAAAATATCCATCGTGGTGAGGTCTGGTTGGGTTCAGTTGGATTAAATTTAGTTTTCAATGTAAGCAAAATAATTTGATATAATTATGAAAAAAATCGTGAAAATAGGCGAAGTTGGGTCAAGTTAGGTTGACTTTTTTTTAGTTTTCGTTTTAAGCAGTTTATTTATCAAAATTTTTACAAAATATCCATCTGTGGTGAGGTCTGGTTGGGTTCAGTTGGATTAAATTTAGTTTTCAATGTAAGCAAAATAATTTGATATAATTATCGAAAAATCGTGAAAATAGGCGAAGTTGGGTCAAGTTAGGTTGACTTTTTAGTTTTTGTTTTAAGCAGTTTATTTATCAAAAATTTTACAAAATATCCATCTGTGGTGAGGTCTGGTTGGGTTCAGTTGGATTAAATTTAGTTTTTAATGTAAGCAAAATAATTTGATATAATTATCGAAAAATCGTGAAAAAAGGCGAAGTTGGGTCAAGTTAGGTTAACTTTTTAGTTTTCGTTTTAAGCAGTTTATTTATCAAAATTTTTTACAAAATATCCATCTGTGGTGAGGTCTGGTTGGGTTCAGTTGGATTAAATTTAGTTTTCAATGTAAGCAAAATAATTTGATATAATTATCGAAAAATCGTGAAAATAGGCGAAGTTGGGTCAAGTTAGGTTAACTTTTTTTAGTTTTTTTGTTTTAAGCAGTTTATTTATCAAATATTTTACAAAATATCCATCTGTGGTGAGGTCTGGTTGGGTTCAGTTGGATAAAATTTAGTTTTCAATGTAAGCAAAATAATTTGATATAATTATCAAAAAATCGTGAAAATAGGCGAAGTTGGGTCAAGTTAGGTTGACTTTTTTAGTTTTCGTTTTAAGCAGTTTATTTATCAAAATTTTTACAAAATATCCATCTGTGGTGAGGTCTGGTTGGGTTCAGTTGGATTAAATTTAGTTTTCAATGTAAGCAAAATAATTTGATATAATTATCGAAAAATCGTGAAAAAGGCGAAGTTGGGTCAAGTTAGGTTGACTTTTTAGTTTTCGTTTTAAGCAGTTTATTTATCAAAATTTTTACAAAATATCCATCTGTGGTGAGGTCTGGTTGGGTTCAGTTGGATTAAATTTAGTTTTCAATGCGAGCAAAATAATTTGATATAATTATCGAAAAAAATCGTGAAAAAAAGGCAAAGTTGGGTCAAGTTAGGTTGACTTTTTTAGTTTTTTTCGTTTTAAGCAGTTTATTTATCAAAATTTTTACAAAATATCCATCTGTGGTGAGGTCTGGTTGGGTTCAGTTGGATTAAATTTAGTTTTCAATGTAAGCAAAATAATTTGATATAATTATCGAAAAAAATCGTGAAAATAGGCGAAGTTGGGTCAAGTTAGGTTGACTTTTTTTAGTTTTTTCGTTTTAAGCAGTTTATTTATCAAAAATTTTTACAAAATATCCATCTGTGGTGTCTGGTGAGGTCTGGTTGGGTTCAGTTGGATTAAATTTAGTTTTCAATGTAAGCAAAATAATTTGAATAATTTGATATAATTATCGAAAAATCGTGAAAATAGGCGAAGTTGGGTCAAGTTAGGTAGCAGTTTTTTTTTCGTTTTCGTTTTAAGCAGTTTATTTATCAAAAAGTTTTTACAAAATATCCATCTGTGGTGAGGTCTGGTTGGGTTCAGTTGGATTAAATTTAGTTTTCAATGTAAGCAAAATAATTTGATATAATTATCGAAAAAAAAATCGTGAAAAAAGGCGAAGTTGGGTCAAGTTAGGTTGACTTTTTTTTTTCGTTTTAAGCAGTTTATTTATCAAATTTTTTTACAAAATATCCATCTGTGGTGAGGTCTGGTTGGGTTCAGTTGGATTAAATTTAGTTTTCAATGTAAGCAAAATAATTTGATATAATTATCGAAAAATCGTGAAAATAGGCGAAGTTGGGTCAAGTTAGGTTGACTTTTTAGTTTTTGTTTTAAGCAGTTTATTTATCAAAATTTTCACAAAATATCCATCTGTGGTGAGGTCTGGTTGGGTTCAGTTGGATTAAATTTAGTTTTCAATGTAAGCAAAATAATTTGATATAATTATCGAAAAATCGTGAAAATAGGCAAAGTTGGGTCAAGTTAGGTTGACTTTTTAGTTTTTGTTTTAAGCAGTTTATTTATCAAAATTTTTACAAAATATCCATCTGTGGTGAGGTCTGGTTGGGTTCAGTTGGATTAAATTTAGTTTTCAATGTAAGCAAAATAATTTGATATAATTATCGAAAAATCGTGAAAAAAAGGCGAAGTTGGGTCAAGTTAGGTTGACAAGTTAGGTTTTTTTAGTTTTTGTTTTAAGCAGTTTATTTATCAAAATTTTTACAAAATATCCATCTGTGGTGAGGTCTGGTTGGGTTCAGTTGGATTAAATTTAGTTTTCAATGTAAGCAAAATAATTTGATATAATTATCGAAAAATCGTGAAAATAGGCGAAGTTGGGTCAAGTTAGGTTGACTTTTTTTTTTTTTGTTTTAAGCAGTTTATTTATCAAAATTTTTACAAAATATCCATCTGTGGTGAGGTCTGGTTGGGTTCAGTTGGATTAAATTTAGTTTTCAATGTAAGCAAAATAATTTGATTAATTATCGAAAAAAATCGTGAAAATAGGCGAAGTTGGGTCAAGTTAGGTTGACTTTTTCGTTTTTGTTTTAAGCAGTTTATTTATCAAAATTTTCACAAAATATCCATCTGTGGTGAGGTCTGGTTGGGTTCAGTTGGATTAAATTTAGTTTTCAATGCGAGCAAAATAATTTAATATAATTATCGAAAAATCGTGAAAATAGGCGAAGTTGGGTCAAGTTAGGTTGACTTTTTAGTTTTTGTTTTAAGCAGTTTATTTATCAAAATTTTCACAAAATATCCATCTGTGGTGAGGTCTGGTTGGGTTCAGTTGGATTAAATTTAGTTTTCAATGCGAGCAAAATAATTTGATATAATTATATAATAAATAATTAATTTATATACAAATTTCTATTATTACAACACTTACATACATACTATGTTCATAAAAATGCTATTTCATTTCAATATATTCACATAAATAGTATTATTTAGTAGTAGTATTTTTCAAAGGCTCATAATATTTACACTAGAGCAAGCGATTTTTCATCACCCGTACTGAAAAATAATATTAAATTTAATAGTTTTTATAGTTGTTGCATAGATGTCGCGTTTTTAATAACAACGTTACAATTTAGAAAGTCGCCGCGAGCCTATTTTTATTATATTCGGCTATAAATAATCACGCTGAAGCCTGCCCTATATCATCTGGTTTGGCTCACCGCGTAAGCGCGCTCTGTTCCGAATTAATGGTACCGGGTTCAAATCCCACTCGTCCGACGTTCTGGTTTTTTAATTATTTTCCTCGGCACGCGTTATCAGCAGACAAACAGACGGAATAAGCCTATTATACATACATAAATACACTAGTGTAAGCCCGTTGAATATCAACGGAGCGGTTTCTCATTACCCTTACTGTGTGGGTTTATGTGGGTAAGTATACATATGTGTACGTGGCTATCCAGCCAGACAGGCGGCCAGGCAGATTCTTGCGCTACGATATACAGTCATGCATACTTTAAACTTGACAAATGAATGAATATTAAATTTAAAGGTTTTTATAGTTTTTGTATATAGATGGCGTGTTATAATACAACAACGTTACAATTAAGCAACGTCGCGAACCTATTTTTCATATTAAATAGTCACGTTGAAGCCTGCCTATTATAATCTGGTTTGGCTCACCGCGTAAGCGCTCTGTTCCGAATCAGTAGTACCGGGTTCAAATCCCACTCGTGCGACGTTCTGGTTTTTTTTTAATTATTTACCGAGGCGAGCGCTATCAGCAGACAGACACACAGACAGACGGATTACGGCTATTATATATATAATATAACTAGTGTAAGCCCGTTGAATATCAACGGGTGTGTGGGTGATCATATGTGTATTTAATAGTTGTTGCGTAGATGGCGTGTTATAATACAACAACGTAACAATTTAGCAACGTCGCGAACCTTTTGAGGATTTATATTGTCAAATTGCAGCAGGCCCGTCATTACCTGGTTTGGATGAATGCGTAAAGCGCGCACCCTCTTCCGAACTGGTGATCAAATCCCACTCGTGCGCGGACGGTTCGTGTCTTTTAATTAATTATTTACCTCAGTGAGCGTTATCAGCAGACAGACGGAATAGGGCTATTGTATATATATATATATATATATAACTAGTGTAAGCCCGTTGAATATCAACGGATGTGTGTTTGATCATATGTGTATTTAATAGTTGTTGCGTAGATGGCGTGTTATAACGACGTAACAATTTAGCAACGTCGCGAACCTTTTGAGGATTTATATTGTCAAATTGTAGCAGGCCCGTCATTACCTGGTTTGGATGAATGCGTAAGCGCGCACCCTCTTCCGAACTGGTGATCAAATCCCACTCGTGCGCGGACGGTTCGTGTCTTTTAATTAATTATTAACCTCAGTGAGCGTTATCAGCAGACAGACGGACAGACTCGGGGCTATTATATATGTAATTTAATACGGAAAACTTGCCTATCGTTTTATTTATCCACCACTATGCACAATATTTCAGTCGAATTAAAATAAAAAAGCTTCCGTCGCGGTTTAATTCATCTTAGCGCGAGCGCGTATCGATTATAGTGTTGAACGCGCTTATTGACGAGGCTTAACAGTAAACGGAATTGTTTTGCAGTAAGTATTTCACACTCCGAGCGGGCTGGACAAACACAGAAATGCTTTTAATATAATATATCGAAGGCAACCGCTCGTCGGCAGTGGGGAGTTTAGGGGTGGTTTATGGGGTCGATGGGGGAAAAGAGGCGTCTGGAAGGGAGAAAATTCACTGGCTCGAGAGGGACGAAATAGAAAATGAGGTGGTGGGGTGGATGTGAGAGGGACGTGTATACAGCTATAGACAGAGATGGAATATATAAGGGTGGATTGGGGTGGTGAAACAACCACCTCCGTACACTACATATTGAAATTTCGTACGCGGAAAATGAACATGTTTACGCGGATTATCAGCTCGGTAATACCGTTTAAATAGAACGTATTACTCTCTTGAACGACGACGTGGAGTGCGGTGCAACAGATATGTATGTACCTATGTACACACCTGTCGATGTGCTTGAATATGTCACGACGAGAGTGTATTTCCGACGAGGTGTTGATTATTGACATGTGAGTGGACTAACTATGGCGGCCAACTATCATGAACAATCTGCAAATCTTGCCAATGACGATATTTAAAGTTGAAAATCGTCAAAAGAACTTTTCGGCATACTGGGATTTGGGCATTGGACCTTAACTATGTACATAGTTTCTGGATGCTTTGTTCCAAAGGCCTTCATCCAGCAGTGAAAAGTGAACGGTTTAAAATGATGATGATCGTAACTTGTTTCCATGTTTAGCTGTGTGCACTGGATCTTAAGTAACATTCTTGAATTCAGCATCCACGTTTCACATCCTTACGTCATAACTGGCAGTACGCATTGGTCGTATGTCTTATTTTTGAAGCATAGCGGAATGTTGGATTTAAAAACTATGTGCCAATATGCGTATTTTGTGCCAATATGCGTATTTCTCATGTACATACATTTATTGGAACATGTTTCATGTTTGATACTACAATGTTGACGCTTGTTACTTTTGTCTGTCCCAATCTTTATACATACATACAGTCTAACGTGTGAAAACATTGCGAGAAGGTATCCGAGAGGATGTGAAAGTAAGCAAGGTTGACCGAGTGGACGATGGGCTGATGAATTGATAAGAATGTGTGGAGTCGACTGGATGCAGATTCCTCGAGACATGTCTGTCGTAATGGAAAATGATTGGAGAGGCCTTCATCCAGCAGTGGAAGGTGAACGGTTGAAAATGATGATGATCGTGACTTCTTTCCATGCTTAGCTGTGTGCACTGGATCTTACGTAACATTCTTGAATCCACGTTTCACATCCTTACGTCATAACTGGCAGTACGCATTGGTCGTATGTCTTATTTTTGAAGCATAGCGGAATGTTGGAATGTTCATTTTTCCAATAGCACTCCATCCTAGTTTCATTTTTCTTTACATCCGGTCATATTCACCAATTGTCCTAGGTAACAATCTATTGACAAAAGAAAATGCACTGTTTCTATGTTATGTAACAGTTTTTTTTATCGGTGAATTGAAAAGAATGTGTGGAGTCAAGTGGATGCAGATTGCTCAAGATAGACAGGAATGGAAGAGGATTGGAAAGGTCTTCTTCATCCAGCAGTGATGGTGAACGGCTTAAAATGATGATGACATTCTGTTACTTTGTGTTATTTTGCGGATATCTTATGGTACTTGATTACAATAGGACGTTATGAAGTTTTATTTCGACGACTTTGACTTGTGATAATTGGCAGATAAAGTATTGCCAACCGAAAAACATAATTTCATCGACTATTTGCTATACTATACATATATAGTGTAAAATATTTGTGACTTGACTCAATTTGCAGAATAAATATGTAAAACGATGAAGCGCTTTTGGAAGAATGAACATTGTTTTTAAATCCAACATTCCGCTATGCTTAAAAAATAAGGCATACGACCATTGCGCACTGCCAGTTATGACGCATGGATGTGAAACGTGGATGCTGAATTTAAGAATGTTACGCAAGATCCAGTGCACACAGAGAAGCATTGGAAAGATGTATGCTTGGTATAACAAGGAAAGATCGTAAGGGAAATACATGGGTTAGAAGCATGGACCAAAGTGGCAGATATAGCGGAACGTGGCAATGGATGGCAGATGGAATAAAAATACTGGAATGATATCCGAGAGGATGTGAAAGAAAGCGAGGTAGACCGAGTGCACGATGGGCTAATTAATTGAGAAGAATGTGTGGAGTCAAGTGGATGCAGATTGCCCAAGATAGACAGGAATGGAAGAGGACTGGAGAGGCCTTCATCCAGCAGTGGATGATGGTGAACGACTGAAAATGATGATAATAACTCAATTGAGTGCTTGTAGCTTAGTTACCGATATTGGAATCGATTCTGGGAAGTTTCTCATTATTCGGTCGTCGTTTTGAAAAAATAAATGTGATAGGTCAAAGTCGATCTTTTTAAATTGGATGAACCAATTGATTATGACGGGGGAATACTGCATAATTAACGAAATAAAATTACCTGTCTAATGTGAGGCTTATTATGCCTAATACACTGCAATCCCATGATTACTTTGTACATGTTGAAAGTTTATGTACGTATGTACAGTTTTCGAACAAAATATTTCGACATTGACCCTTTCAGAGCCGAGCCGACGCACTCGAAGCAAATATTATATGGATTTATTCCGAATCACGACTCGTCGTTAAAAATACGTCAGCACACAATGTATTAGCATGCCATTTCGTGATGTTTATTTCGTATTTATTTTCGACAACTATTCATATTGATTGTGTGCGCGCGCTCGTGTGTAAACCCTATAATATACATACATATGTACATTACACGTGCCATACAGCGTGTAGTTAGCCTAATGCTAACGGTCCGTCATCAAAAATGTATGCTCGGCAACCTGTGAATACTAGATGAACCCTTATTGATGTTCTGATTACGGTTACACAGTTAAGGGACACACCGGATGTAGTTATTAGCCACATGCTGCCCCTTATATATACATATATGTATGTATGTATGTATACAGTTCAAAATTAATTTTAAGCTTCTATGGGTAAACTTACGAATCTCAGTATAGGTAAGTTCAGCAGCGCGCGAAGCATGCCATTTTACGTTAAACAGACTTTTGTTGTTTAAATGGACAATCATGGAATATTATTTGATTAAATAGGATGCAAAAATTGCAAAATTGAGCTATGCGGAGTATTTTAAATGTAAATAGACTAATTAGTATAAGAAATATGTTGAATGAATTGAATTGGATGAATGTAAAGGAAGCCTTAAAAATGTGCACGTTAGTTATATATTTTTAAGTTAAATAAGAATTTATTACCAATTTATTTCGATAAGTATTTAATAGGGGGGGTATAATATACATACATAGTCATAATAATGGGTGTAAGAATAAGTTAATAGTTGATAATTTAAAATTAAGTAGATCCAGGAGAAGTATCTTTGTACCGGGGTGTTGTTGAATATATAATGACCTGCCAGAAGTTCTCAGAAATATAAATAAAATTGATTGATGATTGAAACAGCACATCTGTACAAGTGCTAGTAGATAATAAGTTTATTTTGTAATTTTAGCTTTAAGTGATGTTTGTTTTTAATTAGCTTTTTAAGCAATCTTAAATAAATAAATAGTATATGTACACACCCTATTAAATACTCATCGAAATAATTTGATAATAATGCGAAATAATTTGATAAAAATGCACACTTTTAAGGTTTCACATACATTCACCCAATGTAATTCATTCAACACATTTCTAATACTAGTTATAAATTAATTAGAAAAAGTATCTTGTTGAATACAATGGACTGCAGAAGATCTCAGAAATATAAACAAAATTGATAGATTCCTAGATACTTTGAAACAGCACCTCTGTATAATAAGTGCTAATAGATAATTAAGTTTTTTTTTGTAAATTTAGCTTTAAGTTACTATTTATTTGTAATTATGTAATTAGCTTGTTGAGCTATTTTAATAAAATATTGCTACAGTCTTCTATTTGCATATTGCGACATTTTTTTTCAAATTAGTAATACTGAGAGTACTGCCAGTCTTTTTGAAAAGTTGTTTTTAGCCAATTTTTGTGAAAGTTGCATGTGTCACGAAGATATTCTGCATTTACTTTGAACACAAGGAATTTGTTTTATATTTTGATTTATTTTAATTATTATAAGAGGATTATATATTTATCTGTTTTTATAACAATGTTCTAAGTTGTGTAATTTGAATGATATTTGTGATTGAAATACATACATACATATGTAGGTACTGAAGTGTATGCCGTCTTCGGTTGCGACAGTCGATTTTGATTTCATTAATTTTCTGTTTTCAAAATAGCCCTTCGCGACAGTCTTTCTACGATTAATATACAAGCTATTTTACTCACAAGTGTTTGTAATTATAATAAAAGTTATCCATTAAGCTGTGTAGTTAAATTTTTATTTACAACAAAAGTGTCAAAATTTTCCTCAAACGTTGCGTGCGCGACGTGAAACTTCCGCACAGTTGAGTACGTATGTTTGTAGTATAAAGTTAGCGAAAGTAGTTTTATGTATTCAATTGTTGCGAATTTAATCCATTTTCTCTTTTGGTGTTCATCATTATTGCTTTTCTCTCAGCTCCGTCTCTCAATTCGTACAAATCACTTTCGTTTTTGCGCAGCTTCAAGCTCGCTCGTGACCACTTCACTTCCTCGTGCCGATTGTTGTTCTTCTTTTTGGCGTGCATCGTATTGATATTTTTAATGCGATCATCACTGTCGAGTTTTTAATACTTGCATAGTGTATATTTTATAATATGTAAAAGAGAAGGGAACTCGCGGAATTCAGTGGGCCAAGGTTGTTTCTGCGCATACTATACCTACTCGTCTACGAGTCGTGATCTGGTAATGTTTAGGGGAAATTATACGAGGTTATAAAGTAACGTCATAACTGCAATGTACGGATCATAAATCTTAGTTAGATGAATGATTAAATGTATAATTTGATTTACACGATGGAATAATACGTTGCGGTTGCTTCAAAAGCTTGAAAGAACAATGAAAAAAATTAGATTTTAATTGAAGTAAGAAAAATTGACATAATGGAGCTTGAGAGACAAGTGACGTGAAGATTTTCAATATTTTTGTATGAATTTATAAGTACAGATATTTTGAAGGAATACGCTCATTTACAAAGTCTAAATAAATAGATTTTTGATATTTCTTAATCTAAATATCTAAAATATAACCAATTTCTATAATTTTAATAGTTGTAAATTTTTAATAAAAGTTATTGATACCAAGTGAATAAAAATTGAGGGTTCCATTAGCTAATGATTAATTGCAAAATAGCGCTATGCGGAGTATTTTAAATGTAAATAGATTAACTAGTATGAGAAATATGTTGAATGAATTGGATTGGATGAAACCAGGAAACCTTAATGCATGTTAGCATATATATATTAGATAAGAAGGGGATATAATATACATAGTCATAATACTAGGGGTAAGAATAAGTTAATAGTTGTGAATTTAAAATTAAGTAGATCTAGAAGAACAAGAAGTATCTTGTTGAATACAATGGACTGCCAGAAGATCTCAGAACTATAAACAAAATTGATAGATTCCAGGCAGCTTTAAAACAGCACCTTTTTGTGTAAGTGCTAATAGATAATTTTGTTGTGTCATTTTAGCTTTAAGTCACTATTTATTTGTAATTAGCTTATTAATTAAATAAATAAAAAATAAAATTAATCAATGTTAACTGTGCAATATCTATGTATGTATGTCGAAAAGCAAAATATACAATTCATTGAAGTATTTTTGAATTAAAAAAGATCAGCTTTAAAAAATTAGGTTGATGAAATTAAGAGTACTATTGCGATAAAAATTTAAGTAAAAAAAACTTTAGTAGGTATGCTTCTACACCGCCAAACTTGCAAATTAATTATTAAGTTTGCTTCGTGCTTTTCTTTTCCTCGTTAGAAGAAAATTATATTAACAATATTGAGTAACCTAATACTTTTCAACACAACAAGCACTCGAACTACATATGTAACTCATTACAAGCACACATTTTTATTGAATCTTTACAAACTTGTTATTGTTTTAAATCACACGTTGAAAACATAGCCTCGTTCGAGTGCAACTACCTTAGTGTAATGACATGCGCAAATTACCATGACATACAACATTGTTCGATCACATTAAACGGTATTGTGATGCCTTGAGACCGCCATTGACCGATAGATCGCAGCTTCTCAACATACATATACACATATGTACCTAATCACAAATTCAAATACACGGGGTTCATTTCCACCTTTCATCACGGTCATCAATAATATATTTGAACGATCTTGAACCGGACAACTTCACCTCCAAAATGTGTTCCACGGTCAGGCATTGTTTGCTTGCGAATTGCACCCGAGTTGTTTCTACCTACTCATCTGGTCCTCTCTCTCTTGAAAAATTTATTCGAAACGAAACACCAGCGCTTCCCAAGCTTCTCATCAGGCAGATAGACGCCTCGCATACATCTCATCATCGTTGAAAAGCCACTTTCTCTTCCCAACAACGTGTGCAGGTTACAACGAAACTTGGAAGCGTTCAAGAACAACAACACAAAAAAAAAACAACGAATCATTCAATATGTATTTTATTCGTCGATTCTGATAACTGTTTCACTAAACATCGTTAGTACTGATGTGTTTTGTCTTGTAAACAGAATGGCGAGATTGCATTGCCATAATTTGATAAAGCAACTATGTATATCGTAACAAAGACTGGCACACATGCGTAAGTGGCACGCTACAATGGAGAACTGTGAAGCGAATCAGATCGTCTAATTCACAATAATTACATTAAACATAGATACAATATATGTATAAGATAAATTATATAAATTCAACGAAAATTACTGTAATGAGATCACAGTTTGGATTCCACGACGATGAGAAATTATATCGAATGAAAATTGACACAATTTTTGGGAAACTTTGCAATTTAAATACTGCATTAAAAATACGAAAAGGTTCTTAAATCAAATTTAAGCTTTATAGTGACTTTCAGTCGTATTTTTGAAACGTTTACAGTTTTACACATTTGAGCCGCCTAGTTCCAAATCTCGATAAGTCCATAAAGCTCACTTGTTTTTTCTGCTACAGACTTATTTGCTTGATGGCGTTTAAACTCATTTATACTTAAATATCAAAATATTGAGATTAGAAACATGGACTTTGTTTCTTGTTGTTTGTTTCTAAATATGGCTTTTATCAGCTTTTATCCAGAGTGATTTTCAATACTTTTTTACGGCGCACTTGGCGCTATTTGGAATAATTCAAGTATAAGGCATCGTTTGAAAACATTCTTAGAACCAGAAAATATTTTATCCTCGTTTTTTTTATATATTGGCGACTCATTTGTACGGTAGCGTTTTTTTTTTTTAATTTGTATTAAATTGTATTATATTGAGTATACCTTTTGATATGTATGTATGTATTTTAAAAATACTCAAGTAAAATTACTTATACAAATATTTAACATGCGTTTGTATAGGTAATGTAACATGCTAAATATTTCCGCATAGAGTGCTAAAAGAATAAAAAAAAATGCGGTAGAATTATGCAATGATGCAGTTTTAATACATCTCATTCTACTGAGCTATTTATACTGTGGTATGCGGTCTAGCCACATACTATCGATTGCATTTAATTTATCACCGATCACGCTACTTTTTCAAAGATATTTGAATACTAAACGGTAGCTGAATGGTATTACAGTACACATAAATATATGGTATACGCGGAAAAACCGATTATGTGACGATTATGAGCGCAAGAAAAAAAACCCCCGTGGGGAAAGTACGCGCACTGAGATTCTGCGATACGTGTATCCCATAGCCGGTATTAACAATGTGTGCTAAAGTGAACTATTAGATTATCTGGTATCTAAGTTGAAGGGCGTGGTTGAGAAGCCTCTAGAAACCAACGTTTACACCCCGGTTTATGTTGGCTGTGCTAATTCAACCCCTCTTTGTTTGCCGTAGAGCCTCCCCTGCTGTACGCCGCTAACCCACATAGCCCATATAATGATTTTCTCCTCGTACACTCTAAATTCATATTAACCTCTCGCGATATTAAACGAAATAATTCCTATGTATGTATGCGAATTTGCACGCTCTGCAAATGTACACGGGACGAACGTAAAATACGGTCAAGGCTATTTAGAAAAATTTCAGTAACGAACACTCGACATTTTCGTAACATCAGTGACTATTTTTGCTTTATTCATATGTACGTGGTACGATAGCGTATTGTCTGTGGTATGCATTTCTATCGATAACTACATAGCTGAATTGCCCGGCGTTGCTCGGCCGGGTGACATTTATTCTCCAGTACAAACAAAAATTGAAACAAATGAAAACATTTATTCTCCAGTTCAAAAAAAAAATTGATTAAAAATTTTGTATATGGGGGCCCGTCGACCCCCTGATTCGACCCCTTCCAAAACCCACCTACGGTCTGAGTTAGGGTATTATGAGATAGTATACCAAGTTTGGCGGTTCTAAGTTTAAAACTGTAGATTTGCACAGCGGAACGACAAACGCGCAAACATTGAATTTTATATAGTAGATTTAATAATACGCTATATTTTATCAAAGTCATTATCAACATTTTCAGCCCTTCACCATCCACTGTTGGATGAAGGCCTCTCCAATCCTCTTCCTTGAGTCGGACAATGTCTGTCTTGAGCAATCTGCACCGAGACATTCTTCTCAATTCATCAGCCCATAGTCCACTCGGTTTAACTTGCTTTCTTTCACATCCTCTCGGATAGCATTCCAGTATTTCTCATTATCTCAGTATCCATTTCAACTTTTTCACACGTTTCGCTATATCTGCCACTCTGTGTAGTATTTAAAATAAAAATTATCACATTTTTTTTTTAATGTAAAAACAATAAATAATAAGCGGTCATTAGAATAAAAGTGCTTAAAACATTTTTTGTAATGATTTGAAAATAATTTTGAACAGACGTACAACTTATGAAAATTTAATGAAACCATTTAGAAACTGTTCTATTCTGTTCTGTAAAAGTAATTTACTATTTATAATTAGACTAGTGTAAGCCCGTTGAATATCAACGGACGTGTTTGACGTAATTGATTACGTAACAATTTAGCAAAGTCGTGAACCTACTAAGGGTTAATATTTTCAAATTATAGGAGGTCTTCCATCACCGGTGTTGGGTGAACACGTTAGCGCTAACTCACCCAACCTGGTGATCGCGGATTCAAATCCCACTCGCGACGTTCGTGTTTTTTCAGTTAAACGAGTTTAACGAGGGGAGCGTTATCAGCCGACGGACATACAGACAGACAGACAGACGGACGGAATTGGGCTATTATATACTTTTATATATATAATAATAGCCCTAAATAAATAATAAATATAATTTTTTAATCATTACAAGCAACTCTATAGAAGTTTTAATACACATATACATTTTGGTCAGTATTTTTTATCAGGTAAGTATATTAAGCAAATGGCTGGTAAGATTAAGATTTTAAATTCAGTAATTTTTACAGATACTAAGCCATCTATTTAAAATACTAACCGATAAGCTGTAATGATGTAACAATCCTTTATGCTACATACTAACCATGTATTACAAAAAATACTGAATTTTTGTTGAAAATACTTTACACGTACAAAAAGCTCCATATGCTTGAGGATCGATTTTTTGAACGAAAAAAAAGCCACTTTCGCTCGAGAGATTTGGATGAAATTTTATCCGCTTTTTAATATTACTATATAAGTCATCAATTCAAATTTTAATACAATATAAACTTATTGTGTTTGTGTGTGGAAAATAAAACGTGAAAAGTTCGAGTGCGACTCTTCACAATGTATACTAACACAAAAAAGGCTATTGCAGTTTTTCCCGCGCGTTCTGGAAAATCGCCAAGGAAATTTTCCCATCCTCCGACTTCGGTATATATAAATGCGATTCGTCCTTGTTGTAGCTTGCAATAATAATAGTGCACACATCCTGAATTTCTGCGTGATATATATCCGTAATTCACGCTTTTTTACGAGCGATCTGCGCGACTGAAAAATGCATTTGCATGCACCCACTCGTCGGGAGAATTGCATTAAAGCTTTCGGATGATATTTGCATGCGTGCAAAATAGCTTTCGACTCGGCGTTAAATTGCGAGCTTTCTCGCACGTACGTACAAACGCCAGCGAAAGCTCTCAAGATTTATACCTACCATTTTTTTATTATTAAATTATGGCTTTCTAAAAAAAAAAAAAAAAAATACCAACAGAAATACACAACTGACTTATGTGACTTACGCACGATTGTATTACATGCGAATATCAAAATGTGTCATAAACTTAAGTGTTATATTGTAAAAATATCCCGTTTAAAATCATCCAACTATTGATTGAATCAATTCGTTGTTAATAATTTATCAATTCGCATATTTAGAAATTTATACGGTATCTACATAAATTTTGAAATACAAACGTTTTTATTTGTCTATAAATTTTTGAATGCTAACAGTGTGAATTATTAACGTACAATGTACATTGTACATGAAATAAAAGCGTACAGAACAAAGCTTTGGTTCTCGACGTAAAGCGTACATATTATTCTTGTATAGTTAACGTACGGAAAATTTTCTATTAACGTTTTTTCCTTGAAAAAATAACTTAAAACAATCTTCTGCAGATGTCGGGGCACTCTGTTACTGCTACGACAAAGTGTATAATATCATATAAGGTAAAATCTACATTTATAAACGCCAATCAACATCGATTGGTGAATCAGCCGTGTGCATTTTACATTTTTAACACACTAAATTTCCCTATTTATTCAAATAAAAAAGTAATGTAATTATCACGAATATTTCCTTGTACATTTTAAAGTTGACATACTTGTACAAATTCAGGCGTGAACATAACAAATAAAAGGTGTGTTTATTTGATATCAAAGACCGATTGAAATATGACGAATTTTACACTTGAATCTACATACGAGTTCTTCGCGTTATACTAAGGAAAAACTATATTTTACTACGAATCTGTTGAATTGTCGTATTCTCAATTAGCAAGTGTATATTATTAAAATTCGTATACAGAAATATTTCTTCGGTGTATTTTAATTAGTTTGAAAGTAATTCTTTTACTAACTTAAATAACCCGCGGTGCTTTAGGTGGATGAAAAAATGTTTGTAATTTGTTAAAATCATTGAATAACATTCGTAACAGATGTTTGGCACGAAAAAATCGAAAGAGAGACTGTTCGATGCAGGGGGAGAGTGTTGAAATTTCCATGGAAACGCAAAAGGAAAATGCGGAAATCGCGACTCGGGAAAACTTCATATGCCGGTGGTATTTTCCGTTCGTTGGAAATTTCGTTTGATCGCAAGACGGCCTAACAGATCAAATTGTATATTGGAAAAGCGAATTTCATAAGTATTGAACGTGTTTTCGGCGAACGGAAAGCGCGCGGTAAATAAAATCAAAGCTTAAGAAAAATTCAAATTATTTACAATATAAACAACAACAAACCGACCAGACTTGTTTAGAATACCAGTAAGTAGCCTGTGGCGTCTGAGATATCACTCGCGAGATTATATTTGCGAAACAATGAATATACAAAAGGACGTAGAAGGACACGCTGTAAAACAAGTGGGTCACGGGCTATGAAAGTATGTACATAGACTGTGGAAAATGTACGGAAAATGAAGTAACTTTTGCTCTCACCTTAAACAATAATACGTTGTTTCACTTGAAAGCGTCCTGTATAAAGAAAATCTTAAATTGGATAAACAGAGCTTACGGAATATTGAAAATATTTATACTCACTCGCTAGAAAGTAATGTTGACTACACACTACTTAACGACAGTTAATTTGTGTTCGCCGTTCAGATACTACATAGAGTTTCACTGTGTTTGCTTTGTGCGCGTGTCTTGTTCGCTAAACACGAGTAAACTCGCTCAGTCAACAAACCTCGATACATTCATTCGACTTGTATACATATATACGAACTGTATCATCGCGAAGATCATACGGTCATAAGGCTTTCCATTTGGCGAGTGTGTTTGTTGACTTTGAGGCGTACAAATACATCTTAATTTTGTGATACGTATGAATAGTGTTAAGTTATCCACTAAAGACCTCCCCCCCCCCGAGTTATCCAATTATTTTCAACCCTCGAACTAAGCCTTAAAGCGGTCTTATACTATAAAAGGGGATAACTTGCACTTAGTGGGAGTTTAACCTGAGGATATTTATTATATTGTACGAGCGAGCGAAAGCCGCGTTGTAAACCTGCGAGTGTTAAATTAGCGTGTATCAAGTGTGTAGATAGAGAGAGAGAGAGAGAGGGTGAAGGGGAGGGTGTTAAAAAAAATCGTTGGGTAAAAGTTATCGACAAGCTGAGATGAATTTTGAAGCGTTCTTCTCCGAGATACAAAAATATTTTATTTCCTAGGGCATTAGCGTGAGGCTGTTAAAGTGACGTGATAGGAATTGTGATGCGCCCCAAACACATCCCCACTCACACACACATTCGAAAGCTCCCCAAATGAATGAGGTCGTGACGGGGGTGCATTGGCGCCAAGCTTCCGCCGACGTGGTTTTCCAACCTCGAAAAAGCTTCTATTTAGAGAATAGCGAAGAAAAAAGGTAAGCTCACCTTTGAAAATCTCTAATGCACCCCCAAAAGCTTAATAGTATCATCGAATGCAGTAAAAAAATTAGTACGTAATTATAATGAATTTTAAGTACTTCATTGAATAAATTGTAGACAGAATCTACAATTTATTTATTAAAAACTGTCCACTGTACGTTCGATGAATACCGAAATCAATAATATGTACATCATCATCATCATTTTCAGCCGTTCACCATCCACCATAGATATAAAATACCATAGATATGCCCATTCCAAACAAATTTGCCTGGAGAAAGCGTCAGAAGCAACGGGGGTGTGCGGGGGGTCTAAAGTGCGGGGAATTCTCACAAAAAAGAAGTCCCACAAAAAAAAAGTCAAGCAAAATGCATGCAAGGAGTGCATTTTGCATGTCATTTTTCATTTTATGCCAGCCACTGTTGGATGAAGGCTTCTCCAATCTCCATCCAGTTAATCCATACATTCTTCTCAATTCATCAGCCCATCTTTGACTCGGTCTACCTTGCTTTCTGTCACATCCTCTCAGATACCATTCCAGTATTTCTCGCGTCAACTCAACTTTTTCCCACATTCTACTATATCTGCCACTTTGGTCATACTTCTTACCCAAGCATATGTATGTAGATATTTCCATGCTTCTCTGTGTTTTTTTAACGTCATCTCCAATCCTCTTCCATTCCTGTCTGTCTTGAGCAATCTGCATCCACACATTCTTCTCAATTCATCAGCTCATAGTCCACTCGGTCTACCTTGCTTTCTTTCACCATCCTCTCGGATACCATTCCAGTATTTCTCGAGTCCATCTCCCATTCATTCTTCTCGCTATGTGTCCACTTCAACTTTTTCACACGTTCCGCCTATATCTGTCACCTTGGTCATGCTTCTTACCCATGTATTCCTCTTACGATCTCTTATCGTTATACCGAGCATACATATTTCCATGCTTCTCTGTGTGCACTGGATCTTGCGTAACATTTTTGAATTTAGCATTAGTCGTATGCCTTACTTTTTAAGCTTAGCGGAATGTTGGATTTAAAAACAATGTTCATTCTACCAAAAGCACTCCATCCTGGTTTATTTCTTCTTATTTACAACCAGTCATATTCACCAATTGTTCTAGGTATAAATAATTATCACTATCTCTAATTGTAGAGCATATTGATGCTTATCTACAGTGACTACGTTTTGCGTGCAAAATTCAATAAACATAATTTTTGTTTTATTAAAATTAATATATTTCATAATTATTATATAGTCACTATATTAATGGATCTAGTTCATAAAATCGATATTTAGATATTTTAGACTTAAAGTAAAAAGCTTACTGCAACTTAAAACTTGTACTGTTCTTTGTGGAGGAATTTTTAAAGTTAGAGTTCTGCTATCAACACACAATGTAGATATTTGTTTTTACTCGTTCTAATAGAAAAGAGCAATTTCTCAAGATTGTGACTTGATCCATTAATAATATTGTGAACGTGAATAGTGTGAAATTCTCGCATCGCATGAAATGCCTACTCATTTTATATAATGCTTATGCATTTTAGAAACATTTTTCATCTAACCAATCAGACCAAATTATTTTATTTATTTATTTGAGATGACTTAAGAAGCTAATTTACAACAAACAGTAACTTAAAGCTAAAATTATAAAATTAAACTTAATTATCTATTACCACTTACATAAACAGAGGTGCTGTTTTAAGTCTGCCAGGAATCTATCAATTTTGTTTATATTTCAGAGATCTTCTGGTAGGCCCATTGTATTCAACAACACCCCTGTACAAGATATTTCCCCTAGAACTACTTAATTTTAAATTCTTGCATATTATATCCCTTTATTAAATACTTATTGACATATCTTGGTAATAAATTCTTATCTAATTTAAAAATATATATAACATGCACACTATTAATTTACATTCATCCAATTCAATTAATTCAACATATATCTTATGCTAGTTAATCTATTGACATTTAAAATATTCCGCATAGCTCTCATGAAGGATAATTTGAACAAGTTTTTTTTTCTGCTGTTTGTATTTCAATTTACAAAACGTTGTTACATTTCGCACTTTGCGTGGCATCTTTGGACATTGTATAAAATGCATTGGTGTTTTATATAATGCAGTATTCCATACAGTGTAAAGTATTTGAATTATATTTAAAAGCAGCCAAATGCTTGCCTAAAATATCTACGAATTGGTTCTATAAATGATCAATGTCAGTTTGAAGATATTTTGCATACAAGAAGGCTGTCTTCTAAAGGGTCAATATTAGTAGTAGTTGTTCTTACATCAATCATCGATCGCATTGCATATGATGAATTTTGACCTATTTATTAAAATTGAAATAGTATTACACATGTTTCAAATATATCACGTTGAAATGAACAGTAGCGAAAGCGCAAGAACCACTTTACCGAACGAGATTACGAACACTCGTGAACGGATACGTTTCAGATGTTCTCGAGTGGCTTTGTTATTGTATTACAGTAGAATTTTTCCACTCGATACTAAAATTCAACAATTAAAATAAAACGATCTCGTGAATAATCGCGCAACGCGATATTTCCCACCAAACTATGCGTGGTTAATTTAATAGAATTTTTTTTTCCCAGAATGGATTTTCCACCCCCGCTCGACCTTTTCTTCGCATACACGTACTTACCTTCCGCTCGGATCCCCATTTTTTTCCCAGTGACCTTTACCTCTTTATATAAAAGTTATCAAAAAAATATATATATTATTTGGGTCCCTTCAAACAGCGTTCGTACTTGCAAATCTCCACCCTTTCAGTTTCCCGTTCCGGTGATGACCTAAAACCCAGATTAATAAAACTGATTTAACCTAAATCGGCTACTAAATACTTTTTGTACCCTTTTGTAATTTAAACAGCTCAAACGTTCATTAAAAATAATATTAATAAACCTTTTCACCATAGAATAATTCAATTCAATACATTCTAGTATTCAAATGGAACGCTTTGACATGTTTTTGTAATAACTTTTTATTGATTATTAAAATTCGAAAGAACAACTCGTGAACAGTAAAGTTGAATAATATTTAAAATTCATTTTTATATTAAAATATTCTTCATTTCATTAATTTTTTTCACCGCAAAATTTGTAACAAGGATTGTACGTAATTCAAATTCTTAAACTTTATATTGTTTTCAGTTTTAAACATATTTACAAAAAACTAAAGTGACCTTCCAAATCAACTAAATAAATATGTAAACTTTATTGTACATTAAATGTAGTCACTGTAGATAAGCATATTGTAGAGATAGTTGATAGTTATTTATACTTGGGACAATTGGTGAATATGACTGGTTGTAAAGAAGAAGAAATAAAACGAAGAATCAAACTAGGATGGAGTGCTTTTGGAAGAATGAACATTGTTTTTAAATCCAACATTCTGCTACGCTTAAAAACTAAGGAATACGACCAATGCGTGGATGTTAAATACAAGAATGTTACGCAAGATCCAGTGCACACAGAGAAGCATGAAAAGATGTATGTTCGGTATAATGAGAAGAGATCGTAAGATGAATACTATTAAGAGGAAGTTACGAGTTAACCGGATGCAGATTGCTCAAGACTGACAGCAATGGAAGAATATTGGAGAGGTCTTCTTCCACTTATTACAAATAATGTTTTAAAAGATAGATTGACAGCAAATAATATCAGATACTTACATAAGTACCCCAAGACAACATTGTAATATCTATATAATTATTTTATTTTCAATTAAAAATGTACCTAGCTTAAATTAATCGAGTTTGAATACACATTGGAATCAATACATAATTGAAGACTTTAAATACGTAACGCTCACTGTCGTGTGACATTTAATTAAAAGTGTCAATCTATTATTTATTCACAACCGGTTCAGTTAATTCTCCAAACGGTTTCCCTTATATAACTAACATATACATACATACGTACATATATTAATTTACTGAGGTTTTATTTGAGACTATCATTGTCGATTTAGCCGAAAAGACTCGCTGATGATCCTCTGTGCTATTAAATTAACAGCGTGAACCGACGCGAAATGAACACTCAAGAAAATATGCGTTTTATGAAGCACGCGAACGTAATAATGTCAAAGCCGCACTGTGGCACACTGCCCTAATTTTCTTTAGTATTTCTTGTGCTACGAACGTACTACATATAAGTACTAGACAACATACGAAAAATCTCCGTGTATTAATATTAACCGTACAAGTGCCCTTTGTAAGCATTTCTATGTGAGCTTTTGCAATATTTTCGGTCGCTTGCCCGATATATATTCAATGCGTCGTACATTATCCGGTATTACGTCTCGCATTTCCGGATTTTCTCTCGGCTCGTTGTCTCACACTCTTTTATTCTGATAAAGTCCATCAATCTGCACGGACCATTGAAGGGATTCCCATCGAAGATCTCATTCTCCATGTCCACGATTCCCGCAAAGTGTTCGCCATATTTCATGCGTAAGACAAGACACTTTTATACGGTCACTCTAACACAGGTTAATATGAAAATGTATTGATTTGGTGACTATTTGTACAAAATTTTGGTCGGTGTAGTAAAAAGTGGTTAGTTGAATGGTTTGAATTGATCATAAAGGATCATGCTTTGTATTTGAGTCAGTATTTATTAGATGATCAGAATGAACAAAAATATTTAAAAAATGCATACTAAACTGTATTGACGTATGAATTATAATGAAAAATGCTTTCCTTGATTCTTCTACTACCTCATTGTCTCTCTATCTACCTTCTAACATGCTTTTATTGATGTAGAATTTCAATTCACCGATAAAACTGTACATAATAATAGAAACAGTGTATTTTCTTTTGTCAATAGATTGTTACCTAAGATAATTGGTGAATATGATCGGATGTAAAAAAGCTTTTGGAAGAAAGAACATAGTTTTTTCCATTCCAACATTCCGCTATGCTTAAAAAATAAGGCATACGACCAATGCGTACTGCCAGTTATGACGTATGGATGTGAAACGTGGATGCTGAATTCAAGAATGTTACGTAAGATCCAGTGCACACAGTTAAAGCATGGAAAGAAGTCATCATCATTATCATTTGCAACCGTTCACCATCCACTGCTGGATGAAGGCCTCTCCAATCCTCTTCAATTGCGACAGATGTGTCTTGAGCAATCTGCACCCAGTTGACTCCATACATTCTTCTCAATTCATCAGCCCATCGTCCACTCGGTCTACCTAGCTTTCTTTCACATCCTCTCGGATACCATTCCAGTATTTCTCGCGTCCATCTGATCTGCCATCCATTCTTCTCGCTATGTGTCCACTTCAACTTTTTCACACGCTATATCTGCCACTTTTGTCATGCTTATATCAAATTACTTTTATAGAACGACAGCTTCTAAATTAATGGCTTTGTTCAATTTTCTTTAGTTTTAAGTTTATTCAAAATTATTTGATACTATGCCTTAATCTAAACCTTGTATCTATGCAATTTTATTTACCATAACCTTTACTAAAGTATTACATTTATAAACGAGCGAATTGATAAAAGTTATAGATAATACAATGATTGAATTATAAGTACATTGATATTGATGTATTTAATATTAATTATTAATTGCGTATTGAAACATCGAGCCGTTCCATTGTTTGAAGCCGCATCATTGTTTTAATTTCCTTTTTGGCGTGTTGCGTTCCGCTCGTTGTGCAATAATTTTGCGGTAGTTTTTTCCTCGGGCAAAATTCGCATAATGGAAACAATGCACATACTGTCCGGTTAATTTTATACCGTTTGAAGTGAGTTTCCTTTCGTTTATTATAATTTAACCGACACACCTATATTACCACACCCACAAATCCTTGAATGTCAAACGCGCGATTAATCATTCGCTGGAAAACTTTCGTGTAATTTGTCGTGGAATTGATCGTTTTAAATTAATTACCATTGCGTTTATACTAATATGTATACAATAAAAGGAAAATCTGATACGGTTGTAGTTTGAAACTATTCACGATTCGTAAAATTTACATACATAAACGTATCAAATATGCACGGCGATAGCGATCGTTTCACTAACTGGAATTAATCTAATTCTATCGCGTTTAATAGTCGATAAATTTACATTTCGTTTTGTGGACTTTTCATCAATCAAAACTGTAACTAAAATCAACGGTGCGCAAAATGAATTTTTAAATGAAATCGTATAACTTGAAACGCTTAAGAAAAGCTCGACTTAAAAGTTTCAACCTTAAAAATACAGTTTTATTTACATATCTCAGATTGACAATTAACTGTAAAAGTATTTTAAATGGATAAATCTTATAACCAAACTAAATAAATCTTATAGTCAAGAAATAAAATATATAAAATGTGTCTCACTCATGTTTTATGTAAATTTAAAGCATACGACCATTGCATTTGAATGAATTTAACTGAATTTGGAATTGCGATGTATTTTTTTTACGTCCTCATCATTTTCAGCCGTTCACCATCCACTGCTGGATTAAGGCCTCTCTAATACTCATCCATTGCTGTCTGTCTTGAGCAATCTGCATCCAGTTGACTCCATACATTCTTCTCAATTCATCAGCCTACCGTCCACTCGGTCTACATTGCTTTCTTTCACATCCTCTCGCATACCATTCCAGTATTTCTCGCGTCCATCTGCAATCCATTTTTCTCGCCATGTGTCCACTTCAACTTTTCTAACGAGTTTCACTATATCTCCCACTTTGAACTATTTCAATAATTGTATCATTAATCCTAACTTCATTCAAAACACATTTTTCCTATTCAACCACGTCACATTTAGTTTTAATTTATTTTCACACAAACAATCACTTAAATAATTTAATTCTATATTTAAAATATTAGCCATCTCATCAACATCACATATATTAAAGTAGCATCTGCAAAAAGATGAACTTTACACTCATCAACTACCCTAACAATATCATTAATCTACTATATAAAATTCAATGTTTGTTTGTTTGTTTGTCGTTCCGCTATGCAAATCTACAGTTTTCAACTTAGAACCGCCAAACTTGGTATACTATCTCATGATACTCTAACTCAGACCGTAGGTGGGTTTTGGAAGGGGTCGGATCAGGGGTCGACGGGCCTCATATACAACCCCAGCCCGAGCAACGCCGGGCAATTCAGCTACATATAATATAAATAATAATTTAGAACCTTGCGGCATTCCATAAGATAATACCTTATCAATTAAAACTAATTGCCTATATATGTATATATATATAATCAACCCTCCTATAGCGTACACTTCTTTTTTTTTTCTATAGCGTTTGCGGCGGTTTTTTGTATAGCGGTCCCTTCTATAGCGTACATTTAAAAAAATGCAATATTTTCAGGGTCAAATCAGAATTTTCATAAATATATTATTAATGTGCATTTAAATATGTATGTGCACTTAGAAAATATTTGTCAGTAGCAAAATAAACTGGACTAAATATGCAAGGTCAATGCTCCGTCGCGCGTATAGGCACGTGCTATTGTTATCAAACTAAACACATGCAAGTTCATTGGAAATATAAAAATGGGTAAAATGTTTGATTTGCTTCAAATAGCAAAATACAATTAAAAAAACTTAACCCCAAATTTTGTATGGGTGCCTAACTTTCTATAGCGTTTTTTCCTATGGCGTGGTCCCTATCTCAACGCTATAGGAGGGTTGACTGTATATACATACATATGTATATAGGCAATTGAACTATATACTAAATTTAACATTTCAATGTGGATTTTATGTATCGTTTTGTCGCTCAATTGTACTTTGAAGTACTATATCAGTCGCAAAAAAGGACGATACACAATAAAAATTCTTTATCGCACATAAATTATTGGACAGTTGTACGTTTGATACTCCTCACATGTTTGTGTGTGTTGTTTTTCTATGAACATATACGTATATATTTTTATATAATAGTGTATGTGAACCGGGGTCTGGTTTTTAGACTTATTCCCCCGCGGATATGCGGTTGGCCCGATCCCCGCCAAAGTAGAAAACATAAATTTTATATGAAGATTTTATGGATGGATAGGAGAACTGCCTTGATATGGAGCCTTTTGGCACCCGAGGGTACGAAACGGGGCTACGGTATTCGTTTACCTTCGAAATGTGTACCCCATAGTCATCCCCATCCCTTTCGCTCGACCATCGTTCTCAACCAAAGCCCACTTTAATAAAAAAAAACATCCTCTATAAAACGATATCGCTCTCGCGTTATAATAAGTGTTAAATTACGACGGTAAATACCATAAAACTCTCTCGTGGTTATTCACACTGATTTTGTACATAATAAATAAACAAAAAATATAGAAGAAAAAAACTTCAAAGGCGACAATAACAAATGTATCCGAATCGGCAAAAGCATCGCTACCACTATCAGTATTTGTGCTTGAATTATATGAAATAACGTTTTCGTGTATACTTAAATGTTTCGCGTAAGCTTTAGGCGATTGATTTTCCAAGAACAGGAAGTCGTCATTTACTTTTTGTGTGTTTGTAGATAAAATGTTCCACTTTTGAAAGCCTTTGTGTTTTCATTGTTAGCATTGATTTGCAGTTTTATCGAATTTGAATACAATTCGTCAAACAAATTTTAAAGAAAGTTGTTGAATTTCCCAGACAAAAACAACACTTTTCTATTATATATTTATTTATTTAATATCAAGTAAATTAAATTAATTCCACATAATACAATACAGCCAAAATAGTTACAAACAATGAACTTGAGTAAAGAAAATCTGAAGGAGGGCAAGGAATAGTGACAAGGAATTTCATTGAATGATGATCAGGATCTATGAATCAAGGAGTTTTGCGAATAATTAGTAGAACAAAGATTCAAATGAAACAATGGAGGATTTCTAACCGATCTAGGGGAACAATGGAAAAGGATCCTACTTAGCAAGTAAGGACTATCTGATAAATTATTTTATAGCTTAAATACAAAGTAGAGATCCGAGACTGTTCTTCTAGACCGCAGAGGGACATAATCATGGAAATTGGAAGAAGAAGAGAAAAGACAAAACCTGGAAATGGAGTACGCATGAAACTTAATAATTTTTTCCAGTTTAGTAATGGAATCTTGATAAAATGGGTTCCATATAGTACTAACAAATTCCAGGCGACTTCTCACAAATGTATTTAATTTTAAATTTTTAAAACTTTTATTTATCCATATAATGTTCGTAATACTTCTTATTTACTAAAAACGTATCCTAATGGTTCCTGGTCATGTGGCCAATATCCATTTTACAATAAATTTGTGTTAGTAATAATAGGAAAATAATCTTACTTTATCGTTAGTGTTTGTTTTTACAGTAGGAAAGCTTAAGCTAAAAAACCTATTTACAATTTTTTTTTTAAATATGGTATGCATGCAGATACATTAAATTCTTATTTCTAGTGACTTACTGTAATCGGAGGTTTAACACGGATTATGTTTCGGGAGCCTATGTTTATACCTGAAAGGTACTAACACACTATCGTAATCGCCGAGACTTTTTACTAATTTGTTAGCGTGGTAATTGGTAGTTTTTTGATAAAACTTCCTGGTTTCACAAATGCATTGCATTGACACAGTATCAAAGGACTCATTATGAATCCTAAGCTCCTATAAGCTTCATTGACAATCGCATCAATGTGCGAATTAAAAAATAATTTACTATATAATAATTGTGTCGCTACATATCAAACTCGGTTATCTCCACAAAAGTTGAAACGGAGTAAAACGACTTTTTTCTCCTGAGCAGTCAAATTTGAGAATTAATTTAGTTTGACGTTTTTAATCGACGCACTTTTGACATTGAATATTATTTATCAAATTCTCCGTGTTGAAATAAGAAATATCGGTTTTAAATATGGAGATAACTGAGTTTGATATTTGATATTGGATTTAACCGGTTTTGAAATGAAAACTCGTGGAGATAACCAATTTTGATTTGATATTTATGTGATTTTGCGTCGCTAGGGCTGTAGTTATAATAAAGAAAAATAAATAAAGGGTATTAAAATTTGTGGATAAACAAAAACAAAATATTGAAAATTATTCTAAATAAAACAATCTTATTACTTGACATAAGTTAATAGATATATTACGTAAAGTACTGCAAAAACAATTAATTATTAAAAAAATCGCAATAAAAATGTGAGATAAGCGTGGGTGGCAGTATTTTATTGGAGCCCTGAACTACACCCCTGCCAAAAACGCTATGTGAATACTGTCAAATGATATCTTAACTTACGTTTTTGCAGTATTTAAAGCACGTTTGCTGGAGTTTTTTGTTGTTTTTCTATTGCGTGCTTTATTAGACAATACAATTTCAACCATATAAATTTGTGGAGATATCATAGTTTGAAAAAAAGTGTTTACTAAAATCGAATTTTTTATAGGTTTAAGGAGGAGCTTGAAGAATTTTGAGAAAACCCACATACATACATATGTAAAAACAGTTGCGTCAGGTCATGCAACAAAAATCTCAAAAATTTTGAAAAGTGGAGATAACCGCGTTTGATATGTAGCGACACAATTATGATTAATGTTTGAGTTTACATACACTTTTTCATTTGAATAATTCAAATTGTCACAATATTCCATTTATTTATATTAAACCTTCATTTAAATTGTTCATTAACTTACAAATGAATAAGAAATTCATTTCACAACTTAAAAATACAAATTTTTCACAATTAAATATTGACACTTACTTATTCGAACGTCATCTTAATTATACATTTATGGTAAGCAGATTTGAGTAAAATTTCACACAAAAATTAAATAAAAATACGGCTACAAATCGCTACGATCTCATTCTCCAATCCATCGAACGGCGTATTACAAAGCGAAATTGCAGATAAATGCATAAAATAAAAATATCGACGAAAAATTCACCCCCTCGGGGCAGAGCTATGTAGTAAGAGGGGTGAAAATCCGCCACGACATACACATACATAAAATGCGTTATTTTGCGTGTGAAAAATTGAAGAAAAGTCTCCTATCGAACGCATCTACGCCTCTATACGTACGACAACACGGTCGATTTATATCCGGTCCTCGGGCGAGCTTTCCCGGGGATTTTCGCCCGAGAATTATGAAGCATCGGCTCATTGCGGATTCTTTGTTTGTTCGCGTCTCCGGATTACACACAAAATAGGTGAAGGGCCCCGAGGGCCCCGCCCTGCTATGGAATAGAATGGTGGGGTGGGGACCCACGGACATAAATTATTCGGCCCGGCAGCCGGAAAACTGACCCATTTTATTGAGGCGACTATTAATCTTTTTATCTGGTAGCTACTGTTAGGTAGTGGCGTGAGGGCGCGCTCGTGTCCGGAAAATGTATCGGCCCGCTTTTCCCGACGCTGTTGACTCTAGGTGGATTTTCCCGAGCCTCTGGTACACACCTAATGGCCGCCAGTTATCGTTAAAATTTTACACATTACGAGGGGTCTCGTCGCGCCGGTGGTTTTTGTATTATAAGCGAGAGTATTGTGTGTTCGGTTTGGATTTAAAATTTTTCACCGGGAAAATTTGTGCCTACGTAGTAATTATGTGTGTGTGTGTGTGTGTGTTCGAGAAACGAATGTAATCATTGTTGAGCTTTGCGTGCAAGATTTGCACGTTCAATATTTTATTTATTTATTTTATATAATACTAGCTGACCCGGCATGCGTTGCAATGCCCGATACCGTTCCCGTTCCAGATCCCGATCCGTTTGTTCCGTTCCCGTTCCGTTTCCGGTCCCGATCCCGTTCCCGTTCCCGTTCCTAGTTCGTTATCCGACGCGTGAGCAGGCCCGTTCCTGTTCCCGTTCCCGTTTTTTTCCGATTCCAGATCCCGGTCCCGTTCCCGATCCTGATCCCGTTCCCGATCCCGTTACCGTTCCCGTTCCTAGTACGTTATCTGACGCGTGAGCAGGCCCGTTCCCGTTTCCGTTTTATTCCGATTTTTTTCACAGGAACCATCCCCGGCAGGATCACAATAAGTCCTGAAAGTTTCATCGCGATCGGTTGAGTGGTTTAGGAACCTATAAGAGACAAACAGACAGACAAACAGACAGACAAACAGACAGACAAACAGACAGACAAACAGACAGACAAACAGACAGACAAACAGACAGACAAACAGACAGACAAACAGACAGACAAACAGACAGACAAACAGACAGACAAACAGACAGACAAACAGACAGACAAACAGACAGACAAACAGACAGACAAACAGACAGACAAACAGACAGACAAACAGACAGACAAACAGACAGACAAACAGACAGACAAACAGACAGACAAACAGACAGACAAACAGACAGACAAACAGACAGACAAACAGACAGACAGACAGACAGACAGACAGACAGACAGACAGACAGACAGACAGACAGACAGACAGACAGACAGACAGACAGACAGACAGACAGACAGACAGACAGACAGATTGATTGATTTATATATATATATATATATAGATAGCTAATTAGCTAATTTAACTTACATTTATAACAACTGCATTAATCAATTACACATTATACACTATACTTATACATAACTACCATCTCTCACAGAGGTGTCTCCTCACACTTTTCAAGAATGCATCTATTGTCTTAGAAGACTTGACGCACTCCGGGAGGGCATTATACATACATTAATACACCCCTGTGAAAAACACCACCAGCTGTCTTTGTTTTCCTTACTCTACCTACAACTAATTATATATGTATATTACATATATTGAATTTCAAACGATTATGTACTTAAATACAAAGATGTATATATTACCGAGGCGTACGACCAATGCGTACTGCCAGTTATGACGTGTGGATGTAAAACTTATTCAAAAATCTAAATTCAAGAATGAAAAGTACGGAATGATGTACAATGCTTGGTATAACATGAAAATATCGTAAGAGGAATACATGGCAGATATAGCGGAACGTGTGAAAAAATTCGAAGTGCGAGAATAATGGATGCGGAAAATACTAGAATGGTATCCGAGAGGATGTGAAAGAAAGCAGGGTAGACCGAGTGAAAGATGGGTTGATTAATTCAGAAGAATGTGTGGAGTCAAGTGGATGCAGATTGCTCAAGATAGACAGGAATGGAAGAGGCCTTGATCAGGAATCACGATTATGATGATGATGTATTAGTATCTAAGAAATTTCTTTAGCACATAGTTTCATATTTGGAAAATGCTTTATTATAATTTTAAGGCATGAAAAGTAAAGTCGATTACGGAATAAAAAAAAAGAAAAAGGATAGAGAAACAGATCACATCGAATGAAATAAAAATAGAGATACGGAGATAGTAAGAAAGAGAGATAAAACAGAGATACAGCTGAAAATGATAATGATGATGATGATGATGACATATTACCAAACTTTCACTTCTTAGCTTGAATTTATTTAAAAAAATATCGTTCGCATACACAAAATACAGTTAATCTACGAAAATGTTACTATCACATACAACTAAGAGAGATTCTGTCAAACTTTCATCAATCTCAAAAGCTTTTTTATCGAAGCCGTATCTGAAAATGTTAATACATAAAAGGTTTAAGTGGGTGTAGTAGATTTCTCCGTTTGAAAAAAGCACTAATTTTCCAATATATTTTAGGACGATAAAGGGTCTTCCGTTAGATGAAAATTCAGTGAAAATTAAATTATATCATAAAGCTTTCATAAAATCTGGAACATTTTAGTAATGTAAACATATAAGTATAGAAAATTTTCCGATTATTTAATAAATCACAAATAAAAGAGCACAGATAACTTGGCGTTGACGTTTTTAAAATTTTAACAAAAGCACAAACAAAATAAATTTACTTAAGCTTTATTAATCTCAAGTCAAATATTCACATTAGTATTATATTGATGAACTTTTAACGCTAAACCCACAACAATAGCAATAATAAAACTATCACTTTCTATTGACCAAAAAATTTATTATACATCACCATTTTAAATACAATTTTTGATTAAAGTACATGCGGAAATCTTCAAGACCGCTAAAACAGTACTGACTTAAAATACTTAAAGGCTCAAACTTCACATACCAATATCAGGATACTCAAAATTAGCGATGATTTCATACAATCAACACCGTACAAACGCAATGCAGACAAATCCATCCATTTATTTTTACCGCGATTTGAACGACCCAATTTTTTTTTTTTATCCTCAAAGATACTGATTATAATAAGGTGTGCTTTTTTTATTATTATAAATATATATGTATATTAAATCTACTAATTAGAATGAAAAGAGAGTGCGGACGGTCGGCCGGTTAAATTAAACATGCCACTTAACCGGATAGCGTTGCTTTAAGCCCCCTTTCGCGGCGTTCATCGTGAAGAATTGGCCTAATTAAAAAGCGTTTGGGACAATGGTGGACCAGCCGTTATCGCGAATTAAACAGAATATGCTCAAATTAATCCGGTACCCCCTTGGCACGCGGCCCAAAGGTTGGCCAGCCACGGCTTACCGATGCACCGACGAAAATAATGCATATACATGAATGTGTAATTGCCTCAACCAAAACCGACCAACACATTTACCTAATTATTCTAAATACATTTACATAGATACGGAATGGTTTTATGTAGTGTGTGTGCAAAGTAGAGGATCGTGGCAAGAGTGAACCAAGTCAAAATCGCGACTACATTATTTTATATCGATGGGTTTAGTGCACAGATATTGTATGTCCAGTTTTTACCAACATTGAGTTGTCATACACAAAACGTCCATCTGCATCAAACCTTCATGTTTAAAAAGTATTGTACATATGTATGTCGAAATAGTATATTTGAGAAGATATTGCCTTATTCAAATAAATAATATGTCCATTTCGTAGTTCCATAGTTTTCATGCAAAAGAGATGTACATACATATGTCACTTACAATATTTTAAAATTAAAACTGGACATACATATTATGTACATATGTACATACAATATCTGTGCACTAACCCATCGATATAATAAAATTGCTTAGCAGACGAATTTTTTTTTCACTTGCTTTTAATAGCAGCTAATATTTATACTGTTTTACAAAAATGCGCCGCAGGAGAAACCGAATGAGAGTGAATACTATTAGTCCGAAAAAAAGTTCATTAGTTAAACTTAAAAGGATATTTTTGTAAAATTGTTGTCTTTCTTATATTATTTTTTATTTATTTATTTATTTGACGCCTAAAAAAAGCTTTTACAAGAAATAATATAAACAAAAAAAAAGACAAGAATACAAGAGTAATGTACATATGTATAAATAGAAACAAAAATATAAAAAAATGACTTTATAGTCATTTTTTCTTATGAACAGTAAAATTTAATTGAACTAAGAATAGAAACTTCTTAAAGAAAGCAGCTTTACCAAATGAATGCTCATGCAGAAATAATCCAAAAGATTCCCATACTCATTGCCGGTCCGAATCAACCTAGGAATAGGAGATTGTACATAATAGTTGGTGCATGAATTACCTTCATCAACAAACAATAATTGAGATCGTGTAAAACGTGCAGGAACCTTTAAACGTAAAATAGACTCAACAAGAGCAGGACAATCAATTAGAGAATTTACAATTATTTAGAATAATTTCACTAAATTTAAGATTTAAATTTAATTTCAGTAAGATTTTCTTAGAAAAGGAAAGAGAGAGAAATAGACAAATAAAAATGTCCAGATAAAAGAAATACGGACATACATATGGACATATATATATTTATAATAAAAAAAAAAAACACAAAAAAGAAAGAGGAAATGAGAGAGAAATATGTATGTAGAAAGAAAAGAGATATATAAAAAAAGAAAGAGAATGATAGCGAGAAACAGTGATTGGAAGAGAAGAGACTAAAACAAAGAAATAGAAGGACAAAGAGAGAAATAGACAAATATGGAAAAGATGAAGGAGACGTTAAGTTGTTGTTTTATACGAGAATTACGAACAATTTAAAATTCAATTATCAAAAAGTGCTATATAGTGGGACACTCTGAAGTCGCTAAATAATATACGAATAAGTAAATCGGCAATGTGATTTTATCCAATGTACAAGAACCGGTTTGCTGGTACTCGACAATTTGATACGGTCCAATTTCCAGATGCCCCAATATTCGCGTTGTATCTGCCGAGCGAGTGTGGTATTTCGAAAATTCCGGAAATCCGGTCGATCGCTCTCGTCTCGGCCTGTAACCGGTTCGTTCGCAGAACCGGTTGGTGACGTCATCCACGTATGCACAAACCGGCGGCAAGGTAACCCGCAAGGCTATATGTATTTATACGTCGATTGTCGTGTATGTATGTACATATATATGTATGTATATTGTGCCAGGTTTGTTTGTCTGTCCGTCCGTCCGTCCGTCCGTCCGTGCCATGGCATATTTGACCGGAAACTTTTCGTCGGAATGTTCGAATATCTGGTTAGCCTCCTAGCTCTGTGTGATTTCCGGTATTGCTACTCGCGATAAGTTGAGGCATCTTCGAACGACATTCCGTTGTAAATTTGTATTCGGATTAACACGTTGAGTTCTTTCGCATTATGCGTATGTATGTATGTACATGTATGTAATATGAAAGTGGTATTTTGGTGATTCAATATGCGGCTAAATTTATACAGGTCAAATTTAGCCTCTTCGGAATGTTCCACTAACACTTTTTTATATATTTTATTGGAAATAATTAAATTTATTCCTATAAGTTTCCGCCTACATTAATAATTTAAACTCTCATTCTCCTTTTACATTTGTCTATTTTTCTCTGTATGTCTTTGTGTCTTCGTGTCTCTGTTATACTCTCTCTCTTTCTCACTCTCTTTGTCTGTTATTTCTTATCTGTTTATATTTCTATTTGTATCTACATATCTCTTTATTTTTCTATATCTCTTCCTCTTTCTTTCACTTTCTTTCTCTTTTTTACTCTCTGTTTCTCTTTCTATATCACTCTTACAAAATGTTGTGTAATATTGACATACAATAGTTGCCGTGGACAAACATAAATTTTTGTATGAAATAATTAATGGTAATAATTAATAATTAACATTTATGTATATTTCAGTATATTTCCATTCCTTAATCGACTTCTCATTCATTAAAAATATAATAGAGCATTTTCCAAATATGAAATTATGTGCTGAAAAACTCTCTTAGATACTAATACATCATTTTCAGCCGCTCACCATTCACTGCTGGATGAAGGCCTCGCCAATCCTTTTCAATTAATGTCTGTCTTGAGCAATCTGCATCCACTTGACTCCACACATTCCTTTTCAATTCATCAGCCCATCGTCCACTCAGTTCTACCTTGCTTTCTTTCACATCTTCTCGGATACCATTCCAGTATTTCACCCATGTATTTCTCTTACGATCTCTTCTTGTTATACCAACCATAATCTTTCCATGCTTCCTGTACGCATAGCGAGATGTTGGATTAAAAAACTACGTTCATTCTTCCAAAAGCGCTCCATCCTAGTTTCATTTTTCGTTTTTGTCTTATTTCTTATTTATGTATATCCAATCATGTTTCGCCAATAAATAATTATCAACTATCATTACAATTTGATTATTTACAGTGAAAAATAAAAAAGATCCTTTGTTTTAAATTTATATAGAGTATTCCATATCTACCACTTTAGTCATGTTTCTTACCCTTGTATTCCTCTTACGATCTCTTCTTGTTATACCAAGCGTACATCTTTCCATGCTTCTCTGTGTGCACTGGATCTTTCGTAGCATTCTTGAATTTAGCGGCCAAGTTTCACATCCATACGTAATAACTGACAGTACGCATTGGTCGTATGCCTTCTTTTTTAAGCATAGCGGAATGTTGGATTTAAAAACTATGTTAATTCTTCCAAAAGCATTCCACCCTAGTTTCATTCTTCGTTTTATTTCTTCTTCTTTACATCTACTCAATAATAAACAAGCGTTGATTTTCAACAGGTAATGAATGATAATAAATAATTAATAAACCCATGTGTTTTACCGCAAGATTAAAATACTATGTTGGTTTGATACATTGTATTTTCGTTTTAGATCAAAACTTTATTTTCTTTCCTTTTTGTCTCATCTTCTTTTAGCGAATTCGATCTCTTTCTTTCTTTAATCTATCTGCTTCCATAATCTTTCCATGCTTCCCCGTATCCACTGGATCTTACGTAACATTCCTGAATGCAGCCTATACTAATATATGTATGTATATTGTGCACACTTTCCACACAAGTCCATTCTGAGACTCCCTAACATACATACCTAACTTATCATACGTATAGCACATTGCGTCCGTTCGATGAAAATGTCACACTTTAGCGATAATAAATAATCAAAATCTGTCATCGATATAATAATACTTACTTTAATAACTAGAGAGAGAGAAATCGGTGAGAATCGGCGATTGAGAGCAATCGACCGAGAAATCGAACCAGGAATGCCGACGATTTAATAAACCTCGCCCCCACTTATTTGTCGACAAATCTCTTACACGATACTTACAGAATAAATACGCAATAATCTGGTAACCGTGAAACAATTCAGGGCCAACTGGCTATCAAGTAGCAGACAGTATCGTTTTTGTGTGTATGGCATGCGGCAATCTCGTCCTTGGTGTAGCACTCGTTCCTGGGAAAGCCTTGGAAAACCCGAAGGCGCCTCAAGCCTCTCATCCCCCTGGATTTTCCTCACTCCATGGCAATTTTCCATCATCCCCGAGGTTCGGCGTCGCGTCGCTTCGGCCTTGCCTTTCTATGTAGGTCGCAACAGTATTCGAAAAGCCTCATCCTTTCGTCTCGTGAAATATATAAAATTTATACCTTTTGATAATGACTAGACAGACTCGTGTAGCGTACAGGTGGTGTGGGCGTACAAAATCCACGCGAATTTTCACGTGAAATTGAGGTGAAGGGTATTTCTGTATGTAATATATAAAAAAAATTCGGGTGTAGCCAACCCATGACTTTATCCATATATTTGAGGAATACAAAGAGTAACGAAATTAATTTTTTAAGTACGTAAGTAAATAAAACGCATACACCACCACCACACCAATCAAAAAATACATATGTATGTACATATCATGAAATTACTGTGTTGAGTGCGCGCGCGTATATAAAATACGATCTTCGGCATATATTCAAATAAGAAAAACTACCACTTCCGGTCGGCGGATTTTAATCAAAACCTTATCAACTCTTAAATTTTATATGATAATTATAAATATAAATTTTCGACTTGATCAATAGGGCAGTTTCTGAAATATTCTGTGGTAAAATTTTCGACAAAAAAAAAACCCCTACTTCCGGTTGAATGATTTTAATGATTTATTTTTTCGTAATTAGCAATTTTACTCAGGAGTACAAAATTATAATATTGTGACGATAGTACATATTTAAAAGGCCGAAAAAAATAAAAAAAAAAAAATCGTTCAAGAGTAAACTGCCATTTCCGGTAGTCAGATGTTGACCAAAATCACAGTATCTTTAAGGCTAACGTGAAAACTATAGATATGAAATTTCGACGAAATCGCCGGTGCTGTTTCGGAAATATTCTGCGGTAAACTTTTCGACAAAAAAAAAAAAACCTACTTCCGGTTGACTAATTTTAATGATTTATTTTTTTTTTTTAAATAGCAATTTCTCTCAAAATTACAACATTACAATATTGTGACGATACTACATATTTAAAAGGTCGAAAAAAAAAAAAAACAAAAAATCGTTCAAGAGTAAACTGCCATTTCCGGTAGTCAGATGTTGACCAAAATCACAGTATGTCTTACAGCTAACGTGAAAACTATAGATATGAAATTTGGACAAAATTCCCGAAGCCGTTTCGGAAATATTCTGTGGTAAAAGAATTTTAGAATTTTCTACAAGAAAAAAACCCTACTTTCGGTTCACTGATGTTGACCAAATTCGTTATGGCTCTTACACCTTACGTGAAAATAATAGATATGAAATTTCAGCTTAATAGACTTGACAGTTTCGGAGAAAACACGCAAACAGACACACACACACATAAGTACACAGACATACAGACATACAGACATTTTTTAGAAATCATGAAAACGTGATCAGGGGATGATACCTGATACAAATCAGTTAAAATCTCGAGGTCGAATTTTCGCACGATCACAATACTTTATCCGATTAGGATAAAGTAAAAATAAGTATTTCTTAAAACGTTGTAGAAGAACGTTTATTACTGACATGTGAGTGAGGTGACGATAACGGTAACTAAAGAGACACAAGTAAAATTTTCAATTGAAGTGACAGACAGACATACCTATATATTAATTTCTATCGTTTTTATAATTATATGTACTTTTCGTGGAACGTGTGAAAAAGTTGAAGTGGACACATAGCGAGAAGAATGGATGGCAGATGGACGCGCGAAATACTGGAATGGTATCCGAGAGGATGTGAAAGAAAGCGGGATAGACCGAGTGGACGATGGGCTGATTAATGTGTGGAGTCACCTGGATGCAGATTTCTCAAGACAGACAGGAATGGAAGAGGATTGGAAAGGCCATCATCCAGCAGTGGATGGTGAACGTTTGAAAATGATGATGACATTTCGTAGAAGTCTTTGTATTAAATTTTTATGACTTCTTCTTGTAGAAGAAGATATAAAACTAGAATGGAGCGCTTTCGGGAGAATGAAAAGTTTTTAATCCAAAAGCTAAGGTAGACTGAGCATATCAATAAAATATGGACGGTGGCGGGGCTGATGAATTGGATGGCAGATCGAAGTAAATGAAATGGTATTCGAGAGGATGTGAAAGTCAGACTGACGGTGGGCTGATGAATGAAGAATTGCTGCATGCAGACAGACAGGAATGGAAGAGGACTCATCCAGCAGTGATGATGATATATAACTTAACCTTAACCTTGTTTTAACCCAACCCAATTTAAGCTAATCAAGCTTAGACTAGCCTATCTTAATCTATGTAACTTTATCTAAATAAACATAAGCTATCCTAACCAGAATAACCTTTTTTTGTTTGCGAGTTATGTTAGAGCGATATTACATTGAGCAACAAAACCAACACCAGATTTGTTTTGGCGGTGGTGAGCATCTTATTACATTGCGCCACTTTTCAAGCTACCAAGCTACCTGCTCATCTCATAATCTTCATACAAAAAAAAAATACTATACGAAACTAGGTACTCTATGTAGACGTAGAAAATATATAAAATTCAACCTCTCGTATTTCTTTCTGAATTTCATTGTTTTCTAAACGATTGCGTTGACGTTGCGTTGTGTTGACAATTGAGTACGACGATGCAAAAAAAAGGTCAGAAAAGGGTTTTTGGTGAAGATTTTGAAGGCGAACATTGACTTCCAAGAAATTTTCAAGCAACCCAGAATCGCATCGTCTAATACATCGTAATACTTACCATTTGAACCTGTATATCTATCTGGTCGCCGAGGTTCAAAAAAAACCTGGTGTTCCGTTTTGTTGTTGAATGTAATATCAGCCTTAAAAGGACTGATATTAAGTTATAAATTTTACACAATGAGAAATTTAAAACTGTTCACTTTTAATACGCAATGAACTGTTTTAAAAGGCTCGTCATACACACATTTATTGTAAAATGGATAATGGCCACTTGACCAGGAACCATTAGGATACGTTTTTTAGTAAATAAGAAGTATTATGAACATTATATGGATAAATAAAAGTTTTGAAAAAAAAATAAAAAGGCTCGTCGATCATTAAAAAAAAACACAAAATTACCACACAATTGAAATGAAAATCTAGTCAACCGGAAAAACGCCATGTTTTACGAAAAATAAAATAAAAAAAAACACACCCTTCTTTTATTCGACTCGTCAAATTTCGGGTTTCGCACTCGAGACACGTAAAAACAAAACAAAAGCCGACAAAGAAGTCGGTGGAAAATTAACAAACTGCCTCCCCGCATACGTTGCTGCGGCGGGGTTCATTAAAAAGTATTCGTTTTCACAAAGCGCGGCCCAGTGTACATAAGTATTATATGTACATACTACGAAGTGGCATTAAAGAAAAAACCCGCAAACAACGTAAGGATCTCACACACAGCTGCGAAATCGCGTATGAAAACCTAGCGAATTTCGCTAGGAAAATCTAGAAAATTTCGCAAGTCTACCGGCCTGCGCAAGCACCGGTTTCTGTCACTCTGACATAGCCTATCAAACTACATACCATCTGTCACCTCGCTTTCGGAACGTTTGTATTTCACTCACGATTCTGAAATGGACTCAAGTCAGAGTTATTTACATACAACATTATCAACTTTTCCACAAACGTCATCGAAGTTCGCGCAAGCTAGTAAGCCGCACACAATTGGCAAGACCTTAGTCCAGGCGTTCCCAACATTTTTGTACCCTAGAGCACATTTTAAAATATTGGTAGGGCGGCGGGCACCACCTATTTTTTCAAATCAAATTTATAGTTGAACATACATACATATGTATGCAGGTAATAAATAATACACAAAAAAAATAATACCGCCTTTTTTAAGAATGAAAACTTTTTTCTGTCCACTGTATTCCAGAAGTCCTTATCTGATATTAAGGATTTTAGCGTAATATCATAATATCATTCTGAAGGTCCTTCACTTGAACAAGCTCTGCAATGTACGCAGCTATTTCCATTATATTTATTTGGCAAGTAAAAGGATTGATAAAAAAGGAAACCATTGGTTCGATGATAGTAAACTGTTGGAAATCTCTTTTCAAACTCTTCTTGGAGCACTTGAAGGTGCTTAACAAATAATGACACGTTGAATTCACTGTTACCTGCCATTTTCTTCATATTTGGGAAATGCACGAGAGACTTCATCTGCAGATGTGATATCCACAAAAACAGTTTGGCTTTAAATGAGTTTACAGAGCCTATCATTTTAGCTACATGTTTGTCTTTTCCCTACAACTTCAAGTTTAAAAAATTCTGTCGTGGTCGAATAATGGCGGGCGCACACAAATCGGTCAGCGGGCGCCATGGTGCCCGCGGGCACGGGGTTGGGAATCCCTGCCTTAGTGCTACCACCAATAAAATACACGGTTGGAATTATGTTTGATGATAAGAGCAAGAAAGAAGTATAGATGTCGAAACGATTTCGCTTATAATACGATTGCACGCAGAATCGATGAAATGATCCAGTGGGCAGAAGATGAGCTGATCCAAAGAGTTAGTGAGACATTTTTAGAGTTAGTAGGGTAGTAACATTTTTCTCATTGCAACTGAACGAGTCCACGGATTGTAAAAGGTTTATCCCAGCTGCTTGTTTTCGTCAATTATAAGTTATTTAAAAATAAATAAAGCTGGATATTTTTAAGTATAAAAACAGTATTAAAAATAATTTAAATACCCCCCCACATCATGTCCATTGAAACTAGACGGGTCGCGGTACTAAAAAGCTTGGTGTAGAGTGTAGACGCGTATTCAGTTATTTTCTATTCGAGCATTGCTGCCACCCACGCGCATCTAACATTATTTATTGCGAATTTGTTTCAATTCTATGAATAATCAATTGTTTTTGCACTACTTTACGTAATATATCTATTATAACAGCTTACAAATACATAATGGACGCCCCCGCCACCCCCTACGCCCCGTTTCAATGCAAACTAAAGTTTTCACCACGTGGTTATGCTCGAATATTTAGCGGTTAAAGCCGACTGTGCTGTCGTGCACTCTTTGCTCTTTACCTAGCGAAATTCGCTAGGTTTGCCGCGCTAGGTTTTCGTACGCCATTTCGCAGCTGTGTGTGAGCGCCTTTAATAATGGCCGTACACTGCGAAAACGAGACACGACCATGGAACGAGAGCGTGAAAACGCTCTACGAAAAACGGTGTCGTGGTGTAGAGTTTACCTGTGGAATACCTTCGTCGTTAAATTACATTAATTACAAGGTACCTATCTGCCACTACCCGTATCGGATAGACGCAACGATATGGGGGGTGAGGTTGGATCAATGGGATGAGTCGAGGGAGTTTGGGGGTGGGTTTCGGTTATAGGGATAGAAACCGTATTAATTTTAATAAACGACCAAACGATATGATTCCGACCCTTTGAAAGGCAGATTTTCGCCCCGGGAAAACTGTTTAATATTCCAAAGGCCGGTGCTCGGACGTTTTCCTCTCGTTTGTGTCGCGTAAAGACTCCAATACTGTCACGTACGTGTGTAAGCGATTTTAAATTATCTAATCAACAAACATTTTTAAATAAAATTAATTAATTATTAACGCAATTGAGCGACGAAAGTATGAAAGTAGGTTGAAAAATTATTTTTAATTACACTAAAATTGTGTTTAATGTAATTTTGCACGTAAAGCAGCGTTGTCGCTGCGGATAATCATACTGTGGAGATAGTTGAAAGTTATTTATACCTAGGACAATTGGTTGTAAAGAAGACTGAACATAGTTTTTAAATCCAATATTCCGCTATGCTAAAAAAAGAAGACGTATGATAGTTATGACGTGTGGATGATACATTCAAGAACGTTACGCAAGCTGCAATGCACACAGAGAAGCATGGAAAGATGTACATATGCTTGGTATAACAAAAAGGGATCGTAAGAGGACTGGACAATGGACTGGACGCAGCGAGAAGAAGAAGAAATAAAACGAAGAATGAAACTACGATGGAGTGCTTTTTGAAGAATGAACATTGTTTTTAAATCCAACATTCCGCTATGCTAAAAAAATAAGGCATGCGACCAATGCGTACTGCCAGTTATGACGTATGGATGTGAAACTTGGATGCTAAATTCAAGAATGCTACGTAGCCAGTGCACACAAAGCATGAAAAGGTGTATGCTTGGTATAACGAGAAGACATCGTAAGAGGAATACATAGGTAGGAAGTGTGACGTTGAAGTGGATACATAGTGAGATGAACGGATGAGAAATACTGGAATGATATCCGAGAGGATGTGAAAGAAAGCAAGGTAGACTGATTGGACGATGGACTGATGAATTGAGAATAATGTGTGGAGTCAAGTGGATCCAGATTGCTCAAGACAGACAGGAATGGAAAGAGGATTGGAGAGGACTTCATCCAGCAGTGGATGGTGAACGACTGATGAATAATAAGGTTTACTTGACAGTTTTCGATCTTAAATATTGGCAAATTTCAAATCGGCCGTCATTATAATCTTACTTAGCCATAAGATGGTAACACAAAATTTCTTTCTATGTAAATCATTACCCGTTCCTCGATTCCTTTCCAGAAGGCAATGGTTTCACCACTGGAGAGTATCTTTCCCTAGTTACTTCGCTATGACGAGATATCGCTTGATATCAGTAGGTACGCCACTTGAACTTGAAAAGCTATTGAAATAATGTGAGTGTGACTAGTGATAAATTCCATTGAGAAACTGCGATATAATAAAAGTTTGAGTGTGTTATTTAAATTACTGTGCAGTTGTGAATAAATACATAGCTTATATGAAATTGCTTCGACAAATTCTACCCTGTTAATTTAAATGTATTGTGAAAAGTCGCATTTCATTCAAATTGCAAAATTGTATTAAATATTATTCAAACTTTTATTTAGTATGATAATGAGTCATTTAGTATGATAATGAGATTTTAAAATGGTGCACGATATTTGCTTTAAAGTTTAAGTTTAAATTTAGCTGATATTAATATTGAGAGTTATTTGCGTTAATCGAAAGTATACATTGAATATTTTAGCTTTTAACACAATTTAACTTTGCCTTTGTGAAGATATTAAATATGTATACATACAAACTTAGGACTTTGCGCAAATACATGTATTCCTAGATTACAAGGTTAAAATGGAATTTAAAAGTTAGTAAATATGTACAAGAGTATTGCCCATAACAACAATAGTTTATTATTGACATATTATGTATAAGTAGTCTAACTTTAATTATGGATAAACTAGTGTAAGCCCGTTGAATATATCAACGGAGCGGTTTCTCATCATCCGTACTGAAAAATAATATTAAATTTAATAGTTTTTATAGTTGTTGCATAGATGGCGCGTTATAATAACAACGTAACAATTTAGCAAAGTCGCGAGCCTATTGACAATAATTAATATTGTCAAATCGCAGTAGGCCCGTCATCGCCTACGATGGATGATAGTGTTAGCACGATTCCTTCCTCTAACCTGGTGATACCGGGTTCAAATCCCACTCGCGTGATGTTTTGATTTTTTAATTATTTACATCGGCGAGCTTTATCAGCAGACAGACAGACACACACACACACACACACACACACACACACACACACACACACACACACACACAGATAGACAGATGGAATAGGGCTTTTATAAATATGAATAATAATAATAATGATTAAAAATTTCAATGAAAACAAAAGAAGTCTGATTAACGTATCTGATGGATAGATGGATAGACATATGTACAAGGCTTTATATATATATACTAGTGTAAGCCCGTTGAATATCAACGCCCGCTGAATTTTAAATATCGTAAAGCGCGCTCGTAAAGCGTAAAACGAATTTTTCGAAAACGAAATATCGTAATATCGTAATAGAGATCCCCATTACCCAAATCGATCGATCCCCGATACCCACTGGAAAATTTTATTTTTTTTTACTTTACTATTTATATTATAATTATTAATTATTATATATATAATAATTATAATTTTGTAAGTGATTTTGTAAAAATCAAAAAACAAAAAAAAAATAATAGTTTTTATATCGACATCTATGTATTATTAGCAGAGTTTTTATTTTATAGGTAAAGCAGACTTACATACGATCCCTTTTGTAGATAATGTTTTAAAAAAAAAAGGTCTAAATTGAGCAAGGGTGATGGCAGATTAGTCTTAGGACGTTCTTCCCGAGCCTGAGGTCGTGGGTTCGATCCCCCACTCGTTCTAGTGGTTTTTTAATAATTTTTCCTCAGCGAGCGTTATCAGCAGACAGGCAGACAGACAGACAGACGGATTTCGGCTATTATATATATAACTAGCTGACCCGGCATGCGTTGCAATGCCCGATACCGTTCCTGTTCCAGATCCCGATCCCGTTGCCGATCCGTTCCCCTTTCCGTTGCCGATCCTGTTCCCCTTTCCGTTGCCGATCCTGTTCCCGTTGCCGTTCCCTTTCCGTTCCTGTTCCCGTTCCTGTTCCAGATCCCGTTCCGTTCCCGATCCTGGTCCCGATCCGTTCCTGTTCCTAGTACGTTATCTGACGCGTGAGCAGGGCCGTTCCTGTTCCCGTTTTATCCCGATTTTTCACAGGAACCATCCCCGGCATGATCACAATAAGTCCTGAGAGTTTCATTGCGATCGCTTGAGTGGTTTAGGAGCCTATAAGAGACAGAAAAAAACAGACAAACAGACAGACAAACAGACAAACAGACAAACAGACAAACAGAAAGACAGACATTGATTTTTATATATATATGTATACAGGTATGTACATACATATACACGTGTACACATATCTTTAACATTACGAAAAAAGCGTCAAAGGAGGTTGGAACGACGCCTCAGCCTTTTTGCAGAATTTTGTCGTATAAAAAAAAATATACGGAATTGTTAACACCCGAAACGCGAAATGAATGAAATAATATATTATGACGAGCCCAATCAATACGAGCACGAGGAGACCTTATCAATTATATTAGCCCCGCGCGCTCATATCGGGACAAATGAGCGTAGGAAATCCCGGGTTTTCGGCTTATTTTCCTGCGGGAGCTCTCATATATCGATACAGGTGTATAATAAAACGGGGATTCCATTCCGAAGGACCCCACCGACTTCACAAGATTAGGTCTCGCCGAGGATACAACAGGGGGTTTGGTGGAGCGAGGGGAGAGTAGTATTTATGTGGACAAGACCGGGTCCCCCCTACCTCTCTTACCCCCAGTCGAAACTCATTCCGGGGGCTCCGAGATCTCAGCGAACAAAATAAGTTCTCTCTGTCTCTCCTCCTCTGCTTCTTCTGGGTAAAAAGTTTGGAGACTGCGCTGCTCTCAGATGGAGAAATGCGTCCCTTGGTGTGTGCGCGTCGGTTTTTCCCGCCGTATTGCGGATTATGGCCGAATTTTCGCACTGTGTATACACGCGAGAAAGAAAAGCGGAAAATTCTAAATTTTATCTGAAACCCCCCCCCCCCCTCATACTTATGTATGTAAGTCTCGACCCAAACGGACGTCGCATTCAAACAATTTTCAATGAGAAATCAGATGTGTTTCATTTGACGATGTTGTTTGATTTCATTATAACATTATCTGGAGTGTCACCCTTTGTGAATGTGAACGTTGGAATATAACGTCAAAAGATATATGTACATACAATATTTGGAAGCTTTTGAGGTGTGGTCAATGCTCGAAATGGAAATTTTCACGAATGGGAGCGCTCGATAATTTTCAAAAAATATCAAACGACCTTTTTTTTTAACTATATGTATGTAGATACCTATACATATGTATGTATATATTCATCGAAATGCTGTTCTGCACTGCATTCTGACTGTTTTGTACAAATTTATCGATTTCATTATTATTGGCCGATTTTATTATATTCAACGATTTTATATGGGCGTCGGAAATTTTATTAATTAGTATAATGGTAGCGGTACAGCTGCTTTAGATATTTTGTTAAAATAAGAAAGCCGACAATTCAAAGAAAGATATCGTAAATTATCGAGAGAGGCCCGTTGCAGTTTGACCATAGTGTGACAGACAGTGCCGACCATAAAGCAATAAAACTTTTTACGCATAACCGACCAAAATAAATAGAATCTAAAAACCCTCCAATTCTAAATGTTATCTTCAAGTAACACACGTGCATCCAGCTTTTTCAAAACATAATAATATTTTAAATGGCTTTTGGCTACAGATAAGATGCCTTTGTCGGAATTCCAGTCAAAGGTTGTGATTTAGGAGTCATAAATGTAAAAAAAATTCACCTTCTATCATTTTTTCGGCAATAATTATTGAAAGAGCACGGAAATTTTGGTTTTTTACGAAAGGGATCGCTAAATTTACAGATTTCACGAAAGGGTACGCTACGTTTTCAAATTTCACGAAAGGGAACGCCCGCTTCCTGCCGCTCCCGCTGAATTCGAGCACTGGGTGTGGTGTTTGTGTATAATGTTGAAGGTGACCTGGACGGAAAAAAAAAAGAACGATGATATACCAGGTCAAATAAACGTAAAAAATAATAATTAAAAATGCTTTCAAACAAAAAGAGGAATCTGCATTGGACGCGCTATGAACAATGAAATTTTAAGGGGAAAAGTACAAGGGATGACTAGGACGTCCAAGAAAAGAAGAAAAAAACTGTGAGGTCATGAAAAATAAGTCCACTGACTGAAATATTTAGAAAAAGGCTAATGACAAGCTTAATTATTTATTTATATAATATAGTAGCTAAAGCGAATTACATAATCCTTAACTACGCACCTATGTATGTATACAGAGATGTTTTTTTAAGACTGCCAGGAATTTATCAACAGTTTTGGAACTTCTAATTACATCCGGTAGTCTATTATATTCCAAAACACCTCTGTACAAGATGCTTCTCCTATTTCTAGTTATTCTAACATTTTTTATAATTAAATTATATTCACATACATCCATTCCTCTCACAAATAAATTTACTAAAATATGATGGTAACATATGTATATGATCTAACTTAAATATATGTAAATACCAACATACAAATCCTCAAAGTATCATTCACATTCAATCATCATCTTTTTTTTATACTACATAGCATACATATCAACATTTAAAATACATCTCATACCTCTATTTTGTAATATTTGTAATCTATCTCTAGTTGACTTATCTAACATATTTAATAATGAGCCACAATACATAAGATGTGGCCTGACAATTACATTATAAATTATAGAAAATAAGAAGAAATTTCGACTCCAGAGCATTTCAATGAAGCACAATTTAAAAAGTTTTATTTTCAATTGATGTTAAAAATATCAACGTAATTTCTAATTTCGTATTCTGTAAAATACCTCATTGGGGTGTAAATTCGAATATACTATTTTTGTTACCCGTATATGTAAAGTATTTGATTTATATAGCAACTACAACATATATGTATATATTTATTTATTTATTTATTTATTTATTTATAAAAAATATGTACCGCTGTGGCATTACAGGTTTCCCAAATCGCCACAGCGGCAGTTACATATAAAGAAAATACACGAAAAAAGCAGATGCATATCTTTACAGTAAAAAAAAAAAAAAAAGAAAAAAAGGAAAAAATAACAACAATAAAAATAACATATACGAACATACATAAAAAAAAATTTAGAAGGAAATAAAAATAAGAAAAAAAAAAAAAAAAAAAATAAAAAAAAAATCAAAAAATAAAGCTGAAGGAATGTGGTAAGATGTTGAGGGCTAATATTAAAAATGTCAACATCATGCGCAACGTCATTCAGTCCCCTGATGGCTCTGGCGATGGGCGAGTAATACAGCACACCAGTTCTCGCCCGGACCGGAGAGAACAGTTGTCTCGAACGAGATCCATGAGGATGCTCTGGAGCAAGAAGTTTAATCTCCTCTAATATTAAAGGATTAGAGATGTCACCTCTTAAGAGTTTGTGGAAATGACAAACGAGGTGAGCATCTCTTCTAAACTTTAAAGTTTTATATCCCACTGCTCCCAGAACAAAAGCACTGGGATAGAGAAAGGGATAATAACCGAACTCTCTCATATACAGATATCTCAAAAATTTCTTCTGGATCCTTTCAATCTGTATAGAGTATGTAATGCAACTGGGACTCCAAATAATGGAACCAGATTCCAAGATGCTGCGGACTAATGTGTTGAAAAGGAGGCGCAACACTTTCAAATTGTTAAATTGAGAGCGTTACGCATAACAAAACCTAGCATCTTCGAAGCCTTATTACATATGTTCGATATGTGCAAAGAAAATCTCCATCTGTTCTCAAATGTCACACCAAGATCGCACGTAGAATTCACCCTGTTCAGCGTAAAACCTCCTAAACTGTAAATAAAAATTGAAGGAGAGGGTGAACGTGTGTACGATACGACATGACATTTAAGAATACTAAGTGGCAAACAATTAGAGATGGACCAATCCCATAACGACTCTAAATCATCTTGTAAAACAAGTGAGTCAGAGATCGTCCGGATGCACCGGAACATCTTCAAATCGTCAGCATAGAGCAAAAAAATTTGAATTAGAAATGACATTATGAATGTCATTGATAAAAATGAGGAAAAGTAGAGGTCCAAGGTTGGAGCCTTGCGGCACTCCAGAGCAAGTGGGATACTCAACAGAATAAGTATTCTGAATTTAACAATTTGGCGACGGTCGCTCAAATAACTGACAAAAAAAAATTTGTGAGATTATCCGAGAAGCCAAGATTGATCAGTTTGCTAATAAGAATGCCGTGATCTACCTTGTCAAAAGCTTTTTTTCAAAATCAGTATAGATAACATCAACTTGCACATTATTATCTAACGATTTAGTGATAAAGTCAGAGAAAGAGAGGAGGTTAGTGGTCGTTGAACGGGCCGGACGAAAACCATGTTGCTGCTCTAATAGAACATGTTTTATATGACTATATATCGATCTGTGCAGTATTATTTCAAATAGTTTCGCTGGGGAGGAAAGTGCCGCAATTGGTCTGTAATTTTCAACGAACGACTTTTCACCTTTTTTTGAATATAGGTGTTACTATCGTACACTTCCAAGACTCAGGAAATACAGAGGTCGATAAAGATAAATTTAATATAAATTGCAATGGCATCAAGAGACTATTTTGACAACCTTTCAACACAAAATCGGGTAAGAAGTCAGGCCCAAATGATCTAATTGGTTTCAGACCCTTAAATCCAAATAACATATCATCAAAAGTTAAACCAGTTATGGATAAGGTAGCCGACCAGTTAAACATAGAGTCAAAAGTAGTGCCATTAGAAGAAAGCGGGGAGGAAGAGTCATTAAATACAGATTTGAAATATTGCGCGAAACCGTTAGCAATGTTTCCAAAACCCTCAAAGGTCTTATTGTTACTAAACATTGTAGAAAGATATGATCGAGAATCCTGTTTCGAGTTTACAAAGTTCCAAAAGGCCTTAGGATCATTACCAATGTTACTCTCACATTTCTGTATATGTTTACGGTGACAATCTAACATTATAGTTTTCGACCTTGAGCGCAAAGAACGAAATTCATCATAATCACACAAAATTTTGTGTTTCTTCCAACGTGTGTGAGCAATCCTTTTTAGCTTAAGTATATGAATCAAGTCTTTAGAGAACCAATTTGGAAATGTTTTGTAAAAAAGACATATGAGATTTTCTTTAAAGGAAACATCAAACACAGGATAAACAGTATCGTAGAAGGCTGATAGAGCAGCATTAACGTCGGCACACTCGTAGACCCGCCCCCAGTCAGAATCCACGAGAGCCGAATTCAGCGCAGCAAAATCGACCTTATCAAACACCCAACCACAAATTCCTCGAGGATCTACCGTATCAAACACAGCGGGAGAATAAACATTAGAATTTAAGTTAAAATCAATTTTAAGTGTAGGGTGATAGCTATCTTCAGGCACTAAAGATATATCACTTCGGCAAGAAGTAGCATTGGTCAGATTGGTCAAGACCAGATCCAGTTTCTTATTATACACATTTGGAACGACATTTATATCAATTAAATTATACAGGTCGGAAATAAACAAAATATCATTATCTAAATAGCTTAATGACTCAGTATTAAAGTCTCCAATAATAATTAACTTTTTTTAATTAAGATGAACGCATTTTTCTTGTAAGACACAAAAAAAATGCGTCAGAAATAATTCTAGATTGAGTAGGGGAAAATATAGAACACAAATTAACAGAGAAGTACAGGAAAATTCAATTCTGACCCAAAGATGTTCACCGACAGTATGCATATGCTCAAGAATACATGCAGAGCTAAATCTAATGGAGCGAATAGCTAGCAGGACGCCACCTCCTCTGCTGCCACGATCGCGTCTAAACACTTTATATCTATTGTCAAATAGTTCTGCATCACTCACAGTCTCGTTTAACCATGTTTCTGTAAGAGCGATGATGTCATGATCCTGGGCCAGAACTGAAGTATAAAAATTTACGGTTTTTGATCTAAGACCCCTTACATTCTGATATACCATTGTGATTAAACGTTTGTGCACCTTATGTCTTCGAGGGTGCAACGCTCCAACGAAATGTCCAAGGTTTAAGCGTGACACCCACGGGCCAAACACTTGGACATACCACAAGTGTGACACTACGTTCGGGTATAGATAGTCTGAAGGAAGCGTAATCACCCTTAGAGTTCAATTTTTTCACAGCAACGTAACAGTTAGGAAATTTTAATTTTAAATACTCAACCACTTGTTTTTCTGAAGTAGTTGAGGCAAGATTGCAAAGATGTAGGAACCTTCTAGGCTGCGCTGCCATCAGGGAACCATGGGATGGAACCATGGATCAATTGGGACTAAATTGGGAATTATTATTGCATTATTTCAAATAAAATCATACTATCTCGTATTATTTTCGTCTATACATATCTGCAGATCGATTCTTAAACCTAATACTGGTGTCTTCCTTCGTGAGTAAAAATTCCATTTACTCTATGAAAATATCAATGTCTAATATTCAAATGGGTAACATGGAAAACATATTGCAAAAGCTAGAATAATTATGTAAAGGATCGGGAAATTCAAACTACCATAAAGTAAATTATAATCATATCAATTTACGATTGTGTAAATTTCGATATTAGACATTTTAAAGTGTGAGACGCATTTGTATGTATGTATGTATGTATATCAACACGAAGTTGAATCCTTAACTGGATCGAGATACTTCATCTAAGGATAAAAATTCTAAACAGTGGTTTTTCCTTACGCGACAGCTTCTTCACTGCAATAGTAAAAGTTGGGTCGTGAAACTGCTCGGTTACAGCCGGGTATATAGGGTTATAAAAACTAGTCTTTATATTCTTTTGCACAAAATTGCACATCGCCAAATTGAAGTATTTTAGTGTTCTAGCTGTCGAAAATGACGAATTCAAACTCATACATACGTCTCGTTTCGACACGATATTGGACCCAATGAACGCCATTATCAACGTGAAAATATTGAAAAAGTCGCGGTTTACTTAAACATTTTTTAATAAATTAATATTACATTTCGAAGACATGTATATAAGTATCGTATTCGTTAAATCGAAATAAATCTACATCATAATTCACACGGCTTAATTAGGAATTCATTTGCGAAAGAGGCGAAAAATATTAGGTTTTTTTTTTCTTTTTTATTTCATTTTGAATACATTGCGCTTTTCTTTTTAACAGAATCGCAATAAAAACGCGCCCGTAAAAGAGAGAAATGTTAATGAAGACGACTATCAAAATTTTAATGAGGACAAGGATTTATAAAAAAAAAAAAAAAAAAGGATGGCACGACGCAATTTCTCATCCGTTGAAATTAAATCGAAATAAAAATAAACAATCGACACTAAGCTCTTTAATTTAATATATACCTAGGTAAATTTTCGCTTGTACAACGTGTATATTTCCCTCGATGAATTTTGTTATCTTTTATACATGGAATCGATCCGTTTAAACGGCAATTCATATACGTATGTATGCGTGTGTGTAATTTAGTGAGTTGTTTTATCAGTGTAACAACGACGTAACAGTCGTTTCCAACAAGTTAATCTAATCCGTCGATTCGCCCGGGACATAAAAATCTAACCCTATCATTTCATTTCCATTAGTAGGGGATAAAACGATACTCTACACAATGCTGCGATATCTGACGTGTTTTCCAACCCTTTTCCTCCCTTTGTGTGCAGTATTTACATCGACTACTACTTTCCTCCTTCGAAAACTATCTGTATCGACCCTTGAATATTTCAATCGTGCGTACAAATCACGGGGCGTGGGAGGAAAATCTCATTAAATCTTCACGCGACTAATATGACAGAACGTTTTTCCACATTTCGGATTTTCCTTTTTTTTTTTTTTATTCTGCAATGCTGATTTTCCTTTTTTGCGTCCCTCTCTGGCTGTAAGCAACGGAGAGGAAGAAGTGAAAATGAAAAATACAGAGACTGTGCGAGAGGTTCTTTGATCGTTTTTTTTTTTTTTTCTCGGCGCGTCGATACGTTTCTGTGCGCAACATTTTCCCAATGAGAGTTTTCAAATTGAAAGCTCTCCTTCTAGATTTCCGTTTCTTTTTTTCGTTCCTGTTGTTTTCCTCCATTTTCATTAGTTGTGTTTACTTTTAAAATATACAGGTTTCCGAACGATCACATTAACATACCAGCGTGCATTTCAAACGAACGATAAAACTACTAACATAAGCAAAAACGCACAGTATTCCTCATTAACAATATGAGTGACCCAACAACAAAGTGTTATAGAACAAAATTCAATACAGAAAAAAAACAATTCATACAAAAATAAGCGTGTTACACCTTCCTGATGGACAAACAGACTTGAACCATCAATATATATATAAATATAATAAGAAAAGTATGAAATAAATTAATTTTGAATCATTTTTATCGCACCATCGTTAAAAACAATTTGAACCAGTTTTTTTCGTATTGTGTTTCTCAAGTTATAATTTTTCATACGTTCCTATTTCAATTTACATATATACATATGAGTCGCCTAGTTCCAAATCCCGATAAGTCCACAATATATAAAAAAAACGAGGATAAAATATTTTCTAGTTCTAAGAATGTTTTCAAACGATGAATTATTACTTGCATTATTCCAAATACCGCCAAGTGCGCCGTAAAAAAATATTGAAAATCAGTGTTAGTTCCAAAAACTGACAATTGCACTATGATAAAAGCCACATTTAGAAACAAATAACGATAAGTCCATGTTTCTAATCTCAATATTTTGTTAATTAAGTTTAAATGAGTTTAAACGCCATCAAGCAAATAAGTCTGTAGCAGAAAAACCGCATTTGCGAACAAGTGAGTTTTATGGACTTATCGGGATTTGAAACTAGGCGACTCATATAAAGCGCAGTACATTTTAAACTTTTCCCGGTCATTTTGTGGATTTGTATAAAATTACCTAGACATGTCATGCAATGCGGAATTTCAAACGTTGCGTTGCCCGCAACATGTATAAACATTTCATTATTTTAACGTTTAGGTCCAAGAATAAGTTTTAAGTGAAATTTCACATACATATATTATAAATAGTACCGTTACCAAATAAAATATAGCGCCATTGCGAAACATAAAACCTTTCATCATATATACATAATACGAAGTTTGTATGAGAGTTTCTTTAGCGGTGAAAAACGAAAAAATAATGTCAAATAGTTTGAAGTGCAGAAAGCTAACGTCACATTTATGAATGTTATTACGAAATTTACATCGTAAAAAAGCCAGGTTGTAAAAAAATACGATGCCGAAAACTTTTCACCTTTCGGTTAAATTTTTAATTACACGAGCCGAAATTTTATATATATTTTTTATACACAAAGGTTAAACAAATGTGTGTTGGACATTCTTACGAACCACCTGCAATAATGATAAAGCTCGCCGCACACTTGGCTTGCATTTATAAAAACCAATCGATTCGCGAGCGAGCGTGGTACCAGTACCTTTCTCTCGGCCACTGCGCGAGCTTTGGTGCGCGATAGACGCCCTAAAGAGTGGGAACGAGACGCAAAATAGAGACGCCGAGACGCTCGGCGGGGACTTAATTAGTGTTTAGAGGGCCTGAATAAGTGAGCGCTCAGAGCGGACCTTTTTTGGAAGCTAATTGGCCGAGAAAACACCAGAGCTTTCCCGCTCCCAATCGGACAATTATAAATTGAATGCATTCGATGCATTCAATTCGATCTGGGCACATTTCCGTTTCGATTGCATTTTTATATGTCGACCAACAATACCATAAGGTATACACCAGTGTAAGCCCGTTGAATATCAACGGAGCGTTCTCATCACCCGTACCGAAAAATAATATTAAATTTAATAGTTTTTATAGTTGTTGCATAGATGGCGCGTTATAATAACAACGTAACAATTTAGCAAAGTCGCGAGCCTATTAATAATTTATATTGTCACCTCCATTTGGATCACAGTGATACCGGGTTCAAATCCCACTCGCGCGACGTTCTGGTGTTTTGATTATTTACTAGGCGAGCGTTATCAGCAGCCAGACACACACACAGACAGACAGACGGAATAGGACTATTATAAGGTCTCCCTCTCTGTCTGAAGCTGTATTGAAATTTTACTACGGTAGTATGACACCAACAGCGGTACAAGCAAACGTACAGTTCCCTGAAATGATCGAGATAATACATTAACGTTCCAATTGTGAACACTTGGAATACTTGGAAGGAAATAGTACACAGACTCCCAACCTTTATCGAGTGGTGACCCTTTTTTATAGAAGCCAAATGACCCGCGACCCCGATATATAATATTTGAAAGAGCAAAAAAGTATTATTTAATTGATAATGCAAGTGTCCCAAAAGTTGCATCTCAAATGGACCTGGATATTGTTATCTCAAAAGACCTCAAATGGTCAACTCATATAAACTCCTTAGTAAATAAGTGTTATTCATTGTATACATAGGTATTATCAAACGTGTATTTAAGAAATTTGGTATCTCCTGCTGTCAAAAATTTATAAATCCTATTTTTTTTTTTTTTTTTTCAGCCGTTCACCATCCACTGCTGGATGAAGGCCTCTCCAATCCTCTTCCATTCCTGTCTGTCAAGAGCAATCTGCATCCACTTGACTACACACATGTTTCTCAATTCATCAGCCCACGTACTGCTATATCTGCCACTTTGGTCATACTTCTTACCCATGTATTTCTTTTGCAATCTCTTCTTGTTATACCAAGCATACATCTTTCCATGCTTCTCTGTCTGCACTGGATCTTTCGTAGCATTCTTGAATTTAGCGTCCAAGTTTCACATTCATACGTCATAACTGGCAGTACGCATTGGTCGTATGCCTTCTTTTTTAAGCATAGCGTAATGTTGGATTTAAAAACTATGTTCATTCTTCCAAAAGCACTCCATCCTAGTCTCATTCTTCATTTTATTTCTTCTTCTTTACATCTATGTAGTTAATAATAAACAAGCGTTGATTTTCAACAGGCAATGAATGATAATAAATAATTAATTAATAAACCCATGTGTTTTACTGCAAGATTAAAATACTATGTCAGTTTGATACATTGTATTTTCGTTTAAAGTAACTTCTACGATAGCCTCACACTTTAGATCAAAACTTTATTTTCTCTGACTCTCTTTCTTTCTTCAATCAATCTGCTCGCTTGACATCGCTTTTGCATTAACATTGAATTCCTAAAAACATATTTTAAAGCTTCAATTTTATTCTAGTAAAAGCGCGGAGTTAACTCATTAGCAACTATCTTATTGTGTGGTATGAAAATATTGAACCTCATCAATGCCAAAGGGTGAGTACGCGTGTTCGTGAAATTAATTTGGTATTTCAGCGAAAATTTTTCTTTTAAAATCGAAAATTGCCGCGAGGTAAAACTCAAGAACTTTTCATACATAATTAAGCGTCTCCTTTTTGCATGGGTCGCGGGGCGAAAGCTCACTTTGTGATTCGCTACATAAAATTTAACTCTTAAGCAAAAAGCTCGCGAGTGGGAAACGGCGCAGAGTACACACTACATAAATTCCCAACGACGAGAGAAATCTCCGTATTTACACACACACTCCTTATTGCAAAAGAATAATAATTAAATACTCATAGCATAGAGAGACCAGATTGAGACTCGTCCAGGAAGGGAAGAAGATCTGACAGTCCACGTTCGAGTTGACCTTTTAGGGTCATTTTTTTTTTTGTTTCATTCTTGAGGAACAATAGTGATGGAGTGAGTGGTGGTTGTAATTCGTGGCATGCGCCCGGTCAAAATACAGTAAAAAGGCCAGTTATGGTTGGAATCCACGGCTTTTTAACGGTGACCGTTAACTGTGGCGCCATAGTCAAGGAACCATAACGGCCGGAGATTGCAAGCGCTAAACCCAAGCGAAATCACCAGACAAATACGTGTCCGACTCTCTTGGCAGCTCGCTCAACCCTTCGACAGACAAAATTTAAAGGTCTATTTAGCCAATCTGATATTTAGGTGGTTCGCAATATTGATGGTTCGAGTCTCAATTGCGATAAATTGATGCTTTCTATACCAATGGTTAGTTAAAACACAACACTATATACATACATTGAGTCGCGATATCAAAGGTCTAACTGTAAACTCCACAAATAGTAGTGCAAGATATTATGAACTTGATATTGAACCCATATTTGACAAGTTTGAGAAGATTCACTGATTTGATAAAAATCCGATGAAAAAGTCAACGTTGTTCTATGTATAAGCGATCATTCATTCAATGGTTACTGAAAAAGCATCGTTTTCTAATATTTTGATTTTAGCGTGTGTGTGTGTATGTGGGCAGACAGACAGATACTTTATGCCAATTTGAATATCATAATAATAATTTGATTTCCGTGTATTATAGTGTTCGTGGTTTTCCCGACAAAACTTCACTTAAACAATTTTGCTATGTTAAAATGTGTACTAAATGGTTTATGTGGACATTTTTCTATAATTCAAAGTCAAATTACTTAAAATTATACACATATATGTATGTATGTATCATCATCATCATCATTTTCAGCTGTTCACCATCCACTGTTGGATGAAGGCCCCTCCAATCCTCTTCCATTCCTGTCTGTTTCAATTTATCAATCCATCTTCCACTCGGTCTACCTTGCTTTCTTTCACATCCTCTCGGATACCACTCCAGTATTTCTCGCGTCCATCTGCCATCCATTCTTCTCGCTATGTATCCACTTCAACTTTTTCACACGTTCTGCAATATCTGCCACTTTGGTCATACTTCTTACCCATGTATTCCTCTTGCGATCATACATCATTCCATGCTTCACTGTGTGCACTGGATCTCACGTAGTATTCTTGAATTTAACATCCTAGCAGTACGCATTGGTCGTATGCCTTCTTTTTTTTAGCATAGCGGAATGTTGGATTTAAAAACTATGTTAATTCTTCCAAAAGCACTCCATCCTATAATAAACAAGCGTTGATTTTCAACAGGCAATGAATGATAATAAATAATTAATAAACCCATGTGTTTTACTGCTACTTCTATACTTCTAATACTTCTTACCCATGTATTCCTCTTACGATCTCTTCTTATTATACCATGCATACATCTTTGCATGGTATAACTGTGTGCACTAGATCTTACGTAGCATTATTGAATTTAGCATGCAAGTTTCACATCCATACGTCATAACTGGCAGTACGCATTGGTCGTATGCCTTATTTTTTAAGCATAGCGGAAACTACATATGTTCATTCTTTCAAAAGCACATATGTGTGTACGTTAAAATATTTGTGAATTTTAAATTTGTAGGTACGTAGGAGTGCGTTATCTAAAAGTTAGGTACATTATTTACTATTAATATATCAATAGGAATTCGATAGAATTAGTTGAATGTATAGGTGCATAAAAATCATTTAATCAAAAATGCTTATTAATCGAACTTTGACCTTTAATTATAACACATTTACCAATAAACCAGGGTGAGTGTGGATATAAATCGTTCATCAGATACTGAATTAAAAAAAATAAATTTCGGTACAGAGAGGGTTTGCAGACAATTTTCCATCGTCACGTTTCACTTTACGACACGACAAACTTAATATGCAAGATATTCCATATACTACGTCCGTCCACAGTCCGGCACATATTTTATTCGGACACCAATACGGCTAAAGTGTGATGGGACTACATTTTCATTTTGTCTCATGTCCATTAAATTTTATATTATTAACTCGATACTGCCGCAAAGACGCGAACGCGGTGCGAAAGTTATGCAAATTGGTGTCGACCGGTTGGTTTGATTCATTTCGTAATCGGTTTTTACTGTATTTGCTTGTAATGTGTACAAGAGAGAGACCTCAAACACTCGAATACTACATTCGTCTCGCTCTTTTGCAGGAAGCTAGAGAGAGATGAAGATATATAATGACGGTCGATCACGTTCAAAGTTGAAACTCGGCGCACAACAATTTGTTCGTCGAGAGATTATTTATACCGGGAATTTTCTTCGTGCGAACCTTGAAATTTTTCTTTATGGAAAAGTCACTCGTTCGACGTGAAAATTTATTTGAGATACGGAGACTGTATCGTCGTCGAATATCCGGTTGAAAATAGAGCGACTTCCTTTACCGAAGCGTCGAATGACGAACATCCGGGAAATCTCTTACCTGCGTGCCGGAAATAAGCCCTGGCGATTCGAACCTCTTAACTAAATTTAAATTTCGCTTCGACTTTACTGGATTTTATATTATTAATATGTAGCACAAGTTTGCCGAGTCGTGTAAATATTTAATTGCGTGACGACACCCGTGGACGAAAATGTTTCCTGTTTAACATTAGATATTGGGTATATGAATAAAGAAGAAATATGTAAAAAGAAGAATGAAACTAGGATGGAGTGCTTTTTTCCGCTATGCTTAAAAGAAAGGCATACGAATAATGCGTACTGCCAGTTATGACGTATTGATGTGAAACGTGGATGCTAAATTCAATAATCCAGTGCACACAGATATAACGAGAAGAGATCGTAACAGGAATACAGGGGTAAGAAGCCTGACCAAGATGTCAGATATAGCGGAACGTGTGAAAAAGTTGAAGTGGACACATATGTACATGCGAAAAATAATGGATGTAGTGTGGACGCGAGAAATGCTACCTAAGATCCAGTGCACACAGAGAAGCATTGATAGATGTATGCTAGGTACAACAAGAATATATCGTAAGAGGAATACATGGGTAAGAAGTACCTATGACCAAAGTGGCAGATATAGCAGAACGTGTGAATAAATTGAAGTGGACAGATAGCGAGAAGAAAGGATGGGAGATGGACTCGAGAAATTTTGGAATGATATCCGAGAGGATGTGAAAGAAAGCGAGGTAGACCGAGTGGCCAATGGGCTGATGAATTGAGAGGAATATGTGGAGTTTACTGGATGTAGATTGCTCAAGACAGAAAGGAATTGGAGAGGATTAGAGAGGCCTTCATCCAGCAGTGGATGATGAACGGCTGAAAATGATATAAATACATGACACATATGCGAAAACTGTGTGTATTTGAATTTTCAATTACTATTCAATCACACCAACATACTTACATATGTACATTACATTGAGTTTGTCAGTGCGTATCACTGGCCCAACTAAATATTATGATGTGCATTTCAGTACCAATTTCAATCACAAATATCTTTCAAATTATAAAACTTGCGACACTTTTATAAAAACAATTAAATATAGAATTCTCTTGGGGCAATTCAAATAAATTAAAAGATAAATAAATCCCTTATTATCAAAGTAAAGACAATATCTTCGTCACACACGCAACTTTCACAAAAATTCACAATAACAAGGAGAGATCGAAAGAGGAATACATGGGTATGAAGCATGACCAAAGTAGCGGATATACCAGAACGAGTGAAAAAGCTGAAGTGGCAGTAGGCTGGCAAGGTCAGAATTATTGCAAGTACATACATGAATGGTACCCGAGAGGATGCGGAAAAAAACAAGGAACACTATACCAATCATCATCATTTTCAACCATTCACCTCTCTTAAAGCCTCTCCAATCCTTTTCGATCCCTGTCTGTCTTGAGCAATCTGCATCCACTCCACACATTCTTCCCAATTCATCAGGCCATCGTCCATTCGGTCTACCTTGCTTTCATTCGCACCCAGTATATCTTGCAATGTGTCCATTGCCACTTCAACTTTTTCGCACGTTCCGCTATATCTGCCACTTTGGTCATGTATTCCTCTTAAGATATTTTCTTGTTATACCGAGCATACAACTTTTCATGCTTAATTGTGTGCAATGGATCGACGTTTCACATCCATACGTCATAGCTGGCAGTACGCATTGGTAGAATGCCTTCTTTTTTAAGCATAGCGGAATGTTGGATTTTAAAACTATGTTCATTCATCCAATAGTTTCAATCACCAAATTATCAACGATACATCTACTGTGACTACGTTTTGCGTTTGATTGAAATTACTTCTGGAATATTTCGTATTGATACAGCAACAGTCTGCTTTGCGTAAAACAGCATCTTTCGCATGGAACTTCTCCGTAACGTAATGTTACGTCATAACCATCGAACTCGACTAACAAAATTTCTCCGTATTTACAAAACACAAAATGTCCACCATCGAGTCATGTTTTATTCCATTGTTTATTTATACCACACGGGTGAATATTTTCAATCGGATTGTTTTCAAAACCCACATAGAGTGACGTACACCCGCACAAACAACACGGGGCAGGCCCGTAAATATAGAATCGCGAAATTAAAATTAGCCGGCTAGGCGCGAACCCGCCAACGCCAACACCACGAGGGCAACCTTGCCGATCGCGTGACGTCACACGTCGATGACGTCGACGTACACCGACGCGTCATTCGCGACGTGACGTAGCGTTACCGTGTCGTCATCGCAGTGACGTCACATCACTCAGCGGTTCGACGTGATGTGACGTAGCGCGTCCTGTTCAACTGCGCGGCTGCGGTGTGGTGCGTGTTTTACTTTTGCGTTGTCGCACCGCGAGCTTTTAGTCGGTGTGTGATTTGCGCTGAACGTTGCTGCGTCAATTTGAACGGTCGAGTATTGAAAATGGAATGATTTCATTGTTACGTGATTGATTTTCGATTGTTGAAAATTTTTTGGTAGAATGAACATTGTTTTTAAATCCAACATTCCGCTAAGCTTAAAAAGTAAGGTATACGACCAATGCTAAATTCAAAAATGCTACGCAAGATCCAGTGCACACAGAGAAGCATGGAAATATGTATGCTCGGTATAACGAGAAGATATCGTAAGAGGAATACATGGGTAAGAAGCATGACCAAGGTGACAGATATAGGCGGAACGTGTGAAAAAGTTGAAGTGGACACATAGCGAGAAGAATGAATGGGAGATGGACTCGAGAAATACTGGAATGGTATCCGAGAGGATGTGAAAGAAAGCAAGGTAGGTGTGGATGCAGATCGCTTAAGAGAGACAGGAATGGAAGAGGATTGGAAATGGAGATTGGAGGTGACGTAAAAAAACACAGCATGGAAAGATCTATGTACATATGCTTGGTATAGCAAGAAGAGGAATACATGGGTAAGAAGTATGACCAAAGTGGCAGATATAGTAGAACGTGTGAAAAAGTTGAAGTGGACACATATACCGAGTGGACAGGTAGACCGAGTGGACTATGAGCTGATTAATTGAGAAGAATGTGTGGATGCGGATTGCTCAAGACAGACAGGAATGGAAGAGGATTGGAGATGGAGATTGGAGGTGACGTAAAAAAAACACAGAGAAGCATGGAAAGATCTATGTATGTACATATGCTTGGTATAACAAGAAGAGGAATACATGGGTAAGAAGTATGACCAAAGTGGCAGATATAGTAGAATGTGTGAAAAAGTTGAGTTGACGCGAGAAATACTGTAATTGTATCCGAGAGGATGTGAAAGAAAGCAAGGTAGACCGAGTGGAAGATGGGCTTATTAATTGAAAATAATGTATGGAGTCAACTGGATGCAGATTGCTCAAGACTGGCAGCAATGGAAAAGGATTGGAGAAGCCTTCATCCAGCAGTGGATGGTGAAAGGCTGAAAATGATAAAAATGAAACGTGCGAAAAAGTTAAAGTGGCAACGGGCTGGACACATAGCGAATGGATGGTAGATGGACGCGAGAAATACTGGAATGGTATCCGAGAGGATGTGAAAAGAAGCAAGGTAACCTTGAGTGGAAAATGAGCTGATGAATTGAGAAGAATGTATGGAGTCAACTGGATGCAGATTGCTCAAGACAGACAGGAATGGAATAGGATTGGAGAGGTCTTCATTCAGCAGTGGGTGGTGAACGGCTGAAAATGATGAAAAAATCCAACTATTTAAAAATCGGATTTTCGTGGAATGCAGACGAAGAAGATCCACGTTCGCAGTGTGTTATTTGCTGCGATGTACTGGCGAGCAAGAGCATGCGACCGAACAAATTGCGTCAGCATATTTAGACGAAGCATCCAGATCAAGGTATTCATATGAATTTTCAACTGCCATACAGTGTACTTTAATATTTTTTGTGACATTTTTAATAAAACCTTTTGGTTTCTTAAAGATTAATTTTACTTACACGGTTTGGATTTTGAGCAATCCATATTACGCTCAAATAAAATTATCTTACGCGGTCTACGGGTTTTTATTCTTATTTTCACGTGTGTAGATAACCTAACCCCACTTTACATAATCTAAGCTAACCTAACCTTAGTTTAAGTTCACCTCAAATTACAAAAACACCGAAATTACAAACATTCGATATTTCAAGCCCAGTATGAGAGAGTGGAATATGTCTGATTACATCATTTCTAGTTTCTTGAATTCTGTCACAGACTTTCAAACACTAGAAAATAAAGTAAAAGTATTCAAATGTATGGGATTTATTCTATCAATTTTTGTACCTATACAATTTTTTTAAGCTACGAATCCTCTCGATTGGTTAGAATTCAGAAGAAAGTATTGTCCGTGAGCAATTTTTGTTTATGAAGTGAATTTATTCCACATTATGAACAAATGGCTCATATGTAGGCGAGTGATTCAACTGTATTATTATCTGCATTGCATTTGAGACGATTGTGTATAAATTATATTATATATAAACAAGTAGAGGTTTTATAGGCGATGAGCAATATTTTCCAATGGCGCACTCGTTCGCACATGATCATATTTGAATAATACATTCAGGTAAGCTTTTAGCCTCGGCTCGCAAATCTCCGCGAAATAAAATATACATAAACGTACATAGTAAGACGAGTCGAGTCTTCTCGAAGCTTTTCGCACTGAGGGGCAAATCGACTATGTATTTGATCGGTGATAAATTAATTGATTGACATTCACACTCTCATCCGAAATATATTCTTTATGTGAAATACATAAATCAATGTAATAACAATTTGAAATGCGAACGCGTATACATCGATCTCATCTGTAGCGAATGTGCGTCTTTTGAAATCGAGGAAAACTCTTGAAGAAAATTCGCATTTTCGATACCTATTATTAGCTCTTTTGTTTCCGATATTTGATATACGACTATTTCCGTCTTGTATGCGATGACTGCTTTCGTGTGTCTGTAAAGACAAAGTGCCAAACTGGTTATTGCGAAACTCGTTTTAAAAATAAACAATGGGAGATAAAAAAAAAAGAGTGCAACGTTTTAAACCCGAACCGTTAATACGAACGAGATAAACTCAACTTTATATTATTTTATTGCTGGCTCTATTCGCGTACACTATTTCCTGTTACAAATACAGCTTAAATTCAAGGTCACTTTAATGTTTACAACATTGCTAAAGCACCCGCCTTTATAACGGAAACATACCTGAAATTGAGTCAAAGGGGATATTTTGTGAATGTTTGCAAGCTTTTAATTTTAGCACATGAAAGTAGATATTTTTAAATTTGACATTGAGTGTTTGAGAATCAAAGCTAAAAATATAATTGCTTAAGTTTGACGTAAATTTAATTAACATTTTGGAAATGTAACGTATTTTAAATTCAATTTACAAAAAAAACTTATTGTATAAGATTTTTTCCGTTTGAAATATAAATCGCAGGACAAAATATTCCAAAAACTTTCCTCTTAAACGTAAATGGCTTTTATTATTTTTTTATATGTTTTTTTTTAAATGCGGAGTGATGTCAAGTTATCGTGATACATTGTGATATCTTATCAATTCGAATATTTCTCGGAGATATCTCACAATGTGTAAGGTTTCTTTCGCAAAAGACTATATAACTTTTATGTGACGATAATACATTTTATTTGAATGTACTTATTTGCTATAAGAGTAGGCATTTTGCAAAAAGATGATCAACAAAGCGACCGTGAGAAGACCTTTGTGACGCGACAACGTCTCGGCCACCCACTCTCGAAGCTTATTTTTAAACCCATACTGGTTCTTGATATTGTTTTATTTAGGCTCGAGTAGAGGCCAAAATAAACCCGGTAGAATGTTACATTTTTCACCTGCGTAGAAAACGGATATTTTCAGCTTAAATTATTAAGTGTACAATTTCCCGAACGGCCGAGAATAGAAAAACATCGCGTACGAAACGCGAGTCGACGACTTATTTTCGTAAACGTCGACTATTGTAATTTCATTGTTATTAATATGTACAATCAAACCGGTGGATAATTTTAAAGATTCGAATGTGAATATGTATATACTGTGCCGATTGTGCTTTTGCTATTTTTATACATACATACATACATAGTTCGCTTTGGATATTTTTGTAGAGCGTTTGTTTCGCAAAGCGGAATATTGATGAGGTGAAGAACGCCATTGTATTATTAGCACTCTGTTGTAAACTCTGTACACGTGTTTATCGAAAATTTTCCTGAAGAAAATTCAGGTCAAGAACTATCTGCGAGTGTTCACTTGATTTTCAGCACGATTTTCCTTTCAATACTCTATAAACTGTATAAAAATAAAATTTATAACAGTTTTACCCGAGTGTAATGCACAACATACAGACGCACACATGTTATTATTAAACTATGCATATTTCTCTGAAGAGTTTAATTTTATTAATGCAATCACGCTACTGAACTTTTAAAATCAATTGAACAATAAAATTGACATTTATTTTTATGTACAAGACGTACAAGGCGATCAAAACTATAAAATATGTTCGCTTTAATATTATCATAGACAATATCTAAACTATTTGAATAGAATTATTTCAACTATTGATTTTATTCAATATTCGAGTATAAATTAAACCTAAGTATAACAGATGCGTATAATCTCAATATTGATTGAATTTATTTGGAACTTTCAATGCAAAAGTGAGCCAAGTACTATTGAATAAAATTAATGTATACTATTGTATATTGAGATGAATTACTAAAAATCTTTAATCTTCTTGAACAAAAGGAAAGATATATAGGGCCGTATTGGGACAATGAGATAATGCAACCAAACTGAACAAAGGAAAATTAATATAAATTAACGACAATAGTGTGCGACTAGAAAGTATTCTCGCATATTAAATGATAGTTGATCAATTTGTCTTTCTTTATACATATTATAAAGAAGGCATATACGACCAATGCGTACTGCCAGTTATGTCGTATGAATGTGAAACGTGGACGCTTAATTCAAGAATGTTACGCAAGATACAGTGCACACAGAGAAGCATGGAAATATGTATGCTCGGTATAACGAAAAGTGATCGTAAGAGGAATACATGGGTAAGAAGCATGACCGAGGTGGCAAATATAGCAGAACGTGTGAAAAAATTGAAGTGGACACATAGCGAAAATAATGGATGGCAGATGGACCGCAGATGTATCCGAGAGGATGTGAAAGAAAGCAAGGTAGACCGAGTGGACGATGAATGTGTAGAGTTAACTGGATGCAGATTGCTCAAGACAGACAGTAATGGAAGAGGACTGGAGAGGCTTTCATCCAACAGTGGATGGTAAACGGCTGAAAATTATGATGATGATGATACATATCATATTATATATTAGTGTAAGCCCGTTGAATATCAACGGATGTTTGTGTGGGTGAGTATATGTGTATTTAATAGATTTTTTATAGTTGTTGCATCGATGGCGCGTTATAATACAACAACGTAACAATTTAGCAAAGTTGCGAGCCTATTGACAATCAATATTGTCAAATCGTAGCAGGCTCGTCATCACCTCCGTTTGGATCATAGCGTAAGCGCTCACTGTCCCGAACCTGTGATCTCGGGTTCAAATCCCGAGATCACAGACAGACAGACAGAACAGGGCTATTATATATATATATATATACTAGTGTAAGCCCATTGAATATCAACGCCCGCTGAATTTTAAATTACGTAAAGCGCTTTTTTAATAGAGATCCCCACCAATTGATCGCACGGTTGTAAGTGACAAAAAAAAAAATAATAGTTTTTATAGCGCCATCTATGTATTATAGCAATCCCGTAGTATTGATAATATCGATTTTTTTTACTTTACTATTTATATTATAATTATTAATTATTATATATACCTACATATCTATAATAATTATAATTTTGTAAGTGATTTTGTAAAAAAAAAAAAATAATAATAGTTTTTATAGCGTCATCTATGTAGTCACGATCCCTTGTATAGGTAATCCCCTGAGGACAAATATCGTTCTGAGGAGCAACAGTAATCACGAATCTATTATCAGCTATCCCCTATATCGGAAATAACTTAGTTCAATGAATCTGAGGAGGATTTTCTATCAATAATGTCACCCTTAACCGATTTTACTCTATCCATGTTATTCTTCCTTTTATTATTGTTTAAAAAAAAAAGGACTAAATTGACCAAGGGCGATAGCGAATAGCCTGGGGTCTTGGGTTCGATCCCCCACTCTTTCTGGTTTTTTAATAATTTTTCCTCAGCGAGCGTTATCAGCAGACAGACAGACAGACGGATTTCGGCTATTACATATAGGTATAATAATATTACAATATCATATTATATTTTTCTTTATACATATGTATATCAAAGATCTTAATATTTAATCTAACTATACAAAATCAAAATCCATTCGATGGAATCTTAGCAGGTCCATCAAAATCAAACCTTCGTCGACTATTCAATTTTCCAGCGTTGGGGAATCTTGAACCGCCCCTCGATAGGGGTCCCACAATCACTCTTTAGGAGATTACCCTATCATTAAGTTGGCCACAACGTTGCCATGTGTTTGGTCGGGGGTCCCCTTAGTTGCGTGTGTCCCACGGAGATTGCCCCCGGTTCGACTGTTACCGCTAGATAGTAAACCAATAAATACTTGCGAAACCAATCGATTCCCACTTAACGCCTATATTTATTGCTACACCTTTTTTATGCGTAGGAAATCTTGAATGTATTACAATTATAAAATACATAATGTGACATCGTGTGTTTCCTATGATTTTGCATTAGTTTTCAAGTGTTCATACATACATAAGTAAGCTCTTTGTTCTCTTCATAACTAAATTATGTATTGATAGTCCCTTCATACCTTCATTTACATTTTTTAAAAAAGAAAACTTGTCTATAATACATTAAGAGTTATATAGTAAAGGCGCTCACACACCATAGCGGTTTCGCTGCGTCAAGTTTTCGTCCTCTATCGTCGATGATTCGCACCAATGCGAATTACATATATCGGTGTGAATGGGACGACGATACAGTTTGACGCAGCGAAACCGCTAAGGTGTGTGAGCACCTTTACTATAACGAAAAATCAAATTATCTTCATATTTATTACATCACTAGTTGAATATCATTCATGATTTTTAACGATAGAAAAATGTTTTCAACGTGCAAACTAAATAAATCGATCAAATGTTTTCGTAATTTATAACGTGAAAATTTAGCAAAGTCGCGAACCTACTAAGGATTAATATTTTAAAATTATTTGAGGCCTCCTATCAATGGTTTTGGGTGAACGCGTCAGCGCTAACGCACCCAACCTGGTGATCGCGGGTTCAAATCCCACTCGCGACGTTCGTGTTTATTCAATTAAATTTGAATTTCAGCGAGCGTTATCAGCGGACAGACAGACGGAATTGGGCTATTATATTACGTATTATAATGAACGCATTAAGTTTGAACACAGTTATGTGAGGAGAAAAACACCTACACATACCTTCTCCTCGAGACCCTCACATGAGGCCACCACCCCCGTCTGTTGTACCATAGTCTGTTGACCTTTTCGTTGGGGACAGACGGTTGCTAAAATAAAGAGGAAACATTTGTGAAAACGTTTGAACACATTTAAATAAAATTTTGCAAATTACATCATATCGTATCATATTTCAGTAAAAAAAAAAAAAGCTCTCAATACTAAGCCCATACGGAAATGAGTAAGATAAACGATCTAAACAATAACAATACCAACCTATGTACATATGTATGTACGTAGTCGATTTGAAACGTCAAGGCTATATTTTGTAAGCTAAAAATTTTCGTAACGAAATACGCAATTCCAGAAATTGGATTAATCGTAAAAACGTTCTCAGGGGACTTGGGGAAATATTTCTTCGTGTTTTTTTTTTTTTTTGTTGTTTTTTTGTTTCGTTTTCTCGTTCGGTTTGGTAAAATTTGTAGTTTTAAGACGAGCCACTTTTCCGACTTTTCCGCGCGTCCTTTTTTTCTCACCCTCGACGCCGCGTCTAAATCAATGTCAATGAAAATGGGGTTAAGGGAAGAATGTTTCCAATCAAAGTGGACCAAGGACGACACGCAAAAACGCCAACGCTCGTTCTACTTGACGATGAAACGAGCACACTACTATATCCCAAAGCACACTTTAATACATATCAATACAATCTCGATATACATACATACATATGTATGTAATACCGTTGAAAGTTTACCGCAAACATCCCGCTGAGCGTTGAATTGAAAACTTTTAGTATCGCGTGAAAATTGAACGCTTTTATTACAGGTACATAATATCGTAATATATGGCGCATTATCTTTTCAGTAGGCACTGCGACGCAGTTCATTAATTTTTCAGGTCGAAAAATAGTCTCGTATTGTTTGACTTTTGACTTGTTTGACTTTTGTATTTAATTGTATCGATTTCGTATCGACGACACGCAATATTTGACTGAAATAATATAAACTTTCGTCTATTTTTATGTGCTTTTCTTTATTGAACGTTTGTACAGATTGATTCACAACACACGATACGACGATACGCTATGTAAGGGGTTATTTGTTAAATAACATAATGACATACGTTTTTATACAATACCGGGTTTATTTACATACATGTTTTCATTGTGTAGTTTATTATACAGAATGATTCTTGGCTAATCATAGATCATACCTACTCATCGTCATTATCATTTTCAACCGTTCACCATCCACTGCTGGATGAAGGCCTTTCGAATCCTCTTCCATGCATGTCTGTCTTGAGCAATCTGCATATAAACTTGACTACACACATTCTTTTCAATTAATCAGCCCATCGTCCACTTGCTCTTTCACATCCTCTTGGATACCATTCCAGAGTTTTCACATCTGCCACTTTGGTCATGCTTCTTACCCATGTATTCCTCTTACGATCTCTTCTTGTTATACCAAGCATACTGGATGACATCCACTTGACTCTCGACATTCACTTGACTCACATACATTCTTCCCAATTCATTAGCCCATCGTCCATTCGTGCTACCTTGCTTTCTTTCACATCCTCTCGGATACCATTCCAGTATATCTCGCCACGTGTCCAGCCCATTGCCACTTCAACTTTTTACCACGTTCCGCTATATGTATCTGCCACTTTGGTCATATGTACTTCTATTCATATGGTCATATGTTATACCAAGCATCTTTCCATGCTTAACTGTGTACACTGGATCTTACGTAACATTCTTAAATTCAACATCAACGTTTCACATCCATACGTCATTACTGTCATTCGTTCGCATGCCTTTATTTTAAGCATAGCAGGATTTGAAAAACTATATATGTAGTATAAACTCATCCAAAAGCGCTCCATCCTAACCTAACCCCACTTTAACCCACCCAACCTAACCTAACCTGAGTTCTTGAATTCACCATCCACGTTTCATATCTACACGTCATAACTGGCAGTGCGCATTCGTGGTATGCCTTCTTTTTTAAGCATTAACATTTGGGTAGAGCGATCTTGTATGAAGAAATTTTTTTTCGTAATATCAAAAAGCTCGGGTGCGGGATTAGTCATCATGTTGGAATCATTAGCATCATCATGCTGGTATGATATTTTTACTTATTTATTTAAAATACATGGGCAGGCGGCATAGCCGATGGAGCCCAGTGGTCTGACATAACTTGTACATACAATTCTTAATTATTTATATTTGAAGGATTACAAAAATCCATTTGTGTTCAAAAACTTATCGAGATGATTTATAAATAGATTTGTATTTTCGGAAGTTACTAGCTGATTTGGCAGACGGACTTCGACCACTCTATTTGAAAAAAAAAAAAGAGTCTGACAATTTTGTTCGGTTTGTCTTTTAGTAATTTCAGTGTATGGCCTCTGAGATGTGAGTTTTTTATTGAAAGTATGGAGGTTTTTCATCGGGCATTTATATTTATTATTTATTATTTTGTAGACTTCTATTAGATCGCCTTCTCATTTTCTTCTCTTCTTCAAAAAATCTTCTCATTTTTTGTTCTTAATTAGTAACTGAAACACATGTATTACTCGTTTGCATTGTCTTAAAACAAATAAACGACGTTTATTACGTTCTAATGGCGCTACACGAACCTTACACATTTTTATCAAAATTTTTGAATCGATTGGGGCATAAAGAGTTAAAATATCAAAAAAAAAATATTCACTCCACCCTAACATAGTAAACAAAATATTCATACCATGAATAGCAAGATGTCTTTACCCTTTAGGTGTAAACACAAATTACCTAAACATAATTTTCTTTAGATTGCCGACTCTAAAAAGTATTTAATTATGTAAAATATATTATAAACATTTGATAAGAATTGTAAATAGGTTTTTGAGCTCTTTCTCCTAATTATGCTTTAAACACTAACATTAAAATAAAAGAATCCTTATAAATACTAACAAAATGAACAATGTGTAAAATAGAAAATGGTCACTAGACCAATAGCTATTAAAATAGATTTAAGATGTAACAATAAAAAGCTTTTTTAAATAAAAAAAAAAAAATACTATGAATCCAATCCATGTACATATACAGATTCTACAAACTTTAGTAAATCGATAAGGTGTGTATTTGATTGGACTTCGCATAATCGTCTTCGCAATAAGCCTCGTTTTATATTCCACAATATCGAAAACCGTCTCAAAGGGGCCGGGGCTGTAATTTAAAAGGCAATTTGTCATGTTGCAAGTGAGACTAATTGCAACGTTGACAGGCGTCTACCGATAAAACAGCACTCTGTTTATTACACGTGACGTACAAACAAAAGGTAACGTTACCCTACACCTACCATTGTGTTACTTATGTACTTACGAGAGAGAGAGAGAGAGCAACGGCAACGAACAACGCACAACGCAATAACAAAACCGCAAAGATTACACACAGTCAAATAGACGAGGCACTTCTAAATTAAATTTGAGTTAATTTTTTTTTTTTCGACTGTTAAACCTCTGCGCCCTAGTTTCTATATCAATTTATCGAGAAATAAATACACAGTCCGCCGGAGAAATTAATCTTCTACAACAAGTGACTGTTGATCGAATAATAATTGGATAGAGAGAGGGGTGGAAAAGCCGGCGCCTAGTGGGCGGCTTTCAGGGATGGTCTGCTCCATAGTGGGGTAGGGTTGGGTGAATTCCTAGGGGGTAAAATAAGGGTGGTTGAAGCCCTGCTCCCGGAAAGGGGTGGCAGGGGATGAAATGGTCGACAGGACGACGGCGGAGATTGTATGTGGAACAGTGTGTCAAGGGGGTACTGACATTCGGCTCGATTTATTGCGATTTATACGCGTCGGACTTAATCAACGGACAATGCGGCAAAGAAACGGGCGATTGTAAAATTTAAACAATTTACCAAATTTTTTACAACAATTAAACTAAATTTATATTAAACTAGCTGACCCGGCATGCGTTGCAATGCCCGATACCGTTCCCGTTCCAGATCCCGATCCCGTTACCGATCCCGTTGCCGATCCAGATCCCGATCCCGGACCCGTTCCTAGTACGTTATCTGACGCGTGAGCAGGCCCGTTCCCGTTTTTTTCACAGGAACCATCCCCGGCATGATCACAATAAGTCCTGAAAGTTTCATCGCGATCGGTTGAGTGGTTTAGGAGCCTATAAGAGACAGACAAACAGACAAACAGACAGACAGACATTGATTTACATATATATAGCTTAAAACTATATACATGATATTTAATTGTAATGTTAATAAACATTCAAAAAATAATTTTAATTCAAGTGAAAATGTTCGCCCAAACTTGAGCGCACGTTGCGCGAACATTGCTTGTTGCGCATTATACATACATATGTACATATGTATGTACATACATACATACACATCGATGCACTAATTTAATTTATTTTTACTTTTTGTGCTAAATTTAAATTGATTAAACTTAATATTATTTTCTATATACATATGTGTATAAAAATCAACGTGTGTCTGTCTGTCTGTTTGTCTCTTATAGGCTCCTAAACCACTCAACCGATCGCGATGAATCTTTCTGGACTTATTGTGATCATGCCGGGGATGGTTCCTGTGAAAAAATCGGGAAAAAACGGGAACGGGCCTGCTCACGCGTCAGATAACGTACTAGGAACGGGAGCGGATTGGGAACGGGATCGACACCGGGATCGGGAACGAGAACGGGATCGGGAACGGGCCTGCTCACGCGTCAGATAACGTACTAGGAACGGGAACGGGAACGGGATCTGGAACGGGAACGGGATCGGGAACGGGCCTGCTCACGCGTCAGATAACGTACTAGGAATGGAAACGGGAACGGGATCTGGAACGGGAACGGGAACGGGCCTGTTCACGCGTCAGAAAACGTACTAGGAACGGGAACGGGAACGGGATCGGGCATTGCAACGCATGCCGGGTCAGCTAGTCGATTATAATATTGACTATAGTTGTTTTTTGTGCACTAAAATTAGCATATTTATAACGATGAATATTCGATTGAATTCTATCAATCGTTTCATTTAATAATAAGTAATATAATATTTAATTTAATTTAATAATCAATGTATTGTTTATTATGCAAGTATTAATTTAATTCGATTATTATATTTGCCCGTTTCTTTGCCGCACTACTTAAAATGTAACATGCAACGCCGGTACGTTTTACAGTGTTATGGCCCATTTACAACGACAAAGAATCCATTATCATAATATTAAATATATCCACTTTATTATATTCTAAAACGTTGAAAGTTACATATAAGTTGTCTAACGAGCGACAACACTATAGTAATACAATCATCATTTTCAGCCGTTCACTATCCACTGCTGGATGAAGGCCTCTCTGATCTTCTTCCATTCCTGTCTGTCTTGAGCAATCTGCATCCATTTGATTCCACACATTATTCTCAATTCATCAGCCCATCTTCCACTCGGTCTACCTTGCTTTATTTCACATCCTCTCAGATACTATTCCAGTATTTCTCGAGTCCATCTCCCATCCTTTCTTCTCGCTATCTGTCCTTTATATCTGCTATATCTGCCACTTTTGGTCATAGGTACTTTTTACCCATGTATTCCTCTTACGATCTCTTCTTGTTATACCAAGCATTGATCTATCAATGCTTCTCTGTGTGCACTGGATCTCAGGTAGCATTCTTGAATTTAACATCCAAGTTTCACATCCATGCGTCATAACTGGCCTCTTCAATCCTCTTCCATTCATGTCTGTGTTAAACAATCTGCATCCACTTGACTCAACACATTTTTCTCAATTCATCAGCCCATCATCCACTTGCTTTCTTTCACATCCTCTTGAATACCATTCCAGTATTTCTGGCATCCATCTAGCTATGTTGTCACTTCAACCTTTTCACACTTTCAGCCATATCTGCCACCTTGGTCATACTTCTTACCCATGTATTCCTCTTACGATCTCTTCTTGTTATACCAAGCATATATCTGTCCCTACTTCTCTGTCTTCCACGTTTCACATCAATACGTAATAACTGGCAGTACGCATTGGTCGTATGCCTTCTTTTTTAAGCATAGCGGAATATTTGATTTAAAAACTATGTTCATTCTTCCAAAAGCACTCCATCCTAGTTTAATTTAACCTGTCACATTCACCAATTGTCCTAGGTATAATAATACAATAAACATTTTCATATACATACATATGTACATATATTTTCATCATTGTTCAAATACACGATATCTCATTACCACAACTGACTTTTTCAGTCTCGTTACTTAAAAAAATCAAACAAAAAAAAAAAAGGTTCGCCTTATTTTTCACGGAGCACGGATTCGCATCGTGAGAATCTCCATAGGTAAAGTGTACCTATATTATGTTTAAACGATGCGATAATACCGTAGCGGTGTCTAGATGAGATTCTGAAAGCGATGGACCGTTTCCAAAACCGCATACCATCCCGGTGCAGCGAACGAAAAGTATTTATAAAACGAGAGATCTGACAAATGAACGTTAACTGACCGTGAAATTGTAAGGAAAACTTGCGGGAACCGAAAGAATACCGAGACAGACTTTGGTACCAAAATGAAAATTTTCATTTCACACTCAAAGCTGTTAAATTAAGTAATCCCATGATTAATGAAAATCTTGACATTATATATATAGGGTTATTCGTAGCATTCTTATATCCTCGCTAGATGGCGCTAGTTGTGCCTCTACATATAATATATGTATCTAATATATATACTATTAATAAAGAGCTTAATGTGTGTGTGTCTGTGTGTGTGTCTGTGTGTGTCTGTGTGTCTGTGTGTGTGTCTGTGTGTCTGTCCCGTAACGCTATGACGTCACTATAGGATTTTTCGAGTTTTTTTCTATGAATATATTTTTTGAAAATTTTTTTTTTTTCGGTTTTTTTTGGATATTTCCAATTTTTTTTTTTTTGGATTTTTTTTTTTGGAACTTTTTTTTTTGAATTTTTTTTTTTTTTTTTTTTTCAACTTTTTTTTTGGATTTTTTTTTTTTTGGAATTTTTTTTTTTTGAATTTTTTTTTTTGGAACTTTTTTTTGGATTTTTTTTTGGAACTTTTTTTTGAATTTTTTTTTTTTTTGGATTTTTTCAACTTTTTTTTTTTTTTTTTTTTTTTTTTGGAATTTTTTTTTTTTGAATTTTTTTTTTTTTTTTTTTGACTTTTTTTTTCAACTTTTTTGAATTTTTTTTTTTTTGATTTTTTTCAAATTTTTTCCGGCCCCTTTTTTTTGAATTTTTTTTTTTTTTTGATTTTTTCCCTTTTACGGCATATATTTTCAATTTTTGAAAAGAATTTTTTCACCACCCCAGACCCTTTTACGGATTTTTTTTCTGCACTCCCGAATTTTTTTATGCCGGATTTTTTTCCACCAGACCCCCCCTTATCCCTACAGACCCCGGCACCTTTTCAGCACTCCCGAAAAGCTATATCGGACCCCACCACCCTTTTTTTTTGACTCACTTAAAGCCATGCCGGCCCATCACCACTGCCGAGCCCCGCCTTCAGACCCCCCCCTATCCCTACGGCACCTTTTCAGCACTCCCGAAAAGCTATATCGGACCCTCACCACCCTTTTTTTGACTCACTTAAAGCCATGCCGGCCCATCACCACTCCAGAGCCGCCTTCTACCCCTACGGCACCTTTTCAGCACTCCCGAAAAGCTATGCCGGCCCCTCACCACCCCACAGACCCCTACCCCTACGGCACCTTTTCAGCACTCCCGAAAAGCTATGCCGGCCCCTCGCCACCCCAGACCCCTCCACTGCCCCTACGGAATCTTTCTGCGCTCCCGAAAGCTATGCCGGCCCTTTACCACCCGCCAGACCCCCCTACCCGGCGGTCCTTTTTTGGACTCCCAAAAAAACTATGCCGGCCCTTACCACCCTTTTTTTTGACTCACTAAAAGCCATGCCGGACCATCACCACCCCAGAGCCGCCTTCTACCCCTGCGGCAACTTTTCAGCACTCCCGAAAAGCTATGCCGGCCCCTCACCACCCCACAGACCCCCCCCCCCTACGGCACCTTTTCAGCATTCCCGAAAAGCTATGCCGGCCCCTCATTACCCACAGACCCCCTACCCCTACGGCACCTTTTTGCACTAAAAGCTATGCCGGCCCCTCACCACCCCCCAGACCCCTCCACTGCCCCTACGGCACCTTTTCTGCACTCCCCGAAAAAGGTATGCCGACCCCTCACCACCCCCCCAGACCACCCCTACCCCTACGGCACCTTTTTTGCACTCCCGAAAGCTATGCCGGCCCCTTACCCCCCCCAGATCCAAAATCAAAACCATTAAAAATTCAGCGGGCGTTGATTATCAACGGGCAATAAGCTAGTATATTAATAAAGAGCTTAATGTGTGTGTGTCTGTGTGTGTGTGTGTGTGTCTGTGTGTATGACGTGTGTATGGATTTTCGTGTGTTTGTGTGAATATATTTTGAAAATTTTTTTTTCCCGTTTTTTGGATGACGTCACTTTTTAGATTTTTTTTTTCGATTTTTTTTTTTGAATATATTTTTTGAATTTTTTTTTTTTTTTTCAACTTTTTTTTTTTTGGATATTTCCAACTTTTTTTTTTTTTTTTTTTTTTTTTTTTTTTTTTGAATTTTTTTTTTTGGATTTTTTTTTTCGGTTTTGTTTTTTCAATTTTTTTTTTGGATTTTTTTTTTTTTTTTTTTTTTTTTTTTTTTTTTTTTTTTTTTTTGATTACCCCCTAAATTTTTCCGGCCCCTTACCACCCACAGACCCCCTTTTTTTACGGCACCTTTTCAGCACTCCCGAAAAGCTATGCCGACCCTCACCACCCCCAGACCCCTCCCCTGCCCCTACGGCACCTTTTCTGCACTCCCGAAAAGCTATGCCGGCCCCTCACCACCCCACAGACCCCCCTTTATCCCTACGGCACCTTTTCAGCACTCCCGAAAAGCTATATCGGACCCTTTTTTTTTTTGACTCACTTAAAGCCATGCCGGCCCATCACCACTCCAGAGCCGCCTTCTACCCCTACGGCACCTTTTCAGCACTCCCGAAAGCTATGCCGGCCCCTCACCACCACCACAGACCCCCCTACCCCTACGGCACCTTTTTTTCAGCACTCCCGAAAGCTATGCCGGCCCCTCGCCACCCCAGACCCTCCACTGCCCCTACGGAATCTTTTCTGCGCTCCCGAAAAGCTATGCCGGCCCTTTACCACCCGCCAGACCCCCTACCCCGGCGGTCCCTTTTTGCACTCCCAAAAAAACTATGCCGGGATTTTTACCACCCCCTTTTTTGACTCACTAAAAGCCATGCCGGACCATCACCACCCCAGAGCCGCCTTCTACCCCTGCGGCACCTTTTTTCAGCACTCCCGAAAGCTATGCCGGCCCCTCACCACCCCCCCAGACCCTCCACTGCCCCTACGGCACCTTTTCTGCACTCCCGAAAAGCTATGCCGGCCCCTCACCACCCCACAGACCCCCTACCCCTACGGCACCTTTTCAGCACTCCCGAAAGCTATGCCGGATTCCACCACCCACCCTTTTTTTGACTCACTAAAAAGCCATGCCGGACCATCACCACCCCACAGACCTCCCTACCCCTACGGCAACTTTTCTGCACTCCCGAAAAGCTATGCCGGATCCCTCACCACCCACAGACCCCCTACCCCTACGGCACCTTTTCAGCACTTTTTTTATTTTTTTTTTTTTGGAGACCCCCCCTCCTGCCCCAGCGGCCCTTTTTTTTGCACTTTTTTTTATGCCGGCCCTTTTCACCCCCGCCAGATATTTTTTTTTTTTTTGGCGGTTTTTTTTGGACTCCCGAAAACTATGCCGGCCTTTTTTTTTTGGATTTTTTTTGGATTTTCACTAAAAAGCCATGCCGGCCCATCACCACCCCAGAGCCGCCTTCTACCCCGGCGGCCTTTTTTTGACTCCCGAAAGCAATGCCGGCCCCACCACCACCCCACAGAATTTAAAACCCCTACGGCACTTTTTTCAGCACTTTGCCGGCCCCTCACCCCCCCCAGACCCCTCCCTGCCCCTACGGCACCATTTTTTTGGAATTTTTTGCCGGCCCCTCACCACCCCTTTTTGTCCCCTACCCCTACGGCACCATTTTTTGCACTCCCGAAAAGCTATATCGGACCCTCACCACTTTTTTTTTTTTGACTCACTTAAAGCCATGATTTTTTCACCACTCCAGAGGATTTTACCCTACGGCACCTTTTTCAGCACTCCCGAAAGCTATGCCGGCCCCTCACCACCCCACAGACCCCCCCCCCCCCTACGGCACCTTTTCAGCACTCCCGAAAGCTATGCCGGCCCCTCGCCCCCCCCCCCCAGACCACTGCCCCTACGGAATCTTTTCTGCGCTCCCGAAAAGCTATGCCGGCCCTTAACCACTTTTTTTTTACCCGGCGGTCCTTTTTTGGACTCCCAAAAACTATGCCGGCCCTTACCCTTTTTTTGACTCACTAAAAGCCATGCCGGACCATCACCACCCCAGAGCCGCCTTCTACCCCTGCGGCAACTTTTCAGCACTCCCGAAAAGCTATGCCGCCCCTCACCACCCCACAGACCCCCCTACCCCTACGGCACTTTTTCAGCATTCCCGAAAAGCTATGCCGGCCCCTCCCCACAGACCCCCCTACCCCTACGGCACCTTTTTTGCACTCCCGAAAGCTATGCCGGCCCCTCACCACCCCCAGACCCTCCACTGCCCTACGGCACCTTTTTCTGCACTCCCGAAAGGTATGCCGACCCTCACCACCCCAGACCACCCCTACCCCTACGGCACCTTTTTGCACTCCCGAAAGCTATGCCGGCCCCTTACCACCCCCAGATCAAAATCAAAACCATTAAAAATTCAGCGGGCGTTGATTATCAACTTTTTTTTGGATTATATTAATAAAGAGCTTAATGTGTGTGTGTCTGTGTGTGTGTCTGTGTGTCTGTGTGTGTGTCTGTGTGTGTGTCTGTGTGTGTGTCTGTGTGTTTTGTGTGTCTGTCCCGTAACTTTATGAACGTCACTATAGGATTTTTCGAGTTTTTTTCTATGAATATATTTTTTGAATTTTTTTTTTTTTTTTTTTTGGATATTTCCAACTTTTTTTTTTTGGACTTTTTTTTTTTTTTTTTTTTTTGAATTTTTTTTTTGGATTTTTTTTTTTTTCTTTTTTTGAATTTTTTTTTGGATTTTTTTTTTTTTGGAACTTTTTTTGAATTTTTTTTTTTTGATTTTTTTAAAACCATTTTTTTACCACCCACAGACCCCCCTACCCCTACGGCACCTTTTCAGCACTCCCGAAAAGCTATGCCGACCCCCACCCCACCCCCCCAGACCCTCCCCTGCCCCTATTTTTTTTTTTTTTTCTGCACTCCGAAAAGAAAGCTATGCCGGCCCCTCACCACCCCACAGGATTTTTTATCCCTACGGCACCTTTTCAGCACTTTTTTTTATATCGGATTTTTTTTGACTCACTAAAAGCCATGCCGGCCCATCACCACTCCAGAGCCGCCTTCTACCCCTACGGCACCTTTTCAGCACTCCCGAAAAGCTATGCCGGCCCCTCACCACCCCACAGACCCCCCCTGCCCCTACGGCACCTTTTCAGCACTCCCGAAAAGCTATGCCGGCCCCTCGCCACCCCCAGACCCTCCACTGCCCCTACGGAATCTTTTCTGCGCTCCCGAAAAGCTATGCCTTTTTTTACCACCACCCTGCCAGACCCCCCCCCCGGCGGTTTTTTTTTGGACTCCAACGGAAAAAAACTATTTTTTTTTTTTACCACCCTTTTTTTTTGACTCACTAAAAGCCATGCCGGACCATCACCACCCCAGAGCCGCCTTCTACCCCTGCGGGTTTTTTTTTCAGCCTCCCGAAAGCTATGCCGGCCCCTCACCACCCCCCCCAGACCCCTCCACTGCCCCTACGGCACCTTTTCTGCACTCCCGAAAAGCTATGCCGGCCCCCTCCATTGGACCCCCTACCCCTACGGCATTTTTTTCAGCACTCCCGAAAAGCTATGCCGGATTTTTTTTTGGATTTTTTTTTTTTTTTTTTTGACTCACTAAAGCCATGCCGGACCATCACCACCCCACAGACCTCCCCTACCTACGGCAACTTTTCTGCACTCCGAAAAAGCTATGCCGGATCCCTCACCACCCCACAGACCCCCCTACCCCTACGGCACCTTTTCAGCACTCCCGAAAGGCTATGCCGGCTTTTTCACCACCCCCAGACCCCAGTTTTTTCCTGCCCCAGCGGCCCCGTTTTTGCACTCCCGAAAAGCTATGCCGGCCCCTTTTTTTTTTGCCAGACCCCCCCTACCCCGGCGGTTTTTTTTTGGACTTTTTGAAAACTATGCCGGATTTACCATTTTTTTTGACTTTTTTAAAAGCCATGCCGGCCCATCACCACCCCAGAGCCGCCTTCTACCCGGATTTTGGATTTTTTTTTGGACTCCCGAAAAGCAATGCCGGCCCCTCACCACCCACAGACCCCTATTTTTTTTACGGCACTTTTTTTTCAGCACTCCCGAAAAGCTATGCCGGCCCACCACCCCCCAGACCCCTCCCCTGCCCCTACGGCACCTTTCTGCACTCCTGAAAAGCTATGCCGGCCCCTCACCACCCCACAGACCCCCTACCCCTACGGCACCATTTTGCACTCCCGAAAAGCTATATCGGACCCTCACCACCCCTTTTTTTTGACTCACTTAAAGCCATGCCGGCCCATCACCACTCCAGAGCCGCCTTCTACCCCTACGGCACCTTTTCAGCATTCCCGAAAGCTATGCCGGCCCCTCATTCCCCCACAGACCCCCCCCTACCCCTACGGCACCTTTTCAGCACTCCCGAAAGCTATGCCGACCCCTCACCACCCCACAGACCCCCCTACCCCTACGGCACCTTTTCAGCATTCCCGAAAAGCTATGCCGGCCCCTCACCACCCCAGACCCTCCACTGCCCCTACGGCACCTTTTCTGCACTCCCGAAAGGTATGCCGACCCACCACCAGACCAGACCCCCCCCCCCCTACGGCACCTTTTTTTGCACTCCCGAAAAGCTATGCCGGCCCCTTACCCCTTACCCCCCAGATCAAAATCAAAACCATTCAAAAAAAATTCAGCGGGCGTTGATTATCAACGGGCAATAAGCTAGTACTATTAATAAAGGCTTAATGTGTGTGTGTCTGTGTGTGTGTCTGTGTGTCTGTGTGTGTGTCTGTGTGTGTGTGTGTGTGTGTCTGTGTGTGTGTCTGTGTGTCTGTCCCGTAACGCTATGACGTCACTATAGGATTTTTTCGAGTTTATTTTATGAATATATTTTTGAATTTTTTTTTTTTTTTTTCGACTTTTTTTTTTTGGATATTTCCATTTTTTTTTTTTTTTTTTTTTGGATTTTTTTTTTTTGGAACTTTTTTTGAATTTTTTTTTTTTGGATTTTTTTTTTTTTTTTTTTTTGGATTTTTTTTTGGAACTTTTTTTTGAATTTTTTTTTTTTGGATATTTTTTTTTTTTTTTTGGTTCCGTGAACGGAGAGAAAGATCGAAGTTGGTTTTAAGAGGTTTATTTTGGAGCCGAACGGTCCGTTCGGTCCAGCATCCTGAGCGAGAATGCTTTTGAGGCCAATCGTGCCTTATTTATAGTAGGCGATCAGAACGCCATTGGTCTATTTTGGCGGGATCGCCACGCGGTCTCACAACGCTACAATATTTCCAACGGTTTTTTTTTTTTGGATTTTTTTTTTTGGAATTTTTTTTTTGAATTTTTTTTTTTGGATTTTTTTCAACTTTTTTTTATGAATATTTTTTGATTTTTTTTTTTTTTTCGTTTTTTTTTGGATTTTTCCAACTTTTTTTTTTTGGATTTTTTTTTGGAACTTTTTTTTGAATTTTTTTTTTGATTTTTTTTTTTTGGAACTTTTTTTGAATTTTTTTTTTTTGGATTTTTTCAACTTTTTTTTTGGGACTTTTTTTGAATTTTTTTTTTTTTGATTTTTTCAACTTTTTTTTCTATGAATATATTTTTTTTTTTTGAATGAATTTTTTTTTTCGGTTTGTTTGGATTTTTCTAACTTTTTTTTTTTGGATTTTTTTTGGAACTTTTTTTTGATTTTTTTTTTTTTTGATTTTTCAACTTTTGATACCCCCCCCAAAGCCATTCCGGCCCTTTACCACCCCCTATACCGACCCCCCCCCCCCTACCCCTACGGCACCTTTTCAGCACTCCCGAAAAGCTATGCCGGCCCCTCACCACCCCACAGACCCCCCTATCCCTACGGCACCTTTTCAGCACTCCCGAAAAGCTATATCGGACCCTCACCACCCCTTTTTTTGACTCACTTAAAGCCATGCCGGCCCATCACCACTCCAGAGCCGCCTTCTACCCCTACGGCACCTTTTCAGCACTCCCGAAAAGCTATGCCGGCCCCTCACCCCCCACAGACCCCCCCCCCCCTACCCCTACGGCACCTTTTCAGCACTCCCGAAAAGCTATGCCGGCCCTCGCCACCCCCCCCAGACCCTCCACTGCCCCTACGGAATCTTTTCTGCGCTCCCGAAAAGCTATGCCGGCCCTTTACCACCCGCCAGACCCCCCTAACCCGGCGGTCCCTTTTGGACTCCCAAAAACTATGCCGGCCCTTACCACCACCCCTTTTTTTTTTGACTCACTAAAAGCCATGCCGGACCATCACCACCCCAGAGCCGCCTTCTACCCCTGCGGCAACTTTTCAGCACTCCCGAAAAGCTATGCCGGCCCCTCACCACCCCACAGACCCCCTACCCCTACGGCACCTTTTCAGCATTCCCGAAAAGCTATGCCGGCCCCTCATTACCCCACAGACCCCCCCTACCCCTACGGCACCTTTTTTGCACTCCCGAAAAGCTATGCCGGCCCCTCACCACCCCCCAGACCCCTCCACTGCCCCTACGGCACCTTTTCTGCACTCCCGAAAAGGTATGCCGACCCCTCACCACCCCAGACCACCCCTACCCCTACGGCACCTTTTTTTTTTTTTTTGCACTCCCGAAAAGCTATGCCGGCCCCTTACCACCCCCCCCCAGATCCAAAAAAATCAAAACCATTAAAAATTCAGCGGGCGTTGATTATCAACGGGCAATAAGCTAGTATTATATAGATTTGTAGGGTTTCGTTTGAAATGTGAATTTGTATCGTAGTTTTTGATGAAACTCAATTATGAATATATAACGATATTTTTGTCAATTTCCGCCCACTCAAAGTACCTGTCAACGTTTGTGTCGCATTTCTGTTTTTATTTTCATTACTGAATTTGTTCGTCGCTGTCTGTATTCGCTAAATGTCGATTCTCAACATTTGTCGCGTGTTACTGAATTCACATAACATTAATTATTTATTGTAGGTGTATGTGAAATATTTCATAACAGTCTTTACCTAGCGAATTAGAAATTAGTATCCTATATCGAGTATAAAATTTAAATTTTTACTGTTGCATTTCATACTATGCCTAGTCAGTGTTTTGGGTAATCTACGAAATCCCTTGCACGTTAAGGCAATGTATCGAATTTTAAAAAGAAAGCATAGTTTTTTTTTTATTTCATATTTGAAATGTAAACGTAACTGGGAAAAAAAAACAAAATTTGTATAAATTTATACTTTTCCGAAACATTTTAAGCAATCTATAAAATACCCGGAACGTTTTATACTAAGTATTAAACATAATATTTTAACACGCTCTTTTTGCCAACGATTCTCAAACTTTGTTATTTGAAAAATACGATTTTTTTTATGAATTTCAAGCGTTCTGAACAAACGGGAGAACATCAAGGCTAATTTCTTATGTACGTTAATGATTTTCAATGAAAATAAATAGATAGAATTGTTTACTTGACTTAAGACATACATATGTACATATTTATAGTATATTAGAGGTCTGTTTGGGACAAAACTTAAAAATTCTACCCGGCCTGTGTCCGTGGGCCATTTTGTATCCCGACTTTTTTGAGAAGTTCCAGATTTTGAATTAGTATATGTAATATGGAATCACATTTTACACACTGAACGTTCTCAACTTTTTTATTCGTATCAATTCGGCGAATATTTTCAAATGTACAAAATGTTATCGACATCTGCTAAAATCCAATTATGCTCGATATTCTTTGAAAAAGTAATGAAAACGGAAATTTGTATAGTTTGCAGATGTCAAAATCGAGCAACTTGTCATTGTCGAGACAAGAATGAAAAAGTGAGTAGTTAGATGAAAAAACTGTATGTACATATGTTGTTTTGAAATGTGCAAACAAATTGTATTATTATTCTGAGAATGCGATGTTATTTTTTTGAAACGATGTGAAATAAAATGTACTTTTTTTCATTTTGGTATGGAATTTAGTTTTATGAAACGGCTTGTGAGCCCGAAAATAGTCCAAAATATTTGTTAAAACTTTTTTTAACAGAGTCCAAGTTTGCCCAAAAGTCCAAACATCCACTTCAATTCCGGATCAACCTGGCCTGGGCCCGTGCACATCTCTATAGGCAGAGGTTCTCAACATTTTTCGAGTGGACGACCCCTTTTTATAAAAACCAAGTGACCCGCGGACCCCGATATATGTATTTGAAAAAGGCAAAAAATTTTATTCAAACATCAAGATACCGATAAAAAATGAAAATTTCATTATAGTCAATATATTTTTACTTTATCCTAATCGGATATTGTGATCGTGCAAAAAATTCGACCTCGAGATTTTGACTGATTTGTATCAGGTATCATCCCTGATCACGTTTTTATGATTTCTGGAAAATGTCTGTATGTCTGTGTGTACTTTTTAACTTTAACTTTTTTCTCCGAAACTATCAAGTCTATCGAGCTGAAATTTATTATTTATTTGAAATGTATTATTTTCACATAAGGTGTAAGAGATATTATGATTTTGGTCAATATCCGCCAACCGGAAGTGGCAGATTAGTTAACTGTTTCAGTTGGAGACCCCACAGAAAATGTCGCGACCCCATTTGGGGTTGGGGTTGAATTTCAACGTTTTTTGTGGGTGAGTATATGTGTATTTAATATAGTTTTATAATTGTTGCAAAGATGGCGCGTTATAATACAACAACGTAAAAAAATTTAGCAAAGTCGCGATCCTACTAAGGAATTACACGTTCAAATATAGGAGATCTCGCATTATCGGCGTTGGATCATAGCGTAAGCGCTCAATGCTTCGAACCAGCGATCTAGGGTTCAAATCCTACTCGGCGCGCGGGGACGGTTCGTGTCTTTTAATAATTATTTACCTCGGCGAGCGTTATCAGCAGACAGACACACAGACAGACAGACGGAATAGGGCTATTATATACGTATATAAAATGTGTATTTAATAGTTTTAAATAGTCGTTACATAGATGGCGCGTTATAATACAATTTAGCAAAATCGCGAGCCTATTAAGATATTAATATAGTCAAATCGTAGTAGGCCCGTCGTCGCCTACGTTGTATGATAGTGTTAGCACGATTCATCCCAACCTGGTGATACCGGGTTCAAATCCCACTCGCGCGACGTTTTGATTTTTTAATCATTTACCGAGGCGAGCGTTATCAGCAGACAGACAGACAGGGACACAGACGGAATGGGGCTATTATATACTATATGTATAATATAGATTTTTATATACAACTTTTAAGAAACAAACTGAAAAATTGATATTCGTCAAACTAACAAACCCATAACCCCTAAAACTAACATCTATGTAACTCATTTTCGTAATTTTTGTCAGTTACGTTAAGTGGGCTCAGGACGGCATTAAAGGTATAGCGATATATATATATATATATAAATCAATGTTTGTTTGTCTGTCTGTCTGTCTCTTATAGGCTCCTAAACCACTCAACCGATCGCGATGAAACTTTCAGGACTTATTGTGATCATGCCGGGGATGGTTCCTGTGAAAAATCGGGATAAAACGGGAACGGGAACGGCCCTGCTCACGCGTCAGATAACGTACTAGGAACGGGAACGGGATCGGGACCGGGATCGGGAACGGGAACAGGATCTGGAACGGAACGGGAACGGAACGGAAAGGGGAACGGAAACGGAACGGATCGGCAACGGAAAGGGGAACGGATCGGCAACGGGATCGGGATCTGGAACAGGAACGGTATCGGGCATTGCAACGCATGCCGGGTCAGCTAGTTATATATATAGTAGCCGAAATGGCGGGGATGGTTCCTGTGAAAAAAAATCGGGATAAAACGGGAACGGGCCTGCTCATGCGTCAGATAACGTACTAGGAACGGGAACGGGATCGGGATCGGGAACGGGATCAGGATCGGGAACGGGACCGGGATCTGGAATCGGGAAAAAACGGGAACGGGAACAGGAACGGGCCTACTCACCAGGAACGGGAACGGGATCGGGACCGGGAACGGGAACAGGATCTGGAACGGAAACGGGAACGGGATCGGCAACGGGCCTGCTCATGCGTCAGATAACGTACTAGGAACGGGATCGGGAACGGGAACGGGAACGGAACGGTATCGGGCATTGCAACGCATGCCGGGTCAGCTAGTACATAATAATTTTAGGTCATAATCTTCATTGTGTGTCGATAAAGAATTTGACGAATTCTCAATATTATCAGTTCGGTGTGAACGGTCCATTACATTAGCGCACCGAGGTCCCGTATCTATAAACGTGCATTAACTTTGCGAGAAAATTAACAGATTTGCGGCGGCATAAGCGGGATGAATGGCGGTCGTATATGGCTAGGCGCCCACTTTTGTGGCGCATGGGTGGGCGGATAGAAGGGCGGGGGCGGGTTTTGCGAAACGAGGCAAAAGCTCAAGTTGGAGGGGTTGAAAACTTTTCAAAACATTCGGTGTAAATGCCAGCTTGAAAGGGGGTGGGAGGGTTTTGTGCACCGGAACAGATGGGATAATCCGCCACTTTGATTTATACGGACCGCGAGAGACGCGAGCGTTGACGTATACTATACACCGGCGGTGTGCACAGCCTATTTGATAGAAGGGCCAATTGATCCATCTTCTAATTGTCGCATAAAATCTCCTTTCAAAAGATTCTTGAATTCGGATGATGTGGCACGCATACTTTTGGCTGGAATCAATGCCGTGTAACATTTTTCAGTGCGGAAAGATATTTTCTCTCGGCTGTGAATGAAACAATTTAAGTTTTTCCTGGAAGTCTGAGATGTAATGATTTTTCCCTTGCAATCGAAGATTCGAATCGTTAAGGTGTGTTGTAATGTTAGTCAGAAATGTCAAGTCACACAGCTATTTGAGGATCTTCCAAAATATCGATAGACTTTCCTTTGTTAAACAAGGAACATTTTGATTTCATTTAAAAGTAACACACAACATTGCCTCTGCTTAACCGACGAACTTCGCAGTAGTACAATAGTTCATTAAATTCAGCATCGATTTCATCGAGAAACTGTTTTTTATGTTTACTGCCATCATATCGGACGTGCGTGCCATTCGGACGTGCGTGCACGGACGGACGTACGAGTTTTGCTATCATCTACTATCTATTATCATATCAGGATGGAAGAGGTGAGGGCTCTACACGAGGCGATTCTGGGCGGCTTAACTGGACATAATGTCATGTCCAAGGAACAGCGCGCTAGAATCATCTTGGATGTGGGGCGACTCGTGGCGATGGTCGCTGAATCGATCGGCGAACGGACTGCCTATTCGAGAGTGAGTGAGGCGATTGAGGAACTTCGGGAAGAGCTGGGGGACATCAGGCTGATGGTGTCCTCCTCTGAGTCTCCATCTCCATCTCGTCCAGCATCATCTTCACTTCAGGCGGGACCGTCAGCGGTTGGTGTTTCCGACCTACCGTTGGCGCTGGCAGTGGCGACAACAACGCCCGCACCTGTGCCCGTGTTAGCGAACCATGCAACTGTGGCGGCATCGACATCGAATTCTTCGACATCGACATCGGCAGAGATCACTCCTGTTGATAGTGAGGTGAATGTGGGCGCGAGTGCGAGTGCGAGTGCGAGTGCGAGCGCGAGTGCGAGCGCGAGTGCGAGTGCGAGCGCGAGTGCGAGTGCGAGTGCGAGCGCGAGTGCGAGTGCGAGTGAGGAGTGCGAGTGCGAGTGCGTGCGAAAGCGAGCAAACAACGCGACAGGCGACGCCGCCGGCACATAAACAAAAAAGTAGTGTCGCCTGTCAACGCTTCAAATGCCTCCAACGACAACGCTTCCAATACTCATATTCTTGTAGGTACTGCTGTGGCTGACGGTTCCCTGATGGCAGCGCAGCCTAGAAAGTTCCTACATCTTTGCAATCTTGCCTCAACTACTTCAGAAAAACAAGTGGTTGAGTATTTAAAATTAAAAATTCTAACTGTTACGTTGCTGTGAAAAATTGAACTCTAAGGGTGATTACGCTTCCTTCAGACTATCTATACCCGAACGTAGTGTCACACTTGTGGTATGTCCAAGTGTTTGGCCCGTGGGTGTCACGCTTAAACCTTGGACATTTCGTTGGAGCGTTGCACCCTCGAAGACATAAGGTGCACAAACGTTTAATCACAATGGTATATCAGAATGTAAGGGGTCTTAGATCAAAAACCGTAAATTTTTATACTTCAGTTCTGGCCCAGGATCATGACATCATCGCTCTTACAGAAACATGGTTAAACGAGACTGTGAGTGATGCAGAACTATTTGACAATAGATATAAAGTGTTTAGACGTGATCGTGGCAGCAGAGGAGGTGGCGTCCTGCTAGCTATTCGCTCCATTAGATTTAGCTCTGCATGTATTCTTGAGCATATGCATACTGTCGGTGAACATCTTTGGGTCAGAATTGAATTTTCCTGTACTTCTCTGTTAATTTGTGTTCTATATTTTCCCCTACTCAATCTAGAATTATTTCTGACGCATTTTTTAGTGTCTTACAAGAAAAATGCGTTCATCTTAATTTAAAAAAAGTTAATTATTATTGGAGACTTTAATACTGAGTCATTAAGCTATTTAGATAATGATATTTTGTTTATTTCTGACCTGTATAATTTAATTGATATAAATGTCGTTCCAAATGTGTATAATAAGAAACTGGATCTGGTCTTGACCAATCTGACCAATGCTACTTCTTGCCGAAGTGATATATCTTTAGTGCCTGAAGATAGCTATCACCCTACACTTAAAATTGATTTTAACTTAAACTCTAATGTTTATTCTCCCGCTGTGTTTGATACGGTAGATCCTCAAGGAATTTGTGGTTGGGTGTTTGATAAAGTCGATTTTGCTGCGCTGAATTCGGCTCTCGTGGATTCTGACTGGGGCGGGTCTACGAGTGTGCCGACGTTAATGCTGCTCTATCAGCCTTCTACGATACTGTTTATCCTGTGTTTGATGTTTCCTTTAAAAAGAAAATCTCATATGTCTTTTTTACAAAACATTTCCAAATTGGTTCTCTAAAGACTTGATTCATATACTTAAGCTAAAAGGATTGCTCACACACGTTGGAAGAAACACAAAATTTTTTGTGTGATTATGATGAATTTCGTTCTTTGCGCTCAAGGTCGAAAACTATAATGTTAGATTGTCACCGTAAACATATACAGAAATGTGAGAGTAACATTGGTAATGATCCTAAGGCCTTTTGGAACTTTGTAAACTCGAAACAGGATTCTCGATCATATCTTTCTACAATGTTTAGTAACAATAAGACCTTTGAGGGTTTTGGAAACATTGCTAACGGTTTCGCGCAATATTTCAAATCTGTATTTAATGACTCTTCCTCCCCGCTTTCTTCTAATGGCACTACTTTTGACTCTATGTTTAACTGGTCGGCTACCTTATCCATAACTGGTTTAACTTTTGATGATATGTTATTTGGATTTAAGGGTCTGAAACCAATTAGATCATTTGGGCCTGACTTCTTACCCGATTTTGTGTTGAAAGGTTGTCAAAATAGTCTCTTGATGCCATTGCAATTTATATTAAATTTATCTTTATCGACCTCTGTATTTCCTGAGTCTTGGAAGTGTACGATAGTAACACCTATATTCAAAAAAAGGTGAAAAGTCGTTCGTTGAAAATTACAGACCAATTGCGGCACTTTCCTCCCCAGCGAAACTATTTGAAATAATACTGCACAGATCGATATATAATCATATAAAACATGTTCTATTAGAGCAGCAACATGGTTTTCGTCCGGCCCGTTCAACGACCACTAACCTCCTCTCTTTCTCTGACTTTATCACTAAATCGTTAGATAATAATGTGCAAGTTGATGTTATCTATACTGATTTTGAAAAAGCTTTTGACAAGGTAGATCACGGCATTCTTATTAGCAAACTGATCAATCTTGGCTTCTCGGATAATCTCACAAATTTTTTTTGTCAGTTATTTGAGCGACCGTCGCCAAATTGTTAAATTCAGAATACTTATTCTGTTGAGTATCCCACTTGCTCTGGAGTGCCGCAAGGCTCAACCTTGGACCTCTACTTTTCCTCATTTTTATCAATGACATTCATAATGTCATTTCTAATTCAAATTTTTTGCTCTATGCTGACGATTTGAAGATGTTCCGGTGCATCCGGACGATCTCTGACTCACTTGTTTTACAAGATGATTTAGAGTCGTTATGGGATTGGTCCATCTCTAATTGTTTGCCACTTAGTATTCTTAAATGTCATGTCGTATCGTACACACGTTCACCTTCTCCTTCAATTTTTTATTTACAGTTTAGGAGGTTTTACGCTGAACAGGGTGAATTCTACGTGCGATCTTGGTGTGACATTTGAGAACAGATGGAGATTTTCTTTGCACATATCGAACATATGTAATAAGGCTTCGAAGATGCTAGGTTTTGTTATGCGTAACGCTCTTCAATTTAACAATTTGAAAGTGTTGCGCCTCCTTTCAACACATTAGTCCGCAGCATCTTGGAATCTGGTTCCATTATTTGGAGTCCCAGTTGCATTACATACTCTATACAGATTGAAAGGATCCAGAAGAAATTTTTTGAGATATCTGTATATGAGAGAGTTCGGTTATTATCCCTTTCTCTATCCCAGTGCTTTTGTTCTGGGAGCAGTGGGATATAAAACTTTAAAGTTTAGAAGAGATGCTCACCTCGTTTGTCATTTCCACAAACTCTTAAGAGGTGACATCTCTAATCCTTTAATATTAGAGGAGATTAAACTTCTTGCTCCAGAGCATCCTCATGGATCTCGTTCGAGACAACTGTTCTCTCCGGTCCGGGCGAGAACTGGTGTGCTGTATTACTCGCCATCGCCAGAGCCATCAGGGGACTGAATGACGTTGCGCATGATGTTGACATTTTTAATATTAGCCCTCAACATCTTACCACATTCCTTCAGCTTTATTTTTGATTTTTGTTTTTATTTTTTTTATTTTTTTCTTATTTTTATTTCCTTCTAATTTTTTTTATTATGTATGTTCGTATATGTTTTTTTTATTGTTGTTATTTTTTCTTTTTTTTTTTTTTTTTTACTGTAAAGATATGCATCTGCTTTTTTCGTGTATTTTCTTTATATGTAACTGCCGCTGTGGCGATTTGGGGAAACCTGTAATGCCACAGCGGTACATATTTTTATAAATAAATAAATAAATAAATATATATAAAAAATCAATGTCGGAAATCAAATCGAACTATATATATCGGAAATCAAAATCGAACGGGAACGGGCCTGCTCACGCGTCAGATAACGTACTAGGAACGGAACGGGATCGGGACCAGGATCGGGATCGGGAACGGGACCAGGAACGGGATCTGGAACGGAACGGGAACGGGATCTGGAACGTGAACAGGAACGGGATCGGGGAACAGGACCGCTCACGCGTCAGAAAACGTACTAGGAACGGGAACGGTATCGGGTCTGTCTCTTACAGGCTCCTAAACCACTCAACCGATCGCGATTAAAATTTCAGGACTTATTGTGATCATGCCGGGGATGGTTCCTGTGAAAAAAAATCGGGAAAAACGGGAACGGGAACGGGCCTTCTCGCGCGTCATATAACGTACTAGGAACGGGAACGGGATCGGAAACGGGAACGGATCTGGAACGGGAACGGAACGGCATCGGGAACGGCCTGCTCACGCGTCAGATATCGTACTAGTAACGGGAACGGGATCGGGACCGGGAACGGGAACGGGAACGGGCCTGCTCACGCGTCGGAAAACGTACTAGGAACGGGAACGGGAACGGGATCGGGCATTGCAACGCATGCCGGGTCAGCTAGTTATAAATAAATGGGAATCGCGGCGAATTTTCAATATTGTTTCGTAAACGTTGTGCACTGACGAAATTCTAGGGAGAACTAACACTAAAATGCGTGTCTCGAAAACAATTGTCTAAAAATAGACTGCAACTGCATTGTAGAAAGTGTGAGACATTTGTAAAAAAAATGAATTTTGGTCGCAAATCTCTACCGGTGAAAAAATAGTGCTACTAAATAAAATAAAAATAAAACAGCATTGTATGGTTTTCTGTTACGATTCAGATTATGTACATACATATATTCCTTTGCTACTGCATAATTTGTTGACATATTTATAAAACATAGAATTTTTTTTATATTCAATGAAGTACTTGTCATTTTGGGCCGCATGTGGCCCGCGGGCCGCAGGTTTTGCATCACATTTTGCAGACACATTTTTTTTTGTTTTTAATTATAATCAACGCGACGCGATCGTTATTTGTAGGTGCTCATTTCACTGCTTCGTGTTATCCGCAAGCCAATTTCAGACAAAGGATATCGTTTGATGTATTTCAGATGTTTTTCAGTAGGTGGACATGTGGTGTGGGGGAATTTTCCCCTTTGGAAAATTTTCTATATATGTAGGCTGTAGGTAGGGAACTCCCACTCACATTCCGTTACGAAATGGCGTTAAAATATCAAAGGTCGCGATATCCTAAACTCCTACAGGATGTCGTTTATTATAAACCCTACACATATCAGACCCAATAGCGCGTTATATCTCACAGTCTATTGAAATTTCAATATTGATCAGAGTATATTCAAATTTATGTTGTCAAAAGCTGTACAGAACGTTTGCGATTATTATTTTTGAGCAAAAAAAATTCCTTTGTATGATGAATGAAATTTTAAATTAATGAGTTGAAATCAGTGATAGCTCAAAGGTATTAGTTTTCTTGGGCGAATGTCCGGGGTTCAATCCCTGCATGTTGAATGGTTTTTGTCGACCAATATTATTGTCATTGGTATGATCTGGTTATTACTAAATTCAGATAAGCCGCCTCCTATCAAAATGTGTCAATTTATCTAACGGTTCAACAAAATTCGCACATTTCAAGAAATTACGTCATACCAAATCATTGACCGTTCAATTCCTTCCTCCCCTCCAGAAGGCAATGGGAAATCACTGGTGACTGTATTTCCTTGGTTATTTCACTATGACAGACGTTTGTCAAATAGTGGGTACACTATCATCAGAAGAAGAATTAGTTGAACAATGTTTAACATGCCAAAGTTGCCTATCCTTCAAAAAAAAAAATAAACAGATGAGGTGCTTTATCGTGCATATATTAAATTGCAATTACTATTTTGAAGTTTTGTTTATTTCATACACTGTCTTACCGTATTTGTTAAAACTATCACAAATTAATTAAGTAAGTGTAGTTTGGGCAACTTTGGCACTGTCTCGCTCATTATATTATATGAACTGGTGTAAGCCCGTTCTATATCAAAGTACGTGCTTGACGTAATCAATTATGATTACGTAACAATTTAGCAAAGTCGCAAACCTACTAAGGATTAATATTTTTAAATTATAGCAGGTCTCCCATCACCGGTGTTTTTCGTTCGTGTTTTTCCTTTACCGAGGCGAGCGTTATCAGCAGATGGACAGACAGACAGACGAAATTGGGCTATTATATACATATATGATATTTGTTTTAAATGAATGAAATATATTTACGATTAGGGTACAAAATGGAACTATGTATGTATGTATTCTATAAAGTTTAAAATTGTTGATTTCTTATAATAATAGAAATTTGTTACTGGCGTACTCACCTGTCGAATCTCAAATTATCACTCGACCGGAAGTAGATTTACCCCTCTGTTGTTATGTGAGCTTCAAATTATTTTACGTCGTCAAAGTATGGCGTATTTATGATACTCGATGCAATAAAAGCCTTTTATTGTGTGCGTGGGTGTTAGGGATGAGGTGGATACCATTTTACGCGAAATAAAAGTCATATTGTTCGTATATTTTCATATGGCCAGTTATGAATGACATAAAATTGTATTGTATGAAAATGCGCGTGTTTATTCAATTATTTACATAATGACTTGAGTGGGTGTGGGAGATATCAAAATGCACAAATGAGCGTAAGGAAGACGTGGAAAACAGATGGAAAAGTAAATACATCGTTTTCTCTTCTTTAATCGTTGTTTACATTGAGTCAAACTAAAGATGTTAATTACGTAGTTTTTCCTGAAGACACTTCAAGAGTTTTGACGCCAGTTTCCAAGTAGTTACCATACAATTCAATAGAATATGTAATCGTATTCGTAATTTGAGTGTTTGTGTGTCTTTCGCGAGAAGAAGTGTAAATATATACATTGAAAACGAAAATAAATGCAGAAAAAAAATCAACTGCGTAGCTCGAGTGTAAAACAACATTTTTTTCTATATATGTATATATATATATATTTATCTTTTACAACACAGTTTGAGAGTTGCTTTACCAGTAGCGCACTTTCAATGGCACTTACGGGGCAACCGACAAGTCAATTACAGCTGGGAAAGAAAGAAAATGACACCGATTCACGATTTCCCAGGAAAATTTCGACCGTTTACAATGAAATAAAAAGTATATCTCTGCGTCGGTTCTAAAAGGACCAATGCTAAAAACGAATTAATACTTTTCATATAAATATCAACTTTTGTGTCAAAGCGCATCCATAAGCACGCTTTGGCTGTTTTGTATCGTGTATGGTTGGCTGTCAAATTGCGGTGCCTCTGCAGTAGGTTGTCAGGCACATATCATTTTAATTCTCATTAATTAATTAATTAATTAATCAATTCTCACTAATTATTCAACTTAATTCAACTCGCACACATCGTACCCCTGCTTCAAAAGTGAAACAACTCAATAAACGTGATTTTTGATTATATGTACGTATCATGAATGAGTTAAGTAAATATTACCTTATCAATTAACTAAAAAAAAAAGTCAACCAACTTAACTTACATACATAGTTACCTGATTGGTAAATTATTTTTAGCAAAGTTGTAACATTCAAACATTCCTATGTTTTACAACATTGTTGAATAATTTTTTTTCCATTTAAGAAAAAAAAACTTAATTTTTTGTTACTTGTCACTTTTGAGGACGCGATACATCTATGTGCTTGTGAGCGGGACTGAAGTCGTTTATCCGCTGTCATGAGTTTCATTCCATTCCCCTTTCACTATATATGTTACGCCAAATTATTGCAACTGGCTTTTACGTGAAAAAAATCAATACTTTGCCCAATTCGTGAAATGGATAATGAAGTGGAAATGGCGCACGCGAAAAATGCGCACATTGGAAAAAAGCGCACATAAAAAACCCGCACATTTAAATTACTCTCATCTTTCCTGTCTTTTTCAGCATCAAAAATTTGAATATTTCTAGTGAAGTAAATAATTTTTTGTAGTACTTTATTTTTATTTTTTCCGCAAACATAATGAAAATATATTTTGACATATGTATATGTATTAAAGAAAATTTATTATTAAAAAATTCACATATGTAACAGAAATTAGTTTTCATTAATAAATTAATTTTATTATTGAAAGTTAGCTAACTTCAACAAGTGATGATGATAATGTGAGTATTTTTCTATGTGCGCTATTTTCGTGTGTGCATTTTTCTGTGCGGTTTTTTCGTGTGCGGTATAATTCGAGCACCAAAATAGTGTAATAGAGTGTCTTAGTGTTGCAAGTCGAGAATATTCGAGAATTTTCTTTTTTCTTGGTTATTAAACATCTCTAGATAGTTTAATAGCTTTTTAGAGGATTCTAGAATATTTTCAGAACCTAATAGCAGTAATAGGACTTTCTAGAGTGTCTGAGAGCATTTTGAATGACATTTTTTCATTCTGACGACACTGAATGTGTCATTTCGTCATTTTAACATATGTACGCACTAGCATAAACGTTTTCCGCGAAATTCTCACAGGAATACAATGCTTATTAACTCTGGAAGCAATAGATTATGTATACATTTTTTTATTGCTTTATTTATTTTATATAATAATAGCTAATTACCTAATTTAACTTACATCTATTACATATTTATAACAACTACATAAATCAATTACACATTATACACTATACTTATACATAACTACTATCTCTCACAGAGGTGTCTCCTCACACTTTTCTAGAATGCATCTATTGTCTTAGAAGACTTGGCCCACTCCGGGAGGGCATTATACATTAATACACCCCTGTGAAAAACACCACCAAAAAACACCACAACTAATTGGTTCTTATTTCTAGTAGAATAACTATGGATATCACTATGTCTAATGATATAATTCTTAAAATAAGTCTTTGGTTGTGATATTCCAGTGAAATTGTTCCAACTTTGCATTGCATTATGTACATACAATTTTTTCCCTCAGATTGGAGAATATTCTCCAAAATATTCCCAGGAATTTTACAACACTGCGTATCATATCACAATTGCAATACGTGTCGCGGTGTATTGCAGTCCGTTTCACACCAAATCGAAGGCATCGGAAAATTTGGTTTTTTGGATTTTTTTTTTGTTGTTTTTTGATTTTGAATAAGATGGCGTCCCACAGTTGTGGAAGCATTGCATTTAATGTCGACCTTCAGATCGTCGAGCGACAGGCGGTCGCCCCAGGCGGGTCGACTTGTGCGGCCAGTGACGTTACCGACCCACTAACCCACTTTGTCGGCTTCCGCAACGCAACACAGTTTGACAAGCGGCGAATGACGATTCCTCTGCATTTATTCATCTTTTAATTTTGTAAACAAACAATGTGAATAAAAATACATACAACGTGCGGTAGGCTTCGACCTACGCGTTATATTTTTGACCTGTGACGTAGGTGAAAAACAATACGCGCCGCGCCGAAAGTACACTAAACTTTCATAACGGCGAAGCACATTAGGCAAAGTATGAAAATAGTCGAATTTTGCCGTTCGAATCATTTTTTTATACCACCAATCTGGTCAGCTGATCCTGAAGAACAATCCGAACCAGTTTTTTTCGTGCGGTCTTTCTCAAACTTAAGTTTTTCATGCGTGATTCATTCGTTCATTCAATTTCAATTTATGAAGCATAGTACGAGTATCAAAGTACATAGGCTTGAAAATTAATTTAAATAAAGCTAAAATGAAGAGTCTCACGAGGAAAATGAGACTCACATCTTTGGAGACGACAAGATTAAATGATAAAATAATAAATAATAAATATAAATGCCCAATGAAAAACCTCCTTACTTTCAATAAAAACGCACATCTCAGAGACCATACACGGAAATTGTGAGACTCATTTTTTACAAATAGAGTGGTCGAAGTTTGGAACCGTCTGCCAAATCAGCTAGTTACTACCGAAAATACAAATCTATGTATTTAAAAATCATCTCGATAAGTTTTTGAACACAAATGGATTTTTGTAATCCTTCAAATATAAATAATTAAGAATTGTATGTATAAATTATGTCAGACCCCTGGGCTCCATCGGCTATGTATTTTAAATAAATAAAATTATGTTTAATGAATTTTGAATGAATGAGCATATTGTAGAGATAGTTGATAGTTGGATGTAAAGAAGAACAAATGAAACTATGGAGGATGGAATGCTTTTGGAAGAATGAACATTGTTTTTAAATCCAACATTCCGCTATGCCTAAAAAATAAGGCAATACTGCCAGTCGCGACGTATGGATGTGAAACGTGCATGTTAAATTCAATAATGTTACGCAAGATCCAGTGCACACAGAGAAGCATGAAAAGATGTATGCTCGGTATAACGAGAAGAGATCGTAAGAGGAGTATATGAGTAAGAAGCATGACCAAGGTGGCAGATATAGCGGAACGTGTGAAAAGTTGATGCCACGGTGACACTTCGTTCGCTGCCGCTTGCTAGTTGACACTAGAGTGGCGCCACTAGCGATACGATAGCAGCGCTCTGGACGGGCGAGCAAACGGCAGCTGACCACAGCGCTAAGGCCAACATTTCACGAACATTCGCGCGATGGTGAAGTGGCGGCATAACAGCTTGTTTTGATTGGTGTATTTTGAACATACTTTCTAATGAGGATTTGTTTGTTTACCTTTTCAGTTTATAGTTCAATGGAACGAAATTTACATCAATAAATCGTGAACAGTAAAATACGAAAAAAAAACAACACACTTTTTGACGTTCAAACAGTGAATTCGAATTAATTTGAACGTGACGTATGTATACTTATACATATCATCATTTTCAGCCGTTCACCATCCACTGCTGGATGAAGGCCTCTTCCATTGCTGTCTTTCTTGAGCAATCTGCATCCACTTGACTCCACACATTCTTCTCAATTCATCAGCCCATCTTCCACTCGGTTTACCTTGCTGTCTTTCACATCCTCTCGGATACCATTCCAGTATTTCTCGCGTCCATCTGCTATTCATTCTTCTCGCTATGTGTCCAGCCCATTGCTGAAAAATTTCTTTTAGTATGTAGGTACATATTTAGCATCGAAAATGTTTAGTTAAAATATTTTCATCTTACAAAAAAAGACTATGTTGGTTTATGTGTTTCATTGAAAAACAAATTTTGTGATTTTCGGTGCAGTTACACAAATTCACATAATAATTTTGATAATTCGAGCATACAAACGAATACGTTGCGATAAATTATGTATACAACATTCAAGTTACAAACGTCATGGAAAGGTTATTTATTTGTAAACGAAGCAATTTGTGTCGCAAAATATAATGAATACGGTTTCAATTGAAAGATATCGATTTATTAGTTGGATGAAATGCATTATGATGATAAATACGTCTTTCTCGGAAATATGAACAGTTTATTCGAACGTGAACTTTTGAAAGTTTGAAAAATCATATTGTTGTAACAACGGAATTTTCACGTACGATCAATATGATTTTATTTTTATATGGCCAAAGCTTATTTTTCTTTTGCATTGAATGTTTTTTTGAATATGTATAATTGTACATATTATCCGGAAAATGACTGAGATATTGGAATATATGTATGTACACATTACTGTACGTTTTTGTGGTTGCGTGCAAGAATAGCGCTTTCAGGATACAAATGTATACGAATAAATTACAACACAAGTGGACAATTCAATTTAGTAATTGGCCTATAATAAATGTACACGCTTTACACAACATTTGAATTGATTCATAAAATAAATCATACATGCGAGAGTTTTTCGAATACAAATAAAATAAAACCCAAAGTGGAAACAGATTGTGGAAGATGAAGGGAAAAAATCGCAATAATACGAATGAGAATTCATTTAATATTACATAAATGTATTATGGCAACGGTGAAACATCAAAACGGTGAACGCGAACCGTGAAATACTTTATTTTTTAAAGAAGTCATTTTCTTTCGCTTTCTCCCTTTGTTTCCTTTCCACCGGATAATCACTTTCATTTTTCTCAGAGTCGTAGTAGCGTTTTCACGACCGAATTTGCCCTCTTTTTTTTATACCGTGTGCTCGCTTGAAATACGTGTAAATACATAATAAAACAAAATGCACTCAAACATTGTCAATGATACTTGGCTAATAACTCATTTCGTAAATTAATTACTACATTGAATTAAGTGTGTGATCGAACTCAAGACAGTATCGTTCTAACCACTGAGCTATGCAGTGGTTATCCACGCTATATACATAATATAAAACCATACTACAGCTGGCAACTCACGCCATACCCAATACTGTCAAACGTGCCACGGCTGTTCCGCTAATATACATACATACAAAGTTGTTTAACAATGGACACTTTGAACATATACGATACAATGTTTATAGTCTATCCATACTATGTACATGTTATTTTTTAATAAAATTGAAAATTGCATCACTGCATCATCGTTACGCTAAATTTATGGATCAATTTCGTCACTGCGGAGCGATTAAAGTTGGCGACCTTTGACGACCGACACATCATAATGTTTGATCGATTATTGACGACCTTTCCTTCGTCGACCTGAGAAGTTTTAGGGCCGAAACCCCTACCCGAGATACCTACTCTCTAGGCTCCCTAAAATATTCACCGATTCCTTTGCGCAATATTGATTTTCACCGCACGCTGTATATGAGAATTTTATTTTTTTTTTTTCCCGTCCAAACTTACCATCCCTTATTTCTTCGATGTGCTGCGAATAAATATTTAACACAATCGAAAGAAGAATCAAGCCTACCAAAAATACATCGTACGACGTACATACATGTGTACTATGTCTGTGTAAAAGTTTTTAACATTACCGTCGAATCACATGACACAATCGCACTGTTGCGCGTTAAGCTTTTTTACATACATAGTTTGGACTGGTGAGCTTTCAACGTTGGAAAAGCTAAAGAAAATTACATACCTAGCAATGCCATACTTTTCTTTGCAATTTTTCTATTGTTATTTCTTTCCGTGACCTTCTATGGTTATTTTCGTACGTGAAAACAAGTGGCTTTCCTTCCGAGGAAAAGTATAAAATATAATACACATTTATTTTCTTATTAAGCTATCGCAATTAAAAATAAGTAATGGGGCATTCAACGCTATTTCTAGACTCTTTCTTCGCGGTTAAAGCTATGACGTAGTTGGGAAATCTTCAGACTTGGCGCAAACGTATAAACCTCAAAAAATACGAAAAATTCATTTTCATCCATTCATCACCCACTGCTGGACGAAGGCCTCTCCAATCCTCTTCCGTTCTTGTCTGTCTTGAGCAATTTGCAACCACTCGACTCCACACATTCTTCTCAATTCATCAGACCATCGTACACTCGGTCTACCTTGCTTTCTTTCACATCCTCTCGGATCCATTCGTTTCGCTACGTGTCCACTCCAACTTTTTCACACGTTCCGCTTTAGTCATACTTCTTACCCATGTACTCCTTTTACGATCTCTTCTTGTTATACCAAACATACATCTTTCCATGCTTCTCTGTGTGCACTGGATCTTGCGTAGCATTATTGAATTTAACATCCACGTTTCACATCCATACGTCGCGACTAACAGTATGCCTCATTTTTTAAGCATAGCGGGATGTTGGATCTAAAAACTGTGTTCATTCTTCCAAAAGCGCTCCATCCTAGTTTCATTCTTCGTCTTATTTCTTCTTCTTTACATCCAGTATAGATATAAATATGTAGCTATTTTTGTAATATCATCATAAAAAGTATACATATAAGAGCTTGTATAATATATATTTGAATTTAATGATTAAATGCTACGTGTGACGGTTGAAAAGTTTATAGAACTGTGTTGATTTAAAATTTTGTCATTGTTTTACATCGAAATTCGTATTTTTTTTTTAATAGCTTATACAGAATAGGATCATTTTCTTTGATTAATACCAAAAAAATTATAATTTAATTATACTGAATGATAATCATGCGTAATTGAACGCGCGCACTTGGACCAAAATCGCACAATTCCAAATACGTTCACACCCAACACATATATATACCGACGGTTCTTTTACGAAACGCATTAATCAGTAGCTAAATAATGAATGCATCACAATGCGCTGTTTATGCAAACAAAGGTGTGCACTTATGCAATACATAATTATGTACATATGTATGTATAAACGAGACGACACGCGAAGGACGCCAGGCGAAACTTTTTCGTTGAACGTTTCGACACAGTCGACTCGTCACAATGGAGTTGTGTGTTCGTGCAGTTAAATTTGACATTTCCGCAATTTTAATAATCGCATTGCAAAAGTACGAAAACTGGCTAAAAATCATCCCAAAGTCGACCCGAGCGAAAATCGGTAACGATGATTGAAAATCGCAATTGAAAATTTCTAACGCGTCGGATCGCATTTGAATTGTTGTTTTCGTATGAATATTATTATGTTATTTGTTGTAACTCGTTACGGCATAATCGTCAATGGTTATTCCGAGAATTTCGCAATAACAAACACACACAAAACAATGCAAAATAAGCGCGCCGTAACAAACGTCACTGAGCTTTTATTTATTTACTCGTCAGAATGTTTCCACTTCTCCCCCGTACACTTTTTTCGTTGTATTTTATTTTTCATTACATAAAAGTAAACTTTGATGTATTTATTCGAAGCGAATGAATTGTTAATTAAGCGTTTTTTTTTTTTTTGCTTCAGACCCCTATATACATAGCGCCGTTGTAAGGCTTTCGCAGACAAAAAGCACATTTTACAATTTATACGGTGGAAAAACGAGTTACGAGCTTTTCACTTTGCGAATATTGTGTATTAGAATATTGTGCCAATTACGTGTTTTTAATTTTAAATTGTTTTCCAAGCGTGGTATCTGGAGTGAGTCCGTTTTCATTTTGCAATCGTTAATTTTATGGCCGAGTTTTACGATACTTTTTAAACTGAAAACTTTTACGTTTCATTGCTAAAACGTAAAGGTGTGCTACTTTTCGTCTATTCAAGGCTGATTACGTTTACGATACTTATTCAGTTGATATTTCAATTATTAATACATAATATACAAAACACACTAATGAATATTTTCCACATCCTAAATACCTCTTTTATTTGATTTCACAATTAACATTTATAAAAGGCCAACATTTGATTGTGATGTTTTCACGCTTGTTTTGATCACTAAAAAGTTGATTATTTACTTACTTTAAACATACTATACTTACTATATATGTACATACATATGTATTGAGTGGGTCAGAATTAGTAATAATTTTTGGGTAACTCGGATAACTCAAAAACCTGATTTTTTGTTGCACAGTATTCATCATCATCATCATCATTGTCTGTTTTGAGCAATCTGCATCCAGTTAACTACACACATTGTTCTCAATTCATCAGCCCATCGTCCACTCGGTCTACCTTGCTTTCTTTCACATCCTCTCAGATACCATTCTAGTATTTCAATTTAACTTCAACTTTTTCACACGTTCTGCTATATCTGCCACTTTGCTCATACTTATTACCCATCTATTCCTCTTACGATCTCTTCTTATTATACCATGCATACACATTTGCATGGTATAACTGTGCGCACTGGATCTTACGTAGCATTATTTAATTTAGCATCCAAGTTTCACATCCATACGTCATAACTGGCAGTACGCATTGGTCGTATGCCTTCTTTTTTAAGCACAGCGGAATGTTGGATTTAAAAATTATGTTCATTCTTCCAAAAGCCCTCCATCCTAGTTTCATTATTCGTTGTATTTTTTATTATCATTTCAAAATTTGCTTATCTTACAACCCACTTAATTTTTTAACTATACTATTATCGCTTTTTTATGTAACCGATACGAGATAGCCTTAATAAATTTATGTATTATTATTAATATTATACATACAATATATTATTAGATACATTCGTTTATTTGTCCTTTTTTGTAATTTCCATACAGTCTACTATTTTTATATTTCTATATCCGCTGTATCTATGTAATAAAATAATATAATTATGTAGATTATATGCCCAATTTTCTATATACATACATACATAAGTACATATAATATTTTATACTGCTATATAAAATTAAACTTAATAGACTTGGGTCAAATATATGTAGCTTTAAAAATTTAAGAGCGCCATTACGTTTAATTAATTTTACACATTGCAACAATCTGGAAATCAGCATGGGCACTATTATTATTATTATTTCCGGAAAATTCGATGAAAATCGAGGCTTCGATTGCGTGACTGTGTTTTGGTAGCGAGTGGTTTAAGTAACGCCACGGAAAATTGATTCATACACATTATATTTGTGAACTGAAACCTGGCGCGTACATAAATCATAAATATTTTATGTATATTATCATTATATTACTTTATTGTTACAGCACTCGCATTAAAGGCGTTAATCACTCGCGCATATTAGAATTACATATATGCAAAACCGTATTTAAAGTAAAAAATATACCTACAACTGAATTTGGTCGGTTAATTCGTAGTAATTGGTATATTTCTGGATTTACTAAGTCTCGACATGAAATCTGAAGGAGTTAACGTTTCATTGAATTACTGTCAATATGCATTGTATTTAATATTAGCTTTCGTTAAATTTACTCACGTGTCGCGTTATTACGCTTTAACGTTAACGTAATAATAAATATGCATACGCGAAATGAAATGTATTAAAAACGTACGTGGAAATTAATTGCGATTTTAATCGTAAATTACTCACTCACTCCCGGGGCTCGAATTAATAATAATATTACTCGTGCTTAATTAAAATTAAAAAAAATGCTTTTCGACACGAAAGCAATGCCGATGTTGAATACGTTACGATGGAACAAAATATCAAAAAAAAAAACGGTAGATTTTATCGGTTTGAAAGATTCGAGTATAAAATATCACTTTGCACGGTGGGCCAAAACTAATCACCTTATTTTAAATCGGTTTTATTTCTTTAAATTACTTTCCAATATTATGCTTAAGTAATTTATTTTAATTTTACGTGGAAATATTAGCATAAAATATAGCCAACTGTCTTCAAGGTTACAAGATTTCAATTTGATTGAAAGTTTACTAAAATATGTTTCACTAACTAACTACATACATACATACATATGTAGGTACGTCTTTCATAAGACATAATCCGTTATTTGCGTTATAGTTATCCGATATTATATTGTAGAGATGGTTGATAGTAATTTATACCTAGGACAATTGGTGAATAATAACGGATGTAAAGAAGAAGACATAAAAAAACGAAGAATGAAACTAGGAAGGAGTGCTTTTTGAAGAATGAACATTGTTTTTAAACATTCCGCTATGCTTAAAAAATGAGGCATACGACCAATGCGTACTGCAAGTTATGACGTATGGATGTGAAACTTGGATGCTAAATTCAATAATGCTACGTAAGATCCAGTGCACACAGTTATACCATGCAAAGATGTATGCTCGGTACAACAAGAAGAGACCGTAAGAGAAATACATGGGTAAGAAGTATGACCAAAGTGGCAGATATAGCAGAACGTGTGAAAAAGTTGATGTGGACACAGCCAGAAGAATGAATGGCAGATGGACGCGAGAAATACTGGAATGGTATCCGAGAGGATGTGAAAGAAAGCAATGTAGACCGAGTGGACGATGGGCTGATGAATTGAGAACAATGTGTGCAATTAACTGGATGCAGATTGTGCAAGACAGACAGGAATGGAAGAGGATTGGAGAGGCCTTCATCCAGCAGTGGATGGTGAACGGCTAAAAATGATGATGGTGATGAATACTGTGCAACAACAAAAAAATCAGGTTTTTGAGTTATCCGAGTTATTAGTAATTTTGACCCACTCAATACGTATGTATGTACATATATGATAATGTAATTTGTTGGTTATGAGATTTAGTGTTTAAAGTAAGTAAATAATCAACTTTTTAGTGATCAAAACAAGCGTGAAAACTTCACAATCAAATATTGCCCTTTTATAAATGTTTATTGTGAAATTAAATAAAATATATATGTATGGAAAATATTTATATATTTTGTATATTATGTATGATGATACATATGTAGTTATCCGTTTGGAAAAATACTACAACATCAATGAAATAACATTTAATGAACTTTCAAGTGATGTTTATTTTATCACCCTGGTGTATATGTATTTATTTTTAAAACACAGGTATCGGTTTTTTCGCATCCGCTGTGCATAGTGAGTGCAATCCGTTTCAACAGCACATCGCGCATCGATGCGTTCAAATTCGTAACATTCAAAACTCAATTCACACAGAGCCGAAACGAGATAAATCGACTGGGATACGTCAGAATAAAACGAAAAAATAGAGCATTGCATCCAACTTGTGAAACCATTCGCTACACCATACATACGTACGTATATTTACAAAGTAGATAATCAAAGCGCATTCGATTGTACACGTTCTGTTTGATCGGCGCGCGTTTGATTAATGCGTCAAAGGTTTTCCCATCCGATACGGAAACGGGGCTGGAAAAGGACCACCTGTCCTTGCCCAGAACCAACCCACCGTCTTATTCCTCATCCCCAACCCCATGGGAAGAGGGATGTGGGGGTAGGAAACTGTGGAAATGGGAGCTCAGATGGAAAGGGATCAAATGGCTGAGAGCGGTAAAGGTGACACTCCCTACGCTGTGGAAACGACGTCGTCTCAAGCTGCCTTTCATGTTTAGGGAAGATTTCATGTAAATAGGGCTACATCCACCGCTACAGACCTTTTTACATTTTGTCTATCGTGCCATTATCTGTGAGTGGGCTCTCTCTCTCTCTTTCCCTCTGTCACTCGCCAAAAAGTCAAAAAGCCAAAAGGCGAATTCAAATTAAGCCCCCACCCGTAACCGAGAGGCGACTTCTTTTTGATGCCAATTTGTTAAAAATGTATCAAAGTTATTCTAAAGGCGAAAGATTGATTATGAAATTCTAAAACGAATTATTCAATAATCTGGCTGTATAGTTACGGTGACCATACGTCCTTTATTTAAGAGGACCAGTGCTCGAATTCAGCGGGAGCGGCAGGGAGCGGGCGTTCCCTTTCGTGAGATTTGAAAACGTAGCGCTCCCTTTCGTAAAAACCAAAATTTCCGTGCTCTTTCAATAATTATTGCCGAAAAAATGTTAGAAGGTGAATTTTTTTTACATTTATGACTCCTAAATCACAATCTTTGACTGAAAGTTAAATTCTTTACATTTCAATTCCGACAAAGGTATCTTATCTGTAGCCAAAAGCCATTTGAAATATTATTATGTTTTGAAAAAGCTGGATGCACTTGTGTTACTTGAAGATAACATTTAGAATTCGAGGGTTTTTATGCGCAAAAAGTTTTATTGCTTTATGGTCGGCACTGTCTGTCACACTATGGTCAAACTGCAAAGGGCCTCTCTCGATAATTTACGATATCTTTCTTTGAATTATCGGCTTTCTTATTTTAACAAAACTTCTAAAGCAGCTGTACCGCTACCATTATACTAAAGGAACCAAAATTTCAAAATACTTCAGTCTTGCCTGTCCCTCTGATGAGAGAACTTGAATTTACCGAACGTATTTGCAATTTCAATCTATCATCGGGAATCGCTTGATTATTTTTTTTATTTATATTTTATTACTGCACTTCATCACTACATTTTCTATACAAATAGTTAAAAAAAAAAGGTCGTTTGATATTTTTTGAAAATTATCGAGCGCTCCCATTCGTGAAAATTTCCATTTCGAGCACTGAAGAGGACAGTCCTTTATTTCACCGCTCTGTCCTTTAGATTTATTTATTTTCTAAAATTGTCCTTTTGTCATTTATTTTGTGAAGCTGACTATCGCCGTTTCACCGTAGTTCAATGTGTAAATCACAACTCCGTGTTTTCGGAATCAGGTAGAGTGCCAACAATAAATAACCGTATTATATTAGCAGCGCAACACTACAAATGATGTTGTTTATTTACAATCACTGGGTCTTAAATACACTTGACGGCGAATTGAGTCGCCTAGTTCCAAATCCCGATAAGTCCATAAAACTCACTTGTTCGCAAACGCGGTTTTTCTGCTACAGACTTATTTGCTTGGTGGCGTTTAAACTCATTTAAACTTAATTTTGTTGATATTAAACAAAATATTGAGATTAGAAACGAGGACTTATCGTTGTTTGTTTCTAAATATGGCTTTTATCAGCTTTTATCCATAGTGCAATTGTCAGTTTTGGAACTAACACTGATTTTCAATATTTTTTTTACGGCGCACTTGGCGGTATTTGGAATAATTCAAGTATAAGGCATCGTTTGAAAACATTCTTAGAACCAGAAAATATTTTATCCTCGTTTTTTATATATTGTGGACTTCTCGGGATTTGGAATTAGGCGACTCAATTATTCGATGGAGTTTCGTGTATTAAAAGTTATGTCACCAATGAAAAGATCGAAGAATGGCGACAAAATGATAAGCCCTGCCCACAAAGATGGGTTGAAATTTTTAAATATTTCACTGATAAACACGTTCCTTTCAAAAACATTTTAAAAATCGTTGAATTTTCCTTATGTCTCCCTAGATCTAATGCCCCTATTGAACGAATATTTTCATTAGTGAACAATACATATGTGGATCAGTGAAAAAACTCAATTAAAAATAGACACATTGGAAGCATGCATTTATACGGGAAACGGGAAACAAATAAATAAAAAAAATATATTTTTGACTTTAAAAATTCGCTAGATAATTAATTATAAGTATTTTAAAGTAATAAAAATCACAATCAATAGAAAAAATATCTGACTATTGATTTCAATACTCGCTTTGAGCACAGCGTTACTATATTTTGAGTTATAGACCGCAAAAGCCAAAAAAAATGGATATTTTTTACATTTTTTAAATCGCAAATATCTCATAAACGAGAGCATATCAAGAAAAATCATTATCGGATTCGAAGGCAGTGAAAATAGAATATAAATGCATTGAATAATTTTCTGGATAGTTGAAAAACAAGGTGTAAATGAAAATAACAAATAACACTGTGCAACAAAATAAACTACCGGAGCGGAGACTAGTCAATCTTTACTGTGTAAGTTTGACCCGCTGAATGTGAATATGATTATGAAATGTATTGGTTGGCTCTTGTTTATGTAATATGAGCGTTAAAAAAATATGGTCCAATTTTTTCCGGTTTTTTTACTTTTGCGGTCTGTGACACAAAATTTTGTACTTTTGCGCTCACAATATTGTAGTATTGTAATTTGAATACAAATTTTAACATAGAAAACCAATCGTTATAAATGTATTAAAATAAATAAAAAAAACTAGACAATATATGTATGTACATAACATAGGTACATATAATAACACCGAAAAAAAATTTTTGACTTAGTATTTTAAAGCTTTCAAATATCATAACTAATAGCAAAAACATCTGACTATTGCGTTTAATACTAATTTTGAACACAAAAGTACTAAATTTTGTGTTACAGATCGCAATAGTCAAAAAAATAGAAAAATTGTCCATTTTTGTAAACGCTCATATCTCACAAACGAAAGCTAACCAACAAATTTCATTGTCATGTTCGGATTCAGTGGGTCAGAATTAATAATAATTTTTGAGTCTCCGCTCGGGTAACTCAAAAACGTTTTTTTTTTTTTGTTGCACGGTGTAATTTATGCATTTTTTCCAAATCAAAATTTATTATTGATGGTTATATGAACATAACATGTGTATCGTATTTTTTCAATCTCAAACTAAACCTGGATGTACCTAGGATTCCTAAACGTTATCGAGCAGAGCAAAGGACTACTTATGTACACTTAAATATTTAACAATACTTTACGAATATCTTCCATTCTTGGTGAATTATGAACTGTTTAACTATGAATATCTTCAAATTTACGTTCCCCAGAGAAAATTGGGTTGCTCGTTGCAACGATCAGACATCTTAAGCTTATTCAGGATGAGTTTGGGACTGAAGGAAACTACCTAACTTACATATGTTGTCTACCATAAATAATAAATTTGCATGGTTTGTATGCATAAATCTTGTGATTTTCATACATTCAATAGGTAATAAATCAACAAGAAAAGTTATATCTCAAAGGTGAACTATTTTTGGAATCGCATAGTGTAATCGAGTATAGCATAATTCTATCACAGTTTATAGGTGAATCACATTCTTGTCGTAACTATTGAGTTTTAAATAAATACGAATTATATAGTGCATAAATGGTTAGGAAAATGTAAACGTTGCTCACCGACTGTCGATATTTACGATATTTATAATTCATGAAAAAATTACACAGGTATAAAGTTGAGGGGTTTGCAACGTCACTTTAGCTGACAGATCGATATTTTCCATGTGGTTTAACGTGCAAATTAGTGATTCAATACACTACAATTTACGTTTGAATAAACGGTTTGCTTAACTAACGGGCAATTTTTAAAATGACTGACCATCTTTTCCAATTGATACCTCTCACTTATAATGGATCACATATATCACTTTGAATATGTGATTGTATTGAAGCCTTTATACGCTATAATAAAATGAGATAACCCGCACAGATCTAATCAATAATCTTCCATTGCAATAACAACAAATGAAATGCATCTGTTGCGATATGGTTTTATCGCACAAAGTCAATTTGTTATATTATATTGTACTATAAAATATAATATACATACTTTTATTCAGACAAAAATGTCATTTGGATAATAAGAACGTCACAAATAACACTATTATCGTCTTATTGCGAGCGGAAAAGAGGCTGTATAGGCGTCAAATAGGAGACGATTTCGTATCAGAAGACGAGGCATAAAAACATAATGAAAATTCCGCTGCATCTAGCAAAAGAAAAATCTAATATTCCACCAAAAACATTAGTTTCATTTAAAATGCTCAAACAATTACGTGTTTTCTTTGGGAATTCGTAAAGATTCCTTTGCGGTGGAAAACTAAAAAGTTTCTTTAAAAAAAGAATTTTATATAACGTGTTTTGTTACGTGGCTATAAAAGCGAATAAACGACCAAAATACGCAATATATGTACGTTCTGTATTTAGACTTTTTTACAATTAAAACAATTTCATACGCCATGAAAGAACATTGTAAAGGTATATAAATACAAATTTTAAAAATAAATTTTAATCGCTTGACATCACCTTTTATACATACATACATATGTATATAATTATATGTACATACACATATAGAAAAGAAACCGTACAAAGTCAACAATCGAAGTATCATAGGCGTGTATAAATAGAATGAGAAACTATTTCAATCCAGTTTATAGTGAAATTGTTTTCAATTAAATATATGCGACTCATTAAGCTCTCTATATTAATTGTAGAAAGACTGTCACAAAAGATTGTTTTGAAATCAGAAATTTTAAGAAAACAAATTTGTCACAAACTGAAGAAGCCATGCATTTATTTCAGTACCAATTTCAATCTTAAATATCTTTCAAACTACAAAGCTTGGGACATTGTAATAAAAACAGTTTAATACATAATCCTCTTGGAATGATTAAAACAAATCAATATGTAACAATTATTTCATTTAAGTAAATGGATTACACAATTAAGCAACGAAAGTATGAAAGTAGAATTAAAAATTAATTTTAATACATATAACTAAAATTATGTTTAATGAATTTTGCACGCAACTGTAAATAATGATATTGTAGAGATAGTTGATAGTTATTTATATTTAGGACAATTGGTGAATATGACTGGTTGTAAAGAAGAAGAAATAAAACGAAGAATGAAACTAGGATAGAGTGCTTTTGGAAGATTGAACATCCAACATTCCGCTGTGCTTAAAAAAGAAGGCATAAAAGTATGGAAATATGTATGCTCGGTATAACGAGAAGAGATCGTAAGAGGAATACATGGGTGAGAAGCATGGATGGCAGATGGACGTGAGAAATACTGGAATGGTATCCGAGAGGATGTGAAAGAAAGCAAGGTGGACCGAGTGGATGCAGATTGCTCAAGACAGACAGGAATGGAAGAGGATCGGTGAGGTCTTCATCCAGCAGTGGATGGTGAATGGCTGAAAATGATGATGATGATGAGACAAGAAAGAAATGGTTAAGTAAATGCAGAATATCTTCGTCACACATGCAACTTTCACAAAAATTCGGACCAAAAACAATTTTTCAAAAAAACTGACAGTACCACTTAAAATAGAACATTGTTGCAATATTTCAATAAAACAATACTTACTCCATGATGGTACATAAAAATAGCAATTTCAATAAAGAACAAAAATTTCTATATTAAGTAAAATTGCCTTTTTCGCGTAACAAAAGAGTGCTTAAGGCCGGGCGCACACTGGATACGTATTCGTACGAATTCGTGTCGTACGTATGTTGTTTTCTCTCACACGTATGGCGTTGTCTCACGCCCGGGATAATGCATAATGAACGCACGACTTTTGTGACTCATACCCAAGTTTATACTGTAATACATTTTATAAGGACGTTTTACTTGCTCATTCACAATATATATGTGTATATAATTTTTTTTTTGGTCAAGCACAATGCGGTTACCGAAATTGACCCCTCGAATGTGCGGTGTCACGCCTGGTTCCTTCACCCCCTGTGCTAAATATTTAATTCAGAGGTGAAGGTAGGTCCCAGACGGGTCCCTAACCCAACCCCTACCCCTAACGTTTCAGCCAAAACCACCCCCAAAGGTGAGCGCGTCCATCTTCATACATTTTTCATTTAATCGCTGTTGATGAACGCCGCAAACCGTAATTGCCATAATAATCCAAACGCGTACATTTCCTTCTGTATACAATATATGTACATGAAATACATACGAACGGCTTAAATTACAATACTCATTCTACACGTACTATATACATATATCTATGTATGTATATATATAAAAATCAATGTCTGTCTGTCTGTTTGTTTGTCCCTTATAGGCTCCTAAACCACTCAAACTTTCAGGACTTATTGTGATCATGCCGGGGATGGTTCCTGTGAAAAAAAATCAGGAAAAAACGGGAACGGGAACGGGAACGGGCCTGCTCACGCGTCAGATAACGTACTAAGAACGGGAACGGGAACGGGATCGGGAACAGGATCAGGATCGGGAACGGGCCTACTCACGCGTCAGAAAACGTACTAGGAACGGGAACGGGAACGGGATCGGGCATTGCAACGCATGCCGGGTCAGCTAGTATGTACATAAAAATTGATTCTTGTCTTGTGTGTCCGTCATATATGTATGTATGCTATGTACATTGATCTTTATACGAACCGTCCATTTTGCAAAGTGACCAACCACTACTGCGCACTACAGTTATTCGGAACTTAAGACACTCGCACACGTCTGCGAATTCGTATTCGCATAGCGAAGAAACGCACGAAAAATCACGCGTTTTGACATGGTGGGGAGTTGTATCGCATACACCAGCGGTCGCCAACCGGTGGTCCGCGAGAGAATTTTCAGACGCCAAAATCATTTTCAGACGCCAAAATCATTTTCAGACGCCACCATCCACTCCTGGATCAAGGCTTCTCCAATCCTCTTCCATGCCTCTCTGTCTTGAGCAATCTGCATCCACTTGACTCCACACATTCTTCTCGAATCATCAGCCCAGCGTCCACTCAGTCTACCTTGTTTTCTTTCACATCCTCTCGAATACCATTCCAGTATTTCTCGCGTCCATCTGCCATCCATTCTTCTCATCCCATTTCCACTTCAATTTTTTCACACGTTCTGCTATATCTGCCACTTTGCTCATACTTCTTACCCATGTATTCCTCTTACGATCTCTTCTTGTTATACCAAGCATACATCTTTCAGTGCTTCTCTGTGTGCACTGGATCTTACGTAGCACTCTTGAATGTAGCATCCAAGTTTCACATCTATACGTCATAACTGGCAGTTTTCATAATGCATAATGAATATATCGTTTATTTATTATCATTATAAGGTGATATCCAACTTTTTGCAAATAACTTGGAGTGCAAATACAAGTGTAATTACCATTTCATATTTAGAATATTATTTTTATGGAAAAAAAACATGGTAGTGGTCGAGATTTTTGAAATCAAAAATTAAAAACTATTTTCAATCTAAAAATGTATTCGGTTAATGCCAAATACTTACAGCTAATCTGTATGTTTGTTCCTTGTACATTTTTACACCGTTTAATAAAAGAAAACCAAACTTTGCAGATGAACTTCCTTTGATGCAGCTTCTTAAGGCGCTCATACACCTTAGCGAAATCATACACCGATTATACATAATTCGCATCGGGGCGAATTAACGACGATTTGACGCAGCGATTTTGCTAAGGTGTGTGAGCGCCTTTATAGAATACTCGAGTGTAATAGAACATTTTACGTTTTGTTTCGTGACAAGTGACAAAACAATAATTCATAGACTATTTTCAGTTAAACACGCACACGAGCAACGCCGTGTACTACAGCTAGCATAAGTGTACATATGTATATGTATAAATTCCCAACGAAACCTTCGATGCATTCTTTATCAGTTATTGAAACTATACAGCTTGCTGATTTTTTTTTTTTTGAGATCAAACGTCGCGCTATTGTTCTCAAATTTGCGTACACCTTGTGCATTTTCTATTCAAATACATCTGTTCAATTGAATAATAAATACGAAGGGCTCATAAGAAAACGCATTGTTCCCGTGTCTCTCCCCTCCCTCTATTTCTCCCCACTCATTCGTGGGAACGATTGCCTCGTGTTAAATTCAATCAATCGCATACAAAAGTATTCCATTTGCGAATTCAACATACTGTATTGAGAGAGGGTGCAATCTATGTAGAGTTGTCCGAAGTATAGGTACATAAATTGTAGCTGGCTATTAATAATAAATTAGTAAATGAATGTGTACCTTAGTTGAGTGAGACACTGTGTCATTAGTATTATAATAGTACTTGTTGTGAAAAGTGCTATAAATTTACTTTAAAAGATACTATGTACAATAGAAGTTTATTTTGTTTACATTTTAAATTCGATGTGCTAAATTTCATTTACTCGTCATTTATTACAAGGTATGCGTTTTCAAATGAAAATACTCTATTGAAATTACATTTTAATTGTAAAATCCAATCAATTTATATTATTGATAAGCTTTACATTTTCAATTTAAGAAAATTATTAATACAACGATCTATGTAAATGTTTTTCATTGAATTATGATCCAATTGATTATAATACTTTCATTGGTTTACATTGTTTTAGAAAAATACTCGAATAACCTTTCAACTTTAAAATCTAATTAGCCCCCTTGCTTTGAGTTTCATAAATATTTCTACAAAATAGTTGAATTAAAAAAATAATAATTAAGTCCTATTAATTAACCTGTGAAATTTCATAATAACTGAACATTGAACGTCCGTGAAATTTGAACTTAAATTTTTAGTATACGTATTTCTCAGTACAGTATGATTTTAAAATCGTTATTAATTCGATAGATCGTAATAAAACCCAACTGCCCAAAAGAGGCATGCACTTATTCTATCCGTCATATTTGACGGCATATACATACATACATATAACAAGCATTCGCCTCAAAATGCGAAACCCCCAGCAATAAGGAAACGTGCAATACGGATGAAACTTCCCTTTCCGGGCGAGTTTGGCACTTCGGTTTGCTAAATATCTTCCATGATCATTAGCAAAGTTGTCCGACGGAGATAATTTTAGGTGTGTTATTTGCGAAGTCGTACAATAATGACTACCTATGTGTGCATGTTCGTTTACTTGAACATGTATTATATTTCAGAGAGAGCGTCGAATGTGTCCCCAACACTTTGCCCACCATTAAAACTTCAGCCTATACATACAGCGAACGGTCAAAACGGACAATCGCAATGCTAATTAGAACACCGCTGATCAAGCAAGCAATTATACGAATATATAAACTCTTTGTTTTGTGAATTTTGCACGCAAAACGTAGTCACGGTAGGTAATCATATTGTAGAGATAGTTGATAGTTATCTATACCTAGGACAATTGGTGAATATGAATGGTTGTGAAGAAGAAGAAGAAGATATAAAACGAAGAATGAAACTAGGATGGAGCCATAGATGTTCCATAAAAATGTTCCGACTCTAACTAAGATATAATAAAGTATACAAATCCTAGTTGTGGGAGTCAAAGTGTTGAAAAAAAGATTACTTCATTGTTATTCGAGTCTCGGGCTCTGTCCATTCATCCTTAGAGCGATATTACACTTAGCCACCCCACCAACACCCGATTTTTTTTGAACCTCGACTACCAGATAGATATACAGGTTTAGATGGTACGTATTAGATTGTGCGATTTTCTGGTGTCTAAAAAATTTCTTGGAAGTCAATGTTCGACGAAAAAAACCTTCACCAAAAACCCTTTTCTGACCTTTTTTTTTCGTCGTCGTACTCAATTATTGTCAACGCAACGCAACGTCAACGCAATTGTTTCGAAAACAATGAAATTCAGAAAGAAATACGAGAGGTTGAATTTTATATATTTTCTACGTCTACATAGAGTACCTATGTACATAGTTTCGTATAACTTCCTAGACCTATTTTTTTTTTGTATGAAGATTGTGAGATGAGCACGTAGCTTGGTGAGTGAAAAGTGGTGCAATGAAATAAGATGCTCGCCACCATAAAAAAAAAAAAAATCTGGTGCTGGTGTTGTTGCTCAATGTAATATCGCTCTTAGAGCGATATTACGCTTGGCCACTTCACCAACAACCAGATTTTTTTGACGGTGACAAGCATCTTATTACATTGCACCACTTTTACTTCACCAGCTACCTGCTCATCTCGTAATCTTCATACAAAAAAAATAGGTCTAGGAAGCTATACGAAAACTAGGTACTCTATGTAGTAGTATCTAGACGTAGAAAATATATAAAATTCAATCTCTCATATTTCTTTTTGAATTTCATTGTTTCGAAACAATTGCGTTGACGTTGCGTTGCGTTGACAATTGAGTACGACGATGCAAAAAAAAAGGTCAGAAAAGGGTTTTGATGAAGGTTTTTTCATCGAACCATTGACTTCAAGAAATTTTTTATGCAACAGAGAATCGCACAATCTAATACGTATCATCTAAACCTGTATATCTATTTGGTTGTTGGTGTGGTTGCTAAGTGTAATATCAGCCTTATCCTACTCTAGCTACGATTTTTGTCGACCTAAAAGTATGAAGGGGCATATCTACATGTATGTATGTAGCACTTTTGGGAGAATGAACATAGTTTTAGATCCAACATCCCGCTATGCTAAAAAAAGAAGGCATACGACCAATGCGTACTGCCAGTTATGACGTATGGATGTGAAACGTGGATGCTGAATTCAAGAATGTTACGCAAGATCCAGTGCCCACAGAGAAGCATGGAATGATGTACGCTTGGTATAACGAGAAAAATCGTAAAAGGAATACATGGGTAAGAAGCGTGACCAAAGTGGCAGATATGGCGGAAGTGGACACATATTATTACACGGTATCCGAGAAGATGTGAAAGAAAGCAAGGTAGACCTAGTGGACGATGGGCTGATGAATTGAGAAGAATGTGAGGAGTCGAGTGGGTGCAGATTACTCAAGACAGCAGTGGATGGTGAACGGTTTAAAATTACGATGATGATGATGATGATAAACTCTTTGTCAATCAGTCTCTATGTCTCTATGTCTACATGTGTCCACATATTATTACACGGTCTGACTTATTCTCGAATATATTCAATAACAATTTGAAATCCACTTACTACATAGCGATAGAAACGTACGCGTATTGTAATAAAGCGTAATATTCGAGGATTCTCAAACGCAAATTTCTGTTAACACGTTGCCGTCCAACGCGATGCCTGAATCAGATCTCAGCAGCTACATACATATCTGCAACTTTCTACACATTTGTATGCAGATGGCGAACACACGTTTGGCAGGTAAACAGAAAAAATGGTCTGGTTTCGGTGGTTTTTTGGGGCCCTTTCCTACTCACGACACTGCGAACGCAACGTCATTTATACTCGGAGAACGTTCAAATTCTCCCCCACTCTCCCATTCCTCCTACATTTCCCCTATTTTGCCCTATTTTGCCCTGCCTCTGATAAATTATGTCCAAATGGTGGGACGACAACAAATCAAACGTTGTAACAAGGGAATTTGCCGTTGATAAAGTGTAAAATTGCTATTGTGTGTGGAAGTCGAGGATAGTTGAATCGCTTATTTGTTATTCAGCGTTTAAAAGTCGACCCTCGTATCTTGCTAAATAACGCCTTTTATGTCACTGGGTACAATGATAAAGGCCCTCACCAACTCGAGCGAATAATTTGACGCTTGGCGTCTGCGACGACTGACGCCCCACTTTCGCCGTTGATTCGCACCAATGCGAATTATATCGGTTCGAATGGGACGACAATATGGGGCTTCAGTCGCAGACGTCAAGCGTCAAATTATTCGCTCGGGTTAGTGAGGGCCTTAACTGAAGATTTTCGCCCACTGAACAAGAATATGATTCATGAAAAAAAAAAGTATGTATTTAGCTTTCATTTCATACGTGCTATGTATTTCTATTACGCTCTTTTAAAATAAATTAATTGTATGAAATGCGTCAGCCCAATGGTAAGAGGGACTACACAAATGTATTTATCCGCTCACGAATAATAATAATCCGCTCCGGTTTGTGAGGCCTTTAAGGCGCTCACACACCTTAGTTAAATCGCTGCGTTAAACTGACGCCCTATATCGTCGTCGATTTGCACCAATGTGAATTATATCGATGCGAATGGGACGACGATAGGGGCGAAAGTTTGACGCGGCGATTTCGCTACAATGTGTGAGCGCCTTTTAGTCTCTTGAGCAAAGGTTCGATCCGCGTATATCGAAAGGTTTTCTCGATGGTTTTCGACCTTAAATATCTTCATTGGCAAGATCTGAATATTACTAAATCCATATATGTACATACGTACATATGTAGGTACTAGTCTCCTGCTAGAATTTTCCAATTAAAGGCGCTCACACACCTTAGCGATTTCGCTGCGTCAAACTGACGCCCCTATCGTCATCCCATTCGCACTGATATAATTCGCATTGGTGTGAATCAACGACGATAAAGGACGAAAACTTGACGCAGCGATATCGCTCGGGTTTGTGACGACCTGTTTTTACTTAATTGTGAGACGGACCACAGAAATTGGCACAATTTAAAAAGTCCTCCCTATCCACCAAATCATTGTCCACTCTTTTTAAGTCAAATCTTTCTCTAGATACAGGTTGAAGCGAACCACACACACACAAATATGCATTTTTAGTATACAGGCTGATGCAAATTTTTTTTTAAATATTTAATTTTAACTTTACCTTTAATAATACCCCACAGAGTAAAACCCAGTATAGGGTTTAATTCTGGGTGGTAGGCGCAGTACACAATGTCTGTGATCTTCCAGGATTTTGTCAAGTACCCACAAATTTTTGGTAATTTGGCTTATTCTTTAGTATTATGTCATATAAAATGGGTTTTGTGTTTTGTCAAGTGGTGGAGGCAACGCCACCTTCAAAAGAATAAAATACCTAGGCATTTTATACATTGCGAGAGTTCACACTTTACCTGCAACATACATACATACATATCATCATCATCATTTTCAGCCGTTCACCATCCACTGCTGGATGAAGACCTCTCCAATCTTCTTCCATTCCTGTCTGTCTTGAGCAATCTGCATCCACTTGACTCCACACATTCCACTCAATTCATCAAGGTCTACCTTGCTTTCTTTCACATCCTCTCGGATACCATTCCAGTATTTCTCGCGTCCATCTGCCATCCATTCTTCTCGCTTAGCCACTTCAACTTTTTCACGCGTACTGCTATATCTGCCACTTTGGTCATACTTCTTACCCGTGTATTTATTTTGCGATCTCTTCTTGTTATACCAAGCATACATCTTTCCATGCTTCTCTGTGTGCACTGGATCTTACGTAGCATTCTTGAATTTAGCGTCCAACTTTCACATCATAACTGGCAGTACGCATTGGTCGTATGCCTTCTTTTTTAAGCATAGCATAAGCACTCCATCCTAGTTGCATTATTCGTTTTATACATACATATACGTACGTATAATAAAGTATTAAAATAACAAATCGAATCACTTAACCCCGTCTTTCCCTATTAGAATAAAACAATCAACGTACACAAAATAGTAGGTATATATGTACGCAGGTCGGATTTATTCAATGGCGCCAATTAAACGAGGCGCTTCGTTAAGGTGCTAAAGATAAAAAGATGGGTTGAAATCTCCCGTGTAATTGATGCGCCTTACGTAAAAATCTTTTCCCCGAGTCCTTTGTGCTATGGGGGAGCGAAAGGACCCCCACCTAATAGGGCCGTGCTCCGGGAATAGGGGATGGATTAGAAGCGAACGATGCGATGGCAAGACCAAAAAGGAGGGGTGTATTTATGGTGACACAAACTGGGGAATCAATAAAGCGATCCCGTGACATCGGGGACAACTTGCCATTCAAGAGTCCTTTCAACATTGCCGTTAGCCGAAGATCCATATTAAAACGTCCTGAAATATGAAATTTAGGAAAACGTCGCATGGAAATTACTTCTATGCGATTTCCATTAACTTTTTCGTCTGAAGGTGTGACGTATTTGTTATCAAACGTTGCCTCTTACTTATTTTACCGTGTGTTGTACATAGTGAACTATGCTTAAACAAAGAACCAATGCACACAGAGAAGCATGGAAAGATGTACATACGTATGTATGCTTGGTATAACATAAAAAGATCGTAAGCGGAATACATGGAGAAGAAATAAGACCAAAGTGGCAGATAGACACATAGCGAGAAGAATGGATGGCAGATGGACGCGATTAATACTGGAATGGTATCCGTGAGGATGTGAAAGAAAGCAAGGTAGACCGAGTGGACGATGCGCTGATGAATTGAGAAGAATGTGTGGAGTCAAGTGGGTGCAGATTGCTCAAGAATGACAGCAATGAGAGAGGATTGGAGAGGCCTTCATCCAGCAGTGGATGGTGAACGGCTGAAAATGATGATGATACTCCTATACATACATACGTCACGTTCAAATTAATTCGAATTCACTGTTTGAACGTCAAAAAGTGGGATAGCAGAACGTGTAAAAAAGTAGAAGTGGAAACATAGCGAGAAGAATGGATGGCAGATGGACGCGAGAAATACTGAAATAGTATCCGAGAGGAGGTGAAAGAAAGCAAGACAGAACGAATGGAAGATGAATTGATGAATTGCTCAAGGCAGACAGAGATGGAAGAGAATTGGAGAGGCCTTCATCCAGTAGTGGGTGGTGAACGGCTGGTTAGTTGTGGATAGTTATTTATACCTAGGGCGATTGGTTAATGTGACTGGATGTAAAGAAGAATGTATAAAACTAGGATGGAGCGCTTTTGGAAGAATGAACATTGTTATTATTATTGTTGTTATTGTTATTATGTTATATTATGAACATTGTTATTGTTATTCACCGGAATCGAGCGGAATTTTCAGAAATTGAAAACTCACAAAACCTCTCCAGTACTCGAGCTTTCTCTAATTTAAATAAACTAGTATACACAGTGACCATTAAAAGCCGGTGTCGTTTTCAACCAATTATACCTCCAGAACTAATAACGTTATTGTAATGAAAAATAAATCATTTTAAAGCGCATATTGTCCTTTTTCTAACAACCAATTTTGGCATTAATTAATCTGTTTTTCCAAAAATCACAATATATCATTAGAAAGAAGACAGTGTGATCTTAAAAATGTTTTTTATTTCATTAACTTAAATAATCATATTGTAGAGATAGTTGATAGTTACATATTTGGATTCCCAGATCCTGGAACCTCGAGATTGATTTTACCAAAGTTTTAGGATTTCCGAATTAAGTATTGTATGATTCCTTTCTAAATCGCGCAATTTACTGAATTGAAGTTGCATAAATTCACATATTATATTACCTCTAAATATTACCAAAACGAAGTATGAAACTAGGATGGAGTGCTTTTGGAAGAATGAACATAGTTTTTAAATCCAACATTCCGCTATGCTTGAAAAATAAGGCATACGACCAATGCGTACTGCCAGTTATGGCGTATGAATGTGAAACGTAGATGCTGAATTTAAGAATGTTACGCACAATTAAGTGCACACAGAGAAGCGTGGAATCATTTATGCTCGGTATAACATGAAGAGATCGTAAGAGGAATACATGGGTAAGTAGTATAACCAAAGTGGCAGATGGACGCGAAAAATACTGGGATTTGTATCCGAGAGGTTGTGAAAGAAAGCAAGGTAGACCTTGAATTAGAGACTGATGATGCAGATTGCTCAAGACAGACAGGAATGGAAGCGGATTGGAGAGGCCTTCATCCAGCAGTGGATGGTGAACGGCTGAAAATGATGATGATGATTGTGATCTAGGGAATGTGATCCACTGATTTGGTAGACCGTATCACAACTTAATTAAATAAACTGCCAGCAGTTGGCAGCTCCGAATATGGTAATGTTTAAGTAAAGGCGCTCACACACCTTAGCGGTTTCGCTGCGTCAAACTGACGCCACTATCGTCGTCCCATTCGCACCGATATAATCAGCATTGATGCGAATCAACGACGATAGTGGACGAAAAGTTAACGCAGCGATATCGCTAAGGTGTGTAAGTATCTTTATAAAATCTTTAGTCGTACGAGAATACCTTCACTCAAAAGTCAAACGGTTAACGCTCAAACCTCTGAGCTAACCGCCTGGCTTCTTTAACTGCGTAACATTTTCGATTGTACATAATACGCAATTGCGTGCGCGTAATTTTTTTTCGCAAACATTAATCCAAATGACGTTATGAAACGCTAAATTTATTGTGTTATCGGCAGCTGTCGCGTAACTCGACGGAATATGTATGGGGGTGCATGCATTAAATTATGCAAAAACACACATATAATGTACACAAATACACGTCTCTGTTTTATTTATAGGCTGTTGTTGAATTTTCCTGCATTACCGATACTATTTTCGTCTTCATAAATATTTTATATAAACGAAAAACTGGACTAAAGTTTGCAATCTTTACGCATAACTAACAACCTCTGCATGCATACTAGTGTAAATAATATATTGGCGTTAGGCCTTGGAAATGTATTTATATAGTAGTGTTCAGTCGATTTATTCACAGTTTAGTGTAAATGTTAAAGATTATACAATAATTTTTATTTGGAGCGAGTACTATTTATATCCGCAATTATACGTACGTTATTAATATTTTAGTTTTAACGCATGAAATGTGTCAATTAATACATGTATGCATGTATATATTTACTGAATTGCTTCAGCGTTCAAATTTCCAATTATATTAAATTGAGTTCCATATTTAGCGAGAGCTATTAGGTATGTCCACCATCCACTGCTGGATGAAGGCCTCTCCAATCCTCTTCCACTCCTGTCTGTCTTGGGGAATCTGCAGCCAGTTGACTGGACACATTCTTCAATTCATCAACCCATCGTCCACTCGGTCTACCTTGCTTTCTATCACATCCTCTCGGATACCATTCCAGTATTTATCGCGTTCATCTGCCATCCATTCAACTTTTTCACGCGTAGTGCTATATCTGCCACTTTGGTCATACTTCTTACCCGTGTATTTATTTTGCTATCTCTTCTTGTTATACCAAGGATACATCTTTCCATGCTTCTCTGTGTGCACTGGATCTTTCGTAGCATTCTTGAATTTAGCGTCCAACTTTCACATCACAACTGGCAGTACGCATTTGTCGTATGCCTTCTTTTTCCATTCCAATCCAGTATTTATCTCCTCCATCTGCCATCAATTATTTTCGCTGTGTCCACTTCAACTTTTTCACACGTTCTGCTATATCTACCACTTTGGTCATACTTCATTCCTCTTGCGATATCTTCTCGTTACACCGAGCATACATCTTTCCATGCCTCTCTGTGTGCACTGGATCTTGCGTAACATTCTTGAATTACGTCATTGTTTTTTAAGCGCAGCGGAATGTTCTTTGAATTCTTCCAAAATCACTCCATCCTAGTTTTATTTCACCTTCTTTACATCCGGTCATATTCACCAATTGTCCTAGTTATAAATAACTATCAACTATCTGTATAATATGATTATCACAGGCGTGTAACAATACTAGTATTAAAATCATCAAAGCTAAAGTTCGTTTATAATAAGGGTGACTCTGACCTATATTGAGTTACTCGTTTGCGGTGTAGTTACACAAAGTACGCTTTTCCTTAAAACACATAGTAAAAATGCTCACGTTTACCTTCATTAATATTGTATGAATTTTTTAAAGGGGGGGTGTCCATAAAAACCAACAAAAAAAAGGTGAAAAGGAAAAAATCGATATGAAAATCTAAAATCGGCAATGGAGCTGGCGTAATCTTTTTCATAATGATTTCACACACCCCCACCCTATGCGTAACATAAAAGCTGATCATTTTCGCCACTGGAAAGAGTCTCCGTTTTCTCGAATCCCGTATTTGCGTAATAGGATTAATTTTGCCGGCCACGATTTTCGAGGGTTGTGCCGTGTCTCTTCCACATCCCTATTCCCAGCTTCGACCTAACCTTCCCAACCACCCATTTGGTGGATGGGGTTGTTATGGGGGTGTGTGTGAAAAGACTCCCCGTATTCCTGTAACAGTTATGGAGGGGAGCTCGAGTTACTGTATCGCCACAGAACCCAATATGGTGTTTGCTAGTGGATAGGTAGGGTAGCCCTCCCCATGCACATTTGTCTAACCGAAAAACCGCGAGGTTATTTACACTCGGACTCGACTAATATTTCCTGATAAATCAATTGTTATCACTTGGGTCGTATTTTTTGAACGTGGACTTTGTTCGATCCGAAAAAAATCTGCATAGCCTGATATTGACCACTTGACCACTCCACCAATACCAATTTTTTTTTTTGAACCTCGACTACCAGATAGATATACATGTTTAGATGGCACGCATTACACTGAGCGTTTCGCTGGTGTCTAAAAATTTCTTGGAAGTCAAACGTTCGCTGTACAAATCATCGACACCAAATCCCTTTTTTTGCGTCGTCCTACTCGAATGCAATTGTTTCGAGAACGCGTGCTGTGTGATAGATGTGTTTTCGGACCCATTTTTTATAACCAAAATGAAAACGATGATAAATAATTTAGCTGAAAATCATCTTGCAGTTTTTTTTTACACTAAACTACATAGAGTAGTTTTCGAATAGCTTCGTAGCCCTATTTTTTTTGTATGAAGATGAGCAGGTAGCTGGTGACTTTAAAAGTGGTTCAATGTAATAAGAGCGATATTACACTTAGGCTGATATTACATTGAGCAACAAAACGCAACACCAGGTGTTTTTTGAACCTCGGCGACCAGATAGATATACAGGTTCCAATGGTAAGATGTATTAGACGATGCGATTCTGAGTTGCATGAAAATTTCTTGGAAGTCAATGTTCGACGAAAAAAACCTTCACCAAAAACCCTTTTCTGACCTTTTTTTTGCATCGTCGTACTCAATTGTCAACGCAACGCAACGTCAACGCAATTGTTTCGAAAAAAATGAAATTCAGAAAGAAATACGAGAGGTTGAATTTTATATATTTTCTACGTCTACATAGACCTCTTTTTTATAGACGTCTTCCTAGACCTTTTTTTTTTTGTATGAAGATTATGAGATGAGCAGGTAGCTTGGTGAGTGAAAAGTGGTGCAATGTAATAAGATGCTCGCCACCGCCAAAAAAAATCTGGTGTTGGTTTTGTTGCTCAATGTAATATCGCTCTTAGCCACTCCACCAACACCCGATTTTTTTTTAACCTCGACTACCAGATAGATATACAGGTTTAGATGGTACGTATTAGATTGTGCGATTTTCTGGTGTCTAAAAATTTCTTGGAAGTCAATGTTCGACGAAAAAAACCTTCACCAAAAACCCTTTTCTGACCTTTTTTTTGCATCGTCGTACTCAATTTTCAACGCAACGCAACGTCAACGCAATTGTTTCGAAAACAATGAAATTCAGAAAGAAAAATGAGAGGTTGAATTTTATATATTTTCTACGTCTACATAGAGTAACTTGTTTTCGTATAGCTTCCTAGACCTATTTTTTTTTGTATGAAGATTATGAGATGAGCAGGTAGCTTGGTGAGTGAAAAGTGGTGCAATGTAATAAGATGCTGGCCACCGTCAAAAAAAATCGGGTGTTGGTGGAGTGATAGTCAACTGACAAAAGTCGTCATCGTCATCGTTTTCAGCCGTTCACCATCCACTGCTGAATTAGGTCATCTCCAATCTTCTTCCATTCCTGTCTGTCATGAGCAATCTGCATCCACTGCATTTTTTTCAATTCATCAGTCCATCGTCCACTCGGTCTGCCTTGCTTTCTTGCACATCGTCTCGGATACCATTCCTGTATTTCTCGCGTCCATCTGCCATCCATGTATTCCTCTTACGATATTTTCTTGTTATACCATGCATACATCTTTCCATGCTTAACTGTGTGCACTGGATCTTATGTAACATTCTTGAATTTAGCATCCTCGTTTCACATCCATACGTCATAACTGGCAGTACGCATTGGTCGTATGCCTTCTTCCAAAAGCACTCCATCCTAGTTCCATTGTTCGTTTTATTTCTTCTTCTCTACATCCGGTCATATGCAGCAATTGTCCTAGGTATAAATAACTATCAACTATCTCTACAATATGATTATCTACTGTGACTACGTTTTGCGTGCATTTAACATAATTTTAGTTTTATTAAAATTAATTTTTAAGCCTACTTTTATACTTTCGTTGCTTAATTGTGTTGATCTATTTTGTAAATCTACCGAGTTACATGCAACTTTAACCACATATGTCGTTAGCAAATCTTAGGTGGCTCAAAAAAAAAATAAAATCTAAAGATTACAAAAATAACAATTATGGCGCAAAACGGAATCAAGGGGCCTTTTGACAATGGACTATGTTCCATACTAAAAATATGCCGTTGTGGGGAAGCAAGTAGAAATATTAAAAAAAAATAAGTCTTTGTTCATTCATAGCGCTAAAGGCTATCACTAACTTGTGGAATTATGGGTACGTTTAAAGCTCGCACACACTTGTCACACCACACGTGATATGATTGCGCGATGTGACATCGTTGCTGTTAATTGTGACGTGGGGTGGCGTGTTGCAAGTGTGTATCTACGCCATACAAAGCCATAGAAATTCATACGTTTAGGATTTCGTCTGAAGACGTGTATGGCGTGGCGTGTGGTAAGTGTGCGTGAGCCCTTATAGTGGACGCGTGTTACGAACAGCTGTTCTAACGTATTAAGATGAATTCTGAAGCAATTGTGTTCGTCAGAAGTGAGTGGTTAGTATGAGCTGCATGTTGTGAAGAAGTTTTGAAAAATAAATTCAGCACTAGACTGATTAATTCCCGATTGTTCGTAATGAATCGCAATTGTTCTGACAAAAGTCGATTATGCTCTTTCATAGTAAAAATAAAAATTTTTGCTTCTCAAATGATTGTTAAAAATTATGAATTTTACACTTCGTTCTGCTATTGCTGTGGAGTGAAAATAAATTTAAGTAATCGTTGTGTCTAATTTGAGACACTTGCAAATAAATAAAGTTCGTGCATAAAGCTCCCAACTTCCGGTTTATGTAAGCGTTCGGGATAAGCGGTTTACGTTCCGCAAATTGGATTAAATCCGGATAATTGAGAACGGCTCCACAGGTTGACTGCTTGCGTTAAGAATCCGACAGAAGAATCCACAATGTATCGACTTAAAAAAAAATAAAGTAAAACCATTTGAGAGGGCGTGAAAAATTCACTATTCGACCAACAAATAAACAAACAAACAAAGACTTGATTTATTAACAACATCCGTTGGAAGCAGTGATTGTTTGTTCACAAATATTATGTCGCACACAGAAACTGTAGGAGACCTATCCTCATTTACCCTTGATTGGTTCCGAGCGCTTTCAATAGAAACCGAAACAATTGTTCGAAACATGAACATGATCTCTCATGTGAAACGATTATACCGTGAAGACAGTATCATTGAACGAAACATTAAAGTCACCTCAAAAGTGTAAAGCTCAATAGAAGCCTTAAAAGTTAAATAGCACAGATATGCATTATACACGATATTACCATGAAGTGGGTGGGCTAACTCCCACGTGCTCATTTCCTATTCGAAACTATACAATATATTAATATAATATGTATTTTATAATTCTATAATCATTTATAATACATATACTTATCTTCTATTCATTTCCACCTTTAAATCGACTAGAAATTAAATTTGTTATAAAAAAAAAAGAATATGTGAATGTTACATGCAGTGTGAAATCGATTGAAATAAAAAACGGTTCAAATTGTTCTTAAGGATTGGCATTAGCATGTCAGATTGGTGAGATAATAAATGATTAGGACAGCGAAATTCATTTATTTCATACTTTGCCTAAAGCGTTAAGGTCCTAAAATGCCAGTATTTCACACTTTGCCTGTAACATACATATATTTTGAATAAATATGCAATCAAAGCTTTACAAAAATTTGATACGGTTTTTAACCGAAGGTCAAAGCGATACGTCGAACTTTTCTTACGTGAACCGAAATTAGTATTAATTTATTCGTTTCAAATAAATAAAATGATTAAAATAAAGCAAAAAAATTATACTCTATTAATTAAAACGGGCATTAAAACAATAAGGAAAAACTTACGCGCTAATTAAGCTCATAAACGAACAAAATGATACCTACTTTTTTCCATACACACGTAGCTTTATTGTTATTTGAATAAAATAAACACATTCGATTAGGTTTCGGTCATCGGCCAGTGGCAATAAACTTGCGGCTTAGGCAATAATTTTATCTACAGTCCAAAAAAAAAACTAGAAAATCAAAGAAGCCGTCGCTCTATTATACCTAAACATACATACATAACATATCGCTAATAGTAATGTTAAATCCACTTTCACGCGTCCAGTGAAGCTCAACCATATCTACAGCTTGAGAATATTCATCACTATAATCGACTGTATTCGATGTAATCGACCAACACATAATATTACTCCCCTAAATACTCGTATTATACAAAGGTCATTCATATAGGGCACACTTTAATTGAAATAATTAAAATCGTATATAATAATTTGGGCGATAGCTCAGTGGTTTGACGCAAAGTTCACCATCGGTAACCACCAAAGTGGTGAGAACCTATCTACCAGTACAAGAGGTAGAAAATTGCGTACCGCGTAATCTGGCTCTGTCTCTTTCTAATGATAATAAAAGTAATAAATTTTCTTTTCAAATAGAAAGGAGGGTAAACCTCGCCTCTATACTCTGTCCAAAAGTGGAAGGATTTTTTTCTAGACGGTTATGCTTTTTCGGAAAGAGCCAATGATGGTAATTTTTCTTCTGGGTGCGTTGAGATCTAAATCTAACCCCCAAACAGACGTAACTATTACGTAACCAATAGCCATGCCTTTAAGAATTTTGTGATTACTGATGGTGAACTCTGAGCTAGAGCGTTGGTCTCTCGACCATTTCCGAATATTAAAAGGTTATTCTGAAAGGCTTTCGACTTAAAATTTTATTTTAATTTTTTTAATTACAAAAACACCCACGACGACATAACAGATGAACCAAATCGCCATGGTGGGTAAATTACAAAGATAAAACTATAGTAAAAACATAATAAAACATAGTCAAAACATAATAAAACCCTTAGTATTTTCTCAATCAAGCAACTGTATCTTCCAAAGAAAATATCAAACGAGACAGCTACTCGATTTAGCAAATTGATTGCTCTAGCCATCGGAGAAGATGACACCATATTAGTTCGTGCCTCAGGTGCATAAAAAAGTAAATGCGGATGCTGTCTGGAATTACGAAATTGTCTCGGTACCCACAATTTCATTTGTCTTAGGATCAGAGAATTGTACACCAAACCAATCAGCAACTTGTAGAAATGCTTTCGTATAAAGATCTATGTACATATATGACGGACACACAAGACAAGAATCATGTCAACAAAAATGATTATCGGATTCAAATTCAGTGGGTCGAAATTAGTAAAGATTGACCAATCTCCGCTCTGGGTATTTTTTTTTGTTGCTCAGTGTAATTAGCTGAAAATTTACATAGAGTAGTTTTCGAATAGCTTCGTAGCCCTTTTTTTTTTGTATGAAGATGAGCAGGTAGCTAGCTGGTGACTTTAAAAATGATGCAATGTAATAAGATGCTGGCCACCGTCAAAAAAAATCGGATGTTGGTGGAGTGGCCAAGTGTAATATCAGCCTACGTGTAATAAGTGTAATAATGCCAACAGTTGGCGAACATTCGCGCGAATGTGAAGAGCCGGCATTAGAATTTGTCAATTATATATATAATAGCCGAAATCCGTATGTCTGTCTGTCTGTCTGCTGATAACGCTCGCTCAGGAAAAAATATTAAAAAACCACTAGAACGAGTGGGGGATCGAACCCACGACCTTAGGCTCAAGAGTCATCGCACTAATGCTATACTCTATCGCCCTCGGTCGGTTTAGTCCTTTTAAACATTACCTATAGTTACAATAAATAGGAAATGAGGAAAAATAATAAAAATACCAAATTGAGCGGGATTTGAACCCACGACGTCGAAGTTGGTAGTCGAGCATTCTAACGTATCGACTACGGCGGGTTGGTAAGAGAGACCTTTGTTATCCATATAAGCGGTCTGGAATGCTACCTGCTACCTACTTACTACCTATAAAAACTATAATTATTTTTTTTTTTTTTTACTTACAAAATTATAATTATAATTATTATATATATAATAATTAATAATTATAATATAATAAAAATAAAACTGGGTATTAATTAAATTATCGAAATTATCGTTTCCCTTTGTCAATTAGATGGCGCTTTATAAAGTTTTTTTTTTTATTACAACTCACTTACAAAATAGCAGAATATTATTTTATAAAATAATTAATAATTATAATATAAATAGTAAAGTAAAAAAAAAAAAAATTTTTTTTTTTTTTTTCTATTTTCTCTATTAAAAAAAGCGCTTTACGTAATTTAAAATTCAGCGGGCGTTGATATTCATATTCAACATTACAACATTACGATTACGATATTGATATTCAACAATAGTAAAGTAGAAGTCACTTTGAAGTGAATTCGTCACTTCGTGTCTTACGTATGGCGTTGTCTCTTTCTGGCATGCGGTGCGGCGGCTTTTAGGCCTTATAAAAAAAACCGACATTCCGAGTGCCAAACCTTTGCCGAATATTCCCACCAACCCCAACTTATCTCTGCCCAAGAAATTACCGTTCGTTACTTGCATTACTAAGAAAAACATATCGTTCGAAACATGTGCATTAAAAGAAAAGAACGTTTTTCGCTGCATCCGTTTCGCAAACATGTGCCAAATCGTGTGTCGGGATTTGGATAAACGCTCCGTTGATACTCAACGGGCTTACACTAGTATATATATATTACTTCCCTACATACTTAGTTGTGGGACGGTTCCACAACATTGGAATTGGAACCACCGAAAAATACCTTCCAAATCATAGTCCGTTCCCTTTCTCCCTTCTTCGCCCCCAGAAGGCAATTGGAAACTACCGGAAAGTATCTTCCCTTCGCTAATTCAGAGACAACTCTTAATATCTAGTACGTCACCTTCGGAAGGAGTATATAAAAAAAAAATCACCAGCATTTCAGTAATCGGCCAGTCAGCGTTTGAAAAGTAACTGCCAGCTAAAATAAAGCTTACAGTAAAATTAAAAAAAAAAAAAAAAAAACAAACAAAATGTAGTGATTTAGACGAAGCCAGCCGAGTTGAACAATGAGCCTCTCGGTGAAAGCGAGCCTCTCAGTCGACAGTCATTTCGCTCCCCAAGCTACCGCTACATAACTTTAGGCACACTGTATACAACAAAGGGGTAGCACAGCCATAACACTACACGCCAACAGGCCCTAATTTGAGCCCACAAAGACGAATTGAAAGCCTCCGATGGTGGCTGTTGCAGAATTGGGCCTCTCGATCGAGCCGACTAATCCGCTTTCGAACGCAAGAAGACATTCATTGTCTCTTCATTGACGACTCAAACGAAGTTATAAATTACAATGGTAATTTATCGACGCCTAAAGCCTCGTCCACACCGATATATAGACTGTGGGCGTACGTGTCTGTATATTGATTCGACGTACAGTGGAATTAACACGTCAATATACTACAATACAATACGCTGCGTGGTCATTTTAAACGGTTTAGATTATTATTGATCTGTAATAAATCAATCATAATCATCTTCAGGCGTACATCATTCACCGCTGGATGAAGGCCTCTCCAATCTTCGTCCATTTCTGTGCGTTTTTGGGCGAATTTCAATCATTGAATTCCACACATTCTTCATAGTTCGTTGAATAAATCAATACCTTCTCCAAAGCTACATATCTACATATGTATGTAAATACACACAATATATACAGTTGACTGGAACACCTTCTGAGCAAATTTTTTGTATCATCAAATCAATTTTTATCGCACAACCAGTATGTTTACTTATTATTACAGAAGGTATTATTTCCATTTAAAAATTTTGTTAAACGCTGATTTTATATTTATTTATATTAAATTATACAATTAGATTCATTAAAAGTATACAATTACATATAATATATAGCAAATCAAAACATTTATTTGAATAATCTTTTATGATAGATAGATACGCCCGTATTTTATAGCGAATATCTCAAATAGCATTCAGTACAAATTGTGTGCTTTTAACAATGTAAACCTACTTTAGAACTAAGAATTTGTATCATAATATTTGATTGAATCTAAGAAAATGGTACAACTCTATAAAGTTGCAATTTAATACTCCTAGCTTTTGATATGTACCTATGTATGTATGTATGCATGTACATATGTATATACACATACATACAATATTAAACTTTTCCGCTTATATTATAATTATATATATGTACATATACGTATATATAATTATTTAACAGCTTAATTTTTATATTTTGCACATCACCACACACCATATTTATTTATTTATTTTTAATTGCATTATTTTTTTTTATTGTATTTTTTTAAATAAAATAAAATAGAAATGTAATATTAATTCATTGTGCATGTATTATGATTGTATTGTGTTTTTACTATGTGTATTACATATACAGTATCAGTGTATGTATCATCATCATCATTTTCAGCCGTTCAGATGGGCTGATGAATTGAGAAGAATGTGTGGAGTCAAGTGGATGCAGATTGCTCAAGACAGACAGGTATGGAAGAGGATTGGAGAGGCCTTCATCCGGCAGTGGATGGTGAACGGCTGAAAATGATGATGATGACATGCATACTATATATGTATGTATATGCTTGTATGTGTATTATTTTCGTAATTTATCCACCATGACGATTTGGTTCATCTGTCACGTCATCGTGGGTGTTTCTGTAAATAAATATTTTTATATTTTTTTGCCATCTGTCCTTTGCAGGACATTTTGCTTTTCTTGTGTCTTCCTTCCTGTCATCTTTTCGAAAGAGCTCCTCGCTCTTCCGTGTTCAATCCTATACTGATGTCACTCCCGTCTTGCCAGGTCCAATGGGTCGTATCTTTTGAGTCTGTTTATTTTCGAAGTTCCGAGAAGTTTCGTGGCTAGTGTGTAAGAGCGATATTACACTTAGCCACTCCACCAACACCCGATTTTTTTTGAACCTCGACTACCAGATAGATATAAAGGTTTAGGGTGGTACGTATTAGATTGTGCGATTTTCTGGTGTCTAAAACTTTCTTGGAAGTCAATGTTCGACGAAAAAAACCTTCACCAAAAACCCTTTTCTGACCTTTTTTTTGCATCGTCGTACTCAATTGTCAACGCAACGCAACGTCAACGCAATTGTTTCGAAAACAATGAAATTCAGAAAGAAAAATGAGAGGTTGAATTTTATATATTTTCTTCGTCTACATACTACTACATAGAGTACCTAGTTTTCGTATAGCTTCCTAGACCTATTTTTTTTGTATGAAGATTATGGGATGAGCAGGTAGCTTGGTGAGTGAAAAGTGGTGCAATGTAATAAGATGCTCGCCACCGTCAAAAAAAATCGGGTGTTGGTGGAGTGGCTAACGTGGATGCGAAACGTGGATGCTAAATTTAAGAAACGTGATCCATGCTGGAAAATTTAAGTGTAATATCGCCCTTAGGGTGGTAGTCATTTTTGTGTCTTTATGTAGAATAATATTTGGTACATACCATGGAGCTCCGCATATGATCCTTAGCACTTTTGACTGGAAGCGCTGTAGCTTCGCTATGTTGGAGTTGCTTGTGGAACCCCAAACTTGAATGCCGTAGTTCCAGATCGGTTTAATGATTGTTTTATATATTAGTATTTTATTACACATTTTGACTTATGAGCCAATACATTTCAAAGTAAATAAATAAATATTATATTATAAAAGTACAATTAATTTAAATTTTATTAAAAAATAATTGTCCACTACACACTATTTTTTTGGCCTCATTCAAATATTGAAATCAAACTATGTACGTACATACATACATACGTAGTCGATAAATTCGCGTTGAATATAATTTTTCCACGAACAAACGGTTAAATCTGAAAAGCCTTTCTTTGACACTGCTCACTCGACCCTCCATTTTCCCTCCAATCCACCCCCAAAAACCAACACCACCAATCCACCCCAATCCACCCCAATCCACCCCAATCCACCCACCTGCGCACGCCGAGGGTGACTTGCGCCCTACTTCTCAATTATACCCGAACATATCGTATAATCATAACGATCACACGACCGTACGCACACACACAATCAATTAACTACAAACAATACACGCGCTGATTATAAACACTAGACGAATTTTTTTAAATTCATATTTACATCATCATCCACATCCAGGGAGTGGGGGGATGGGTTTAATTATGCACGATTGTGTGTCGAGGGCGATCATTCGAAAAGTGTCTGGTCGTAAAATCGGGTACGCGACTACAGTAATGTGTTGTTAATTTGAGAGCCCGCTCGTTTTGTGGGCCCTCAGAAAAAGCTGTTACCGGAGAGGTACCCTTTCCCTCATCCCGACCCACCATTAGCCCTTCCCCTTTGCCTACCATCTTCTCTACCCCTCCTTCCCTATCCAGGTTTTGCAGTCAGCTCGTTGCCCTCCGCTCCCATCTGCTCCCAGGCCCTCCCAAGCCCTACCCAACTCCTCCCCCTCAGTGGCTTCATTTCAAAACCTTTGAATCGGTTTCACCCGGCGCGTTATTATTTATCGCGTCACCGACCATAGACTTGAACTTTCCGACATAATTTAGACCGGGATCAAGATTTCACTCCACTGGAAATGGATCGAAGATACATCGCGGGTGTGGGTGTAGATATGTAGATACGCCCTAGCACTTTTACGCTAAAGCATACATGCAACAATTAATGGAAAAATAACCGATTTTCGGTTTTCAGATACACCCGTGTTGCGTGCGGTACGTTTGCGTATGTGAAATGCTGCGTACACACCGACGAACCGAACAGCGAACGACGAATTGTTATTGTGTGGACCGCTCCACAAAAAAAATGTTCCGTACGAAGTTGTACCGTGTTTCGATTAATGTTCGTCAATCTTTAAAGCAACTTAAAGGTACATGCTGAATATATTATTAAAAAAATGGCTAGAAAAGTTAGTGTTTTGTGTAGGTTAAGAAATATTTCAAGTAGAAAAAGTAAGGTTTTAGTCTATAATACAATTGTCTTGCCACATCTGGTTTATTGTGCCACTGTACTTAATATGTTCAATGGCCAAGATTTAGATAAAATGCAAAGGTTACAAAATAGAGCTGTGAGAGGTATTTTGAATGTTGGTAGGCTAAACAGTATTAGAAGTATGTTAGATGAATTGGAATGGGTGAGTATTAGAAATTGTTTAAAGTTAAGCACATTGTCTTTTGTTTATAAGTTAGATCATAAGTTATTGCCAAATTATTTTAAGAATATTATATCATTAGAAATAGTGATATCCATAGTTATTCTACTAGAAATAAGAACCAATTAGTTGTAGGTAGAGTAAGGAAAACAAAGACAGCTGGTGGTGTTTTTCACAGGGGTGTATTAATGTAAAACGCACTCGCGTCAAGTCTTCTAAGACCATAGATGTATTCTTGAAAAGTGTGAGGAAACACCTCTGTGAGAGATAGTAGTTATGTATAAGTATTATATATATAATAGCCGAAATCCGTCTGTCTGTCTGTCTGCTGATAACGCTCGCCGACGTAAATAATTTTCAAAAACCAGAACGTCGCACGAGTGGGATTTGAACCCGAGATCACTGATTCGGAACAGAGCGCTTACGTGGTGAGCCAAACCAGATGATAATAGGCAGGCTTCAACGTGACTATTTATAGCCGACAATAAAAATAGGCTCGCGACTTTGCTAAATTGTTACGTTGTTATTATAACGCGCCATGGATGGCACAACATATTGTCGCATAGGCAAAAACTATTAAATTTAATATTATTTTTTAGTACGGGCGATGAGAACGCTCCGTTGATATTCAACGGGCTTACACTAGTAGTGTATAATGTGTAATAGATTTATGTAGTTGTTATAAATATGTAATAGATGTAAGTTAAATTAAGTTAGCTAATGTTATATAAAATAAATAAATAAAACTATGTATGTATGCATGTATGCATGTATGTAAGTTCCCGTTGAAATATTTTCAAGCTTGCAGTTTAATTGATAAAGCAAATCGTTGTCAAATTTACATGAAAGTGCTCGTATTTTGCAAGGACTGTTAAAATATCAATAAATTGAGTCAATTTAAATGACACTATTTGTAATGTATTAAAATTGACAAACAATAGTTTTCTGAAAATTGCGTAACTTATATACATATGTATATAAAAATAAAAATTTCACTTTAATTCGGGAATTCTGTCTTGGAGTTAATACAACTAACCTACATAACTTACATCATATCCTAAACTTAACCTAACCATTTAATTGACTTTCGACTATACACTGTATTAAACCAACCGTATTTGAAGTATCATGTGTACGTGCCCACTTCGCGCGATTCGTGTCGTGCGAGTGAGCGAGCGTGTATGTGCCGTGCCGGGTATGCGAGCGTTCCGCGGCTAGGCTACCCAGCCAGCCAGGCAGATTCCTACGCTACTACACCTATATAGAAAAATGCAACGTCTATTACAAAAAAAAAGTCGCATACATTATACGAAATTAAACATTTGAGAATGTTAACCTTTATTGCTTCTATGTTCATACGAAGCCAATAAAATGTTCAAGTGACGTATAAACGACGAAGGGGTGAAGCTCAAATGCCCCTTCATAAAAACATACAATTCCTTGTCCACACACAGATAAAATACATTCTGTTGTGCGTAGACAAAAAAAAATACATGCGAGAGAAAGTCGCAGCAACAGCATGCAAACGTATTATTTTGATTGTCATTTTGTCAAGTGTACGGCAATTACGTACATGCATACATATGTACGTATGTATATAGCATGGCTCACAGTGGCTTTTAACCGGTGGGACCAAGGCCCCGTTATGTTTGGTCGATCGTCTCTAATCAAAACGCTAATTACGATGCAGTGCACGTCAAACTTCCTCGTCGGTAGTAAAACTCCCATTGTTCGACACGTGGCCCCTCCGTCCCGTTCCATTGTTGTACCGGGACAAAGCGACTGGAAGCAAAGTCTCGCGGGACGCTCGCGAATTCGCATCGAACGGTTTGCACGAGACGACTATCGAGCGATTCGACGACGGAAACCACCCACTACTGAAAATATCTGAAAACATCGAAAGCGGGCTATCGAATTATGATGCTGAGCCCTGTGGCAAATTTGCCGCTAAAATTTTGATGACTTTTATTGAAAAAAAATTTTTAGGCGTGAATCACCAAGCGAGTCCACTGAAACTCATAAAAACCACATTCTACACTAAACCATTGTTCTTGGCCAACTTATATCGGCTCATTGAAATTTGACCATAAAGAGCCAATCCCACATGTTGAGGAAAGTCGAGAATCATTTACATATCCCTCTAGTATCAAGGAAACATGTCGTAGCATTTCAATTTTCTCAAATTAAATTATGAAATTTTAAACAATTCAGTTTTCTGTGCGGTTTCTGGGTGTATGGTCGGCTATACCTCTTCGAAAATGAACGCGTCCAAATTCTTAAAAATGGATGATGGTAGAAAACGGTTAAGTGGATCTCAATAAAAAAAATGCCAAAGAAAAAAGTGTTATTAAAAAAAAAACAGGCAATATTGAAACATTTTTTTTAAATGCATGTAGTACTTCTAACAATCCAATAATCGCAACCGGTGAAGATGTACATAGTTGTTGGTGAATGAAGAACACGACACGGATATTATAAATCATCAATCGTCGATTATTGTAGGTGTTGGTGAAGTGAAAAATGCAACAGAAGTAGATGAATCCACAACAGCAGAATTAACTTATATTTTATTAAACAGGGATTTTAGTAAACGTGAAATGGATCATAAATAATTTAAGCAAAAATCATTTTTCCATACATGGATTTAAGCAGAACAAAGACGCGGAGTTTCCGAAGTAGGTTTTGAGCTCATACAACAAGTTGATACATCAAACATTACTTTTATGAGGTTGATTAACCATTAAGATCCTTCAAAATCTTTTTATTCAAGTATTCAGATATTGACAATGAGTTGTCCTCTTTGTAACTCTGTGGCTCTGAATATTTTGTGCTGGCTTTCATATATTGCGGTTTTCATATATTGAAACGTTTTTCTGTTGGTACATGTTTCAGGTTAAAAACCCTCACAAACCTGAGCGGTATCGCTGCGTCAAACTGACGCCCCTGTCGTCGTTCCATTCGCACCGATATAATTCGCATTGTTGCGAATCAACGACGATAGAGGGCGTCAGTTTGACGCAGCGATGCCGCTAAGGTGTGTGAGCGCCTTTATGGAACTGCCCCAGGCTTTACACTTGTGGGATGTTTTTAAAAATTTGCAGACTATTTTGTTTGACACAATACATTGATACAAAAGTATAGCAATTGAACCAAATCACAAAACAAAAAGTGAATGTTTCATAGTTGATGCGCACTTCATCTCGCTGTAGCAAAACAGTTTTTTTCTGGATGAATTAATGATATTATTAAACTCAAGATGTTGCTGTTGTCTATTACAGTCTGAATGATGATTGCTATGTTTAAAATTCACAATTCAACAGATCATTCTGTATATGTATGTAGTGTATTTCCTTTTACTGTGAGTATGTACATACATATTTCCTGCATGTATTTCAATCTAACTAGTTTGAGAACAGAATTAATGAGTCGTTTTAAGTAGTCGAAGTCCAATTACAGATTTAAGGGACTCACAAACCGAAGCGGATAAATATGGATAAATACGAATGGATAAAACCGTGGGTTGTAACACAATATGCTACACATACATATGTAGCGCATTGTGTTACAACACACACCACATATCCCCAAGCGTATTTATCCGCTCGCATATCGCTGCGTCAAATTGTCGTTGATTCGCACCAATGCGAATTATATCGGTGCGAATGGGACGACGATAGGGGCGTCAGTTTGACGCAGCGATACCGCTCAGGTTTGTGAGGCCCTGTAAGCTACTCAAGATCAAGTAACGGTTGAAAAAAAACAAGAGACGTTAAGTAAGTTAAAAAGATTAAAAGTAGTCTTTTACCACTTTCAAAATAAACTCGGAACCATTTTAGGACTATTGATATCAAATCAATTCGTTAGTAAGAATTGGCCTGATTCTTACAAAGCTGTTTTCTAGTCGGTCCGAGATTTTTTTACATTCTGAGTGAATTATCTTTAAATCTTTAAAAAAAAATGATACATATTTAATTCAGAGATACGCCTCCCAGCTTTTAACCATCGAACAAAAACCTATAAAATCAACCGTAAAAACCATGTTTGCAATATTCGTTAGCCGGGGAAAAAAAAATACAACAAAGATCGAATGCAACAGTGTATGTAAAAATGCAACAACGAGAGCGGTCGCGCTTTTAATTCGAATTACACATAACGACGTTTTTAACGGCTTAACGTTTTGTGCGTATAAAAATTGAAATATCATCGAATGACCGAATCGACGGTACGTCGACCCAATCTGCATATAAAGCGATTTTATTGCCAATATACTTTTTATTGCTTCTTTTCATTCGACGCAAAAAAACCACACATACTCGCATATGTATGTATGTATGTACGTGCGCTGTGCGAATTCATTAACTCAAAATTTTCATATCGATAATAATTTGACGTTGTTACAATGTCGCAAAAGTGTTTTCATATTAAGATTGGTTGTTTGTAAATTAGCTTTAATGTCGCATTTGATACGTTAAACTTTGTCGGGTTTACTGTGAACAATATGTGCACACAAGCACACGTACAAGTAGCGCGTTGCAAAGTTGCAATTGAATTGCAAATGAGTTGCAACGACGTAAGGTCACGGTCGGTACTTGCACCTTTTACGGCGATCCATAAAAATAAAATCCAGATAAATCTCTTTAATAAGAAAATATACCAATCCAATATACATATGCAAGTGTATGTCACGCCGAATCCGTGAAATTGCTTATCACATGAAATGGGCAAAAAATTGCCTAATTCGTGAAAAGTGCATGCCCGTTGCTTCATTCGTGAATTGGGCAAATTATTATCTGCCGAGTGCGTGAATTGCTTTGCTTATTTCATGCATTGAGCAAAGTATTATAGATAGTGTTACGTCTCCGCGAACTATTACGTCAAATTCAATAAGTATGGCGCAATGGTATGGACGAATGTTGAGTCATACATTGTTTTCTGCGTATTTTGGCTAAAGATTCGGGACAGTCCAGAATGAATCAGACATTGCAACGCATTTGCCTCTCTTCCCCTCAGTCTAAGTTGACGTCGACCAATCAGATTCGACAGTGCAAAACAGGCGACCTATTGACCAATTGCAATCGATCCAAGGATCAGCCGACTTCCTTATCACATCTCCCCAAACCTCAGTCCCCCTTAAGTTTATAAATATATGTAAAAGTCGGAGAAAGACCACTCCTCCAGTCACAACAGAATCACACAGTCAGTCAAACAATTAACCCACACGGACGTATACTCTCCTAAACTATAATAACAGTTGCCAACACGCAACTTTTCCGAATTATTAATTGTGCCACCAAATGAACCATTGTGAAATCAATCAATAAACAAACGATCATCATACCATCAAGTGCTTTTTTCTCATTTTTCTCTGTTCCTCAACCTCCAATACATAACAATAGTAGCGCTCCGGTGGTGTTTTTTTGCAACTAAACCAAATGTCATTTGATTATACAATAAAAATATATCAATCATTAACTACAATGACGTTAATTTCCATTTACCATGCCAAAAAAAGTCTAGAACTATTAAACTATTAACCCTTTGAACTCGGAATTAATTTTGAAATTTTTCAATTTCCAAAGGATGAAAATCAATTACAAAAATAAAATATTTTTAACCTCTTGGGACAAAAAATAACTATAAATCCGCGAAACACATATCCTCGGCATTGTATTAGATGAATCTTTCGAACCAGTGCTTCTCAATTTTTTCTACAGAAACATATTCATTTCATCTTAACCAACTTGAAAATACAGTAATTTCGGGGATTTTGATTTTTTTTAAATTTGTTTCTTGAATAAATTATTTGAGGATTTGGACCGTCCGACCAGGGTAAGCAACTTTACGAGATAAAATCTGAACATGGGTTAAACTTGATTTGAAAATCATGGTTACCTTTCTTCAAAAAATTTTAAAACGTTCGACAAAAAAAATATTTTCTCGATAAATAATGATTTTACATATTATTATTGATGATGAAAAATCTTCCCCACACTGTTGCCAAAATAACAAGCCATTCTCAAAAATTTGAGATGAAAAATTGCATCAGGGATATTTTAGAGGCTTTATAAAATAAAGAGAATGTTTGTGAGTCTATAATACAAAAATCAATTTTTTTAACCTCTGTCAAGTAACCATTTTTACTTAAAAAGAAATTACGCTTTTGGAAAGCTAATGTTTGAGAATCACTGAGTGAAAAATTGCAAAACTGGACCAGCTGTTCTCCAAGATACGTTAATTGGATTGGCAAAAAAAAAATAGTGGTTTCAGTCAGTTTTCATCTCAAAACTGAAGTCAAAGTAAATGTCGAGCTATGCTCGACATACGAGTTCAAAAAGTTGAAAAGTATTTTCGCGATTTGTAAATTTACTAAAACGCATTCAGCAAATTTACATGTCCAATCCATGACACAACCTAAATCCTGGATTGTCCCGCATCTTAACAATATATAATCAAGCTAAATTTGACATCCGTATCAAAATTACTTTTTCAACTGTCATGTTGACAGTTTAAGAATTCCAGCAGATAATTTGCTTAATACATGAATGAAGCAACGGGCTTGCACTTTTCATGAATTAGCCAATTTTTTGCCCATTCCATGTATTAAGCAATTTCACAGATTCGGCGTAACATACGTACATACATATGTACATAAAAATCGATCTAAAATTTTGTGTGAAAATAAAATGGACCTCAATTTAAATAGTTATCAATTGACCGAAAAAAGTATTTAAATGTTTGACGTTTGCGTGTTTTGTTAAGTGCGCAGTCACTTTGGTATGGACAAAAGCTTCAAAGTATTCCCAAACCAGCATGGTATAGGAAATGCGGAAGCGGAAGAAGTGTAACAAGTATTCGTAACAGTATGTAACACTTTAAATAAGCTGTTCGACAAATGCCATTTTGTCGCGAGAAAAATGACGCAGCATCGCGTTCGAGTAATGTGACGCGTCAGTGTGCAAGATATTGCGAAATATGCATATCGGATACCGCCATGTATTCATGTTCCGCGTTAAGGCGCTCACACACCTTAGCGAAATCGCTGCGTCAAACTGACGCCCTCTAGCGTCGTCGGTTCGCACCGATGCGAATTATATCTGTGCAAATGAGACGACGATAGGGGCGTCAGTTTGACGCAGCGATTTCCCTAATTCGCTGTTCGGTTCGCCAATGTGTACGCGTCATTACGGTGTGTGAGCGCCTTCAGTTTGGGAAGAGCTGAAGATGTCAACAAGCTTGTTATATCATTAGCTGATACTGCTGATTTTTTCATTAGCTCAATACGTAACCAAAGCACTCACTAGCTCGACTTTGACGATCGATTCAAATATATTACATACCTACTTGTGCTTTCAAAATGTCGCATGATCGTAAAATTTATTGTGATTTAAAGTCGTGGGGTGTTCTCTGCACACCGAGACCTCAAATTAAATGACGTCATAAGATTTTACGATGGAATCCGTCGTGATTTCCTGAAAATCGACTCTTGGAATATTTTAACATTGCCTCAGTGTGCATTATAAGCTCACTACCTCACATATACATACGTCATCATTTAAATTTAAAAATAAAATCAATATGTTTTTATGATCAACTTTCACATTCCTTTAAATTACCTATACAATCGCGGACGATTGCTAACGTTGGTATTCTTCGGGAGAAAATAAAAGTAATATGCCTATTGTAAGCGATGTGTAACAATAAAACTTGGAATTGGTCCACTTTTCAACAAAAGGATCGATTACCCACACGAAAGCCTTTTATATGAAACTTAACGGTCAATTACTGCTTTGTCGGATACGTGCATTCTGCCTTTCTCTCGAAACATAAGGACTATTTTGCTTTGTATGTAGGTCCAGATGTGTGCTTGGACAACTAATTGAAATTAATCTTTTGCTAAATTATCATCATTATTCATTGTGAAAATAAAAATACAGCGGACATCTTGCATCAGTTTTAATACAATAATGATTACTGTGAGTTGAGAGGGGAATATTTGAAGGGCGACTAAATTGATTTTATTCCTTATAAATAACATCTGCGTTTTAATTATAAAAGGGATAAAGTCAATCGTTAAACATATTGATTGAAATCAAACAAGTTTATTTTATAATTGTTAAAAGTCAAATTGACTAGACAAAATAAAATAAAACACAACATAAGTATGAAAGTAGGATTAAAAATTAATTTTAATAAAACTAAAATTATATTAAATGTATTTTGCACGAAAAACCGTAATCACTGTAGATGAGCATATTGTAGAGATAGTTGATTTTAATTTATACCTAGGACATTTGGTGAATATGAATGGTTGTAAAGAAGAAGAAATAAAACTAGGATGGAATTCTTTTGGAAGAATGAACATTGTTTTTAAATCCAACATTCCGCTATGCTTAAAAAGAAGGCATACGACAAATGCATACTGCCAGTTATGTATGACGTATGAATATAAAACGTGGATGCTAAATTCAGGAATGCTACGTAAGATCCAGTGCACGTGGAGAAGCATGGAAAGATGTATGCTCGGTATAACAAGAAGAGATCGTAACAGGAATACATGGGTGAGAAGTGTGACCGATAGCGGAACGTGTGAAAAAGTTGAAGTGGACACACAGCGAGAAGAATGGATAGATGGATGAATTGAGAAGAATGTGTGGAGTTAACTGAATGCAGATTGCTCAAGTGGAATGGAAGGGGATTGTAGAGGCTTTCATCCAGCAGTGGATGAAATCCTCTACAATAATAAATCGGGTCGTATTTGACCGATTTCCAAACAAGAAAGGTCATCATCATCATTTTCAGCCGTTCACCATCCAATGCTGGATGAAGGTCTCTACAATCCTCTTCCATTCCACTTGAGCAATCTGCATCCAGTTTAATCCACACATTCTTCTTAATTCATCAGCCCATCATTTGCTCGGTCTACCTTGTTTTCTTTCGCATCCTCTCGGATACCATTCCAATATTTCTCGCGTCCATCTGCCATCAATTCTGTGTCCAATACGACTTTTTCACACATTCTGCTATATCTGTCACTATGGTCATGGTTCTTACCCATGTATTCCTCTTACGATCTCTTCTTGTTATACCAAGCATAAATCTTTCCATGCTTCTGTGTGCACTGTAGCAGTCTTGAATTTAGCATCCATGTTTTACATCCATACGTCATAACTGGCAGTATGCCTTATTTTTTAAGCATAGCAGAATGTTGGATTTAAAAACAATGTTCATTCGTCCAAAAGCACTCCATCCTAGTTTCATTGGCTTACTAATTAACTATACATCGCTTTACAAAATGTTTCCATCATAGGATAGCACATATGTATAAAAGTATGGAAAATCTTTTTTGTTCTTTGCATTGTTGATGTTCATTTAAATTGTGCCAAGTTCGTTCAGAATTTTTACTTTATCCTAATCGGATAAAGTATTGTGATCGTGCGAAAATTCGACCTCGAGATTTTGACTGATTTGTATCGAGTATCATCCCCTGATCACGTTTTCATGATTTCTAAAAAATGTCTGTATTCCTGTGTACTTATGTGTGTGTGTGTCTGTATGTGTGTTTTCTCCGAAACTATCAAGTCTATCAAGCTGAAATTTCATATCTATTATTTTTACGTAAGGTGTGAGAGCCATAAGGAATTTGGTCAACATCAGTCAACCGCAAGTAGTTTTTTTTTCGTGTAGAAAATTCAAAAATTCTTTTACTGCAGAATATTTCCGAAACTGCCTCATCGATCAAGTTGAAATTTCATATCTATAGTTTTCACGTTAGTTTTAAGAGATACTGTGATTTTGGTCAAAATCTGTCTGACAGAAGTGGCAGTTTACTCTTGAACGATTTTTTGTTTTTTGTTTTTTCGGCCTTTTAAATATGTAGTATCGTCACAATATTATAATGTTGGAAGTGGTAGTTTTTCTTATTTGAATATATGCCGAAGATCGTATTTTATATACGCGCGCGCACTCAACACAATAATTTCATGATATGTATGTATGTATTTTGGTTGGTGTGGTGGTGATGTATGCGTTTTATTTACTTACGTACTTAAAAAATTAATTTCGTTACTCTTTGTATTCCTCAAATATATGGATAAAGTCATGGGTTGGCCACATCCGAATTTTTTTGATGGATTTTATCCTTTGAATAGTTTCGCATTTCTTCGCCGGATTAAATCGTCTTATCGCGCAGTTTAATCGATAGCAGTTTTATCACCACCTTGTTATCCGATTCTCCTAGACATCCTGAATGTGATATCTTAAACGAGATAAACGGAAAACATTTTTAATTATCCTCGTGCAAACGATCCGCGAGCGAACTCGCACCGGCTCTCTCTCTACCTTTCTCCATGGGGGGGGTGTGTGGGGGAGCTTTAGGAATGATTGAGGGGTTGAGGGACCCTAAAACCACCCCTAGCCAGTCCCCAGCAATAAGAGTAATGAATGGTGCGATCCTTGCGTACGTCATCGGGCCCTACGCCTCACCTCCCCATTCCGTAATTACGACAATAAGCGAATGACTCGTCCACCATTTTACTACCCACTTACAATTTCGCTATGAAGAGAAAAAAAAATTAAATAAATGCATCCGTTGAGAATGTACATAAATCCGGAGCTGTTTCACTTTTCCGTTCGGTGACGGTGTGTCTATGTGTAGGGGAAAAAAAATGTTTACATTATGCGATATTAGAAGTGTCGTGTCAAAAAGGACGAAGTCACATTCAAAAGTCATTGCGCAAATGCTCGCTCGTGTCAGGACGTGAAAATTTTACTAAAAACACGTTTTCTCCGCTGTGTAATATATATATATATGTATGTAATATTTTCCGTGTCTAAAATTGGCGATCGCCAAACTATGTGTCAGACTTATCTGGCAATAGTGTCAACATTTTGACATTGCAGTAGGTTTCTGTAATAATTGTTCTCTTCCTGTTGCTACGTCGTGTATTTAATTTTATATGCATGGAACTGTTCTTGCGGCGTATTGACACTATATTATAATATTTTATACAGTGCCTAACAAATAAATAAATTTACTTATGTGAATAATTTTTAATTGCACCAATCTGGCCGACTGATCGATAAGAGCTATTTTAACCAGTTTTGTTCATGGGGTCTTTCTCAAACTTTAAAATTTCACGCATGCTATTTTTATATATGTATTTCAATTTATGAAGCTTAATTGTAATACATTTTGAATTTTGAGCATTGTATGAAATAATGACAATGCAGGTTTTCACAATTTGCCGGTAACACGTATAGATGGCGACACATTTGCAAAAATTGATCACTGATCTTTGTCCAAATTATTCCATTCCAAAATTTTCTTTTAGAGATTTACCATCGAAAATTATTTACTCATATTTTCAAACTACGAAAAAAGGCTATATTAGTGTATTAGTGTATTAGTGTATTTTTACAAGTACAATTTTCGGCGCTCTTATTCATATTCAAATAATTTTCATTTATTTAAAATAATAATTTTGATAAATGGCGCATACAAAAGGAATATCTTTACGTGTATAAATTACGATAAACTATTCAACGTTCAAGTTATAAGCGCCACGGAAAGAGTATTTATTTATTTATTTATTATAAATATAATAGCCGAAATCCGTCTGTCTGTCTGCTGATAACGCTCGCCGAGGTAAATAATTAAACAACCAGAACGTCTCGCGCGAGTGGGATTTGAACCCGAAATCAGCATTTCGGAACAGTGAGCGCTTACGCTATGATCCAACGCTGATAATGACGAGCCAGCTACAATTTAACAATATTAATCCTCAACAGGTTTGCGACTTTCCTAAATTGTTACGTTGTTGTATTATAAAGTGCCATCTAATCAAAAACTATTAAATACACATATACTCACCCACACAAACACTCACAGTACGGGTGATGAGAAACCACTCCGTTGATATTCAACGGGCTTACACTAGTATAATATAATAGCTATAGCTAATTACATAATCGCCTTAACTAAGCACTTGTACAGAGATGTTTTTTAAGACTGCCAGAAATTTATCAATAACTTCTAATTCCATCCGGCAGTCTATTTATTATATTTCAAAACACCTCTGTACAAGATGCTTCTCCTATTTACATACATTTACTCTAACGTTTTTTATAATTAAATTATATTCACATACATACATCCATTCCTCTCACAATAAATTTACTAAAATATGATGGTAACATATTATTATATAAATACCAACATACAAATCCTCAAAGTATCAATCTAATTCAATCATCATCTTTTTTATACTGGCATACCTATCAACATTTAAAATACATCTCATACCTCTATTTTGTAATATTTAAAAATGAAGGCATAGCAATTTGTATCGCAAAATATAATTAATATGGTTTCAATTGAAGGATTTCAAATTTCTTTTGCCTTTTTACGATAACTCACTTTATATTCAGTGACATTTTCAATTATAATAATAATCCACTTACTTACACATTTGAGCCATCTAAGATTCGCTGACGATATAGTTATAGTTGCATGTAACTCAGTAGATTTACAAAATAGGTTAACAGAATTAAGTAACGAAAGTAGGAAAGTAGGCTTAAAAATTAATTTTAATAAAACTAAAATTATGTTTAATGAATTTTGCACGCAAAGCGCAGTCACAGTAGATAGTCATATTGTAGAGATAGTTGATAGTTTTTATAACTAGGGCATTTGGTGAATATGACTGGATGTAAAGAAGAATGAAACTGGGATGGAGTGCTTTTGGAAGAATGAACTTAGTTTTTAAATCCAACATTCCGCTATGCTTAAAAAAGAAGGCATACGACCAATGCGTACTGCCAGTTATGACGTATGGATGTGAAACTTGGACGCTAAATTCAAGAATGCTACGAAAGATCCAGTGCACACAGAGAAGCATGGAAAGATGTATGCTTGGCATACATGGGTAAGAAGTATGACCAAAGTGGCAGATATAGCAGTACGGGTGAAAAAGTTGAAGTGGCAATGGGCTGGACACATAGCGAGAAGAATGGATGGCAGATGGACGCGAGAAGTACTGGAATGGTATCCGAGATGGTGTGAAAAAAAGCAAGGTAGACCGAGTGGAAGATGGGTTGATGAATTGAGAAGAATGTGTGGAGTCAAGTGGATGCAGATTGCTCAAGATAGACAGGAATGGAAGAGGATTGGAGAGGCCTTCATCCAGCAGTGGATGGTGAACGGCTGAAAATGATGATGATGATGATGATGATTCCACGTTAGCCATAGATGTAGAATAACATAGATTGGCCTTAGCGCCCGTAAAATGACTTCTTTTTTGTGAGAATTCCCCCGCACTTTAGACCCCCCGCAGCCCCCCGTTGCTTCTGACGCTTTGTCCAAGCAAATTTGTTTGGAATGGCATATCTATGGTATTGTATATCTATGACGTTAGCCCTTTAAACATCCCAAGCAAACAACCCAAGTCCGTTTAGAGATAATGAACGATTATTATTATTATCACAATTGTACGAGGAGATTTTTATCGATCGATTAACACAATATAATATTTTAAATACATATAGACTGAACGGCGACACAACGGTTAATCGAAACGATATCTCAACACGTATGTATGTATGTGTAAAAATCCGGCCTAACAAAACGGAAAATAATGAAACGGAAAACACATTGCGATCGCGAGCCTCCAACGTCAACCTTTTCAGACTTTTCCGGCTTTGAGAGGTGGAGTGAGGAAAAGCGGTGTGAGCAACGGGGGGTCGGAAAAGCGGCTGGGAAAACTGGGGGCTAGGAAAAGCGAGTTCACAGGAAAATCCTCTTCGGAGATGTGGAGAGAGAGAGGGGATAACCGTTCCCACAACAAATATTCATCAGAAAATGTAATAGGTACGGCCTTCTTCCGGTCTGCGGGATTGTATGGGCGAAAAGGGGACAATAGCTTTTGTGCTAAAAGACAGAGAGATATTCCTAAACACTTGTAGATTACGCACGCCGCACATATTTTTTTAATTATTCGTGTATTAAATTGAATTACAGCCGAATAATTTTATATCGATGCGAAAAATCTCTCCACAGTGTGTATGTATGTTATTATTAAGCCCTATCGTCGCATTACACAATCAGATTGTCGTGGAACGGATTTGTTAGAAATTATTATTATAGACGTGTGTGCGTGATTTTAAAGGTTGAAATTAATTTCAGAACGTTTTTCGGTGTTATTATTACAATGGGCGCTAGTTCAATATTAAATAAATTAAAAAAAATCGCGTGTGCGCAAAATTAACTTATAACATAAATTTTTATCCAAGTGAAATTCAATACTGTGAATAAACTGTGTGTAAACTACGTAAAAAGTACTTTTTCCCTTGTTTTTCTATCAAATTTACAAAGTCGGAAATTCGTCCAAAGTTAAAATGATAATATTTCGCAGAATTTTCCGGTGACCGGAAGTGAAATTTAATGCATTTTCAAACAATTTTATCATATTACGTTTGAAAATAATATAAACTTTTCTTAATCAAAGAAAATTAAATTGCACATTGCATTAAAAATTGTAGAATTGTAAACCTTTTTCTCGTCAAATATATGTACATCTGAATAATAATAAATAATAATAATAAACAGGTTTTAACTTATGTACATTCAAATACATCTGACGATAATTAGCTTCGCACGGTTCACTGATCGATTCACACTTGTGTGAATTTTCAATACTATTACCAACCGTACTACAAAGCAATTATAATACAATTTATATTTATATATTTCATCATCATCATTTTCAGCCGTTCAACATCCACTGCTGGATGAAGGCCTCTCCAATCCTCTCCCATTAATGTCCGTCTTGAGCAATCTGCATCCAATTGACTCAACACATTCGTCTTAATTAATCAGCCCATCGTCCACTCGATCTACCTTGCTTTCTTTCACATCCTCTCGTATACCATTCCAGTATTTCTCGTGTCCATCTGCCATCCATTCTTCTCGCTACGTGTCCACTTCAACTTTTTCACACGTTCACCATGGTCATGCTTCTTATTCCATGTATTCCTCTAACGATCTCTTCCCGTTATATCGAGTATACATATTTTCATGCTTCTCTGTGTGTACTGGATCTTACGTAACATTCTTGAATTTAGCATCCACGTTTCACATCCATACGTCATAACTGGCAGTACGCATTGGTCGTATGCCTTATTTTTTAAGCATAGCGGAATGTTGGATTTAAAAACAATATTCATTCCAATATTTCTTCTTCTTTACAACCAGTCATATTCACCAATTGTCCTAGGTATAAATAACTATCAATTATCTTTACAATAGATATGCTTATCTACAGTGACTACGTTTTCCTATATATATTTACGTACAATAAAACATTATAATTTCTATCGATATCAAAATCGCATCGGAATTCAACACGTTGAATAACAATCATACATATGTACATACATAAACAAGAAATACGTATATATTCTCGTATGTGTATAATAAAACAAATATGCTCGTCGACAATTGCTCATGTAAATAAGTGGATGTGTTTGTGTTTGTGATGCATTATTTATGAAAGTTTGCGACGTTCGCGACCGTCCATTACCGAACCGAGAGAGAGATACCCATCTTTTGGACCTATTTGTAAGGGTTATTAATGCGCCATAATTTGAATTTCCATTGTGTCTTGGCTCCGTGTTGGTTATTGACTAAATCGATGTCATTTATTTAAGTCATTAACGAATTCAATATAAATAAATTTTCCTAGTGAGAAATTGAACGTTGACGGTCTTACGGTTGACGATCATTATAATATTCGAAAAAAATATTCAACTCTAATGGACAACGTGACCCAACGATTAAAATGCACCATTTCGTTTACTAAACGGTGAACGATACTATATTTTCAAGTTATTAATGTAAATTTTGAAAAGAAATAAAACGAAGAATATTAAATGCTTATGTAATGGTCAAGCCATAAAAAAAATCATCGCAGTTAATTTCAATGATATTTTTGATAAATTTGTCACATCTACCACCGTGCGATATCCTCGACAGGATGCTTTTATATATTTTTATATTTTTATAATATTTATAATTTATATTTTGTTTTCATCGTTTTCAGCCGTTCACCATCCATTGCTGGATGAAGGCCTCTCCAATCCTCTTCCATTCTTGTCTGTCTTGAGCAATCTGCATCCACTTGATTTCACATATTCTTCTCAATTCATCAGCCCATCTTCCACTCGGTCTACCTTGCTTTCTTTCACATCCTCTCGGATACCATTCCAGTACTTCTCGCGTCCATCTGCCATCCATTCTTCTTGCTATGTGTCCAGCCCATTGCCACTTCAACTTTTTCACCCTTACTGCTATATCTGCCACTTTGGTCATAATTCTTACCCATGTATTTTTTTTGCGATCTCTTCTTGTTATGCCAAGCATACATCTTTCCATGCTTCTCTGTGTGCACTGGATCTTTCGTAGCATTCTTGAATTTATCGTCCAAGTTTCACATCCATACGTCATAACTGGCAGTACGCATTGGTCGTATGCCTTATTTTTTGGGCATAGCGGAATGTTGGATTTAAAAACTATGTTCATTCTTCCAAAAGCACTCCATCCTAGTTTCATTCTTCGTTTTATATCTTCTTCTTTACATCCAGTCATATTCACCAACTGCCCTAGGTATAAATAACTATCAACTATCTCTACAATATGGTTATCTACTGTGACTACGTTTTGCGTGCAAAATTCATTATACATACATAATTTTAGTTTTATTAAAATTAATTTTTAAACCTACTTTCCTACTTTCGTTACTTATATTTTGTGTTATATGTATTTAATTAATAAATAGATACGACATATCGAGACAAGACAAAAATAAATATTTTATTTTTCCACTGTTCTGTTTTGTCACTGTTCTGTTTTATCGTGTTTTGTCATGTAACCGATTGAACATTTTTAGATCCAACATTCCGCTATACTTAAAAAAGAAGGCATGCGACCAATGCGTACTGCCAGTTATGACGTATGGATGTGAAACGTGGATGCTAAATTCAACAATGTTACGTAAGATCCAGTGCACAGAGAGAAGCATGGAAAGATGTATGCTTGGTTATAACGAGAAGATATCGTAAGAGGAATACATGGGTAAGAAGCATGACCAAGGTGGCATATGGCGGAAAGTGTAAAAAAAGTTGAAGTGGACACATTAGCAAGAAGAATAGATGGCTGATGGACGCGAGAAATACTGGAATGGTATCCGAGAGGATGTGAAAGAAAGCAACTGGATGCAGATTGCTCAAGACAGACAGCAATGAGAGAGGATTGTGGAGGCCTTCATCCAGCAGTGTATGGTGAATGGCTGAAAATGATGATGAATGTAAATTTATCAAATTGTAACCGATACGGTAAAATCAACATTCGAGCTCAATAAACACCATACACAATACAAATAAATAAATTGTTTAATTTGTTATGTGTTAAAAAGTCGTTTTGAATCCTGCAATGTTGTTCAAATAAATAAAAATGCAAAAATGATCGAGAAACTCTGCTCTGCGTTAAGGGTATAATTTTTTCTACCCTCCCAAGAGTTGACAAAAAAAATTGGTTGCATTTTCAAACCACTACACATGAATATTTTGACTGTATGAATAAGTAAAAACATGTGTATATTTATTTATCTGCTAGAGGTCAGGCTTTGTCAATTCACCAATCAAAAAATCACAACGTAAAAAATTTCAATTTCAATATTGTATTCCGTTTACAAAACGCGTAATTCGATTGCTCAATTTTTGCACAATCGTTTATTGAACGCGCCAGAGTATTAAAAAAATAAAACAGTCTACACTCCACAGTTTAAAATAGCCTAATAGTTTTGTTTTCATGATCGCGCTTAATTTAGACCTGAAAATATGTATACCAAGGATCAATTGAGAACATCTGACGTAACGGTATCCATTGGTTTGAATGGGCTCTTCTACCCAAAGACAATAATTTACGACCAGTCAAAAGATAGATCCTGCCTAGTTGTCAACTTCAATATATCACTCACTTGTAGTCACAGACTTGCTAAGCATACCAATTACATGTCATTTTGCTAATATTTCCACTTGATATTTGGACAATATTGACAATACAAAAGGCAATGTTTACTTGTTGACATACAAGCTACTGTAATCTTCAAAAAAATTATACTTTTAATTTAAATTCAAAACATCGACGGCATAGAAATTCTTTCAATTTAATCGAAAATCAATATTGTCGTGTTATATTATAATAAACAGAACGTTAACCTATTGATCGCGAGACTATTACAATATCGTTATTTAATTACATTAGCACGCTGCTTGAATATATCTAATTGCAATTATTGTATAATGTCAACGATAATGGCAAACCATTACATTAATTATAAAAATCGTATTACATATTATATTTGAATAGCATAAATATAATAAGCGATAAACTCGAATCAAACATTTCACATTGAACTAGCAAGTATTGAAGTATAACAACTTAAAATAAGCTAATCGTTCAACGTAAACATACCGAATGAGAGTAAATATAAACTTATAAAATGCCACCAGACGTATCAGCTGCCACCATAGTTGCGTCAAAGATTCTCAACTTATTGTTTCTTTTTATTTAAAGCAAAAGTTTACAAGTTGGTATTTGTATTGATGTTACTTGGGTAAGTTTGACACCTACCCTAGCTGTGCAACGTGGCGTGAAAACCGCAGAAGCCGGTGTAGTGGAAACGGTGAATTACACCTTTTGGCCCATCGAGCCATGGCCACTAAGTTTGACGTATCCTATACGCTCATACAATCAAACGAAACTAGAATGGAGTGCTTTTGGAAGAATGAACATTGGTTTTAAATCCAACATTCCGCTATGCTTAAAAAGGAAGGCATACGACCAATGCGTACTGCCAGTTATGACGTATGGATGTGAAACGTGGATGCTACGTAAGATTCAGTGCACACAGAGAAGCATGGAAAGATGTATGCTCGGTATAATGAGATTGTAAGAGGAATACATGGGTAAGAAGTATGACCAAAGTGGTAGATAGACACATAGCGAGAAGAATGGATGGCAGATGGACGCGATTAATACTGGAATGGTATCCGAGAGGATGTGAAAGGAAGCAAGGTAGACCGAGTGCACGATGCGCTGATGAATTGAGAAGAATGTGTGGAGTCAAGTGGATGCAGATTGCTCAAGAAAGACAGCAATGAGAGAGGATTGGAGAGGCCTTCATCCAGCAGTGGATGGTGAACGGCTGAAAATGATGATATGTATAAGTATACATACGTCACGTTCAAATTAATTCGAATTCACTGTTTGAACGTCAAAAAGTGTGTTGTTTTTTTTTCGTATTTTACTGTTCACGATTTATTGATGTAAATTTCGTTCCATTGAACTATAAACTGAAAAGGTAAACAAACAAATCCTCATTAGAAAGTATGTTCAAAATACACCAATCAAAACAAGCTGTTATGCCGCCACTTCACCATCGCGCGAATGTTCGTGAAATGTTGGCCTTAGCGCTGTGGTCAGCTGCCGTTTGCTCGCCCGTCCAGAGCGCTGCTATCGTATCGCTAGTGGCGCCACTCTAGTGTCAACTAGCAAGCGGCAGCGAACGAAGTGCCATCGTGGCATCGGTGTTTTGGAGTCACCGAATTGGTCCACATGATTACGCACTAAAGGCACAGACAACACTGGAGGGGTCCGGAGTGTGGGGAAGGGTCCGCCATCTTGCTTTTTTCGCGGTTCGCTCAACTTTGCGGATGTTATAAAGTACGTTGGCGTTAACGCGAAAATGTTCGAGCGACATACCCACACCTTGGCGCTCGGCACCTCTTGTCAGCGCTCCTCCAATATGAAATGCCGGCATTATAGTTGTATTACTGATGATATTACTTCAATGCAGAATTCCGTTGTGAATAATGTACATTTTGCCTTTGCTTGATATGATTATGCTTTAAACACTAACATTAAAATAAAAGAATCCTTATAAATACTAACAAAATGAACAATGTGTAAAATAGATAATGGTCACTGGACCAGTAGCTATTAAAATAGATTTAAGATGTATTGTGAACATAGTATAAGAACAATAAAAAGCTTTTTTAAATAAAATAAATAAATTTTTAACCCTATCTGTCTGAAGACGAGTCAAATTTCACCACATTTTTACATATCGTTTTTTTTTTAATCTTCCGATAAATTCAACTCAAACTTAGCGTTGTAACAATAGACACTCAAAGTAATCAATATTTCACACATAACTCGATTCGCATGTGCACTTTGCGGATTTCGACCGCACATTCGTCGCCTCATTTGCACCGCACAATTGCCAATTTATTCACAATCATATCATTTGAGAATGTGCGCTCTGTGGACAGACAGACTTGGGGAAAAAAATAGGTGTTACGAACGTAACGGGCGGATGAAACAACAGATGGTTCGTCTTTTTCAACCGAATCAACGCATACAAACACGCGCTTAAATGACGCGTAATAAACTTTTTGAGTGTTCAAAACATTTACATATGGTTATTGTTCATATCGGCGGTCGGAAACCTGCGGCTCCGGAGCCGCAGGTTTCCGGAGGCTCGTTGTGTGAATAACTCTCCGAGTGGCAACGCAAAGCTTTCAAAATCAAATGAATTTCATCAAATTTTTCTCCTTCAATACTTTTCGTCTAAACTTGACGGGCATAAAAAGTTATTTATTCAGATAAAACTTTATAACGGTTATTAATAATAAATTGCGTAACATTAAGAAATATCATGAAGATAACTAATTTCAAACATACCAGTTCGTAAATGGGTAGCATTTATTTCAATTTAAATATCTTCTGAAGTTAGCGTACTTGATATTAAGCGTTGCGTCTTCACTATTTGACAAACATTTTACAATTTGTCAAAGTGATGTAAATAAAGAAAAATACTCTCCAGTGGTTTCTCATAGCCTTCTACAAGAGAGGAAGGGAGAAAGAGAACGCACTATGATTTGTTAGGCCAATTTTATAGAACCATTTCACAACTACATATGTAAGTTAAATAAATTTGGAATACAGGAAACAGACGATTTTGATTTAGTCATATTTAGTTTTACGAATCCTGGAACTATGCTCGACAAGCTAACACTCTATCACCTGGTTGAATTTTAAATATGTATATATTTTTGTAAAGAATAATGAAACTAGGATGGAGTGCTTTTAGAAGAATGAACATAGTTTTTAAATCCAACATTCCGCTATGCTTAAAAAATAAGGCATACTACAGTTATTACCAGATGCTACGTAAGATCAAGTGCACGATGCGATTTTGAGATCGATAGAAATTATAATGTTTTATTGCACGTAAATATGTATATATGTATAGCAAAACGTAGTCACTGTAGATAAGCATATTGTAGGGACAGTTGATAGTTATTTATACCTAGGACAATTGGTGAATATGACTGGTTGTAAAGAAGAAGAATGAAACTAGGATGGAATGAACATTGTTTTTAAATCCAACATTCCGCTATGCTTAAAAAAGAAGGCATACGACCAATGCGTACTGCCAGAAACATGGATGCTAAATGCAATAATGTTACGCAAGATCCAGTGCACACAGAGAAGCATGAAAATATGTATGTATACTCGGTGTAACGAGAAGAGATCGTAAGAGGAATACATAGGTAGGTAGCATGACCAAGGTGAACTTGTGAAAAAGTTGGAGTGGACACATAGCGAGAAGAATGGATGGCAGATGGACACGAGAAATACTGGAATGGTATACGAGAGGATGTGAAAGAAAGCAAGGGGTGGACGATGGACTGATGAATTGAGAAGAATGTGTGGAGTCAAGTGGATGCGGATTGCTCAAGACAGACAGTACTGAAACAGGATTGGAAAGGCCTTCATCCAGCAGTGGATGGTTGTGGATAGTTATTTATACATAGGGCAATTGGTGAATATGACTGGATGTAAAGAAGAGTGTATGAAACTAGGATGGAGCGCTTTTGGAAGAATGAACATTGTTATTAAATCCAACATTCCGCTATGCTCGAAAAAGAAGGCATACGACCAATGCGTACTGCCAGTTATGACGTATGAATGTGAAACGTGGATGCTGAATTTAAGAATGTAAAGATAAAGTGCACACAGAGAAGCGTGGAATCATGTATGCTCGGTATAACACGAAGAGATCGTAAGAGGAATACATGGGTAGTGAATTAGTACAAATCTACGAAAGAATCTGATTTCGAGTATATTTTATTTTTAAACGGTACAACTTGGTGGACCTCTCCACTACATATATCTAATCCTTATGTATATCAACAAGATGATTTCGTCGGAACAAGATTACGCTCCGTACTCTTTCCCGTTCCTGACTTCATTTTCTGTTTCGTACTCGCGTGTGTTTGGCCAGATTGCCACAGTGAAAACAAAGCGTACATACAATACACTGGTACACTTACTTAACAGTATTACTAAACCGTATTGTCGGTGAACTTATTAAGCCACGTTTCGGTCAAAATGTAATTACTAGAGACCCGTGTTTTTCGCATTTTGCGATAAATGCTATATATATGCTAAAATTCAGGATATATGCGAATTTATGCTAAAATCCTAAAATATGCGAATAGAATTCTTGTCAAAATTTAAAAAAAGTATCAATGTTCAGAAATTTATTAAAATGTAAAATAATTTTTTTTAGCTTCAGCATGGCGCGTACTAATCTTAATCTTCGTGACAGAGCAAATCCATACAAAGCCCGCGGAATTTATATAAATTATGCTAACATTTTAATGTGCAGACATTGTAATTGTCGAGTGGAGTGGCAGAAAAAAGGATAACTTGGAAAAACATCTGAAATCTATAAATCATCGGAATACAATTTCAAAACTTACTACGAATAATACCATTCAGGCATTTTTTTAACGATTTGTAGCAAATATAAAAAGTGGGTTAAAACCTGATATACTGCAATTGTTAATGACCACACAAATTAAATATGAAGAGTTTGGTTTTGCTGCAATAAAATCAATTTGGTGTCCTGTAAATAGTGTGGATGCAGAAAGATTTCTTAGTAAATATAATTTAGTGGTAACTGATCGTCGTACTAACTAAAAAGAGTCGTCTGTGGAAATATGTTCCATGCTTAGTTTTAATACATTTTAAATTAATGTTATATTTTATTTTTTAATTCATGATTTTTGTCTTCGTATTTCTCCATATTGCTATTTCTTAATAATTTTCTACTATTTTTATTTGTCACGTTAGTTTTAAATTGTTTGTAATATATAAATTGTGTTACAGAGTATTGAAATTGATCTGTATTTTGATCTATATTAAAAAAATTATATAAAAAAAATAAATGCTAAATAGATGCTAAAATCAAACACTTTATTCGCTACAATATGCTAAAATGACAGATCAAAATGCTAAAATCGATAAAAAATATATGCGAAAAACACGGGTCTCTAGTAATTACATTAAGCGTTCGCGTTTAGAACCACAGCCCACTGCTCTGATGCTCTGAAAACTTTTGGGTCGCATAATTTCGCTTGTCTTGTGCATCATCGAAGCTCATTCGACATCGGATGATTCACAAGCAATATGTACATACATTTTCGATGGTTTGAGAACGTGACTTTAGATCTAAAACACCTCAAGGTTATAAAACGCTTCCTAATAATTTTGCACACTCAAAAAATAAATTTGGTTTTCCTGTTTCAAAGCGATATGTATGTACATATGTAGGTACATATGTTGAATGTATATGATTGATATTGATATGACTCTCGTTTCAAGGTTAATGTTTATCATTGAATAAATTTAATTTGCATGACATGATGCCATGTTAATTTTTAATATATTGCATTTCAGTTCCAAATGATACGTTTTGTGTGATAAAATTTAAACGCTTTGCACTTTTAAAACTCCCCACAGTTCACCTTGATAGTTGATTTTAAATTTGCTTAGGTGGTGCTTTCGCTACTTGAACTGGCAGCATTAATAAAAGTAAATACGTGCCACAAGAGTTTCTATTTAATTTAGATTTACATAAAAATAGTCTAGGACAATATTGCACTCGTTTACTGCCTATGTATTTCAAACTATTATGATTGTACATACATACAGTTGCCAGCTTTAATGTGTATATTAAAAATCATAATTTTCAGCCATAGATGTAGAATAACATAGATTGGCCTTAGCGCCCGAAAAATGACATACAAAAAGGGCATGCAAAATGCATCCCTTGTATGCATTTTGCTTGACTTCTCTTGACTTCTTCTGACCCCGCACACCCCCGTTACTTCTGACACTTTCTCCAGTCAATTTTTTTTGGAATGGCATATCTATGGTATTTTTTATCTATGTTTTCAGCCGTTCACCATCCACTGCTGGATGAAGGCCTCTTCAATCCTCTTCAATTCATGTCTGTCTTGAGCAATCTGCATCCACTTGACTTAACACAATTTTCTCAATTCGTCAGCCCATTATCCACTTGCTTTCTTTCACATCCTCTCGAATACCATTCTAGTATTTCTGGCATCCATCTGCCAACCATTCTTCTAGCTATGTTGCCACTTCAACCTTTTCACACTTTCAACTATATCTGCCACTTTAGTCATACTTCTAACCCATGTATTCCTCTTATGATCTCTTCTCGTTATACCGAGCTTCTTATATTTACATGCTTCTCTGTGTGCACTGGATCTTACGTAGCATCCACGTTTCACATCCATACGTCATAACTGGCAGTACGCATTGGTACGCATAAAAACTATACTCATTCTTCCAAAAGCACTCCATCCTAGTTTCATTCCTTCTTCTTTACAACCAATTGTCCTAGGTATAAATAATTATCAACTATCTCAACAATGTGGTTATCTACTGTGTATATTGACCTATAAATATAAATATAACTACTAATAATTGTATGCAATCGTTCATTTATTATATGGCTTTTGATTGCAGTAGTGTATTTGAAGTAGACGTGCATCTTTGTTGGTTTTTGAACAAATTTTAACATTTCCTAGTAGTCGTTAATTTATTATTGACTTACAAATCAAAAAAAAAAGTGCACAACTGTCGAAATATTATAATAATGTAAAAACTTCATGAAAATTAAATATAAAGCGAAAAAGTTCACATGTACGAAACTATTCAAATATATAGTAACGTCAGCCAACAAAGCACACGCCCAGTTCACAGAATTGAGCCACAATCTCAGGTAAGTTAGAGCATAGTGTAGTGGTCGGGAACCGGCGGCCCCGGAGCCGCATGCGGCTCTTTGTATGAAAACCTGTGGCTCTCGCTCTCATCCAACGTTTTGAAATACAAAATGTTGACACTCAATTTATACAAGATCAAAATGAATCCCATTTCCACACCGTCATTGTTTTTCAAATTAAACTTTACAATACTTTTTAGTAATAAACTGTCGAAAGTTAAGAAATATCACGAGGATAATTTATTTCATTAATGATTAATGAGTAACATTTAATTTAATTTTGAATATTATCATCATGATCATTTTCAAACGTTCACCACCCACTGCTGGATGAAGACCTGTCCAATCCTCTTCCATTCATGTATGTCTTGAGCAATCTGCATCCACTTGACTACACATTCTTCTCAATTCATCAGCCCACCTTCCACTCCGTCTACCTTTGCTTTCTTTCACATCCTCTCGGATACGATTTCAGTATTTCTCGCGTCCATCTGCCATCCATTCTTCTCGCTATGTACTTTTTCACACGTTCTGCTATATTTGCCATTTTGGTTATACTTCTTACCCGTGTACTCCTCTTACGATATTTTCTTGTTATACCAAGCATACATCTTTCCATGCTTTTCTGTGTGCACTGGATCTTACGTAGCACTTTTTCACCAAGTTTCACATCCATTCGTCATAACTGGCAGTTTTTTTGAATATATAATTCGAAAATAATATATTGCGGCTCCCAAACTTACTAATTTTGCAAGGTTTTCTCTAATTTGGCTCTTAGCTCGAAAAAGGTTCCCGACCACTGGCATAGTGGGTATAAACTGGTTATATTCTTCGAATTTGACATTTTTCAACAACAGTTCAACTATCCTACGATACGTCTCGACGATTTATAAATATTATAATACACATAGTCGGTTCTAAAGGGTGGTTTGTTCGGCTCGAAAGTGCGGTTGCGCTCTCGCGCATTCTCATCCAGGTCGTACACCCCAAACAGGCCAGGTAAAATAGGCAGACATGTGCGCGGCCTAGAGGTTAATTGCCAAAGCAATACTTGGTGGGATCACAATGGCAGCTGCGCGGTTTGTCAGCGACAGGAAACTGGCTTCCTTTTCGTCGTAAGCCACTGACCGACTGAACGGGGGACCCATACTAAGCGTAAGCTGCAACCATTATTGGCCGAAGAGTAGTAATAAATTGTATACGAAACCATCGCCGTGTTCGAATTTCTTATGCGTTTGTTTTTAGCAGCGGTGTAATGTGCGGCAAATTTGCAACAGGTGAAGTTTTGATTGACCCTTTGCCGCTAGTTTACTAAAAGGCGGGGTTTGGCGCTCGACGCGTGCCGCAAACTGGGTACAAAGTTTACACGTCGCCAAGAGCTTTGACAGCTATGACGTCTGTAAAAATCCATTCAGTCATAACCATAAATATTTTTTTAGATAGCCCTTACCTACTATGTAAGTAGGATCCTTCTACATTGTCCCCCTAGGCCTGTCAGAAATCCTCCATTGTTTCATTTGAATCTTTGTTCCACAAATTATTCACTAAACTCCTTCATTTATAGATCCTGCTCGTCATTTAACGAAATCCCGGCACATATTGATCCTTTTCTCTATTCTTTGCCCTCCTTTAAATTATCTTTGCTTAAGTTCCTTTCCAGTCCTAACTCCTAAGTTCTTTTCTTATTTTGATCTGTTTGCAACTATTTTGGCTGTAGTGTATTGTGTGATATTAATATTATTTTGTATTTATATTTTATTGTACATATACTATAAGCTGTTTGTTGCATGATTAAATAAATAAATAAAAATAAAATAACGACGATGCTTACATTCAATAAAAGTGTGATGTAAATTCCAAATAAAGCATACATCAATGCAGAAAATTTCGAACCTTTGTGGTTGTTGCGCAAATTTCATCATTTTCTGATGAAATTCTGCTAATGACTTACTAGTTACTTGCCATATTTAATAAACGAAACTAACCTTACTTATAGTTTGCATTTAAGCAAAAGTTCCCTCATAAAAAGTAGAGACAAACGCGACACGATATTGTTGCATTTGATGTCATTCGAGTTTTTGCCCTTTTTTAGCACAAGTAAAACAATGGAAGAAACATACACATATGTATGTACTTTGTCAATTACAAACTCTCGTGTTAGCTTAACCGAACCAAGAAAACAATTTCTTATTAAAACAATCGTCTTTTACAAAACTACTGTTGTACTTGCAATGTGTCATCATCGTCATCATTTTCAGCTGTTCAACATCAACTGCTGGATGAAGGTCTCTCCAATCCTCTTCCCTTCCTGTCTGTCTTGAGCAATCTGCATCCACTTGACTCAACACATTCTTCTCAATTCACCAGCCCATCGTTCACTCGGTTGCACATCCTCTCGGATACCATCCCAGTATTTCTCGCGTCCATCTGCCACTTTGGTTATACTACTTACCCATGTGTTCCTCTTACGATCTCTTCTTGTTATACCAAGCATACATGATTCCACGCTTCTCTGTGGGCACTTGATCTTACGTAACATTCTCGCATCCACGTTTCACATCCATACGTCATAACTGGCAGTACGCATTGGTCGTATGCCTTATTTTTCAAGCATAGCGGGATGTTGGATTTAAAAACTATGTTCATTCTTCCGAAAGGGCTCCATCCTCGTTTTATTTCTTCCTCTCTACATCCAATCATTCTGAAACAGCATATCTGATGTATTTCGCACTGTGGGAAACAAGAAAGCTTTGGAGCATTTCAGCGACACGTGGGTCACTTTTTAGTTTGGAAAGATGGAGTGCTTTTGGAAGAATGAACATAGTTTTTAAATCCAACATTCCGCTATGCTTAAAAAAGAAGGCATACGACCACTGCGTACTGCCAGTTACGACGTCATCGTCATCGTCATTTTCAGCCGTTCACCATCCACTGCTGGATGAAGGCCTCTCCAATCCTCTTCCATTCCTGTCTGTCTTGAGCAATCTGCATCCACTTGACTCCACACATTCTTCTCAATTCATCAGCCCATCGTCCACTCGGTCTACCTCGCTTTCTTTCACATCCTCTCGGATACCATTCCAGTACTTCTCGCGTCCATCTGCCATCCATTCTTCTCGCTTAGCCACTTAAACTTTTTCACGCGTACCGCTATATCTGCCACTTTGGTCATACTTCTTACCCGTGTATTTATTTTTGCGACCAAGCATACATCTTTCCATGTTTCTCTGTGTGCACTGGATCTGTGTGCGTGAAAGTTGGATGCTAAATTCAAGAATGCTACGAAAGATCCAGTGCACACAGAGAGGCATGGAAATATGTATGCTTGGTATAACAAGAATGGATCGTAAGAGGAATACATGGGTAAGAAGCTTGACTAAAGTGGTAGATATATATATGTAAGCCGCCTTGAAGAGAAACACCTCCACGCCCTTTCTCCCCAAGACCCTCACATGAGGCCACCGCCCCCCCAACGAATATAGTCTGTTGACCTTTCCGTTGGGGACAGACGGTTGTCCAGTAAGGCCGGAACAACCGCGCATCTCTGCTGAAATAAAATAAGACGCAAAAAAAAAGTGGTAGATATAGCGGAATGTGTGAAAAAGTTGAAGTGGACACATAGCGAGAAATGCTGGAATGGTATCCGAGAGGATGTGAAAGAAAGCGAGTTAGACCGAGTGGAAGATGAGCTGATGAATTGAGAAGAATGTGTCGAGTCAAGTGGATGCAGATTGCTCAAGACAGACAGGAATGGAAGAGGATTGGAGAGGACTTCATCCAGCGGTGGATGGTGAACGGCTGAAAATGATGAGGTGCATATCGCTCGCACTAACTCCTTCTACAGTCGGTTTCATAGCAAGCAATACCGACAACTTAGTGTCCGTTTCGTGAACCGGAGCGTGTCGGCGCGGGGTCAACGGCGACTGGTCGTGTAAGGGTTATTGCACGAACGGCTCGTGCTACCGTTAGCAGCGAACACTATCCAAGGCCAAAGGCCTGACCTGACGTAACACCACATCATCATCATCATCATCATAATCATCATCATCATTCGTCGTCATCTCATCACCATCGGAATGACACAACGATGATCGGGATCGCACACTTTTCTCAAAAAGTCTCACAAACAACGCTGCATTGTCATGATTCGCGATCATGACTCTTGACAGAAATGTTTGCGGTTGTGTGTGCAGTGGACGTATACCGTCAGTGTTAATTATCTATTAGCGCATGTGGGGTGGTTTGCTTCTTTTTTTTCGTACGAAACGAACGCCCCAGCTCGAAGTGGTCGGTTATATGCGCAAGCGCACTTCACTTCACATGTGTTTGTTTATAAATGGCGGAGACGCGCACATGTGCTCCTCTTGCCACGTAGAATACAAAAAAAAAAGAAAAAAGAACGGGACACGCGTCTCGGGACAGAGGCTCCCTATTTGTACAGTGGTGATCAAGCTATCGAAGTTTCATAAAAAATTTGGAAATTAAATTATTCCCATACTGCCGTACTAAGCCCACTTAACGTAACTGACAAAACAACAATATCGAGATAAATAAACTTGAAAGTTTTATTCTAAATTTGTGTTTTTCTTCATATATTACTGATTTATTTAAACTTTTTTTTAATGCATGAGGTTATTTTCTATTGTGTTTTGATAATTCTAACGAAAAATTAAAAAAAAAATGAAAACTTTAGTAGTTACGTCACTTAATTATTCATTATTAATGTATACATATGACTATTCCAAACTTCAACCACTCTATTTGAAAAGAATGAATCTTATTTGATTTTTCTTTTCGGAGTCTAAGAGTATGACCTCTTAGATGTGGGTACTCATTATATATATAATAGCCGAAATCCGTCTGTCTGTCTGCTGATAACGCTCGCTGAGGAAAAATTATTAAAAAACCAGAAAGAGTGGGTGATCGAACCCGGGACCCCAGGCTCGAGAGAACTCGCACTGATGCTATTCGCTATCGCCCTTGGTCAATTTAGTCCTTTTTTTTTAAACATTACCCATACAAGTGACTACGTGAGATGACGCTATAAAAACTATTATTTTTTTGTCACTTGCAACCGCGCGATCAATTAGTGGGGATCTCTATTAAAAAAGCGCTTTACGTAATTTAAAATTCAGCGGGCGTTGATATTCAACGGGCTTACACTAGTTGAACATAATGAGGTTGGTCATTATGTCACACGAATATTGATTATTTATTATTTTGAATACTTCAATTAAATCACCTATTAATCTCCTCGTCTCCAATGTGGAGAGATTCAGTATTTTCAATCTTTCGTGATAAGGTAGTGACCGCAGTAAATATTGGTGATACTATTTCTTTGCGCATGCAGATACGTTAGATTTAATAGCTTAAAAAAGTCACTTTTGGATGAAGATACATTAATTTTGATTTGAAATACACTCCCATAACCACATAAAACCCATAAAACACATCTAACTCATTTTCGTAATTTTTGTCAGTTACGTTAAGTGGGCTTAGGACGGCAGTACACTCAATGTGACTTACTTATCATAATGAATTTCTGGGAAAACTCTTCCTCCCCTGTGATGAATGATAAATGCATTTGATTTCAAGCGTTCGTTGACTTCACTTTTGACAAAAAAATAAATACACATTAAATTCTCTTCTGTAGCGTATTTGATTTTAATCGCTGATTTATTTAATTTAATTTGATTTGATTTCTCTTAAGGTGAAAGAGGGAGGGAATTTGCTTTAATTTTTTTATCTACAAACATTCTTACTGCATCATACTGAAGCTCGCGAGAAAGACACTCTAGTACTTTTACGTCGTCCGTAGAAAGTAGACTAATGTCTGACCATGTTAAGCATTCTACATACAATTCACTTTTGTGAGAAGAAATATGTGGTTTAATTATTTTTTTTACCATTCGATTTGATTAATGACAAAATTATACTGCAAAATAGTTTTCCATATATTTATTTAGCCGAATATGCAACGGTTGAAAGTCCCTGATCGAGCAGATTTTTACATTCAACAATGATGGACCCAGACTCATACATAGTTCACACCTGCTCGCTCTTTCCACGCGGTGTATGTATTTCTTCTTGAATTTAGCCCGGATTCTAAACGTTGAAACTTTTACTTCGGTACAAAGCCAGTATTGAGTTGTCCTTTAAAACCGAACATCATTCTTATCTGTTACAGTACAGTACAAAAAAAAAACGTTTCCGCTGATACACGCGAAGATACAACAAAGTTTTTAGCGGTCAGATAAACAATTGTTTTCAATGACTCGGAATAGATAAGATTATCGAAACCGAACAGAAGTACCAATGTGGTACAGAACTATGTATCTAAACCCATATCTCATCACTAAATTATATACATATAATACATATGTGAATGTTTTCACAGTTGTTGATTTAAAAAGTAACGTTTGTTTGTTTTGAACGGTGTCAACCGACCATTCATGAAACCGAGCGCGTCTTTCTTTTCATCGGCGTTTCGTTTCCCAAATACAATGGATTCGTTCCCAAGACATTTAATAGGCGCTAGTCGTAATAATGATCATTATTTAAATGACTACTAATGCAATGAATAAAATGAAATTATGGGTCCGAGCTGTGTTGGACTCCAACTAATGGCCGCACGTAATGGTGGGTCGGCTCGACCAAAAGGGATACATATTTTGGGCCCCTAGGCCGGAGGTCCGGGACTTTGGAAGTCCACTGACGATCCACTGACAAGACCTGGTGACTACCTGACTACCTGTGGACGGGTATTGTCTAGTCCAGTGGTTTTAAAACATTTTTTTCTTTCGAAATTCGCAAAACTTCGATGTTTAATGAATTCTACACGCAAAGCGTAGTCACAGTAGATAACCATATTTGTAGAGACAGTTGATAGTTATTTATACCTAGGGCAATTGATGAATATGACTGGTTGTAAATAAGGAGAAATAAAACTAGGATGGAATGCTTTTGGAAGAATGAACATTGTTTTTAAATCCAACATTCCGCTATGCTTAAAAAAGAAGAAATACGACCAATGCGTACTGCCAGTTATGACGTATGGATGTGAAACGTGGATGCTGAATTCGAGAATGTTACGTAGATCAGTGCACACAGAGAAGCATGGAAATATGTATGCTTGGTATAACAAGAAGAGATCGTAAGAGGAATACATGGGTAAGAAGTAGTACAGAACGTGTGAAAAAGTTGATGTGGACCCATAGCGAAAATAATGGATGGCTGATGGACGCGAGAAATACTGGAATGGTATCCGAGAGGATGTGAAAGAAAGCAAGGTACACCGAGTGGAAGATGGGCTGATGAATTGAGATGAATGGGTGGAGTCAAGTGGATGCAGATTGCTCAAGACAGACAGGAATGGAAGAGGACTGGAGAGGCCTTTATCCAGCAGTGGATGGTGAACGGCTGTATGTGACGTATGGATGTGAAACTTGGATGCTAAATTTAAGAATGCTACCTAATATCCAGTGCACACAGAGAAGCGTTGATAGATGTATGCTCGGTATAACAAGAAGAGATCGTAAGTGGAATACATGGGTAATAAGTATGACCAAAGTGGCAGATATAGCAGAACGTGTGAAAAATTTGAAGTTGCACATAGCGAGAAGAATGGATGGCAGATCGACGCGAGAAATACTGGAATGGTATCCGAGAGGAATGGAGGATGTGAAAGAAAGCAAGGTAGACCGAGTGGAAGATGGGCTGATCAATTGAGAAGAATGTGTGGAGTCAACTGGATGCAGATTGCTCAAGACAGACAGGAATGGAAGAGGATTGGAGAGGCCTTCATCCAGCAGTGGATGGTGAACGGCTGAAAATGATGATGATGATGGGATATTTTTCATATTAACCAAGTAACAATTTTGAAAAATTGCTCACTTATATCCCACTGAGTAGTTTAAACACACATATACATACATATGTATGTACATTGTGTCGATAACAGAAGTCTAACTTTAAAATAGCTCAACAAATAATAGCAGTACAAGTTTCAAGTTGCAGTATTACATACTAGTATTTACAAGAGTCTTTTAAGTCGAAATATCTCAGTATTGATTGTATGAACTTGATCCATTGATAGTGTGAACCACATGTTTTATATTTTCTGTACACAATATGTATAACATATCAACGCGTCAGTGCCAAAGTTGTCAAGCCCACAAACTTCATCATCATTAAGTTTGATAATTTCATACATTACTTTGAGTTTGAATCATATAAATGTGGGCTAGGCAACTTTGGAATTAACTCATTCATATGTAGATTGTATCCATATATCCCGATGGAGCGCAGCCACATCTCTCTTTGATAGTACACTAAAATATACCATAAAAGAACAAATGAGATACAAATAATATGCATGAAATTAAAATCACACTGGTAAAAGTATACAATATACTTTCACTTGTATACGATATTGATAACAATTTATGATACAATATACCTGTAGGTAATTTGATTTTATACCCGTATTTCAATTTTACACTGATAAGCGACATAATATCAATGTATTATGGATTACGTTCCAATTACACAATAGATTATTTTAATAATAAATAATTAAGCTGTTTTATCTGATATAAAATGCATGTTACAGTTTTTATTTGAAACTTAATATGTACACACAAAAACCAAGTAAAATAATAATATAAAAGAATACGTTTTGACTTTGAACATGAACAGCCCGTAAAATTTATAGTGCTAGTGCACTGTGACCCAAATATCCTTGAAAACGGACAGGTAAAAAAAAAAAAAAACAACCACACACCTTACAAAATCGTATATAAAAATTAAAATCAAATTAATAAAATGCAAAAAAGACTGTGTCGAGCACATATTACAATCGTTAAAAATTTAATACGCGAAAATCATATAATTTGCATGTTAAATAAAATAATACGAACGGAAATTACACACGTATCGTTTTCAAATAGAAAATCAACGAGGTGAGGTCACACTAGGTATCTACATATATAATATTATATTATAATTTGTATTGTAGAACATGACTGGAATCAGAATAGGTCGATATAATTAGTGGTCGCATACATTATCATTGGGAAACAAACGTTCAGTGTATGTATGTATGTACATATTATTGAGTCACGGGTATTTTCGAGTTGAACGATTCGATGGCGCTTATTATCAACCGAATAAAAATACACACGAATGATAGTGACAAATGGTAAAAAAAAAGTGGGGAAAACTCCGCAAAATCATGATGATCTTTGAGTATAAAAATAATTGCGGAAAAAAAAAAAACAGCAGTTTCCTGGAAATTATGCACTTCCGAAAGTCCGCTTCGTTCGGCCACTTGGTCTTTCTCCGTTCGGCAGCGTCTCCCGCGAAGCGAAAGGTGAACGAATCCGACTAGAAAGCTTCTCAAACTGTGACAATTTAATTGTTTTGGAATTTTTCAGCTGCAGAATTAAGGCGCTCACACACCTTGGCGGTTTCGCTGCGTCAAACTGACGCCCCTATCGTCGTCCCGTTCGCACAGATATACTTTGCGATATATAACGACGATAGAGGACGAAAACTTGAAGCAGCGATATCGCTCAGGTTTGTGAGGGCCTTTATGGATTGCTTGAAATAAATAGCCTCTTGAAAAATTATTGCATAAGCCTCTCGTAATAATTTTTTTCGTGAAACTTTTCAATTGCTTCTCTTCTCTTGGACCGTAAGCTATTATATATATAACTAGCTGACCCGGCATGCGTTGCAATGCCCGATACCGTTCCCGTTCCCGTTCCGTTCCTAGTACGTTATCTGACGCGTGAGTAGGCCCGTTCCTGTGCCCGTTCCCGTTTTTTCTCGATTCCAGATCCCGGTCCTGTTCCCGATCCTGGTCCCGTTCCCGATCCCGTTCCCGTTCCCGTTCCTAGTACGTTATCTGACGCGTGAGCAGGCCCGTTCCCGTTCCCGTTCCCGTTTTATCCCGATTTTTCATCCCCGAACCATCCCCGGCATGATCACAATAAGTCCTGAAAGTTTCATCGCGATCGGTTGAGTGGTTTAGGAGCCTATAAGAGACAGACAAACAGACAGACATTCATTTATATATATATATAGATAGCCGAAATCCGTCTGTCTGTCTGTCTGCTGATAACGCTCGCTGAGGAAAAATAATTAAAAACTAGAATGAGTGGGGGATCGATCCCAGGACCGCAGGCTCGAGTGGACTCGCACTAATGCTATCCGCTATCGCCCTTGGTCAATTCAGTCCTTTTTTTTTTAAACATTACCTATACAAGGGATCGTGAATCTGCTAATAATACATAGATGGCACTATAAAAACTATTAATTTTTTTTTTTTTTTTGATTTTTACAAAATTATAATTATTATATGTATATAACAATTAATAATTATAATATAAATAGTAAGTAAAGTAAAATAAAAATTCAGCGGGCGTTGATGTTCAACGGGCTTACACTAGTATAAGTATATAAACAATAAGAACGATTAAAATATTACATCAGAATGATTATTTATTATTACTAGAGCTCGAGAATTAGTGACACTATCAGTGAGACTGAGCAGAGGAGGAAACCGGCTTACTTAATATTTAACATTATTCAATATTGTATCTCCCACGTGACTTCGAAACACTAAAGACCCTCACAAACCTGAGCGGTATCGCTGCGTCAAACCTGACGCCCTTATCGTCGTCCCATTCGCACCGATATAATTGGCATAGGTGCGAATCAACGACGATAGAGGACGTCAACTTGACGCAGCGATATCGCTCAGGTTTGTGAGGGCCTTTATTCGAACAACGGCTGAAAAAAAGATGTAAAACTCATTTTTTGTGCGTCTATATTTTTTACCGGCAGCTCGAGTGCAGCTGGATCAAATTCCTGGAAGGAAAACGAAAACTTTCCCATGCGGCCCTGTAAGCCGATTTCCCCCCTCTACAGGATAGTGCTATTAATTATTACAAACCAAACTTCAAAATCGATAATCTTAATTTCAAAACACCTCTCGAGAAATTGACGGTTAAATAGCTCATAATAATTGTTTCGGTGAAACTTTTTAATTGCATCCTTTAAACTATCGACACCATTTAAATATTGCACCAGAATAATTATTACAAGCCGAACTGTTTTTTTTTTTTTTTTGCAATTTTAAGTCAAGCTCACCAAGTCATGCCATGCCGATGTAACATTTGACATTTAAACAAAAATCAAAAGATAACACACTCATTAAAATTGTGTCATATGCAAAGTGAGCTTAAAATCGTTTCAAAATTAATTATATTATTCAAATTAGTTGAATTTTAAATTTCTCCATCGATTGATAATTTTTCAGTTGTATAAAATTAACATACTTTTGCACCGTGTCATATAAATTATCATCTTGTATACACAATTTGCTCTCTATGCCTAATTTTGATACTTTGCATTATTTTTTTTTAATTGCAGCAGATTGAGAATATGCACACGGCATTGTTGTATCAAAGAAGAAAAGCAAGTATGTAAAGGGAAAAAATGAAACGTGCGATATAAACGCAGGCATGTAACGAATAACATCAGCTGACTGTGCGGACATATAAATAGAAGTGAAGCAAAAGATGTTCCCTCTCGGAATAATAATAAAAAAAAAAAAAAGTAAAGAAATATTTAGTTTGGAGAATTTTGTGGAGCTCGAGCGAGACGAAAGATTGAGAGCCGCTGGCGAACGAGCGAGAAGGAAACACCGATAAAGCGATGCACGCTCTGTTACGATCGGCGAACAGTGGTACAACATACCACTTCGTAGCGGATAAATGTATCGCGCAGCTGTTCCCACCTGTGGGAACTGTGACGAGTGCGAAAGAGAGAGTACAAGTTGTGAACAGCGGCGATTAGGAAACTGGCGAACTGGCTAAAAGGTGCGCGTGTCACTCAAACAAAAATAAATCACCTACATCGGAAAATTGGTCGCGTTACCACCGAACTTCGCATTAAGCCTATAAAATATGGCCTTTTCGGTTAATGGAAATTTTGGAAAATTAGAATAAAGCGTACGTGCGTGTTTACGCCGTGTATGTGTGTGTGAGTTTCGCATCAAATAATTTATTTGCACGGACCAGACGTTCCCAATTGAATATTTTATGAATAAGTTAATTGCATAAGGCAATTAGTTTACGATGCACATTTGTGATACTTTGAGCTTACTAGTGTGCCCGCGATGATTGTTCTGATGAAATGATTTCATTCAATCGGTGCCTAATGCTTGCATGTGATGTCAGTAGCAACTCGTCGTATGAACGAATTGGATCTATGTATTTATGTACTCAATCTATGTATATATATAAAAATCAATGTCTGTCTGTCTGTCTGTTTGTCTGTCTCTTATAGGCTCCTAAACCACTCAACCGATCGCGATGAAACTTTCAGGTCTTATTGTGATCATGCCGGGGATGGTTCCTGTGAAAAAAAATCGTAATAAAACGGGAACGGGAACGGGAACGGGATCAGGATCGGGAACAGGACCGGGATCTGGAATCGAAAAAAAACGGGAACGGGAACAGGAACGGGCCTGCTCACGCGTCAGATAACGTACTAGGAACGGGAACGGAACGGAACGGATCGGCATCGGCATCGGCAACGGGAACGGGAACGGGAACGGCAACGGAAACGGAACGGGAACGGCAACGGATCGGGATCTGGAACGGGAACGGTATCGGGCATTGCAACGCATGCCGGGTCAGCTAGTTCATAATAAAAAAAAATGTTTTCAAGATCAAAATTTACTTGATTGACAATGATTTGGGGCCTCACAAACCTGAGCGGATAAATACGCTCGGTGTTGTGTGGTGGGGGGTTTTAACACAATATGTTGCATAAAGGGCCTCACAAACCGGAGCGGATTGTTATTCGTGAGCGGATAAATACGCTCGGTGGTATACGGTGAGGGTTGTAACACAATGTGTTGTACGAAGGGCCTCACAAACCGGAGCGGAATATTATACGCGAGCGAATAATTCCCTCGGTGGTATGCGGTGGAGGTTGTAGCACAATGTGTTGCACAAACGGCCTCACAAACTGGAGCGGATAAATACGCTTGGTGGTATGTAGTGGAGGTTGTTATACAATATTTTTCACAAAGGGACTCACAAACTGGAGCGGATATGTGGTGGGAATTGTAACACAATGTGTTACATGAAGGACCACACAAACCGTAGCGGATTATTATTCGCGAGCGAATAAATACGCTCTGTAGTATATGGTGGGGGTTGTAACACAATGTGTTGCACAAAGGGCCACACAAACAGGAGCGGAATATTATTCGCGAGCGAATAATTCCCTCAGTAGTATGTGTTGGGGGTTGTAACACAATGTGTTGCACAAAGGGCCTCACAAACCGGAGCGGATAAATACGCTCGGTGGTATGTAGTGGGGTTTGTAACACAATGTGTTGCACAAAGGGCCTCACAAACCGGAGCGGATAAATACGCTCGGTGGTATGTAGTGGGGTTTGTAACACAATGTGTTGCACAAAGGCCCTCACAAACCGAGTGACGGATTTTTATTCGTGAGCGGATAAATACACTCGGTGGCATGCGGTGGGAGTTGTAACACAACGTGCAACACATTGTGTACCACTGAGCGTATTTATCCGCTCGCGAATAATAATCTGCTCCAGCTTGAGAGGCCCTTTAAAGTTTCTTAGAGTATAAAATACTTTTATCGAAATTCTACTTTTCCGGCGACATGCATCTGATTCTGATTTAATACCTGACATTTAAAGCAGATTAGGCTACTTCAAGTGTACAATTCTAAAACGATTAGTATTCGAAAGCGTATTGCAGACTTTTAATATTATTGCATTTATCAATAGAATAAGATTGTACACTGAATTGGAACGTATCACTTTGTCTTATTTACATAGTACAAAATTAATCAAATTTCACACATTTCACTATGTATAGGTGTTATATCACGGAACAAGTAAAAAAAGTACTGGATAGTAATTATTGTATAATATATTATTGTATGAATATCTATTATCTATTATCATCTAATTAATATCTATCATCGATGGTAATTTACATTCGCGTGTAAAATGTTTCACTTTTGTACGGAAAGACGAAATACACAACAAAAAAAGAAAAAGAAAAGGCAAGAGACCAAGTTAGAAAGTGTTACGTTTGCAATGTAAAACGGTCGATTGTGTGTCGTCTGGCCAAGTTGTTCCAGATGGAAGTAAAGTACAAATGTATAATTAATTATATGAAACGACATTACTTTAATCTCACATTTACAATAGCCAGAGTTAATTTTTTTGTATTCGAAATTACATATTCGTATATTGTGAATCACGGTCTTGCCTTAGTCATCTCTCAACACGTTCGGTAAATACCATTTCTTATCTAATCGAAACGATAAGGGGCACACAGGCACTATTTTGTTTTGAATAATTTACTATCGATAGCGAACGTTTGGAGTGAATTTTTAAAATTTTAGGCTCTATACGAATGCGATAAGATTAAACATAAAAAGGAATAAGTGTATTTAATAGACAGGACAAGGTAAGACTTGGAATTTAAGCAGAACGACTGGTCGCCTTATTAGTCGTACGAGAGATAAGAAGAAAAAACCAGGACAAAGGCGTTTGTTTCGTTACATTAGTCACAATCTTTATTTTACTGTTTGTTTTATACATTATCGTTTAGGTATGCTCGGATTGTTTGAGATCGTTATTTTATTCCTTTACTTGAAATTTACAAAAATTTCACTATACAAATCGTGTACAGACATAATTTTTTACTACTATGATGTTTTATTATCACGTAACAAACACAAAGTGAAATTTTATTCTTTATAAATTCAAATAGACATCCTTGTATTGTATTTTACATTATTTTTAGTTGTACAATCACCCACAGTAAAATTTAATCCCACTTATGTAGCTTATCCGCGAGGGTTTTAGAATATAATCCTGAAGTTTTAACTTTTAAAAAATATATTCGAGCTAAAAAATCAATTGAAATTTAATTGTGATTATGTACAATTGAGCCTAGGCTAAGTATAACACTTTTACAATAAGCGTGTTAAGAATTTGTAAACATTTTTAAACAACAACGTGTTTGTTTGTTAATTGTTTTTTTTTAAATGCGTGAACGCGAATATATTTATAACAAAAAAACACAAATATTTAACGTATATTACATCCACTAGTAGAAGACGAGAGCGATTTAATTTTCGATAAAGCGATAAACACGTCGCTAGTGTTGTTTTTGTTATAGTATGTACATATTGTAAATAGCACGTATACATACAAGTGTTGAAATATTGCGATCGAATAATATAATAACGCTCAAACTGCCAACAACGTCGAGACGATTTAAAATCATAAGATAAATTGCTTATTGACTAGCTAATTTACTGAAGAGCGATTAATTAATGGTCGGCAATGAGAAAATCTAAATTAAGTTGGCACAAATGCCGAGCTGTTAAACGATTGAACGCATACTTGTATTTGATAAATTCATTTTGGCGACTTAACTGTACTGTACCAGAAAACTACTGTAATTTTGATGAACCAAAACCTAAATTAAAGCTTGTATCGGTGCTAGAAACCCTAAAAAATATGATCTACCGTCTACTTTGTAGAACATCGATGATTTTCTTTTATTTTAAACCAGTAAAAAAATGATCTGTTTAAAGAAAATTTTCCATAGATATTTTTCCAACCCAAAATTGAACCAAAAACAATCTAAACAAAATGAACCAAAGAACAAAATTATGATTGAAGCGAGTCTTTCAGTTTTTATTCAAATTTCACGCTTATTAGGACTTGGTTCAATGTTTGGCGAAGCCCATTTTACGAAAAATGGCCTGGTTTTGATTTTGCTCAAAGAAGTTTTTCTTCAAAATCGGTATCTTACGAAAAATTTGATTCAAATCTTCTCCTACATCGTTTTTCGACCGAAAATTAAATCATCATCATCATAATTTTCAGTCGTTTACCATCCACTGCTGGATGAAGGCCTCTGCAATCCTCTTCCATTCCTGTCTGTCTTGAACAATCTGCATCCACTTGACTCCACACATTCTTCTCAAATCATCACCCCATCGTCTACTCGGTTAACTTTGCTTTCTTTCACATCCTCTCGGATACCATTCCATTATTTATATCTGCCACTTTGGTCACACTTCTTACCCATGTATTCCTCCATCTTTCCATGCTTCTCTGTATGCACTGGATCTTATGAAAATTAAATCTTAAACCTTGATGAAAATGAAAATAAAACTTTAAACCAAAAACCATTATAGTAATATTTTGTTTTTTTTTTCTATGTCCGATTTAGCCTCACAGCAATTAATTATGTGTTTTAAACAAAGACTTGGTCCACTATTCGGCGAAGCTCATCCCATGTGATAATTATGTCGCAGGTATAACAAGCGGCAATCTTTGATGCCCCTTTTTGCGTCGACTTTTTTAACAGTTAACCATTTTTTTTTTTATTCAACTCCTACAAACGATTCTGACTCGGTTTATAGCGAATCAGTCACGTCTGCTACATTGCCACATTGTCATGTATTTAGTTTTTTTCGCCGCAAACTCAGTTTTGACATATGTATTTGCAACGGTTCCGTTCACATTGAAGTTCAAATCTCCCAAGTACGGTCGTTCCTGGTCATTGTATCATAACGGGAAACTATGTGTGATGATCTGACGATGGTACATTTTGCGCTAGAGCCGTAAGTGACGGCGATTAAAACAAAAAAAAAAAAAAAAATCGTATTCAGTGTATTCGTATTATTGTATTGTACAATTATTTTACCGTGAATATTGTGTACTTGTGTCGAATACACGTGACCTATTTTGTAGATTATCGCTACTTGATGTCGCAGTCGTATTTTATTACACCAGTCAGTGTGTTATCAATGCGCAGTATAACAAACAATTTATAAATGCAAGGTAAAGGTCACTAAACTGAGCGCGAGGCTCTTATACCCTTGAATAATTTAATGTGTGACGAGGAAAATTCACATTTTCCAATTTCCTTTTAATGATTCGTTCGAACTATGAGCTGTTAGTGGATACTGGATCAAGTTTATCGAACAATAAATAAATAATCGGGAAATTAGTCTCATAAACCACAGAAAAATGTATACACAACGACCGCTAAAAACAACTGGTGTTATTTTCAAACAATTATATCTCCGAAACTAATCATGCTACGTTAATGAAAAATAACATCATTTTAAAGTTCGTATTGTTCTCTTTCTAGTGATATGATTTTTTATGCCAAATGAATGAATACTAATGCCAAATTTATCGCTTGAAAAAAATCTGCATCAATTCATAAGCCCATCGTCCACTCGGTCTACCTTGCTTTCTTTCAGATCCTCTCGGATACCAGTCCATCCACCATCCATTCTTCTCGCTATGTGTCCACTTCAACTTTTTCACACATTCTGCTATATCTGCCACTTTCGTCATTCTTCTTACCCATGTATTCCTCTTACGTAGCATCCACGTTTCACATCCATACGTCATAACTGGCAGTACGCATTGGTCGTATGCTTTATTTTTTAAGCATAGCGAAATGTTCAGCATTTTAAAACTATGTTCATTCTTCTTCTTTACATCCAGTCGTATTCACCAATTGTCCTAGGTATAAATAACTATCAACTATCTCTACAATATGATTATATACTGTGACTACGTTTTGCGTGTAAAATTCATTTTTATTAAAATAAACAGTATAATAGTCTTAAATAATAATAATCAACTAAATAGTTTATTTACGCATAAATAGTACCATATGGCAACTGTGAAAAAAAAAAAAAAAGATAAATGCTAATGTACAATGTACAAATGTATGAAATTCCACGAGTTCCTATAAACAGTCTAAACGGTCGATTTGTATTTTGTTTATTTTTATAATATAAAAATATTCATATAGGCTTGTTATTATTCACCTGTGATACTTAAAGATATTCTGAAAATTAAAACAAAATCTTCGGATCACAGTTAAATATTAGATTATGTATGGATAATAATTTTCAAATAAAATCTACATACGTACATTTCAACGAAATTAAATGGAATAGTTTCCCCTGAAAATAATTAGTACTTAATTAACATATATCAAACACATATTATATTGCAGGTTAAAAATATCAGATATTTATAATAATAAATAATAAAATAAAAAACACTTAACCGGGGTACAAATAATTATAATGAATACAAAAAATTTGATCTGATTACGTCCTGTGAATGCGATATTCATCGCCAGTGTTCGCCAATGGGTGGGTCGTAATTTGTACATGAATAATTGAAAAGTTTGCGCTACAGAGTGGCACGCAAACTTCGGCGATTTAATTGACGGTCGTTAACTTTTTAAAACACATTTTACTATCCAGATAGCACTTGCGGATTTTACCTGCACTCATTGTGTTACATACGAATTTTCGCAACGTACCATATCTGCACGGAAACTTTTCCCGCTTAAAGGCGCCCCCCGCGCACCACTGTGGATTTTGTACGAAATTCGTGTAGGAAAATCAATTGTCAATTGTACCGCACACACTGGAACGACTGCAGCGCCATTCCGCACTCTACCGTCCGAATGGCGAACTACCATCTGTCACCTCGCTTTCAGAACGTTTGTATTTCACTCACGATTTGAAATTTTGACAATGTTGGCCGCATATTTATATGAATGACTAGCTGACCCGGCATGCGTTGCAATGCCCGATACCGTTCCCGTTCCACATCCCGATCCCGTTGCCGTTCCCGTTCCCGGTCCTGATCCCGTTCCCGTTCCCGTTCCTAGTACGTTATCTGACGCGTGAGCAGGCCCGTTCCTGTTCCCGTTCCCGTTTTTTCCCGATTCCAGATCCCGGTCCCGTTCCCGATCCTGATCCCGTTCCTGATCCCGTTCCCGTTCCCGTTCCTAGTACGTTATCTGACGCGTGAGCAGGCCCGTTCCCGTTTTTTCCCAATTTTTTTTCACAGGAACCATCCCCGGCATGATCACAATAAGTCCTGAAAGTTTTATCGCGATCGGTTGAGTGGTTTAGGAGCCTATAAGAGACAGACAGACAGACAAACAGACAGACATTGATTTATATATATATAGATTAGTTAAATACTTTTATTGTTGAATGTAATTTATAACGGTTCATCAAGGATCGGCTGACTGTTGACAAAATCATCTGGTTTCTGTCACTCTGACATAACCTATCAAGTCAGATTGTACAGGATGGGATACTTTTTCACCGTCTCCAATAATAACTTTTCCACAAACGTAATCGAAATCGCCGAAAAAATCGTGTACAACAAATTCCTCACCGTTTTCCGGTCGGAAATCGGCTATGCGATACAACTCCCCAACCATATCAAACGTGCGATTTTTCGTGTGTTTCTTCGCAATGCGAATACGAATCCGCAGCGGTGTGCGGATTCGCCTTAATTACGTTAAAATTTTATACGCAACAAACAAAAGTATGCATTATAAAAATGCACACACATTATTATTGTACGTTTAAAATGCAACAGTACGCGTAAAATAGTGTAATACACGCTGGGTACGTACATACATACGTACTCGTAAGGGTAATTGAACTCTGGTTCTTCTTTGTTAACGACGAAACCGTTCGTCGTAAATTGAAAAAGATGTTCGTTATAAAAGCACACCGCGCGTATCAATTAAAGATTATCCACACAGTACAGTAAACGCTATTGAATTTATCGATAATATTGGTTAACAAATTAATAGGTAGTGGAAAAATATAGTAAGAAATTGAATAAACTATACGGCAATAACTCTATGCGAATGAATCTCAGGCAATCAACTGTCATAAAAACATAAAGATAAGTGTACACGGTGACACATTGATGTCAGGCTGATGCTTATGACTTTATATGAGAGATGCACAATACTGAATATTCACACACTATTATAAGCTGTTTTTTTATTGTATTGGAAACTATTCTTTGTTGCGTGTGTTTATCAAAGCCTGCCATGAACTTTTACCGCAACTCTACAGATCGTGGACTCTCAATTTGGAAGCTCATTCATGTGAACAAATGCTGTATTCAATATACTGTTGTCATATTTTTATTTGTATTGGATCAAATGACTTCATATGCTCTCAAGGAAATGATTCAGTTTAAATTAGATGACACAAATTGACTATGCAAAACATGTATCCTTGCTGACTCGCCAATTGACCGGGCCATTATGAGAATGAATCTGCTTGCAATTTTCAGCCGTTCACCATACACTGCTGGATGAAGGCCTATCCAATCCTCTTCCATTCCTGTCTGTCTTGAGCAATCTGCATCCACTTGACTCCACACATTCTTCCCAATTCATCAACCCATCGTCCATTCGGTCTACCTTGCTTTCTTTCACATCCTCTCGGATACCATTCCAGTATATCTCGCTGTGTCCAGTCACTTAAACCTTTTCACACGTTCTGCTATATCTGCCACTTTGGTCATACTTCTTAGTATTCCTCTTCTTGTTATACATCTTTCCATGCTTCTCTGTGTGCACTGGATCTTATGTAGCAAGTTTCACATCCATACGTCATAACTGGCAGTACGCATTGGTCGTGTGCCTTATTTTTATTTAGTGCGATCGATCAGATCGCCACTTTCCTCTCGCGCTCGAGATTTGTGTTTAAAAACTTTATTTTATGTTTAACTAATTGTTAATTTATAATTTTAAATGTAATATTATCTCTTATTTTTATTACACTTTGTTAATTAATTTTACTCTGTGAATTTTAATTGTATCTGGCTGTGGCGACGAATTGGGATAACCTCGCGGTATATTTTTAAAAATAAAATAAATAAATGTACGCTTCCTACCCACCCATACATTTTCCACCTGTATTTAATTTAGAAAGCAATGGAAAATTACCGGAGCTTGTTTTCCACGATACTGCTATGAAAAAACGGTAAAAATCTACGTATATCACAACTGAGGCAATGCGATAAATCAAGTTAATTATTTAACGTTCTATATGTAGTTAGTAGGTACGTTGCGCTGTATTGAAATTCAAATGTGGAGCGCTAATTTGTACCGGGCAACGCCTGGCAGGCACTTATCGTTTAAAATGCTTGTAAGTGCAAGAAACTGCATACGATAATAATAATAATAACAGTACAGAGCGTATCAGCATAGAGAGCTACAAGTACTTATGTTCTTATGTATGCATGTAGCTGTAGCGGTGTCTTTGTTCGCGTCTCAACAAAGGCCGCACAACAAAACGTTAGCTAGCATATTAACTGCCTAATAATTCCATTTGAATCCGTTATAAATAAAGAGCAAACAATTTCCGATGTGAATAAATTATCGAGGTTAAATATTGACCTGGTATATTCGAATACACACACACACATTTCTTTATTGGGACAAATTACCAACTATTGACGCTCGCAAGCCAATGGTTTTAGTCTACCATTCTGTGGATATGTACAGTACATATATCTATTTTGAACGCAAATTGCCATCAGCAATTACCCTCGCAAAGACGATGTACGTGTATATACTTTGATTCGTTTCCATGTCAGACGCTTTCATTCGACGTTGAAGTCTATATCATCCACTCGAATGTAAGGTAAATGGAATTTGGGAAAATAGGAGCAGGAACGAAAATGAATGGATTGATTGAAATTTTGATATATTACTCGTATTGCTTTGAATTACAATACATATACTAGTCGTAGGTGTGTGCACTCGTTAATTGGCTCAATCAATTGGATTTAAATACAATAAAGAGACTCTTACGAGTATTTGGCGTTGTAGGGTGATCAGTAAAGGACCTCACAGACCGGTGTCTTATCGGTTAGCCATTTGAGTGATATAGGATAGCTTGTTTCCAAAAATTTGTGTCAACGACTCCAACTAATGACAGATGGAGTTGTTGCCAATCGAAACACATTGAATTTGTCAGTTCAGGAATAGCAATACACCGAAAAAGGTATAACAATCTGTTCATCATCATTTTCAGCCGTTCTCCATCCACTGCTGGATGAAGGCCTTTCGAATCCTCTTCCATTCCTGTCTGTCTCGAGCAATCTGCATCCACTTGACTCTACACATTCTTCTCAACTCATCAGTCCATCTTACACTCGGTCTACATTGCTTTCTTTGACATCCTCTCGGATACCATTCCAGTATATCTCGCCATTGCCACTTCAACTTTTTCACACGTTCTGCTATATCTGCCACTTTGGTCATACTTTTTACCCATGTATTCCTCTTACGATCTCTTCTTGTTATACCAAGCAGTCATAACTGACAGTACGCAGTACCACACATTCTTCTCAATTCATCAGCCCATCTTCCACCCGGTCTACCTTGCTTTCTTTCACATCCTCTCGGATACCGTTCCAGTATTTCTTACCCGTGCATTCCTCTTATGCCCGCACCAGACATGTGTTCAAAGATGTGATCAAATAAGTGTTCACATGTGTGGCACGGGCATTTGATACTATTGTCACATATTTGATCACTTAAGTGCATGTTTGTGTGCCTGCCACACTGCGCGAAGCCCAGTTGCGCGAGCGTCGCCGTGGAGAGCTTTGAACACATATCTCTGGCAGATACAACAATATGTGAACAAATGTGTGAGCAAAGTCTTCAAAGAAGTGATCACTTCTTTGAACTTATGTCTGGCACCGGCATTACGATCGCTTCTTGTTATACCAAGCATACGTCTTTCCATGCTTTTCTGTGTGCACTGCATCTTACGTAGCATCCATGTTTCACATCCATACGTCATAACTGGCAGTGCGCATTGGCCGTATGCCTTATTTTTTAAACATGGCGGAATGTTGGATTTAAATACTATTTTCATTCTTCCAAAAGCACTCAATCCTAGTTTAATTCTTCTTCTTTACATCCGGTCATATTCACCAATTATCCTAGGTAACAATCTATTAACAAAAGAAAATGCACCGTTTATTTGTTTTGTACCGTTTGTTTCATCGGCGAATTGAAATTCTACATCAATCAAAGCATGTTAAAAGGTTGATAGTGAGACAATGAGGTAGAAGGAGAATCAAGGAAAGCATTTTTGACTATGATTCATACTTCAATACAGTTTAGTGTGCATTTTTTTATACAACTACATATATTATTATATCCGACTCGTAGATGAGTAATAACCACCACATGCACATATTTCGAGACAGTTATACCGTTTTGTAATTTTGTACCACGTTCTGTGGCTGTTGAGTCCGTCAACAGGTGAGCGACAACGATACAGGTGCATTCAAGCACCGAACCGGAATTAGCCGGTAAACCCGAACCGGGTAACGAATGAACGAACCGGGCAACGCTTCTGGTTGACGTGTACAGTACAGATGTGTCCCAATTGATGTTGTGCACTGATGAGACTAAATGAATTGCATCACCGAGATCTATCCTATTTCTGTCTCGGACTACGACGAAGACAACTCCAGCAACTTGGAAACCAAGTGGTGTTCAACAGTAACTTTCTTTATACAAAGTGGCGATGCTTTCATCACCCAGTTACAAAAAAAAAATGCCAAAGAGATGCCAGTTTATGAAACAGTACTGTCTTGAATGCTCAAATCACTTGTCAAATTAGTTCCTTTGTAAGTATTACTATCGGTTTTAAAAAATTGATGTCATTCCCCAACCTCGTATTTTATTGTACAAGTCCATTTAGCCCAACATTATATATATAATAGCCGAAATCCGTCTGTCTGTCTGTCTGTCTGCTGATAACGCTCGGTGAGGAAAAATAATAAAAAAACCAGAACGAGTGGGGAATCGAACCCAGGACCCCAAGCTCGAGAGGACTCGCACTAATGCTATCCGCTATCGCCCTTGGTCAATTTAGTCCTTTTTTTTGTAAAAATTACCTATACAAGGGATCGTGACTCTGCTTTACCTATAAAAGGGATCGTGACGTAATAATACATAGATGGCACTATAAAAACTATTATTTTTTGATTTTTACAAAATCACTTACAAAATTATAATAATTAATAATCTATACATATATATAAAAATCAATGTCTGTCTGTTTGTTTGTCTGTCTGTCTGTCTCTTATAGGCTCCTAAACCACTCAACCGATCGCGATGAAACTTTCAGGACTTATTGTGATCATGCCGGGGATGGTTCCTGTGAAAAAAAAATCGGGAAAAAACAGGAACGGGAACTGGAACGGGCCTGCTCACGCGTCAGATAACGTACTAGCAACGGGAACGGGATCGGGATCGGGACCGGGATCGGGAACGGGATCGGGAACGGGATCTGGAACGGGAACGGGATCTGGAACGAGAACGGGATCTGGAACGGGAACGGGAACAGGGTCGGGAACGGGAACGGGAACGGGTTCGGGAACGGGCCTGCTCACGCGTCAGAAAACGTACTAGGAACGGGAATGGGAACGGGATCGGGCATTGCAACGCATGCCGGGTCAGCTAGTTATAATATAAATACTAAAGTTAAAAAAAAAAATCGATACCGTGCTATCAATTAGTGGGGATTGCTATAATACATAGATGGCGCTATAGAAACTATAATATTTTTTTGTTACTTACATGCGTGCGATCAATTAGTGGGGATCTATATTAAAAAAGCGCTTTACGATATTTAAAATTCAGCGGGCGTTGATATTCAACGGGCTTACACTAGTATATACATAATAGCGCAAGAGTCTGCCTGGCCGGCTGTCTGGCTGGATCGCTCGCATACATACTGCACGTATACATATACTCATCCACACATACACTCACAGTACGGGCGATGAGAAACCACTCCGTTGATATTCAAAGGGCTTACACTAGTAACTAGAATAATAGATAATCATATTGTAGAGATAGTTGATAGTTATTTACCTAGGACAATAAGTGAATATGACCGGATGTAAAGAAGAATAATTAAAACGAAGAATGAAACTAGGATGAAGTGCTTTTGGAAGAATGAATATTGTTTTTAAATCCAACATTCCGCTATGGTTAAAAAATAATGCGTACTGCCAGTTATGACGTATGGATGTGAAACATGGATGCTACGTAAGATCCAGTGCACACAGAGAAGCATGAAAAGATGTATGCTTGGCATAACGAGAATAGTCAAAGTGCCAGATATAGCAGAACTTGTGAAAAAGTTGAAGTCGACACATAAGCGACAAGAATGGATGTCAGATGGACGCGAGAAATATTGGAATGGCATCCGAGAGGATGTGAAAGAAAGCGAGGTAGACCGAGTGGACGATGGGCTGATGAATTGAGAAGAATGGGTGGTGTCAAGTGGATGCAGATTGCTCAAGACAGACAGGAATGGAACAGGATTGGTGAGGCCTTCATCCTACAGTGGATGTTGAACGGCTGAAAATGATGATGATGAACTAGAATAACAATAACCTGTCCGAAAATATACTAATCCCTATTCCTACCACTGCAGTTACCACGAACAAAGACGCAATGCACAAAAAAAGTAGGGTTTCTTTTGACGTTACCGCTCTCAGAGCGAACTGCGAATCGAGAATTTTTTTCTCGTGTGTTCTATTGTTCAATGATCTCCTTTTCTTCGTTCTACCTATTGTTTTATTTGATTTTGGTGTTTGCTGTTCGCTTGATGTGTACGTCATTTTCACCTAAAACCTATGTTTAAAGCGAACGGCGAGCGTTCGCTGTTCAATACGAGTATATGAGTCGTCTAGTTCCAAATCCCGATAGGTCCACAATATATAAAAAAACGAGGATAAAATATTTTCTGGTTCTAAGAATGTTTTCAAACGATGCCTTATACTTGAATTATTCCAAATACCGCCAAGTGCGCCGTAAAAAAATATTGAAAATCAGTGTTAGTTCCAACAACTGACAATTGCACTATGATAAAAGCTGATAAAAGCCATATTTAGAAACAAACAACGATAAGTCCATGTTTCTAATCTCAATATTTTGTTTAATATCAACAAAATTAAGTTTAAATGAGTTTAAACACCATCAAGCAAATAAGTCTGTAGCAGAAAAACCGCGTTTGCGAACAAGTGAGTTTTATGGACTTATCGGGATTTGGAACTAGGTAGTAAAAATTATAAGGTTTATGCATATAAGCACAATTCCAATCCAAAATTCATCCTGGATATGTCTAATTGTTGTCGAGCAGATCGATGTGGAGTACATTAAAAAAATTCCAATTATATCTTTAGTACGCACAGTTTTGGGTGAACTGAGAGCTTTGTCTGTTTATATGTCAACGTTTTAAAATTTACGATCCGCTGAGAAAATTAGATTGTGTGTGATGCAACGATCAGACATCTCGGATGAGTTTTGGGACTTACAGAAACTACCTTACTGATGCTATCTATCGTGAATAACAAAATTGCACGGTTTGTATGCATGCATGCATGCGCAAGCTTGCGATCTTCACTGGCACCTTATTTTCCAACTCTCCATTGTGATTGATCTTTGCAATAAAATCTGCACCATATCTTCTTCATTTTGGTGTGTATATATATCCCTTTACTTTCACCACATGGACAGGAAAAAGTTTTGTAATGCGCTGATGAAAACGTCGCCACTCTGTATAACTAACTAACTCTCTTATTGTGCCACATTTTACATCGCTTACTTTCCATAGAAGAGCTCGTTGTTGTGCACGCGTGAATAAATATTGAGTAAAATGCTACAGGTGTTACTTCACGATTCAAATTGTTTGATGAAGTGCCGACTTTGTACTACGATATGATTGCATTTCAGGGAATGCAATCATATGCAAATGGTCCAGTTCGCCAAAGTGCAAAATGCTCCAGTTCGCCACCGCAAACGCGTGGGTGCGGCAAATGACGCGATTTACAAACGTCATCATATCATTGTATGAAGCCGTGATTGAACAAAGCGTTAAAAAGGATGATCATCAAACAATGACGGTCCTCAACTGTGTTCATCTATTGTAAATGATTGAACCGGGCAAATGAGTAATGAACCGGCTACACATAGTATTACTGTCTTAAATCATATTACATATGTAGATCTTTCAATGAAACCGTTTAGATGCAATTTTAATGATTATTATTTGTTCTTGCGATCGTTCCGTCGAAGATGTTATTGAATAATGATAACTTGTTGAACCGGTCGAATGAGTAATGAACCGGTTAAACGTTTTGTCCATGTCGGTTAAATCATACAAAATCATTCAATGAAACCGTTTCGATGCGATTGTAAATCTTATGATTATAATTTGTTATTGTAATCATTCTGATGATGATTTTTTTTTTGAAGAATAATGACTTGATCGAACCGGTCGAATCAGCGGTGAACCGGTCGCTGCTGTCGCAAATTGAAATACGTTGATGTCGTTGAAAATTTTATAATAATTTCAATGCAAATCTTCAATTACGACTGATTCGTGATTTAAACAATTAAATTCATGCATTTATAATTTATACACGAAATAAGAATCATTCACTTTTTTCTTAAGATGAATATTGAGAATGTTTTACGATTTGTGAGTCGTATAATCTGTTACAGTATGAACGTGAATATCTGAATTATTTATCTAAAGATTAATAAATATTGAGAATGTTTTATTATTTATGAGTAGTGTAAATAATTACAGCTATGAATGTGTATGAATTATGAGTAACGATTTCGCCAAAAACAATGGTCAAATTAAGTCAAATTTTATTTATGACCAACAGTTAGTAATTAAAATTTGATACAAACGATAGTACATACAAAAAAAAAACTCGAAATTCTTATATTAAATTGAGGTATACATTGCAACTTATGTTTTTCAGTGGTCAGTAGGTCGGCGAAATTTTCATTACGGGTCACACACACACAGTTCAAAAGGTTGCCGACCACTGACTATAAACATTGACGCGATAGTACGTGTAGGTAAGCATATACTAGCGTACAACACTCAACATTCCACTCGCGCGAGATAAAGAAGAGACGATTTCCAACAGCGTCTATGATTTACGATAATGTTTATTATAATTATACGAGTTTCAGCAGCTAACCGGAGAATGAAAACCTACAAAAAATAAAGTAAAAATGCGCCATTTAACCGTCTGTCCCCTCTTCCGTTAATATGCCATTAACGAGTTCCGGGTCTCGTCGCGAATACTCCAGGTGAAATTTATGATCACACAGACTTAAATTTTGATACATTTTTTTTAAACCAGACGTTAGCTCAGTGGTTAGAACGTTCGGTGTGGGTTCGGGGCACGATATCCGTATGTCGAAATGTTTTCTCGAAGGCTTTTCACCTTAAATATCGTCATTGGCACGATATGGATTACCATGTAGGTACTGTAGAATGTACTCGATTATCCGGATTGTACAAAACAAATAATTTTAACAGAGAAAAACAGTGGATTATACGAATTTCTTGCATAACACGTGAAAGAAAGTCTGTAGCCGTTTAGATTCGGGACGGGATTGTTGTCTTTTGAAGGAGAGAGCGTAAAGTTATGAAAAAATCACGAAATGAGGAAGTCGAAGAGTGTATTTTCATGTGGTTCATTCCATAGATGTAGAATAACATAGATTGGCCTTAGCGCCCGAAAAATGACATACAAAAAGGGCATGCTTTTGCTTGACTTTTTTTTGTGAGAATACCCCGCACTTTAGACCCCCCGCACACCCCCGTGACTTCTGACGCTTTCTCCAGGCAAATTTTTTTGGAATGGCTTATCTATGGTATTTTATATCTATGGGTTCATTCAAAAGCGATCATCTGGACAGTCAATATCTGGTCCATTATTCCAAGAAATAGCGATATTTTTTTAACACAAGATTGAATGAAGATCCAAACTCCAAATCAAGTTCAGGTAGGCTCGAAAAATTTAATGGTTGACATGTTCTGACTTATTTATGATTTATGATTTACCCGAGGAACAAGACCAAGTAGATAAGGATGCTGATGGGGTGAATATTAGTCCTACACATTCTGAAGCTTTTCAATGCTTTTATGTATGTATGTATGTATGTTGCTATGAAGTAGTTTGAGAAACAGGTAGAGTGACTCAAGACAACCTACATATACAATATACATATGTACATACATAATTTTCATCATTTTCAGCCGTTCACCATCCACTGCTGGAAGAAGGCCTTTCCAATCCTCTTCCATTCCTGTCTGTCTTGAGCAATCTGCATCCACTTGACTCCACGCATTCTTCTCAATTCATCAGCCCATCTTCCACTGGGTCTACCTTGCTTTCTTTCACATCCTCTCGGATACCATTCCAGTATTTCTTGCGTCCATCTGCCATTCATTCTTCTCGCTACATATGCATATTTACATACATCTTTACATGCTTCTCTGTATGCACTGGATCTTACATAGCATTCTTGAATTTAGCGTTCAAGTTTCACATCCATACGTCATAACTGGCAGTACGCATTTTCATTCTTCCAAAAACACTCCATCCTAGTTTTATTTCTTCTATATGTCAAAAATATATGTGATTTTGGCAGCTTAAAAAGGGACAGCTACCTTTCACCAAAAATCAACAATTGAATTTATCGCAAAACCATAATTTTCTGTAGCTTTGTATTACATGAAGCTATATATTTCAATAAAAAATATTCATACTACATAGATGTATGAATTTTTCTGCTCGATTTTTCGTCATCTGGACCATCTTAATCCCCGTTTAGTCCGGAAAATCGAGGTTCTACTGTATATCCATATCCGGCGTCACATGTTAGAATTTATCCATTTATCTCACTTAGTTATGAGACTAGCAAAATTGACACGATCTAAGAAATTCCTTCCTACCTACCAAATCATTGTCCATTCCTTCTATTCCTTCTTCCCTTCTAGAAGCCAATAGTTTCACCATTGGAGAGTATCTTTCCCTAGTTACCTATGTACTTCACTATGACACACGGTAAAATGTTTGTCAAACAGTGAAGAGGCAACGCTTGATATCAAATACATATTTTTTTGTCCTCTTGACTGTAATATGGTATATAGTAAAGTTAATAGTAAGTTGTCACGATGTTGGCTTTGTTCGCAACTGGCCGTGATGGGCGTGACGCGTAATCTGGCATACACAAACACAACGCGTCATATCTCGCGACTGTCTTGTCCCGCTAATAATAATGTCTCAACTCAGAATAGTGTGACAGGTGTTCTCATGTCAGAGGACGCAGACCTCAAAGTGACCCTCTCGAACGATATCATCCGAGAGGGTCTACCGATTTATACTAAATTTTACCTACTACTACCGATTTATCGCAAATTATTCAGGTGCGAACTTTGAACCGTCCCCGTTTGATCGACGTGTTAAATTGTGTGTTTAATTAATTTACCGTGTGTGACACAACACTTGCGCAATCGCGTATTGTAGAAGGTTTGTGCCGATGTGAGTGTAAATGTTAATGTTGTATAATGAAAGGTCAAACTTATCAGTAATTTAATAACTTACGCACCGCGGAAAGGTTCAGCGGAGTTTCTAAAATAGATAACACCATTGTTAAAACGTTAATTCTTGATGCTTTGTAGTTACTTTGTAATAAGCTTGGGTAATGCTTAAAGCACAAATTGGCCATTGCCGTTCTGTTTAGCCCGATTGACCATTCAGATAGCTATGTATGCATGTACGAACTGACGAATGACTCAGTTTTTCATAGAGTTGTGTTAAGTTGGGTTAGGCTTTCGTTTTCTAGCAGTTGTGTATGTAAAATATCCGCAACTCTTGTGATAGCTTTAGGGTGATATTACACTGAGCAACCAAACGGCACACCAGATTTTTTTTGAACCTCGACGACCAGATAGATGTACAGGTTCCAATGCTACGTATTAGACGATGCGATTCTCAGTTGCATAAAAGTTTCTTGGAAGTCAATGTTCGACGAAAATAACCTTTTCTGACCTTTATTTTGCATCGTCGTACTCAATTGTCAACGCAACGCAACGTCAACGCAATTGTTTCGAAAACAATGAAATTCAAAAAGTAATATGAGAGGTTGAATTTTATATATTTTCTACGTCTACATAGAGTACCTAGTTTTCGTATAGCTTCCTAGACCAATTTTTTTTGTATGCAGATTATGAGATGAGCAGGTAGCTTGGTGAGTGAAAAGTGGTGCAATGTAATAAGATGCTCGCAACCGTCAAAAAAAATCTGGTTGTTGGTGTGGTTGCTCAGTGTAATATCGCTCTTAGTTAAGAGGTTAAGTGGAGAATTTACTAAGAAATATACACGCTTGGGTCAAAAACCCCTCACAAACCCAAGCGAATTCGCTGCGTCCTCTATCGCCGTTGACCAATGCGAATTATATCGGTGCAAATGGGACGACGATAGGGGTCAGTTTGACGCAGCGAATCCGCTCAGGTCTGTAACGGTCTTAATTGTTGCTCGTGCGATTTGATTCACTTTTGTTTCACAGTTTTATATAAGTGTTTATTTTAATTTCATCTGTCGTACAATATAGCACATTCGAGATTTGATTTGCTATGAGCTATTTTCGACACAGTGGGCTTGACACATACGACCAATGCGTACTGCCAGTTATGACGTGTGGATGCGAAACGTGGATGCTAAATTTAAGAATGTTACGTAAGATCCAGTGCACGCAGAAGAGCATGGAAAGATGTATGCTTGGTATAACGAGAACGAGAACGAGAAGTGGACACAGCGAGAAGAATATATGGCAGATGGACGCGAGAAATACTGGAATGGTAGATAAGCATATTGTAGTTGATAGTTATTTATGTATACCTAGGACAATTGGTGAATATGAATCGTTGTAAAGAAGATGGAGTGCTTTTGGAAGAATGAACATTGTTTTTACATCCAACTTGCGTACTACAACTGCCAGTTATGACGTGTGAATGTAAAACGTGGATGCTAAATTCGAGAATGTTACGCAAGATCCAGTGCACACAGAGAAGCATGTATGCTCGGTATAACGAGAAGAGATCGTAAGAGGAATACATAAAGTGGCAATGGACTGGACACAGCGAGATATACTGGAATGGTATCCGAGAGGATGAGAAGAATGTGTGGAATCGATTGGATGCAGATAGCTCAAGACAGACAGGAATGGAAGAGGATCGGAAAGGTCTTCATTCAGCAGTGGAGGGTGAACGGCTGAAAATTATGATGGTTTTCAATAAAAAAAATAAAATCTCCAAAAACTTGATCACTTGAAATATACCACACAATGATAATATATGCGAATTAAATTGATCGTTGGATTCAATTGTAGACCGTCGACCCACTTGTATGCGATCGGTGGATCTTCGCTCTGTCAAATGTCGGTTGTGGTTTATGGTGAAATTGGAACAGAAAGAGAACAAGATGAAGCAGCAGCAGCAGCAGCAGAAGTAGAAGCAGTAGTTCGTTGCTCGTGTTGAAGTGTATCCGATTTGGAACACCTGAGGTGATGATGGTGCAACGCGACCTCGCTTCCGCGTGCCAGGCCTTGGGCCCACATAACTGAGGACGATCACTATGTATGTACATGCAACAAAATACAACACACAAACACACCAACAAATAAATACAACAAATAAAAACAAAAAAACGATGCTTTCAACGTTCCGGAAGCGTTTCGCGGTGAAAAATTAACACTAATCGCGAAATTGCGAACTGGAAGGGACTTCTCTATACTGCCGTCCTAAGCCCACTTTACCGTAACTGACAAAAATTACGAAAATGAGTTAGATGTGTTTTGGGGGTTATGGGAGTGTATTCTTGCGATTTTTCATATCAAAATTAATGTATCTTCATCCAAAAGTGACTTTTTTAAGCTATTAAATCTAACGTATCTGCATGCGCTGAGAAATAGTATCACCAATATTTACTGCGGTCACTACCTTATCACGAAAGATTGAAAAGACTGAATCTCTCCGCATTGGAGACGAGGAGGTTAAGAGGTGATTTAATTGAAGTATTCAAAATAATAAATAATCAATATTCGTGTGACATAATGACCAACCTCATTATGTTCAATGAGTACCCACATCTAAGAGGTCATACTCTTAGACTCCGAAAGAAAAAATCAAATAAGATTGTTAGAGGTGCATTCTTTTCAAATAGAGTGGTTGAAGTTTGGAATAGTCATATGTATACATTAATAATGAATAATGAAGTGACGTAACTACTAAAGTATTCATTTTTTTTTTAATTTTCCTTAGAATTTTCAAAACACAATAGAAAATAAGCTCATGCACTAAAAAAAGTTTAAATAAATCAGTAATATATGAAGAAAAACTTTCAAGTCCATTTATCTCGATATTGTTGTTTTGTCAGTTACGTTAAGTGGGCTTAGGACGGCAGTATAGGTCTTTCCATACCAACACGGCACTGGAGCGCGAAATTTGTGTCCATACCTCGTACAGTGTAAAATAATAGCCGAAAACGAATTTAATATACTATAAAGCGCGTTTTTGCGGTTGCCGCAGCAGATTTAAGGGCCTCACAAACCGATGCGGATTATTATTCGCGAGCGGATAAATACGCTTGGTAGTGTGCGCCCACATACCACATTTTATTTAAGTTAATTACAAACAAAAGAGTTACTTTAAAGCTAGAATTACAAAATAAACTTAATTATCTATCAGTACTTACACAGAGGTGTTGTTCTAAGACTAAAGGCCCTCACAAGCCCGCGCGGATTCGCTGCGTCAAACTTGTCGTTGTCCCATTCGCACAGATATAATTCGCATTGGTGGGAATCAACGACGATGGAGGACGACAACTTGACGCAGCGAATCCGTTCGGGTTAAAGTCGCTCACACACTTTAGCGGTTTTGCTGCGTCAAACTGATGCCCCTATCGTTGTCCCATTCGCACCGATATAATTCGCATTGGTGCGAATCGACGACGATAGAGGATGGAAACTTGACGCAGCGATATCGCTCAGATTTATGAGGGCCTTAAGACTGACAGTCCATTGTATTCAATAATACCCCTATACAAGATACTTCTCCTAGATCTATGTACATATGTACTTAATTTTAAATTCTTAACTATTCTAACATAAAAATATATAATAACATGCACACTTTTAAAGTTTCACTTATGTATGTACATTCATCCAATTCAATTAATTCAACATACTTCTTATACTAATTAATGTATTTACATTTAAAATACTCCGCACGGCTCTATTTTGCAACTTTTGCAACCTATCGTCAATAAAACCCATTTACACACCACCGAGCGTGTTTATCCGCTCGCGAATTATAATTCGCTCCGGTTTGTGGGGCCCTTAGGCCTAACCAAGCTAAAGTAAAGTAAAAGGAACAGTAAGATTGGCATCCGGTAATTTCACAGTTTCAATAAGCTGTTCGTCATTTCATAAATATATTTTAAACAGTTCATAAACGTGTTATGAACTGTTTAAAATTTCATGGGACACGGGAAAAATTATGCACAGCTTCCCGCAATGTCTTCAAGACCCACTGTACCACCATAGTGTAGGACTGCGTTAACTGCCACTGCCACACACATACTAATGCTATAATAACAATTAGCGATAATCACTATTGAAATATTGTGTGTGTGTGGTGGAATTAGTGACCGCTAGTTTATGAAGAGCTTACAGTTGGAGCAGATGGGACGAAAAAAAAAGCTTATAATAACGATCCTCGAGTTTCATACGAGAGTATAGTGTGATTTAACGCGTTCTGCCGAGGCGCAAAAGTGAGAATGGATGTTTGATCGTAAGTAAAGTAAGCACAGTGCAACATTTTTGGAATGTGGCCAAATACAATATACTCGTCTATGGGAGCGGACACAATACCGAGAAAAACGACAGATTGAGAAGATTGCTATTTAAATGATTTCGTACAGTTGTGTAATATATAATATTTAGTTTAAATATAATTTTACACGAGGTGGTTAAAGTCTGCGTACATCACGGTATGTTTCGCAAGATAGGTACTCCTCTCTGGTTTTGTCCGTTCGTTCGTTTCACGTCGTAGAATACCTAATTCTGGGTCAGCGGCTCACACAAATTACGTTCGAAAGTGTAACTCAATTGTTAGTGTAATAATGCGACCCTGCCAATGTGTCGAAATGCGACGTTTATATCAAATTCCCAAGAAACAAAAAAAGGTTCATCATCACCCATTACATATAATAACACCGTGGCGTAGGCAAGCAGTTTGGATATTGGAAACGACTAAAAAAACCCTTTTTGGGCATCCGCAAAAACAAAAGTGAACTTACAGACACAAGAAGTGTACATTTACTATCTACAAAGTGTAAAAAATATAAACGCTTCATCATTTGACTTGACATTTCATACAACACTAGCTGACCCGGCATGCGTTGCAATGCCCGATACCGTTCCCGTTCCAGATCCCGTTCCCGTTCCCGGTCCCGATCCCATTCCCGTTCCCGTTCCTAGTACGTTATCTGACGCGTGAGCAGGCCCGTTCCCGTTTTATCCCGATTTTTTTCACAGGAACCATCCCCGGCATGATCACAATAAGTCCTGAAAGTTTCATCGCGATCGGTTGAGTGGTTTAGGAGCCTATAAGAGACAGACAAACAGACAGACAGACATTGATTTATATATATATATATAGATATACCTTTGTTAACATGAATAGACTCATTTAGGGATCGCGACTATGCTGGATGATTTTCAGCCGTTCACCATCCACTGCTGGATGAAGTCCTCTCCAATCCTCTTCCATTCCTGTCCGTCTTGAGCAATCTGCATCCACTTGACTCTACACATTCTTCTCAATTCATCAGCCCATCTTCCACTCGGTCTACCTCGCTTTCTTTCACATCCTCTCGAATACCATCACAGTATTTCTCGCGTCCATCTGCCATCCATTCTTCTCGCTGTATCCAGTTCAACTTTTTCACACGTTATGCATAATCTGCCACTTTGATCATACTACTTACCCATGTATTCCTCTTACGATCTCTTCTTGTTATACCGAGCATACATCTTCCTATCCTTCTCTGTGTGCACTGGATCTTACGTTGCATTCTTGAAATTAGCATCCGAGTTTGACATCCATACGTCATAACTGACATAACTTTCTTTCACATCCTCTCGGATACCATTTCAGTATTATCTGCCATCCATTATTTTCGCTATGTGTCCACTTACCCATGTATTCCTCTTACGGTCTCTTCTTGTTATACCGAGCATACATCTTTCCATGCTTCTCTGTGTGCACTGGATCTTACGTAGCATCCAAGTTTCACATCCATACGTCATAACTGGCAGTACGCATTGGTCGTATGCCTTTTTTTTTAAGCATAGCGGAATGTTGGATTTAAAAACTATGTTCATTCTTTCAAAAGCACTCCTTCCTAGATTCATGAAAGATATATGTTTTACTAAATGCCTAGACAGTTGATGAATCGTTGTACATACAATTTACACTTTATCTCGATTTCATACATATATTGCCGATAACACAAGTATAATATCATTTGTTTGATTACGAAAATGTCTATTTTTACATTTACAACAATGGAATATCAACTATCAATACTATTTTTACAACAAATCCAAGAAATCCAAGAATTGATCCACAGTGCCACAAATACCGCTAATTACGCCAATTATCCTTAATTATCCTTGTGTCTGTCATACATATTTCCTTAAATATCATCAGATTGACGCGTTATAATAATTGCAATGTGAAAACTCATATGGATATCTGCACACATAATATTTTTCAGTACACACGCATATATGTAGAACGATATACACATGAAACGCGATCGCTGATCTAAAACAGAACGCCAGTGAAAGTAAACTGCTACAACAATCACGATTGTCTTTATTCGTTCGCGCACACATACGCAGACTTTTATATATATATATATATATATATGTATGTATGTATGTGTGTGTGTGTTTTTTTTTAAATTACAGCGAAAAAAAGTGAACTAATTCGTACACGGTCGTTGTTGTTAGCATTTATTAAGTCCACAAGAAGGCGGCGATTTTGCGTAAAACAGACATTTGTGGTTTTCATTAAAATTGTTGTCTCAATGTATTATCATTTTATTGAAATATTGCTACGGTGTTCTATTTTCATGTGGTGGCTTTTTTTTTTTTTTTTTTTAGATAAGCTACACTGAGAGTCAGTATTTTTGTGAAAGTTGCATGTGTGACGAAAATATTCTGCATTCACTTTAAAAATAAGGAAAAAATGTTCACCTTTGATACATTTTAGTTATCCCGATAAGATTGTGCATTAAACTGTTTTTATTACAGTGTCCTAAGTTTTTTTAGATTGAAAGATATTTGCGATTGAAATGCACGATGTCTTCAAGTACGTTTTTGTTTTCTTAAATGTCTCGCCTTCAAAACAATCTTTCGTAACTGTATTTCTACAATTAATACAGAGCTACTAGAAGTGTTGAAGTGATTATATTAAAAGTACATACTTCAGTTATTTATACCTATGACAATTGGTGAATATGACTGGATGTAAAGAAGAAGAATGCAACTTGGATGGAGTGCTTTTGGAAGAATGAACATTGTTTTTAAATCCAGCATACAACGGCATACGACCAATGCGTACTGCCAGTTATGACGTGTGGATGCTAAATTCAAGAATGCTACCTAAGATCCAGTGCACACAGAGAAGCATTGAAATGTGTATGCTTGGTATAACAAGAAGAGATCGTAATAGGAATACATGCGTGAGAAGTTTGACCAATGTGGTAGATATAGCAGAACGTGTGAAAAAGTTGAAGTGGACACATAGCGAAAATAATGGATGGCAGATAATACTAAAATGGTATCCGAGAGGATGTGAAAGAAAGCAAGGTAGACCAAATGGACTGATGAATTGAGAAGAATGTGTGCAGTCAACTGGATGCAGATTGCTCAAGACAGACGGGAATGGAAGTGGAATGGAGAGGCCTTCATCCAGCAGTGGATGGTGAACGGCTGAAAATGATGATGAATTCAGTAAGCTGTGTAGTTAAATTTTACTCACAACAAAAGTGTCAAAATTGTCTTCAATTGCCAGGTGAATTACGCGGACTTATTTTTTTTTACATTATTTAATTTAAACAAAAAATTTACATAATTAATCGAATTTTTCGATAAACTATAAATGTAAATCCTAAGCAATTTCTACTTTCGTTATTTTGAATTTTCTCAACACACACAGTACAAGTGATTCACATCTATTTTAGCTTTTATCTTTGTTCGTTATCACTCGAACGTCTCGTTGGCACACATTTCGTCGCCATTCGCGGCCAATCCGACATTCTCAATCATCGCGACCACATAAAATAATCATTTTTACATACACATTATATAACTACAACTGAGCAGCATTTTTTGTTTAAAGTCGTGTAATATGAATTACGGATTCCTTGCATACAATATCTAAATCCCTCGAGATATTCAATCTGGGAAACCGAGGCGTGCAAGCGTTACGTGTGCAAGTACGTACGGGTTACGCATTAAAGGTTTACGTATTCTAAACTTGTGTAGGGTTTATTAGTTTTCATATCAACTGTTTGTAATAAGTTTTCGAGCAGAGGTGCTAAACCTTTACGACGCGTCGTAAACTAATGTTTATTCGCACCTCGCACGCTAAATGAATATCGCCCTTTTTTTTTTTGTCATAGTCGATGTATTTTAAAACTTCCGATGGGCGAATTTTATTTCCTGCTTAACTAATATAACCTTATAGGTATGCGTATGTCTGGTATGACTATACATAGTCGTACAGTGGACTCGTTTGAGACTACTAGCATGGATCGATAGTGTCAGTAGCAGGAGGAGCGGCGTATGTGGACCACTATTTAATAAAACACGTGCTGTATGTACATATGTACATATACCATTCGAGGTATATTTATAATACACGATATTATACCTAATTGTAGTGTATAGTATCAGTGTGAGGATAAATCCATTTTATTTAAAAAAAATTTACCATCGATATGACCAATAATAAAACTGTCGAATTGATTGTGTCAATATTTTGCCGCGCTCGTATTTGAATATTTAATTAAAAACTGGTTGAATCAAATTCACCATGAGCAACTTCCGAACAAATGGTGATTTTTTTTTTTCAATTCGTATAGGATAGAAAGAATGCATTGAAAATGAACGTAATCGATAATACGTAACGCAGAGAGGTGAACGGATTCCACCACTTCCGGTTGATATATTCCGTTTTAACTTGAATATAAATACAATTTAAATGTTATAACTTGCGGTTAACAGATGTTTATATATAAATTTCATAATTTTCATAAGTTGAATAAATAAAATAAAAAATACAAGAGGACTTCAACTTTCGTTCGAAACAGTTAACGTTGAAAAATTACGGTTCCAAAAATTGTATTGCTTAAAAATATACTCAAAATGTACACAAATCGCAATAGAGAATGAAATTATGAGACAAAAATTCGCTTTCATTACAATTTAAAACGCAATTTGCTATTGAATGTTGATATTCATCATTTTCAGCCGTTTGCCATCCAGTGCTGGATGAAGGCCTCTCCATTCCACTTCCATTCCCGTCTGCCTTGAGCAATCTGCATCCACTTGACTCCACACATTTTTCTTAATTCATCATCCCATCGTCCACTCGGTCTACCTTGCTTTCTTTCACATCCTCTCAGATACCATTCCAGTATCCACTCCAACCTTTTCACACGTTCTGCTATATCTACCACTTTGGTCATACTTCTTACCCATGTATTCCTCTTACAATCTCTTCTTGTTATACGAAGCATTCTTGAATTTAGCGTCCAAGTTTCACATCCATACGTCATAACTGGCAGTACGCAGTACCACACATTCTTCTTAATTCATCAGCCCATCGTCCACTCGGTTTTACTTGCTTTCTTTCACATCCTCTCGGATACTATTCCAGTATTTTTTACGTTCTTCTGTCATCCGTTCTTATCGCTATGTATCCACTCCAACTTTTTCACACGTTCTGCTATGTATATCTGCCACTTTGGTCATACTTCTTACCCATGTATTCCTCTTACGATCCGTTCTTGTTATACCAAGCATTCTTGAATTTGGCATCCAAGTTTAACATCCATACGTCATAACTGGCAGTACGCATTGGTGGTATGCCTTCTTTTTTGAGCATAAAAACTATGTTCATTCTTCCAAAAGCACTCCTAGTTTCATTCTTCGATTTATCTCTTCTTCTTTAAATTCAGTCATGTTTACGAATTGTCCTAGGTATAAAATGTTGATAATTATATGCATATATGTATGTATTCACAAATGCAAAGGCCAATGGCTTCCACTTGCACTTCCGGTCGATGAAAATATTCACCATAACAAAACCATCAGCATGTACATACATATACATACTTTATATACATACGAATTTTCAGTACGGTTCACTAAACCGATTTCCCACAAAAGGCTCGTTCATAGACGCTAATCCTAATAGGTACGGAAATGTACAGCAGTAGCATGCAGGTATCACTTCCGGTATATAAAAAAAATCAATGCGCAACATCGAAACCATTGTTACAAACAATCTTCATCTCAATATAATGTGTATGATGACATGTATGTATATATCTCACATAGAGCACAACTTCCACTTACACTTCCGGTCGATGAGAATACACACACACAAAATGGGAATTTTCCCCTGGTAGTTTCCAACAAAAGGTTCACTCGCACACACGCTAACACACAAAAGTGCAACTTCCGGTCGATGAAAATCTAACGGCGACGCGCGATAAATATCAAATTTAATAATGTAAAATTTGCATAAGCACACAATAAATTATATTGATTTATATTACATACTAGGTGACCCGGCATGCGTTGCAATGCCCGATCCCGTTCCCGTTCCCGTTCCTAGTACGTTTTCTGACGCGTGAGCAGGCCCGTTCCCGATCCCGTTCCCGGTCCCGATAACGGTCCCTATCCCGTTCCCATTCCCGTTCCTAGTACGTTATCTGACACGTGAGCAGGCGGCCGTTCCGGTTGAGTGGTTCCTATAAGAGACAAACAGACAGACATTGATTTTTTATATATGTTTGACCCGGTTTTCCCAGTACGTTATTTTTTTTTCACAGGAACCATCCCCGGCATGATCACAATAAGTCCTGAAAGTTTCATCGCGATCGGTTGAGTGGTTTAGGAGCCTATAAGAGACAGACAGACAGACAGACAGACATTCATTTTTATATATATAGAAGATATATTATAATACAATATATGTACGTAGCAGCACGGATGAGGTTAACGATCGCGGCTATCAATCATCACGAAACCGTTTTGTGTGTACTTACCCGTACAATATATGTAATATTTAATACAATAATATTGAATCGTCGATAAGCGATATATAAATTTCGCTTGAATCCTGTCAACCGACACATTCGTACAATAATATAATATACGAGTTACATCGACGACAATCCACAGATAGCCGTACAAGGTGCAAATAATAATTGTAAACTTGCAAAATGGATAATGTCGTTGTGTGACGTTTGACATTTGCATGGCAGAATTGATTGAAGTTGATAAGCTCGCTGATCTTGTGCCCCTCACATTTGTCAGAGTACATAAAATACGTCGCTTATATATTTTTTTTGGTATTATAACTTCGAATGTTGCAAAATGTGTCTGTTTATTTTTTGCGTATGACTTTTGTGCACATATCGTCCGCTGGGACGTCAGCGGATGCCAACCAGTCGACTGATTAAATCTCTGGTAATTAATTTGAACGCGCTTTGTGTTCGTTCGGTTACACAGAAAACAGGTTTCGTACAATTCTTTAAATCGTATTTAGGTATGCGTCGCTATATGGTGTAGTTTAAAATGTAAGTTGCTACTGTAATTACAGTTAGTTGGTAAGTAGTAATTACGGTTCAAATTTGCACAATTAAAAGTGCGAACCTGAAAATGGTACCATTGCTCTTTTTTATTCAATGCAAAATTGTAAGGTTCAGTCAATGATTAATGTAAATTTAAGTATAGCATAAAAGCAAAGGTGGGCCAAAATACATCACCTCATTTGTGTTGACTGTTAATTATTAAATTAATTTTTTTTTATTGTTTATTATTATAACATTAAAAAGCTTAAGTTTAACGTAACTTATAAAATGTATAAATTTTAATATATGACTCATTATTTTGAGGAAACTGTTGACATTTTGCATTATATTATATTGATCGACGGCTTTAAATTTATTAATTAATCAATTAAATTATGACTAATGATTGAATTTAATATTTTAAGTCGCCTAGTTCCAAATTCCGATAAGTCCATAACACTCACTTGTTCGCAAACGCGGTTTTTCTGCTACTGACTTATTTGCTTGATGGCGTTTAAACTCATTTAAACTTAATTTTGTTGATATTAAACAAAATATTGAGATTAGAAACATGAACTTATCGTTGTTTGTTTCTAAATATGGCTTTTATCATAGTGCACTTGTCGGTTTTTGGAACTAACACTGATTTTCAATATTTTTTTACGGCGCACTTGGCGGTATTTGCAATAATTCAAGTATAAGGCATCGTTTGAAAACATTCTTAGAACCAGAAAATATTTTATCCTCGTTTTTTTTATATATTGTGGACTTATCGGGATTTGGAACTAGGCGACTCATTTATTGTATTATTTAATGTTATTCAATTAAAATTTTGCTATTTAGTACAATGATTCGACTCAAGTAAGCGAACAAAATGAGATGACTTAATTTGGCCCACCTTATATGTACACAGTTCAAAGCGTGGCACAATAATTGTGAAATTTTATTTTCAACACATTTGCAAGGTTATTCAAAACGAAAATTATTTGGATGAAACTACATATTACTAAAACTGAGATTAAATAATATGAAATATCTAAAAATATACCTACGAGTATATGTAATTATTGCACATCTAATACTAATTTTCAACCCACATCCTTTCATTGTATATTCGATCATCTTTTTTTTTGAGTTTTGCCCCCATGTATGTATATAGGTATAAATACTTTCCACATAAAAGTATCTACGAGTTAATCAATGCATACAAATAAGCAAAGTCGGTCACGATAACGTTGCAACGGTAATACTGCATATAATAAAAATAAACCCAGTCGAAGCATACATATAGCAAATATCATACAGCTACATTGTTTGAACACACACTTTGTACAAATATAATTCTAGTACAAAATAAAATTTTTAAATAGGTGACTTACCTGTTTTACCACCTGCTTATTTATATACGAGACAAGATCTACAGTGCTAATCGACTTTATTTAACCTGTCCTCTCCCTTTCATCACGATCGGCTCGAATAACCTTATTTGGAACGCCAACTGGTATACCAACCCACACTAGATACAGCTTTCAAGATCAACGAAGATGTCGAATACTTCACATTTGAACTGATTGTGCATTTAATTGATACCCGTTGCAAAATTTTAACATTATGATCGGCCAATTCTTGAATAGTTTTGACGCACCTTCATTTGGCCCCTCTAATTTTCGCACACACACTAAATAAAATCCATTCATTTTAACTTAATCCATTTTGGATAAATATTGTGTTTTTTTTACGTACAAATCATCATTTTTGGTACAGACTGGCGGACTAAAAATACTTGTATTGCACTGAAGCCGCACAAGTGAATCAAACCAAGGAACAATCGCGCTTTGTATCTAAGCAGAATATCGTACTTTCTGATTATATAAAGACGTTTATACAACGTTGAATTAAGTACATTTGAAAATAAGGATTATTTCGTAGAAACGGTGACCTTGAATTATTGTTTTGCAATTATTTTCCAAGTGAAGTTCGTGCGCAGTATGAGCTAACGAGCACCAAAATGAACGGAAAATCGTATTTTCTCATGATATAGCGAAATTTGTTCAAGATTCAAATAAATGTATCTGAAAAACGAGGATTCTATTTTGAAAATGACGACCTTGAATTATTATTCGGCAATTATTTTCTTAATAAAGTTCGCGTATTGATCGTGCGCAGTGTACAGGCTAGCAAGCGTCAAATTCATCATAAAATCATGTTTTCTCATGACGTACAGCAGTGTGTACAACATTGAATTTCATACATTGAAAAATAAGGATTTCATCGTAAAGTTTATGACCTTGAATTATTATTTTGAAATTGTTTCCCTTGGAAACTTTGCGTATTAATCGTGCGCAGTGTGAACTAAGAAGCGTGTGTCAGTAGAATATCATAATTTTTCTTGATATAAAGAAGTTTATCATCATCATTTTGCGCCGTTCATCATCCACCGCTGGATGAAGGCCTCTCCATCCATCTTCCACTCGGTCTACCTTGCTTTTCAATCACATCCTCTCGAATACCATTTCAGTATTATCTGCCATCCATTCTTTTCGCTGTGTCCACTCTTGCTTCTTACCCGCGTGTTCCTCTTACGATCTCTTCCTGTTATACCAAGCATACATGTTTCCATGGTTCTTTGTGTGCACTGGATCTTGCGTAGCATTTTTGAATTTAGCATCCAAGTTTAACATCCATAGGTCATAACTGGCAGTACGCATTGGTCGTATGCCTTCTTTTATAAGCATAGCGGGATGTTGGATTTACACGTTCTTCTTATTTCAGCAGTCTATCGTACCTTGCTTTCTTTCACATCCTCTCGGATACTATTCCAGTATTTTTGGCCCCCTTCTGTCATCCACTCTTATCGCTGAGTGTTCACTTCAACTTTTTCACACGTTCCGCTATATCTACCACTTTGGTCATGCTTCTTACCCATGTATTCCTCTTGCGATCTCTTCTTGTTATACCAAGCATACACCTTTCCATGCTTCTCTGTGTGCACTGAATCTTACGTAGCATTCTTGAATATAGCGTCCAAATTTCACCTACATACATACGTCATAACTGGCAGTACGCATTGCTCGTATGCTTTCTTAAAATTAAAAACTATGTTCGTTCTTCCAAAAACACTCCATCCTAGTTTCATTCTTCGTTTTGTTTCTTCTTCTTTACATCCGGTCATATTCACTAATTGCCCTAGGTATAAATAACTATCAACTATCTCTACAATATGTTTATCTACTGTGACTACGTTTTGTGTACATAATTCATTAAACATAATTTTAGTTTTATTAAAATTATATAAAGAAGTATATACAACATTGAAAATCGAGGTTCTATGGTGAGAATGATGACCCTGAACTACTATTCCTGAACTACATATCTTTCTAATAAAGTTTTTGACGCAAATGTCGACCATGCACATTGCACAGTATGACCTAGCGAGGATCAAATTCGTAAATATCGTTGATACGTGAACCATTTCCATGGGGTTCAATAACCCAAAAGTCGACAGAAGGGCGCTAGGTATTGAAAACAGTAATTTGGGCGACTTTAAAACGCGAAAGTGGATCAGCTCCGAGCGGACAGCGGGAAGGCTGTCCGGTTTGTGCAAATAAACCAAAAGGTTGAAACAAGCGCGAGGAGCAGCGGTTAGTTGGCAAAACCCGTTTGCGGAACTCGCAGGTGGTTGGCTAGTTGGTCCTGGTCTGAACCTGGACAACTGGTCTGGTCTGGTCTGGTCTGGCCTCCTGTACCAGCTGTGTGCTTGTCGGCACGCGCTCAAACCACACAAGACTCGACAACAGCTGACCAGTAAACGACATTGCTGTGCTGTCGTCATACGAACAACACCTACGTCAATCGACGAGCACTTTTTTTTTTTTTCCTACCATACGAAATATACCTACTCATTGCATTTACATATAAGTATGTCAGAGATATCTATAAACGTTTTACGGTTCGTTGACACTTGCGGTTTGTCGCTTTTGCGTCCGCTGATGATATCGATCTGTAGTGTAATATATACTGCAGCAGTGCTTACCACCGGTAGCCACACATTTCTTAGAGGCGTGGATGGCTATTGGCTAGATTCTAGTCAACTGTAAGGCCCGTAACGCACTTGGCAGCCTGGCTGCGCGGCCATAGCCGCGGCGGCCACAACGATGTTAGAAAATGTATGTGGTTGCCTGTTTGACAACGCACTGAGGCAGCCAGGAAACTCTGGCTGCGCGGCCACAGGTACCGGCTCCGATACGCAGCAGCCAGACAGGCAGCCACTGGCCGCGCAGCCATGGCAGAAAAACGTGCACCAAGTTCAAGCAGCCAAAGGGGCAGCCAGAACGATGAGAACACACTCACAAATGGTCAGCGATAACATTGTACATACAACATACATATTTTCAATGCAATATTTGGTTTGTAATCTCGGATCTCGGATCCTTTTGTACTGTATGTACATATGTAGATGCAACTAATTCGTTGAAAATAGTTTTATATACATTATTTCCAGCGCGCAACATTAGCGAGATTTTTTTTTTTAAATATTTTTATCTTATTCGTTGAATTTTGTATAAAATTTATAATGGAATTGGAATTGTTTATTCAGATTTTCAGCCAAAGCAACTGAAAATCTGAAATGGCAACGATGAATTGACTGGCTGCCGAGCAGCCAGGCTGCTAGTGCGTGCATCGCACAGGCAGCCACATACATTTGCTTTGTTAAATACATCTCGGCGGCCAGTGGCTGCCTGTCTGGCTGCTGCGTATCGGAGCCGGTACCTGTGGCCGCGCAGCCAGAGTTTCCTGGCTGCCTCAGTGCGTTGTCAAACAGGCAGCCACATACATTTTCTAACATCGTTGTGGCCGCCGCGGTTATGGCTGCGCAGCCAGGTAGCCAAGTGCGTTACGGGCCTTACTATAAATTACCAGGAGTGAGGCTTACATAGGTCCGTAACGCACATGGCTGCCCGGCTGCGCAGCCACAACGATGTTAGAAAATGTATGTGGCTGCCTGTTTGATAACGCACTTGGCCGCAGCCAGGCAGCCAAGTGCGTTACGGGCATTGCACAGGGATACCTTACTCGCTACTATCTCGCTAGTTTACTAGCCGACACGTATAGCTAGTAGCGAGTAGCTAGTAATCCTATTACACGTGTTTAATTTACTCGCTAGTGGCGCTGTCGTCAACTTGTTTTACAGTCTTTGTACACAGTCTACAGTACTTGTTTTACTTCATTTTTTAAAATAAATATGCATTTTTTAATAATACAATTTTGACTAAACCTTCATATATGTGTGTGTGTTGGGAGTTGAAAATTAACCGCTTAACCTCAAACTGTCAAAATGGAATGACGTCACACTAGCCAGATAGTAGCGAGTAAACATTCGAACTTCACTCGCTTGGCTGAAAAATTCAGATAGTTTCGCCTATTACACGAGCTAGTTTACTAGCGGCTATTAAACCAGCGAGATAGTAGCGAGTAAACTATCCCTGTGTAATACCCGCATTATAGAGATAGCTACGTCATAAACAAGTTAACTATGTTCCTCTCTAGCCCCACCTCAAGTAAGTTATGATTTGATTGTTTTATTTGTTGTTCACACAGCACTTGTAGCACCTCTGCGTGTCACGTACAAAATTGTTTGAGTGAGATCAGTGGCTCGAACCGAGACACTGCAGGAAAGGACGTTTTGTACATTAATTACGAGTAAGTTATGGTTAAAACGTGCAAGTTTGCTCCCCTTTTCCGCTGTGTTTTTGTCGTTTGAATATTGCTTTGTATTTTTGTTTCGATTCTTACTGGTATTTAGCTCAAAATTAGTATTTATATTGAATAGTGTGTTGAGTTTTCGATCAATTGTAACCGACCGGAAGTAGAAATTTTCTCGAGCAGTTTTCGCTCTCTCTTGAATCAGACTGGTATGTATATTCTAGAAAATGATTGATTGTATGTAGGTACATACATATGTATGTACCTTATTTGAAATTACTTTATTTTTATATTAAAATTTTACACACGCAAGAGATAAAATACCAATTCATTCACTTGAAAGTTCATATTCACAGTATTGAGATATGTAATTATTTTAATTTACACGGATTAAATTCGAGAATTTCTATTGCATATAAAATGAAGAATCTCGATTGAATTCAATAAAATACTCAATGGTTGTAATTAAAATCTGTTTATCTATTCTGAGGTCAATCGCAAATGACTTGATGAACTTTTTATCAGCATGTTGATACCGTTAAGTTCAAATTTAAATAGATTTTCACGGTGGTCAACTTGACATAGGTTTTCTCCTATTCTTCTGTCTTACTTAACTATGTACAGGTCGACTTGTCAACGATGACATTTTTAGCCTCCATTGTTCTCAAACACATTCGAGCGTTTTTAGCGTCTTCACCGAAACTCTTCATTGTATTTAAATATATAAACTGTAATCCAAATTAATCACCGTACTTGATGACCGGCACTTTTAAGCGAGCAGCTGGAACTACATACAATATATGTATGTATATATGTATGTACAATGCTACAGGCAAAGTGTGAGTGAGATCAGGCATTGTATAAAATACCTAGGCTATTTAATACAACACCTCGACAATAACAAATGGTTTTCGACCTTAAATTTCATCATTCACAAGATCTGGATATTACTATGTAAATTCAAATCAGCCGTCTATGTCCAAAATACGAATTTGTCAATTTATCTAACCACCTATTTAAGGCACCATTCAAAAAAATTTATTCCTTCCTACCAAATTATTGTACGTTCTTTGTTTCTTTCTTCCTGGAATCCAGAAGGCGCTGGAAAAACACTGGGGAGTATTCCCTAGTCACTTTCCTATCATCATTTTCACCATCCTCTGCTGGATGAAGGCCTCTCAAATCCTCTTCCATTCCGGCCTGTCTTGAGCAAATCTGCATCCACATGACTCCACACATTCTTCTCAATTCATCAGCCCACCTTTCACTCGATCTACCTTGCTTTATTTCACATCCTTTGGGATACCATTTTAGTATTTCTCGCGTCTAACTACCATCCACTCTTCTCGCTGTGTCCACTTTAACTTTTTCACACATTCTGCTATATCTGCCACTTTGATCATACTTCTTACCCATGTATTCCGCTTACGATCTATTCTTGTTATACCAAGCATACACTTTTCTTACATTCTTCTCAATTCATCAGCCCATCTTCCACTCGGTCTACCTTGCTTTATTTCACATATTCTCGGATACCATTTTAGTATTTCTCGCGTCCAACTACCATCAACTCTTCTCGCTGTGTCCACTTGTACTTTTTCACACATTCTGCTATATCTGCCACTTTGATCATACTTCTTACCCGTGTATTCCTTTTACGATCTCTTCTTGCTATACCAAGCATACACCTTTCCTACATTCTTCTCAATTCATCAGCCCATCTTCCACTCGGTCTACATTGCTTTATTTCACATCCTCTTGGATACCATTCCAGTATTGCTCGCGTCCAACTACCATCCACTCTTCTCGTTGTGTCCACTTGTACTTTTTCACACATTCTGCTATATCTACCACTTTGATCATACTTCTTACCCATGTATCACTCTTACGATCTCTTCTTGTTATACCAAGTATACACCTTTCCTACATTCTTCTCAAATCATCAGCCCATCTTCCACTCGGTCTACCTTGCTTTATTTCACATCTTCTCGGATACCATTCCAGTATTGCTCGCGTCCAACTACCATCCACTCTTCTCGTTGTGTCCACTTGTACTTTTTCACACATTCTGCTATATCTACCACTTTGATCATACTTCTTACCCATGTATCACTCTTACGATCACTTCTTGTTATACCAAGTATACACCTTTCCTACATTCTTCTCAAATCATCAGCCCATCTTCCACTCGGTCTACCTTGCTTTATTTCACATCTTCTCGGATACCATTTTAGTTATTCTCGCGTCCAACTACCATCCACTCTTCTCGCTGTGTCCACTTGTACTTTTTCACACATTCTGCTATATCTGCCACTTTGATCATACTTCTTACCCATGTATTCCTCTTCTTGTTATACCGAGCATACACCTTTCCATACTTCTCTGTGTGCACTGACTGGATCTTACCTAATAATCTTGAATTTTGCATCCAAGTTTCACATCCACACGTCATAACTGGTAATACGCATTGGTCGTATGCTTTATTTTTTAAGCATAGCGGAATGTTGCATTTAAAACTATTTCATTCTTCTTCTTTACATCCAGTCATATCCACCGATTGTCCTAGGTATAAATAACTATCAACTGACTAGCGAATAGGCAACGCTTATTCAGAATAAAATAACTAGGCATTTTATAACGCAAATACATACAAACCGAGCGTCTGGGTCACAAACTCGCTAGTTTTTAGCGGTTTGACAACCGAGTTTTGATTACGTGCGAATTTCTATTGGGTCTGGTGGATTTTTAACGTTCAGTTTCACCAGTGAGAATAGGAGGGGGAGGTATATCGTTTACTTAAATAATGTTCTCTTTATATAATCGTCCGGATTCGGGTGAGCGGACTCGAGATAAGGCACGCGCGAGCCACTCGACACTCCCACGCAACCGAAACATTAGTACAAACAACACACAGACTCCAATTTACGAGTGCCACCTATTATAATAATAATAACGAAACCAACCTGGGCTTATATTAACGATTTCTTCTACTGACAAAATTTTTCGTTTCAAAAAGTTGGCAATTTTGGACAAGGTCGTCGACTACATCATAGACGGGTATGACTTTGCCGATACAACTTTTACCCGTAGAGTTTAGAGCGTGTGGGTGCAACGAGAGTAAATGAAGACGTTTATCGTAAGAATGAATGGTTTTTATACGCAATATTTTGTATGAAATCAGCGACCGTGGGCACATTTTGACGGTTGTGTGTGTGCCTCTTTCTCAACCCAGACAGGTCTGAGATCACCTAGTACTAAATATAAATAAAATAGCTCTGCGGTAGACCATCGGTGTCTGTAGTTCGATTTCCGATGTCGGTGTTGGAAAAATTTGAATTTCAGGTCAGCCATCATCGGGTCATAATTTGCTGGATTTATCAGATTCCAGCTCGTGGTTTGCCAGTCGTTGAAATGGTCTCTTTATTACATTATTTAACTTACCAATTACAATTACTCTAAAAGACACCGGGAAACTATCGTATGTACACTTGGAGAATACATTACCCAATACAATTAACTGTGAAAAACGGTAAAATGTTGTCGAAAAGTGGAAGCGGTTACGCTTGAAATCTTATTTTTGAAACTGCGCATCAATTTGCACTAACCTACTGCGATTCGATTCTTGAATTAGAATACTTCGATTGCTTTAGGTAGTATATTTTATTCGGAAAGATCAAACAATATGTTTGTGACATTTCTAAACAGGTCAATGTCAACCTATCTACGTATGTACATACATATGTAATTCAGATAAAACAACGTAAAAGAGTTTGATGACAGTTTCAAGGTCATATATTCAACGATAGGATGTTCAACATTCATTTAAACAACCCATTGAATACTGTCATTTTTAGGGCATTAAAGTGTATGTACATAACAACATAACTATGTAGTACATATTTTGCTCCGAAAAAATCAAGTCAAAGATTTGTTTATGGATGTGCGACACACGAATTTCAAAATTTTGTATACGTATTGCTCTATTATACTGTAGTATCTATATTGTGAAATATGAATGAAATACCGTGGCCACTGTATAATTACAGGTCGTTTCATCAAGCCGATAACTATGGTTTCACTATTATGGGTAACTAGCGAGGAATCACGCTATTACTACGTATACATACATATATGTATGTATGTATAAATAGGTGTGGCATTTTCTCATACTAATCAGCATATTCAATTAGTTCTCAATGCGACTATAATAGCCAGTTACGGACTTACTTTCCTTACTTTCAGTAAAATTTTCTTATCATCTTCGCCGATAGTGTGCCATTTTTTTTTTTTTGCTGTATGTATTTATTTATTCAGAATGAGCTCAAACTTAATACAAAACTATGGGGTCATTCCACGTAATTCATTTCAGACTGTTTAAATTTATTATCATAGAGTTTAAACGTATTATAAATATTGCGACACTGTTCTATTTTCATTTGGTGACTATTTTTATCTGTTTCAGATTAGTAGCACGGCTAGAGCTAATTTTTGTGAAAGTTACGTGTTTGACGCAGTTATTTTGCACTTACTTTGAACAATATTTTTTTTTTTTTTTTCAGTTATTTAAACTATCTCAAGAGGAATCTGTATGTAACTGTTTTTATTAAAATGTAATTTGTGATTCAATTTAGTACTAAAATGCACGATTTCTTCAGTTGCGCTCGTGACGTGTTTCTTTTTTTCAATTGTTTGCCTTCAAAACAACCTTTCGTTACAGTCTTTCTACAATTAATTTAGTCCTATCACAATTGTTTATGATTATAATAAAATTTGCCAAGTAAGCTGTATAGTAAAATTCTTTTATTCACAACAAGAGTATCAAAACTTTCTTCAAATGTTGTCTGATAAGTGAACTTACACAAGTCTTACGTTATCCTTAGAAGGTCGTGCAATAGTAATAAAATAGAACGGGGTCACATCAGGGTTAATGCACAAACGAATGCGAGCATTTTATCAATGTCCAATTTACATGGAACTTTCGGTATTTTATCAACAAGTCTATTTAGTAAGTAAACAAATAACTGGGCTGTCGATCAGCGCTACTGGTCTCGAAGACAATATCAACTTTCTTAAGGAGCTAGCGAGCAGGTTGTTAAGTAGGTAATACTCGCACGCATCTGTGTAGTTGTTTTTGTACACATGTGTGTTTATAAAAACACCACATACGTTTTTAAAACATTGACTGTAGTCTAGTGAAAACTAAACGTGGGCAGATCCGTTTAGTTTTATAAATAATCGTCGAGATCGGTGGTGAACCACTCGGTCCATCTTATTCTAATAATAAAGTGCTTTCGCTCCAGAGCAGGTCCGATCTTCGAAACGTTTCGTAGGTATGCGAGATGTTGCATTTTGTACATGCTCTGATCAAAGCGAAATTCCTCACTGCTCTAATCCACTAATTATATCTAGTAGTGTTTACGACATTGTGCACATTCTTTTGTTATCGCAAACGCGTGAACCTTGATGTGCATATTTATGTACATAGTTAAAGACATTCATTGATTTTCAATCTGTCAATTGCGATGTGTGGGTCGCATTATTTTACGGCTGTTTATGTAAGTAAAATGTTTATGTAAGTAAAATGAAGGCATCTCCAATCTTATTCCATTCCTGTCTGTCTAGAGCAAACTGCATGTGCATACATGACTACAAATTATATTCAATTTATCAGCCCATCGTCCACTCAGTCTAGCTTGCTTTCTTTCACATCCTCTCGGATACCATTCCAGTATTTTTCGCGTCCTTCTGTCATCCATTTTTATCGCTATTTATTTATTTTTTTATTTATTTAATTAATCATGCAAACAAACAGCTTATAGTATATGTACAATAAAATATAAATACAAAATAATATTAATATCACACAATACACTACAGCCAAAATAGTTGCAAACGAACAACAGATTAAAATAAGAAAAGAACTTAGGAGTTAGGACTGGAAAGGAACTTAAGCAAAGATAATTTAAAGGAGGGCAAAGAATAGAGAAAAGGATCAATATGTGCCGGGATTTCGTTAAATGACGAGCAGGATCTATAAATGAAGGAGTTTAGTGAATAATTTGTGGAACAAAGATTCAAATGAAACAATGGAGGATTTCTGACAGGCCTAGGGGGACAATGTAGAAGTATCCTACTTAGTAGGTAAGGGCTATCTAATAAATTATTTAAAAGTTTAAATACAAAGCAGAGATCCGAGACCGTCCTCCTGGTTTGCAGAGAGATGTAATCACGGGAATTTGCAGAAGAAAGACAAAACCTGGAAATGGAGTACGTATGGAACTTCTTATTAATTTTTTCCAATTTATTAATGGAATCTTGGTAAAACGGGTTCCATATAGTACTAGCAAATTCCAGGTGACTTCTCACAAATACATTATATAGTAAAGACACTGTATCAAAGGACTTAAAGGGTTTGGATACTCTCATTATGAATCCCAAATTCCTATAAGCCTTATTGACAGCCACATCAATGTGGGAATTAAAAGATAATTTACTATCTAATAAGACACCTAGGTCTCTCACAGAGTCAACTCTCAATACTCGCGTTTGCCCAATAAAAAAAAATCAAACAATACAGGGGAAGCAAGTCTGGAGAAAGTGATATGAAAACATTTATCTATATTAACGAGCAACTGATTAATATCACAGTAGTTCGAAAACAAGTCAAGATCGTTTTGAAGCTTAAGGCAGTCTTCAAGGGAAGAAATTTTACTATAAATTTTTATATCATCAGCGAACAAGAGAAAATATGAGTTTGCGAAGCAGGAACCAATATCATTAATATATAAGAGTAATAAGAGTGGACCTAGGTGAGAACCCTGGGGAACTCCCGAAGGTAGCACTTTATAACAGGACACTTGTCCATTAATCAGAACGGCTTGGGATCAATTAGAAATATAAGACGATAACCATCTTAAAAGATTACCGTGGATCCCAAGATTTTCAAGTTTATGGAGCAAAATGTAATGTGAAATCTTATCAAAAGCTTTAGAGAAATCAGCATAAATGGCATCAGTCTGACATTTGTCCTCCATTGTGCCTATAATGAAATCAGTAAATTCAAGTAGATTTGTCTCAACTGACTTCTTAGGAAGGAAACCATGTTGTTCAGAAATGATATATTTACGAAGGAGTGAAGAAAGTTGATCAGTAACGATCTTTTCAAAAATTTTAGCAAAAACAGACAATTTAGAAATGGGCCGATAGTTCCGAACATCATGCTTATCCCCAGATTTAAAGATAGGGACAATGATTGCAGTTTTCCACAAAGAAGGAAATTTGCCTTGGAGGAAGGATAATTTAAACAAAAGAAAGAGAGGATAGGAAAGTTCTGAAGCAAAGCTATGTGTCCACTTTGATCATATTTGTCAGCCATGTATTCCTCTTACGACCTCTTCTTGTTATACGAAGCATACATCTTTCCATGCTTCTCTGTGTGCACTGAATCTTACGTAACATTCTTGAATTCAGCATCCACGTTTCACATCCATACGTCATAACTGGCAGTACGCATTGGTCGTATGCCCTCTTTAAATATGTAATATCGTTTCTAAGCAAATAATATGTTTAAATTCGAATCCTTCAAATATAGAGGCGACTAACTAAAGATGTGTGCAATTTTTAAATATTTTACAACAGGTGTACAAACAATACAATCGTTTAAATCTTTGCCAAACTAATCCCTATGAAAAATGTTGACTTTCCTTTGAGTTCCATTTTTATTGTGTTTTGAGATAAATCTATATCTACATATATACATATATAAAAATGAATGTCTGTCTGTCTGTCTGTCTGTCTCTTATAGGCTCCTAAACCACTCAACCGATCGCGATGAAACTTTCAGGACTTATTGTGATCATGCCGGGGATGGTTCCTGTGAAAAAAAATCGGGATAAAACGGGAACAGGAACAGGAACAGGAACTGCATCAGGACCAGGATCAAGAACAGGAACGGGAACTGGAATGGGAACAGGAACAGGATCGGGAATAGGCCTGCTCACGCGTCAGATAACGTACTAAGAACGGGAACGGGAACGGGATCTGGAACGAGAACGGGAACGGGAAACGGGGTCAGAAAACGTACTAGGAACGGGAACGGGATCGGGCATTGCAACGCATGCCGGGTCAGTTAGTAGATAGATAAATATGTATGATTGTATCCAAAACTATCATTAACTCATTTATTTTCAAAATTGTACTTAAACCACTTAAATTTTACAACGGCTCATATATTGATTCAGTGGCTAGTTAAGTGCCGCAACTACTCATCAAAATTTTATTAGAATAACTTAAACACACTTGAATAATTGAATAGAAATATCAAAAGCCTATCACGTAAACGCTCGGTAGTAGGTACATACATAGGTACACGGAATATATTTTTAATCGAAAAATTTTCCTCACATTTTACACACGCTTACGTACAATACACACGTTTAAAACAAACATAGGGGAGCACAGGTAGGAGATAATACGGCAGTGAATTATTGGACAAATAGACAGATCAGCGATAACGGGCACATACACACACACGCGGTTTTTCCCCGACAATCGGAGTGTTTCCACGCGGCGATTTTGCGTGTCGTTACGAGCTTTTAAATTTGCGCTAGTGCCGTTTTATGGTCCCGCAAGAAATATTCCTCAAACTTTTTTATGGACTTTATAATTGAAGATCCCGTAAAAACGTGTCGGAAAGGCTGTAAAGGCTTTATTGCCGCATCAGCAGACCCCCATAGCTTTTCCGCACCCTGGAATATATAGTCCTTAATGGGCAAACAGTTACGTATCCTTTAAAACTTGCAATGTTCCCATTCGCTATTACAAATTACAATAGGTGATGTCCGCAGATTTTTCTTTGTACTATTTTAATTATTTTATGTACATCAATAATGGGGATTATAAATATTGGACGATATTTTAAATCGCGGGATTGTGGAATCAAACTTTATCAAATCTTCGAATCTCGGGATTACAGTACCTACTATTTCAATACATTGCTAAAAAAATCTTCTCCTTGCAGAATTATAATTCATTGCTCATCTTAATTCTTAAAAAAAACCTCTCCGTATAGGTGCTTAGTACCTAATTAGCTTTAGCTACTATATTATATAAATAAATATGTAAATTAAAATCTAATGAGTGATATCTATCAGTGATATTCGATAAAAGCATTCATGGAACAGCTCAAATGGTTATTTTTATTATTATTTTTTTAAACCAATTTATAACCCAATGTGGCTTATGTATAAATAAAACTAAAATTATGTTTAATGAATTTTGTACGCAAAGCGTAGTCACGGTAGATGTTGTAGAGATAGTTGATAGTTATTTATACCTAGGACAATTGGTGAATATGACCAGATGTAAAGAAGTAGAAATAAAACGAAGAATGAAAGTGCTTTTGGAAGAATTAATGAATTCCGCTATGCTTAAAAAACGTACTGCCGTTTATGACGTATGGATGTGAAACGTGGATGTTAAATTCAAGAATGCTTCAGAAGAACGAAAGAAAGAAAGATCCAGTGCACACATAGAAGCTTGAAAAATGTATGCTTGGTATAACAAGAAGATATCGTAAGAGGAATACATGGGGTAAGAATTATGACCAAAGTGGTAGATATAGCAGAACGTGTGAAAAAGTTGAAGTAGACACATAGCGAGAAATACTGGAATGGTATCCGAGAGGATGTGAAAGAAAGCAAGGTAGACCGAGTGAATGAATTGAGAAGAATGTGTGGAGTCAAATAGATGCAGATGCAGATCAAGACAGACAGTGGAATGGAATGGAAGTGGATTGGAGAGGCCTTCATCCAGCAGTGAATGGTGAACGGTTGAAAATAATAATGATGATAATACCTTTTTGTCAATAATGTTTTGGGGTAATAAAATGCGTGATTTTATACAAAAATATTTAATCCCGAAACTCCGGGATTTTTGCATGATTCACGATCCCAGCAATTGCATGGGCTAATTAAGCAGAATACCCGGATTCATGATCCCAGTATTGCATGGGCTAATTAAACAGGATTCCGGGATTCGTGATCCTAGTATTGCAAGGTCTAATTAGCAGCAATTAATGACCGTGGTTAAGGATGAGTCTATGACCGATTTACAACGGTTTCGGATTCCATCTCGTCTCTGAAAGACTCGGTCTCTCTTTTCATATTATTCCGATTCGACCTTGAAACTCGAAGGTATGCTGAACATTTCCTTTCTGGTTTCTTCACCTGCACGAAAAAAAAAAATCCGTTGAATGTTTCTATGTACATACATATGTATGTATGTATGTAGTTATGTTGTACTCATATATTTGTATAGTCTTCCTATGTGTGTGACACGTGTGTCAGAAACGAAAGTTCGAATGATTCGTCGCCTGTTGCTAATCTTCGATAGGATAGAAAGACTAACTTTTGTGCTTCGAGGTCGAGGTTGCTTTTAAGTAGTTGATGTCTTCACAATCCACTTCGGCTCTTTGTTAACGAGAACTGTGAAAATACTTTGGATTTGTTTTTGACGAAGACTACAGAGTAGAGAGCTGAAATCCGCAAACAAGGTGAATCAAATCGAATACTTCCGATGTTTTTTTTTTTAGTTTCTACTAATTTGTTTCAGCTGTGGTAATTTTTTTGAAATTATACAAGTTTAACTCGACAGGTGCTGAATTTTTTTACCTATAATTTCCCCTTTCCGATTCCCCAACTAAAATATAGGGGCAGATTCGACAATTGTTCAACAAGTTAACAATTTTAACTATGTAGTTGTATTAAATTTTTTTACTTTTACACGAAAAAATTGACACATTTTACTTTCGGATTAAGCATTGATTTCCAGGTTAGATGACAAAATTCGTGAATGAACCGTGAGACGAGGTACAAATAACGCCTTTTCACTTCACTTCGATTCAAACTCGAACGATTACCGCGCACGAGAAATGTTTCACCACTTTTTTTTTTCGTTATTCTCTTTAGAAATCGGCTCCTTTTGAATTCGAAACGTTCGAGTCTACAAATCTTTTAATATCACAGATCGAAATAAAAATGTTGGAAACACTGCACACTACCTGCGAAATATTCATCAACCGCACAACCTTCCTTTTGCAGAATGATTGGAATCCCAGATCCTGAAACCTCGAGATTGATTTTACCAAAGTTTTAGGTTTTCCGAATCAACTATTGTATGATTCCTTTGTAAATCGGGCAATTTACTGAATTGAAGTTGCATAAATTCACATATTATATTACCTCTAAATATTACCAAAACGAAGTATGAAACTAGGACGGAGTGCTTTTGGAAGAATGAACATAGTTTTTAAATCCAACATTCCGCTATGCTTAAAAAAGTAGGGATACGACCAATGCGTACTGCCAGTTATGACGTATGGATGTGAAACGTGGATGCTAAATTCAAGAATGTTGCGCAAAATCCAGTACACACATTAGAGCATGGAAAGATGTATGCTCGGTATAACAAGAAGATATCGTAAGAGGAATACATGGGTGAATAGTATGACCAAAGTGGCAGATATAGCAGAACGAGTGAAAAAGTTGAATTGGACACATAGCGAGAAGAAAGGACAATTGGTGAATATGACTGGTTGTAAAGAAGAAGAAATAAAACTAGGATGTAGTGCTTTTGGAAGAATTAATGAATTCACGTATGGATGTGAAACGTGGATGCTAAATTCAAGAATGTTACGCAAAATACAGTACACTCATAGAAGCATGGGAAGATGTATGCTCGGTATAATGAGAAGAGATCATTAGAAGAATACATGGGTGAGAAGTATGATCAAAGTGGCAGATATAGCGGAACGTGTGAAAAAGTCGGAGTGGACACATAGCGAGAAGAATGGATGGCAGATGGACGCGAAAAATACCAGAATGGTATCCGAGAGGATGTGAAAGAAAGCAAGGTTGACCGAGTGGACGATGGGCTGATGACTTTCATCCAACAGTGGATGGTGAACGACAATTAAACTTGGGGACCACAAAAAGTCGTGTATGGTAAAAAAAACCCAAACTCCCAAACGAAAAAAACCTTCATTACAGAATCCCGGAAGTTTTAACAGCTCGATTCGACAATCTTGCGATTTACGGGATCCCGGCATTCTGAATTTAGAATGTTTGATCACGCAGAGCCGAGATTCAAAATTGTATCCGACATTGCGATCGTTTGCAAACCGGCACCATTGTTTTACACAGAAATACTCGAATATTCAACACGGTTTGCCAACCGCCAAGAAGCCCAATTAACCTTGCCGTTTACACACTCGAAGATTTCTTCATTAGAGGTGGGCACAGGTGAGTATACGAAGATGGGAGAGGGGAAGGGGATGAGGGGTCAGGTTCACGTCAAGTTGACAGGGGCCCCGGTTACCCCTGTGTGATATGGATGTGCCGCTGTCTCCTCGGCAAGACAAATGGCCAGGGGACCTGGGGGTCCCACCGTCATGTTTATACGTGTGTATTTATTTATTTATGTGTATGTGCACGGCCATTTAAATGTCCGGTTCTCGGGTCCCCACTCGGTGTGATGTGCATCGTCAATGCCTTATTATTCAAATCTAAGTTGCCGCATGGTGTGTCTATCTATCTGGGTTGAAGTGTATACCAGAGCCGCACATCACACGAGTGGCGAATAGTGAGGTTCAAAGTTTAGATTATTGCCGTGAAATTGGCAAAACTTTTTTTCGTTTAGATCAGGTTCCACATACAAGTTTCACTGGTTGATTTACACCTGTGGCGCTTCGCTAGTGTTTCCGAAATGGCAGAATTTCTCTTTTGTCCGCGTGTCCTGGTATCGTTGAAAAGTGAAACAGGATTGAGTTAATTGCGTCGAATGTGTTTTTCGAAAAAATGTCTACTTTCGTACGTCCGTGTAAAAAAAATTGACTAGTTTGCATGTTATTATTATTCAAACGTGTCATATTGTGACAACTGACAACGTATAATAAAAAGTGGTATTCAAATAATGTACCTACTTAATGAATGACTTCTTACTAAACATTTTTTTAGCCTATTTTTACTTTATCGTAGATAAAGTATTGTGATCGTGCTAAAATTCGACCTCAAAAGTTTGATTTGATATGTATCAGGTAGTTTATAGTTGTTTATACCTAGGAAATTGGTGAATATGACTGGTTGTAAAGAAGAAGAAATAAAACTATGATGGAGTGCTTTTGGAAGAATGAACATTGTTTTTAAATCTAACATTCAGCTTTGCTTAAATAATAAGGCATACGACCAATGCGCACTGCCAATTATGAAGTACGAATGTGAAACGTGGATGCTAAATTCAAGAATGTTACGCAAGATCCAGTGCACACATAGAGCATGGAAAGATGTATGCCAAGGTGGCAGATAGAGCGGAACGTGTGAAAAAGTTGAAGTGGACACAGCGAGAATAACGGATGGCAGATGGACGCGAGAAATACTGGAATGGTATCCGAGAGGATGTGAAAGAAAGCAAGGTAGACCGAGTGGACGATGAGCTGATAAATTGAGTGTGTGGAGTCAAGTGGATGCAGATTACTCAAGACAGACGGGAATCTAAGAGGATTGGAAAGGCCTTCATCCAGCAGGTGAACGGCTGAAAATGATGATGATGATGATATCATTATACGTAGATAAAGTATTGTGAGCGTGCGAAAATTCGACCTCGAGTTTTGATTTCATATGTATCAGGTATCGTCCCCTGGTCATGTTTTTTTTTTTTTTTTGGAAAATGTCTGTATGTGTATCTATGTACATATGTGTGAAATCTGATGTGAATGGTAAATGGTCTTATCGATAATATTACTATTGATTAATCAAATACAACACTTGGTTATTGCTTGAAGTCAGAAAAGATCAAAAAATTTGTCTTTCTGGTTTTTTTTGTCTGGTTTATATCATTATATTTAGGCCAATTGTACACTTAAATTGCTTGATAAAGAAGTAAGCGTTCTCAAATTTGAAAACGATTATTTGAAGGATACAAAATCTGATATATATGAGCTGAATTTATATTTTTTTCATATTCAATACTTGAAAAGTTACAAGCGAACAAAATAAGGTGATTCATTTCGTTCTATTACTATGTTTGTACTTGCACACTACTTACTGTAAGTATTCAAACGTTGTATGTATAAAATAAGCAATCTAATTCGAAACGCACACCAAAAAAGATCCCTAAATACAAAACTGGTCTTAAAATGGAATGACAAATCGCACTTTTATTTACACGGCGTTAACACGGATCAAAAGTTTAACCCGAATAAAAAAATCAACATCGCAAAAGCGTTTAGTGCACAAATTGCACCTGACGAAGTGGTAAAACATCCCCTAGCAAACCGCAAGCGAATAATGAGGGTCAAAAACGAGGGGTGAAATCGCACAGACAATACGTTCCGACTAAACTACCACATGCTTCATTTCCGAAGATACCAAAGCGGCTTGAAAAATAATCATATAAAATAAATTAAGACTTGGTCGACTTTTACGGTCGATAAAATGAACAGTGTATGACAGCGCGTTTACAGTTTAGGATTCGCGAAAACGTTTCCAAGACTATACATTAAATGGTAAAATGATTCAAAAGATAGTAATTTATAGCGGTGGGTGCCCACTCTCTGCCCCACAGTTATATATTCGAGTTGAAACATCTTCGGTAAATCATTCCGATTGAATAAAAGTAATATTTGTCGTAAATCAACCGTGCTGCACTTTTAGTACGCTTTTTTTACGTGTGCGTTAATATAAGTCTTGTTTATTGCGGATACATTTACGAATTCGGATGCATGCTCGTCATTCGCATTGGATATTTTTAGAACATTGAACACAAAGGCATACACCGATAAGCGGTTTAGAGTCCCACATAGTCGTGTGCATATATCTATGTATGTATGTATGTATGTATGTAGTTGCATAACGCGGTGCAATCGTAAGTAAAACGCTTGGCCATGAATTCCAAAGCAGCCGGCTGCAACTGCACCGTGCAAGTGAGATGCATTTCATACACAAGAAAGAGACGTAGCAATATATAAATCTATAAACCCGTTTTATGAAAGCAGATAAGGAACGGGCGATAACAACAGTGAAATATTATAAATTGAGTAACTTTGAAAATGGAAACGGTGCATTGGTGGGGTCGCCTTACGAAAAGTTGTGAATTTTTCCGCTAAAAAAAATTAATAGGTAAAGGATCGTCGACGGACAAATGTAGTAAGCTTTCAAAGATAATATAAAAACGGTAAAAAAATCACGGTGGGATGGAATTTGCATATCGGCTTACCTGTGCGTGGTTGGGTCTTTGTCTAGGGGTGGTTAACCCCCGAGGAATAATTCCGCGTCGAGCTGTTCTCAATGCTTATAAATTGACTGTGTGCTAAAATAAATATATTTGTATCAATTGCACATCTCGCGAATCCGTATTCAATAATGTAACACGTGTGAAAGTGTGTTTTTTTGGGATCGGAAAAGCGATCGGACCCAATGAGACAAAGAAGCCATCGTTCTATTTCCGTTGGAATTTTTCAAACGAAATTATTATGTACTAGCTGACCCGGCATGCGTTGCAATGCCCGATACCGTTCCCGTTCCAGATCCCGATCCCGTTGCCGTTCCGTTGCCGTTCCCGATCCCGTTCCCGTTCCTAGTACGTTATCTGACGCGTGAGCAGGCCCGTTCCTGTTCCCGTTCCCGTTTTTTCCCGATTCCAGATCCCGGTCCCGTTCCCGATCCTGATCCCGTTCCCGATCCCATTCCCGTTCCCGTTCCTAGTACGTTATCTGACGCGTGAGCAGGCCCGTTCCCGTTCCCGTTCCCGTTTTATCCCGATTTTTTTTCACAGGAACCATCCCCGGCATGATCACAATAAGTCCTGAAAGTTTCATCGCAATCAGTTGAGTGGTTTAGGAGCCTATAAGAGACAGACAGACAGACGGTTCGGTTCGGTTCAGTTCGGTTCGTCGGTGTGGACGCACCATTATAAGCCTTCACCACCAGTAGCCGCGAAATTCTTCATTGCACGAATAAAAGGTTGCAGACGAACGGTTTGAATCAAAAAATATATTTTATTGATCTCTTCGGTACAATTTAATGAGCTTAAATATTATTTCCAAACATTTGGCAGTGTTGAAGGCACGTGTCGTACAATTTTTTGGTTAGTTGGTTAATAAAATGTGTGTCCACATCTCAATGATGCTATTCATTTAAAATTAAGTGTGTCTTATGTATGGTTAATTGTGTTCTTATCATTACTGGTTAGTCGTTCTGTTTATATTACACATCGATAGCACGGAGCGGTTTCTCATCACCCGTACTGTGAGTGTTTGTGTGGGTGAGTATAGTTTTTGCATAGATGGCGCGTTATAATACGACAACGTAACAATTTAGCACAGTCCCGAGCCAATTGAGAAATTATATTGTCCAATTGTAGCAGGTCCGTCATCACCTCCGTTTGGATCACAGCGTAAGCGCTCACTGTCCCGGACCGGTGATCTCGGGTTCAAATCCCACTCGCGTGACGTTCTTTTTTTTTAATTATTTACCTCGGCGAGCGTTATCAGCAGACAGACACACAGATACACACACAGACAGACAGACAGATGGACAGACAGACAGACAGATGGTATATGATAGTTGTTCTGTATTTTCGTATTACCTGTACGTTTGAGACAACTTTTGGTTTGTAATTATGTCTAATGTGAGACAAGGTCTCATATGTATGTAACTTCAAATACATATAAGACGCTTTTTATGCGATTGTGTGTTATATTATATATTGATGTTTTTTTTATTATATTATAATTAAACGTACATATGTACGTGTGATATGTACCGTGATTAGCCTACTTGACGTCTGGACGAAGAATCTGTAATGTCGTACAGGGTTTTATGTCACAAAATAAAGAGTTTTCTATGCTGTCTATTATACCGACATTGAAATGTGTACAAATCATACAAATATATATGTAATTAATTGAAAAATTTCGATTCTTTTATTCATCTAATATAATACAAAAGTGAGTGTGAAATTACGGATTGCGAGTTATTTATTATATTGTGATTTTTTCCGTTGTATAAATACTTGATGTTTTGAATTTTTTTCTTGTTTTCGATGTAATAATAATATTTTGGCACGTTTTTTTTTATAAGAATACAGTCCCGAATTTAAGAATTAAGACCGAAATAGAGGTCAAGGGTAGCAAAGAGCTTTTGGTTGCGTGGTGCTAAAATTAGAAAAAAATATTTTACTCTTATTTACATACGTGTTTGCTTTTAATATAACGAAAGGATTTAACTAAACGAATTTCTTAATATGGAAATATGTGAGCTTTTCATCTGTTATATAAATATAAAAAGCGGTGAAAATTTTATACATCGTCAGTTTGACACAATAGACTATTTTTATGAAAATTGGTAAAACCGTTTGGTTTCTTCATTACAACGATGAACATGGTATCAAACCATAACCTTGAGATGTTTCGATATCGATATCGTGAATATTAACCGCACTACGTATGTTCGTTTTGTGATCAGTAATCGTACTATTCGATGGCAAAAGTGGCGACAATTGTCATTTTGCACTGCCTCTTTTACATTTTGAGTACATATTTCGCGTTTTAGCTGTGTGTAAAGGCGATTAGAGCGTTTGCTGCGTTTGCTTCTGACACCAAACAACATATGTACATACACAAAAAGTGACTTAAAACGTGGCCAAATCTACAACGCAGTGTTTATCAAACTTTTTTTACTACGTCCCACTGCAAGAACTGCGTGTTGTATTACGACCCAGTATGCCTATATAATAATATATCAAACAAAAACTCTGTCCATTATGTTCCTTTATTTACTATTGACATATGATATGTGCATATTTATGGATGAAACTAGTTTTCAATTACATAGAAACTTTGTTTTTAATTGAGAAAGTTTTTAAGTGGAAAATCCTAGTTCACACAAATAAGTTGAAGTACAAGGTATAAAGATTGCTTTTTTTTTAACTTAAAAGTGGAAATTCTCCTTTAACCTTAATCCAAAATTTTATTGCTGAAAATAATTCTTCAGTGTAAATGAACTAATAAGGTGCAGAAATTCAGCCTCCTCTTCTGGATCAAAGATTAACTCAATTATTGATTCGGGGCTTTCAAAATCAAGTGAATTTTTTATCCAAAGGCTTTTCTGTACTGTTTCAAATTTCTGCACTGGAAAATAATTATTATCAAAGCTTTAGGATAGAGAAGTGAGATGTGACAATATCACAAGTTTTAATTCTTTTAAAATATCTGCTTTAGCAATGTTAAGCAATGATAGAGGAATATACCATTTCAGTGTCATGCGAAATTCAGTGTCATTCACAAATTCTATAAAGTCATAAAATCTAGGGAAAGACGACTCGTTCCATTCTCAATATTTGCAACGTTTGACGATACCAATTTATTTTTTTATTTTTTACGTTTGTCGCGACCCATTTTATTTATTTTGCGACCCACCAATGGATCGGGGGGACCCACAGTTTGAAAAACCCTGCTCCAAAGTATTATGTATTACGACGTTCAGTCCATATTCATCACTACTAACTTTCAGTTGATATTTATTTATTTAATAACTAGCTGACCCGGCAATTGCAATGCCCGATACCGTTGCCGTTCCAGATCCCGATCCCGTTGCCGCTCCCGTTCCGTTCCCGATCCCGATCCCATTCCCAATCCCGTTTCCGATGCCGATGCCGATCCCGTTCCCGTTCCCGTTCCTAGTACGTTATCTGACGCATGAGCAGGCCCGTTCCTGTTCCCGTTCCCGTTTTATCCCCGTTTTATCCCGTTCCATCCCCGGCATGATCACAATAATAAGTCCTGAAAGTTTCATTGCGATCGGTTGAGTGGTTTAGGAGCCTATAAGAGACGGACAGACATTGATTTTTATATATATAGACTAGCTGACCCGGCATGCGTTGCAATGCCCGATACCGTTCCCGTTCCAGATCCCGATCCGTTGCCGTTCCGTTCCCGATCTCGTTGCCGATGCCGATCCTGTTCCCGTTCCCGGTCCCGATCCCGTTCCCGTTCCTAGTACGTTATCTGACGCGTGAGCAGGCCCGTTCCTGTTCCCGTTCCCGTTTTTTCACGATTCCAGATCCCGGTCCCGTTTCCGATCCTGATCCCGTTCCCGATCCCGTTCCCATTCCCGTTCCTAGTACGTTATCTGACGCGTGAGCAGGCCCGTTCCCGTTTTATCCCGATTTTTTTCACAGGAACCATCCCCGACATGATCACAATAAGTCCTGAAAGTTTCATCGCGATCGGTTGAGTGGTTTAGGAGCCTATAAGTGACATACAAACAGACAAACAGAAAGACATTCATTTCTATATATATATAGATAACCGAAATCCGTCTGTCTGTCTGCTGATAACGCTCGCCTCGGTAAACTATTTAAAAAACCAGAACGTCGCACGAGTGGGATTTGAACCCGGTTCGGAACAGAGCGCATACGCGTTGAGCCAAACCAGACGATATTTATATAATAAAAAATAGGCTCGCGACTTTGATAAATTGTTACGTCGTTGTATTATAACGCGCCATAGATGGCGCATTGTTGCATGGATGCAACAACTACCTATATAAAAACTATTAAATTTAATATTATTTTTCAGTACGGGCGATGAGAGACCGCTCCGTTGATATTCAACGGGCTTACACTAGCACTACATATTTACCCAACTGTGATATATGCAATGAAATCAAATTTGTTCTACAATCGTCAATTCTCGATTGCACGTGGACGAAACTGCACAGCGTGCCAAGTCTGGCACAGATGCCACCTATTTTCCATCCCTGGTCTAATAGCCGTTCCAAATTTCCATTTAGCTGACTCCAGCATTGTTGATTTTCCACCTGGTTTAAAAATTAGTTTCGCCGTATCCGAATTTATCCGAGTTGTGGAAATTCTTGTGGCACGGTCAGCGGCCAGCTCGTTGTGCCTCAACTGGCAACAGGGCCACAAGCCAACAACAACAAAGAAAAGAAAGTGAGGCCCACTTTTTAGCCTTAGGTAAGCGCGACTTCTCCCAATGACAGATATTACGAAGCTACGTGACCAATCCACAACTCTTTTTGACCAACTTTGACCTCGACGATGTGGTCAAAAAAAAAAAATCACCACCAAGTCAGACCACTTTCGCTCGGGATGGTAAAACCGTAAACGCACTCATTACACGCCACGCAATCGATTGTTTTTAACGGTCATAATAAAATACTCGATACATTCTGATATCCGACACACAAAGCGGTTCAATACTCATCTGATTTACGATTGCGGAATTGTTGAGTCACGGCTCTATATTGAAACGATGATCGCTGCTCTGGAAACATTGAAATTTTACTGCCAAGTGTGAATTTAATCTGGAATATATCACGTGGGTTGCATGTAACTCAGTAGATTTACAAAATAGGTCAACAGAATTAAGTAACGAAAGTAGGAAAGTAGGTTTAAAAATTAATTTTAATAAAACTAAAATTATGTTTAATGAATTTTGCACGCAAAACGTAGTCACAGTAGATAGTCATATTGTAGAGATAGTTGATAGTTATTTGTACCTAGGGCAGTTGGTGAATATGACTGGATGTAAAGAAGAAGAAATAAAACGAAGAATGAAACTAGGATGGAGTGCTTTTGGAAGAATGAACATAGTTTTTAAATCCAACATTCCACTATGCTTAAAAAAGAAGGCATACGACCAATGCGTACTGCCAGTTATGACGTATGGACACTAAATTCAAGAATGCTACGAAAGATCCAGTGCACACAGAGAAGCATGGAAAGATGTATGCTTGGCATAACAAGAAGAGATCGCAAAAGAAATACATGGGTAAGAAGTATGACCAAAGTGGCAGATATAACAGTACGGGTGAAAAAGTTGAAGTGGCAATGGGCTGGACACATACATAGCAAGAAGAATGGATGGCAGATGGAAGCGAGAAGTACTGGAATGGTATCCGAGAGGATGTGAAAGAAAGCAAGGTAGACCGAGTGGAAGATGGGCTGATGAATTGAGAAGAATGTGTGGAGTCAAATGGATGCAGATTGCTCAAGACAGACAAGAATGGAAGAGGATTGGAGAGGCCTTCATCCAGCAGTGGATGGTGAACGGCTGAAAATGATGATGATGTTATCACGTGACGCACACACCACGACACGAGGTTTTCGAATGAAGAAGGTATACAAAAAAAAAAAAAAAAATTCACGACAAAGGCCAAAATGGTATTCGAAGAATGAGAGCGAGCGCTCGTCGAACACATGTGCGATGTTTATTTTAAAAAATTGAGCGAGTCGAATTGGTTAATAATTTAAAGTTAAAATTCAGGTCTGTCGTGAAATGTAGTGCGCCTATACTATGTGTGTACTATATGGACTCTTGCTTAACCCCTATTTATTATCATTAAATAAATGTGGAACCCTTTCCGAACCCTTCCACAACACTGGTAAGTCGAATGGATTCAATTGATTGTTTTGCCTTTGTTAAAATGCTATTTTGCCCTGCGACTAAAATGCTGACAAATGTATTAATATTACGATGTTAGATAAAGTCATTTTAAAATATACCTGACTTTAGTGCCTCGATTGAACTTAATTGGTTGTTTGATTACGTAATTGTATCCTTTCATTTCTTTCCGCTTTACTGTACATATTGTTTGAGTCATTCATAAATTAAATATTGAAGATCTTTGACTTTTAAATCGTCATCGCCACAATTGTAATTAAAACAAAGAAACGTAATCGAGATCTATGTATGTAGTTAAAAAGAAAAACACTTGAACTATACTTATTTTATATAAGACTTTTAACTACAGCATTGTTTTGTTTTAAAACTCTGTGGTTTATTTTATTACACCGACATCAAAATATGCAATTTTAAGTAAGAAGAGTTACAAAATTCAAAATAATAAATTGACTCAGTGCTTAAAATATATAGAGAGTTGGTTGGTGGACCTTATACTTTCACGTACAGTTTTCATGAGTTTCATTAAAGTTCATACAGCCTATAGGACAGGGGTTTTCAAATTGTGGGTCTCAAAATGAATAAAATGGATAAAATCCAAAAAAGATTGGTTTCGTCAAACGTTGCAAATGTTGAGAATGGAACGAGTCGTCTTTACCTAGATTTTATGATTTCATATAATTTGTGAAAGGACACAGTTCCTCTATCATTGGTTAACATTGTCAATGAAGATATTTTAAAAGAATTAAAACTCGAGATATTGTCACGTCTCACTTCTGTATCCCAAAGTTTTGATAATTATTATTTTCCAGTGCAGAAATTTGAAACAGTAAAGGAATGCCTTTGGAAGCCCTGGATCAATAATTGAGTTAAACTTTGATCCTGAAGAGGAAGCTGAATTTCTGCACCTAATTAGTTCATTTACACTGAAGACTGATTTTCAGCAATTAAATTTGTCATAATCTTGAATTCAGGTAAATGGAGAATTTCCACTTTTAATTAAAAAAGCAATCTTTATACCTTATTACCTTTTCCTTCAACTTATTTGTGTGAACTAGGATTTTCCACTTTATCTCAATTAAAAACAAAGTTTCTAATTGAAAAACTAGTTTCATCCATAAATATGCATATATCATGTGTCAATTGTAAATAAGGGAACACAATGGACAGAGTTTGTGTTTGATATATGTATTATTGCGAGAAATACTGGAATGGTATCCGAGAGAATGTGAAAGAAAGCAAAGTAGACCAAGTGGAAGATGGGCTGATGAATTGAGGAGAATGTGTGGAGTAAAGTGGATGCAGATTGCTCAAGCCAGACAGGACTGGAAGAGGATTGGAGAGGCCTTCATCCAGCAGTGGATGGTGAACGGATTAAATGATGATGATATATGTACATATATTATTATATAGGCACACTTGGTCGCAATACAAAATGCAGTTCTTGCTGTGGGTCATAGTAAATAGGTTTGAAATACACTAATCTAGGAATTCCAAGCTCTTTGGTTCAATTGATACTATGTATAATGATATTTCAACCATCCCTGTCCCCAAAGATGAGTGACTGCAAACCAAAATTTTACAAACATACATTACACTGAGCAACAAAAAAAATACTCAGAGCGGAGATTGGTCAATCTTTACTAAGTTTGACCCACTGAATTCGAATGATTTTTGTTGAAATGCTCTCGTTTATGAGATATTCGCGATTTAAAAAATATCCATTTTTTTGGCTTTTTGGTTTGGTTTAAAATCATTTTCTGCAAGTTAGTACGTTTAGATAAAAAAAAAAAAAAAATATTGAGATAGAAAACCAATCCTTATAAACGTGGTGAAATAAAAAAAACTCGCCAAATAAACGCCAATAGCACGGGAAAAAAATGTGTAAAAAAAAAAATATTTTTGACTTTAAAAATTCGGTAGATAATTAATTATAAGTATTTTAAGGCAATAAAAAATCAAAATCAATAGAAAAAATATCTGACTATTGATTTCAATACTCACTTTGAGCACAGCGATACTATATTTTGAGTTATAGACCGCAAAAGCCAAAAAAATGGATATTTTTTACCTTTTTTAAATCGCGAATATCTCATAAACGAAAGCATCTCAACAAAAATCATTATCGGATTCGAATTCAGTGGGTCAAATTTAGTAAAGATTTATTAATCTCCGCTCTGGGTTTTAAAAAACGTGATTTTTTGTTGCTCAGTGTTATTAAATTAAAAAGGTTATAGTTTATACCAGCGGTTGCCAACTGGTGGTCCGCATTTTTCATAATCATCATGACATTCAACCGTTCACCATCCACTGCTGGATAAAGGCCTCTCCAGTCCTCTTCCATTCCTGTCTGCCTTGAGCAATCTGCATCCACTTGACACCACCCATTCATCTCAATTCATCAGCCCATCTTCCACTCGGTCTACCTCGCTTTCTTTCACATCCTCCATTCCTCTCGGATACCATTACAGTATTTCTCGCTATGTGCCACTTCAACTTTTTCACACGTTCTGCTATATCTGCCACTTTGGTCATACTTATTACCCATGTATTCCCCTTACGGTATCTTCTTGTTATACCAAGCATACACCTTTCAATGCTTCTCTGCGTGCACTGGATCTTATTGGTAGCATTCTTAAATTTAGCATCCAAGTTTCACATCCATACGTCATAACTGGCAGTTTTCATAAAGAACAATGAATCCAACGTTTATTTATTATAATTTTTCTATCATTACAAGGTGATATCCAACTTTTTGCAAATATTTCATATTTATAATGTAGTGGTCCGCGGTATCCGACCGCTGCCGCTGGTTTATACAATACTCGATAGCACTCCTTTTAAGAAGCTAGAGCCGCATAATTCAATGAATATATTTTCCACATTGTCGCTTAAGTGGAATTTTCCATCGTTTTACCGTAAACGTGTAATCTGCAAAGTTCGTCAACCAAGTGTGCCGAGCGCGTTCGTATCAAAATGCATTTTGAATATGTGCTCGTCTCATATTGAATGGCGCCGTAGCTGCATCAGGTCGAGCCACTTTCTGAGCCAGCAGGCTTTCGAGGACAGCAAAGCCATCTACATTTATGAGTTGGCTCAGAGTGTGAGACGAACCACCTTTTTTTCCTACATCGAACCAACCAAAACCACCCCCTTTTCCAACCACCCTTTCCCAATTTCGTCCCCTTCAAAGTCCTCCCCTCGCACTCTGCGAATCACCCGAAACAACCCACTTTTACCACCCACCAAAAACCCACCAAAACCCACCCTCCTCAGTCACGTGACTTCCTGTTCCCGTAGAGAAAAGCGGCGAAATTCGTGGAAGAGGTTTCTTGTCGATTCACTTTATGAGATTGCCCCGGCAAATGTGTTACGTAGCCGACAAATATCGCTTGTTAAATTACAACTTTCTTGATTACCGTAATGCGGTTTAGCATTAACGCAAAAATCGTTAACGTTAACATAAACGTACGTACATGTAAATAAACCATAAATAGATAGATTGGCCTTAGCGCCCGAAAAATGGGCCTTAGCGCCCGAAAAAAATGCATGCAAAATGCATGCCTTTGCATGCATTTTGCTTGACTTTTTTTTTGTGGGACTTCCCCGTAATTTAGACCCCCCGTTGCTTCTGACGCTTTCTCCAGGCAAATTTGTTTGAAATGGCATATCTATGGTATTTTATATCTATGAAATAAACCGATGAAATTGAACGTTCGTTAATTGAGATGGAACCGAATGGTGTCCACGTAAAATTTGACAATTTTATATACTTAGGCATACGATTTAATGTATTTACATACGGTAATCGTATATAACAAGAAGATATCGCAAAATAAATACATGGGTAAGAAGTATGACCAAAGTGGCAGATATAGCAGTACGTGTGAAAAAGTTGAAGTGGCAATGGACGCGAGAAATACTGGAATGGTATCCGAGAGAATGTGAAAGAAGCAAGATAGACCGAGTGGACGATGGGCTGATGAATTGAGAAGAATGTGTGGAATCAATTGGATGCAGATTGCTCTAGACAGACAGGAATGGATGAGGATTGGACAGGCCTTCATCCAACAGTGGAGGGTGAACGGCCGAAAATGATGATGATGATATACTTATTATATATTTATTTATTCATTTATTATTATTTGACACGTATAATATATGTACATAGTCATAATACATAATTTAAAATTAGGTAGATCCAGGAAAAGTATCTTTATAGGGTTGTTGTTGAATATAATGGCCTGCCAGAAGTTCTCAGAAATAAAGATAAAACTGATAGATTCCTGGCAGCCTCAAAATAGCAACTATGTATGTGTACAAGTGCTAGCAGATAATAAGTTTATATTGTAATATTAACTTTGAGTAATGTTTGTGTAATCTTAAATAAAATAAATTAATAAATACACTTGTTGTGAATAAATACGATAATATTTTAAAACAATAATTTAAATGAAAAACAAAAATGTCTTTTTACAGATAAATGTATGAAAATGTAAAAAGAAAAAAAACTAAATTTCACTATATGAAAAATCGAAATATGAAAATATACGCGTCATTTCTTACGATATTTTTTGTAACATAAATAGCTTACATCTGTATAAATAAAATATGATCAAACGATTTATTAGAAATGTCAAATAAGTGGTGAATTATTAAATATAAATCAGATGATTCATAAATTTACCATAATCTTGCGTACGTGCATTATATGTATGTTTTGCATGTTTTGTGTGATTATGATGGAATGTAAATATTTTTGTGTATCAAATGCCACTTCCGATTAAGTTATAATGTTATATCTACGCTTCAAAATGCTATACATCAATTTTAAGTACATATGTAAGTGTTGAAGTTCAGGCACGTAAATCGATTAACACAGTCGTAAAGTTTTGAATCAAAATGTTAACTTGATAAACTTTCAACTCGACAAAACTTTAGTTTTCTGAAGAAAAAAAATAGCAAAATTATACACAGCAATACGTTCGTTCACATTGAAATAACACAAATCTCATTCTAACTTCCTCAATTAATTTATTTGCCCTGTTGAAAGCAACGTACATCTACTGGCATTTATTTCCCAATATACTTAACTTTATTTACTATATGTAGATGAGTGTCCAGAAATGATCCCTTAAAGAAAAATTGATTCAATCTTATCAAAAATATATATATTTAGACGTAAAATTATGCGCTTACGTTCACCGATGTAAACTCCCCATTATGTGAAGCCAAACTAATCATCAAAGTACTACCTAAATATCGATTTAAGCTTCCCTCTTCTTCTTCTCCTCGCAGAAAAGTCCACTTTTGATAACACAGGTCACGGAAACTCCGCATGAACCTTGCTCGGTCGAAATTTCGCACATGTCATAAATTAATAATTAACTTTGCTCTGCAAATTTATCATAAACGTTGATTTATTTTCAACAACGGCTCACCTAGATACATATAAATATTTTATGTCATGAAATACAGTTGCCATTAAAAACCTTTGCTGTTTTATTAAATTTATATTACCGAAACTAATAATGCTTAGTTAATAAAATCATCATTTTCAGCCGTTCACCATACACTGCTGGATGGAGGCCTTTCCAATCCTCTTTCATTGCCATTCGGTCTACCTTGCTTTCTTTCACATCCTCTCGAATACCATTCCAGTATTTATCGCATCCACTTCAACTTTTTCACACGTACTGCTACTACATCTGCCACTTTGGTCATACTTCTTACCCATGTATTCCTCTTACGATCTCTTCTTGTTATACTGAGCATACACCTTTCCATGCTTCTCTGTATACAATGAATTTGAATTTAGCATCCGAGTACGCATTGGTCGTATGCCTTATTTTTTAAGCATAGCGAAATGTTGGATTTAAAAACTGTGTTCATTCTTCCAAAAGCACTCCATCCTAGTTTTATTTCTTCTTCTTTACATCCGGTCATATTCACCAATTGTCCTTTCTTCTCGCTATACTGTCCACTCCGACTTTTTCAGACGTTCCGCCATATCTGTCACTTTGATCATACTTCTCACCCATGTATTCTTCTAACGATCTCTTCTCGTTATACCGAGCATACATCTTTCCATGCTTCTCTGTGTGTACTGGATTTTGCGCAACATTCTTGAATTTAGCATCCACGTTTCACATCCATACGTCATAACCGGCAGTACGCATTGGTCGTATGCCTTCTTTTTAAGCATAGCGGAATGTTGGATTTAAAAACTATGTTCATTCTTCCAAAAGCACTCCATCCTAGTTTCATACTTCGTTTTGGTAATATAATATGTGAATTTATGCAACTTCAATTCAGTAAATTGCGCGATTTACAAAGGAATCATACGATACTTAATTCGGAAATCCTAAAACTTTAGTAAAATCAATCTCGAGGTTCCAGGATCTGGGAATCCAAATATGTAACTATCAACTATCTCTACAATATGATTATTTAAGTTAATGAAATAAAAAACATTTTTAAGATCACACTGTCTTCTTTCTAATGATATATTGTATTTTTTTGTAAAAACAGATTAATTAACGCCAAAATTGGTTGTTAGAAAAAGGACAATATGCGCTTTAAAATGATTTATTTTTCATTAGAATAACGTTATTAGTTCTGGGGGTATAATTGGTTGAAAACGGCACCGGCTTTTAATGGTCACTGTGTATACTAGTTTATTTAAATTAGAGAAAGCTCGAGTACTGGAGAGGCTGTGTGAGTTTTCAATTTCTGAAAATTCCGCTCGATTCCGGTGAATTTACAGGGGGATGAGAGGGGTGTCCGAATAGTGAGTGGGATGGGCGGGAGAGTAGGCGGAAAAGTGGGCGGATAGCGTAGGCAGAAAATGTATCTTAATATCGCTTAATATACTGAATAACTTCGACGAATCGTCGTCTTCCTACACATTATTTTACATTTCTGAAGGGTGTGTGAACGTTTCGTGAATTGGCGATATTTTGCGACGGTTGAATAAATCGCGACAGGTGATTCGTAGTGTAATTTTCGATAATCCAAAAACAGTGCGACGAATTTCATCTCGACGAATTTCGCTCATTTGGAAGGTTCCAAACACTTCTCTGTCTCTCTCGAAGAAGAAGACAATGAGCTAAAGCGGTGACAAACTTACCAATTTACTTATAACAACCGCTGCTCGGAAGTTTCCCTATAAATAATGTGCTCTTTTTGTTCGTCTTTGTATTTTATTTTTATTTTTTTGGTGATTTTTGAGGGTTCGTTGTGGATGATAAAGCGAGACGCGGGTCGACGACAGAACGGTGCAGATGTATTTATTGTGTCGAGAATCATTCTTTTGAGATAGTTGTGTGGAAATAAATTGATTTTTATATGAGATTTTGACACATTTAGTATATAACAATGAGTGTGCGACGATGAAATCGTACTCTATTCAAACGATACGATAGAAACGGCTACAAACTAGGTATAATATACATACATATATTCAAAATCGCGTTTATTAATTTTATTTATATATATATTGTACGGTTTTATAACACCAGTTTAACCTTTGTATTGTAAGTGATAAAATGCGACTGCATTATAAATCTAGTTTGTGTATCTGTATCACATGTTTTATTTGTTCGTGTATGTATGTTCACCCATTGAACACTTGTCGTTTGATTTTTACGTTATTTTCGACTAATTTGTGTTTCTGTATCGAATGCTATGTACGTAGTTCGACAATTTCTTTGCGTGGATGAGGAGATTGTGCCAATTTTTCCGCAGTTTGTGACATTTTTGACGAGTTTGTGTGACTGTGTTAAACGATAAGCTCTCATGGAACTGTCCGTGTATCTGTAATAAACGTTCGTTTAACTTTTTCTCAGTGTATTTGTATTAAACGCTACATATTGCAGTGCGATTTAAAAGTTGCAAACTTTCCTTCTATGTACATATGTACATATATGTGTAGTTAGATAATCATATTGTAGGGATAGTTGATAGTTATTTATACCTAGGACAATTGGTGAATATGACCGGATGAAAAGAAGAAGAAATAAAACGAAGAATGAAACTAGGATGGAGTGCTTTTGGAAAAATGAACACTGTTTTTAACTCCAACATACAAAGGCATACGAACAATGCGTACTGCCAGTTATGACGTATGGATGTGAAACTTGGATGCTAAATTCAATAATGTTACGTAAGAACCAGTGCACACAGAGAAGCATGGAAACAGGTATGCTCGGTATAACAAGAAGAGTTCGCAAGAGGAATACATGGATAAAAAGAGTGACCAAAGTGGCAGATATAGCTGAACGTGTGAAAAATTTGAAGTGGCACACAGCGAGAAGAATGGATGCGAGAAATACTGGAATGGTATCCGAGAGGAATGGAGGATGTGAAAGAAAGCAAGGTATACCGAGTGGAAGATGGGCTGATGAATTTATAAGAATGTGTGGAGTCAAGTGGATGAAGATTGCTCAAAACAGACAGGAATGGAAGAGGACTGGAGAGGCCTTTAACCAGCAGTGGATGGTGAACGGCTGAATGTGATGATGATTATGAAAAATGCTGACCACCAGTTGGCAACCGCTGGTATAAACTATAACCTGCGAGAAGAATGAATGGCAGATGGACGTGAGAAATACTGGAATGGTATTCGAGAGGATGTGAAAGAAAGCAAGGTATACCGAGTGGAAGATGGGCTGATGAATTTATAAGAATGTGTGGAGTCAAGGATGGACCAGGAATGGAAGAGGACTGGAGAGGTGGAAGATGGGCTGATGAATTTATAAGAATGTGGAAGATGGGCTGATGTGAATGTGTGGAGTCAAGTGGATGAAGATTACTCAAGAGTATTGGAGAGGCCTTTTGCATCCAGCAGTGGATGGTGAACGGCTGAAAATAATAAATTACAAATATAAATATGTGTATCTGTGTTAAACGTTGTTCAATTTTTTTATTCAAGCTTTAAGGTTAAAAACAATATAATGATAAAATTAAAGTTAAATGGAAAGGAATACACAAAAATTATTTTGATTATTTTGTCAAACCTCAATGAACATAATATGTTCCTATATACTCCTATACATACATATTATGTATGTACATATATAGGAGTATCGTCATGACGCTGATGACATTTCCGATGGCATGACGTCACGACAACGACACTGAATGCACACCTAATCAGCATTATATCAAAAATTCGATTACACACCTATAAATTTGCGAACGTTTGAGAGCCAAACTAGTTTTTGAATTGTCTAATACTGTGAAGTTGCACCGGCTGCCTTATGCAAATCGACACTCCCTATTTACCCCACACAACGAACCACCCCTGCTTTTAGTATTTTGTCAATTGAAATATCCCTAGCACGCTTTGGGACACTCCACTTCCCCCTACCCACCTGCAAATTTATAACTCGTGTGCAAATATTATCATATATATAATCGCCCTATTCCGTATGTCTGTGTGTCTGTCTGCTGATAACGCTCACCACAGTAAATTATTAAAAGAGACGAACTGTCCGCGCGTGAGTCGGATTTGAACCTGAAATCACCAGTTCGGAAGAAAGTGCGCTTACGCATTCATCCAAACTAGCTAATGACGGGTCTGCTACAATTTGACAATATTAATCCTCAAAAGGTTCGCGACTTTGCTAAATTGTTACGTTGTTGTATTATAACGCGCCATCTGTGCAAAAAACTATACTCACCCACACAAACACTCACAGTACGGGTGATGAGATAACGTTCCGTTGATAGTCAACGGGTTTACACTAGTTATATAATAAAACTGGCCAACTGAGTGGTGAACGGAACGAAAACCACAACGACGGATAAACAACTTCGAAAACGCTCCATACAATTCAACTCTGTCCATTTCCAAGTCCCGCTTCTAGTAAGTTACACGTAGTTAGATTCTGCTACTAGCAACCGAGTGCTGTACTGCCAGTATCGAATTTCATCAAACTAAATTAGTGTTCGAATCCTCCTTTCTTGCAGTGTCATACTGAGAAGATGCAAAGATATTCATGGTATACACAAGTATTCGATTTTCATCATTTTCATCCACTGCTGGGTGACGACCCCTTCAATTCCCTTCCATTACTACATGGTACTTTGCCAGCCCGTCCATATTTCATCATCATCATCATTTTCAGCCGTTCACCATCCACTGCTGGATGAAGGCCTCTCCAATCCTCTTCCATTCTTGTCTGTTGAGCAATCTGCATCCAGTTGACTCCACACATTCTACTCAATTCATCAGCCCATCGTCCGCTCGGTCTACCTTGCTTTCTTTCACATCCTCTCGGATACCATTCCAATATTTCTCGCGTCCATTTCACACGTTCCGCTATACATATCTGCCTATTACGATCTCTTCTCGTTATACCGAGCATACACCTTTCCATGTATGCTCGGTACACACATTCTTCTCAATTCATCAGCTCATCGTCCACTCGGTCTACCTTGCTTTCTTTCACATCCTCTCGGATTATATCTGCCACTTTGATCATACTTCTTACCCATGTGTTCCTCTTACGATCTCTTCTTGTTATACCAAGTATATGTACATCTATCCATGATTCTCTGTGTGCCCTGGATCTTACGTAGCATTCTTGAATTTAGCATCCATGTCATAACTGGCAGTGCGCATTGGTCGCATGCCTACTTTTTTAAGCATAGCGGAATTTTGGTTTTAAAAACAATGTTCATTCTTCCAAAACCACTTATTGTTCCAAAGTATTGTTTGTTTCTTTTTGTATAAAATCACGCATTTTATTACCCCAAAACATTATTGACAAAAAAGTATTATCATCATTATTATTTTCAACCGTTCACCATTCACCTGTCTGTCTTGAGCAATTTGCATCCATTTGACTCCACACATTCTTCTCAATTCATTCACTCGGTCTACCTTGCTTTCTTTCACATCCTCTCGTATACCATTCCAGTATTTCTCGCGTCCATCTGCCATCCATTCTTCTCGCTATGTGTCTACTTAAACTTTTTCACACGTTCTGCTATATCTACCACTTTGGTCATACTTCTTACCCATGTATTCCTCTTACGATTTCATCTCGTTATACCAAGCATACATTTTTCAAGCTTCTATGTGTGCACTGGATCTTTCTTTCTTTCGTTCTTCTGAAGCATTCTTGAATTTAACATCCACGTTTCACATCCATACGTCATAAACGGCAGTACGCATTGGTCGTACGCCTTCTTTTTTAAGCATAGCGGAATTCATTAATTCTTCCAAAAGGACATCATCCTAGTTTCATTATTCGTTTTATTTCTACACCTTTACAACCAGTCATATTCACCAATTGTCCTAGGTATAAATAACTATCAATATGATTATCAACAGTAGCTACGTTTTGCTTGCAAAATTCCTATTCGATTTTGTCATGTTTTAAATAAGTTATAGAGCGATATCTGACAGAGGATGTCTATTATACGATCCGGCCCGTCCTTAAAAGGCAATGAGGTGATTAAAAATCAACTGCTACGGCATTAGCATGTATAAGGCCTACGAAACGTGGACCAACTGCCAACAGCCAATATCGACCTAATATATTGGATATTGCTCGGTAAGATTACACTGTCTATTCCAGGCGTGCGAAACATTTTTCACAATATATAAAAACGAAACTAAAAAAAGTATCCACTATAATATGTACATATGTATGTATGTAAGAGAGACGCGCACGCAAACTATGCAGTATTGCCGAAACGCACGAGTAGTCATCGGGTAATTTGCAAAATTGCTTATATTATTATTGCGCATTGTACATATAATCGACGGATGAAAATGGTGCAATTGTTCAAACATGTTCGGTCGATGTTATTGTGTGCAAAACTGCGACGATGGGACACTACGGAAACGGTAAAAGGTCACGGGCAATTCGACTGAGGTCATTGTACATTTTTGTTATTGATCGCCTCGTCGATTAAATTCATATCGGTTTTGGTTTTTGGTTTTGTTGTAATGCTACTGATAAGAGTGTGAATTGATGATAATAATTGAAAAGTGATACGCGAGTTGTTTTTTGTTGCTTTGGATCGTTTTGCATTTAATAACACAACTTTTTCTTTATTTGAATTGAATATTCTGAATATTGAATTGAATTCTGGTTCCGAGATTTGGTGCCCCTCTGAGGCGAAGTACTGTTTACTTATCGAGAGAGTGCAGAAGAAATTTCTTCGGCACCTGTATATGAAGGAGTATGGTTTTTACCCGTTTCTGTATCCCAGTGCATTTTTATTAGGAATGTTGGGATACAGATCGTTGGAAACTCGGAGAAAAGTTTGCTTGATCAAACATTTTTCTGGATTATTAAAGGGTCGGGTAGATAATCCGGAGATTCTCAAGGAGCTTCGTTTATGGGTTCCAGAGCATTCCCATGAGTCTCGAGCGCGGTCTCTTTTCTTGCCTGTGCACGCACGAACCTGTATGCTCGTCAACTCGCCGGTATCGAGTGCGATAACACTTTTAAATTGGATTGCTAGGGATGTTGACTTGTTCATGATCTCTGACAGCAACTTGTCAATATTTTTGGATTTTTTTGATATATAATTTTTTATTTTCTTATGCAATTATTTTGTTATTATTATTATTACTGTTTTTTATTTTAATATTATTATTATTATCATTTTTTAATATTATTATTATAATTATTTTTGGTTTTGTTATCATTATTAATATTTTTATTATAATTCTCATTTTTAATTCTATATTTATATTATGTATCTGGCCGATGTGGCGTTTTAGGGATACCTGTGAAGTCACATCGGTATATTTTAAAACGAAAAATAAATAAATAAATAAAATCAAACTCATTGGCGATTACAGTAATGTGTAATAATAAAGTCACTATCCGTCATTTGTGTTTGAAATTTTTCGGAATCGTTTGTTGTGTTAAAAGCATCAGTTAAAAAAATTATATTAGATATATTGAAATAAAACGATGAATGAAACTAGGATGGAGTGCTTTTGAAAGAATGAACAGAAATTTATTCAAGATAAGCTTTCAATAATATTAATATATCATAAGTGAAAGGGAGCTCTTCCTAGTTTAAGTAAAAGAGTGCAATTAATATTAACTATAAATAAAGTGAGAAGATTTCTACTAAGTATGTGAGTTATTGTTACTATGAGTATTAAATTGGCCGAAGAAATGGCTTGAATAATAAAATATTTTATGATAAATTATACTGCGGCCCTTTAAAAAAAATTTCAGTGTGCAGATTCGACTTTAAAAAAATTTAATTCTTAGTTTTTAAATCCAACATTCCACTATGTTTAAAAAAGAAGGCACTCGGATGCTAAATTCGAGAATGTTACGTAAGATGCAGTGTACACAGAGAAGCATAGAAATATGTATGCTTGGTATAACAAGAAGAAATCGTAAATGACCAAAGTGGTGAACACATAGCGAGAAGAATAGATGACGCGAGAAATACTGAAATGGTACCTGAGAGGATGTGAAAGAAAGCAAGGAAGATCGGGTGGACGATGACCTGATGAATTGAGAAGAATGTGTCGAGTCAACTGGGTGCAGATTGCTCAAGACAGACAGGAATGGAAGAGGATTGAAGAGGCCTTCATCCGGCAGTGGATCGTGATCGGCTGAAAATGATGATGCTTAATTTAATTTCCATCAAAATTGACGTTTATTTACATTTTTCGAAATTGTTGGGTTGAAATAATTGTCACAATGTAGCTCTGTTCCTTTCTAAGCCCCGTTTCTAGTATAGGTGGGTAGATTATAGCCAATAGCCATGCCTCTGAGATTTTTTTGGTTGCTGATAGTGAACTTTGCGCTAAATGCTGCTTATTTATGTAGTTTTGAATACTAATGATAATGAAGAGAATTAAATCAAATACTAAAAATACTGATAGCAGGAGAATATGTGAAATATAAAAATCACAATGCATCAAATTTGACGGAATGATTTTCTATTATTTTCAGAATAGTTCGCTGATATGTAAAAGGTAAACAAAAAAAAAATCAGTAAAAAATCTCGAGGTCGAACTTTTGCACGATCACAATACATTATCCGATTAGGATAAAGTAAATATATAAATACTAGTGTAAGCCCGTTGAATATCAACGCCCGCTGAATTTTAAATTACGTAAAGCGCTTTTTTAATAGAGATCCCCACTAATAAATCGAAAAAACAAAAAAAATATATTTTTTTTACTTTACTATTTATATTATAATTATTAATTATTTTATATAATAATATTCTGCTATTTTGTAAGTGATTTTGTAAGTGAGTTGTAATAAAAAAAAATAATAGTTTATAAAGCGCCATCTAATTGATCCAATCTTATATATATATGATTATTATAGGTATACATATATAATAATTATAATTTTGTAAGTAAAAAAACAAAAAAAAATTATAGTTTTTATAGGTAGGTAGGTAGGTATGTAGGTCCAGACCGCTTGTATGTATATAGGTAAAAAAGGACTGTCTTAGAAGCGGCCGTAACCAATACGTCAGCGTTCTCGGCTACCGACTTGTCGTCGTGGGTTCAAATCCCGCTCATTCTGGTATTTTAATTATTTTTCCTCATTTCCTATTTATTTTAACTATAGGTAATGTTTAAATGGACAAACTCATGGCCGGATGATAGAGTATAGCATTAGTGCGATGACTCTTGAGCCTAAAGTCGTGGGTTCGATCCCCCACTCGTTCTAGTGGTTTTTTAATAATTTTTCCTGAGCGAGCGTTATCAGCAGACAGACAGACAGACAGACAGACGGATTTCGACTATTATATATAACAATATGTATAATTCGTTATTTTTGACGTAAACGTTCACTGTGTTATAAATAATACAAGCGGAAGACCAAATCTGAGCACCGGAATTAAATAAAGCATTCCTCATTACGCAGTTAAACGTACAATTTCGAGAGGGTCCGATTATAATCAAATGTTTTATTCGAATGGTTGACGACCGGCTTTATTAGTCCGTCCCTGTGGGACGACGGGGACGGACTCTGGACTGGCAAACAACTCCGTGAGAGTAATCACTAATTCACCTTAATGATTCGCGAAGAAACCTTCATCCCCCTCGCCATCCGTCCCTTTATCCCTAACTGCTGCGCCGCTTGTTATACTCACTACAAATTTCGGGCGCTCTGCCTTTTAAACGCACCCGAAACTCTCTTGCACGCAATTTGTGAATTAATTTAAATTTTATTTAAAAACACAGACGTATCTTAGTCCAGTCTATCGAATAAAATACATAAATTCATTTATATAAAGCCAGGCGATTGCTTTCTTGAGCGAAGGTCCTGGACTCGATCCCCGTATGCTAAAAGGTTTTCGACCTTAAATATCATCATTGGCAAGATTCACCATCCACTGCTGGATGGAGGCCTCTACAATCCACTTCCATTCTTGTCTGTCTTGAGTAATCTGCATCCAGTTGACTCCACACATTCTTCTCAATTCATCAGCCCATCGTCCACTAGGTCTACCTTGCTTTCTTTCACATCCTCTCGGATACCATTCCAATAATTCTCGCGTCCATTGCCCATTGCCACTTTTTCACACGTTCCGCTATCGGTCATGTTTCTCACCCATGTATTCCACTTACGATCTCTTCTGTGTGCACTGGATCTTGCGTAACATTCTTGAATTCAGCATCCACGTTTCACATCCATACGTCATAACTTGCAGTACACATTGGTATGCCTTATTTTTTAATCATAGCGGAATTTTGGATTTAAAAACAATGTTCATTCTTCCAAAAGCTACATTCTTCGTTTTATTTCTTCCTCTTTACAACCAGTCATATTTACCAATTTTCCTAGGTATAAATGCAAACTATCAACTATGGCAAGATTTGGGTATTACTGCATATGTACATACATATGTATGTAGATACATCCCGTTATAATTTTCCAATTTATCTAATTTAATTGTGAGATGGTTCTACAAATTTGGCACCATCCAAAAAAATTATTTCCCAACTACCAAATCACATTCCGTTATTTCTTTCCCTTCCTCCCCTCCAGAAGGCAACGGTTTCACCTCTGAAAAGTACCTTTCCATAATTACTTCACTATAACACACTAAATTTTTTGTCAAATAGTGAAAAGGCAACGCTTGATATCAAGTGTAGGTACTACCTTCAAAATATTTAAATAAATTTAAAAAAAGTAATAAATGCTCCATTTTGGGTCATTTCAATAAAACAGGACATCGTATTTAACTTCCGAGGTTCGAGATCCGGAAGGAGAGAGAGAGAGAGAGAGAGAGAGAGAGAGGGTGCGTGAGAGAGAAATATATAGAGTTATAAAATTAAGAAAATGGAAAGCGCGCCGACTTTTATACAGGGACGGATTAAGGGTTTTGTAGGCCCTTGGAACTATGGCTCGTAAACTGTGCGCGCGAGACCCCACCTCGAATATATATGTACATACATACTTACATATATATACGCAGTGGATGATACTTAATTTTATATTATACATAATATATATTACGAGTATATCATTTCGATGTTATATCATTGATACATGGTGACTTGTGCAAAATTTTTTTTTAATAATAAATAATTTAACAATTCGTAGAATACGCGAAAATTATTCGATCCACACATTATAAAATTAAAATGATTCTAGAATGTAATAAAATATTTATGTTAAATAATAGGCTTAAATACTAAAATTTGATCAACTCTTATTTATAGCTTGTCTAATTTTTTAGTTAAATAATTTCATTGAAATACTTTTCTAATTCAGAGCTATTCTGTTAACATACATACATACAATGATGCAACATGATTTGCTTTGTTCTATCAATTAATTAGTATTTATCACCGAGCAACAGAAAAACACGTTTTTGAGTTACCCGAACGGAGACCCAAAAATCATATTTATATTTTATTATTTTGATTTTTTTTTTGGTTGGCTCTTACTTATGAGATATGAGCGTTTAAATAAATAATCAATTTTTACATTTTTTTGACTTTTACGGTCTTTAACTCAAAATCTAGTATTGCCGTGTTCAAAGTGAGTATTAGAATCAATAGTCAGATATTTTTTCTATGGATTGTAATAATATGGATTGTATACTTCAAAATACTTTATTTAATACTTAAAATTATTTATCTAGCGAATTTTAAAAGTCAAAAATTTTTTACCGTGCTATTGTGCGTTTATTCGTTTATTTTTAATTTCACCATGTTTATAAGGATTGGTTTTTTCATAAAAATCATATCGTAATATTTTTTTTTTATCTAAACGCGCTAATTCGAACGGTAGATGATTTTCAATAATACAACATTTTACTATAAAAACTTATCAATATTTGACCATATGATTTTTTTAAATTAAATAACATTTTACAGTCCAAATCTTTTTTTAACAAATTTTGCTTCTTCTAACCGATTGTGTTAAATTCAAAGACGAACCTTCCCTTTTAAACACACGCGGTTAGAAAAAAACAAACACTCAAGTTAAAAGGGTTCACGTTCGACTGAAAATTCTCCCTACTATTTAAATAATTTTTAAAATCAACTCGCACATACTAAAATCTTTGAATATTTAATCCACCCAAAATTCGACACGTGATAATTAGAGCGTAAAAAGTGGATTAAAAATAAAAATATAAAACCAAAAAAAAAAAAAGTAAACGTACTTAGGGACACCCTCTCGCGCGCGGGTCTCACAATAAAGGTAATAGGTTGCGTGACCGTTCCCGTTCCACGATCCCGCAAGCAGGGTCACCCTAGTGCCCCCCCTCTCCCCTGTCGACCCTCCCTCACCCTTACTTCATCCCCAAACCCCACCTATCCCTTCCTATATAACCAGCTATACCCCTTCCCGCCAATCTTCCCTTTATCCGCCTATTTTGTTTTGTTCGTCCCCTCGCTTGAACCGGCTTCCCTATTGTGCTGGAATCGTTTGATTAGATATTACGGACGTTCCGGGATAAATTAACTAAACCTTTATACGCGACAAAACGCACTCGAAGACATTTATTAATTATCCCAAATTCGATTGACAATTGCACTGGCGATATTGGACAAGTGCCAAGTAGCAGTACAGCCCGAAGCACGTTTGACGGTTTATTTATTTATTTGTTTATTTACGTAACAAACAGCTTATAGTGTACAATATAAAATATAAATACAAAATAATATTAATTTCAAACAATATTTTATTTTATTTTTTACAAATTATACCATAGTGACATTACAGGTTGCCCCAATTCGTCACTATGGCGAGACATGAAAAAAAACATTATATTTTACATATTGATAGTAAAATTAAATATAATCAAATTACATTAATCAAATAATTCACAAATTACATTAAATCAAACAATTTACAAATAAAAGATTGTATGAAATTAATATTATTTAATAAATATTAATATTTTTTATATTTAACATTTAATATTATTTATAATTAACAATGTACATATATAAAAAAAACATAATAACTTTTTCAACTTCATCATAGTTGGCATTAAAGATGTCAATTAAAATAAACGTACACATTTTTTTATTGAAAATTTATATATGCACTAGCTGACCCGGCATGCGTTGCAATGCCCGATCCCGTTCCCGTTCCCGTTCCTAGTACGTTATCTGACGCGTGAGCAGGCCCATTCCCGATCCCGTTCCCGTTCCAGATCCCGTTTCCGTTCCCGATCCCGGTCCCGGTCCCGTTCCCGTTCCTAGTACGTTATCTGACGCGTGAGCAGGCCCGTTCCGTTTTTTCCCGATTTTTTTTCACACGAACCATTCCCGGCATGATCACAATAAGTCCTGAAAGTTTCATGGCAATCGGTTGAGTGGTTTAAGAGCCTATAAGAGACAAACAAACAAACAGACAGACATTCATTTTTATATATGTACATACATATATGTATGTAGATTTATATATTATATACATTTTATTTTATTTTATTTTTTAAAAAATATATACTGTGATGACCTAACAGGTTATTAACAGCCAAATTATTACATATGTATGTTCACTACAGCCAAAATAGTTACAAACGTACACCAGATCAAAACAAGAAATTAACTTAGGAGTTAGGGCTGGAAAGGAACTTAAGTAAATATAATCTAAAGGAGGGCAAATAATAGAGAAAAGGATCAATATGTGCCGGGATTTCGTTAAATGACCAGCAGGATCTACAAATGAAAGCCATTGTACTATGAGGTTAGATTCTCTCTTGAGGAACGGGTCTCTACGTACAGTGATGTGATAGCCCGTGACGTGTAGGTGGTCATAATACGCAGCGGTTAGTACTCAATCACCGCGGATGCGGCTTCGGCTAAATCGACAGGGGTTCAGCGTACAAATGGATCAAGTCCATGTTGTCTATTTAATTGCACGGTGCACGTTTGTGTTATAATATAATTTATAGTCGAAGGCAACTTTATGCGTCAGAGTTGATCACAGGGCACGGCGACTTGGCTGAAGAAAATTAATCCTGAAGGCTCTGCACGCTCCTCGTTTGATCAATAAAAGTTCATCGTAATATGAAAATGAGTTTGTTTTCACGCAAATCGCCGAAGACTCCTTCAAAGGAACAACCCTCGAGTCTCTCTCTCTCCATCTCACACTTTTCCGAGAGCAAAATATCTCAATCGTTTGATTTATTACTCGTAAAATATCTTTAATTAATTCTTAACCGAATTTTCGGCACGGAAGTGTACTGCGCATACATAATTATAATCGAATCCACTAGTGATTTGTTAAATTACGACAGTTCCAATAACACTGTGCACTACGAATCAACATTAAAACATCACAACTAATTAATCTATAATATAAACAAACATTTGAGTCGCCTAGTTCCAAAGCGGTTTTTCTGCTACAGACTTATTTGCTTGGTGGCGTTTAAACTCATTTAAACTTAATTTTGTTGATATTAAACAAAATATTGAGATTAGAAACGTGCACTTATCGTTGTTTGTTTCTAAATATGGCTTTTATCAGCTTTTATCATAGTGTAATTGTCAGTTTTTGGAACTAACACTGATTTTCAATGTTTTTTTACGGCGCACTTGGCGGTATTTGGAATAATTCAAGTATAAAAGGCATCGTTTGAAAACATTCTTAGAACCAGAAAATATTTTATCCTCGTGTTTTATATATTGTGGACTTATCGGGATTTGGAACTAGGCGACTCATTTTTGTAAGCGTACATTATATTATATTGATTCACATATACTTTTTCGGCTGTAATTAAGGATTGGATCCTTGTCTGTGAGCCGTTTTATAAAATATTTGAATCGATGGCCTTTTTTTTCATGACCTCATAGTTTGTAGAATCAGAGCGTTCTATTATCTAGCTAATGTATTATTTTCATGGTAGTCCTCTTCCTCTCTTTCTTTATACTCTTTCTTCTTTGATTTTGGTTAAAAATTCATAATGGTGCAAAGCATGGCCGATAGCGATTCCTCTTCTTGTCTGCATGTTTATTATTAATTTATTTTATTTCATTTGTTTGAGCTAGTAGTTCCTTCTTTATCCCCAGCTCACCTTTAACATTCTGCGCGAGCACCACATCCCAAAAACTTCTATGTAAATGGTTATCTTTCGATCGTATGCTCCAACCTTCATAGTCATAAAGGGCCTACACTCTTTATATGTACATATGAGTAATATTTTCGATTGTACATAAATATTAATATATATAATCTAATTGTTATCAATATTGTATTATCTCGTTCGTCCCACGCTAAGATAGATTCCGGATGAACACATAAACGCAAATGTCGCAAAGTTTTTCGTGCGTAACCTTTGAGTAGGCAGTCTAGAGACACTTTCCCAGTACTCTTCCCACGCTCGTCCACTTTTCATTAAACCCCGACCCTAAGGAATAATTTTCCCGAATTTAAGAACCGGATTAAACAATCTCCGCATTGTACTTACTTATATATCTTGAGCGGAATATAAAAAAAAAAAAGAAAGAAAGAAAGAGAGCCGCGCGGCTAGATAGACAATACGCTCTAATGAAAACCTTTCCGTTCGAGGAGATGGAATCTGTTCGCGTACATATCGTTTTTCCGGTTCGTTTACACGTCGCAAACGGCAAAACGGAAGTGAGAGTAATCTGAAGAAAATGAGGTGGATTTCGCGTCAACATAAATGATAATCTGACACGGGACGCTGCGGTACGCTTTTATTCTCCATGTTGTTTTTTTTTTTTGTCTTTGACACAAAAACTATGTATATTGCACTGTATACATATACATAAGTAGATCTTATCATAAATGAGTAATCCGCTATCAACTTTCATCTCCAGAAAGAATTTCTTACATTCATATTATGTACATTATAGTAGAAATAGACTTGGGATACTGGATATTAGACCCATCGAACTGTTTTGAATAATCAATTAATTCACTCATACAAATTTTCATCACGGTAATTATGTACATACATATTTATCATTACAGAATACATTTACAGAATACATCGTTGTGCATATCTTTTAAAACACCTATAATCACATACAGAGTTTAACGATCTATTTATTGTCGAATTCGAGGAAATAAATTTATATCACTCGATTTAATTATCGAAAAAATAATTTATTTATGAATCAAGTAAAATTTATAAAGTTGGGATAGGTTAGGGTTAGGTTATGCTAGATTTGGCTAGCTTATTTAAGCTCAGGTTAGGTTAGGCTTAATAAGTCATACATTACAGAATTTATATCGATCAATTTTCTCTTACAAATTAGAGCATTGTCTGTAGACAATCAACTAAACTATTTCATCATCATTTTCAGCCGTTCCCAATCCACTGCTGGATGAAGACCTCTCCAATCCACTTCTGTTCCTGGCTGTCTTGAGCAATCTCCATCCACTGGACTCCACACATTTTTATCAATTCATCAGCCCATCTTCCATTCAGTCTACCTTGCTTTCTTTCACATCCTCTCGAATACCATTCCAGTATTTCTCGCGGATGGATCTGCCATCCATTCTTATCGATATGTGTCCACTTCAAATTTTTCACACGTTCCGCTTTCGATCATACTTTTCACCCATGTATTGGATCGTGCACATGCACTGGATCTTGCGCAACATTCTTAAATTTATCATCCACGTTTCACACATCCATACGTCATAACTGGCAGTATGCATTGGTCGTTTGCCTTATTTTTTTAAGCATAGCTGAATGTTGGATTTTCACCAAAAACAATCAACTATATATGTACATACAATCGACAAATGAATGGGTTAAAAATCTCATAATTAATAACCCAAATCTTCAATGAAAACAACATATGTGTGGGAGTGGCGGGCGTTCCAGACGAACGCGCACACAGACAGACAAGCCTTTTTTTATATACATACATATGTACATATACTGCCGTCCTAAGCCCACTTAACGTAACTGACAAAAATTACGAAAATGAATGTGTTTTAGGGGTTATGGGAGTGTATTCTTGCGATTTTTCATATCAAAATTAATGTATCTTCATCCAAAAGTGACTTTTTTAACGTATCTGCATGCGCTGAGAAATAGTATCACCGAAAATAACGTATCCAATATTTACTTCGGTCACTACCTTATCATGAAAGATTGAAAAGACTGAATCTCTCCACATTGGAGGCGAGGAGATTGAGAGGTGATTTAATTGAAGTATTCAAAATAATAAATAATCATTATTCGTGTGACATGACCAACCTCATTATGTTCATCTAAGAGGTCATATACTCTTAGGCCCGTAACGCACTTGGCAGCCTGGCTGCCCGGCCATGGCTGCCCGGCCATTGCTTTCTTTCACATCCGAGAGGATGTGAAAGAAAGCAAGGTAGACCGAGTGGAAGATGGGCTGATGAATTGAGAAGAATGTGTGGAGTCAAGTGGATGCAGATTGCCCAAGACAGACAAGAATGGAAGAGGATTGGAGAGGCCTTCATCCAGCAGAGGATGGTGAACGGCTGAAAATGATGATGATGATGAAATATGGACGGGCTGGCAAAGTACCAGTCCCTTGTAATGGGTGACGAAGCTCGACTGATGATTTTTCGTAAAAACTAGCGAAGGAAGCATAGATTTCAGGTAGCAGCGTGGGTGGTCCCCGGAAAGGGAATCGTCGCTCCAGTGACAAGTACGGGCTGTAAACGGCGACCGTAGCCGTATCGCGGCCAAATCTTGACCATGGGAATAACCTCATCCAAAACAATGTATCACTGGAGTTACCCGGTTTATACCTGGAAAAAACGTGCCGTAAAACCGCATCGTGCGAAACAGCTCTTAGGCCCGTAACGCACTTGGCAGCCTGGCTGCGCGGCCACGGCCAGAAAAACGTGCACCCAGTTCAAGCAGCCAAAGCGGCAGCCAGAGCTCAGTTCTCAGAAATTTAGCGGCAAGTTCTCAAACAAAAGATGCTCACAAATGGACAGCGATACAACATATTATTTTCAATGCAATATTTGGTTCGTAATCTCGAATCTCGGATCCTTTGTTTGTATATGTACATATGTAGATGCAAATAATTCGTTGAAAATAGTTTTATATACATTATTTCCAGCGCGCAATATTAGCGAGATTTTTTTTTTTATATTTTTATCTTATTCGTTGAATTTAGTGTAAAATTTATAATGGAATTGGAATTGTTTATTCAGATTTTCAGCCGAAGCGGCTGAAAATCAGAAATAACAAACGTGAATTGACTGGCTGCCGAGCAGCCAGGCTGCTAGTGCGTGCATCGCACAGACAGCCACATACATTTGCTTTGTTAAATACATCTCGTGTTGGCCGCGGCGGCCAGTGGCTGCCTGTCTGGCTGCTGCGTATCGGAGCCGGTACCTGTGGCCGCGCAGCCAGAGTTTCCTGGCTGCCTCAGTGCGTTGTCAAACAGGCAGCCACATAGTGCGTTACGGGCCTTAGACTCCGAAAAGAAAAATCAAATAAGATTGTTAGAGATTCATTCTTTTCAAATAGAGTCATATGTATACATTAATAATGAATAATTAAATGGCGTAACTACTTAAGTATTCATTTTTAATTATCAAAACACAATAGAAAATAACCTCATGCATAAAAAAAAAAAAGGTTTAAATAAATCAGTAATATATGAAGAAAAACACAAATTTAGAATAAAACTTTCAAGTCCGTTTATCTCGATATTGATGTTTTGTCAGTTACGTTAAGTGGAGTATAGTTGGTCAATTATGTACATACATACATCACGGGCTTTACCGATTTTACCGTATCGGGTCAATCATCGTAGCGCTGGGGCTATCTACCGATTACACACCAAACACTCGCGGCTTTCTTCGGCACGCGCGTGTTCAACTTTCACTCTCGAATTGATTATTTTCATCTATTGGTGTATTATTATCGCCATTTTATTCTGGCGGGTTTCGTCGGCGTCAACTTGAAAATTACACGCGAAAACGTTAAGAGTGTCATCGCGGCGTGAAGATGTTGTCGATTGATGGTATCGTTGGCGAAGTCTCTGCCCCAGCTAAAGTGGTGCAAGAGATGGGGGAAATGGGGGCGAAATGGGGGCGAAATGGGGGCGCACGTGCCACGAAGGGCGGGTGCACTCCCCTTTATTCGCGATGGGCGGTTTTTCGAGGTGGGGTGGTATATATATATATATAGGGTGGTTTTGTGGGGTTCTAGAGCTCGGGATAGGACGTGTCAAACCGCTATAACTGAAAGCTATAACTTTTGCAGCAACAGATTTCGCCCCGCATTATATGCCCGAGCTTACGCTAAAATTTATATCGTACATATTATATTGTATGCGTGTGTATGGTTATTTGGATGTACGTATTTGTGTAAACATTGACTAGATTGACGATTCAATAGGTACTTTGCGATTGTCAAATGTGTCGTTGTAAACTTCTATGTATGTATGTATAGGAGAGATCGCCGCCTTCGTGGAAAATGTGCTTAGATAAAATCAATTGTTGTAATACATGCTTGCGAAAAAATCATCGAGGGTCCCACCTCTTCAAATTAAAAATTATCAATAGAAAGGTGCAGGTAGTGTTAATATTTTATCTTTGTCCGTTCCTAAGCCTTGTCTCTGTGAAGTTGTGGTTGTTGGTGGTGAACTCTGTTATATGTATGTATATATGTATCTTAGCGGTTGGAAATACATATATGTAGAGTGTTCGAAAATAAACGCAACCAAAACAATGTAGTTTGATTCTGTATTAATCGAATGCAATACACGTTCCAGGCGAAAAAAACAATGTTAATGAACGCAAAAATATAATATTGAAGAATTAAAATCTACATATATGTATATGAGTCGCCTAGTTCCAAATCCCGATAAGTCCATAAAACTCAGTTGTTCGCAAACGCGTTTTTCTGCTACAGACTTATTTGCTTGATGGCGTTTAAACTCATTTAAACTTAATTTTGTTGATATTAGACAAAATATTGAGATTAGAAACATGGACTTATCGTTGTTTGTTTCTAAATATGGCTTTTATCATAGTGCAATTGTCAGTTTTTGGAACTAACACTGATTTTCAATTTTTTTTTACGGCGCACTTGGCGGTTTTTAGAATAATTCAAGTATAAGGCATCGTTTGAAACCATTCTTAGAACCAGAAAATATTTTATCCTCGTTTTTTATATATTGTGGACTTATCGGGATTTGGAACTAGGCGACTCATATGTATGTACATATGTACATATATAAAAATGAATGTTTGTTTGTTTTTTTTTGTCTGTTTGTCTCTTATAGGCTCCTAAACCACTCGACCGATCGCGATGAAACTTTCAGGACTTATTGTGATCATGCCGGGGATGGTTCCTGTGAAAAAAAAATCGGAAAAAACGGGAACGGGAACGGGCCTGCTCACGCGTCAGATAACGTACTAGGAACGGGAACGAGAACGAGAACGGTAACGGGAACGGGATTGGGATCGGGATCTGGAACGGGAACGGTATCGGGCATTGCAACGCATGCCGGGTCAGCTAGTCTTCTATGTATATAAATATAATAAGAATATTTCTTTCGTATTTGAAATGCCTAGAATTTAAGTATGTATGATGGGATGGCGAAGAATGAAACTAGGATGGGCTTCTTTTGGCATAGTTTTTAAATCCTACATTCCGCTATGCTAAAAAAGGAAGGCAAACGACCAATGCGTACTGCCAGTTATGACGTATGGATGTGAAACGTGGATGTTAAATTCAAGAATGTTACGCAAGATCCAGTGCACACACAGAAGCATGGAATGGTGTATTCTCGGTATAGCGAGAAGAGATGGTAAGAGGAATACATGGATAAGAAGTACCTATAACTAAAGTGGTAGCTATAGCGGAACGTGTGAAAAAGGTGGAGTGGACGCGAGAAATACTTGAATGGTATCCGAGAGAATGTGAAAGAAAGCAAGGTAGACCGAGTGGACGATGGGCTAATGAATTGAGAAGAGTGTGTGGAGTCAAGTGGATGCAGATTGCTCAAGACAGACAGGAATGGAAGAGGCCTTCATCCACCAGTAGATGGTGAACGACTGAAAATAATGATAATTAGTAGTTTAGTAGTAGTAGTTTTTTATTTGAAATCTGCAGATTAAAAGTTTTTTGAAAGATAATTAGGCTGATAGTATGAATGAGAGCCATTTTTATAAGGACTTTGCAATTAGATAGAACAAAGTGAAACTAAACCAAACAAAAATATGTAGTAATAACTGATTCAAAACGATGAGGATGTAAATGTACATAAGTAATATAATCAAATTCTATAGTTTTAAAAGATTGTTCCAGTAACAGAACGAAAGTAATCCATATACGTATGGTACATTATCTTTATACGATTTCTTTTGTTCAGTTTTTAACTTTTTATAAGCATAGTTGACAGAGCTATACAAAAAGTATCACACTTTTTATGTATAGGTATTTACGTCAAATAGAGGTGAACATTCTACGAACATATTCTTTAACCTTCAATATTGACAATGATATGACACCTCGTTACAATAATTTATAATACGATTAATACACGCACTTATTTTTCACAACGTTTCGATTTGCTTAGCTGTCTGTATATACATAGAGCTGACTGACATTTTAGAATGCGCTATGCAATCGCGAATATGTGTGTTAAAGAAATCGGCTTTCACTATCAATTCAAGTCGCTCGGTTTTCATTCTGCACAAGTACATAAACACATCGACGATGACACGAACACAAACTGGTTAATTTTTACTTTATCCATATACATATGTATTGTATTTGTACATACATACGTAGTAGAGATGAAGTATTGTTGTCATGCGAAAATTCAACATCGAAATTTTGACTGATATGTATCAGGTATCGTCCTCTGAATACGTTTTGATGATTTTTTTTAAAGACGTCTTTATGTGTAAAATCCCTATCACAGTGAAATTACTTATTTATAAATATAATAGATTGACCATAAGGAGTTCATACAAATCCATAAGAGTTTTCGTCAACCAAAAGTGGCTCTTTTCCTTGTACATACATATGTATGTATGTACATCACCTAATTTTGTCTTATTTTAAATTTGTTTCTCCAAGACTGTTACATAAATTAAACTGAATTTATTTATATAGTATGTACATATGTATGTATAAAATGACCTTGAAAGGTAATTTTTTCTTAATTAAATTTTTTTCAACCGGAAGTAGCACTTTTACTCTTTGATACATCGTTTTTTAGCTTTTTCTCCAAAACTGTTAAACCTATCAAGCTGAATGTTTATTTCTATAGTTATCATGTGAGATGGAAGAGATGATATTATTTCGATAAAAATTCGCCAACCGGAATTGGTATTTATATGTAAATAACTTGGTAATTTGGTATTTTATTTTTTTCTACTTTTCAGTGTTTTGTGTCTGCATAATGTTGCAATATGCATAATGCTGCGTACACACCGACAACACTTCGCTGTTCGGTTCGTCGGTGTGGACGCAGCATGAATAAAAGGTTGCAGTTTGAATCAAAAAATATCTTTTGTTGATCTATTCGGTACAATGTTAACATTTAATGATCTTAAATACTCTTTCCAAACAAAGGCAGTGTTGAAGACACGTGTCGTACAATTTTGGTTAGTTGGTTGATAAAATTTGAGTCACATCTCAATATTGATGCTATTCATTTAAAGTTAAGTGTGTCTTATGTATGGTTAATTGTGTTCTTATCATTGCTGGTTAGTCGTCCTGTTTATATTACACATCGATAGCACGACATGTGTCGATGAGAACTTACTGTCCTCAGACCTTAACTCACACTAACTTACGCGTGATTGTAAATAATTTATCTCTGACCCTTTCTAAGCCCCACCTCTAGCACAGGTGGCTTGATTATATCCAATTGTGGCTACTGACGGTGAGCTCTGGCTTGTAGCACTGCCAAGTTTAAAAAAAATCATCTTAGGGCGGATTCGCAAGACAAGGTTTTACGGTTTAATAGCCCGAGCCCTCGTTTTTGCTTTGCTTTCACATTCTATGGTTTATGGACGGTAAATATGGACGTTTACAAAATAGGTTAACAGAATTAAGCAACGAGAGTATGAAAGTAGGCCTAAAAATTAATTTTAATAAAACTAAAATTATGTATAATGAATTTTGCACGCAAAACGTAGTCACAGTAGATAACCATATTGTAGAGATAGTTGATTGTTATTTATACCTAGGGCAGTTGGTGAATATGACTGGATGTAAAGAAGAAGAAATAAAACGAAGAATGAAACTAGGATGGAGTGCTTTTGGAAGAATGAACAGTGTTTTTAAATCCAACATACAAAGGCATACCACCAATGCGTACTGCCAGTTATGACGTATGGGTGTGAAACTTGGACGCTAAATTCAAGAATGCTACGAAAGATCCAGTGCACACAGAGAAGCATGCAAAGATGTATGCTTGGCATAACAAGAAGAGATCGCAAAAGAAATACATGGGTAAGAAGTATGACCAAAGTGGCAGATATACGGGTACGGGTGAAAAAGTTGAAGTGGCAATGGGCTGGACACATAGCAAGAAGAATGGATGGCAGATGGACGCGAGAAGTACTGGAATGGTATCCGAGAGGATGTGAAAGAAAGCAAGGTAGACCGAGTGGAAGATGGGCTGATGAATTGAGAAGAATGTGTGGAGTCAAGTGGATGCAGATTGCCCAAGACAGACAAGAATGGAAGAGGATTGGAGAGGCCTTCATCCAGCAGTGGATGGTGAACGGCTGAAAATGATGATGATGATGAAATATGGACGGGCTGGCAAAGTACCAGTCCCTTGTAATGGGTGACGAAGCTCGACTGATGATTTTTCGTAAAAACTAGCGAAGGAAGCATAGATTTCAGGTAGCAGCGTGGGTGGTCCCCGGAAAGGGAATCGTCGCTCCAGTGACAAGTACGGGCTGTAAACGGCGACCGTAGCCGTATCGCGGCCAAATCTTGACCATGGGAATACCCTCATCCAAAACAATGTATCACTGGAGTTACCCGGTTTATACCTGAAAAAAACGTGCCGTAAAACCGCATCGTACGAAACAGCTCTTAGCACTTGGCAGCCTGGCTGCGCGGCCACGGCCAGAAAAACGTGCACCCAGTTCAAGCAGCCAAAGCGGCAGCCAGAGCTCAGTTCTCAGAAATTTAGCGGCAAGTTCACAAACAAAAGATGCTCACAAATGGACAGCGATACAACATATTATTTTCAATGCAATATTTGGTTCGTAATCTCGGATCTCGGATCCTTTTGTACTGTATGTACATACATATGTAGATGCAAATAATTCGTTGAAAATAGTTTTATATACATTATTTCCAGCGCGCAATATTAGCGAGATTTTTTTTTTATTGAATCTTATTCGTTGAATTTAGTGTAAAATTTATAATGGAATTGGAATTGTTTATTCAGATTTTCAGCCGAAGCGGCTGAAAATCAGAAATAACAAACGTGAATTGACTGGCTGCCGAGCAGCCAGGCTGCTAGTGCGTGCATCGCACAGGCAGCCACATAAATTTGCTTACATAAATACATCTCGTGTTGGCCGCGGCGGCCGGTGGCTGCCTGTCTGGCTGCTGCGTATCGGAGCCGGTACCTGTGGCCGCGCAGCCAAAGTTTCCTGGCTGCCTCAGTGCGTTGTCAAACAGGCAGCCACATACATTTCCTAACATCGTTGTGGCCGCCGCGGTTATGGCCGCGCAGCCAGGCTGCCAAGTGCGTTACGGGCCTTAGTCGGTCAACCCGAAGTGGGACTCTTTCTTGAAGAAAAATTACGTGTATGGATAAAGTCATGGGTTGCCTACACCCGACTTTTCATTTGATACTACCATATCAACCGTTTTCGTGGACCTTTTCATATCAGATTATTATTTATACGCTTGTAATTTTTATACGGAAAGTTTGAGAAGGGCAGCTTATCGACCACGGTGGGTCTTTGCGACCGCTTTGATATTATTTTTCGGGCTCTTTGACATCGCAAAGTTTCGCCGCGGAAGTAATTTAACGGTCGTCCATTAGAGAATTTGTAATGCGAGATCGGGCACGACTTGCGGCCAAAAGGCGAACTTTGCATTTCAGCCGAGCCGAATTATTCATCACTCCCAACGCTATTATTAGCGGCCACTCTCGGCATCCAATCCAGATTAAAATATTAACACAGCAAGCACCACAACGGAGCACAGCATCTGAAACTCACCGTTTACGCGTCAGGAATTTCTACGATCGGACGACGATCGTGTGAAAAAAAAATAAGAATTTAGTGCATAGTTCACCGACAGTAACCACAAAGTTGTTAATTTGATTGGCTAGAATCAAGCGACGTGCATACCATAGAGCACTAGAGGCGGGGCTTCTGATTTGTCATCATCATCATCATCATTTCCGACCACTGGTCTTGAGCAATCTGCATCCACTTGACTCCACACATTCTTCTGAATTCTTCTCAATTTCACATCCTCTCGGATACCATCACAGTATTTCTCGCGTCCATCTGCCATCCATTATTCTATGTAGCTGTGTCCAGTTCAACTTGTTCACACGTTCTGCTATATCTGACACTTCAGTCATACTTCTTTACCCATGTATTCCTCTAATGATCTCTTCTCGTTCGTGTTCAAAGATGTGATCGAATAAGTGTTCACATGTGTGGCACGGGCATTTGATACTATTGTCACATATTTGAACACTTAAGTGCGCTTTGCCATTCCGTGTCGGTTTTTTAGCGCACATCAAAGGGATAAAAGTCCAAATGTTTGTGTGCCTGCCACACTGCGCGAACACATATCTGGCAGATACAACAATATGTGAACAAATGTGTGAGCAAAGTCTTCAAAGAAGTGATCACTTCTTTGAACTTATGTCTGGCGCCGGCATTATACCAATCATACATCTTTCCATGCTTCTCTGTGTGTACTGTATTTTGCGTAACACTCACGTTTCACATCCATACGTCATAACTGGCTGTACGCATTGGTCGTGTGCCTTATTTTTTAATCATCGCGTAATGTTGGATTTAAAAACTATGTTCATTCTTCCAAAAGCACTCCATCCTAGTTTTATTTCTTCTTCTTTACATCCGGTCAAATTCCCCAATTGTCCTTTCTTCTCGCTATGTGTCCAATTCAACTTTTTCACACGTTCTGCTATATCTGCCACTTTGGTCATACTACTTACCCATGTATTCCTCATACGATATCTTCTTGTTATACCAAGCATACATCTTTCCATGCTTCTCTGTGTGAACTGTATTTTGCGTACCATTCTTGAATTTAGCATCCAAGTTTCACATCCATACGCCATAACTGGCAGTACGCATTGGTCGTATGCTCTCTTTTTCAAGCATAGTGGAATGTTGGATTTAAAAACTATGTTCATTCTTCCAAAAGCACTCCATCCTAGTTTTATTTCTTTCTTCTTTAAATCCGGTCATATTCACCAATTGTACTTTCTTCTCGCTATGTGTCCAATTCAACTTTTGCACACGTTATGCTATATCTGCCACTTTGGTCATACTACTTACCCATGTATTCCTATTACGATATCTTCTTGTTATACCAAGCATACATCTTTCCATGCTTCTCTGTGTGAACTGGATTTAGCGTCCAAGTTTCACATCCATACGTCATAACTGGCAGTACGCATTGGTCGTATGCCCTCTTTTTTAAGCATAGCAGAATGTTGGATTTAAAAACAATGTTCATTCTTCCAAAAGCACTCCATTCTAGTTTTATTTCTTCTTCTTTAAATCCGGTCATATTCACCAATTGTATTTTCTTCTCGCTATGTCTCCAATTCAAAATTTTCACACAAACATTGGTGCGATATTTCAATTTTGCACAATTTTGCCCAAACTGCTTCGTCTTGCCCTGAATTTGAGATCATTAGCCATTTGTGGATGTGTGTGGTGGTTTGGTGTATTTTTAAAATTATTTTTGAGTCGTCCCTGGAGATTAGGAGGAACATTATGAATTTGTATACGCGTGTAAATCGTAAACGTGTATGCAGAGCCGACGCCAAGGGGCGAACGAGATAAGCGAATGCCGGGGGCGCTAATAAGCTAGGGGGCGGCCGACGCATTAGCGAAAATAAACACACCCTGTATATATTACAAATAAAATATTTCATTTTGTAGTGCTTATGGATGTACAGTTTATATCAGTATAAAAAAAATATCATCATTGTTGAATTTGAGCATACATATGTATGTTTCTTTCAACTGAGTGTGTTAAAAAAGTATGAATTTTGTTGTTTGAATCATTTCTTTGTGACCAATCTCGGTTCAGCTGATCCTGAAGAATAATTTGTTTTTTTTTTTAATTTGATTTAATAATAGTTTCATGCGGTCTTCCGCAAACTTTAGTTTTTCATCATCTTTTTCAGCCGTTCACCATCCACTGCTGGATGAAGGCCTCTTTAATCCTCTTCCATTCTTGTCTGTCTAGAGCAATCTGCATCCACTTGACTCCACACGTTATTTTCAATTCATTAGCCCATCGTCCACTCGGTCCACCTTGCTTTCTTTCACATCCTCTCGAATACTATTACAGTATTTCTCGTGATCTCTTCTCATTATACCGAGCATACATCTTTCCATGCTTCTCTGTGTGCACTGGATCTTGCGTAAAATTCTTGAATTTAGCATCCACATTTCACATCCATACGTCATAACTGGCAGTAAGCATTGGTCGTATGCGTTATTTTTTAAGCATAGCGGAAAGTTGGATTTAAAAACAATGTTCATTCTTCCAAAAGCACTCCATCCTTCTTCTTTACAACGATTCATATTCACCAATTGTCCTAGGTAAATAACTAATCTCTACAATATACTTATCTACAGTGACTACGTTTTGCATGCAAAATTCATTAAACATAATTTTATTTTTATCAAAATCAATTTTTAATCCTACTTTCGTACTTTCGTTGGTTAGTTGAGTTAATGTGCTATTTATTTTTCAAGTTATGAAGCTTAGTACATTTTACACTCAGCCTGACCATTTTGGGATTGGAATGGAATGCAGGATTTCCCATATTGCTTGCAACATATGTGTTACAGTAATTTAATTGCGTATTTGTAAAAGGTGGTAAAGGTTGGCAGTCAATGAGTTTAAGCGCGTATTTCTTTCACCGTCTAAATTATGGATAAATTTAAGCTGTAGGCGTTTTTTCTCATTATTCTACTAACGCGAAAATTTCGCCAATTGCCACAAAAAAAAAAATAACGCTTTGTTTGAAGTAAACCTTAAGGATAGATATTGTCTGAACGGAATCGGAATTTTTTTTCATCCGTGCAAAGAACAAAAGCCAGTCAAGTATCTGGACTTGAAATTTTCATTCAAGCAAACGAAAACTCTGACCTTTAGTATTAATAATAATTATTATCAATAAAATTATTATCCTTAAAGGGTATATATATATGTATAATATAATACAGGTAACAGTTGAAGAAAGTTTTGACACTTTCGTTGTGAATGAAAATTTAGCTTTAATTAGTTTTACTATAATCATAAACACTTCTAATAGCTACATATGTACATATATATTAATTGTAGAAATACTGTTTCGAAAGGTTATTTTGAAGGCAAGTCGCAAGAAAACAAAAACGTACATGAAACAATCGTGCATTTCAATCGCAAATATCTTTCAAATTACAAAACATAAAACACTGTAATAAAAACAGTTAAAAATAGATCCTCTTGAAATAATTAAAATGAATCAAAAAATTAAAATTTTCTTTATGTTCAAAGTGCAGAATATCTTCGTTGCACACAGCATTCACAAAAAAATAGCTCAAAAACTACTTTTCGAGAAGACAAACACTACTGACTCTCAGTACTACTAATCTAAAATAAAAATTAATAACCTTATGAAAATAGAACACTATTGGTCGCGCAGCCAGAGTTGAAGCGAAACACACACACACACATATGCATTTTTAGTATACAGGCTGATGCAAAATTAGTTTTTAATATTTAATTTTAACTTTACCCTTAATAATACCCCACAGTAACTCTATAGGGTTTAGTTCTGGTTGGTGGGGTGTTAGGTGCAGTACATTATGTCCGTGATCTTCCAGGATGTTGTCAAGTACCTACAAATTTTTGGTAATTTGCCTTATTCTGTAGTATTATGTCATATAAAATGGGTTTTGTGTTTTTCTCTGGATACGGTATATTCTAACTAAACTATTAAACTAACTATTCTAACTAAACCAACAAACGATATAAAAATCGAAGACTGAAGGAACATGCTGTATTTCACAAAACAATAGTGTCTCTGTTACACTCGTAACGTTTACACGCGCGTTTTTATTGTTGCATTTTGGGAAAATTCATATTATTCACCTATTCACAGACACACAATTTGTGTGTGTGTGTGTGGTTCGCTTCAACTCTGGCTGCGCGACCTGTAGCAATATTTCAACAAAATAATACTCCATCATCATCATTTTCAGCCGTTCACCATCCACTGCTGGATGAATGCCTCTCCAATCCTCTTCCATTCCTGTCTGTCTTGAGCAATCTGCATCCACTTGACTCCACACATTCTTCTCAATTCATCAGCCCATCTTCCACACGGTCTACCTTGCTTTCTTTCACATCCTCTCGGATACCATTCCAGCATTTCTCGCGTCCATCTGCCATCCATTCTTTTCGCTATCTGCCACTTTGGTCATACTTCTTTACCCATGTGTTTCTTGTGCGATCTCTTTTTGTTGTGCCAAGCATACATACATCTTTCCATGCTTCTCTGTGTGCACTGGATCTTTCGTAGCATTCTTGAACTTAGCGTCCAAGTACGCATTGGTCGTACGCCTTCTTTTTTAAGCATAGCGAAATGTTGGATTTAAAAACCATGTTCATTCTTCCAAAAGCACTCCATCCTAGTTTCATACTTCGTTTTATTTCTTCTTTAATACAACATAATAGTACATTAAAACAACAATTTAAATGTAAAACAAAAATGTCTGTTTTAGGCGAAATAGGCGCCTTCGCACAGACTTGTGCTAAACGAAAGACTGCTCACTTCAATACAATAACAATAATCAACAGATTTAATTTACACAACACGCTCGAGAATCTCATCGTGCTCTGCGAAACGGAAGTGGGCCTATGAATAGGTACGTCGATAATGGAATAAATTATAGTTAGTTACCCCTATACAATAATAATAATAATAAAATGTTTGTTGCAAGGGAGAGTCACCCTTTCCAGGAGAGTTATCCTGATGTGATGAGAGGGAGAGAGACTTACCAACCCCCTTTTTAACCCACCCACCTTTAGCGAGTTATGAGAGCGCAAAATCGATCCGAAACCAGAAACCGGGTGTTATTAGACACCCTTAATTGGGGGAGAGTCAACAACTTCATCGATCTACTACCCTCGAGCGCAAGGTTCATCGATTGTTGGCAAATAACTTCTTAAGTGTTTCGAAACTGACTGACTCGTGTAAAGTTAACAATCTCGCGTCAAGTATTAACAACGAATCGCGCACACTTACTTACTCACTCGCCGACTCTACGATTAATTTTACAAAAATTGAATATTATGTATGTACATCTAATATATAAAACACTTAAGTTTGTATGTACGTATGGGTCATTCGTCAATTACCAGGCGTTGCTCGGGCGCGATTAATAGAAACGACGAAGTACACACGATAGTAGATGTTTTCGGCAGATTTAAGCAGATAGTGTTTCGGGAGCCCAAAAAGGGGCCGCCGGGGCGGGAGGGGGGTCTAAGGGGTAGTAAGGGGCCGGCATTGCTTTTCGAGAGTCCAAAAAAGGGGCCGCCGGGGCAGGAGGGGGTCTAAGGGGTAGTAAGGGGCCGGCATTGCTTTTCGAGAGTCCAGAAAAGGGTCGCCGGGATAGGGGGGGGGTCGGGGGGGTGGTAAGGGGCCGGCATTGCTTTTCGGGAGTCCAAAAAAGGGGCCGCCGGGGTAAGAAGGAGGGTTTTTGGGCTCCCGAAATAATTTACTAAACAAACACTATATTACATTATATTAATTACACCCCGGGCAAAGCCGGGTAATAAAGCTTAGTACATACATACACACGTACATATGTATATGTACTTATCATATTCGCATTGCGAAGAAACGCACGTTTGCTATGGTGGGGAGTTGTATCGCATAGCCGCGGGTGGCGCTGCCTACACCGCGACGGATTTTCGACCGGAAAACCGCTCGGAATCGCAACGCAATTTTTTCGGCGATTCGCTCGATTTCAATGAAAAGTTATTGGAGACGGTGAAAAAGTATCTCATCCTGTACGATCTGACTTGACTGAAACCAGACGATTTTGTCAACAGTCAGCCGATCCTCGATGACACACCGTTATAAATTACATTGAACAATAAAAGTATTTAACTAATCATTCATATATCTATGTAAATATGCGGCCAACAGTACAGCTTCGTCTTCATCCGAGGAGTCCATGTCAGAATCGTGAGTGAAATACAAACGTTCCGAAAGCGAGGTGACAGGTGGTAGTTCGCTATTCGGCCGGTAGAGTGCGGAATGGCGTTGCAGTCGTGCCAGTGTGTGCGGTACATTATAAATTACATTCAACAATAAAAGTATTTAACTAATAATTCATATATATATGCGGCCAACATTACAGCTTTGTCTTCAGCTGAGGAGTCCATGTCAGAATCGTGAGTGAAATACAAACGTTCCGAAAGCGAGGTGACAGATGGTAGTTCGCTATTCGGCCGGTAGAGTGCGGAATGGCGTTTCGTGCCAGTGTATTCGGTACATTATAAATTACATTCAACAATAAAAGTATTTAACTAATCATTCATATAAATATGCGCCAACATTACAATGTCGTTCCATGTCAGAATCGTGTGTGAAATACAAACGTTCCGAAAGCGAGGTGAAAGTTCGCTATTCGGCCGGTAGAGTGCGAAATGTCGTTCCAGTGTGTGACAGTACAAGACTTGTAATGATGTACAATTGTAATATTCTTCCCACAAATTCATATTTTCCGTCGTTTCGAGCGCTAATATCCAAAAGCAAATATTGATTAAAGTATTATATATGACTAGAGTATTGCCCGTTGATGATCAATAGTGTTTATTTTATTGACCAATTAGCGAACTAAACAGCGATAATACCAAACAAGACGTGCCGCGAGCGTTCCTTGCAGTCATACAGACAGATATATCACATTATATGTACATACTAGTAAATTTTGCCCGTTGACATTTAAGACCTTCATGTACAATTTTATTCAATGGGGTAGTGTGATGGAATTTATGTATATGCAAAAAATTAATGGATAAGATAGATACATAGATAGTCCTAATTATGTAATTGACATATGCCCTTTTCAAATCATGTACCAATATAATATTTACCAGTACACATGTACACATACATATAATATTTTATCATATTATATTTATAAAACAAATTGAAATATAAATTGCGATGTCCATATTTCATTCTTTACACGTTTACGAATCCATTTCGTACCAAGTGCCCGTGGATAATTCCACTGTTGCTTTGCGTTGTCTCTTTCCTACACTGTCTCCCCATCTCTCCCTCCCTTCCGTATATTTTAATTAAAACCGGATAACGTACTGCGAAATTAAAACACTCTCCTCATTCGATGATTAAATATTGTGAAATGTATAACGAACGTAACTTGCGAGGACTTTTAACAAAGTCAAAACTGCGCTGCGAGGTTTCGTAATCGCGAAATCGGGCGAAACTAGCGCCCCCGCGGCATTTTTTAATCAAACTATTAGCAAGCACGAGTTGAAAGCTTATTTTTAACTTTGTGTTTGTTCGTTTTAGCTTCTGTGTTATAAAAATCTATACGTTTGATACTTTGATTGTACAGAACACGCTATTTAATAAGACCAAAAGAAAGAAACGCGCCAACTGTTTGACTCGATTGTTTAAATTTTTGAATAATTTCCGCTTAACACCGGGACAACGCCGGGTATTTTAAGAACGCTATATATTTCCGGTCTAAAATATCCATTTCCAATATAAAAACGTGTATAATTTTTCAATTAAAAAATAACAGAGCACGTGTATGTGGAATACATTATATTATACATATTTCATTAAAAGTCATCATCATCATTCTCAGCCGTTCACCATCCACTGCTGGATGAAGGCTTCTTCAATCCTCTTCCATTTCTGTCTGTCTTGAACAATCTGCATCTGCTTGACTCCACACATTCTTCTCAATTCATCAGTCCATCGTCCATTCGGTCTACCTTGCTTTCTTTCACATCCTCTCGCATACCATTTAAGTATTTCTCACGTCTCGTTATACCGAGCATACATCTTTTCACGCTGCTATGTATGCACACTGGATCTTGCGTACCATTCTTGAATTCAGCATCCACGTTTCACATCCATACGTCATAACTGGCAGTACGCATTGGTCGTATGCCTAACAAACATAGTGTATTACAGTCAGATTCACATAAAAACCATAGAATTTAAATCATCATCAGTCATTTTCAGCCATTCATCATCCACTGCTGGAATAGGCCTCTTCAATCATCTTCTATTCCTGTCCGTCTTCACGCATTCTTCTCAATTCATCAGCCCATCGTCCACTCGGATACCATTTCAGTATTTCTCCCGTCCATCTGCTATCCATTCTTCTTGCTATGTGTCCACTCCAACTTTTTCACACGTTCCAGTATATGTACATATCTGCCACTTTGGTCATACTTCTGACTTGTGTATTCCTCTTACGATCTCTTCTTATTATACCAAGCACAACTGGATAAAGGCCTCTCCAATCATCTTACATTCCTGTCTGTCTTGAGCAATCTGCATCCAGTTGACTGCACACATTCTTCTAAAATCATCAGCCCATCGTCCACTCAGTCTACCTTGCTTTCTTTTACATCCTCTCGGATATCACTCCAGTATTTCTCGAGTCCATCTACCATCCATTTTCTCGCTATGTGTCCAACTCCAGTCCATTGCTATATCTATCACCCAATGCCGCCACTTCACCATCGCACGAATGTTCGTGAAATGTTGGCCTTAGCGCTGTGGTCAGCTGACGCTCGCTCGCCCGTCCAGAGCGCTGCTATCGTATCGCTAGTGGCGCCACTCTAGTGTCAACTAGCAAGCGGCAGCGAACGAAGTGTCATCGTGGCATCGGTGTTTTGGATCCCATATCGCGGGTTCAAAGTTCAAAGTCACTGAATTGGTCCACACGATTACGCACTAAAGGCACAGACAACACTTCAGGGGTCCGGGGTGTGGCGAAGGGTCCGCCATCTTGCTGTTATCGCGGTTCGCTCAACTTTTGCGGATGTCGCGCGAATGTTATATAGTACGTTGGCGTTAACGCGAAAATTGGTCGAGCGACATACCCACACCTTGGCGCTCGTCCAATATGAAGTGCCGGCACAACAATTATTTAAATATGAATATGAAAATATAAATCAAGCATCAGCTGGAAAGTCACAGCAGCTTCGAAGCCTTCATCGTGCGACCAATCTAAGGGGGGTCGCATACTGAAGCAACACACTTCGAGACTTTCAAGGCTTGACGATGGCAAGTACAAATATGTACATGCACCACTTGTCTGGACAATCTGTCGAGTGGTATCGCGTGACCCGTGCGACAGTTGTTGTCGGCCACCCGGTACCGATATACATATCTATCTACCTGGGCCAAACAGGAGCGACAGGTGGACAACGAACGCGTCCTCACGCCTTTTGAACACCGGCCTCACAGATACACACAAACACATACCATTATTAATATACATATTTGTTGTAAGCACTAGTACCGCAAAACTGACACGGCCACGCTCGCCACGAACGTTGACCTGCATTCGTTAATTGCATACATACGTGTCTGTGTGCGTTTGAGGCTAGAATGCCTTCGGTGATGTTATTGACTTTGGTATGACCTCGTGTGCCCAAAGGATGACGTTTAGAACCAAAATGAAGCATTAAAAAAAAATCGTTAAAAAAAAATGGTAGCTTTGCATGTCCGTTGCACACGGGGCGCGATTGCGGTTTTGAGGCGTTTCACCTTGATTATAACTAATGAAAATAATAACTTTTGTGATTTATTCGACAGAAGAAACATTGCTGCAATATTTTAATGGTTGGTTTGTAAGAGTACATGCTGCAGTTTAATGTGACCAACACATGACTTTCTGCATAATTTATATGATTTTTACACGTGTTCCTACAATGTATTTTGATGTTATCATACTAATAATAAGATTAGACTGATTTCGATTTTATGAAACACTTTGCATGTATTTATAGTTTTACTTTTAGAAATGTGTAAAAATATTGATGACGAAATGAGGATTTGGGATGAAAGCAAAAACAAAAAAAAAACTACATAACAAATAATTAAATCAATCAATTAAATATCTTATTTACTCCGAGGTCTAGTAATAACTAGACGGTGGAATTTCAGATTCTCGAACCTTTTGCCACAGGTATATTTGGGTGCTGCCGTTGCCCACCTGAATTATCGTTCAAGATGATGAACATTTATCAAAATTTATATATAAACTAGCTGACCCGGCATGCGTTGCAATGCCCGATACCGTTCCCTTTCCAGATCCTGATCCCGTTGCCGTTCCCGATCCCGTTCCCGTTCCCGTTCCTAGTACGTTATCTGACGCGTGAGCAGGCCCGTTCCTGTTCCCGTTCCCGTTTTTTCCCGATTCCAGATCCCGGTCCCGTTCCCGATCCTGATCCCGTTCCCGTTCCCGTTCCTAGTACGTTATCTGACGCGCGAGCAGGCCCGTTCCCGTTCCCGTTTTATCCCGATTTTCTTGATTCATAAGAACCATCCCCGGCATGATCACAATAAGTCCTGAAAGTTTCATCGCGATCCCTTGAGTGGTTTAGGAGCCTATAAATAAAAATAAAAAAAAAAAAAGAGACAGACAAACAGACAGACATTGATTTATATATGTATATATATATAGATTATATATTCAGCTTAATATCTATATATCTAATATAATGGTCAAGTTAATAGAATAAAAATGTGCAAGGAAAAACCCTCGTATCTCAGACAGCAAGCATTTCGTAATTGGTAGGAATATTATTAAAAAAAAATAGCGTGCATTAGGGGCATTTTCTCGCGAATTGGAGACACTAAAACACTAAAAGCTCATTATCTTTGGGTATTTATATGTATTAATGTTATATACATATTGTATAAATAATTGTTCTGTAAAGGATGGAGAGAATATTTTAATGGTAGAGTACTAACGTGAATTCGTGCGAGTAACGGAATATCCTAACCGCGCTCACAAATTCACATTTATTTGAATAATATTCAAGGAATACGTAAATAAATTAGATTTTTACAAAAAGTACTTATAATATTCAATAAAGTTAGGGTTATTTTACGAGTATGTTACCTAAAAATTTGTATTCTGTATTCAGATTTCGAAATTAATGAGCAAATTTTCATTTTTCGCCTTCGGGTAGAGGCAGATTTTTTTCAGTACTTTTACGAGAATACGGATGATATGAATAGTTATATGATGTACAATGTACATGATATTGCTCAGGAGAACCAAAGACGATTCTCAATTGTATAATAAAATCTCTCCATTCGAAGGCAAAGCCGTAACTGGGCCCTACTTGTCACATTTACTATGCACTGTTTAAAAGCAGACGGACTACTTTCTTTTTGATAATTTCTCCACGGGATCGTATGTTTTAACGAAAATTCATATGATAGCACTGATCAGTGTAAGGAGGAAGCTAGCTAACTATTCACTTACAATTGGTAATCATTTAAGTGCGTGTAATGAATGTTGCGTACACACCGACGAACCGAACAGCGAACGACGAAGGGCGAAAGCGAATTTTTATTCACCCAATAGCAACACTCGGCACTTCGCTGTTTCAGTTCGTCGGTGTGTACGCAGCATAACAACAGCGTTTAGCATCCATCTGTCTAGTTATAACATTCGAACAATGAATGGAAATTATTTTTAAACCATTTGAGCTGTTAATTACGTCGGCGCTTTGATGGAAAAGTGCAAACAACTATTCAACTCTGTCATTTTCTAAGCTCCGCCTCCAGGAATTTACGGTCACTGGCTGGTGTCTACTATGACATGCAATTAACCGATACTTCTCATGGATCATACAACACGATTGGATTATGCACGGCGATATTCAACACCGAGTTAAAGTTCATGGCTACACTGTATGAAAGTAATTGGCCAACAAAAAAAAAAATAAGACATACATACATTGTAATTGAATAAAGTTCGATAGGCGGGGTTAAGAAAAAAAAATAGTATGGCGCCTGTCTATTTTGTCTGTAAATTCGTTTCTTGTTATAAAGTGATTTTTCGTCTGGTTGCGAGATTTTCCATTTCCCAACTCGTCGCGTATCCCCCCAAGAGTCGTATCGGCTCGCCATAGCGATCTATCAACGTCTGCTTATTTATATTTCCAGACTTTTCCTCCTTTTTTGAGTTTTTTCCCTCCTTTAGTCGGCGTTTGTACACAGTAGACAAGTCTCTCCGCCGCGGGACCATACTCATTTTCCCTACATTTCAGGAAAATTATCATTTTCCGGCTGCTGGGGAGGAAAAGTGCGCCCCGGCACGCCATACCGTTCGCGAATCTCGATATCGCTTTTCTTTTCTCAACTATCTACTTGGCTTGTCTTTTTTTTTCCTCGTGTTTCCGATCGTATGCGACAAAACGGCGACATCATTAAAAGCGTATTTTTATATTTTGCCGCTGCTCCGCTATTTAACGCGGGATACGTAAAGATAAAGTTCGGATAAATGTAACGTTACAATGTGTGCATTGGTGACCGTTAATTGTAATGTATTTATTTATGTACGTAACAAACAGCTTATAGTGTGCAATATAAAATATAAATACAAAATAATATTAATTTCACCCAATAGGTACACTACAGCCAAAATATGTAGTTACAAACGAACAACAGATCAAAACAAGAAAGGAACTTAGGAGCTAGGGCTGGAAAGGAACTAAAAAGATCAATGTGTGTCGGGATTTCGTTAAATGACGAGCAGGATCTTTAAATGGAGGATGAGAATAATATGTATTACAAAAAATGTAATACATATTATTCTCCTTATAGATCAAAGAAAGCGAGGTAGACCGAAATTATGCAACGATTCATCAACTGACTAGGCATTTTTTAAAACATACAAGAATGAACATAGTTTTTAAATGCAACATTTCGCTATGCTTAAAAAAGAAGGCATACAACCAATGCGTACTGCCAGTTATGACGTATGGATGTGAAACTTGGATGCTAAATTCAAGAATGCTACGTAAGATCCAATGCATACAGAAAATAATGGAAAGATGTATACTTGGTATAACAAGAAGAGATCGTAAGAGGAATACATGGGTAAGAAGTATGATCAAAGTTGTAGATATTAGCAGAACGTTTGAAAAAGTTGAAGTGGAAATATGCTGGACACATAGCGAGAAGTACTTCCATAGTATCCGAGAGGATGTGAAAGAAAGCAAGGTAGACCGAGTGTAAGATGGGCTGATGAATTGAGAAGAATGTGTGGAGTCAAGTGGATGCAGATTGCTCAAGACAGACGGGAATGGAAGAGGATTGGAGAGGCCTTCATCCAGCAGTGGATGGTGAATGGCTGAAAATGATGATGATTTATTTTTACTTGAAAGCAAAGTTTGGTTTGGTAATAATAATTCAATAAAGTAAACTTATGAACGGATAAAAGATAAAGAAATAATGTAAAGTATGTAAAAATTAAGAATTTTATTGGTAATCTATAGTATTGCCCGTTTACTGTCAATAGGTGTGAATAACTAGGCAGGCAGAAAGAGAAAAAGAATGACAGATACACAGCGAGAAAGCAAACAGAGATACATACTTACAGACAAACGGATAGATACGAAAGATAAACACAGACACGCAAAAAAGCATCCTACGAATACATAGAAACACAGACATATAAATATAAACACAATACAATGGTATTGTCTCAAAAGCAAATTAAAATTTTATAATATACTAGTATAAGCCCGTTGAATATCAACGGACGTGTTTAACGTAATTAATTACGTAACAATATAGCAAAGTTGCGAACCTACTGAGAATTAATATTTTAAAATTATAGGAGACCTCCCATCATCGGTGTTGGGTGAACACGTTAGCGCTAACTCACCCAACCTGGTGATCACGGGTTCAAATCCCACTCGCGACGTTCGTGTTTTTTCAATTAAATTTGAATTTCACCCATTACCGAGGCGAGCGTTGTCAGCAGACAGACAGATGGAATTGGGCTATTATATATACTTATGTATATAATTAAATAATACAACGAGAATAATGGATGGCAGATGGACGCGAGAAATACTGAATTGAAAATGTGTGGAGTTAACTGGATACAGATTGCTCGAGACGGACAGGAATGGAAGAGGATTGGAGAGGCCTTCATCCAGCAGTGGATGGTGAACGGCTGAAAATAATGATGATGATTAAATAATATGTACATACATACATACATATGTAGATAGGTGTGATTAAAACTTAAAAAATACAATTACGTACAAGTTATTCGTGCATTTCTTTTACGTTTAGTACAAATTAGATTTTTCATTCAGCGAAAATCACTCGACAGTTATGGTGTTTTGTTTTCTAATCTCTGTTACGGAATATTACAAAGTGCCCATTGTTCCGCAGTTCCGAAATCAAAAAAAAAACACCTTTTTTTTACGTTTAATTCGTACACCAGTAGCGAATCGATACTAAACCGATGGCGAACGTGCCGAATGTATCAATTTTTTTTTTTTAATCAATCGTATAATGTTATTATTTAACAAGTGGGTATCATACTGTAAACAACTTTCGAGAACGAACGTACGTACGTATCCTGGCTGTCGAACGAAACAAACATTAGCCTATTGAAGTTGTCAAGAACCTGTCGGAAATGACGGAGATCATTATAAAATACCGTAAATTCATATTTAATAATATACACATTAGTTGTGTTAATTGATAATGACGAGCTCTCGTGTCACGTACACTCTACGACTGGTTTTACGCATACCGCGAATCATCTTCAATTATTATTTTAATTCTGTTACGTAGTTTGGTTTGATTTTGTGGGGAAAAAAAAAAGGTTTATTATTGGCGTAGTGAGCGTATTTTAGAAAGTGCACGAAATGGTAACACAACCGAGTCAGTTATGCGATATATTTCTTGTGCTCTTCGCGAAAAGTCGTCATCGCTTCCAATTCGTATGGAAATGCGTACATCCGATTTCGAAACGTTTCACTAATTCGCTTGATTGTATTTGGGGTGTCTAAAGCATAAAATTTGCATTAAAATACGACAAAACTCAAATAAATGATCAAATTCATATAAACTACATAGAGAACAATTTGGGTATGCGCTTAAGCTCGATAATAACAAAACTGATATACTATAATGCATTTTATTCATCTTTAGGACGTATTCTAGTATTCATCATAAATCTTATACATATTCTAGTATTCATCATAAATCTTATACATATTCTAAAAAATGCAAAAAAATATAAAATAGTTCAAAAATATACTAATTATAATTTTTTATAATAAACTATGTAGAACGTTTAACTAATAACACTAGGCAACAAAAAAAAAGCCCAGAGCCCAGAGAACATCTCAAACGTAATTTAAAATAATTTGCCGCTCAAATTAGTACGTTTAGATAAAATAAAAATATATTAAATTAGGAAACCAACCCTTATAAATATGGTGAAATAAAAAAATTGGCCAGATAAACGCACACGGGGAAAAAATATATATATTTTTGACTTTAAAAATTCGCTATATAATTAATTATAAGTATTTCAAAACAATAAGAAATCACAATCAATAGGAAAAATATCTGACTGTTGATTTCAATACTCACTTTGAGCACAGCAATACTATATTTTGAGTTATAGACCGCAAAAGCCAAAAAAATGAGAGCATATCAACAAAAATCATTATCGGATTCAAATTCAGCGGGTCAAACTTAGTAAAGATTTAACAATCTCCGCTCTGGCTTTAAAAAATGTGATTTTTTTGTTGCTCAGTGTAATTTGTCATATGAAATATAGCCAATATAATAGAATTTAAAGCAAAATATTTTTTTTGTTGACTTTTGAAAATATTTCTCATTGTAATAGTGTGCATATTGAAACTAAATACCTTTTTATTTATAATAAGTTATGTTTTACCAGCCAAACATCATTTTCTACTTTAAATAAATTCGAATTACAAGTACATTCAACGTGCAGAGCTACAACTTGTTGATCGCGTCCAATACGCAAGCGCCAATATATGCGACAAAATCCAATCCAAAAATTAGATCACACATTATTACTGGCTAAATAAACAATTCGTCTCAATTGTACACATCCTTGCGCACGTTTTGGAATATTCAAAGTCTACGATTTGGCATTTGAATTCTTTCTACGCGCAAAAATGTGATAGCGTTACAACACTTTCACTCGTTGCACACGCTCGCCAAAAGAGGCCCCCAGACAGACGACTAGTTGTTCTAAAACACAGAATCGGTTTTCGGCAGTATATTGTCAATAATAATACAGGATGTTGCGAAGTCGTCTAGTGTGTATATCTAGTACAAGGTTAGGTTATGTTGCGGCTGCAGTGTGTCGGCACTTTAAACCGCGGTTTAAACCGTTACTTACATAAAACGTACCGAATTAAAAAAAAAAAAAAAAAAAACAGGTCGAACTACTGCACTGTGCTGATAGCTTTTCACAACTCTTTCACGCCGATTTGTCGACACGCGCATACATATTATGATATTATATACATCGCTTACATAAAAACGAGCGATGAAATCCGACACATCGATACGACCGATTCGACTTTGCAACAAGTGTTGGAAAATTCGCAAACAAGTGCCAAAATCAACAGACTCTGACTGCGACAAAAACTATATTATTTTACTGCAAGACGATCGAGAGATTTTACTATTACTTTCCGCGGTGAATAATTAGCTGATAAACTTTCACTTTCAAGGATACAATGTTGAAATAATGAATATTTTACACTTTTTATATACTTGACAGTGTCTCGAGGATTCCTGGCGGACAGATAGACTCTTATAATTATTACTATGTAGTATAAGCCTGTTAAATACCAACGGAACGGTTTATCATCATCCGTACTGTGAGTGTTTGTGTGGGTGAGTATAGTTTTTGCATAGATGGCGCGTTATAATACAACAACGTAACAATTTAACAAAGTCGCGAACCTTTTGAGGATTAATATTGCCCGTCATTACCTAGTTTGGATGAATGCGTAAGCACACAGACACACAGACAGACGGACGGAATAGGGCTATTATATATATGATTCAAGAGGCATGACCAAATTGGCAAATATAGCGGAATGTGTGAAAAAGTTAAAGCGACAATGGACATAGCGAAAAGAATGCACGGCAGATGGACACGAAAAATACTGGGTTGGTATCCGAGAGGATGTGAAAGAAAGCAAGGCAGACTGAGTGGATGATGGGCTGATGAATTAAAAATAATGTGTGGTGTCAAGTGTATGCAGATTGCTCGAGACAGACAGGAATGGATGAGGATTGAAAATGATGATTTAAATTGTATGGTTTTGATGTGAATATGACTGTAATACACTATGTTTGTTAGGCATACGACCAATGCGCACTGCCAGTTATGACGTACGGATGTGATCTATTGTAAAGATAATTGATAGTTATTTATACCTAGGACAATTGGTGAATATGACTGGTTGTAAAGAAGAAGAAATATTGGAATGAATATTGTTTTTAAATCCAACATTCCGCTATGCTTAAAAAATAAGGCATACGACCAATGCGTACTGCCAGTTATGACGTATGGATGTGAAACGTGGATGCTAAATTCAAGAATGTTACGTAAGAAACCAGTGCACAAAGATAAGCATGAAAACATGTATGCTCGGTATAACGAGAAAAGATCGTAAGAGGAATATATGGGTAAGAAGCATGACCGATAGAAAAAGTTGAAGTGGACACATAGGGAGAAGAATGTGTGGAGTCAAATGGATACAGATTGCTTGAGACACACAGGAATGGAAAAGGATTTGAGAGGAAGGATCCAGCGCAGCCAGTGGAAGAAGAATTATTCCGACACTAGTTTTGAACATAAGATTAAACAAACTTTATGATAGAGAGTTAACATTCATTCACAAAAGCGGAACAATCGTACAATTTAATACTGGCCCATATCTCTAAAACTTAAGGCAAGCAACAAATTTCAATAGCACATACAAAGTTATGAATTTTAGCTACGTTCCGGAATAACAGTTATCAGTGATTCTTTCAGAACAATCACTTTCTATCAGTGTAAAAACTAGCATTGTGAGACGATATATCAATTTCGGGGATGAGCGTGGGGTAATATTGTTTTGTAAACGAAGCCATCAAGTTTAACAGCGAGGACATGAGGGTTCGTTTTATGGAAGCAATCGGCACGTTTCATTTGTCCGCCGACAATCCTCTCGCTGCGATAAGGCAAACATTCTTCAAAAAGTGCGTACGGAAAAGGAAAAGCCGGGGTGGGGCAAAAGGGGCAGTGCAGGAGAGGAGTAAAATGAACAGAAGAAGAAAAAAAGGACAGAGGAGAACGCGATATGGTTCACAGATCACGTCCGGCCGAGTCGCGCAGCACAGGACACGGGATATTGATCAGGGACAGGACAGGACGAAGCTCACCGTCGAACAAGGACACACTCGTAACCGCAAAGCTGCGATGACGTCAACATTCATCGTCGAAAACCCCTCTACCACATCCTCCCCCTGAATATTTAAATCTACTTTGATCCTTACAAATCCTTCAAGATGAATGAGTAGTCATAGGAAAATAAAGTAGTACCTATGCATTGGGTCAAATTTTCATGTTATCCTATTGCCGCCACTTCACCATCACGCGAATGTTCGTGAAATGTTGGCCTTAGCGCTGTGGTCAGCTGCCGCTTGCTCGCCCGTCCAGAGCGCTGCTATCGTATACATGGGTAAGAAGTATGAGCAAAGTGGCAGATATATGTACATAGCATAACGTGTGAAAAAGTTAGAATGGACACATAGCGGGATGGCAGATGGACGCGATAAATACTGTAATGGTATCCGACAGGATGTGAAAGAAAGCAAGGTAGACCTAGTGGACGATGGGCTAATGAATTGACAAGAATGTGTGGAGTCAAGTGGATGCAGATTGCTCAAGACAGACATTGTCAGACTCAAGGAAGAGGATTGGAGAAGCCTTCATCCAGCAGTGGATGGTGAACGGCTGAAAATGATGACATGTATAAGTATACATACGTCACGTTCAAATTAATTCGAATTCACTTTTTGAACGTCAAAAAGTGGGATTTTTTTTTGTATTTTACTGCTTACGATTTATTGATGTAAATTTCGTTCCATTGAACTATAAACTGAAAAGGTAAACAAACAAATCCTCATTAGAAAGTATGTTCAAAAAACATCAATCAAAACAAGCTGTTATGCCGCCACTTCACCATCGCGCGAATGTTCGTGAAATGTTGGCCTTAGCGTTGTGGTCAGCTGCCGCTTGCTCGCCCGTCCAGAGCGCTGCTATCGTATCGCTAGTGGCAGCGAACGAAGTGTCATCGTGGCATCGGTGTTTTGGATCCCATATCGCGGATTCTTGGTGGAGAATTTCGAGAAAGTTCAGAGTCACTGAATTGGTCCAAACGATTACGCACTAAAAGCACAGACAACACTGGAGGGATCCGGGGTGTGGGTAAGGGTTCACCATCTTGCTTTTTTCGCGGTTCGCTCAACTTTTGCGGATGTCACGGAATGGTATAAAGTACTTTGGCGTTAACGCGAAAATGGTCGAGCGATATACCCACACCTTGGCGCTCGGCAATATGAAGTGCCGGCATGTCAGTTTGAATAGTATAAGTTTAGTAGCAGGTGACATGGTTAGCCAAAAGTCCCCGTACGTCGAAAGGTTTTCACATTAAGCATCGTCATTTGCAGGATCTGGACATTACTAAATCCAAATCGGTCGTCTACTGCTAGAATTTGCCAATTTATTTCTTAGTTGTGAAAAAACAGTTTAGCAAAATTGGCACCATCAAAAAAGTTCCTTTCTACCTATCAAACATAGTATGTATTTTCCTTCTCACGCTTCCTCCCCTCCAGAAGACAAATGGAAACCACTGGAGAGTATCTTCCCCCAGTTACTTCACTATGACATCGTAAAATGTTTGTCAAATAGTACCTAAAGATGTAACGCGTTGGTTTAAAAAATATGTATTTTGGTTTAAATTACTAATTAGATACTTTATTTTATACAATTTATTTTGTAATTTTAGCTTTAAGTAATGTGTGTTTGTAATTAGCTTTTTAAGCTACCTTAAATAAATAAATTAAATAAAGTCGAGAGGTCGAATATTAAGTGTCCATTGAAATTGCTTCATAAAGAAGTTCAATGTAGAGAAAGCTGAAATGTGCAATATTTTCCTTCAAAATCTTATATGTAATGTGTCCAGTTTGTTTCATTCAAAGGTAAATAAGTGAAATACATACATGTATGTACCAGAACAGTATTTGTAAAGGGGCCTGTAAACGAGCAACGTTTTCCAGCAATATAGCCAACCATCCAGTGTCGTGTTGCTCAATGATTGCCGGCAAGTAGTTGCCGTTTTATAATTGCCCAGATTTTGTATTTTCGTATATACCGAGCGATATCATCGTCAATATGGCAACAATACTCGCCAACACACGGCCATACCATATGCACAAATTGTCTGATAGAAGAGTTATGAATGATTTAGTCTTTTTTTATAGAGTAGTAAATTCTTTTATTGATTGTCCTATTCTTGTTGAGTCGATTTTGCGACTAAAAGTTCCTACACGTTTTACACGATCTCAATTTTTGTTTGTTGATGAAGGTAATTCGTGTACCAATTATTATCGGCAGTCTCCTATTCCTAGGTTGATTGGGACTGGCAATAAGTATGGGAATTTATTGGACTATTTCTGTAATAACCTTAATTTAGTAAAGTATAAACTGTTGCTTTCTTTACGAAGTTCCTCTTCTTAGTTTAATTTAAATTATATGTATGTTTTACTCCTGTGTTGATATCTTCTCTATTTGTATAAAAGCCTTTTTTAGGCGTGAAATAAGTAATAAATAAATAAATAAATATATTTCCGGCCCACATCACCATATTGCAGTAGCATTATGCCGACAACACATTGCCATGAAAATGTTGATCGTTTACGGGCTTGATTTGATTTCATCGATATTTTTATTAATTTGAATTGCTCTAGTCCGTTTATGTGTGTAGTATTTCATTATCTGATCGTGCCAGTCGCTAAAAATAAACTGTACATATGTATGTAGTAAATTAAAATTTTGCTCTCTCGGTATAAAATTGCGAAATGCAAGATCGATACGAGTCTGCGGAAATAAAATGCATGTATGAAATAAAATTTTCCAGAGAGAGAGAGAGAGAGAGAGCAACCGAGCACTCGCTATAAGATCTCCATTTCTTAAGAGCTGAATCTTGTTATTAGTGACATTTAATAGCCTCTGTCGGTGTGTATGCGCATTTATGTACGTGCACTGTAACTTATTGCAAGTTTGCAATCCCTGCTCGTGTCGTATTCAGCCGGCTGTAGCGATTCTTCGATATAAATTGTTATTAGGGCAAAAATGATCCCCAAAACTATCCGAGAGTAATAAATCCGACGGTGAAAGGACTTGCGTACGCGTATATAGGGGGTGAGCTCGGTAGTTTCGTACTTAAAGCGAGGGGGAGACTAAAGACACTCCAATTTGGATGGAGTATTGATTAATATAAATTACACTGATACACGGGTATCCATTTACACTGCGAACGTTAATTTCCCAATTTGCTTTTGTCGTTTTATTCAAATTCATTCTGACCAAAGGGGAATATAAATACAATTTTTTTTTATATTGTCTTAGATTTTTACCCCCGACAAGACGTTGATCGCCGCTGGCGATGTTAGACCCAGACGAAAAACTCCTTCAGAGAAGAGAGGAAGAGAATAATCAAAGAAATCTTAAGCTTATGTCGCCGAAGGCTGTCGATGTCTAAAAGGCGACCCTGTTAATAATATCGTGTGTTTTATACCTTTTTTTACACCCCCCCCCCCCCCTTATTATTATTTTAAATTGATATGTGTCAACATCGTTAAAATCACCCGCTCTAAAATGTCCCAAACAAACGAGATCAAGTAAATAATTGTCTTATTTCTTGTAGATTGGTATTTCATTGTTGAGATTTTGACACAGTTTTGAACTTGAACAGTCTATTTTTTTGAATTTTTGATGACGGATTAATTTGACCGCTACGTTTTACAGAAAAATGGTGAGCAATATTGAACATCAAAGAAGCTAAGCCTTCAAATTGTGTTTCTGTGTGTCTATCTGGTTGTCTGCTTGTAAATATGTCTGTGCTTCTGTCTAAGTATGACTCTTTCTGTGTGTATGTCTGTTTTGAGCTTGAACAGTCAATTTTTGAATTTTTGAAGACGGATTAATTTGACTGTTCCGTTTTACAGAAAAATTATGAACAATATAAAACTTAAAAGGAGCTAAGCCTTCAAATTGTGTTTCTGTATGTCTATCTAGTTATCTGCCTGTGAATATGTCTGTGGTTCTGTCTAAGTATGACTCTTTCTGTGTGTATGTCTGTTTTGAGCTTGAACAGTCATTTTTTGAATTTTTGATGACAGATTAATTTAAGCGCTACGTTTTACAGAAAAATAGTGAACAATATTGAACATCAAAGGAGCTAAGCTTTCAAATTGTGCTTCTGTGTGTCTATCTAGTTATCTGCTTATGTGTGAATATGTCTGTGCTTCTGCCTAAGTATGACTCTTTCTGTGTGTATGTCTGTGTCTAATGTGTGTCTGTCTTTTTTTTTCTCTGCTTATCTTTTTATCGGTCTGTTTTTCTGTCTGTCTGTCTTTCTCTCTGTCTATCTTTATTTATATGCATTTTTTCTCTCTCTCTCTCTCTCTCTCTGTAGCTCTATTTGTTCCTTTACGCAGTACTTGCAATTAGTATTTCATGGAATTCACGATTACACAAATTTCAATTCAGTGCATTCATTGGTGACTCTAGCCCAGTGATACACAACCCGCGGCCCATGGGCCGCATGCGGCCCGAAACGACATTTATTGCAGCCCAAAATGACAAGTACATCATCACCAAGTGCTAAAGAAATTCTATGTTTGATTGTATGTTAACACATTATGCAGTAGCAAAGGAATATATGTACATATGTACATAATCTGAATCGACACTAACAGAAAACCATACATACAGTGCTGTTTTATTTTTATATTTATTCAGTACGACTATTTTTTCACGGGTAGACATGTGCGACCAAAATTATTTTTTTTGTTAATGTGTCACACTCTCTACAATGCAGTTAGTCTATTTTTATACAATCAAGACACGCACTTTAGTATTAGTTCTAGTTCTGGAATTTCGTCAGTGCACAACTTTTACGAAACAATATCGAAAATTCGCCGTGATTCCCATTTATTTATAATGGCAGTAAACATGAGAGAAAATATCTTTCCACACTGCAAAGAAATGTTATCCTTACATGGTATTGATTCCAGCCAAAAGTATGCTTGCCACATCATCCGAATTCAAGAATCTTTTGAAAGGAGATTTTGTGCGACTCGTGAACAATTAGAAGATGGATAAAATTGGCCCTTCTATCAAATAGATTGTGCACCACTGTTCTAGCCCAATTTAAAAAAAAATGTATCACAAATTATTATGGATTGAAAAGTGCATGGCGAAAATTCTGAGCGTCTCGACTATTGATTGACTGAACACACGAACAACGAGAGAATCCAAAAATTCTACAGCAAATTCCAATAAATTAGATTAAACGAATTAAAAACTATTAAGGCGCTCAGTTGCATTGTTGTGTGTGTGTGTGTGTATTAAAGTAAAGATGTTCCCAGCGAAAGTAGCAATTGTGTGGAACACATATCGCTTTCTCTGTCACACTTGCGGTCTCCCATAGTTGGACAGGTGAAGGACCCGATGCCAGAAAGAGACACATTCACCATGTGCTGTTATGCGTCTGGCCCAACAATGTGTCTGCACTACCTCGAAACGAAATGCGCAAACTGTTTCATTCTACGTACATACACTTACAACCTTGCTAGTAATTTGATTCCACTTAAATATGATATTTTATGCACTCAAATGCATAATAAGAACAAATATTGCAAAATTTTAATGCAACTTTGCTTCACTTGACACAATATATGCATTTCTTAACGGCGACTGCAACTGTGTTTCGTATGCGAACGCAAGATAAACTCGTTTTGAATATTTATAAACGTAACGTTTGAGTTTTATTTCCCATGATTTAGCTACATATAAGATGACCTTGGGGAAATCTGAAAAAAAAAACGGGGTATTTTTTATTCGGCTATATTGCTTGTAAGCACCTTGCGAAGTTACCTCGTTAAAAAACAGTCAAAAATTGATCAAAGCAATAGAAATTTGTGTACTGATTCTATCCACTTTGTACTTTGACTTTCATTTGAATACAAATCGTAACGATTTTTTTTTTTAGAAAAAAACTCAATGAAATGCATTCATTTGAACGTTAAAAAATTCAGCCGTTCACCATCCACTGCTGGATGATGGCCTCTACAATACTCTTTCATTCCTGTCTGTCGTGACTCATGACCAATCTGCATCCAGTTGACTCCACACATTCTCCTCAATTCATCAGCACATCGTCCACTCGGTCTACCTTGCTTTCTTTCACATCCTCTCGGATACCATTCCAGTATTTCTCGCATTCCGCTATATCTGCCACCTTGGTCATGCTTCTTACCCATGTATTCCTCTTACGATCTCTTATCGTTATACCGAGCGTACATCTTTCCATGCTTCTTTCTCTGTGTGCACTGGTTCTTACGTAACATTCTTAAATTCAGCATCCACGTTTCACATCAATACGTCATAACTGGCAGTACGCATTGGTTTGTATGCCTAATTTTTAAACTATGTTTATTCTTCCAAGTTTCATTCCTTCTTATTTACATCCAGTCACAACTTCCACCAAATTTTTCACACGTTTCGCTATTTCCGCCACTTTGGTCATACTTCTTACCCATGTATTTCACTTAACTTAAATTAATGAACATATTTTCGAAATTATTTTTCCGCGATTTGATCGGAAAAATGACCTTGAAACGATACAGAAAATTGCAATCGCCTTTGTCTCTATGTATGTATGTAATATTTTTCAGTACAGATATAATCCTCAGTTTGTCAATCGATCTAACGAATCCCATTTTGTGACTTCCGTCTACTTACTTGCACCGAAAAGCGGAGCGGCAAAGTAAAACATCAACGTCAACGACACAAAGCTATCAAAACGAAACTGATAACAGTGACAGCACGTCCGTCTATTATTTGACTACTAGCTGACCCGGCATGCGTTGCAATGCCCGATCCCGTTCCCTTTCCCGTTCCTAGTACGTTTTCTGACGCGTGAGCAGGCCCGTTCCCGTTTCAGTTTTCGGTCCCGTTCCCGATCCCGATCCCGTTCCCGTTCCTAGTACGTTATCTGACGCGTGAGCAGGACCGTTCCCGTTTTTTCCCGATTTTACAGGAACCATCCCCGGCATGATCATAATAAGTCCTGAAAGTTTCATCGCGATCGGTTGAATGGTTTAGGAGCCTATAAAGAGACAAACAGACAGACAGACAGACAGACAGACAGACAGACAGACAAACAGACAGACATTGATTTTTTATATATAAACTGGCTGACCCGGCATGCGTTGCAATACCCGTTCCTGTTCCTGTTCCTGTTCCCGTTCCCGTTCCCGTTCCCGATCCCGTTCCCGTTCCTAGTTCTTTATCTGACGCGTGAGTAGGCCCGTTTCTGTTCCCATTCCCGTTTTTTCCCGATTCCAGATCCCGGTCCCGTTCCCAATCCTGATCCCGTTCCCGATCCCGACCCCTTCCCGTTCCTAGTACGTTATCTGACGCATGAGCAGGCCTTCATTTATATTTATATATATAGATATGTAGATGTACTGTATAACTGACACACAAATTAAAAGCACTTGTTTTAATTGATGCGGCCAAAAAGTGAAAGTCGACTAGAGACCACATACCTCCCCCGAATCGAACGAAGTCAATTTCTCATTTTATGGTTGCAATCTGTCGCCTCGAGGAGAGAGAGATGCACATGCACGTTGCACATCGCACACACACATGCTGCACATATTTGGCGATTTAATACGACCAATTGGATCGGGAACACGCACACCGGGCACATCCAGGGTTCAATGGCAGCCTTAAATCTCTCTCTCACTCTCCTGCCACGCTAGTCACCCCTTCGGCTTTTGTGCCCTCAGACTTATTCTTGGTGCAGTCTCCCTAGCAAAAGGGGCCACATAACAATATAGCCTGCAATAGGCCCATACCTCCCCGACACCGTGCCTCAGGGGTACGAAACCGATTTCGATATATTTGTATTAGATTACACTTTGGATTTATCAAAAAATCACTTTTTACTTTATTTTGAATGTGTAATACGAAAAATATATGATTTTCTACTTTTCGTCGTATGAGGGTGGATTCTAAGTCCGCCCCCAACCTCCACCCGTACGCGCTGGTTTGTACAATAACATTGCAGCCCCATAGCCCGTTCGTTATACAGCACGTGAAACAACAGTATAGTGTACCGTTGTTTAAATGGACGTTGTCAACTTGAACCAGCTTTGACATCTGTCGAAGCGGATTGTTACCAACACAAGGCTAAAAAAATCTGTTTGTTGGCGATGCTAGCGTGAGCGCAACGACCCAGACACGTAGACGCTTACGCCAATATATGTACATACACATACATATGTACATTAGGGTGGAGCGACGATGTATGTAACTTTTTTTTTGGGATATCATACCTCTTCTGTCCAAAAAAATCTGCTTATTTAAAAAAGTTTTTCTGGTCTCTACCAGCACTTTTGAAATGAAAATTTTCAAATTGATTGTTTCCAATCTATAAATAGCAATTTTAATTACAAAATTAGTATTTATTTTTACTATTCACACTTACATATGTACTTTACTCGTATATACTTATATTTATTTACTCGTATGCCTCCCTCCACCGCGCTCACAAATTCACATTTATTTGAATAATTTAAGGAATACGTAAATAAATTAGATTTTTACAAAAAGTACTTATAATATACAATAAAGTTGGGGTAATTTTATAAGCATGTTATCTAAAAATTTGTATTCTGTGTTCAGATTTCGAAATTAATAGGCAAATTTTCATTTTTCGCCTTCTGGTAGAGGCCTGAAGACACATATTCACAGATTATTTTCAGTATTTTTACGAGAATACGGATGATACAATGAAACTTTTGGTAGGTATTATTACAATGCCAATATTTAATTTTTGCAATGTCACTCCACCCTAATGTACATACATTTCATTTAAGTGCGTGTAATGCTGCGTACACACCGACGAACCGAACAGCGAACGACGAAGGGCGAAGGCGAATTGTTATTGTGTGTACCGCTCCACACAATAACGTCCGATGATTTATGAACGTTCACACAATAGCAAAAACACTTGGTCCTTCGCTGTTCGGTTCGTCGGTGTGTACGCAGCATAATAGCGATGCAACGGGGGAAAGATACTCTCCAGTGGTTTACCGTTCTGTTAGGGAAATAATATAAGAAGGAAAGAAGATGTGTGGATTGCATTTATTTCTCAAGCTATCAATTTCAAAGTTGACGACTTTAAAGAATCAATCATACTAAACAGAGGCGGAGCTATATTTTTCTTCTAACTGCCATTGTTAAAATGGGAAAAGAATGCGAGTGGTGACACCTATGTACATACTTTGCTGCCAGTGAAATTCTAAATTTAAAAAAAGATACACCAATAACGTGTCGCATTAACTTTTCTGATCTGAAAACACAGATCACAGGTACAATTTCACAAGTGTATGGATCAACTAACGTTCAGACGTTAGTAACACGATTCGATGTACCACTGGCTACTCGATTACAATTCAATTAACGAAAGTCGTTACTGGCAGTTTGTAATTTAAACTCCAGTGGCCCGATTCGGTACACGTACGGTGAAAATGTATAATTCGATTATATGTATATCTCGACGCTTTAGCATACGTACAGTGTTCAAAAGTTGGCATTGAATGGTAAACACACATTCTATCGCAGCATTTCTATGATCGGCGCCACATTAACCAGATGAGTGTGGGTAAATTTAGACTTAATCGGCTTCTTAAAATTCGTTTACCCACCTATCTACCTAACGAAAGTGTGATACAGTACGGAAAATCCCAAACGGGAACTAACCAATGCTCAAATTCAGATACACGTCAAAACAATACGTCACTTTCTCTCGGTGATGAAAGACACTGTGATAACCAAAATAGTTTTTTTTTACCGATGAATGTTTAGTTTAGTTTGGCTAGTTTTAGACAATGAATTTCTACGTGTTTTGCAAATCAGTTAATCCTCAGTGCAATTGATTTTGTACAGTCGGAGAGTCGTCTAGGAATTGAATGTAGTCATACAACATAACAAATTGAGCCCATGCGTAGTCAATTTGACAATTATTTACAACACGATGAATCACAATTCAATGATGCAATCATCGCTCACTGAAATTTTAGATTTTTCGTTCTTATCATTCGATTCGTGAATAAATATATATCATACCTATATAGAGATAACGGGTGAATGTGTGTCGATTTGTAAACAAACACACCGTATCTGATTTAACAGTCACCGTTCAATACCGATAAGTAAATATTGCCTCTAGATTCACAATAGTATTGCTATTCAATGTTTAGAAATTTGAATTGTGTAATGTTGTCGATCTCTGGCACGACAACAGCCCCTTCCGAATGCGCTCTCAATGGTGATTAAACCGCTGCCATCATTGTTTGTGATTTGTTTGTCGAGTGGTGAAAATATGGTAAACTTTCCAAGATCGAATCCCGAAAAATAGATTTTATTAATCGGATTTAACAAACACGGATCTTATGACGCGATTGTAATTAAAACTATATAATATGTGGTTATTATAACGATGGATACATTATACAATATAATTTTAATTGTCACCCTATAGTACTTGTCACGGGCTTTCATACAAATGACGACTTTTATTCGATTTTAGGATAAGATATAACTTTTCTTGTAGATTAATGCCCAGCGAACACGATCCTATAATTAAAAAAAATGCTGATTGACTTGAGTTTCGAAGATATAGGCATAGGCTTTGTGTTGTGCAAAATGAATAATATATAGTCCATTCCGCTATGCTTAAAAAATAAGGCATACAACCTATGCGTCCTGCCAGTTATGACGTATGGATGAAATGTGGATATGTTACGCAAGATCCAGTGCACACAGCGAAGCATGGAAATATGTATGCTCGGTATAACGAGAAGAGATCGTAAGAGGAATACATGGGTGAGAAACATGACCGATAGCGGAACGTGTGAAAAAGTGGCAATGGGCAATGGACGCGAGAATTATTGGAATGGTATCCGAGAGGATGTGAAAGAAAGCAAGGTAGACTGAGTGGACGATGGGCTGATGAATTGAGAAGAATGTGTGGAGTCAACTGGATGCAGATTACTCAAGACAGACAAGAATGAAAGTGGATTGTAGAGGCCTCCATCCAGCAGTGGATGGTGAATCTTGCCAATGACGATATTTAAGGTCGAAAACCTTTTAGTATACGGGGATCGAGCCCAGGACCTTCGCTCAAGAGAGCAATCGCCTGGCTTGATATAAATATATTTATGTATTTTATTCGACAGACTGGACTAAGATACGTCTGTGATTTTAAATAAAATTTATGACCAAAGAAGTAGACCAAAATGGCAGATATAGCGGAACGTGTAAAAAGAAGTGGACACATAGCGAAAAGAATGGATGACTGAAAAGAATACTGGAATCGTATCCGAGAGGATGTGAAAGAAAGCAAGGTAGACAGATTGCTCAAAACAGACAAGAATGGATGGTGAACAGCTGAAAATGATGATAGTCAGGTGTTTTATTCTTTAAAACACGTTAAGTGGGGTTGATTTATTATCATTATAATAATTTTTTATTCAAAGTGCAAGTGTAGCATATACTCCGATCCAATCAACATTGTTTTAATTATCAGATTCGTATTCGGTGGGCATAAATCTACAAGAAAAGTTATATCTCATCGGAGAAACCATTTTCGGTGTAGAACAATGTCATTGGATAATTTTTTTTAACCGATCAAACCCTCCAATTAATTTATCAATATTTTAGATACACTCTAAATTGGTATTATATACTCAACACCAAGCCGGAAACATATTTATTATATTATAAACATTCGATCGAATCAAAGCAACTGCCAATGTTGTTCCTATAAAATTTTAATTAAATTATTTAATACTAACCAGTGGATAATAGGATAAAGTTTAAAGGGGGAGAAATAAAAAGAGAGAGAAATAGTACACATACAATCTTTTTTTTTTATAAATATTGAATAAAAGCAATAAACCAGCGTGCCGCACCATAACAGCCATATAAAGGAGAAGGGGTGCAAATCGCTATAGGTATATCCCCTGCTTTCGGGTGAAATTTAAGCATTACGGGCCAAGTCCCCCATCATTGATCGCTTACTTCCCCTACATTGACTTTTCGGGTGTTTCCTACCCGAAAGGACATCCTTTTTATTATTTTAAAACCTCGCAGACGCGATTAATGCCGTAAATTCTATTATACTAGTGAAGTGCGTCGTAAGAGAGATTCTAAACGCGTGGAATTCGTATCGTTATACACTTGTATATATATCTACATTGTATAGGCGTGGTGAAAAAAAGCGATGGATTTTAAATGACGAACGCCAGAAAAGGGGTTAGAAATGTCTGATATCCGAGAATCCTAAACTATCAACATTCCACAGTATCAGGCAGTGGCGTTCGTTACCATTGAAGACCGGTTAAAGCCAAAGCAAACATGGTACACAAAATAAGAATATAACTTTTACTGTATCGTAAATCAGTTGTGTTGTGCTAGAGCGATTTAGAAATTAGAATCATTGTATTAATAAACCAGTAAAATGTTTTAAAACAGTTTCAAAACAATGTACATTACGTTCGATATTGACTAAAGCTTAGTATATTATATATTATTTATTTTATATTTTTCATTGCTAAAACTGGAAAATATTAATAAGAAGTACCATGCGTACTCCATTTCCAGGTTTCGTCTTTCCTCTTCTTCTTCAAATTCCCCTGACCATGTCCCTCTGCGGTCTAGGAGGACAGTCTCGGATCTTGGATCTCGGATCTCGGATCGGCTTTGTATTTAAGCTATTAAATAATTTATCAGGTAGCCCTTACTTGCTAAGTAGGATCCTTCTCCATTGTTCCCCTAGATCTGTTAGAAATCCTCCACTATTTCATTTGAATCTATATTTTACTAATTAGTCGCTCTGCTCTTCATTCGACGAAATTCCTGCACATATTAATCCTTTTCGATATTCCTTACCCTCCTTAAGATTTTCTTTACTCAATTTCCTTTCCAGATCTAACTCCTAAAGTTCCTTTCTTGCTATGATTTGTTCTGTGTTTGTAACTATTTTGGCTGTATTGTATTATGTGGAATTTATTTTATTTTATATTGTACTTTATGATCTGTATGTTACTTGATAAATAAATAAAATTTTTTAAGGGATCTTCAAATCATATTTTAGCAACTTCTGACGTAATATCTTATATTATGTAGGTACAATTATTTATTTCTCATGTATAGATAATTTTATTTTTTAACGTATGAAGAGAAACTATTACGAATATTTTTCTAAAGCTTAGTACATATTTTATAATATGTAGATTTATCATATTTTAACAACATCTGACATAACCTCTTATATATTGTTTATTTCGAATGTACAATTTGGAAATTTAGCATATGAAATTAGATTTAGAAATTAGTGTAAAGGCCAACCATAAATTATTTTCAGGGAAATTATATATATATTATTGTTAAATAGATATCCTTATATTTATAGATATTTATGTATGTATGTAGATGGATCGTTTTATATGTGATCCAATTGACCGTTTCAATGAGCAAACTGTCAACATTCACACATATTGAGCGAGTAATAAATTAATATATTTGGCCGATATGTTCGACGTTGAAATTATATTGAAACGTTTCAGCGAGAGGCGGCTCTGAAAACCGTCTGAAAGCCGTTTCTTTTCGTCGTCTCTCAATCGGCAAACTTCTCTCGGGGATTTAGCCTAGTCGTCGTGTCGTACTCGTCGTCTTGCTTCTTCTGAAAACGATTATTTTGCGAACATGAAAAGTATCAGAAATCGTTGCCGCTACTATGTACTACCACGTGCATGTACATACATATGTGTACGTACACAATTTTCGGCAAGCTGTCACATGAAAGGATTTTTCCCCGTAACTTTCTCAACAAAATGCTTGTGCCGCTAGGTGATTGATGGACGCTAACGTTAAACACCACATATTCTAAGATCATAAACTATTGATCTCGACCGCAAAATAAACTATTCAATAAATGAGCCGCATTATTTAAAAGTGGACTATGTTCAATTTTCAAAAAAAAATTGTTTAACTACACATATGTATGTACATAGGTACTATCATGTATAGAATTGATAATAATCGTATATTTAAAAAGTTTTGAGGAAAGACAACTGGTGAACATGACTGGATGTAAAGAAGAAGAGATGAAACTAGGATGGAGCGCTTTTGAATGAATGAACATAGTTTTTAAATCCAACATTCCGCTATGCTTAAAAAAGAAGGCATAAGACCAATGCGTACTGCCAGACCAATGCGTACTTGGACGCTCAAGAATGCTACGTAAGATCCAGTGTACACAGAGAAGCATGGAAAGATGTATGCTTGGCATAATAAGAAGAGATCGCAAGAGGAATACATGGGTAAGAGATATGTATACTGAAATGGTATCCGAGAGGATTTGAAAGAAAGAAAGGTAGACCAAATGAAAAATAGGCTGATGAATTGAGAAGAATGTGTGGAGTCAAGTGGATGCAGATTGCTCAAGACAGACAGGAATGAAAGAAGATTGGAGAGGCCTTCATCCAGCAGTGGATGGTGAACGGCTGAAAATGATGATGTATTGATTATAGTACCTACTTACTAAATTCGAATTATGGATTGTATTAAAAGAATAAATTTCGCTATGCTTAAAAAAGAAGGCACACGGACCAATGCGTACTGCCAGTTATGACGTATGATGTGAAACGTGGCTGCTAAATTGTTACGTAAGATCCAGTGCACACAGAGAAGCATAACAAGAGACTGTAAGAGGAATACACGGAAAGTGGTAGATATAGCGGAACGTGTGAAAATTTTAAAGTGGACACAGCGATAAGAATGGATGGCAGATGGACTCGAGAAATACTGGAATGGTATCCGAGAGGATGTGAAAGAAAGCATGATACAACGAGTAGAACATGGGCTGATGAATTGAGAATGTGTCAGATTACTCAGGACAGTCAGGAATGGAAGAGGATTGGAGGGGCTGAAAATGATGATGAAGAAAAATACAATAACAATTTGAACGCAAAATCTTTTGTTTTTGAAAATGAAATACATTCCATACATTTCCATACTTTGTTCTAAGAATTGTAGTGTTATGAAAATATAAAAAAAATTAAAAGTGGTTTAAAAATACCTTTGAAAGTTGAAATACAATATATGTAAGTCCAAATTATTACTTTTTTTTTTATAAACGGCCTATTGTGGAATAAAAGTAGACATAGTCGAAAAAATAGGCTTAATATTTTTTTTAGGTGAGGACATAATTATTTTAATCCATCAGAACAGAAATTACAAGTCTAATATACGTACATGGTTCACTTTCAAAAAAGCGATGCAATAATAACCTATCAGCAAATCGATACGAATACTTTTAATTATATTATGTTTGTTTGGACGTGTTTAGAAAATTCGCTATAGTCAAAGTTTAACTCGATGGAAGTTGTCTCTGACATCTGGACGTCGACGCTTTGACTCTCACTCTCTCTTACAGTATTTTGTATGCACGTGTCTCTTTCTATCGCATTTAGAGTCGAGCAACAAGCAAGTTTCGATTCGACCCCTTGTTGCGCCCGAAAGCTTCCCGAAAAGAATAAAAGCTCTCGCGGATTGGCGAGCTTTCGCTCAAAATTCAAATTAGTCTCTATTGTTGACTGGTTTCGCATGTTATGCCACTGGCCGATTCCGCTACGCAATACAATATTATTATGTAGCCATTATCTTTTTGATACGTCGTGCACAGTTATAATCTTCCGATTAAACGATAATTTTGCATGTGATATGTATTCAAATCAATAATTGCGAAACGTGACAAAATCTGACGCAATCAACGTGTCATTAAATCTCATGTGGTTTTCGGTCACTCGTATGAAATAAACCCAATCAGCGTTCGGAATACTCCTCTCCGTTATCATTGATTACTATTTATTCAAAATATTTGACGTTAGTATCATCCTACAATTTATAAAGTCGACAGATAATTTCAAGCATTATTGTCGAGTCGAAAACTTTACGTGGGTTGAATCGCCTTATGTATTTGTAAGACACATCTGAGTTATCGAAGTGACTGAACCGAGTTCAACAAATTCTAGGATGACGTATCGCGTTAACGCGTTGTTACAAATGATATTGCGTGAGTTGCATGTATCTATGAAGCGATTATTCATAAGTAGATGTTGCATGTAAATGGCCTCATTATAATAATATTGATTGAGAAATATTGGAATATATGCTTAAAAAAATTGTAAGTACATACATAGATCATTTTCGTTTGAATGAAAATTTAATAAAATAAAATGTACGTGAAACTTTCTTGTAATGCGATTGCAGTGTGTAACCGAATAGAAAAGTGTATCGCAGAAAGTCTTGAAATAAATCCAGTGTTAAAGCGACATTTGTTCTGTGATTTCGCGCTTAGTGGCGTTACAATTGGATGAATCCATTGTTGTTGTTGTATTCATTTCGCCAGCTTTGACATATTATATACGTACAAGTACAATTTATACAAATAAACTTTTAGCCTATAGAAAAATAGTACGTACTAAATTTTTTTAACTTTATTTCAACTGTTGAATATTGTATTACTTTTCCGAACACTCTACATATGTATATGTGTATGTACAATCAGTACAATCAGTTATCGATCTTATTATTAGCTGATTCATAACAAATTTGAAATAAATGCATCATTAGAGTGAACGCTATGTTTAAATATGTCAAATGTAATGATTTTAATTATAGAATGTAATTATAAAATCATAATAATGTAAAATTGTATCGTATGCACTAGAAACTAGAATGTATGAAAACATTATAATAAATTATTTTAAAGTTGTACGATTGATTTTATATTGCACAACTTTGTTTGTATATACATAACTTATAGTTGTACGACTTTTGTACAATTTTCCATAATACAGAGTTCAACTGTAAACATAAAAACTTAGCCATATTTGATACAATTTAGATATTTATAACATAGATATACTTTCCGGTCGACAAAAATCGTCACAAGAGTAGGGATGAATGGACAGAACCCGAGACTCGAATAACAAAGAAGTGACACTTTGACTACCACAACTAGGATTTTTATACCCGAGTGTCTTAGTTAGAGTCGGAACATTTTTAGAGCGTGAGGACATATCTATTCTACATCTATGATTTATAGCACAGGTTCCCAACCTATGGGTCGCGACCCCAAATGGGGTCGCGAAGGGGGTTTCTATGGTAACAGTAAACTAAAAAAAATATTAACTATAATGCAATTTTCTGTCAATTTTCAATGCTAAATTCAAGAATGCTACGTAAGATTCAGTGCACACAGAGAAGCATGGAAAGATGTATGCTCGGTATAATGAGAAGAGATCGTAAGAGGAATACATGGGTAAAAAGTATGACCAAAATGGCAGATATAGCAGAACGTGTGAAAAAGGACACATAGCGAGAATAATGGAATGGTATCCGAAAGGATGTGAAAGAAAGCAAGGTAGACCGGGTAGACGATGGGCTGATGAATTGAGAAGAATGTGTGCAGTCAAGTGGATGCAGATTGCTCACGACAGACAGGAATGGAAGAGGATTGAAGAGGCCTTCATCCAGCAGTGGATGGGTGAACGGCTGAAAATGATGACGAATGCAATTTTCATTTTTAATCAGATGTTTGAATAGTATTTTTTTGCCTTTTAAAATATTTTGGAGTCGCAGGTCACTTGGCTTTTATAAAAAGGGGTGGGGAACCTGTGATTTATAGCCATAAATTACTATTATACAGCCACAAATAATTAGTATTAAAAGTTGCTAGATTCTAGCAAATAGCCGTGCCTCTGAAAATGTGTGGCTACCGATGGTGCACTCTGGCGTAATATTCACTCAAACGTCAAGTGACAAACTCAAGGTCGAATTCTTTACGTTAAAAGTACCGCAAAGTGTTCAAAAACGGTGTACTATTCACGGGTACCGGTTCGATTTTCAGCACCGCAATCAAATATTGATCAGACCGGTTTCGCAATCGCACTCTTGATAATTTGATCCCGAGTTGTACTTTTTGTACGTACATACATATGTATGTACATACACCCAATGAGCATAAGTAAACGTGTAAATAAATATACACAAATTCACGCGTCGCACGAGCGATCGCGGCACGCAACGTGTTAAAAAAAGGCCACAGACAAACGGGACAGGTCTATTCCGTTTAAACAATTTCACCTTTTTAGTAACGAGAAGTAATGTTCTTGGTCACAGAACGTTCCATTTCACTCGCACACTAACATTTTCGATGCGGAAAAAGCGAGACGAAAGTGCGATTGGTAAAGTTTGCTCGAGCGTTTCTCCCGAACGTGTCGTAAATGTGTATGAAATATTCACCGTTCGGACAGGCTGCTCGCTCATCGCGACAGTTTTATGGGATACAATATGTTTGAGTAATGGTGATATGTAATATGACGCGGTGTGTTGAGTAAGCTCTTCTGTTTCTAGAAATAAAAAGGGTTGAAATAATAATGTTGCCCGGCATATGCATCTGCCGTTGTACTTAGATAGGTATATGTACATATTACGAAAAAAAAAAAAATGTTCACTGTCCGAATTCGGTATAGTGTGAGAAGTTGTCGTGCAAGTTGTACAATTGATTTGATATTTGACAGGTGAAAACCGGTGTGACGAGGAAGTTAAATGTTAACCGTGAACACTGTTGTTCTATGTATTTATTTATGTGTTTGCACTCAACAGTGACTTTGATCAGTCGCTCGTTTCTTATCGTGTGATGAAAATGTGACTCTTTTGCGATGAAATTTTATATAGATAAGTGATGAAAATATGACTCTTTTTTTTAATTTAACGTGCATTTATTTGATCAGCTTTATATGCAAACGGTCAGTAAAATAAATAAAAAGCAATCAATAGAAACGGTTAATAATTTTTGACAAATACTGACGTAACTCAATCTCACCTAACCTAAAAGTCTCGCTTGTTACGAATGAAAATAATGTAACGGCAAGTATTATAAGTAAGTAAGCTTTTATATAAGTAACTAGCTGACCCGGCATGCGTTGCAATGCCCGATACCGTTCCCGTTCCAGATCCCGATCCGTTGCCGTTCCCGTTCCCGGTCCCGATCCCGTTCCCGTTCCCGTTCCTAGTACGTTATCTGACGCGTGAGCAGGCCCGTTCCCGTTCCCGTTCCCGTTTTATCCCGATTTTTTTTCACAGGAACCATCCCCGGCAAGATCACAATAAGTCCTGAAAGTTTCATCGCGATCGATGGAGTGGTTTAGGAGCGTATAAGAGACAGACAAACAAACAGACATTCATTTTTATATATATAGAAGATAAGCAAGTAAGTCTGTCTGCCTGTCTGCTGATAACGCTCGCTGAGGAAAAATTATTAAAAAACCACCAGAACGAGTGGGGGATCGAACCCACGACCGCAAGCTCGAGAGTCATCACGCTAACGCTTACTCTATCACTCTTGGTCGATTTGGTCCTTTTTTTTTAAACATTACCTATACAAGGGATCTTTACTCTGCTTTACCTACATACCTACGTACCTACCTACATTACCCACATTACCTATGTACATACCTACTTACCTACCTACATTACCTTCATTACCTACATATAGATGAAGCTATAAAAACTATTAAATTTACCAGTACGGGTGATGAGAGCGCTCCGTTGATATTCAACGGGCTTACGGGCCGTTGATATTCAACCAGCTGTCTGTCTGCTGATAACGCTCTCCTCGGTAAAGGCTGAAATAGACACGAACGTCGCGAGTGGGATTTGAAACCGTGATCACCGGGTTGGGTAAGTTAGCGCTAACGCGTTCACCCAACACCGCTAATGAAAGGCCTCCTATAATAAGAAAATGTTATAATCCTTTGTAGGTTCCCGACTTTGCTAAAGTGTTATGTAATCAATTACGTTGAACACGTCCGTTGATATTCAACGGGCTTACACTAGTGTACATATAATAGCCCTTTTCCGACTGTGTGTCTGCTGATAACGCTCGCCTCGGTAAATGATTAAAAAAACCCGAACCATTGCGCGAGTGGGATTTGAATCCGAGATCACCAGGTCGGAACAGTGAGCGCTTACGCTATGATCCAACGCCGATAACGACGGGCCTGCTACAATTTGACAATATTAATACCCAATAGTTTCGCGACTTCATTGAAATGTTACGTTGTTGTATTATAACGCGCCGCCTATGCACCAACTATAAAAACTATTAAATACTCACACAGACACGTCTTGTGTCGAAATTTTGGTTTTACTACATTGTTTTTCGACGAGTGGACACGAGTGTTGCCTAGGTTTATCTCATGCTTTATACTTTATAGATTTTTGTCTATTCCAGCTCGATAATGCATACTGATATAAATGAAGCGCCACAATATGACGACCACCCAGGATATTAATAATTGTGACAATGGTGCTTTACAATGGCGTTTGTTTTGGTGGGAATCGTTATCCTTTTCCTGTCGAAAATTGATTCATCGACATTATAAAGCTTTTTCCTTTTGATTCGACTGAAAAACGTTAACCAAAGTGGCACTTGCGTGGTATTATTGTACCGTATGACGTTGCTGTGACTGTTTTTTTAAATTTATTATTTGTCTAAATCAGTGGTCGGGAACCTTTTTCAAACTAAGAGGCAAATTAGGGAAAACCTTGCAAAATTGGTAAGTTTGGGAGCCGCAAATTATATATTCAAAATGAAATTAAATGTTATTCATTTATGAAATGGATAGCAGTAACAGTTTATTACTAAAAAATCTCGAGGTCGAATTTTCGCACGATCACAATACTTTATCCGATTAGGATAAAGTAAAAAATATTATTGAAAAATGCTTTTTATAGCCATGAAGTTATATGTACATGTATGTACATAGAAATAGGATTCATTTTGATTTTGTGTAAATTGTGTGTCAACGTTTTGTGTGTCGCGCAAAAAGTTGGATGACAACGAGAGCCGTAGGTTTTTATACAAAGAGCCGCATGAGGGTCCGGAGCCGCCGGTTCCCGGCCACTGGTCTAAATTATATTTGATTCACTATTTATCTGTATAAATTTGGCCTTAAGTGACAAATGCATCATTGTTCAAAAAATGTAAACGTACAGTATTGCAAAGTGGCAACGAATCATTCCAAAGGACTGTCGACTTTTTTTTTTTACTATAACTTTTTTATTTTGTATTTTTTTACTTCGACATTTTTTTCAGGCTATTAACAATACTTTGAAGATTCACAATATGTAATGAGAATAATGCATAAAAAAAAAAACATCTATTTAATAGTATTTTTCTAACGCAAATTTGCAAACAATCATCGAACCGCGTGAAATAAACACGTGGTAGTTGCAAAGTAAAGGCGCCCGCACACCGCTGCGAATTCGTATTCGCATTGCGAAAAAACGCACGGAAAATCGCTCGGTTGGTATGGTGGGGAGTTGTATCGCATAGCCGCAGATGGCGCTGTCTACACCACAACGGATTTCCGACCGAAAAACCGTGCGGAATTTGTTGTACACGATTTTTTCGACGATTCACTCGATTTCGATGACGTTGTGCGATCCGAATTGATAGGTTATGTCAGAGTGACAGAAATCAGCCGATCCTTGATGACACACCGTTATAAATTACATACAACGATTAAAAGTATTTAACTTATCATTCATATAAATTGTGCGGCCAACATTAGAGCTTCGTCTTCATCTGAGGAGTCCATGTCAGAATCGCGAGGAAATACAAACGTTCCGAAAGCGAGGTGACAGATGGTAGATTCCGCCGGTAGCCGTGCGGAATATCGTGCCTGTGTGTGCTGTAAAATTGACTGAAGACTCTCATACACAGCTGCGAAATCGCGTATGAAAACCTAGCGAATTTCGCCAGGTAAAGAGCAAAGAGTGCATGACAGCAAAGTCGGCTTTAACCGCTAAATATTCGGACATAACCACGTGGTGAAAGCTTTAGTTTGCATTGAAACGGGCGTAGGGGGTGGCGGGGGCGTTTATATACGTCCATTATATATTTGTTAGCTGTTATAATTGATATATTACGTAAAGTAGTGTAAACATAATTGATTATTAATAGAATTGAAACAAATTCGCAATAAATAATGTTAGATGCGCGTGGGTGGCATTAAGGCTTGGAAATAACCGAATACGCGTCTACACCAAGAAGGATTTTCCGGCGATTCGCGGACTTCGATGACGTTTGTGGAAAAGTTGTTATGTTGTATGTAAATAACTCTGACTTTGAGTCCATGTCAGAATCGTGAGTTAAAAAATACAAACGTTCCGAAAGCGAGGTGACACATTGTAGTTTAATAGGAAATTTTCTAGATTTTTCTAGCGAAATTCGCTAGGTTTTCATACGCAATTTCGCAGCTGTGTGTGATTTGTGAACTTTGATTTGTGAAATTCGTGCGATTTTCCTACATGAACTTCGCACGAAATTCGCAGCGGTTAATCCGGCTTTTTCAACACATTTCATCCAAGATATGTGTGCAAATTACAAAAGCGACTCCTGCAATACATAATTCGCAATGCAAATCTAAAAAAGCCTTGCATTCACCGGCAAGGTCTCGCGCGCGCTCGTCACGTTACCTGTACAACCTTACCAACGAGCAAAACTCACCATTTCTAACATTTGCCATGAAAAAAAATCATCAAAACAATTCGCCAAAAGCCAATACAATACCTACAACTCATCTAAAATACAAAGAGAGTAGCGTGCCACGTCCACCATCGATAAACTTTCGTGTCGACGATGATGATGAAGACCTGGCGAAATAGAAATAGTCACATAAGCCCCATCAACTTTGGGCAACACAAAAAAAAGGGGATAATAGATTTTTACCTGTGGAGGAAGCTCCTGATGTCTGGAGAGTCAACGACCGTCTACCTGAATCGCACAGGGACTACCTTGAAAACTAACACGTTAATTTAATGTATAACATCTGTATATAAGAGTACCTATGTATGTATACCGATGACCGAATTCGTGTAGAACCATTTCAAATTTGTGTCGCACGTGAAACGATCACGCAACACGTATGTAAGTTCAACTATACATATGTACATCTAAAAATTAGTGAAACATAATAATACACATATATAATCATATTGTAGAGATAGTTGATAGTTCCTAACACCTAGGACAATTGGTCAATATGACCGGATGTAAAGAAGAAGAAATTAATGCTTTTGGATGAATGAACATAGTTTTTAAATCCAACATTTTGCTATGCTTAAAAGAGAAGGATGCTAAATGCTTGGATGCTAAATTCAATAATGCTACGTAAGACCCAATGCACACAGAGAAGCATGGATGTATAGAAGAATGCTTGGTATAACAGGAAGAGATCGTAAGAGGAACACGTGGGCAAGAAGCATGACCAAAGTGGCAGATATAGCCAAACGTGTGAAAAATTCAAAGTGGACACATAGCGATAAGAATGGATGACAGAAGGACGCGAAAAATACTGGAATAGTATCCGAGAGGATGTGAAAGAAAGCAAGGTAGACCAAGTGTACGATGGACTGCTGAAATAAGAAGAACGTGTAAATCCAACATCCCGTTATGCTTATAAAAGAAGGCATACGGACCAATGCGTACTGCCAGTTATGACGTATGGATGTGAAACTTGGATGCTAAATTCAAAAATGCCACGTAAGACCCAGTGCACACAGAGAATCATGGAAACATGTATGCTTGGTATAACAGGAAGAGATCGTAAGAGGAACACGCGGGTAAGAACCATGACCCAAGTGGCAGATATAGCCAAACGTGTGAAAAAGTCGAAGTGGACACATAGCGATAAGAATGGATGACAGAAGGACGCGAAAAATACTGGAATAGTATCCGAGATGATGTGAAAGAAAGCAAGGTAGACCAAGTGTGCGATGGACTGCTGAAATAAGAAGAACGTGTAAATCCAACATCCCGTTATGCTTATAAAAGAAGGCATACGGACCAATGCGTACTGCCAGTTATGACGTATGTATGTGAAACTTGGATGCTAAATTCAAGATCCAGTGTACACAAAGAAGCATTGATACATGTATGCTTGGTATAACAGTAAGAGATCGTAAGCAAGGTAGACCGAGTGGAAGATGGGCTGATCAATTGAGAAGAATGTGTGGATGCAGATTGCTTAAGACAGACAGGAATGGAATGAAGGATTGGAGAGGCCTTCATCCAGCAATGGATGATAAACACCTGAAAATGATGATTATGATGAATAATACACACATTTTATATCTTTTATATCTGTAGTTGCGTTTGAATGTTGTGTGACGCGCGCGTATTCGTATACCCTAAACCGGTGTTAACCAGATTTGACGTGCGCAATTTGCATAATTATATATTGTACGTGCACCGGACATTGTGTGCAAGTTAATTTCGCTTGTGTCTAATGTCGACTGTTAAGATAATTATAAAATGCGTTTACATATATCGTAAGTGGGCGGCTATTGAGCGGAATAAAATATTGCGTAATTACTATTTTATCAATATTATGCACGCATGCGTGCACACACTGCACACGGCTAAAGACAGTGCGTTTATTGAATTTTCATTTAATTTTTACAATTGAACACTGTTGATATTGAATGTACGACATAATATGCAACCCACTGTGTGTATATTTACATATGTGACTTGCTAATACATAAACTATAACTGGTAAAAGTTAGTTTCAAAGTTGAACCTATACAGTTTTGTAAGTCATATGTATGTACATGTACATACAAAGAGCACGTTTTCGTTTTGGGTAAAATTATAAACTTGTGTATTTATTTATTTGTTTACTAAAATGTATATTTGAATTGCAATTACGTATTACAATTTTTGATGAACAAGTCGACACGTATATTGTGAAGCTCGTAAAAGGTAGCACAAGTGTAACGCATCAACGAATCAACGCATTCTCAGCTCGTCTCTCTACAATTTCTTTTTCTGACGTCATAAAGAAACTTGTGCCACACTGAGTTGAGTGCAAGGATTGATAATAACATTCCGACTAATCTTACTGCCTTTTGAATGTTTTGGGGGGGGGGGGGGGCAATGAATAAATCATTAATATTTGTTACATTATTTTTTTTATTAAAAAATCGCAAATTTCGTCAGTATTCAGATGATTATTTGAATTTCGGCTACTGATGATGTTCGTTTAACCATTATGTCTGTTGTGCGAACATTGTTTGACCAACGAATCTATGAAAAAGGTCGTCTTGAAGCGCATTTGAAGATGAAATATAGCACTTGTGTGAACTATTGTACATACATATGTATGATTTGAACCAATTTTAAAATATAAAGGAGAAATTTAAAAAAAGTTCAACAATAAATTCATTATTCTCTGCACGAAATACTAACAAAACTCGTACTATTGAAGCTGATTGGTTGATGAAATTTTTCTGCTCATATGTAGGTAGCTATGTAAATCTGAAAAAAGTCATACTGTAGAGGAGGATTTAATTAAACCAGTTATATCAGTTTTTCTCAAAAAAGTTCTGGAAAGTCAAATTAAAAATAGTTTTGACTCGTCATCATTTTCAACCGTTCACCATTCACTGCTGGGTAAAGGCCTCTCCAATCCTCTTCCATTCCTGTCTGTCTTGAGCAATCTGCATCCACTTGACTCCACACATTCTTCTCAATTCATCAGCCCATCGTCCGCTCGGTCTACCTTGCTTTCTTTCACATCCTCTCGGATACCATTCCAGTACTTCTCGCGTCCATCCATTCTTCTCGCTATGTGTCCAGCCCATTGCCACTTCAACTTTTTCACCCGCACTGCTATATCTGCCACTTTGGTCATACTTCTTACCTCTTTTTGTTATGCCAAGCATACATCTTTCCATGCTTCTCTGTGTGCACTGTGCACTGGATCTTTCGTAGCATTCTTGAATTTAGCGTTCAAGTTTCACATCCATACGTCATAACTGGCAGTACGCATTGGTCGTACGCCTTCTTTTTTAAGCATAGCGGAATGTTGGATTTAAAAACTATGTTCATTCTTCCAAAAGCACTCCACCCTAGTTTCATTCTTCGTTTTATTTCGTCTTAGGCTGATATTACATTCAGCAACAAAACGGAACACCAGTTTTTTTTTGAAGCTCGGCGACCAGATAGATATACAGGTTCCAATGGTATGTATTACGATGTATTAGACGATGCGATTCTGGGTTGCTTGAAAATTTCTTGGAAGTCAATGTTCGCCGAAAAAAATCTTCACCAAAAACCCTTTTCTGACCTTTTTTTGCATCGTCGTACTCAATTGTCAACACAACGCAACGTCAACGCAATTGTTTCGAAAACAATGAAATTCAGAGAGAAATACGAGAGGTTGAATTTTATATATTTTCTACGTCTACATATGTAGAGTACCTAGTTTCGTATAGTATTTTTTTTTGTATGAAGATTATGAGATGAGCAGGTAGCTTGGTAGCTTGAAAAGTGGTGCAATGTAATAAGATGCTCGCCACCAAAAAAAAAATAATATTCGATGCGTTGTAGTGGGGCATGGCACAAACACTAATAAACACTGAACTAAAGTATAATTTTTTTTAAATCACAGTAGCATTATTAGTTTCGGATGTACAATTTTTGCAAATACATAGGACTACCCACTGTATACATTGCACGTGTCATAATAATAAACAATTGACCGAGATAAATGCTCTAGTCCCGAAATGGCTTACGGATGTGTGTGGCGGGGAATCCTTTGAACGCTTTATATAAATCGGTTTGTAAAATCTCTTAATGCGGTTCCTAGTTTTTCATCTTAACTTAATAATGACTGCTCGGGCCAAAGTTAACAAACGTGTGTTGACACGGGGCTCAGGCCCACCCTGGGCAAACACGCCCTTACCCCCATTCTACCCGAACGTCGAGTTTGAGGGGGTGGCAAACTGGCAAAATCCTCGAAAGCCTCCTACAACCCCAAACTCAAAGGGTGGTTGGGTGTAGAAGGTGTAGAAGGTGTAGAGAAGGTGTAGTCTCGAAAAGGGGGTTCGCCCACCCAGATAGAGAGACAAACTTAAGCATAATCGCATTGTAATCAATTAAACGTGTATTATGTAAACACTTTGCGGTGTGTGCGACCTAGAAAAATCGCGCTCAATTTTATTTACTCTTGCACTTTCACATTCGTTCACTTTCGTCGTTTGCGAAATCAACACGCTTAATCGCACACCGTGGCGAAATCGCCGCGTCGTCGTCCCGTTCGCACCGATATAATTCGCATTGTGGCGAATCAACGAGAGATAGAGGGCGTCAGTTTGACGCAGCGATTTCGCTAAGGTGTGTGGTGAGCGCCTTGAATGTCGACGCGTGCAAATCTCGACAATTTAATTGTACGGAATTTAATGTTATACGTACGCGATTCGTAAAATGAGAAAGGGTTTCGTTGTGCTACATTAAAATTGGCAATGATTAATTAATTATTTATTGTATCAGTTGTGATTTAAAGTCTTATTATTAAATTTCCAATGCCTATTTTCATTGTTACTGTCATATTCTTAACTGACCAATTTCTGAATACATTTTCTAAAAAGTATTGTACTTTTCACTATACATATTTGATCAGAGCATTCAATTTGACGTACATTTTCTTAAAATTGATAATAAATAACAAAAGGAAAAAATATATATTACAAAATATTCAGATATATCCTTAAATCATTCTATGAATGATTTTTAATAAAATTTGATGTATTTTCATCATCATCAGATTCACTGCCGGATAATCCTCTTCCATTCCTGCCTGTCTTGAGCAATCTGACTCCACACATTCTTCTCAATTCATCAGCACATCGTCCACTTGGTCTACCTTGCTTTCTTTCACATCCTCTAGGATATATTTTTTCTATACGTATGTACATATGTCTGATTTACTCAATCTATTTGTCAATTTGTCTATATTTCACTGTGTATTTATGTGTCTCGGTTTGTCTGTCTATTTATTTGACTTTCTGTCTATGTATCATTTTCTATCGTTCATAGATTTGTCCCTCACTCTGTATGCTTGTCTGTTCCTCAGACATTCTGTCACCATTTGACTCATCATTATCATCATCATTTTCAGCCGTTCCGTTTCCATTCCTGTCTGTCTTGAGCAATCTGACTCCACACACTCTTCTCATTCATCTTGCTTTCTTTCACATCCTCTAGGATACCATTCCAGTATTTGTCGCGTCCATCTGCACATCCATTCTTCTCGCTATGTGTCCACTTCAACTTTTTCACACGCTATATCTCTGTTGTATTTTATTTCATTCTAAAGTTATTTCACTGACAATTTTCCGCAAACGAACTCGCACTTTACAACATTAATCTCATAGCAAGTGTAAATAAAAATTGTACATTTCACTTGTGTCACGTTGGAAACCACGGGTACAATTTTATTTTATAACATTAAGAAACAAGTACGCTAAAACAAAATGTTGAACGTCGCTGCGAATTGCGAAGGCTCCGACAAAGAGAAGTAATTTCACCTTGAAGGTGAACTTCGCATTTAATTATTATTTCCACAGTCGGCGAACGGTCATCTTTTCCAGGTGTAATATTTTAACTAATTAGCTAAAAATGTGCTAAAGACGCGAATCATTACCGTCCAAACATTATTAAATTCTTTCCGCTGAATATTGTAATACAAATCGTCGTACGAAAATCGCATTATGTATACCGAAACGTAACTAATCCATCGACATTGGAAAATAATAATGAAACGAGTCTCTTCGTCAAAACTTTAAACTGTCTGTCTGCACACGAGCACATCCTAACTATAGTACCGCTAGGTCACACAACTAGCAGTATAGTAAGTACTTAAGTTTGTAGATATACTTGTACATACAATATACATAGTTTAGTTATACGTAGCAAGTATGGCGATGTGTATTCCGGTCACGCGACCGTCTGAACCAAACTTGCAACATGTACACACAAAGATATAATTTATCAACGGTCTACTAATGATATATTAGCGAGTGGGTAATGCGTTTTTCGAAATATATTGTCATACGACACACCCACCGAAAATTTTTGAAAAATTTTAATGCATTTCTCGTGAAGTGCATATGCTCGTGAGCCTGTAGATGTACGTTTTTGCTTCTTTTTGGTTAAATTTGACCTCATTCGAACAAAAGATGATTGCGAACATAATGATGATGAACGCTGAAGAAGAAGAAGAAGAATAAGAGCGTGCTATAATTGAGAGTTGGAATTTTTTTTTTTTTCAATACGATCAATCATCCGTGATTCTTTTTAATATGAAAAATAAAGGATCAGTACTTTTAGGTAAATTTTTAAATTAAGTTTTAATTATTCAAATTAGAGCTCGTAACAATTTTTAGATTATTAAAATCCTAATAAAATAATTGTAACAGTTGGAAAAATTCGCCGAATTCAAATCTACATATATATGTATATAAAAATGAATGTCTGTTTGTCTGTTTGTCTGTCTCTTATAGGCTCCTAAACCACTCAACCGATCGCGATGAAACTTTCAGGACTTATTGTGATCATGCCGGGGATGGTTCCTGTGAAAAAAATCGGGATAAAACGGGAACGGGAACTGACCTGCTCATGCGTCAGATAACGTACTAGGAACGGGAACGGGATCGGGATCGGGAACGGCACCGGGATCTGGAATCGGGAAAAAACGGGAACGGGAACAGGAACCGGCCTACTCACGGGTCAGATAACGTACTAGGAACGGGAACGGGATCGGAACCAGGATCGGGATCGGGAATGGGAACGGGAACGGGATCGGGAACGGGCCTGCTCACGCGTCAGATAACGTACTAGGAACGGGAACGGGAACGGGAACGGGAACGGGAACGGTATCGGGAATTGCAACGCATGCCGGGTCAGCTATTCTTAATAATTATTTCTTGGTAAAATTCTACCATAATTGAAAGAAAATTATAACGTCTATATAAGCGAAACAGTAGCTAAAGATATTATTTATTTAATCGCCTTAAATTTTTCATTCGTATCTCTTTCTATCTATGTATGTATGTATGTATATTACATATCATCATCATTTTCAGCCATTCACCATCCACTGCTGGATGAAGGCCTCTCTAATCCTCTTCTATTCCTGTCTGTCTTGAGCAATCTACATCCAGTTGACTCCACACATTTCAATTCATCTTCCACTCGGTGTACCTTGCTTTCTTTCACATCCTCTCGTATACCATGCCATCCATTCTTCTCCCTGTGTATCCACTCAATTTCACACGTTCCGCTATATCTGCCACTTTGGTCATACTTCTTACCTTACTTCTTTGATGTACATCTTGCTGCGTGCACTGAATCTTGCGTAACATTATTATATTACTATATGCATTGTAAAACAATAATAAGACTATGATTACCGTTATCGTAATATAAAACCCGGCAAGGTCGTAGCGAAAAGTTTTTCGCACTAGGTACAAAATAAAATTTCAATAATAATAATTTATTGATACCACATCAACGTACCAAAAACAAAAGCGAATGTGCGAACTCGCGCGAAACACACATCTTCAACTTGAACAACTTAATTATTATGTGCGAATGCAATTAATGCACCTTCAAGGTGAGATTGCATTCGTTGAAACATTTCCTTGCAATCGGCTTAAAACGTCAATCAATATTAGAAAATGTGTCCGTTTCAATACAGTCGAGTCGATCGATTGCAAGCACCGATGCGCATTATTATTATCAGCGTTATCAATTTATCATTAACACAATATTGTTTCAGCTATTGCGCTATCTATCGATTCGGATGCACATGTGAACATCTCCATTGTCGTTTACATTCATGTCAAATATATATGTACCTAGAGCGATGTAAACGACCCGCAGAAGAAGAATATATTATTACCATTTCTATTGTTCGCCTAATTAATTATTTGACTTCCTTTTGCACGCTAATTTCATTAATTGACTCAATTTTACTGTTGTGTAAAAGATATCCGTACCGAAGTGCCGGAAAAGTCCAATTAAAAATACTAATTTAGTGAATTAATCCAAAGTCGTATAAGTCGCATACTAGTGTTGGCAATTCTATGAGGACTTAATAGAGCTCAAATTGATCTATATGTATGTACATAGGTGCTGGTTAAATCACAAACTTCTCCACAATTTTTTGACCAAATTTGTACATACATATGTCACAATTGACAACCGATACATTGTGATATAAAAAGAATCTCAGTGTTCAAATACCACACATGGCTACCCAACTTGTGTATTTTGATTGAACTTAATTACATACAGAATAGCTAATGTGTTGATACATCCAACGTAATATAAATTATCGACATTAAAATACCGTTCGCTTAGCGACCAATTAATTATTATTCACTTGCACAAGTTGACAAACGACATACTACACACACACATACGTAGGTACATAAGCTGATGGTTTACGATAAAAATGCAAGAGCGACCAGGTAGTGAGAGCAAAAACTGCACGTGAATGCATCGCACCGGTTGCAAGTTGCAGCTTCGGAAACACGATCGCGACGAAGTGCATCCATAGTGCAACATAATAAAATTTGTCAGTTTAATTGATTATTTATTATGTCCCTCATTTCGTTCGTCTGTCTGTCTATTTGTTTTTCTGTGTGTATCTACATATGTATGTATGTCTGATTTACTCTATCTATTTGTCAATTTGTCTATATTTCACTGTGTATTTATGTGTCTCGGTCTGTCTGTCTATTTATTTGACTTTCTGTCTATGTATGTATCATTTTCTATCGTTCATAGATTTGTCCCTCACTCTGTATGCTTGTCTGCTCCTCAGACATTCTGTCACCATTTGACTCATCATTATCATCATCATTTTCAACCGTTCACCATCCACTACTGGATGAAGACCTCTCCATTCCTGTCTGTCTTGAGCAATCTGTCTCAGTGCTCGAATTCAGTGGGAGCGGCAAGGAGCGGGCGTTCCCTTTCGTGAAATTTGAAAACGTAACGTACCCTTTCGTGAAATCTGTAAATTTAGCGCTCCCTTTCGTAAGAAACCAAAATTATTGCCGAAAATTCAATAATTATTGACGTGATTTTTTTTTACATTTATTACTCCTAAATCACAATCTTTGAATTCTTTACATTTCAATTCCGACAAAGCCATTTAAAATATTATTATGTTTTGAAAAAGCTGGGTGCACGCGTTACTTGACGATAACATTTAGAATTCTATTCAATTCCGAGGGTTTTTAGATTCTATGTCGGCTTTGCGCAAAAAGTTTAATGACTTTATAGCCGGAAATCGGCATTTCAAACTGCAACGTGCCTTTTCGAGCCATCGGTCATTTTAATGATTTACGATATCTTTCTTTGAATTGTCGTGTTGTACCGCGACTATAATAAAATATTTTAAATATCACACTATAATAAAATCAGCCAATAATAATGAAATGTATAAATTTGTACAAAACAGTCAGAATGCTCATATTTTAACCACTGAAAGAGTTTCCAGAAAAGTATATAGGATAGTAAAAAATCAGAGACCATTTTCAGATCTACCTGTTGAAGTTGACTTACAGACATTAAACGGTATTAATCTCGGTAAGATTTTGCATTTCGATAAATATATATGTACATATGTTTAGGTATCTATATACATACATATACATACATAATTAAAAAAAAAGGTCGTTTGATATTTTTTGAAAATTATCGAGCGCTCCCATTCGTGAAAATTTCCATTTCGAGCACTGATCTGACTCCACACACTCTTCTCATTCATCTTGCTTTCTTTCACATCCTCTCGGATACCATTCGAGTATTTCACGCATCCATTCTTCTCGCTATGTATCAACTTCAACTTTTTCACACGTTACGCTATATCTACCACTTTGGTCATACTTCTTACCCAAGTATTTCCCTTACGATCTCTTCTTGTTATACCGAGCATACATCTGTGTACACCGGATCTTACGTTCTTGAATTTAGCATCCACGTTTCACATCCATACGTCATAACTGGCAGTACACATTGGTCGTATGCCTTATTTTATAAGCATAGCGGGATGTTGGATTTACACATTCTTCTCATTTCAACAGCCCATCGTCCACTCGGTCTACATTGCTTTCTTCCACATTCTTTCGGACACCATTCAAGTATTTCTCGCATTCATTTGTCCATGTCTCCAATCCACTGCCTTTTTTTCACACGTTCCGCCACATCTGACACTTTGATCATGCTTCTTACCCATGGTATTCCTCTTACAATCTCTTCTTGTTATACAATCACTTCTCTGTGTGCACTGGTTCTTATGTAACATTAATCGGCACCAAACTTTACCAACTGATATTTTGTGTATAAAAAGTATTCTTTACAGTACATACAGTTTCGTTCCAACGACATCGACAAATGACTCTTTAGACTTATCCCCAATGCCAATCGAAAACCGCACACGCGCAAAGCCAGACACAACAACTACATATACATACACATGGACATATGTACATAGCTATGTATATACATAGTATATAATAAAGAAATTTGCAAGCGGGCAATCGATACGATACGTCCGCGAATTTTGCAAATAAATGAAATTCAATCTGAACGACGTGTATACGATAATGTCGGCAGGACCACCGAGCTCGTAATACGCTCGTGATATATTTTGTAGATTATCAACTTTTTGTCCCTTTTCGTCGTCGGCAAACAGAGGGGGATGATGCGATACGATTTTGCTCGTCTTTCTGGGTCGCGAGCGGGGAGAAAGGGTTTATTCGCATAGGGGCTGTTTGCACAAGGAGGACGAAAGTCGGACCACCGCAGAGGGTTCGAGGTGCTCGAAAAGGGTTCAAATGCCCGGCTCAATATCGAGCCAATGGATTAATAATGCGCACTGGATGAAATTGAGATTTTTGTATCGAAATTTGCTTCGGGTTAGGTCACTCGCTTATATCTAACCGCAAAATTTCTGTCGTAAAGAATTCGCTACATTTATATACATACATATAGGGGGGGCTCACAATATTAGTGGATCGAATTCCATACAACCTAGGACAATTGGTGAATCTGACTGGTTGTAAAGAAGACTAAATAAAACGATGGAGTGCAACATTCCGCTATGCTTAAAAAATAAGGCATACGACTGATGCGTACTGCCGGTTATGACGTACATATGATGTGAAACGTAGATGCTAAATTCAAGACCGTAAGATCCAATGTACACGGATATATGCTCGGTATAACAAGAAGAGAACGTAAGGGGAATACTTGGGTAATAAGTATAACCAAAGTGGCAGATATAGCGGAACGTGTGAAAAAGTTGATACATAGCGAGAAGAATGGATGGCAAATGGATGCGTGAAATACTCGAATGGTATCCGAGAGGATGTGAAAGAAAGCAAGATGAATGAGAAGAGTGCGTGGAGTCAGATTGCTCAAGACAGACAGGAATGGAAGAGGATTGGAGAGGTCTTCATCCAGTACTGGATGGTGAACGGTTGAAAATGATGATGACTAGAGATACGTGATTATCGCGTTTTGCGATAAGTGCGATATAGATGCGATAAAACCGATAATCGCGATATAGATGCGAAAACAGTAAAATATGCGAATAGATGCGAAAAATGAAAAATATCTCGCACAAATATCACTTCTCATCTTCAATGTATGTTTTTTAGCTACTTTTTTTTTATTAAAATTGACGTCTTTTGAACTTGTACATTTTCGGAAAATTTACATAAATTCGGAACGTATTTAGTGTTCATTAAAACTTGATTGATTACGGTACGAATTTTTCACAAATTTCATCGAATAAAAAAATTGTTCACAATATTGTATGTGGAACCAAAAAGCGTCAAGACAGCAAATGCAAGCTTCCTGACGTTCGAATAATTGGCTGGAAATGATTGCCAACATTTGAATATAATACCACTTGCCGTGCTCTCTTTGGTGGTTAAATATATTTCCACTTGTCTAAACATTTCCGTTAGTTTTTCAGTTCAAATACTTCTATTTTTAATTTCTATAAGACGCGAGTAAATTTAGGGTAAAAAAAAAAACTAATTTACATTTTTTTAATTTTATTTTACGATAAGTGTTGGATTATAAACGGAGCCGCCAATTTTTGCGCCCGGAGCCGCCGGTTCCCGACCACTGTACTAGATTAAAACAATCATCTATAGAAACATGTTCTATGCTGAGTTTTAATTAATTTTAATCATATTTTATTTTTGTATCCATGTTTTGTTTTGTTTCTCTATTAATTGTATTTAAATTGGACTTGTTAACTTCAAATTTGTGAAAAAGAAATAAACGCTAAATAGATGCGAAAATTTGTTATTTTATTTGCTCCAAAACGCGAAATGGAAGATTCAAAACGCGAAATTTTATAAAAATAGATGCGAAAATCACGTATCTCTAATGATGACGATGAGTGAGAGACGAATGAGAGACGCAGAAAATGATTCATAGACAGAAAGTCAAATAAATAGACAGACAAACCGAGATACATAAATACACAGTGAAATATAGACAAATTGACAAATAGATAGAGTAATTCAGACATACAGAATGTTACGTAAGATCAAATGCACACAAAGAAGCGTGTAAAGATGTCTGCTCGGTGTAACGAGAAGAGATCGTAAGAGGAATACATGGGTAAAAAGTATGACAGATATACGAGAGGATATGAAAGAAAGCAAGGTAGACCGAGTGGAAGATGGGCTGATGAATTGAGCAGAATGTGTGTAGTCAAGTGGATGCTGATTGCTCAAGGCAGACAGGAATGGAATAGGATTAGAGAGGCCTTCATCCAGCAGTGGATGGTGAACGGCTGAAAATGATGATGATAATATAGTTATTTTTACAGTTAGACTTCTGTTATTGACATACTGTGTAGATATGTGATTTGACTACGCATTAGGATAAAAAAAAAAAAAACAATTTCTCCAAATTGTAACTTGACCCATTAACTATTAACATATGTATGGATAGCTCAAATGAAATTGAACATAAAGGTTTAAGTGAGTGTCCTTGTAAATATACCAAATAGTAACTGCTCGATTCTAATCCACTAAATTGATAATAATACGCGCTCTATTTATTTAAATAGAACGTTTCTATTTGGTCTATATTACTTTCGATTGCATTACTTTACTTGCGATCGGTGAGTAATTGCATTAATTTAACTGTTTTAAATGCTATAGAGTCATTTATCGCAAAATACTGATCAATTTATTTCTTTCTTTCTTTTAATTCAATTTCAATTTAGTTCTTTCGTTTATAAATAACAAGTAAATAAGCTTAGCAATCAAACATTACACATAATATTTTATAACTATTTTCATACGTAAAAATATTTATACACATTTTGCAGTGTAAATAAATTTACACACGTGCAAAGTTTCATATGTATGTGAGTGAAATCCCGTTTTTCAAATCTAAAATTGCCAGATTCGCTACGCACACGTATAAAAGCGAATAGTATCACTTGTTTGCATTGTATCTATACAGTAATCATAATGGAATTTTACAATATGTACATATACCGTGCCAAAGTCGATATACCATGAATACAATACTGCGATATGATATTTTGTCGGATGTGCGTGCGAGTAAAATCGATTGAAACGCAACCGAAAATAAAACAAACATACAAACGACAAGGGATGAGTTTTTCCACATCATCATTTTCATATGTACGTAGTATAATTACTTCGAATACATAACACAATTAAAATGAGTGAATATTGATGAATTTTCTTCTGAAGGTGGCGTACTTGATATAAAGCGTTGCCTCTTCACTATTTGACAAACATTTTACCGTATATCATTATATATATAATAGCCGAAATCCATCTGTCTGTCTGTCTGTCTGCTGATAACGCTCGCTGAGGAAAAATAATTAAAAAACCGAACAGAACGAGTGGGGATTGAACCCAGGACCCCAAGCTCGGGAAGAACGTCCTTAGACTAATCTGCCATCGCCCTTAGCCAATTTAGTCCTTTTTTTTTTAAACATTACCTATACAAGGGATCGTAACTCGGCTTTACCTACATACCTACCTCCCTACATTACCTACATATAGATGACGCTATAAAAACTATTTTTTTTTTTTGTTATTATTAAATTATAATTATTATATATAGCGCGCTTTACGATATTTAAAATTCAGCGGGCGTTGATATTCAACGGGCTTACACTAGTAGTGAAATAACTTGGGAAATATACTCTCCGATAGTTTCCCATTACCTTCGGGAAGAAGGAACAGACAATGATTTGGTAGGTAGGAAAGATTTTTTTGGATTGTAACACATTTGTAGAAACGTCTCACAGCTAAGTTAGATATAAGTAAAAGCGCTCGCATACCTCAGCGGATTAATATTTGCCTAGTGAAGAGAACGCGCGAATATCGCACGTTTGATGTGGTGGGGAGTTGTATCGCATGTGTTGCGCTTCCTAAACCACTAGCGATTTCGTACGGGAATTCGTCACGAATCGCCGTACACTTTTTTTTCGACAATTCGCTCAATTTCGATATGACATTTGTGGAAAAGCTGATCGAAACCGCGAAGAAGTATCCCATCCTGTACGAGCTGTACTATTTGACTTGATAGGTTATGTCAGGGTGACAGAAACCAGACGATTCTATCAACAGTCATCCGATCCTCGATGACACACCGTTCTAAATAATTACATTCAGTATTTAACTAACCATTCATATAAATATGCGGCCAACGTAAGAGCTTCGTCCTCATTTGATGAGTCCGTGGCAGAATCGCGAGTGAAATACAAACGTTCCGAAAGCAAGGTGACAGATGGTAGATTCCGCCGGTAGCCGTGCGGAATATCGTGCCTGTGTGAGCGGTAAAATTGACCGACTTGTGAAATTCGTGCGATTTTCCCACATGAAATTCGCAGCGGTGTGCCTTAACCCGACTTTTTTCAACACATTTCATCCAAGATATGTGTGCAAATTACAAAAGCGACACCTGCAATACATAATTCGCAATGCAAATCTAAAAAAGCCTTGCGTTTCCACCGTTGAGTGTCGAATTGACTGAAGGCTCTCATACACAGCTGCGAAATCGCGTATGAAAACCTAGCGCGACAAACCTAGCGAATTTCGCCAGGTAAAGAGCAAAGAGTGCATGACATCAAAGTCGGCTTTAACCGCTAAATATTCGGGCATAACCACGTGGTTAAAACTTTAGTTTGCATTGAAACGGGCGTAGGGGGTGGCGGGGGCGTTTATATACGTCCATTATATATTTGTTAGCTGTTATAATAGATATATTACGTAAAGTAGTGCAAAAACAATTGATTATTAATAGAATTGAAAAAAATTCGCAATAAATAATGTTAGATGCGCGTGGGTGGCATTGAGGCTTCAATGGAATAACCGAATACGTGTCTACACCAAGAAGGATTTTCCGCGATTCGCGGACTTCGATGACGTTTGTGGAAAAGTTGATATGTTGTATGTAACTAACTCTGACTTGAGTCCATGTCAGAATCGTGAGTGAATAGTACAAACGTTCCGAAAGCGAGGTGACAGATGGTAGTTTGATAGGAAATTTTCTAGATTTTTCTAGCAAAATTAGCTAGGTTTTCATACGCAATTTCGCAGCTGTGTGTGATTTGTGAACTTTGATTTGTGAAATTCGTGCGATTTTCCTACATGAACTTCGCACGAAATTCGCAGCGGTTAATTAGGCTTTTTCAACACATTTCATCCAAGATATGTGTGCAAATTACAAAAGCGACTCCTGCAATACATAATTCGCAATGCAAATCTAAAAAAGCCTTGCATTCACCGGCAAGGTCTCAGAGGTGACGGATGGTAGTTTGATAGGAAATTTTCTAGATTTTTCTAGCGAAATTCGCTAGGTTTTCATACGCGATTTCGGAGCTGTGTGTGAGAGCCTTGACTTGTGAAATTCGTGCGATTTTCCTACATGAAATTCGCAGCGGTGTGCCTTAATCCGACTTGTTCAACACATTTCATCCAAGATATGTGTGCAAATTACAAAAGCGACACCTGCAATACACAATTCGCAATGCAAATCTAAAAAAGCCTTGCGTTTCGACCGTTGAGTGTCACGAATGGCGTCAAGTGTGCGCGCCACAGTATATCGCTATTCGCCCGTTGAGTGTCGAGTAAGGTTTCTGTGTCGAATGGCGCTGCAGTCGTGCCAAGTGTGCGCAGCACAAATCTCATATCGTATAAGGCATATTCTAACAGTAAACAGCCAATCAGGATTTCGGTAATATAATAATCTCGCCAATGAAGATATTTAATATCGAAAATCAATAGCAAATGGTGCATAGCAGCCATGTAAGATTTATGGGAAATATATGGTATGGTTTTTTATATATGGAACATTGCCCTGTCATCCCCCAGGACTGTGCGGAAAACAATCAAGGGACGTTTTACTACCCCGACGCGCGCCCCTGTTCGTGCAGAAGCCTAGGGGTTGAGAAACTCAAATACACACACCGGCTTTTACAAATCCAAGTCGAATATCTCTTTTGCGGTGATGTATTTATTCAAAAATGTTTCTCACTCGTTCGTTCGTTCGTTGTTTCTTTGAAGACTATTCCACACACCGAATGGATGGATGGATGGATACCTTTGGACCATCTGCTGATAACAATGTGTGCGCTTATCTATAAATTTTTCTCTTTATTCGCGCGTACGTATGTACATATGTATTGCTCTTTATTTTCACATCCAGTCGAAATTTTCGCGGCGTCTATTATTTGCTACGCACTTTTACATAATAATATGTGAATAGATATGTTTTTTTCCCTGCGTCGTATTTTGACTGTGAGGTTTGAACGCGCGCGCTTTGTGCCAATTCGACGAACGATAAGGGTTAAATGTAATTCATACGTTATGATGTGTTTACATCGGAGAGCGTTAACGCGAGCATCGATCCCCCCTATTATTATTATTATTATCATTGCGAAACTGTCGTCTATGGTCTATCGAATTGTTATGTTACAAATCAAAAATTACCATCTGTGGTAAAATTATACTAATCGGCTCGACATCAAATGCTCCTTTTCTCGTGTGTTTCAGCATATGTACTGATTTATTTTGAATGTAAGTGCACAATATTTGTCTAACGTGTTATAATATTGTATAACTAGTGTAAAATCGTTGAATATCAACGGAGCGTTCACATCACCCGTACTGAAAAATAATATTTAAATTTAATAGTTTTTATAGTTGTTGCATCTATGCAACAATGCACCATCTATGACAATGTAACAATTTAGCAGAGCGATTTATATGTTCAAAATAAAAGGGATCTGGTTTGGCTCATTGCGTAAGCGCTCTGTTCCGAATCAGCGGTACCGGGTTCAAATCCCACTCCTTCTGGTTTTTTTTTTAATTATTTACGTCGGCGAGCGCTATCAGCAGACAGACAGACAGACGGAATGGGGCTATTATATGTATAATGCTGCGTATACACTGATGAATCTTCTTCTGAAGGTGGCGTACTTGATATAAAGCGTTGCCTCTTCACTAATTGACAAAAATGTTACCGTCTATTATAGTGAAATAACTAGGGAAACGTACTCTCCAGTAGTTTCCCATTACCTTCGGGTAGAAGAAACAGACAATGGACGTCGCAGCGAATGTGAACCGAACGATCGCTTCGCTAGGTCTCGGAGCGATCGGAGCGATCGTTCACAGCGAATGTTTTTTTGTCGCTTTGCTGCTCCACAAAAACAATTTTTTTGTGTATGTATTTATTTATTTGAATTTTAAACACTCATATGGTCCTTACATAAACGTTTTTTAGTGTGACGTACAATCAAGATCAACGTGAATTGTGAATATGTATGCAGGTAAATTTTAAATGCAGTTATACGGCTGAAACTTGACTGAATTTGAAATAAAATTGTGCTTCTAAGTGTCATTTTTATGATATCAAACCTTGAAAGTATTCGCGCGCGCATATACATACATATGTACATATGAGTTAACCCATACTATATAGTATGTACATACATACATTTGTACCTATATGGATTCTCTAAGGTATGTAAGTTTTATAATGTTTACAATATTTACCCGGTAGATTATATATACGTAAAAATATATAAAATTCAACCCCTTATCATTTTTTCTGAATTTCATTGTATGTACGAAAGTTTCGAAAGTGAGTTAATTGTTTTATTGTTTGGGGATTTATTGCATTTTACTACCCCTTCTATTGTTAATAAGTACACTGCTCGCCAGATAGTATTTCCGTTCGAGGGTCGACATTCGGTCCATGTTCGGTCCAAAGATTTAAGTGTAACACCTACAACCGACCAAGCGAATCCTATCGTTCGCTTCAAATTTGCTCCGAATTCGGTTCGCGTTCGAGTCGGCGGTGTGTACCCACCATTATTGTGTGGACCGTTCCACACAATAACATCCGATGATATTTATAAACGTCCACACGATAGCAACTCTTCATCGTTCGCTGTTCGGTTCGTCGGTGTGTACGCAGCATAACGCTACTAACAACTGTATGTACACACTTCTACTACCACCATATAGAATTACATTACAAACACATCAAGCGCAATCAATGTTCCTTTCCTGCGTTTGCATTTGATGCAGCGTTGTATTTTTTACACTGCTTAGATAATTTATAATGTAGCATATCCACATTGACCGTACACTTTCTCCACAACGAAATTCAATTGAGGATTTCGGAGAACTATTTTGTATTCAAATTCTGTTTCAATGTCAACGAATGTTAGTAAAGCTTGTGGGGAAAAGTCGACAAACGAAATGGGACGGACTTTTAGATCCACCTTCACCGATGTCACTGTTGGTAAATTTGCATATACGCCAAACTCTGCACGTTAGCGATAGCACGCAAAAGCGAGGATTAAATTTCACATCGGCCCCAAATATCAATAAACTCGGATACAACTGAAAGACAAAGCCATTCAAAATTATTTTCACATTGACACATTGACGATGATTTGACACAACTGGGCTACCAGCTCAAGGTAGGGAAGGCCTTTTTTTTTTTTAATACGAGCAGTAGTTTTTCAAAGTAATATTTTTTTGTTCATTCAACTTCTGACACCAGTCCCCCACACACCAACTGGGGATGCATCTACTCACATATACCCAACCCCTAGTTCTATCCAATATACCTGTTTGGATACAGGCAGGGCCTAAGCCAATGCTTTTAGCGGATAAATACTCCGATTCCTATTCCAATATCCCGATCCCCTACAACACATACACACCCCCATACGATCGTACAGTGCTTTATAGCTCACGATGCGGTTAGCTAAACTGATATTCAGATGCAATCTGTTTCGCAACGGACGAAACAAGTTGGAGCATTTTTAACTGCGGAATCGATCGGTTATTATAATTGGAGTTAGGCGAAGGAGAGAGGCAGAGGTGGAATATTTAACGGTGTTTTGTCGAAGCAGTCGAAATTTCGCTTTCATTAGAAGCGAGAGCTTTCTCGAGTGGATCTCGCTTTTGAGTCATTGCAGTCAAATCGTCACGGCTCGGAAAGAAGGTGCGAAGATGTAATTGCTGGCAATAAAGTTAAGGGTTCGTAATTTTGTCGATAAAAATATGAAGGCGAAAAAAAAAAAGCCATCTACCTATCGTGTGTATACCATTGTCGTGTCCCCTCTGGAACGAGCTGGGGATGGGGAACGGTGAAGATGGATGAAAATTTATGGTTGGTACGTGCGAGGAGGCCACGGGGGTAGCTGCCGCTAAAAGACCAGGAATATGTTGTATCTAAAAAAAAAATATAAAATCGCAAACCCTCGACCGAAAAGTGACAAAGAAATACAGTTGCAAAAGTTTGAGAATTTCAGGTCAAATATGTTGTCGGCTTCGATCTGTCGTGAAACCGACTGCAATACACGGTAGACGTTATGAAATTTCCATTTGGATTATGTTGTTTTTGACATTTTCTCAATACATCAGAAATTTTATCATCTTCCAGTAAACAATGGATATTCATCATCGTCACCATTTTCCGCCGTTCACCATCCATCTGCCATCCATTCTAATCCTATGTGTCCATTCCTGTCTGTCTTTCACACATTCTTCTCAATTCATCAGACCATCGTTTCGGTGTACCTTGCTTTCTTTCACACCCTCGGATACCATGTATTTCTCGCGTCCATCTGCCATCCATTCTTCTCGCTATGTGTTATACCGTTTCGCTATATCTGCCACTTCTTTACCCATGTATTCCTCTTTACGATTGCTTCTCGTTATACCGAGCGTTCTTGAATTTAACATCCGTAACATTCTTGAATTTAGCATACGTCATAACTGGCAGTACGCATTGGTCGTATGCCTTATTTTTTAAGTAACAGTAGGTGAATATGACTGGTTGAATGGAGATTATCTCTGCAATATTATCACAATCTGTTTAATTTTTAATATATTTCCCTTCCCAGAATATTTTCAATATTACCTACTCTTCAATCTTTAATCTTACCTATGTTTCTATTTTTAGTTAATCACTTCTCCAGTTTGTTTTTTCTATTTAAATTTCACTGTCTTAAGTTTGTGCGGATGGTCCATCCAATCTTAAGTATGTTAGTTACAAGAAATGCTCTGGTACGTGACGGATAGCGCCGGGTGATTTTACATACATACATACATAGATGCAATATATTCAAGATAACCCAGATAGCTTGAATGCGACCGCTCTGCCAAGTGCACGGCGAAGAAGCTAAAGTTAGATTGAATCGTTTTAAGTTAGATTAGGTCATTTTAGGTTAGGTTAGTTTGAAAATAGTACATACATAAATGTTAAACAACAACGAATCGAGATATATTCAAATTTGTTTTGTGTCAATCAATCTATCTTATTATTATAATATGCACGTATCAATATTCATACAATCACTTTGTAATAATCGATTGTTTTGTTTAGCGATTTTACGCATACAAAAGTATGACTGAATTAATCTTATCGACACTTTGATATTGATTTATTGCGCTTGTACTTTTGATAACAATGTAATTTTGCCGCGGTACACCACAATTTCGCGTACCACTTTCTATTTTACCGAGAATACACTAATTCTCCAAATATGTATGTACTACAGATACCCACTCGTCATTGTACCTACGATGATTTCATAACAGAATTTTTTGTCTGTCGTAAAAACTTTATTATTCACCTGCAACGGAAAATAAAAATACATACATACATACATATGTACATAAAAAAAACAAATTAAATATGCAAAATTCGTCATGACATGTCGCACAGTTGTATAGCTAGTCAGCAAAAGGTTACAAACGATGACATTTGGCCGTGAGATGTTTTATCGGATGTCGACTCGTAAGTTATTCACCTTTTAATATTGTCCGATATCTAATAATAATCGATAAGGCATATCTGATATGTTCATGAAAAATGCCTATCTGCGTACTAGCGATGTCATAAAACGCATAATCGATTGTTTTAATCGAGCATAGAAAGCGAATCGATGTATATGTATGTATGTATATGTAGAGTGGAGTTCACCATCAGCAACCACAAGTTGTGCTTTAATGTGCCTTATTTAGCTATGTCCATTTCTAAGCCCCGCTTCTAGTAAGTTAGCGGTGTCTAGAATCTAGAGTTTTGTGGTTACTGATGGTGAACACTGTCATACAGTATTGTGTCTCATACAACCAAGTTATCCCACATTCACACAGCCATTCGTATTCTTTGGTTTTGACACGCGCCACGCCACATCTATCAAAACTAGGCTTACTATATTATTTTTTTCCTCAAACCGGGACACTTGGATTTTATTCGTATAATTTTTTCGTATAATTTATTATTTTGTACAATTTTTTTAAATATTACTTGTTTTTTTGAGCAAAGCGCACCGCAGGCGAAATATTTTCAACATAAGAACGTTTTGCATCTAAATTCCCCCAAAAGATTTAGTTTTTAAGTGTGTATAAATTTAATTATTTATTAATCAATAAAGATGAGCGAGTAGGGATTAATCAGAATTTAAGGATTTCATAAGATTTGTACAAAATTTTGTTCTAAAACACAGCATATCGTTTGTAAAATTTGCCGAATTTAGTAAAAAAAACAAAAACAAGACTAAACTAACTCGGAAACTCTCAATAATCTCTGTTGAGCTGACGAAATTGTTGATCAGGTAGTGCATAATTGGTAGTTGGCATCAGCGTAATCAGGTAGTACACTACCTGATCATCAATTTTGTCAGCAACCTACCCTCTCCGCAAAAATCATAAAGGCCCTCACAAGCCGTCAAGTTTTCGTCCTCTATCACCGTTGATTCGCACCATTGCGAATTATATCGGTGCGAATGGGACGACGATAGGAGCGTCAGTTTGACGCAGCGAAACCGCCAAGGTGTTTTGTAAGGTGCGCTTTACATATATAACGCATGCGCACAATTTTCCAAATAATGAAACGACAAATAGGGACAAAAGGGGCAAACCGGGACGAAAAAAATGACAAACCGGGACAAAACGACAAACCGGTACAATCCCAGTCAAATCGGAACGTATGCAGTGGCGGCACGCGTCGAACGCCAAACCGTGCCTCCACCTCACTTCCGCACTCAACTACATAACAAATCGCAACCAAAATAACAAATTTCGCTTATAGGAACATGCAAAGTCGAATGATTCGTGTGTTGACACGTGTAATTAGCGGCATCTCGGTCAGCACGACCCTGACCATCAATCGACCCTGGTTTAATAAACAACAGACACTTCGAATGAATCGCCGTAAATGCATCGAAATTTTTGATTCTACATAATTTCGTACAACCACTCTTCAGATTGTTCCAAATACAAAATGCTTTCGGGCGCACATATTCTAACGACACGCGATGCGGTCGAATGAATTTATAATACGTTGTGTGTCGTGTTGAACGGACCACTGTGCGCCACTTGAACACTGTGCGTCTCCCTCTCGCACCGTACGATTAGAGGGAGACGACTATACGTTTCAGGCCTGTCTCGAAGCGGTACATTCCCAGGTACGGTATTGGCCTTATCTCGTTGATATGTAGTAATGCGCCCATTTAACACAATGGATTCGGTCGAGTATCAAAATATTTCTGATTGTTTTCGACTTCAGCGCTCGCTCGTTTGTAAAGCTTGCATTATTTAAGTAAGTGTATTTCAATATGTTTCAAGTAATTCTTATTGTGAAGGTGGTGCGCTTGAGATTGAGCGTTGCGTTAACTAGTGAAAGATATTCTCCAGTGGTGAAATTATTTCCTTTCTGGAAGGCAGGAAGGCGGAGAACGTAACAATGATTTGATGAACAGGAATTAATTTTTAATGTCAATTTTGTAGAACCGTCTCGCAAATTAATTAAACACATCGTAGACGTGGATTTAGTTAATATCCATATCTTGCCAATGACGACATTTAGGGTCGAAAACCTTTCGACATGCGTGGATCGAACCCCGAACCACTCAAAAGAATAACGCTCGAACGTGTCTAACCACTGAGCTATAGCCTTTTATAATTAAATTAATCTTATGAGAAATTCCACCAAGTGTGTACATACTTATACAAATCGAAACAGGGTTAGAATTTGGTCGAATTGTTTTAGGGATTTATAGCATCCAGTGCACACTGCGAAACATGAAAAGATGTATGCTCGGTATAACAAGAAGAGGCTGTAATAGGAATACATGGGTAAGAAGCATGACCAAAGTGGTAGATATAGAGGAATGTGTTAAAAGTTAAAATAATAATTTTGGAAATTATTGATAAAGATAATTATAGGTTTTTTTTATTGAAGTTTTTAAAAAATAAATTTATTATTGATATACAAAATCAATGTTTTTTAGTTAAACTATAAAAACTAATGAAAATAGAAGCCGCTGTCGCCATTATTCAATCTTAAAGTGGACATATGTACATATAGCGAGAAGAATGGATGGACGCGATAAATACTGGAATGGTATCCGTGAGGATGTGAAAGAAAGCAATGTAGACCGAGTGAACGATGGGCTGATGAATTGAGAACGAATGTGTGGAGTCAGGTGTATGCTTGTTCAAGTTGCTCAAGACAGACATGAATGGAAGAGGATTGAAGAGGCCTTCATCCAGCAGTGGAAGGTGAACGGCTGAACATTATGATGTTGATGATAGCTTTTCCGCCGCGTTGATCAGCTGATTGTGTCTTTTATTTAATTTTTAAGACCTTGATTTGCGATTTGATTGAATGAATTCGATAGTCTGTCTCTGGAAATGACATTTAAACGGAAACTGCGAATGGTGAAAATTGACACTCGTAGTAAAACAGAACATGGGTTTTTAAAAGTATTGTAAGATTTATCAGGAACTAGTGGGAGATTTTCATTTTATAATTCAACTAATGTCCAGCCCGTTGAATATCAGCGGACGTGTTGATATTCAAAGCAATTTAGCAAAGTCGGTAACCTACTAAGGATTAATATTTTCAAATTATAGCAGGCCTCACATTACCGGTGTTGGGTGTACGCGTTAGCGCTAACTCACCCAACCTGGTGATAACGGATTCAAATCCCACTCGCGACGTTCGTGTTTATTCAAATTAATTTGAATTTCAGCCTTTACCAAGGCGAGCGTTATCGGCAGACGGACAGACAGACAGACGGAGTTATATGTACATATATGTATAAAAGAAGGCATACGACCAATGCGTACTGCCAGTTATGACGTATGGGTGTGAAACTTGGACGCTAAATTCAAGAATGCTACGAAAGATCCAGTGCACACAGAGAAGCATGGAAAGATGTATGCTTGGCATAACAAGAAGAGATCGCAAAATAAATACACGGGTAAGAAGTATGACCAAAGTGGCAGATATAGCAGTACGGGTAAAAAAGTTGAAGTGGCAATGGGCTGGACACATAGCGAGAAGAATGGATGGCACATGGACGCAAGAAGTACTGGAATGGTATCCGAGAGGATGTGAAAGAAAGCAAGGCAGACCGAGTAGAAGATGGGCTGATGAATTGAGAAGAATGTGTGGAGTCAAGTGGATGCAGATTGCCCAAGACAGACAAGAATGGAAGAGGATTGGAGAGGCCGTCATCCAGCAGTGAATGGTGAACGGCTGAAAATGATGATGATGAACAATTTAGCAGAGTCGGGAACCTACTAACGATTAATATTTTCAAATTATAGCAGGCCTCACATCACCGGTGTTGGGTGAACGCGTTAGCGTTAACTCACCCAACCTGGTGATCACGGGTTCAAATCCCACTCGCGACGTTCATGTTTATTCAAATTAATTTGAATTTCAGCCTTTACCGAGGCGAGCGTTATCGGCAGACGGACAGACAGACAGACGGAGTTATATGTACACATATATACTATTTTGAAAGCGTTGAAAATGGTGGAATTTAAAGTTTCGCGGTTCGATCCCCGTACGTTGAAAGGTTTTCGACCTTAAAATATTGTCATTGGCAAGGTATTATTACTAAATACAGATCGGCAGTTTTCATGTTAGAATTTGTCAGTTTATCTACGTACATAACTTGGACGGTTCCACAAAATTGGCAAAACCATCTAATCCTTCCTTTCGACTGCAGAAGGCAATGCTTTTCACCACTGAAGAGTGTATTTACCTATGTAGTTGCTTCACTACGACAGACAGTAAAATAGTGAATAGGCAACGTTTGATATACATACATACAAAGTACGCCACCTTTAGAAGAATAATACTCGAAATTTTAATTGGCTATTATATATATATATATATATATATATATATATATAATTACAAGTACGCCATAGAAAAGAACATCATTCATTTTTAAAATAACCGTATCGATTTTTACGTAGCAAGTGAGAGCGGCGAGCTCACGAAATCGCGTCAATTCCAATTCACAGTGTATAATTAAAATAATGAGCGGGCATCAAGAGCCGCGTGTAATTCGACAAATGTTTATAAACACAAACATTTTATAACGTTTCGACCCCCCCCTAATTTTGATTTATTAGTTATTTTTATATTTTTTTACGACGTTCGCAAAATGGTCTGAAGTTGAATAGACTTTTATTATTAGTGAACCCTCGGTTTGACTACTAGTATCGGCGCCCCTTGGTCGATCGCCGCCCCGGGGCGATGGCCTTACGGTTCACCCCTCGGATGATGTGTCTAGTTTTCAACGCCCGCCGACAATGCAGTATGAAATAAATTTCACACGTGTACTACGAGTAGCATCGGTAATATCAGGTCGTGTACACAGTACACACACGTGTACAGAGAAAAATTAACCGTTTGTGTCGATAGTGGAATAACTCCAATGTGAACAAAAAATTGTGTCAAGCCGCGTACTCATTAGCGAACGGCGCGTGTACTGCAACGTGTAATGTAAAATGTAGACGAATCGAAGGCGAACCGAATGCGAAGCGAACGTAAGGATTCGCTTCGTTGGTCGTAGGTCCACACCTAAACATTCGCAACGAATAGCGACCCTCGAACGGAAATACAATAGGCAGAATTAACAAAAGAAGATCTTTAACAATATAACCCAACCAACAAAAAAATACTCTGTTTGCAGTTGCTCCAAGATCGCTCTTAGGGTGATATTACACTGAGCAACCAAACGGAACACCAGATATTTTTTTGAACCTCGACGACCAGATAGATATACAGGTTCCAATGCTACGTATTACATGATGCGATTCTCAGTTGCATAAAATTTTCTTGGAAGTCAATGTTCGACGAAAATAACCTTCACCAAAAACCCTTTTCTGACCTTTTTTTTGCATCGTCGTACTCAATTGTCAACGCAACGCAACTGTTTCGAAAACAATGAAATTCATAAAGAAATATGAGAGGTTGAATTTTATATATTTTCTACGTCTACATAGAGTACCTAGTTTTCGTATAGCTTCCTAGACCTATTTTTTTGTATGAAGATTATGAGATGAGCAGTTAGCTTGGTGAGTGAAAAGTGGTGCAATGTAATAAGATGCTCGCCACCGCCAAAAAAAAATGTGGTGCTGGTGTGGTTGCTCAGCGTAATATCGCTCTTGGAGCGGTAAAGTCAAAAGGATCCCTTATTTTCTTGTGCATTGCGTCTTTGTTCGTGGCGACTTGACGAGCAGTTGTACTTATCAACAATATGTAGTAGTGGTAGTAATAGTAGTATATCGCAATAAATCATCAAACAATAAAACAATCAACTCACTTTCGAAACTTTCGTACATACAATGAAATTCAGAAAAAATGATGAGGGGTGATATGTATATGTACCTATGTACATATACATATGTATGTACATACATATTATATAATATAGGTTCACTTGTATGTACATATGTATGTATGTGCGCACGCGAATACTTTCAAGGCTTGATATCATAAAAATGACACTTGGGAGCACAATTTTATTTCAAATTCAGTCAAGTATATCTGCATTTAAAATTTACCTGGATACATATTCACAATGCATGTTGATCTTGATTGTGCGTCACACTAAAAACGTTTATGTGAGGGGAATAAGAGTGTTTAAAATTCAAATAAATTAATACATACACAAAAAAATTCGCTGTGAACGATCGCTCCGATCGCTCCGAGACCTAGCGAAGCGATCGTTCGGTTCGCATTCGCTGCGACGTCCAAATAGCCCGAATTCGCTTTCGCTTCAGCTTCGGTTCGCCTTCGATTCGTCGGTGTGTATGCACCATAATGCACGTTTGATGCACGCTAATGTGGACGCCGTGTACAAACGTGCCGCGCAACCGCTGCGAACGACCAGCAACGAAAAACCGACACCGAGTGGATCGCCACGAACGTTGAAGAGCGCGCGCGCACGCGTACACATTTACAAACTTTGTTGCATTACACGCGCGGTTCGCTAATGAGGACGCGGCTTTAAAATGCGAACGGCCGTGTGCTTATGCGGGGTTTGCATGTATTTGGTCAGTATTTTAAATAAATTGTTACTATGTACAAAGTTTTGCTTTGGGTTCCATGTATGTTTATCTAAGTGGCGTTTTGCCCCTAAAATGATACACATTATTTTGATATTAAGGTTTCGGATGGAATTTATTTTAAATTAATGCAAAATTGCGAAATCCGATCGCAGAAATGTTTCGACTTTTGTATTAATTTGATTTCGCGCTCGACGAGACGAGATTTCTCGCATTTCTCGCCGAATTGGCGATGCGAGACTGGGATGGGGTGGGCTAGAAATTTTGTCGCCTCGTTTCGAAGGGCCTATTGACGGCTTTTAAAACTCTATTTTTAAACGGTATCGCGGCTGAAAATCGTCCCAATTTTACGTTCAATTAAAGGTTTAAAAATAGTGCGAAAGCTGAGGCCGCTTTAGATTTTTTCCGGCTTCGACGATTTTAAAAATAAACTATTCGTCGACGGACGAAAGCGATTCAGAACGCTCGATGAGTAAACTCATTTGTCAATCATAATATAACTATAAATAATACAAATGCTTAAAAAATAAGGCATACGACCAATGCGTACTGCCAGCTATGACGTACGGATGTGAAACGTGGATGCTAAATTCAACAATGCGTAAGATCCAGTGCACACAGAGAAGCATGGAAAGATGTGTGCTTGGTATAACAAGGAATACATGGATAAGAAGTATAACCAAAGTGGCAGATATATGTAGCATTGGACTGGACACATAGCGAGAAGAATGGATGGCAGATGGACGCGAGAAATACTGGAATAGTATCCGAGAGGATGTGAAAGAAAGCAAGGTAGACCGAGTGGAAGATGAGTTGAGGAATGGGTGCAGATTGCTCAAGACAGACAAGAATGGAAGAAGATTAGACAGGTCTTCATCCAGTAGTAGATGGTGAACTGCTGAAAATGATGAAATCGATAATGTACCATAGTGCTTACGACCAATTCCAGTACGCATGGATGTGAAACGTGGAATTCAAGAATGTTACTGAATTTTGCACGCAAAGCGTAGTCAAAGTAGATAATCATATTGTAGAGACAGTTGATAGTTATTTATACCTAGGACAATTGATAAATATGACCGGATGTAAAGAAAAATAAATAAAAAGAAAAATGAAACTAGGATGTGCTTTTGGAAGAATGAACATTCCGCTGAAATGAACATGAAATACAACATTCCGCTATGCTTAAAAAAGAGGGCATACAACCAATGCGTACTGCCAGTTATGACGTATGGATGTGAAACTCAGTACACACACAGAGAAGCATGGAAAGATGTATGCTTGGTATAACGAGAAGAGATTGCTCAAGACAGTCAGCAATGGAAGAGAATTGGAGATGATGATGATGAATATAATTATTATAAATACAAAACATTGAAAATAAAAAGTAATTTGAATACCTATGCATTTAATGTATAAAAAATATATTACTTGAATGAAAGAGATTGAATCAAATAATTTGAATTTTAATATATGTACATACATATATGCAAATACATTTCAATGTTTGAGTCACATAAAAAGTATGTACGTATGTATAAACAAAATGAAAACTTATAAGAAACTGTATGATTTCTGTTTCTAAACTTTCCTACAATAATATTTACCGTCTCTTTGAATCCGTTTGATACGTAAAATTTGGCGTAAAGCAAAAAAAAAACATATCAATTATAACGACAAAGTAAACAAGCCTCTTTTTTAATAAATATTTGTCGTTATGTCTATATAAATATTGGTATTATATCTATATATGTATGTAATTACGATATATTTCTACTATTCTCAAGAATCGTGGAATATCTTTGGAGTTTCCTTGTAGCTAAAATTTTGACGAAAATACCTATACAAAATAATCGAATTGTGTGGAGAGTTTTTAATGTACAATATAAGTTCATCAAAATTCTACAACGCACTTTAGAATCGTAAATTGAATTAAATAGAGCTTTATAATGTCATCAAAATGTGACACAATCAATTACGTACAAATTTCGCAAGTGTTTGTGAATAAAGTACACGAAGGAATATGAAAATTTGATTAGTACTTTTGTTACATAATTTGGTGTAAATTTATTTTTTTTAATTATTTTTTTGCGTTGACACACATACAGATTTAAATACCTTCATACATTTTGTTATCATTTTTATTTTCGGAATACTGAATCATTCTATCGTTTCAACGATCAACTGTGAATATTTTTTCACAACAAAACGTACGTTCATTCATGTTTTATAATATGTGTCACGAATAATTTAACACTCATCGATTTACAATGCATTTTCTATTCGAAGACGATTGCTAATGTGCAACACCAGAGTGAACCGGTTCGTCTTGCGGTAGCGATTTCAACAAATAAAACGGCACATATCTGTGTAATAATTATTTATCGTCGAATTATTATATTATAAATAGACACCGACGATTTTTTTTATGCGATCGAATGTGATAGTTTCGATGAGCTATACGTTGAATTAATTATTTTTGAACTTCAACCGTATTTCTCGGGTGCGTTAAACTTGGTTAAAGCGTCCCGTTACATTCATACTGGTCATTTCGATTGAAATCAACGTATTTTTTTGCCGTTACGAGTCCTATTAAGAACATGCAACTCTGTTCAACAACAGACGATCTTTCGAAATTGGATGAGTTTTCATTTTGATGTTCAATTTTCAAAATGAAAAATTCGCACCGCGAAATTCACAGGCCCTAAATTAATGATAATTAGGGACAGGCTTGTAATTGAATGAATTAAGCCACCCTCTTCGTTATTAAAATCTCCAAATCGTCAAGCGCCGGGGAATGCACGCAAAACGAATTTATAAATTATTTCAGTTGTATAGTAGGCGTCAAATTTAATGGCTAAGACTTAATTAATAATGATTAAGAATATATATCCCCTTTCGATTCTCATAAGAGGATACATTGAAATCGCATCAACTTGCCATTCGTTTCTTTTGAATTATTTGCCTTTTTCACAATTGTATGTAGCAGTTTTTTTTTATATATTTTTACGAAATTGAATGTATTTTACACATTTTAAAATATATTTAGATTATTTATAGAACTAAATTTGAATACGAAGCGCATTCAAAAATAGGTCATAAAAATTCGATCATTTTTGTCGTAGGTACATGGAATAGCGTCAAACTAAAAAAAAAATTAGGTCATTTTCCAAGAGAAGTACCACTTCCGGTTGACGAAAAATTTTGAAAGCCTTATGGATTGTAATGGCCGGCAAAAAACATATAAATATGAAGTTTCAGTGTAATAGAATAAACCGTTTTTGAGTTATTGGCAATTCTACTCACATATACACAGCCATACAGACACATTTTTCAGAAATCATGAAAACGTAATCAGGGGATGATACCTGGTGCAAATCAGTCAAAAACTCAAGGTCGAATTTTTGCACGATCACAATACTTTATCCAATTAGGACACGGGTTCCCAACCTTTGGTTCGCGACGACAAATGGGGTCGCGAAGGGTTTTCTGTGGGGTCACCAACTAAAGCAGTAAAAAAAAAAAAATATTGACTATAATGCAATTTTCTGTCAGTTGTGACGTATGGATGTGAAACGTGAATGCTAAATTCAAGAATGCTACGTAAAATCCAGTGCACACAGTGAAGCATGGCAAGATGTATGCTTGGTATAACAAGAAGAGATCGTAAGAGGAATACATGGGTGAGAAGTATAACCAAAGTGGTAGATATAGCAGAACGTGTGAAAAAGTTGAAGTGGCAATGGATGCGAGAAATACTGGAATGGTATCCGAGAGGATGTGAAAGAAAGCAAGGCAGACCGACAGGAATGGAAGAGGATTGGAGAGGCCTTCATCCAGCAGTGGATGATGAACGGCTGAAAATGATGATGAATGCAATTTTCATTTTTAATCAGTGTCTTGATGTTTGAATAATATTTTTTGCCTTTTTCAAATATTTTGGGGTCTCGGGTTACTTGGCTTTTTTAAAAAGGGGTCGCCACTCGAAAAAGGTTGGGAACCTGTGAATTAGGATAATGTAAAAATTCATGTAACTAGACCTAAATCTTAAGATGTAAATCTTAATTATTATTTGTCAACATGTAAAATAGTTTAATTATATTATCAAATACTATATATGTACATACTCGTATGTATGTACATAGGTATAAAGATCACCATATAGAATTGTAAAAGAGCAAAAAAAATTGAACAAATCACAAATTGAAATCGAAGTGTTGCGATTTCACAGGCCGATATTGTGAATGTTAAAAATGTATATTTTTTTTTTTTAAAGTCTGACCTTTACGATTGACGTAAACTTTACTGTATCGATACAGAGTCGTTCACATGCTAGTTTTGAAAATATCCTAGAACTCACTGCAATTGTGCGTTTTCAAGCGGCTAATTAACTTGTTAAGTATTTTCAAAAGGGGAAACTGAAATTGTACAAGTTTGCATAAATTACACGTGCACGTATACATTATTTACGTGTGTGTGTGTGTGTGTATTTGAACTGTGTCGATACAAGTCAATGTCAATATATATTATTCTGTCGTTTTAGTTTTTTTTTTGCGGTAATTTATTTATACACATATGTATATGTTTTGTTTTTATTTTTCTTACGTGTATGTATGTGTCCGTAACCGGTTCTTCAGATAAGTAAAATTAAAACAATAAACCCGAATTTTAACTCCAATTCTCGCCGTAATAACTTCACCAAAAGTCGGAAAACTTTGTCAGGTTATAATTTTCTTTCCCCCCACCTCCTACTAGCTCCCTCAAAAACCGAAAATCTTCGTTGAAATTGTGCCACAAAGCAATCCGAATTGGAATAAAATAAATTAATAAATAATCATAATTTACTATGCATATTTTTGACTTTGAACAATCACGCCGCGTATTCCTCGCAGAGAAAGTATTTCTGATCTGATAAGAACGAATATTGTTATTTTGACCAGTTAAAAGTCGACCACTGACCTCAAATATTATTCCAGTATTTGAAAATTTCACTTATTTCAACGTATTTAAATTTGTTTGGTTAAAAAACCTATAATCTGTCAGTATGTGTGTCAACTCTAAAATTATTTTTTAAAGCCGTAATAATCCAAATTTTTTTCTGAAGTACTTTTTGAATGAAGGGCAACATTTCATTAAATTTTACAATCCAAAAGCATAAACCAAATTTTTACTTTACTGCATAAACCAAAACAGTACCACCAATATATAATTTGTGATTAGATTCCTTTTTCAAAATATTTTGGTAAATGGCCTTTCTTTTAGTGGCCTCGTAGTTTGTAGAATCAATATACGTATTATCTGACTAATATATTATTTTCTAGGTCTCACTCTTCCTTTCTTTATATGATGTTGGTTAAAAATTCATCATAGTGCAAAACATGGTCAATAAAAATTCCTCTTCTTTATTTATTTATATAATATAGTAGCTTAAGCTAATTAATTATAATCCTTAACTAAGCATCTGTACAAAGATGTTTTTTTAAGACTGCCAAGAATAGTTTTGGAACTTCTAATTCCATCCGACAGTCTATTATACTCCAAAACACCTCTGTACTCATTTTTTTATAATTAAATTATTTTTATTCCTTAAATTATATTCACATACATCCATTCCTCTCACAATAAATTTACTAAAATATGATGGTAACATATTATTATCTAACTTAAATAATAAATACGAACATACAAATTCTCAAAGTATCATTTACATTCAACCAATTTAATTCAATCATCATCTTTTTTATACTATCCGCATTTAAAATACATCTCATACCTCTATTTTGTAATATTTGTAATCTATCTCTAGTCGACTTATCTAACATATTTAATTCTAATTAATTCTTGTCTAAATGCTTCTAATTATTTTCCTTTTTTTCATTTATTTGTACTAGTATATCATCGTTCCTTCTCCTTTCTGTCCTGCTTTTTAATATTAGAGCTGATTTTGCTACTTAGTAATTTGACACACACGCATTTTATGCTTATGGCTGCATACACATACGAACATTTTCTTTTTTTTGGACGAGTTATAAGCTCGCTATTTTACCGATTTAAAATTCAGCACACTTCCGATTAACCCTTTTAAACGAAAACAAAAAATAGTGTGGCCAGAACACTATCCCAATAAACATGTTTCAATAGGAAACACTCAATATAAAATAGTATTAACAGTGGGAAAAAATCCCAAGTGAAAATACGCACTTTTGACTTATGATTTGAACTGGACGACTATTTAGAAAGATCTGAAAGCTGAAAAGTACTACAAATGAAATATAAAATGCCCGACTATAGATTCCAATATTCATTTTGAACAAGAAGTTGACAGATTTTGAGACATTGAACGAACAACACCAAGAAATAAAAAAATCGCGTGGTTTAAAAAACACATATGTATGTATATCTCCGCATCTCAAGCCAATCAACATTTTTTATTACCAGATTCGTATTCACCGGGCATAGATCTATAAGAAAAGTCATATCTCGTCTCTGAAGCAAAAAAAAAGTCGTCATTTGTCGAACAGTGTAATTCATCATCATTTTCAGCCGTTCACCATCCACTGCTGGATGAAGGCCTCTCCCATCCTCTTCCATTCTTGTCTGTCTTGGGCAATCTGCATCCACTTGACTCCACACATTCTTCTCAATTCATCAGCCCATCATCCACTTTGTCTACCTTGCTTTCTTTCACATCCTCTCGGATACCATTCCAGTACTTCTCGCGTCCATCTGCCATCCATTCCTCTTGCTATGTGTCCAGCCCATTGCCACTTCAACTTTTTCACCCTTACTGCTATATCTGCCACTTTGGTCATACTTCTTACCCATGCATTTCTTTTGCGATCTCTTCTTGTTATGCGTGCACTGGATCTTTCGTAGCATTCTTGAATTTAGCGTCCAAGTTTCACACCCATTATCCAGGACCCCAGGCTCGAGAAATCGCACTAATGCTATTCGCTATCGCCCTTGGTCAATTTAGTCTTTTTTTTTTAAACATTACCTATACAAGGGATCGTGACTGCTTTACCTACAAAAGGGATCGTGACTACATAGATGACGCTATAAAAACTATTATTTTTTTTTTTTTTTTTGATTTTCACAAAATCACTTACAAAATTATTATACCTATATATGTATAATAATTAATAATTATAATATAAATAGTAAAGTAAAAAAAAAATTGATACTATCGATACTACGGGATTGCTATAATACATAGATGACGCTATAAAAACTATTATTTTTTTTGTCACTTACAACCGTGCGATCAATTAGTGGGATCTCTATTAAAAAAGCGCTTTACATAATTTAAAATTCAGCGAGCGTTGATATTCAACGGGCTTACACTAGTTATATATATAATAGCCGAAATCCGTCTGTCTGTCTGTCTGTCTGTCTGCTGATAACGCTCGCTGAGGAAAAAAAAATAAAAAAACCAGAAAGAGTGGGGGATCGAACCCAGGACCCCAGGCTCGAGAGAACTCGCACTAATGCTATTCGCTATCGCCCTTGGTCAATTTAGTCTTTTTTTTTTTAAACATTACCTCTACAAGGGATCGTGACTGCTTTACCTGCAAAAGGGATCGTGACTACAAAGATGACGCTATAAAAACTATTATTTTTTTTGTCACTTACAACCGTGCGATCAATTATTTAGTGGGGATCTCTATTAAAAAAGCGCTTTACGTAATTTAAAATTCAGCGGGCGTTGATATTCAACGGGCTTACACTAGTACGTCATAAATGGCAGTACGCATTGGTCGTATGCCTTCTTTTTTAAGCATAGCGGAATGTTGGATTTAAAAACTATGTTCATTCTTCCAAAAGCACTCCATCCTAGTGTTAATTAATACAAAATAAATTACACCTCAATACTAAATTCAGACCGTCAAATAGACTGTTCAAAATTAAACATTAAATCATTTTATACGAGCAACGAATTCATAGGGTAAAAGTAAACGTTGCAAACGGCGAAACAACTAACCTTCATGGAACAATATCCGCTTATGGCGCGCGCGTACAGAAAACGTCTTCCTATTATGTACTATTATTGTACATATGTCCGTGTGATCGTGTCCATCATTTCAAACGTATAATCAAATCAACGAGACAAACACAGAACAATTTGTTCGAAATTTTTTGAGAAAGCGAAATAAGTTTTTACGCAAGTATGCGATTGCGACGTGTGTTCGACGAGCATTGTCCAAGTGTCACAACTGTTCGCCGAGCATGTAATATTACATATAATATAATCGATGCCACCTTCGCACTTGTGGCGAACCAAATCAGCTGGTTTTGATATGGCAACCGAGCAAAAACAAGACCAGTGACGTTTCTCTGGCAAATAATAAACAGTCGTAAGCAGTTTGTTGAGAAGCAACAAGGTCGACTTGACAGAAGGTGAACCGCCGCGGAACAAAAACTCAACTGACGACAATTATTATTCATCATTTACATTTGTTGTACCGAAACTGTTGAAATTAATTTAACGCAATAGTACAAAATCATCATTCGATGCAAATTCCATTTTTTTTTACGTTCAAAACGAGTAAAATCGAGAAGCGTCCGTTTGCTTCGTTGGTTCACCGTGTCTTCGATTCGCTCGAAAGTCGTTTACAGTTAACCCGAACGCGGATATACGTAGCTCAATGAAAACTGTACGACGTTCAATGAATATAATCCACGTCCAGTGTTTTCCAAACGTTTGACGACTCGGTACAATCAACAAGTGGGGTATATTGCCTAAAACAAATATAGACACACCTAACCTAATTTTGGACTGCGTATATCTTCTTACAATTAATTATATAGCGTTATAATAATAAACATTGTCATAGTTCAAGGTAATTTTTAAAATAAACGTAAATCGATAATGTATAGTGCTTGCGACCGATGCGTACTGCCAGTTATGACGTATGGATGTGAAACGTGGAATTCAAGAATGTTATGTGCGCACAGCATGGAAATATGTGCTTGGTATAGATCGTAAGAGGGATACATGGGTAAGAAGCATGAGCAAAGTGGCAGATATAGCAGAACGTGTAAAAAAAAGTTGAAGTGGACACATAGCGAGAAGAATGGAACTCGAGAAGGCATACGACTAATGTGTACTGCCAGTTATGACGTATGGTTGTGAAACGTGGAATTCAAGAATGTTATGTAAGACCCAGCGCGCACAGCATGGAAATATGTGTTTGGTATAGCGAGAAGAGATCGTAAGAGGAATACATGGGTAAGAAGCATGAGCAAAGTGGCAGATATAGCAGAACGTGTAAAAAAAGTGGACACATGGCGAGAAGAATGAAACTCGAGAAGGCATACGACTAATGTGTACTGCCGGTTATGACGTATGGATGTGAAACGTGGATGCTAAATTCAAGAATGTTAGTGCACACAGAGGAGCATGTAAAGATGTATGTTCGGTATAACGAGAAGAGATCGTAAGTGGAATACATGGGTAAGAAGCATGACCAAAGTGCTAGATATAGTCGATCGTGTGGAAAGTGGAAGTGGCAGTAGACTGTACAGGTGGGCGCGAGAAATATTTGAATGTTATCCGAGAGGATGTGAAAGAAAGTATGGAGTGGACGATGGGCTGATGAATCGCGAAGAATGTGTGGAGTCAAGTGGATGCAAATTGATTGAGGCCTTCATCCAGCATTTGGATGATTTTGATTGTATTGTATCTAATACTGAAATAGTATAATACTGGTCGTGTTAATCAGTGTCTTAAATTAAAATAGGGAAAAGAAAAGAATTAGAGATGGGAACGATTAAAATAAGGAGGGAATATAAAAGCTAAATAATCAAGAAATTAAATCAAATGGGAATGAGAAAAGGAATACAATTGGAACCATCGTAAAAGAAATGAAAACAGTAGGATTAAATCATTCCGTATGTTTATTTATTTATTTAAAAAATATATGTACATACATACAGTTTTTAATTTTTCAGTTATTTATATTTTATATTCAAAAACTTGTCGATATGATTTTTAAGCAGATTTATATTTTCTGACAATTTTGTTAGATTTGTCTTTTAGGAGTCCCAGAGTTATGACCTCTGAGATGTCGTTTTTAATTCCAAATTTGCTTTCAAACCTTTTGTTTTTCACGTGTAGACACATAATTCCCTGACGTGTGCCATACCATTTATACATATGAGTCGCCTAGTTCCAAATCCCGATAAGTCCACAATATATAAAAACGAGGATAAAGTATTTTCTGGTTCTAAGAATGTTTTCAAACGATGCCTTATACTTGAATTATTCCAAATACCGCCAAGTGCGTCGTAAAAAAATATTGAAAATCAGTGCTAGTTCCAAAAACTGACAATTGCACTATGATAAAAGCCATATTTAGAAACAAACAACGATAAATCCACGTTTCTAATCTCAATATTTTGTTTAATATCAACAAAATTGAGTTTAAATGAGTTTAAACGCCATCAAGCAAATAAGTCTGTAGCAGAAAAACCGCGTTTGCGAACAAGTGAGTTTTATGGACTTATCGGGATTTGGAACTAGGCGACTCATATGTACAATACTTCCAACGTGCACACTTGCACATTAGTATCATGTCATCAATTTTCCACCACATTCCATCAACACGAATCGACTCAAATCGAGGAAACTTTGAATATTATTAATTTAGAGGATCTTTTCTGCTTCGGGGCCACTTCCAGCTAGGGTTGACGAGGATCCACCCAACCCAACAGCCACCCCACTATATCCCAGCTCCGTGACCTCTCGATTACTGGCCGGGGTGACTAATACACGTAATGAAATTGAATAGACGGTATGCGTGTGTTGATTATACAACCATTATCTGGTCCGTGATTAAACGGGGGGAGGCTGCCTCATAATAATGAAATATGTACTTGAGCATGGGTAGTGGATAGTCGGGTTACAGATGCACACATACTGGGATATTCACCTAAATATCAGTACACTAGGTGCGTGTATGTGAACGCTTTGTACTGTTGTGCAGCGAATGAGTGGGTTACCCCCACCGGTTAACGAACGACCCGGTTTGTTGCTAAGATTAGATTGTACGTATATCGGCTTTGGGTCGTCAAAGTAAAGTTGAAAGGGGTGTGGGGTTGGGTATCTACATAGGTATCATCTACCTTTCAATATAACTATTAACTAACTACTACATAGTGCCGTGCTTTCGTCGTGATGGACCAAGACACAATAGCATCGATAATCCCAACGCAACGGGGCAAAAACGATCAACAATGGACGAATTTAGTGCTAGTTTGAACAAAATTGAACAAAATTCACCGTTGAGATTGTGTGCATAAAATAATAACGTAGTGAAATATGTAATTGAATTTGAATGCAAGGTTTTGATTTTGAAACCGCAACGTTGCTAGTTTCATGATAATTTTCAACTTGCGCCGTTGCTGTTGCGAAAGTATTTATCGTTTGTATCTTCCATTGCGATTTAGTGAGCTTTAAAATGTTTACAATTCAAACTTTGTATACACTGGGGGTTATTTATCAGTTTTAAAATAGTTTTTTTTTTCAATATACAGTGTATCTATTCACAGTTGCATGTGACCCAGTAGATTAACACAATTAAGCAACGAAAGTATAAAAGTGAGATTAAAAATTATGTTTAATGAATTTTGCACGCAAAACGTAGTCACTGTAGATGGGCATATGGTACATAGAGATAGTTGATAGTTATTTAAACCTAGGACAGTTGGTGATTATGACTGATTGTAAAGAAATATATGTAAATAAAACTAGGATTGTTTTTAAATGCAACATTCAGCTATGCTAAATTAAAGAATTTTACCCAAAATCCAGTGCACACATAGAAGCGTGAAATGATGTATGCTCGGTGTAACGAGAAGAGATCGTACGTGGAATACATGGGTAAGAAGCGTGACTAAAGTGGCAGATATAGCAGAACGTGTGAAAAAAAGTCGAAGTAGCGATAAGAATGGATGACAAAAGGACGCAAAAAATACTGGAATAGTATGCGAGAGGATGTGAAAGAAAGCAAGGTAGACCGAGTGGACGATGGGCTGATGAATTGAGAAGAATGTGTGGATGCAGATTGCTCAAGGCAGACAGGAATGGATGAGGATTGGTGATCCAGCGGTGAATGGTGAACGGCTGAAATGATGAGAGTGTATTGTGTACTTTGAACGCAAGCGTTAATCGTGTGATGCGATCTTTCCGTTTTCCGTTTTTGTACCTGGCTTTATTTTGTAAATGCAAAGTTATTGTATGTATGTATTGTAATATGGAAACTTTCTCAATACATACTAACGTCGCATTAAATGTGACGTAAAGTCGTAAAACTAAATGTAATCGATACATGGTTAAAATCAACTATGTTTATTTGTGTTTGCTTTGCTTGAAAATCATAGATTCTCAAATTTTTTAATTCATACGAGTACGAAATTTTTTCTATTTATAAAATGGCTGGTATTGAACGATTCATTAATATTGAGCAATTAAAACTACCCAACCTAACCCGATCAATTTTAAGTTATTTAACTTTTTTTTATATAAAGCAATTAAAACTCTTATTAAATTTTATTCAATATTACTTTTTCCTTGTATTTAATTATAATTATGAATGAAATTCTAATTTAAAAATGCACACAATGTCACACAAGTGACGTCACCCGCAACAATACAAATAAAACACAGTTTCTTATCTGATACGCAAATCGAAGGAGCAATATTATTTTTGTTTACAATGTTCACATTATATGTACATACGAAGAGTAGGTATTGAATGTTTTTGTGCTACAAAGTAGACACTTGTTATTATCCTGTGTGTGTTGTGTGTGACGTCACATAATTAAGCGATTCTGCGCCAAACTAAACGACATTCGACTTAAAACTACAAAATAAAATTAATAGTAATGTATAACATTACTGCGTATACTAAATTGTATTATAAATACTGTATAGGTATATAAATTACGTTTAAAAATGTTACGAAGCGAGTTTCACTTCTCGTTCCGAAGGGTTTCGGTGACTTATGTCCGCTTTCTCTTCGCGTTCTTTCGTTATCGCCATTACGCACTTTTAATTTTTCGTATTACGCATCACACAAATATTTTTTTTTCGTGTTTGTTTACGCTTACTATTCGAACGCTCCATATCTAGGTAAACACTGCTTCGTAAACAAGAGCAGTGATTATTCCTTGGAATTTTTGCTGTTTTGAATCGAATGTAAGACGGTCAGTAACGTGTATGTATGTATGTATGTTCAAACCGCACAGAAAAACAAACACATGCAATTACTTGAAACGACGTGGCTTTTGAGGGTATGACTAACCTTTAAAGATCCATTAAAAGCTTTTTTTTCCACTAGACAGTAGGTGTATCAACGTTTCAGGTCATTGTTTGGATTGTCCTAACTGTACATAGTACTCTGATGTACACATATAAACAGTGTTAACCATTCAGTGTGGCTATTGAGCCAAAATATTCCTAGAAGTGGATCTATGATACAGTGCTAGAACAGAGCAAAGCTAAATTGCTAAATGCTTTGCACTTTTGTAATGATAATTATTTAATTTGAAGTGGTGGAACCCTCACACCTATCCAGAGGGGTGTGTAAACGAATTAAAATACATACATAAAAGATCGTTTAATAAGACGCGAGCCGGTAGTGATTCGCTATCAAAATAAAGATGACAATATAACTATTCCACTAGTATTAGTGTGGCAGTGACAGTTGACACTTAGATTGACCGATGTACCCCCAGCGTAATTCAAGTATGGCTATTTCTCTCAGTCATCCTCCGAGAAGACACGTTTGTTGTACCAATTTGTAGCAAAAAGTTGACTAGTCGAACATAGTTTAAGATTATGATGGAAGATGCGTTTAATATACTTAAAAAATATTATAATATAAATAATAACCTTTGTGAATTGTGTGGTTACTGGAGGTAGGCACTGGATAAAAATTTCGTAGTCCATTCGATTCTCTAGACTAAATACCATTTATTTACATTTCCTAGCCAAGAATATTCTGCATGACGAACGACGCCGTCGCGGATGATTAAACGGTTTGTTTTCAACAAATTAATTAACAGCCATTTTAATTTGGTCTTATATAATATAACATAATGTTGTGCGGTGTTGGGTAGTGCCCATTTATAGGCATCTAGTGTCCACCCACACTTTGCTTTGCCTAGAAGCTGGCTTGCAAGTTTTATATACATATGTACATACATGTAGCGAATGGACAATTTCGTTTTTGGGCAAAGTTAATTTCCCAAGTAGCAGCAGCAGTTTCCATTCGTGGAAATGAATTTTGTATAAGAGAAAATCCGCGTAATCTGCGTTTTAAAGCTTTCCGACACAAAAAAAACGCAGTAAACCGCAAAATTGTTTCAAAAAAAGCAAGTGATTGTAAAAATAGCCGTCTGTCTGTCTTGTTTAGGGTTACCAGATCAAGAATTCAAAAACTAGGACAATGTGTATAAGAAAAAACGAGGACGTTTTTTTAATGACATTTTGCTATATCATCATCATCATTTTCAGCCGTTCAAAATCCACTGCTGGATAAAGGCTTCTCCAATCCTCTTCCATTCCTGTCTATCTTGAGCAATTTGCATCCAGTTGACTGCACACATTCTTCTCAATTCATCAGCCCATTTTCCACTCGGTCTACCTTGCTTTCTTTCACATCCTCTCGAATACCATTCCAGTATTTCTCGCGTCCATCTGCCATCCATTGCCTGCATCATGCTTCTTACCCATGCTCCTCTTCTCCATCGATCTCTTCTTGTTATACCAACAGCATTCTTGAATTGAACGTCCAATTTTCACATCCACACGTCATAACTGGCAGTACGCATTGGTCGTATGCCTTATTTTTTAAGCATAGCGGAATGTTGGATTTAAAAACTACGTTCATTCTTCCAAAAGCACTCCATCTTAGTTTTATTTCTTCTTCTTTACATCCGATGAGGTAGAAAAGCGAAAGTGTGCCCGCCTTTGATAAACGAAACGAAAAACATGGCGACAGATAAACAGCTGCGTAAACCCTCACGTCATCGATTCGTTAGCGAACTGTCACTTATTTTACGAGCGCAGCAAGAGCGATACCGTAATAGCACACACTAGATTAGGTTTAATACCTTGCGAACTTCAAAAAAATTCTGATTCCGAGAGTTTTGTACTTCGTTTAATCATTAATTGCGTTAGTTAAATCCCCAGGGATACCTCAAAAACTGGAAAATGTCCTCGTTTTCGTGGACGCATGGTAGCCCTAGTCTTGTTGAGCTTGCTCTGCTAAAATAAGATTTAAACGAGTTGATGACTGAATTTTCAACACGCTTCGCTTGACCCAACTCGGCCCTAACGCTCGACATTCGTCATACGAACGCTTGCTACTGAAAACGTTGTAAAACGTGATCAATTTTGCATTTTTTCTATAAATAAATTCAGTGTGTAAGTATTCAATCGTTGTTGTCGGCGATAAAATCGATAACAATGAAAGTTTTATCGTTGATTTTCATGTTAATTCCGTACGATTTCAACAGCCATGTACATATGTATGTACATATATTGAATACAATGTGATAGCGAGCAGTAGATATCGCTCGTGTTTATTTAGCGACACAATCTATGGTAATGGCATATTATCGATAACATGACAAATATGCTATGTGTCGAAACTAAATAGAGCTCGGGTCCCTCTATCTCTCTCTTTCTTTATGTATAATTAAAGCTTTTAAAATTATTGATGTGAATAGAAATGGTGATTTTTTTTTGGATGTTTCAATTTTGTATGTTTTTTACCCGTACTATTTATGTATATGCGTTTTTCCGCTGAATTTATTTACATACTGTGTAAATCTAGGAATTCGTGTATTTTTATTTCCTTTATTTCCCATTTTACTTTTCTACATACAATGTCCCTCACCCCTCCCTCTTCGGTTTCTTATTTTTTTCCCATTCCTTACTAATGTGTTTTTTTGTAATATTTTATAAATCAATATAATTTTTTCTAAAGATTAAACAGTTTAATGCGGCACTGTATGTAACTCAATGAGACAAACGTGGCGTATTGGATTTTTCAATGTTTCACCTCTACAATACTGCTCTGTAGTAAGCTCTGTCCTTTTTTAGGCAACGTCTCTAGTACAGGTAGTTCTTTAGTTTTTTGTAAGCTGTCAAATTTTAACAGTAATAGGAGACGACCAATTTGGATTTAGTAATATCCAAATCTCGCCAGTGACGATGTTTATTTAAGGTCGAAAACCGTAGAGACAACTTTTCGACACGCTGGGCTATCGTCTGTCACGTTTGACCTACAATGTATACATACCTACCTGGCTGGGTCGTTGCAATCACGCTTTTATTGCCAACGTAACAAATAATTCGTTTTAGGGGTGTTGACTTGTAATTTCAGCCGTTCATCATCCACTGCTGGATGAAGGCGTCTCCAATCTTCTTCCATTCCTGTCTGTCTTGAACAATCTGCATCCACTCGACTCCACACATTCTCAATTCATCAGTCCATCGTCCACTCGGTCTACCTTGCTCTCTTTCACATCCTCTCGGATACTATTTTAGTATTTTTCGCATCCTTCTATCATCCATTCTTTTCGATATGTGTCAACTTCAACTTTTTCACACGTTCGGCTATATCTACTACTTGGTCACGTGTTCCTCTTACGATCTCTTCCTGTTATACCAAGAATACACCTTTCTATGCTTCTCTGTGTGAACTGGATCTTGAATTTAGCATCCACGTTTCACATCCACACGTCATAACTGGCAGTACGCATTGGTCGTATGCCTTATTTTTAAAACATAGCAGAATATTGCATTTAAAAACAACGTCCATTGTTCCAAAAGCGCTCCATCCTAGTTTCATTCCTTCTTCTTTACATCAGTCATATTCAAAAATTGCCCTAGGTATAAATAACTATCCAAAACAAACCAGCACAATGACACCAACTTTTTCAATGGATCTTACGTAACATTCTGTATACATATAGATATGCTGTTGAGGCACTGCCGTCTTAACAGCCAACCATACACCGTACAAAGCATTATTATAGCACGTTGAATAATAAGGCATTCGACAATGTGTCCATTTATATTTGAATCATCTATGTATGTACATATGTATGTAGTTCCAAAACCCAGTAAAAGCGTATCACTCGATTGTTGGTAAACGGAACAAACACATGTCGTTTTTGGAACAAAACAAGATTTTCAATAAATTTTTTTTAGAAAGTATCCGAGTATAACGTATTGTGTGAAAATATTCCAAGAATCGGAATACATTTTTATCTCAGTTTTGACCAAATGTGCAGATACCGAGTTTTGGAACTGAACGATTCATTTATTCTTCCAAAGGCACACCATCCTAGTGTTTCATTTCTTCTTCTTTACAAACCAGTCATATTCACCAATTGTCCTGGGTATATGTATATAACCATAACAACTATCTCAACAATATGATTATCTACAGTGACTTTGAAGTTTTGCGTGCCAAATTCATTAATTTTTAATCCCACATTCATACTTTCATTGCTTAATTGTGTCAATCGATGCCAACTTATGGCCGCACGATCAACACCTATCGAATTGTTTCGCGCACTGTCAAACCGGCGACGGCCTGCACTGTTATTCTAAAACCGACACATGGACGCTCATATGCGTAGTGTTGTAAGTCGAGAATATTCTCCAAAAGATTATTCTCCGAGAATATTCGAGAATTTTCTTTTTTCTTGGTTATAAAACATCTCTAGATATTTTAATAGCTTTTTAGAGGATTCTAGAATATTTTCAGAACCTAATAGGAGTAATAGGACTTGCTAGAGTGTCTGAGAGCATTTTGAATGACATTTTTTCATTCTGACGACACTGAATGTGTCATTTCGTTATTTTTTCTTCTCACAGGAATACAAAATGCTCATTAACTCTGGAAGCAATAAATTATGTGTACATATTTTTATTGCTTTGCTTGTGATATTCCAGTGAAATTGTTCCAACTTGTGATACAATCATTCATTTAAACTTAGCACAAACGATCCGTAAAATCAAATCAAATTTAGTTTTTGTCACGGATACTAAACTAATATTATTCGTGTAATCGGTATCACCGGATTAGAGGGAGTTTACTGTATATTTACTGCGAATACGGTAATAGTATTTATTTATTTAAAACTAGCCGACCCGGCATGCGTTGCAATGCCCGATACCGTTCCCGTTCCAGATCCCGATCCGTTGCCGTTCCGTTCCCGTTCCTAGTACGTTATCTGACGCGTGAGCTGGCCCATTCCTGTTCCCGTTCCCGTTTTTTCCCAATTCCAGATCCCGGTCCCGTTCCCGATCCCGTTCCCGTTCCCGTTCCTAGTACGTTATCTGACGCGTGAGCAGGCCCGTTCCTGTTCCCGTTCCCGTTTTTTCCCGATTTTTTTTCACAGGAACCATCCCCGGCATGATCACAATAAGTCCCGAAAGTTTCATCGCGATCGGTTGAGTGGTTTAGGAGCCTATAAGAGACAGACAAACAGACAAACAGACAGACATTGATTTATATATATATAGATACACGGTGGCCGACGGCGCCCAGGGTACGTTGCATTTATGTACTACAATTTTAAACGAAAAATTCCATCACCCATCGAATTGTTTCGCGCTCTGTCAAACCGGCGACGGGCTGCACTGTTATTCTACAACCGACACATGGACGCTCATATGCGTAGTGTTGTAAGTCGAGAATGTTCTCGGAGAACGAGAATATTCTCCAAAAGATTATTCTCCGAGAATATTCGAGAATTTTTTTTTTTTTTTGGTTATAAAACCTCTCTAGATAGTTTAATTGCTTTTTTTCAGAACCTAATAGGAGTAATAGGACTTTCTAGAGTGTCTGAGAGCATTTTGAATGACATTTTTTCATTCTGACGACACTGAATGTGTCATTTCGTCATTTTAACATACCCACTACTAGCATGAACGTTGTCTGCGAAATTCTCTCGAAATTCTCTGGAAGCAATAAATTATGTATACATATTTTTATTGCTTTGCTTGTGATATTCCGGTGAAATTGTTCCAACTTGTGATACAATCATTCATTTAAACTTAGCACAAAATCAAATTTAGTTTTTGTCACGGATACTAAACTAATATTACTCGTGTAATCGGTATCACCCGAGCATTAGCCCCGGAATACGGTAATAGTATTTATTTATTTAAAATACACGGTGGCCGACGGAGCCCAGGGTACGTTTACATTTATGTACTACAATTTTAAACATAAAATTCCATCACCCATCGAATTGTTTCGCGCGCTGTCAAACCGGCGGCGGGCTGCACTGTTATTCGACAACCGACGCGCGGACGCTCATACGCGTGATTGGCGACAATGGCCGAAAAAGCGCCAGGCGTCTTGAGGGCGTCCGCACGCGCTAATTAGCGGCGCGTTCCACGGCCGAGAAGGGGGCGATAGAGGGGAGGGGAGCACTTGCGACTAGAGAGGGGAAGGAGGGGGGGCACAGAAGAGGAGGAGGAGGAGGTGGTGGTGGAGAAGGAGGCGAAGAGAGCGGAGAGGCGAGAGGCGAGGAGGCGAGAGGCGAGAGGCAAGAGGCGAGAGGCTAGAGGGGAGCGGCGCGAGTCGAATGCGTGTGCGTGAGCCGTTCGCCAGTAGCGCGCCGAACACCGGCCGCAAACTACGTGTCGACCGAAAGTCACGCTCACTGATCCACGCTCACTGACACTCGCGCTTCGCGTATTTATTTGTTGTGCTCTCGCTTTGTTGTGTGTTGTTTTCTGGCCTCACATGGGAATAAATGCACCACCGCAACACCATCGCCACACTTAACGGATTACTATCAAAACTCACGTCTCAGGTAAAAAAAACAAAAAAAAAAACTACTTATTCAATTCAATATTTTTTTTACACCACCCACCCAAATCAGGCCCACCCCTAACTTAAAAAATTCCCCGTCGTGTACATCTGCAACGATTAAAATTTAAACAAACGATTTACGAATCGCACTATAGTTGTAAAAAAAAATTTCCGAAATTTGGCGCGAAATACTTGCCCCTGTAGTGTTTTCCGCGCGCGCTCACTCTTTCACACGTTTGTGCGTGCGTGCGCACCGTGCTTAACAATTTATCACACTTTAACTAACGCGCACCAAATTCCAATCAGATTTATGTACACCGTGTGTAATTCCAATCGGAATGAAAATGAAACCTTTTTTAAATTCGGTGAAATTTTTCAACACCAAAAGTGACACTTTATTGTTTGTTATAATAGATAGATCGGTGAATTTTTGATTATTTTCGCACGGTTCAAATTCAAGTGTATAGCGTTGTGAGTGCCTTGCCAAAATAACAATCGAATCGCCCGTCGAAAAGTGACACTTTTAACTTTTACGCCGAAATTAGTATGTGCAAAAAAAATATAGTCAAAATAAAAAGTGAACCATTCATTGTGTATTACATCATTGGAAAAAAGTTGCGTGTTGGTGTTTCGTCAATTTTAAAACTTTCGTACGTGTATTATATACATATATGTGTAGTACGGCGATCGCCGTTCCTAAATGATAATAAAACAAATTTGACCCACATATCGAAGACGATGTTGCGACAACTCCATCATACTTTTGTATGTATATCCATGCATACAAACGCACTGAGAAACTTTTTATTTCATTATTAAATTAAATCACACTGATTAAACACCGTTGACGTGTATTTTACAAGTGTACAACTAATACGCTTTCGATGAATCGGTTTTTCCTTGTACGCATGTGTGTGTGTGTGTGTGTGTGTGTGCGCGCGCGCGGATTTTCTTTTGTTGTTGTTCTGACGCTCGGTGCATTTTCCGGAAAAACTCGCGGAAAACTAGCGCGTAAATCTTCCCCGAGTATCCCAATCAATTTGATTCAATCATATATATTACACATACACAACCCGAGACATCACCGTTACCGTACACAATTAATCAATATGGGTCAGGGTTGTCATTTCACTCGAACGACGTTGCAAAAATGTCAGGCGTCGCCAACTTGTGACATTTGTGACGTGTACATATGTATGTACATACATACTTGTAGTAATAGTGAGGGATTTTCCGACGCATCAGTGATAAGGCGTGTTTCGCCGTATTGTAATCGGATTGTCGATGATGCAATTACTATGACGAAATTGACAATCAGTGACGTGTGTGTACACTCGTTTATGTTGTGCATTTCCCCCCCCCCCTAAATAATAATTGGACAAACCTTGAAACGTTAAAAATATCAGATAGGCGGGTGGGAAATGTGACGTAATAACTGAAGCCTATATTACAAGGTTTAATTGTGTCGCCTTTTGATCTCGTTGGCTTCCCCTTTGTTCCGATGTTCTGAGGTAGCTCTTGTTCGCTTTTGGTACATAATCATTTTTTAAGTGACAGTATCCATATCGATAAGTGGTCAGTATTGCTTTAAAAATACACGACAATCAATATAATCAGTGATTTAACATTAGAACCGATTACGGGTGACATTGTAATAATTAAAATACTACATGTAGTTGAGTGATCCTGACGAATAGTTATAGTATACCGAAAAATTCTTTTAAATACTCTGACCATACAAATGCGAGCATTTTAATGAAATAATCGCATGTGTTAAATTTGAGGTCAATTCGATAAGGTGGGGGGGGGGGGGGTGGATCACGTGCCACTAATAAATAAATAAAAAACGTATTTTACATGGTATTTGTACGGTCAATTTATTGTAAATCATAATTATTGTATAATGAGCTATTGCGTTTCGTTAAAATATGTACAATCGGAATTCGTTTGTAAGCGTTAGTTTTACGTTGCCGTTTTGCGATGCGACGAATGTCGCAAAGTTTCCCATGAATTATTTTACATTGATTAAATTTAGAATGTTTAAATTTCGTCCGGGCGTTTAAACGGAATGTTTTCTTTATATTAGAAATTGGTCAGGAGATTCGCCTTTGACCTTTTTTTATTATTATTCCGCTGTGAAAACTTTATTCGTGCGTAACAGAAGATTCAACCCTTCCCGGTAGGCTAACTCCGTTTCCGGTCACGCCGGCTTTCGCCACTTGTGTGCGAATTTTCGATCGATTTTCTGCCCCTTATTGCATTCAAACGATATCTCGATCGGCGATGATAATGCCGAGAGTTTTCCGCTATCAATATATATGTATACATATATAAGTGTGTGACCTTTAAAACCCGCTGTTTGAAAGTTTCAATGAAGAAAACGAAGATTGAACCTATGTACATAGGATGGAGTGCTTTTGGAAGAATGAACATTGTTTTTAAATCAAACATTTCGCTATGCTTTAAAAATAAGGCATACGACGTATGACGTATGGATGTTAAATTCAAGAATGTTACGCAAGATCCAGTACACACAGAGAAGCATAGAAAGACGTATGCTCGGTATAGCGAGAAGAGATCGTAAGAGGAATACATGGTTAAAAAGCATGACCAAAGTGGCAGATATAGCGAAACGTGTGATTGAGTTGAAGCATAGCGAGAAGAATGGATGGCAGATGTACGCAAGAAATACTGGAATGGTATCCGAGAGGATGTGAAATAAAGCAAGATAGACCGAGTGAACGATGGGCTGATGAATTGAGAAGAATGTGTGCGAGTCAAGTGGATGCAGATTGCTCAAGACAGACAGGAATGGAAGAAGATTGGAGAGGTCTTCCTCCAGCAGTGGATGGTGAATGGTTACGACCAATGCGTACTGCCAGTTATGACGTATGGATGTGAAACGTGGATGCTAAATTCAAGAATGTTACGCAAGATCCAGTACACACAGAGAAGCATGGAAAGATGTATGCTCGGTATAACGAGAAGAGATCGTAAGAGGAATACGTGGATAAGAAGCATGACCAAGGTGGCAGATAGGCAGATGGACGCGAGATTTATACTGGTATGGTATCCGAGAGGATGTGAAAGAAAGCAAGGTAGACCGAGTGGATGTGTGGAATCAACTGGATGTACATAAGTGGATTGGAGAGTCTCTAATCCAGCAGTGGATGGTGATAGTTTCTTTGATATAGAAGAACAGTATTTCTAAAGCCCACCCTGTACACACGTTTGTCGAACAACCGAGCACGACAATAAACCATTAACCTTGGACAGGTAAAATGTGTCATGCAAGTAGTAGTTCTATACCAGATACAACTAAACAAAAACAGTTCGATAATGACTTTTGATGACACTTTCTTCAATAATAATATTGGGCTCAAGTACACGCGCGCGTGCTCATTCGTACGTAAACCCCTCCAACTAGTACCCTACCGTTTAATATTCCGTTCGGAAAAGTCAGCGATTGTCAAACTGTCGATTGGTACTGTATAACCTCGACTTTATTATAAACAACTTGGATCGTATTATAAGTGTGTCCACCAGTGCTCGAAATGGAAATTTTCACGAATGGGAGCGCTCGATAATTTTCAAAAAATATCAAACGACCTTTTTTTTTTAACTATATGTACATATGTATAGAAAATGTACATACATACATACGTACATTTCTATACATACATATATTATAACACCAAAACACTTAAGTAACATATGTACACCAATATAAATGAATTTATGATTGTATATATTAGGTTATTAGTATTATTATTATAGAAACTGTATTACATACATACATACATGCACAATTTACACGGTTAATTTTTTTTAAATTTGAATAATTGTTAATATCACTATTTAGTTAGTCACGTCCAATAATTATAATTCAGACAACTTAAAAAATGTTGCTAGAAAAGTGTTTGTTAGTGATGAAGTGCAGTAATAAAATATAAATAAAAAAAATAATCAAGCGATTCCCGATGATAGATTGAAATTGCAAATACGTTCGGTAAATTCAAGTTCTCTCATCAGAGGGACAGGCAAGACTGAAGTATTTTGAAATTTTGGTTCCTTTAGTATAATGGTAGCGGTACAGCTGCTTTAAAAATTTTGTTAAAATAAGAAAGCCGACAATTCAAAGAAAGATATCGTAAATTATCGAAATGACCGATGCCCCGAGAGGGACCCCCGTTCGACCAATAATAATAGTTCGACCATAGTGTGACAGTGCCGACCATAAAGCAATAAAACTTTTTGCGCATAAAAACCCTCGAATTCTAAATGTTATCTTCAAGTAACACAAGTGCATCCAGCTTTTTCAAAACATGATAATATTTTAAATGGCTTTTGGCTACAGATAGGATGCTTTTGTCGGAATTGAAATGTAAAGAATTTAACTTTCAGTCAAAGATTGTGATTTAGGAGTCATAAATGTAAAAAAAATTCACCTTCTAACATTTTTTCGGCAATAATTATTGAAAGAGCACGGAAATTTTGGTTTTTTACGAAAGGGAGCGCTAAATTTACAGATTTCAAATCTCACGAAAGGGAACGCCCGCTCCCTGCCGCTCCCGCTGAATTCGAGCACTGGTGTCCATTGTATACTTTGATAGCCGATCTTCATTTATGTACGTATAAGTACATAGTATCGCTCGATCGTTCGTTCGTATGCGTGTGCTCGTTCATTGTTTGCATCCTGAATTTTCGCGATGCGTCAACCCGGTTCCGGTTGACAATCCCTGCTCTCGTACAGTAAATTAGTATGCCGTAATGAATTTAAAACGCAATCTGAATCAGAGGCGTTTCCACGGTGCGCGGCTGTAGGGTCGTTAAACGCGCCCATAGATTGTCCGTTAACGGGGTCCGCGTCGTTTAACGACACAGTTTCAGCTTCGCTTTCGGGCCCCACTCTGTCTGAAAAAAATGTCCATTATATCTGCGCGTGCCGAAATACCTGGGTGTATCCGATGCAAATTAGGCGAGAATCTTGCTAGTCGTGTGATTTTGGCTGCCGCGTGGAAAAAAAACTTTCACATTCGCGTTTGGCCCGGTCGAAAGTGATTGCAGGTGAAAACGTAACATCGGAGTTTAAAAATCGCTCGATTCGGACCAACGAACGAACAATCCGCTAGAAAAACATTATATATACACTTTAAGGTACATGCTGAATATATAATTAAAAAAATGGCTAGAAAAGTTGGTGTTTTATGTAGGTTAATAAATATTTTAAGTAGAAAAAGTAAGGTTTTAGTCTATAATACAATTGTCTTGCCACACCTGGTTTATTGTGCCACTGTACTTAATATGTTCAATGGCCAAGATTTAGATAAAATGCAAACGTTACAAAATAGAGCTATGAGAGGTATTTTGAATGTTGGTAGGCTAAAAAGTATTAGAAGTATGTTAGATGAATTGGGATGGGTGAGTATTAGAAATTGTTTAAAGTTAAGCACATTGTCTTTTGTTTATAAGTTAGATCATAAGTTTTTGCCAAATTATTTTAAGAATTATATCATTAGAAATAAGTGATATCCATAGTTATTCTACTAGAAATAAGAACCAATTAGTTGTAGGTAGCGTAAGGAAAACAAAGACAGCTGGTGGTATTTTTCACAGGGGTGTATTAATGTATAATGCCCTCCCGTAGTGCGTCAAATCTTCTAAGACAATAGATGCATTCTTGAAAAGTGTGAGGAGACACCTCTGTGAGAGATAGTAGTTATGTATAAGTATAGTGTATAATGTGTAATTGATTTATGTAGTTGTTATAAATATGTAATAGATGTAAGTTAAATTAGCTACCCGTACTGTGTGAGTGTTTGTGTGGGTGAGTATGTATGCGAGCGATCCATCCAGGCAGACCCTATATAGTAATGCATACTTCAAACTTGTCAAATGAATAAAGTACTGAGCTTTGTATTTATTTCTAAAAATAATATTAAATTTAATTGTTTTTATTGTTTTTGCATAGATGGCGCGTTATAATACAACAACGTAACAATTTAGCAAAGCCGCGAACCTACCGATTAATATTTTTATTTATTAATATTAGCTAATTTATACATATTTATAACAACTACATAAATCTATTACACATTATACACTATACTTATACATAACTACTATTTCTCACAGAGGTGTCTCCTCACACTTTTCAAGAATACATCTATGGTCTTAGAAGACTTGACGCACTCCGGAAGGGATATATATATACATTAATACACCCCTGTAAAAAACACCACCAGCTGTCTTTGTTTTCCTTACTCTACCTACAACTAATTGGTTCTTATTTCTAGTACAATAACTAATATGGTCAAATTTAGCAGGCTCGTCATTACCTATGTAGTTTGGATGAATGCGTAATCTAACGAATTGGTGACCTCAGCGAGCGTTATCAGCAGACAGACACACAGACATACGGAATTGTATACGTGTATGTATATAATAGCCAGGTGAAGACTCGGTGGTTAGTACGTGGTTCGATCCTGGAATATCAAGACAGTGGGAAACTACTGAAGAGTATCGTTGCCTAATTACATACATACATACATACGTCACTGACATAAGGTAAAATGTTTATTATAATAGTGACGAGGCAACGCTTGATATCAAATACGCCACATTTACACGTATGAATTAGTCAATAGTGAATGAGGATATACATATGTACGTAGTTCATAGTTTGTGCGCACGTGCCCAACTTTAACGCGAAACGTTAATTTTTGTACCATTTTCCGGTTTATATTTGATTAAGAGGAATCAATTGTTCGTGCGTACTTGATCTGACTAGAATTAATGGCAAATAATAAACCCATACGAAAGAAGAGCAATCGAAGAAAAACTCGTAAGGGAAATTTTTTTATATTTTTTTCTTCGTCGTCGATTCCCCGAGAAAACAAATCAACGTGTGCGATTGGTGATTTACGATTTCAACTATACGGTCCACTTATTCGCGTTTTTCACGTTATCGTATTGGACAAGTTCATTCTTGTACTTAACGTATTAATATTGTGTATTGTTTGATGGTAATTAATTATTGTACCTACGTATATATAAATTGCCTCCGTTGACTTTTGATTGGATTTTTTGTTTCGATTTGAATTTTCAATTGAGAATTAAAGGTTCAACGAATGCGCGACCTGTTTAGCATTGTATATTTTAGCTAAATTCAGCTTATAATTGTCCAAACGATGAGATAAGTCGTAACAAAGTAGATATATTGGAAAATGTTTCTAGAATGATTTATATCAAATTAAATCTTATTAGTTAAGAGTTTTATTTACAATAAAATTTAATTTGCGTAAATGGATTATCTTAATTTTTAGAGTGTGGGGTTATGTTGATAAAATTATTTCAAGTAAATTAAACAGAATTAATATGAAAATTTTATAGAGTTCGTTCAAATGTTCATAGTGAAATTGATCTAATAATTATGAATTTTGTATGTATTTAAAATGCACACCTTGGACATTTTAAATATGTCAAAATTTCGTTTGGGTTTTAATAAATTTAAACGCCTAAAAAAAGTCGCCTTTCTGACACCAGAGGCCCCTCACAAACCCGAGCGGATTCGCTGCGTCAAGTTGACGCCGTTGATTCGCAACAATTATATATACATATATGATAGCCCTATTCAGTCTGTCTGCTGATAACGCTCGCCGATGTAAATAATTAAATAATAAGTAATCACCAGGTCGGAAGAGGTTGCACGCTTACGCATTCATCCAAACTATTTAATAACGTGCCTACTACAATTTGACAATATTAATCCTCAAAAGGTTCGCGACTTTGCTAAATTGTTACGTTGTTGTATTTATAACGCGCCATATATGCAAAAACTACACTCACCACACAAACATTCACAGTGGTGGTGAGAAACCGCTTCGTTGATACTCGACGGGCTTACACTAGTGCGAATGGGACGACGATAAGGGCGTCAGTTTGACGCAGCGATCCCGCACGGGTTTGTGACGGCCTTACGACTTTGCCATATATTGTAAAAAGTTTGCGCATGACCTTTTCTTACAATAATTCTTCGTTATCTGCTCGTTGAAATGCGATTGAAATTCAAACAAAACACGTAAACTTGTAACACTTTCGATTCAGTATGTCGCACGAGGTTAACGGTTCGCCGACAACCAACGGAGGATTTCGCCAGTGCTTGCATAATGGATAAAAATCGTGAAATATGAATAAATATAATAGCAGAGCGAACCGCAAAGCAACACACAGCGAACACTGCTATAAACTGTGTGTGTGTGTTTTTTATTATTTATTATTTACGGATAAATTTCACGACGTGTAAACGCGTCGATCCGTTATCTGCATAATTGGGCTCCTTTGTCGCGCTAAATCGCTTTGCTCTTTTTACACGGTATGTATCGAAAAACCATCTGGCAGATATACGTACGTATATACTCGTGTCTATAGTGTAGTGATTATCCGCTTCACAATACGCAGTTTATCTGTGTGTGTATACTGTATATGTGGAGCACGGTTTTACAGTTAGGCGAATTGTCGCGCACGCGCACACGCACAACTCTTTCCGAACTTATAAAACCGTAATAAAATCCGGAGACGCGCGTGAGCGTTCAATTTCCTCGGAATTTTTTTTTTTCCTCTTCACCGTTATATGCGGAAAAGCGTGGTTTGATTTACAGTCCAAATCTGACTACTGTGAGTTGATTGGAGGAGGCTGTTGTTTGGCGCAAAAAAAAAAATTATATCGAAAACGTTCGCGCCAATAATAAATGTGTATTATGCGCGGTAACGACGCTTAATATTTTAACTCATTAGTTTATCCGGCTGTCGAGGTATGGGGGGAAATGGTTTTTAGGTAGGCAGGGTGGGTCGTGAGGGTGTTAAGGGTGAATTTTTCCTCCCCTTTGCTGAGGGACGCGTAGATATTACCCCTGGAATAGGGAGAGGGTGAATAATTTTGGACTTGAAATCTGTTTTGCAACATTCTCGTTTTTTCTTACCAGTTTCGGATACTGTGTTGTGTGGTTACTCTCTCTCTCTTGCCGTAGTATCTATGTGCAACACCTTGGGAGTAATATCGATCCTTTTTTTTTTTTTTGAGTCATTCAAAAGTGCATTTAAAATCTAACATATAAACCGCGCGAAAGCTCTCTAGTTGATTGTACCTCGCTCGGTATTGTAAGTTTGAAGTTACACTAGTGTGTATATTTACAATTCAAACGTACGCTTGCCGAAGCGACTGTAATGTAAATCTAATATATAAAACGCTTAAGTTTTATATATACACACGATAGTAGATGTTTTCGGCAAATTTAAGCAGATAGTGTTTCGGGAGCCCAAAAAGGGGCCGCCGGGGCAGGAGGGGGTCTCGGGAGGGGGGGGGGGTAGTAAGGGGCCGACATTGCTTTTCGGGAGTCCAAAAAAGGGGCCGCCGGGGTAAGAAGGAGGGTTTGGGGGTTGGTAAGGGGGGCCGTCATAGTTTTTCGGGAGTCCAAAAAAGGGCTCCCGAAATAATTTACTAAAAAAACACCCCGGGCAAAGCCGGGTAATAAAGCTAGTTTGATATAAAATGCTATGTATGAACAGGACGCTACACGCTTTCTTTCACATCCTCTCGGTTCGGATACGATACTTTACACGTTCTGCCACATTCACGTGTATTCCCCGTGATACCAAGCATACGTCTGTGATTCACTGCGTGAACTGGATCTTACGTAGCATTCTTAAATTTAGCGTCTGAGTTTCACATCCATACTGTAACGTTGGCGTTTTTTTGTATCATTATCATTTTCAACCATCCAATCCATTCCTGTCCGTTTTGAGAAATCTGCATCCATTTGACTCGCACACATTCTTCTCAATTCATCAGCCCATCTTCCACTCGGGCTGCCTTGCTTGCTTTCACATCCTCTCGGATAACATTCCAGTATTTCTAGCGTCAATCTGCCATCGATTCTTCTCGTTGTGTTCAGCCCATTGCCACTTCGACTTTTTCACACGTTCCGCTATATATGCCACCACCCACTGCTGGATGAAGGCCTCTCCAATCCTTTTCCATTCCTGTCTGTCTCGAATAATCTGCATCTGCTCGATTCATCAGCCCATCGTCCATCTGCCATCCATTCTTCTCGCTATGCGTCCACTTCAACATACTGCTACATATATCTGCCACTTTGGTCATACTTCTTACCCATGTATTCCAATTACGATCCATGCTTCTCTGTGTGCACTGGATCTTGCGTACCATTCTTGAATTTAGCGTCCGAGTTTCACATCCATACGTCATAACTGGCAGTACGCATTGGTCGTATGCCTTATTTTTTAAGCATAGCGAAATGTTTGATTTAAAAACAATGTTCATTCTTCCGAAAAACACTCCATCCTACATAGTTTCATTCTTCGTCCTAGGTATAAATAACAATCAACTTATATTGCTTTGTATGTACAGCATAATATACAATACATAATATACAAAAAAAATGGTAATCCTATGTGGGAATATTCAAATCATTGATTTTTACGCCCTTTTGATAATAAAAAAAAAAACGCATTTGTGTTTTGATTAAATGCTGCCACGTAGGAAATGGGACTAAAATTGTTATGGTTCCCAATAAAAATATGCAAACAAGTGAGTCGTTTACTTTCAATGTACAACCGTTTATGTCGTTATTCCGTTTCATTATAAATTACGATCGGTCGGAATATCTCTAAATGTGTCGAGTGAATTATATATATATATGTAGATACTTTTGAATGAATCATTTTCAGCCGTTCATTCCAATCCTTTTCCATTCCTGTCTGTCTTGAGCAATCTGCATCCAGTTGACTGCACACATTCTTCTCAATTCATCAGCCCATCGTCCACTCGGTCTACCTTGCTTTCTTTCACATCCTCTCGGATACCATTACAGTATTTCTCGCGTCCATCTGCCATCCATTCTTCTAGCTATGTGTTCAACTTTTTCACAGGTTCCGCTATATCTGTCATGCTTCTTATCCATGTATTAGTCTTACGATTTCTTCTTGTTATGTTATGTTATGTTACGTTTCACATCCATACGGGCAGTACGCATTGGTCGTAAGCACTATGATACATTATCGATTTCATCATTTTCAGCCATTCACCATCCACGGCTGGATGAAGACCTCTCCAATCTTCTTCCATTCCTGTCTGTCTTGAGCAATCTGCATCCACTTGACTCCACACATTTTGCTCGATTCATCAGCCCATCGTTCACATCCTCTCGGATACCATACCAGTACTTCTCGCGTCCATCTACCATACATTCTTCTCGCTATGTGTCCACTTCAACGTACTGCTATATCTGCCACTTTGGTCACGCTTCTTACCCATGTATTCCAATTACGATCCATGCTTCTCTGTGTGCACTGGATCTTGCTGAACATTCTTGAATTTAGCATCCACGTTTCACATCCATACGTTATAGCTGGCAGTACGCATTGGTCCGTAAGCCTCATTTTTTAAGCATAGTCCAATGTTGGATTTAATAAAAACAATTATAAATGAATGTGTACTCGCAACAACAAACGAAAATATATATTATATCAGAATAATAGAAGCAAATGTACATAATGTACAAAATACGTGTTACATATCGATAAGATCGTAAGAGTAACGAGCACAACGGGTACGTACTACTTTCGTAACCTTCACCGACATGTAAAACTCAACAACGGGTTAAAACCATGATAACGTTTCGAACCGCCGAGGGAAATTTGCTTTTCCAATAAGGAAAAACACCGTGCCAGGGATGAAAAGTCCTCTCCACGCCATAAATCCGTCGATCGAACTCACCCAAAGGATTTTTGCCGCCATGAAATTAGGCAATTTTTCACCTGGCACAGGTATACACACACTATTGATAGGTAAACGACCGACCTCGACTATCTATCTATCTATCTATGTATCTATACAGGAGCACGTGGACGACATTGAGCCTTATTTGATCACACTATAAAGTCGTGTGTGACCTTCTTTCTAGTGACGGGAAAACACAAACGATTTCCTGATCGAAAAATCGGAAAATTTAAATATAAAACGCATTTTTTATTATGGGAACGTACATATGTACATATGTATGTGATTGTAAGGCGGGTCCGTTACACGCTCAATTCTGGCATCAGTCATTTAAATACTAGTGTAAGCCCGTTGAATATCAACGGAGCGGTGTCTCATCACCCGTACTGAAAAATAATATTAAATTTAATAGTTGTTGCATTTATGCAACAATGCACCATCTATGGCCGCGTTATAATACAACAGCGTATCAATTTAGCAAAGTTTTGAACCTATTTTTTATTATAAATAGTCACGTTGAAGCCAGCCCATATGTCATCTGGTTTGGCTCTCCGCGTAAGCGCTCTGTTCCGAATCAGTGATACTGGGTTTAAATCCCACTCGTGCGACGTTCTGGTTTTTTAATTATTTACCATGGCGAGCGTTATCAACAGACGGAATAGGCCGATTATATATATACTAGTGTAAGCCCGTTGAATATCAACGGAGTGGTTTCTCATCACCCGTATTTTACCCGAGTGTTTTTGGGTGGTTGAGTATTGTACATGTGTATTTAATAGTTTTTATAGTTGTTGTATAGATGACGCTTTATAATTAATTATTTAATTATATGTATATATAATTGTTATTATAAAGCGCCATCTATACAACAACTATAAAAACTATTATATATTCATATAATTTAGCAAATTCGCGAACACTTGCGAGGGTGACGTCATAGCGTTATCAGCAGACAGACGGATTTCGGCTATTATATATATAATACTAGTGTAAGCCCGTTGAACATCAACGCCCGCTGAATATTTATTTTACTTTACTTACTATTTATATTATAATTATTAATTATTATATTATTATATATATAATAATTAATAATCCCTTTTTAGAAGAGTCAAGATCCCTTTTATAGGTAATGTTTAAAAAAAAAAAAAAGGACCAGAGAGACCAAGGGCGACAGCGGATAGCATTAGTGCGAGTCCTCTCGAGCCTGGGGTCCTTGGTTCGATCCCCCACTCGTTCTGGTTTTTTAATTATTTTTCCTCAGCGAGCGTTATCAGCAGACAGACAGACGGATTTCGGCTATTATATATACACTAGTGTAAGCCCGTTGAATATCAACGGAGTGGTTTCTCATCACCCGTACTGTACCCGAGTGTTTGTGTAGCTGAGTGTGTACATACATACATATACATATGTGTATTTAATAGTTTTTACAGTTGTTGTATAGATGGCGCTAATAACAATTTAGCAAAGTCGCGAACTCTTGCGAGCGTTATCAGCAGACAGACAGACGGATTTCGGCTATTGTATATATAATATAATAAGATCAGTTGGATCAATCTGACCCCAATCATGGACTGAACACTGATGTCAGACTGAGCGTGTAACACCCGTCTACAGTGCAAATTGTTTTAAATGATAACACAGTCCACTTAATGGGGCATCAATACAGATCGTGATTCTTGTATTGTCAATATAATATTCAAAACGTCCGGATTCGACTTAATATCATCACGATACTGTAAATACCATCAATATTACTACAATATGGATAGTGTGATATGCCCCAATAGTGTATCGACGCATGATAATGGCTTAATATAGCCCCACATTAAAACATTAAAATATTTCGTATGAAAAAAACTCCATAATAAATTGCGTTTTCATTGTAATTTTCTTTCATGCGCTAATTGCGACAGTAATAGTTACACGTTTGGGAAAAACTACAACATCATTAGAAAGACGATTAAATGTACTTTGCCAATGATTTATGTATTTGCATCGTTGCTTTATTCGTTTCAAATGTGTACATTGTTATAAAAACCTTATTAAACACCTTCAACGTTTTAATTACACCGCGTATAAAATTGTAACGTTGTGTAATTTTCAATACGCTGCGTGTTTATGCAACGATTTGCGTATATGTATGTTAGTATACCTATTGCGCGCTATTTTATATTCAAAATATATTATGCATAGTACATATTTTCGTTTTTAAAATCCGGAAAAACTCGCGTATTCGATCATTACATAAATTCGTGTGTGTGTGTGTTGTGTATTTGTAGGTATAAACCACAATGCATGCATTCGAAACGGATATTTTTCATCTATTGTTGTTTTAAATGTGAACGATTTTCGAAAAAAAAAAATCATTTCGTCGACATTGAAACGTTGACGCGGTTGATGTGCGTTTAGAATAAATTAAAATAATAATATGTAATAATATAAACGGTTGTAAAATCCGAAAACGCTCGTATTTATGATATGTACGTACGTGTGCGAGTTAGATTAAAATTGGATTTGCGGTTTAGACGTCGACTTTCACTTGTCGTCTGATGAAATTGGAAATAAAAATTGATAACACAGATTTATAATAACGTCCGTGCCGTTTCAGAGAGAGGTACACTTTCTTTATTTTCGTTATTAAATCTGACAGTTTTGTACCGGCTGTAGTATGTAGTACTGTGCGATTTTTCCCGAGTTAAAGTTCCTGTGGGAAATCGGAGCTATACGTAAAACGCTCCCCGTACTCTCAAAGTCACTATTTATTATTTTAGTATTAACATTGCAGTACGGGATAATATAGCACAGACTGTTAACATGAACTGGACAACAAAGAAAATTAAAAAAAGAGAAACGTTACAGTTGATACGGAAGTAACTCTACGTACATACTGTACAAGCGCATAGAAAAAAGCTCGTAGAGATTCATATTAAATTTATTGCGTATAAACTGAAACATTCCATATTTTTTATTTATTATAAATAGATCAAGTAAACTGTCGGTAACGCTATAATGTAATTTTATTAAATTAACAACATGAATGAAGTGATTCAAATGTGACAAATGTCAAAAGTACGGTCACCGATTATAAATAGGTTTATCGGTCGCGAATTCCCATCCTATTCCCGGATTCGAATATGCAACTTCCGGTCGAAAATACCAGTTTATGTAAACGTCACACTTTAGGTAAACTTATCGCGTTCGCGATAACAACATCTGACTGTGTTTATTTTACATACATACATATGTACGTATATGTAGTGTTGTAAAATTTTCGGGAATAATCTTTTGGAGAATATTCTCCAAACCGAGAATTTTCCGTTTAAAATTGTTGTCCGTGTATTTTAAATAAATAAATACCATTACTGTATTCGCTTAAATATACAGTAAACTCCCTCTAATCCGGGCTAATACTTGTGACGGATTACACGAATAATATTAGTATAGTATCCGTGACAAAAACTAAATTTAATGGGGGCGTGAATATGACAATTTTTTTACGGATCTTTTGCCCTAAGTTTAAATGAATGATTATATCATAAGTTGGAACAATTTCACTGGAATATCATAAACGAAGCAATAAAAATGTGTATACATAATTTATTGCTTTCAGAGTTAATAAAATAAACATTGCATTCCTGTGAGAATTTCGCGGAAAACGTTCATGCTAGTACATGTTAAAATGACGAAATGACACATTCAGTGTCGTCAGAATGAAAAAATGTCATTCAAAATGCTACCAGACACTTTAGAAAGTCTTATTACTCCTATTAGATTCTGAAAAAAAGCTATTAAACCATCTAGAAATGTTTTATAACCAATTGGAGAATATAGTTTTATAACCTTTTGGAGAATATTCTCAGAATATTCTCGTTCTCCGAGAATATTCTCGACTTACTACACTGTGTATATGTATGTATGTACGTGCACGTATATTATGTGAGTTAACCGTATACGCATATTTGTCAACTGGCACGTTTCACTGTCGAAAATTTTCCTATACAAAAGTTGAAATAATTAATTATTTAAATTAGGGGGTGGGGCGGGGGGGAATTTTTGTATTTAAAAATTGATGATTCGGTTTAAACATTTACGTGAAAAAGTATACAAACACGAGTGTTAGTGCGGTATGTAGGAGAGATGATTGATGGGGCCCCATTAACGAATTCATTTCGTGTTCCCCTTCATTCCCCCCCCCCCCCTCTCCTGACGATTCCTCCCAACCACCCCCTTGGCTCCGTCGTAGCCTTTTTTCGCCGAACCATTATTTCGTTGGACCAAGAAAAATTGTTTTGACTTTGCGATCGATGCGCGGCTTCGTGGTCGTCGTCGTGTGCAGACAGCTCTAGAGACACACGCGAAAAATGCACAAAACGAAAATTGCGATTGTGTGTGTGTATTTTTATATTCAACATTGAGGTCGACATTACTCTCATTCGTTAAACGAAGGTCGACCGAAAATGAAAAGCGAACCCGAGAGGTCAAATCTGAGTTCATTGTCTATACGCGACTCCGAACAATATACATCTACGCGGTATTCAATTAAAATTTTCATACACACCGAGTTGATTTAAATTTTTGTTTATCTGTCGAAGAATGCACTCGAAATACGAAATGGGTCGTAGGTACATACATGTCGTACGCGCGTTCGATATTTATTTTATTTTGTCGATAAGAGATACGGCCGCATACCGCAAAACGTAGGTACAGTCATAAAAATATCATTAGAACCAATCAACAACGCTGCGACAGAATAATTTTACAGGTCCCATATTTGTTAACGAAATAAATTAAAGTTTGTTCCGTTCCGTTCGGACGCACTGTACGCGCGTATATACTTAATTCCCCACACGTAGATAATAATCAAAATCAATTAATTGTTACAATCATTTAAAGTTTTGCATATTGTGCGCTTACGCATTGTTTTTTCTGGTGTCTATTCGTCTATACTATGTATGTACATACAATCGGGAAGTAATTTTGCGGATAGTTGTTTTGTTTCAATGAATCCACTCGGTCTACCTTGCTTTCTTTCACATCCTCTCGGATACCATTCCAGTATATCACGCGTCCATCACTTCAACTTCAACTTTTTCACACAATTTGTTATATCTGCCACTTTGGTCACACATATTTTAGCAAATTGCTTTTATATTCCCTCCTTTTTTAATCGTTCTCATCTCTAATTCTTTTCTTTTCCCTATTTTAATTTAAGACACTGATTAACACGTCCAAGATTATAGTATTTCTGTATTACATAGATACAATACAATCAAAATCATCCAAATGCTGGATGAAGGCCTCCCCAATCCTCTTCCATTCCTGTCTGTCTTGATCAATCTGCATCCACTTGACTCCACACATTCTTCTCGATTCATCAGCCCATCGTCCACTCGGCCTACCTTGCTTTCTTTCACATCCTCTCGGATAACATTCAAATATTTCTCGCGTCCATCTGCACCGTCTACTGCCACTTCAACCTTTTCACACGTTCGGCTGTATCTACCACTTTGGTCATGCTTCTTACCCATGTATCTCCGTATGTAATCTGGCTAAATGTTATTGATTAATTAAATTAAATGATTCCAATCTAAGTAGGTTGAGTATTGCCAGTTCAGATAAACGCACTTGATATCATATAAAATCGATACTGAGATATTTAGACCGAAAGTAACTTGTACTGCCAGTTGTGGAATTATTTTTAGTTATCGACACAATGTGCTTTAACTACCCATTGGGGTGGAAAAGAGTAATTCTTCAAAATTGTGAACCTCCAAATATATAAAGCTCGTTTTTTTTTGTATCATAATTTGAATATGCATGTAGTGTGTTTTTCAATTTTCATTCGCTGAATTTGATTGTACATAGATATGTGCTTATCTCTACACAATGCAGTGTTGCGACATTCGTCGCATACTCAATTTAGACTCCCCTTACTTCTTATTCGTAGGTTCAATTTATTTGTTAAGACAAAATTCGTAACAAACACCGACTGTTTAGTTAGACGCGATGACGCAAACGAATATCCAGCGATGACTCGCTGCTTTTACAATTCGTTCTGGACAAAAACATCAATCAATTTATCGCGCTGTTATCACGGCTACTTCGTCCCTCCCCCCCCCATTCCCCTCCTCCATAGATAGAGTCATAACTCGTGTTGTCGCTCGCGTCTCTTCTTAATTGATCTTGAAATGTGCGGATCGCGTCTTCGATACCCGTGTAAGTGTAGTACATGTATGTATTATCCCCCTTGAAATTTTCAACTGTTATTTTCGGTAGGAATTTGGAGCGTTGTGTTGTCTCAAGCGACCAACAAACAGTTTGAGCACTGAAGCTAGCTCGTCCGCGTTTTCGCTTTCACTTCGTATGGAAACGGAAAAAAATGCGGTGCGCTCACCGGCAACGGTAAAAAAATTAACGGCAAACCAACAACGACACGCGACTAGTGCCATTTTTACCATTTTTCCACCCGAGACACACTCAAAGTTAACAATTTGACTTTGTAGCAAGCTTCTGTACGTTTTGTTCAATCGGATACATTGCACATTCCTGTTGGTTCTTGTTTCGAGCTCATAGTACTGTCTTTCGACATGTCGCTTAAAGGCTAATAAATTTAGACCAGGCTAGTAGTTAAGAGAGTAGCGGAGTAGCCTTATCACCACGCTTTTCGCGCGTCTTTAGGCCACTTCATTCGCCTTTGCGACGGTCAACTAAATTTCGACGCCGGCGAGGCACCTCGACGAAAAATACAGTCAACTGTACTTTCTTGGCGAGTACAACTTCGCAGATGTGATTCACGATCAGAGCGTGCTTCGTGATGACTCTTCGCGCATGCATGGCTGCCCAAATGGTCGAATTGTTCTCAGAATCAGTTAGCCTGAAGACGCACGGTGGAGGATAGTGAGGGAAGACTACTTGCTGACAGTGACGCGAAAAAGCGAGCTGGCTCCTGCGTCTGGATTGGTCGGGGTTCGACCACCCATGCTACTCTCCTACTGGTCTAAATCAGCCTTTGCTTAGGGATAGACTGGCGGGTTGCTGAACGTTTTATACCAAAAGTTTTTACATGTGACACGCAGTTCCTTCCTGTCGGTTCACGCTACAAGTTTACGAACTTGTTCTGTTTACAACCGTGTTGGCACTTGTTGCCCTTGTGTGTCTCAGACTTGAAGCCGCGTACAGAGCGAGGCAACAAGTGTCAATCAAATAACAGTTTCGTACGTGAAAAACGGACACTTGATCTATCCCGAGCTTCGTGCTCAACGACGAAATCTTGACCGCACATATGTATGTATGTACAAACAATGGGACATGCGTGAATTGAAAGTTTTCGCTCGTATATGCGGGGCGTGGCGTGTCGTCGATTTATTCACCCCCCCTTTATATATTTCGGTATGCATACCGGCTTGCACCCCTAATTCACGAGCCCTTTTCGTAACTTGTGTGTGGGGATACGACGAGTGTTCATCCTGGCCATATATGTACGTATGTACATATGTACGTAGCTGGCACACCTTACACATTTCGGCACCCTTTCGACGGTTCGATTCTTCGCTTTTTGAGATTAACACACGAATTCAGTTAGGAGCGGACCCTCAGATAACGGCGAAGAATACCGTGTCAATTTGTACCATTATGGTACATTCATTCAGTTGTTTCATTGTGGACTTTCGAACGTATCGCGTCCACCAACTAATAAACGCTACATACTTTCATTAGAGCGTTTATTTCGTGTATATTTTGAGCCTACGACTGTCGTGACACGCTGAAAGTATTGGATCTGTCTAAAGTAGCTGTAATTTGTCGACGGCCTCTATTCTAGTTCAGCGTACGTAGCCAGTTTATCGTCAACTATTAATTAAATTATATAGATCATAAGAGCGAGCGCTCTGCGTACCTATTTGCACGCATTTAGCTGAATTTCAGTGTCATTAAGTTCTCAAGACGAACTATACACAACGCACAGTAGCTTACGTATTATTCAAACAGTCATTTGCTTCAAGGCGACAACACAACATCACGAGCTTGCCGTTCAAAAGTGTATAAATTATCATGCACTCGAACACTGCCGAAATTGTTCGTCGTAACACCTTGAGGTGTATGAAATTTCACTTTATTGTTTATCCGATTACGAAATTCTCTTGTACGAATCGTCGGCGATGATTGAAAGTGTAATAATTTATTTATACGTATTTTGAAAAGGCGGGCACGGCGCGAACGGACTATAATCGATCTGGTTGAACTCGACGAGTCGCGTACACAATTCATCGCGCGCACACCTCGGCGAGCGTTCGGTCCGAACGTTTCCCGCCCGCTCGACAACGTCTTTGTTTCCGCTCGAGGATTGCGGACGTTCGGTCAAAGTGTTCGACCCGTGCTATATCTTGCCGGTAAGCCGTCGTTTAACTCCCAGGGATCACTTGTAAGGTTTCGCGGGGTTTTAAAAGGGTGTGTGTGTGTGTGTATATGTGTGTGTTTTATTATTTATTAGGGCGACGAGTGTGTACGAGCTACCCATAGTGCGGATTTATAAGTACGTGTAAATTATTACAGGTACTAACGACAGGTAAAATGACAGAGCCGTACCGTAATCAGAACCCAGTTAACCTCTGTCAGAGAAAAAAAAAAACAACATTCAACTAAATCTAAGTTTGTTCCTATTATGTATACAAAAGGGCGAAGAATGAAACTACATAGGATGGAGTGCTTTTTGGAAGAATGAACATTGTTTTTAAATCCAACATTCCGCTATGCTTAAAAAATAAGGCACGCGACCAATGCGTACCGCCAGTTATGACGTATGGATATGAAACTTGGACGCTAAATTCAAGAATGCTACGCAAGATCCAGTGCACACAGAGAAGCATGGTTCGTAATTGGAATACATGGGTAAGGCAGATATAGCAGTACGTGTGAAAAAGTTGAAGTGGACACTTAGCGATAAGAATGGATGACGAAAAATACTGGAATGGTATCCGAAAGTATGTGAAAGAAAGCAAGGTAGACCAAGTGTACGATGGACTGCTAAAATAAGAAGAACGCGTAAATCCAACATCCCGCTATGCTTAAAAAATAAGGCACGCGACCAATGCGTACTGCCAGTTATGACGTATGGATGTGAAACTTGGACGTTAAATTTAAGAATGCTACGCAAGACCAAGTGCACACAAAGAAGCATGGATCGTAATAATTGGAATACATGGGTAAGAAGTATGACCAAAGTCGCAGATATAGCAGTACGTGTGAAAAAGTTGAAGTGGACACATAGCGAGACGAATTGGTGGCAGATGGACGCGAGAAATACTGGAATGGTATCCGAAAGGATGTGAAAGAAAGCAAGGTAGCCCAAGTGTACGATGGACTGCTGAAATAAGAAAAACTAAATAAGAAGAAATAAAAAGAAGGCATACGACCAATGCGTACTGCCAGTTATGACGTATGGATGTTAAACTTGGATGCTACGCAAGATCCAGTGCACACAAAGAAGCATGGAAATATGTATGCTTGGTATAACAGATCGTAAGAGGAACACGTGGGTAAGAAGCATGACCAAAGTGGCAGATATAGCCAAACGTGTGAAAAAGTCGAAGTGGACACTTGGCGATAAGAATGGATGACGAAAAATACTGGAATAGTATGTGAAAGAAAGCAAGGTAGACCGAGTGGAAAATGGGCTGATGAATTGATAAGAATGTGTAGATGCAGATTGATCAAGACAGACAGGAATGGAATGGAGGATTGGAGAGGCCTTCATCCAGCAGTGGAAGGTTAAACGGCTGAAAATGATGATGATACAAAAAGGACCTACATATGTGGTAGCTGAAAATCAAGGTTACACTTCGGTTTTTAATATTGTTCATTTGGAATCGAGTCACAAGTGTACAACACTTTACACTGTTTACACTCAAATAAATACAAATTTTTGACTTTTGGTCTGAATTTCGTCAGATAAAATTGTAGCGCGCTATCGTGTTTACACTCACGAGAGTGCATTCATTCGGAAAATTGTAATATAATACGGTATAAATTTCGACATGATAATATTGTCAAATGTAGGTGGATGTTACGAGATGATTTCCGCATTTTCCGGAAGTGACCTTAGTTTTTCCCGCGCGCGCGCTAACTTAACGAGATTCATAATGGCGAATGAGCAACGCGTCGCACAATGCGGAATGATAATAATTTTTACCATTCACTTGACTCGTGTCATCGTTCAAACTATATTAATTAATTTACAATATAATACGTGCAGTATCTCGGATAAACGGGCCTGTATAATATTATTAATTATTATTGTGTCGTCGAAAATGAAACGTTTGTAAACGAAATTTGGCGACGACCGACCTTGCCTTCGCAATCTTTCTCAGATGTAAACGAACGCGATTTTCCTTGAACCAAATATTATTATTGGAAGTTTCTACGGCAAAACTTGTTCCAACGACCTGATATCGCTATTGAAACACTTCCTCCTCGATAGAATCTTACGTATCAAATAATAACAAAAAAACGACACAATTTTTGATCAACACGGCTCATTAACCTTTTTCAACATTCGATTGGAGTCGTATTGATTTTTCGATGCATCATAATTTCGAGGTTAAAACACATTGCGAAAATTTTCAGGTCAAGATCGTCGATGCCTCTTTGTGCTATCATTTTCGACACACTCGCGCTAAATTCTTTCGAGCTTTCGCATCTGTTTTTATATAATATTTTGATTAAATACATCCTCATACACGACAGTGTATAATCACCGTGCGACCGTGACCATTCTGTTGGATTTAACCTCATCAGTGTTTTGCCACTGCTCGAACAAAATTATTCCCCATGATTGCCTATTTTCAATTTTTACTACCTGCCACTAACCGTATACGACGGGCAAAAGTATTATACGTAAATTCTAACCGTTATCAAAGTACCTGTGTTGGTTTAAATACCTGTATGTAAGCCGTACCTGACTTGGAACGATTCAATCGGTCTGTCGAGTATTTCAAACACTGTCATTTCGTCAATATAATGACGGGAACAAAATAATGAATTTGGAAGTCGATCGTTCGTACGTTTCTACGTCACACGCGATTACCACATTTCGCAGTCTTGTGCTAATTAGTCGACTGTCAGGTACATACATATATACCTTGATATTGAAAATTTGATATCATTTCAAAGCTGTGCAAACAGATCAATTGTTACGTCGTCGACCAGACTAAACTAAAAACTCGATGGTACTCGACAATGCCCCGACTTCGTATGGTTGAGCGGATCCAATTTTGTTAATGAACAGTGAACATCCCATCTGTGACTCTTTTTTTTTCCATTATTATTATCGTGTATTTCGGCTCCGTCGTTTAACTGTCGCCAATTAGACGGAAGTTGACGTTTCGCGATACGTTTTCGTGCCCAAATTTAATACGACGTTTCGTTGCGAATCACAGCCATTTCGTCGGTGACCTGCGTTGAATTTAATTAATTGATATCTTGAGACGGTTCTTTGAATGCTTAACTAGCTCTCACAGCATCTTAATCCTTTCTAAATCCGATTGTGCGTAGAGTTGATCACTCCACCGCAATACTAATTGATCGTGAAGTTGACGTTTGCTTAAGTATTCAGATCGATTCGCTGTATTGACATTTGCAATGACTACGATATCTCCTTCGGTTCAAAATCAAACTTGCAAAAATTAACTAAGCGTATTAATTACACTGAGCGACAAAAAACACGTTTTTGAGTTACCCAAACGGAGACGGAATTTTTATTTTGGTTAGCTCTTGTTTATGAGATCTGTTAAAAAAAATTATACTTTTGACTTTTAAAATTCACTAGATAAACAATAAAGAGTATTTTAAAGCAATGAAATAATATCACAAACAATAGAAAAAACATCTGACTATTGATTCCAATACTCACTTTGAACACAGCAATACTATATTTTGAGTTAAAGACCGTAAAAGTTACGTTTTTTTTAAACGCTCATAATTCATAAACAAGAGCTAATCAACAAATTTCATTATCATATTCAGATTCAGTGGGTCAAATTTAGTAAAGGTATTTCGTTGCACGGTGTTATTATACGAAAAACGTTTTGTCCTTGTTGCAATTTAAATATTCTCGTACTTTTTGATACCAATGATACAAGATTTAAACGATTTCGATACCAATAAGTTGATATATTAGTACTGACTTTGATTATCGCCGCGTTCTTAATTGACATAAGGTTATATTAATTAACTAATTCGTCATACTTGATTAGGTTAAGTTCAACTTTTAATTTTGAAACGTTTTTCTTTTGAATTTCATAGTGAAATTTCGACGCGCTTCTGATACATTTATTTATATAATAATATAGTAGCTTAAGCTAATTAATTATAATCCTTTTAAAACTGCCAGGAATTTTTCAATAGTTTTGGAACTTCTAATTCCATCCGACAGTCTATTATACTGCAAAACACCTCTGTACAAGATGCTTCTCCTATTTCTATTTATTTTAACATTTTTTTTATAATAAAATTATTTTTATTCCTTAAATTATATTCACATACATCTGAGTCGCCTAGTTCCAAATCCCGATAAGTCCACAATATATAAAAAACGACGATAAAATATTTTCTGGTTCTAAGAATGTTTTCAAACGATGCCTTATACTTGAATTATTCCAAATACCGCCAAGTGCGCTGTAAAAAAATATTGAAAATCAGTGTTAGTTCCAAAAACTGACAATTTCACCATGATAAAAGCTGATAAAAGCCATATTTAGAAACAAACAACGATAAGTCCACGTTTCTAATCTCAATATTTTGTTTAATATCAACAAAATTAAGTTTAAATGAGTTTAAACGCCATCAAGCAAATAAGTCTGTAGCAGAAAAACCGCGTTTGCGAACAAGTGAGTTTTATGGACCTATCGGGATTTGGAACTAGGCGACTCATTTGTACATTTTCACATATACAATGTATGTACACATATTCACATGTACTTACTGGAAGATACGTCGATTCAAAGAATACCTTCTTCAGGGGAAATACGAAGTGCATCATCGCTTAATATAATCATCGAATTGTCTCAATACACATCGAATAAATGTATCGAACGATTGCTTCCTTCAAAGCACTAAATTCGTTGGGTCAAGGGCGAACGCTGATTAGATTTCGAGCCGAATTCGAGACCGACACACAAACGTATGTACATACGTACCGTTTTCCGGATTTTCCACCGTTTGCATACACACAATCTCATATTATATTCACACACGTGTACGCGTACAATGTGTGCGGTATGTATGTACGTGTTGTGTAACCTCCGGCTGAGCGTGTGCACGTTCGGAAATAAGCGAGGAAACCGGTTCGCCCCGAAGAACCGAACGGATTGAATAACTTCCCATGCCTGGCTAGGATGAACTGCTATAAAAATGCAATTCAATAATAATGCGCTTCGAGATCGTAAACCGATCCGCGATCATCCGCGGAACAATTTGCCATAATCGAAGATTCTACCGGTTCAAATTAAATGTCGAAACTAGAGTCGGATTAAGCGCAGGGTGCCAAAAATCTTACATTCGTAATAAATATTACATTCACACAGCGCTGTATGTATTGTGATCGTTTTGGAGGATCCGATTCGTCTTCCTACTCATATTATCTAGTACAGCAGAGTTTTTTAAAGTAATCATAAAATGCTTAGAGGCTATCCAACTACATATCTATACTAGAGGCGGGACTTAAAAAGAGACAGAGCTAAATTATGCCGTAAACAATTTAGCTGTGTCGCTTTTCTAAGCCCCACCTTAAGTACAGGTGGCTACATGGATTATAACCCATAACAATTCCTCTAATAATTTTATAGTTACTACTGGTGAACTTTAGTGTAGTTTGGTCTCTTTTTCTACCAACGATTCTAGTGAACAATGAAATCATACTAAAGTTCGTTTTATGTATCACCATCCACTGCTGGATGACGGCCTATCTAATTCTCTTCCATTCCTTCTCTGTCTTGAACAATCTGCATCTACTTGACTCCACACATTATTCTCAATTCATCAGCCCATCGTCCACTCGGTCTACCTTGCTTTCTTTCACATCCTCTCGGATACCATTCCAGTTATGCTTAAAAAAGAAGGCGTACGACCAATGCGCACTGCCAGTTATGATGTGAAACTTGGACGCTAAATTCAAAAATGCTACGAAAGATCCAATGCACACAGAGAAGTATGGCAAGATGTATGCTTGGCATAACAAGAAGAGATCGCAAAATAAATACATGGGTAAGAAGTAGGACCAAAGTGGTAGATATAGCGGAACAGTAGACTGAGATGGACGCGAGAAATACTTGAATGGTATCCGAGAGGATGTGAAAGAAAGCAAGGTAGACCGAGTGGAAGATGGGCTGATTAATTGAGAAGAATGTGTGGAGTCGAGTGGATGCAGATTGTTCAAGACAGACAGGAATGGAAGAGAAGGCCTTCATCCAGCAGTGGATGGTGAACCGCTGAAAATGATGATGATGATGACATCTTTTCATGCATCTTTTCTGTGTGCACTGGATCTTACGTAGCATCCAAGTTTCACACACATACGTCATAACTGGCAGTACGCATTGGTATATATGCCCACTTTTTTAAGCGTAGCTGAATGTTGGATTTAAAAACTACGTTCATTCTTCCAAAAGCACTCCATCCTAGTTTAATTTCTTCTTCTTTACATCCGGTCATATTCATCAATTGTTATAAAAACAAAAAAATGTATTGATTTTTGAAAAATCGCCACGTAAAATTTCACCTGCGGCGCGTTTTGCGCATTATAAAAGCCACTTAGCTAGACGCTTTTAACTGCTTGGACATGACGCAGTGTTAAAAGTCAAACGAATCGTTCTTGGAATCGGTGTGACGTCACCGGTTCAACATACATATGTATGTATGTACGTACACACGACAATCGCTCATTTTTAGCGTACGCTAATGATAGACTACCTCTTCTCACTAAAAAAGAAGGAAAAAAAAAACACGTTTATACTTTAATTTTCTCGCTAGTGCGCACAAAGCCGGAAAAGTTCTGCTGAAAATTTTCCTCGCGCTTTTCTCGGTATGTCTATGTGCGCTGGTAGCCAGAGACCGTTCCGGGAATTTTCCTATTCCCAGAATGAGTCAAATGAGTCGTCTTTCGCCATTATGCCAGAGAATCGTTTTAGTGGAAGCCAGCAAGTGCCGTCATACTTGCCATTCGCCGAACCGGGTCAAGGTGACAAAATAATCGGCCGACCGATTATTATTATAATATATTAAATCGGACGAAAACCGGACTCTTTGGTGAAGATCGAGACATTAGGTACATGGTAGTACATATGTATGTAATTGATGAAACGGATATTCGCTCACCCTCGTTGCATACATATGTACAATCGGTGGCCGTTCAATTGTATTGAAAAATCAAGAACACCGAATGGATGACGTCATACAAATAAGTGCCGTAGTTCTAAAAGGTATTGCGGTGAAAAAAAATTCTTCACACAGTGTCCCATTTATAAATTGACTACACTCAACGAATTACGTCATATAAATTAGTCTCAATGCAGGATTTCAAACTTTGTCTGTAACATACATACATACATATACGATTCCGATTCGATTTTTTGCAAGTACAGTTAAACTTTACATTGCGGCCAATGTGCGTTGGCGCTGAAAGTGCAAAAATATTCATTTTGTGATCAAATCGAATTAATTGCTTACTTGTACTTGCAATTTTTGTCAAGACGACACACGAGTGCTGGTAAAATATATTGTTAATTTCGCACTTTCACATTACATACATTACCCGTACGTGTTTATACATATGTAATGAACGATGATATGCCAGCCAGTTGAGAGAATGCTTACAAGTCGACGTGTCGCGGATTAGATTGAATTGGGTCATGTTTTATATCATTTTATTGCCCTCCATGTCTACGTCTAGTCTACGTCTGCTTGCATTTGATTTTCCTTGACGCGTTTAAGAGACATCCTCAAGTCAACTTTGTCCTTAAATTAACATAAATGTTGCTACAGTGTGCACTTGTTTCAGTTGCGATAAATAACAACGAACGTATAGCTTGTTGAAATTTATACTGACACCTGTCCAATATATGTACATACTTACGTACGTTTTGACCGGGTATGGTACAATTATAGTAGGAGCCCTCGGGCTCGGAGTTCGCGTGCTCGTAATTAAAGCATCCCCATTGCACGCATGAGAAACGTATGGGTACTTATCGAATTAAGATGCACTCTTTTCGTGTGGTGAATTTTTTTTTTAAATTAGCCTTCGTTCAACCCCTTAACACCCGCGCACACTTGTGTATGTGTGTGTGTAATCACGTTTAATTCGAGGAAATATTCACCCCCGGATACCTCGTTTGTCGGAGCCACTAATATATGTTAACGTACGGTGTTAACTGGCGCCTGTAACAAGTTAACTTTAATTAAACCCGCCTGCGCCTGTTGGGATTCGGTCCAGTTAGCGAGCAGCCAGCCTCCCTGTTCCAATTCTAAAAAGAATTTTTATTACTAGTGTATGTATATGTGGCGTACTTGATTTCAAGCGTTGCCTCTTCACTATTTAACAAACATTTTACAGACTGTCGTAATGAAGTTACTAGGGAAAGATCTCCTCAAGTGGTTTCTGGCGTAACACCGTATAAATTGACAAATTCTAACGGTTGACGGCCGATCTGAATTTAGTATAGGTATCTACATCTTGCCAGTTATGGTCGAAAACCCGTGAGTCAACTACTGGGATCATTTCTCAGACTTTCGCTCGTGAGACTTATGAGCTCTAATGCTCGTGAAATGTTGGCCTTAGCGCTGTGGTCAGCTGCCGCTTGCTCGCCCGTCCAGAGCGCTGCTGTCGTATCGCCAGTGGCGCCACTCTAGTGTCAACTAGCAAGCAGCAGCGAACGAAGTGTCATCGTGGCATCGGTGTTTTGGATCCCATATCGCGGGTTCTACTAGTTATTTATACCTAGGGCAGTTGGTGAATATGACTGGATGTAAAGAAGAAGGAATGAAACTAGGATGGAGTGCTTTTGGAAGAATGAACATAGTTTTTAAATCCAACATTCCGCTATGCTTAAAAAAAGAAGGCGTACGACCAATGCGTACTGCCAGTTATGACGTGTGGATGTGAAACTTGGACGCTAAATTCAAGAATGCTACGAAAGATCCAATGCACACAGAGAAGCATGGCAAGATGTATGCTTGGCATAACAAGAAGAGATCGCAAAAGAAATACATGGGTAAGAAGTATGACCAAAGTGGTAGATATAGCGGAACAGTAGACTCGACAGATGGACGCGAGAAATGCTTGAATGGTATCCGAGAGGGAATGAAAGAAAGCAAGGTAGACCGAGTGGAAGATGGGCTGATGAATTGAGAAGAATGTGTGGAGTCAAGTGGATGCAGATTGCTCAAGACAGACAGGAATGGAATAGAAGGCCTTCATCCAACAGTGGATGGTGAACGGCTGAAAATGATGATCGCGGGTTCTTGGTGGAGAATTTTGAGAAAGTTCACAGTCACTGAATTGGTCCACACGATTACGCACTAAAGGCACAGACAACACTGGAGGGGTCCGGGGTGCGGGGAAGGATCCGCCATTTTGCTTTTTTCGCGGTTCGCTCAACTTTTGCGGATGTCACGCGAATGTTATAAAGTACGTTGGCGTTAACGCGAAAATGGTCGAGCGACATACCCACACCTTGGCGCTCGGCACCGCTCGCTCAATATGAAGTGCCTGATCAATCGCCCGACTATGTACAATATATTCTTTATTAATTATGTACATGTGACGTTCGGTTAAGCGGTGTCAATTCGCGCGAAACGTGTGTATTTAGAAGATAGCCTTGAAATGTTGTGCAACTTATATCGGAGAGACCATTGCGTTTTTAACGAGGTCTCTAGCGCAAAATTTATACTGTATATAAAGAAATCAATACCCATTGTGAAAGTTGGTCATAAACGCCGCTGCACATTTATACCAATTAATGTGCATATTATAAAGTTGCACGTACACGTACATACATATGTACGTACGAGTACGTGTGGAAAAATTTTATGAATCGGTCGAATTCGAATTCAGATTTTTTTTAACAGGTTTGCGATGGTTATTTTAACCGAGTGTGCAAATTGAATGAGCTTCATTCATCAAATCGGCTATATTTGACTTTTGATTGGTTTATTCCGATGTACAAGAATTATTCGATTGAATAATTTGAACTCGGTATTAATAGTTTTTTATTTATACTCGACTCTCCTGGTTTTCACTCTTGTTCACTTCCTTTCTTTGTCTTTCTTTTGTATATTATTGTGAAAACTTGTTAATAAGTCACTTCCTGTTTGATTTCCTACGTTCTTTTTTTTTCTGTGCCTTGGATATTCTTCTATTTTGCATATACATACATAAATGCTATAATAAATCTAAAATCAGTACCTATTGCTTACAGGAGAGTGCTAATTTCCTAATAAAACCGTATATCATCATCATCATCTTCATTTTCAGCCGTTCACCATCCACTGCTGGATGAAATCTACATCCACTTGACTCCACACGTTCTTCTCAATTCATCAGCCCATCGTCCACTCGGTATACCTTGCTTTCTTTCACATCCTCTCGGATACTATTCCAGTATTTTTCGTCATCCATTCTTATCGCTATGTGTCCACTTCAACTTTTTCACACGTTCTGCTATGTATGTATGTATGTATATCTGCCACGTTGGTCATACTTTTTAGTTCTTACTCATGTATTCCTTTTACAATCTCTTCTTGTTATATATACCAAGCATACATCTTTCCATGCTTCTCTGTGTGCACTGGATCTTACGTAACATTCTTGAATTTACCATGCAAGTTTCACATCCATACGTCATAACTGGCAGTACGCATTGGTTGCTTTATTTTTATAATCATAGCGGAATGTTCATTCTTCCAAAAGCACTCCATTCTAGTTTCATTCTCCGTTTTATTTCTTCTTCTTTACATCCGATCATATTCACCAATTGTCCTAGGTATAAATAACCTTCGAAAACCTTCGTTTTCATTTAAATTTGTTTATTTTAAATCTTAATACACAATATTTTTCAATGTGTATTACGAGTATTTGAACTACACATGTACATACATACATGGTACACACGTCTCCCTGTACTTTCAATTGGTTTATTTGAACTTTTTACCTCGTTTACAATTTTTGAGCGACCTTAAAAGCAAAATTTTGCCTAAGAAGAGCTTACTGTGATGTGGTTCAAGTTGGATAAATCACTTGTTTATGTTTTATATGCAAACCCCGAATGTATTTCGTGATCGGAGAACCTTGGCTAACACAACAACCACGGCGTAGGTTCACACTTGCTTGGCAAAGTTCTCTTTTACCTTGCGAAAGACCATGACGAAACGTCAAGAAACTCTTATACCGTTATAGCTCATCATAGAGCAGCGTCGTAGCTTTTTTTGGCGCGAAAAACGAAAGGATCATTAATAATAAAACAATGCAATGCATTGTTTTGTCGAAACCTTGCTCGTCGCAAAGTGGTTGTACTTTGCGTTCTTTCTGTCGCAGTTCAAAGTTTACATTACCGGTATATAATATCGACAGTGAATCAAAATAATAAAATAAATACATATATAAGAGTATACCGTGTTGTTGAAATATGAGCAGTGCCCATGTTGGCGCTGTGGGATATAAATTGGTAACATTTGAACTGTGGACTTGGGTTTTTATGCGACAGGTCACGCAAATTACATACATACTATTGCTATGGTAGAGTTTAGTTTTTGTACCGTTAACCTTTTGGCGATGCGGATGTTTTGAACTTGGAATTATTTCATTCTGCTTTATGCAGGTGACCCTTAATACATTCACTCTTAGCATAATCTTCAATTTTTATATCATCACTTACAAAGGTAATAAATTCATACAAATTCGACTGTGATATTTTAACCAATTTTACACACTGCGTAAATTAGTAGATCGTAGCACTCGACTGTTATCATATCAGATTATTCACTTGTAAGAATTCGTACAAATTGCTTCATTTAAATAGACCATAACAATATCATATATATTCTGCTGATAACGCACGCTGAGGTAAAAATAAAAAAAAAAACCAGAACGTCGCGCGAGTGGGATTTGAACTCGAGATCACCGGTTTGGAACAGTGAGCGCTTATGCTATGATCCAACGCCGATAATGACGGGCCTGCTACAATTTGACAATATAATTTCTCAATAGGCTCGCCACTTTGCTAAATTGTTACGTTGTTGTATTATAACGCGCCATCTCTGCAACAACTATTAAAAACACATCACCCACACAAACATCCGTTGATTTTCAACGGGCTTACACTTGTGTATAATATGTACAATTAAACCTATTTGTAATAACTGTGGAATCGACGTAACAACTGTGTGAAAGTCGTTTTTTTATATCAAATTAAATCTTATTAGTTAAGAGTTTTATTTACAATAAAATTTAAATTGTGCGAATCAATTTAATTTGTGTGAATAAATTATTATGTTTTTGATATTAACATTTTCAAGTATAGATATATTTTATTTTTATTTATATTTTGAAAGAAGGATAGTTCCTGTATTATTGATAATTATAGGATGAGGGGATAAATGAACAAAATATAATAATTGCAAGTCTATTGATACCAACATACTAAATCTTACTAAATAAGTTTTCCTAAAGATATAATTAATACCCATAAAAAGAGGCAAAGATAGCAATAAAGTATAAAAAAATCAAATAAACCCCTGCCTGAATTCGTTCTGGCTGACCCACTAATACTGTACTTACCTTTGAAACTGATTAATATATTTATTGTAAATAATCCGCCATTTTGGATATTCATTTCGCCGTTAAAATTTCCAAACGCATATTTCAGTGCATTCAGAACATTTTTCACCGTTGAAAAAAAAAAACTTCGCCAAAGAAATCTTTTATTAGAGCAATATAAAAGTTGCGAGAAGCAAACTGTGTTAGGTAACTTTCTCCTCTGGTACGTAAACGTGTACGCTCAACTACTAGTATGTACATACTTACACATGGGTTCACTCTTTTTCATTTTCATTATACATACATACATACATTGATATATTATTTATTCGCGATATATCGTCGTTTCATTTGATTGATACACCCGAACTGTATCCGAACCGAACGCACCCCCGTGTGTATCTAAACCCTTGATCCCGTGCTCGTTTGACCCTTGAACGGTTTACTTTTCGACAGTGTGTCCCTTTGGCCATCGATCCCTCTAATTAAAACAGCTTCGAATACCGACTAATGCGATTTGGAACCCTAAACTTCCACGGTTAAAATATTTACATTTTACACGCTATAAATACTGTATGGCGCTCACCCATCTTTACTCGACTAGCCAAAGTGCGAACTGTTGAACAACGTAACGGGCATACATACAGTAATTCGGCAGCCTGTGAAGCGTATCGTCATCATTTTCAGCCGTTAACCATCCACTGCTAGATGAAGGCCTCTTTAATCCACTTCCATTCCTGTCTGTCTCGAGCAATCTGGGTCCACTTAACTCCTATGTATATACTATGTATATCTGCCACTTTGTTCATACTTCTTTCCCATGTATTCCTCTTACGAGCTCTTGTTATACCGAGCATTCTTGAATTTAGCGTCCAAGTTTCACATCCATAGGTCATATCTAGCAGTACGCAGTACACATTCTTCTCAATTCATCAGCCGATTTTCCACTCGGACTACCTTGCTTTCTTTCACATCCTCTCGAATACCATTCCAGTATTTCTCGCGCCCATCTGCCATCCATTCTTCTCGCTATGTCTCCACTCCCAACTTTTTCACACGTTCTGCTATATCTGCCACTTTGGTCATACTTCTTACCCATGTATTCCCTCTTACGATCTCTTCTTGTTATACCGAACATTCTTGAATTTAGCATCCAAGTTTCACATCAATACGTCATAACTGGCAGTACGCAGTACCACACATTCTTCTCGCTATGTCTCCACTCCCAACTTTTTCACACGTTCTGCTATATCTGCCACTTTGGTCATACTTCTTACCCATGTATTCCCTCTTACGATCTCTTCTTGTTATACCGAGCATTCTTGAATTTAGCATCCAAGTTTCACATCAATACGTCATAACTGGCAGTACGCAGTATCACACATTCTTCTCGCTATGTCTCCACTCCCAACTTTTTCACACGTTCTGCTATATCTGCCACTTTGGTCATACTTCTTACCCATGTATTCCCTCTTACGATCTCTTCTTGTTATACCGAACATTCTTGAATTTAGCATCCAAGTTTCACATCAATACGTCATAACTGGCAGTACGCAGTGCCACACATTCTTCTCGCTATGTCTCCAGCATTCTTGAATTTCCCAACATCAATACGTCATTTTTCACATTCTTCTGCTATATCTGCCACTTTTTGGTCATATCTGCCACTTTGGTTACTTCTTACCCATGTATTCCCTCTTACGATCTCTTCTTGTTATACCGAGCATTCTTGAATTTAGCATCCAAGTTTCACATCAATACGTCATAACTGGCAGTACGCAGTACCACATTCTTCTCGCTATTTCTCCTATGTCTCCATTCTTCTCCAACTTTTTCACACGTTCTGCTATATCTGCCACTTTGGTCATACTTCTTACCCATGTATTCCCTCTTACGATCTCTTCTTGTTATACCGAGCATTCTTGAATTTAGCGTCCAAGTTTCACATCAATACGTCATAACTGGCAGTACGCAGTACCACACATTCTTCTCGCTATGTCTCCACTCCCAACTTTTTCACACGTTCTGCTATATCTGCCACTTTGGTCATACTTCTTACCCATGTATTCCCTCTTACGATCTCTTCTTGTTATACCGAGCATACATATTTCCATGCTTCTCTGTTTGCACTGGATATTTATTATTTCACATCCATACGTCATAATTGGAAGTACGCATTGGTCGTACGCCTTATTTTTTAAGCATAGCGGAATGTTGGATTTTAATACTATGTTCATTCTTCCAAAAGCACTCCATCCTAGTTTAATTTACCGATATTCACCGATTGCCCTAGGTATACATACATACATGTGGTTATAATACGCGGCAGTTGGGGCTTTGATTAGTGCAACTGTCTCATTCACGTCGACAACTGGCGCCGCTCGCTCTGCGCGACTGACGTAACGTCAGTTAGTCAGTCAGATTTTTCGCTTTAATACGCGGTTATGTCAGTAATGTGTAAATGTTGAGGTGTGATCTCCTATGTGGACATTCTTTTGGGGTGTTGCACCGCATAGATAAGAAGATATTCAATTTTTTTTTCCTTCATTTCTTTCTTTCTTTATTTGGAGAACCCATAAATCTGGTGTCGACCTTCCATTCATCACGGTGGTAAGCAGCCGGCTCTTTTCTCCTCCTGGCCGAAAGAGCCGGTTATTCCTTTTGTGAAGGATGGATAGAGAACGATCCTGACATTCCTGAATGTGACACACTCATAATGGGCCCGGAATGACCGCTTCGTTCCTTCATATGAAAATTTATTTCAAAAGCAATCGAAGTCATATTACATTACAAACTCACTCCCCGTCGCGTCTTGTGACTCATCATCATTTTTCCCCCATACAATACCGATTTATTTACTTATTTGCAACGAGTGTATCGAAATCGAATCTATACACGCACTATCTAATCGACTATTATGTCAAAGTTGCAATTTCGATTACGTTTACAATGCGTAATATCCACACTATCTTAACACTTGAAAAACAGCTGGATCTTTTGATAAAGTTTGAAGAATGTTCTATATACAATTTACATACGTATTTTGATCTTGTGCACTGGAGTATTGACATCTGAGTGGGATAACACTAGCGGAAATGATAATAATTTAAATTTTCAATGAAAACTCTAAAGAGTGTCTAACGTTGGTTGGATACACTCGTTTAACAATACAACAGACTTGTAGACTTGAGTTCTTCGTGTATGGTGTGACCTTGAAGTGTACTTATTTTCCATGTGAAATCATATTTCCTATATTTTTATTTATTTATTTATTTATTTACAGGCTAAACGCCCAAATTAAAAAAAATTAAAATCAATTACAGGATAATAAAATTACAGTTGAATTTAAATTAAGTAATTAAAATTACATATTAACAAAACATTAAAAGTACAATTAAAAACATAACATAAACATACCATATAAATGATATAAACATTACATTATTATTATTATTGATAACAAAAAAAATATATACAATAATCAAATACCATCACCATCCCCGCTCAGTATCCTTGCTAAATTAAGCTTAAGATATGACACAAAGCGAGGATAAGTAATGGAAAAAATGTCCACATCATCGGTTGCCAGAGCATTAAATAGTTTTAGAGCCTTATTAACGGGAGAAACTGCCAATACATTAGAACTAACTAACGGCTCATTAAGTAGACGATGTGTTCGTGAACGAATATAATTATTCGGCACAAACAAGCCAATCCTCTCCAACACTTGAGGATTCCAAGATTTTATAGATTTGATACTTGTGATTTTGTAATACAAAAAAAAATAAAGTAAAAAAGCACGAGAAGCTTGATTTGAATCGAAAATCGACACGCGTTAATAAAAATTAAACTCGTCATTGTACAAAAGGATTCCCATTACATCTTCGTAAGCGAAATCAGAACATTGAGTGGCCTTGACGTATAATTTTTTTCCCATACAACGTACGTACGTATGTACATATGTACGTTGTGTTTGAACATCGAATGCTAAATTTAAATATTCCAACAATACGTATGTATTTACATCCTATAAAAAGGGGCTTCTTTGAATTGCGATCGCGGGGAATTTCAAACACACCAACTTCCGAGAGTTCTAACATCCGTAAACCGGTACCTACCTGTTTCTATGACGTCACACAGGTATTCAAAAGGTAGGTACACAGCGACCGCCTCCGTAAACAAGTACGTTAACTACGTGCAAGAGGTTCAAATAAATTTTTGCGTTTACGAAACTGTTTTGGCTTGTTGGTCCCTTCGAAGCCGAGGCCCCTCGTGCACTTTCTCGTTCGACCAGTCAGTTAGTCAGCCAGCCAGTCAGTCAGTGAGTGTTCGTCAAGCCAATTTAGAGAGTGATGCGTGCTCTATCCATCGTTTTCGTTTTCGTATGTGGCTCGCGTGCCACATACCTCATGGGCTCTCGCCGATTACCATGAGTTCCCATGGATGTGGATGCCCGACAGGGTCCCACGAGGGGGCTTGAACGCCCTATGAAAATTTAAGCTCTACTTGTTAAAAGGTTATCTTAATATGCAAAATGCGCCTCAGGCGAAATTTATTTGTATAAGTCTAATTCAAGTTAGAAGAATGAACATTGTTTTTAAATCCAACATTGCGCTATGCTTAAAAAAGAAGGCATACGACCAATGCTTACTGTCAGTCATGACGTATGGATGTGAAATGTTGATGCTAAATTCAATAATGTTACGTGAGATCCAGTGCACACAGAGAAGCATGAAAGAATGTATGCTTGGTATAACAAGAAGAGATCGTAAGAGGAATACATGGGTAAGAAGTATGACCAAAGTGACAGATATAGCAGAACGTGTGAAAAAGTTGGTGGCAATGGGCTGCTGATTAGTTGTGGATAGTTAGAAGGAATGAAACTAGGATGGAGTGCTTTTGGAAGAATGAACATTGTTTTTAAATCCAACATTCGGCTATACTTAAAAAAGAAGGCATACGACCAATGCTTACTGCCAGTCATGACGTATGGATGTGAAATGTTGATGCTAAATTCAATAATGTTACGTAAGATCCAGTGCACACAGAGAAGCGTGGAAAGATGTAGGTACGCTCGGTATAACGAGGAAAGATCGTAAGTGGAATACATAGGGTAAGAAGTGTGACCAAAGTGGCATATGTATAGAATAGCGGAACGTGTGAAAAAATTGGTGGCAATGGGCTAGAAAGAATGAAACTAGGATGGAGTGCTTTTGGAAGAATGAACATTGTTTTTAAATCCAACATTCGGCTATGCTTAAAAAATAAGGCATGCGACCAGTGCGTACTGCCAGTTATGACGTATTGATGTGAAGCGTGGATGATGAATTCAAGAATGTTACGCAAGATTCAGTCAGTGCACACAGAAAAGCATGGTAAGATGTACGCTCGGTATAACGAGAAGAGATCGTAAGAGGAACACATGGCTAAAGTGGCAGTGTGGACATAGCGAGAAGAATGGATGGCAGATGGACGCGAGGAATACTGGAATGGTATCCGAGAGGATGTGAAAGAAAGCAACGTAGACCGAGTGGACAATGTGCTGATGATGATGAATTCAAGTTACAAATTACACCATTTTTTTTTTGAACTTGTAATGGCAAAGCGAACTATGTACATATGTATGTATAATCGGTTCCAATAAATTTATGATTTTTGCGTCCCTAAGAATCTGGTGCTGTGTGGATCCCACCAGACCACATACTACTTAGTTATAAAGGTATACCTACCTATACATTCCAAATGATCATCACCGAAAAGAATGCATAAGTTTAACCGTTGGACATGTGTGTGTGTGTAGAGATAACGATACCGGTATACATAGAGCTTGCTATCTCACCTTATCTCCGCGCCGAATACATATTATATATTTAAACATATCAATTTGCTTCATATTATATTTTTAATAACCTTGCATTGTTGCAAAAATGTGAACGGTGCACGTTTTTTTGACGAAGTCTATTTTCGGTCATCGTATACTTACTTGCAGTGTATCGTCCTTGTCGTTTTCACCTTCGTCTCATCAAAAATTTTAACCTCGCCATTCTTAGAAGACGCTGCTAGTTGAATTTTTTGATGATGATAAAAAAAAAAGTGTATTGGATGCGTCTGTTTGAGTCGCTTTGTTTGTTACTATGGGGTTACTGAGCGGTTAATGGATTCGAGGGTTAAAATAAAAGTTAATTGTCAACACATGCGCGATTATAGACTAACGTTCATTTTAAGTTCGTATCTATTCAGTTTGAATGTAATATATAGATAAAGTTTGCATGTAAAAACCTCTGATAATATAACTTCAGAATTTATTATCTTCAGCAAACTATATAATATTCATTGTGATTTTAACTTTCTTAAAATAATATTTTTTAATTGAAATTATTAAATAAAAATAAAATGTAAATTGTATTTTGTGTATCAGAGTTTAATAATAAAAAAAATCTAGAAAAACAACAATTTTTCGAGCATTTTCTGTAATCAAAATAAGATTCAGCAACTGTATATTATTATGATACTGTTATAACGTCATGGCGCGTCATCGAACTGCGTATGAAATATTTTGTATTGTCTTTTAATTGAAAACTTATCTCATTATATGTGCCACGAGCTATATTTTCCAATGCCTAATTTAATGTATTTCTAAAAATTACTTTTTTGTTTGTTTCAGGTAAAGAATACTGACCGTTTTCGTCGCAAATTTTATCCGTAATGATCCTCAAATATTGCATCAAAGTTACTATTGCACAAAGGTAAGATTTTTCCCCATCGTAAAAAAATTATGTATTGCGTCAATAAACATAAAAAAAAAACTACCGAACGGATCGGGACAAAACACACACACACACACACACAAGGAAATATTGTATTATCCTCGTTCGAAAGACAAATCATCATCGTCGTCAGTGTTCGCAGGTGTCATCGCGATGATGATAGGTGTTATCTCGCGTTTCGTTTCGTTGTATTTATATTGAGGTCGTTACAATCTCGATCGAAACGAACCCAATAGGTACATAAACTAGTGTGGGTATAGCGATTGTTCCGGTGGATTGCACAGCTGTTCGGTTTGTGGTGCGCGTGCGCAAAGACTCGCGCCATTACGTTTGCCCGCACTATACTCGTCGTGTGCACATGTGAAAGTTTACTCGCTCGCCCAATGTCAACGCGACTCTATACCTGCTACCTCACCTGCCTCTCGACTTTTAACCGTTTTTTTTTTACTTTTATTATTTCTCAATAATCATTATACTACAATAGACTTACATTTCAAACCAAACTTTAGTATTTACGCTACACGCGAACTCTAAACGCGTGTTGTAATACGCTCAAGCGCTAGTATAGTGCCATTATACGAATCGTGGTCGTAATTCTTCATTTTTGCACCCTTTGCAGCTTTAAAACGGTATACATTATTACTAGACGGCGGACAGATGGATGCTTTTGATAACGTGCGACCTTTGGACACTAAACGCTTCTTAGGATATTCCGTTACCCACCCGAACTCACGTTCGTACTCATATAATTAACATAAATATATATAATTACCCGATAATATTATTTGCGAAAAAACATTGGTGAGAAAATGTTCTTAATACATTTTTTTTTCTAACATTTCTACCAATTATGAAATATGACAAATTCTGCGAAATGCTGGCTGTCTAGGATATTTTTATTGACAATTTTATTATATTAACTTGAACATTGTATTATATATTAAGCTAAAAATATAATTTATTTTATATGTACATGCTTACAACATACATACATACATATAAAATTTAATGTATTATATATGTATATAATAGCCGAAATCCGTCTGTCTGTCTGTCTGCTGTTAACGCTCGCTGAGGAAAAATAATTAAAAACCAGAAAGAGTGGGGGATCGAACCCAGGACCGCAAGCTCGAGAGTAATCACGCTAACGCTATACGCTATCGCCCTTGGTCAATTGCGATCAATTAGTGGGGATCTCTATTAAAAAAGCGCTTTACGTAATTTAAAATTCAGCGGGCGTTGATATTCAACGGGCTTACATTATCGACGGCAATACCCAAATATATGTACCTGCGGCAAAAGATTCGAGAATCCGAAATTCCGAGGTATAATTATTACATTTCGCTTTCACTGTAAGTGAATTTCCCATTTAAATTGCATAATCGATGAAAATTTTATATGAATGTACTTGTAAGTTTGTCTGTGAAATATTGTATTAATAAAACATATTGTTGATGTCGATGGGATAATTATTCCATTGAAACGTTTTAAATAAACTTTAATTTGAACCCTCGAATCCATCAACAGTGCATTAACCGCTCAGTAACCCCATAGTACCTACATACATACATAGTAACAAAGCGACTCAAACAGAGACATCACACACTTTTTTTTTCTAAAAGAATGGCGAGGTTAAAAATGTTAATAAAATCATTTAACATATGTAGATAACATACATACATATGTTTTGTAAATTAATTTGTTAAATAGTGGAAAGAAAGAACTCTTTAAATCCCAATATTTTCTATAATAATTTTTGAATGAATATAAATTATATCATAGTAGCCTCTTTTCACTATAAAATCAATACATAGCCAATTTTCAGCGTCAGTTTAACATCAATCGATTTTTGTTGCTGCTTATCGTATAAACGAATTATATATTATGGTCAAAATCACATTTATATTCAAATGCATATCATCATTTAACCGATATTCAATTAAAAAAAAAAAATACCTCACAAAGTTAACCTTGTCCCTGACTAAACAAGACAACATATTATACGCGTGCTCGAGCACACGTACACCACGTTCGCACACATACATACGATCGTTCATATCAATCCCCGTGTACAAATTTACAAGTAAATTCTTATGTATTTACATGCATTAACTGTTGCGGTTAGTCAAAAAAAATTTTTCACATACAATATCCGTATTTTTTCCCCGGTTATCGTCATGTTAATTACGTCAGCGTGACCCTTGGCCCCCTAGGTCGTAATTACGCTACGTACCCGAGGATGGTAATAATCTCCGCGTTTTCCTGCAAAGTTAAACAGTTCAGGACCAACGAAGGGGATGGGGGGGAAAAGGGCTTATCATCAAATAACCCTTAGCAGCGGTCTAACGGATTAAATATATATTACATAATCGGCATCAAAAGTTGTCGCACCGCTATGCTCATCTGTTGCGTCGGGGGTTTTTACTCCTTTCGAAAAACTATTTTACTACGACTACATACGTCTATATAATACATAATAATACATACGCAAACAGTGACCGAGCGTATGTTACGTCATCGTCGTCGTATTACGCATTTTACGACGTCACAGTCTTAGTAAAGAGTGTCGTTTAGATAAGGCTCGTTTTGACCCTTCACACCCTCGCGCATGCGAATCGTTCGACTTTTCCCTTATATTTTATACGCATAGGTGGGTCAAAAACGGGTCGAATCTTGCACATTGCCTCGTTTATCTGTATATTAAACGCTTTTCGTACAAATTGTTGCGAATCGGAATCTGAAAATGCCATATTTGTGTACTTTCTTCGATTATAAGCTGGACTTGTGCACTTGCGACATGTCTCGAGCGCCAATCCGTGCCTTTGACAAATGAAACATTCAACTTTATTTCACTGGTCTTATCATGGGTGGGGAGTAATAAAATAAAATTGATAGAAAGTTGTAAACCAAACAAACATAGTGATAATATTCAAAAGATCCTCGAGCCTGTTTATCTTTGTGGAAAATTTGACACAATGTTTTCATTGAAAATTTGAATATGTTACGGTTACGTTATTGTTATCCCACTTATGTCCATAATAAACCCCCTTGTAATAATGAAAATAAATAAAAATGGGACAACAGGGGAAATATCATGACACCGGAATAGTCAGTAATCGTTGTTTAACATTGTTAATGAAGATATTTTAAAAGAATATTATCACATCTCACTTATCTATTCCAAAGCTTTCATAACTATTTTCCAGTGTTGAAATTTGAAACAGTAAAGAAAAGCCTGTGGATAAACAAATCCATCTGATTTTAAAAGCCCTGAATCAATAATTGAATTAAAATTAAAATCCTGAATTTCTGCACCTTATTAGTTCATTTACACTGAAGAATGATTTTCAGCAATTAAATTTTAAGATAAGGGAGAATAACCACTCTTAAATAATAAAAAAAAATCAATCTTTATATGTACATACTTTTACCTTTTACTTTAACTTATTTGTGTAAACTGGGAATCGTCACTTTATCTCACTAGTTTCATCCATAAATATGCATATATCATGTGTCAATATAGTACATAATGGACAGAGTTTGTATTTTTGATATATTATTATAATATGCTATGCTTAAAAAATGAGGCATACGACCAATGCGTACTGCCAGTTATGACGTATGGATGTGAAACTTGGATGCTAAATTCAAGAATGCTACGCAACATCCAATGCACACAGAGAAACATACGTATGCTCGGTATAACGAGAAGAGATCGTAAGAGGGATACATGGGTAAAAAGTATGACCAAAGTGGCAGATATAATCCGAGAGGATGTGAAAGAAAGCAAGGTAGACCGAGTGGACGATGAGCTGTTGAATTGATTGGAATGTGTGGAGTCGAGTGGATGCAGATTGATATATTATTATATATGTAGGCAATACGACATGCAGTTCTTGCAATGGTAGTAAAAAATGTATGCATGATACATTTTATAGTTCAGTCTAATCCCAGTCGATTTTACGATACAATTTGCGTCGGCTCTTTTCTAATATTAAACCGAAACTTTCAACACGTGTGACGTCACACTGTCAACCTGCTGCTTTCGCCTTAATTGGGTGACGTCACACGTATCGAAAGCCAATTTAGCCATAGTATCCCCGGATGGATATTAATATTTATGTAGAGCTAAATCCGAATCGGTCCTTATAAAATTGACTATTCAGGAACTCTGGTGATGATGAATTTGATGACGATCCGTTGTGCAAACATAGTAGGTGCGTGGGTCAGAGTCCACTGTGGTCAAAAGTGGTCGTTTTACGAGACTTTCGTCGGCGTATTTAATACCACCCAAGATCTTAATGGGAAACAAACCGTAAAACAGAGATGTACGTCCTTTTTTTTCCTCACCCAGGACCCCCACCTCATCCTACCGCTTGCTTTTCGTCCTTTTTCGGATGCCACTGACATTTGGGTCGGCGCTCTCTTCTGAATCTCAACGTCGGCTTTGTCAGACAAAAGCCTCTCTTCCTTCCTTTTTTTTTCCGCTCAGAGCTACCTTTTTTATTCCCTCCTACGTTCACGTTTCCACAGCTTCTTTTGGATACTGCTCTACTACTCTCAATATTTTTATACATCTCAAAGGGGACGCGCGTACGTCTCTTATAAACAAATAACTCGTACAAGTGCACATTTTAATTTGTCTCCTATTGTACAATGTGTATCAAGTCACAATTTTTGAAAAACTGCCCTTTTCTATCCATTATCTACACTGTGTGTCAATAACAGAAGTCTTACTTTAAAAATAGCAGTACATACACGTTTCGAACTGCAGTAGTATGTAACTACTTGTTACTTTTAAGTGTAAATATCTCAGTATCGATTTTATATCCTAAACGCCGTTCACCATCCACTGCTGGATGAAGGCCTCTCCAATCCTCTTCCATTCCTGTCTGTCTTGAGCAATCTGCATCCACTTGGCTCCATACATTCTTCTCAATTATTATGGCTATATATATATACACTTCACGGGGTGTCAATTAACCGTACACGGACATTACTGCATTACATAAGTACTCGCTCATTTAAAATAAATATATATTTTCTAGTTATTAACGATTCTACACACAGACATTTTCCAGAAATCGTGAAAAAGTGATTAGGGAATGATACAAATCAGTCAAAATCTCAAGGTCACAATACTTAATCCGATTAGGATAAAGGCGCTCACACACCTTAGCGAAATCGCTGCGTCAAACTTTCGCCCCTATCGTCGTCGTCGATATAATTCGCATCGGTGCGAATCGACGACGATAGGCGGCGTCAATTTGACGCAGCGATTTCGCTAAGGTGTGTGTGCGCGCGCCTTAAAGTAAAAACAGACGGCTATATCTGCAATGGGTGCAAATTTCATCGGCATTGAAACGTAAATTGTTACGCATACTTATTCTCCAAATGAAATAATCCAATCAAACCGGCACGATCATAGGAATTGCCTCTGTAAAGTTTGACAATTGAACGAGAATCGACATCACAATCGTAGTACTATGTTGCAGGGTCGTACTATTCCGTAGTTGCGTTAAATTTTAAATATGTACAAAAAAAAATCAAGGATTTCCTGAATTATTTCGATATCGTCAGCGCATTAAGCGTTATTACATCACCTCTAAACCTAATCGCTAAAGCAAAGTGTATAATTTAATGAAAAAACACGGTTGAATCTTATTGACAAGTAGTATGCAAGAACAGTACGTACGTAACCTCATAAGTAATATGAATAAAAATTGTTTTAAACCGTTATACATACATTGCGTGTATGTTCCCAATTGCGAAATTGAACTAACGTTGTTCCGCTTATAATTTCACGGTGTCTGCTCCGCTTATTGCCCTTAAGAGTCCATAAAAATATAATTGTAATCGCAGCACATCGTTAAAATGGCTGGTTTTTTTTTAAATTGATTTTTCAATTAAATTTACGCTCACATTTCCATTTTTCTATATTACAACATATTATTATACCTTAAATATGTATTATTTTTTTTCTTCCTGAGGGTTCTTATTTAATTTATGTATCGTTGGGGTGAATCCGCGCAAATCAGTGTACTCCTACAGTGCCCTAAAATGCTAAAATAAGGGTGTCGGTAATAAAGGCTGGGACTTTATGAGCGTGCAGATACAATGCTATCCTGCTTGCACGCAATCTCTTCAATGCATTGATTTATCGTGTTCGATTGCACTGTGTGTTTTATGGTTAATCCATATCTATGTATACAAAAAGCGAAAAAACTTTACCATCAAACTCCGTACTATTTGTATTGTATTTCAAACAAATTTATATGTTACGGGTAAATTGTGAAATCGTGCGTTTTATTTATGTACATACATATGTATGTATGTATAATAAATAACCGTGGCGTTTTAGGCAAAGTATGAAATAAACGAAGTTTTATATCTCGCTTATCCGATCAGCTGATCCTGAAGAACAATTTTAACCATCGTAATACATTTTGCACTTTTCCTGGACATTTTGGTCATTTTATGAAATGTAGAACTGCAACATAAACAAACATATGCACGATGTATTTATACTGACTTTTAGCACCTAAAAGATATTACATGTATTATATCAAAGTATAACCACAATATTGTTATATTGATAATTTATATATGTATATAATCGTTGATCTTTTATGATCTTAAATAATAATAATCACATTTCCAAAGATAATGTTCTATTTTTTATAATTGCGATAAAGATATCCCATAAACTTTCAAATAATGTATTTAAGAATCTTTGCCATATCTAAAAAATTATTACAATGATAGTTCTCGATACGTTCATATTCAATTCATCAGCCCATCTTCCACTCGGTCTACCTTGCTTTCTTTCACATCCTCTCGTATACCATTCCAGTATTTCTCGCGTCCATCACTTCGACTTCAACTTTTTCACACGATCTGTTATATCTGCCACTTTGGTCATACCTCTTACGATCTCTTATCGTCATACCAAGCATTCACCTTTCCATGCTTCTCCGTGTGCACTGGATCTTACGTAGCATTCTTAAATTTAGCATCCAAGTTTCACATCCATACGTCATAACTGGCAGTACGCATTGGTCGTATGCCTCCTTTTTTAAGCATATTCAATTATGCGTGGAAAAAACATTATTGAAATGTATTCAAGAGTTTTGACCTCTAGTTTTTGGAGTCAATCGTTGGTTCTTTCGAATATTTTATAAGCGGCGATAATGTCTCGTTTATTACAAGTGGAAGATGACATTTTTATGGCATCTAATTACGCGACTTTCTAAACACGAATAAAAGTCAAAAATGATACGTGGCCCACACTACTACCACATAAAACTTAAAATTGACCTTACGAAGCGTTCGCACGCAAAACCACAAAAATAATACACACACACACACACAAACGAATAGAATTGGTCTTAATTTTCGAAATGTTCCACTCGCGTATGACACGTGTTTCTATTATAATCATTATGGTGTACAAATTGTTGCGGGTGAATTTGGACTAACCCAGATCGGCCCCGACGAAACGGTACCTCTTTCTTGAGTGACATTATTGCTCGAAAATTACAACAATGACTTTAAAATCGGGTCATCCGAAGCAAAGAGAGCAATTGTCCCATACGAAATATCACGTGTACCTCGTTTCGGACATGTTGGAGTGTTAACAGCTAATTACGCGTATTAGAAGTACATACATAGTAGCCTAGCGACGACGCTTTTTTGGACCATTTCATTTTGGGCGTATAAAAAAGTGTATAGTCGGAGGACGAATCTTTTTCTCATTGTTGAGAAGAAGACCTTAACGAAAAAAATAAAATAAAAAAAGGAAACTGGGAGACGGGGAGGGAAAAAAAAGGGGAGAGGGAGATACCTTTGAGCTAACGCTTATCTGGAGTGTGTACGTATACACAACACACACACACATATACGAATGCCTGGAATATCTTCGCCTTTTGTGAATTCTCATGACTACTTTTTTACCATTTGCGAAAATCTCAATCTCTGACCAAAAGGGATAAACTCTGTACGAGACTCTTTGTTGGAAATAAACTAAAATACTGATTTTGTCCACATCAAAATGGTTCATACAGTGCTGATCCGCTTTATATTTTAACTTGGTGCCTATCGATGATGTCAAAACATAAAACTAGCTCATTTTATGAATTTTGAAGTGTCTATGATTCATTGAACGCTATTTATGCTTTGCTTTTGTTGGCTCTGTGTTCAAAAAGTATATGTACGTATAAATTGGTTCAAAATTTTTATCGTAATACGTGTATTTATTTACATATGTATATCGATTTCATTAATTTTTCAAACCGATTTTTAATATCAGTATGTATATACCTATGTATGTCATCATCATCATCATTGTCCTCTTCCATTCCTGTCTGTCGTGAGCAATCTGCATCCACTTAACTCCACACATTCTTCTCAATTCATCAGCCCATCGTCCACTCGGTCTACCTTGCTTTCTTTCACATCCTCTCGGATACCATTCTAGTATTTCTCGCGTCCATCACTTCAACTTCAACTTTTTCACACGATCTGTTGCATCTGCCACTTTGGTCATACTTCTTACCCATGTATTCCTCTTACGATCTCTTCACGTCACACCGAGCATACATCTTTCCATGCTTTTCAGTGTGCACTGGATCTTGTGTAACATTCTTGAATTTAGCATACAGTAACATAACTTTCAATACAATGTCTTTAAATTGACTATTATTACGTGATATTGTAAAGTCACTGCAATATAATCTTTGTAGTGAATTTAGACTGATTTACAATTTAGAAAAGCTATAGATTTTCATTCAATATCGGAAAGTCACAGGCAAAAATTAGAATGGAATGTTTTGTCAATATTATAAGACGACACAGTTTTTATAGAATTTTTCTGCGAACGACGTAAATACATCGCAGTTAAGCTCAACAAGCAAACGTACCCATAATAACTCTGTTGTTCATTTTGCGTAACCAAAAATACATTTATATATATGTATATAAAAACAAAGTAAAAAGTTAGCCCTTTGAATGTGTCCAATTCGATCCTAGGTCGCGGCCTTGTCTACTTTACATTGTTCACTTTTTTTTATTTATATTTTCATCCATCTTCATATGTTCTATTCTTATATATTTCAATATATAATATACGATCATTTTCATACGTCACGGCATTACGTCACACACGATCCGATGAATATTTCAAATATAATAATTACAACACGCGAATGTGTGTGCGCGTTTCAAACTTGAAACGATTTAAGGTAAACGGCACACGGCACAACACTACTAGTATGACGTATCAATTAAAAAAAGACAATGGATTCGAGAGATTCTTGCAATATCCGTCCGTCACACCACTTGCGAAACACTCGCATTATTGAGAAACGATCGCTACAGTGTGTGGCCGAGAGATGAAAGAAAATACATTTTAAAATTTGAAATAATCAAACGAAGGTCAATTATTTGCATTGTGTGCGTGCGTAATTGAGCCGCTCTTTTTTCTCTGTGTGTGTGTGTGTGTGTGTGTGCAAATATATCTTACCTGTGTCGGCCAAATTAGACGGTTCGGGTCCAAATTATTTATTATTGTATAGAAGAAAACGTTCGGAAAGGTTCAAAGCCCCGCGGCGTATAGGGCCGACAACCCTAAAAGCCTCATTGTGTTCATTGCACCTTTCTGGATCTGGTCTGGCGTGTTTATCGTCTCCACATGTTTACCGTTGCCTTTCGCGATCGACGTGACATCTCGCGGCCGGCTAGTGGAAGCTTCGCATGTGGAAAGACAGTGTCTTTTCTGTTTGTCTTTCGGTGAAATTTCAATTGATTCGTACCAAATATCGTCGTGTAAAATGTTGCAGGCAAAGTGTGAAAAACAGAATGTTCAAAATCACCAGACGGAGTACGAAATGTACTAAATGCTAATTTGAATATAAATATAAATGATAGAAGATTAGAAATAGTTAATAGTTTTAAATATTTGGGAGTAATACTTGATCATAAGTTAGATTTTAAATTACACAAGGATATGATTATAAAAAAAAGTAGCGAAGAAAGTAGGATTAGTATGTAGATTAAGAAAAATTCTATCAAAAAATACAAAGATAATTAGTATATAATGCAATAGTTCGTCCTCATTTTATGTATTGTGGCTCTTTTTTAAATTTAGTAAATAACTCAATTAAAGTTATAATGCAAAAATTGCAAAATAGAGCTATGCCAAGTATTTTGAATGTGAATAGATTAACTAGTGTAAGAAGTATGTTGAAAGAATTGAATTGGATATGTTTAAGTTAGATAAGAGTCTGTTACCAAAGTATTTTGATAACTATTTAATAATAGCCGAAATCCGTCTGTCTGTCTGTCTGTGTGCTGATAACGCTCGCTGAGGAAAAATAATTAAAAAACCAGAATGAGTGGGGGATCGAACCCAGGACCCCAGGCTCGATAGGACTCACACTAATGCTATCCGCTATCGCCCTTGGTCAATTTAGTCCTTTTTTTTTTTTTAAACATTACCTATACAAGGGATCGTGACTCTGCCTTTTTAGATGCCTACATAGATGACGCTATAAAAACTATTATTTTTTTGTCGCTCATAACCGTGCGATCAATTAGTGGGGATCTCTATTAAAAAGGCGCTTTACGTAATTTAAAATTCAGCGGGCGTTGATATTCAACGGGCTTACACTAGTACATACATATGTAGTTACAAAACTAGGGGTAAGAATAAGTTAATAGTTTAGAATTTAAAATTAAGTAGATCTAGGAGAAGTATCTTGTACAAGGGTGTGGTTGAATATAATGGACTGCCAGATAGTCTGAGACAAATAAATCAAGTTGACAAATTCCTGGCAGCCTTAAAACGGCACCTCTGTACAGGTACTAATATATAGATAAGTTTATTTTGTAATTTTAGCTTTAAGATACTTTTTGTTTTGTAATTAGCTTTTTAAGCTACTTTATTCAAATAAATAAATAAATAAACCAGAGCGGATTATTATTGGCGAGCGGATAAATACGCTCGGTGGTGTGTGTGTGGGGCTTGTAAAGGTGGGTCCACTTTGGCGAAGCGAACGACGAAGGCGAATTGATTCGCACCAATGCGAATTATATTTGACGCAGCGTATTTCGCTAAGGTGTGTGAGCGCCTTTATTGTGTGGAGCGGTCCACACAATAACAATTTGCCCTTCGTCGTTCGCTGTTCGGTTCCCCGGTGTGGACCCAGCTTAACACAACAACATACCACCGAGCGTATTTATCCGCTCGCGAATAATAATCCGCTCCGGTTTGTTAACGCCCTTCAAGTTTTAAAGAGACAGCGCGGTAAAATTGGTTCAAATTGTTCTTCAAGATCAGTTGGTCAGATTGGTGTGATAAAAAATGACTCGGAACAGCAACATGTCCGCTAAAACGCTTAGGCATTGTATAAACTGACTATGTTATACATAGTTTTGGGTTTGTTGGTAAGAGTTCATTTGACTTTGTCGTTGAGACGGTTCCGTGCACAATTGGCACTACCATTTCATTGTCCCTTCTAGAAGGCAACGCGAACCTCTAGAAAGTATATTTCCCGTTGACAGACAGTAACAAGTTTTTAGTTGAAAATTTGCATTTTTACTTGTGATGTTTCGATGACGCCATCATTGATTTGCGTTATTGCACGTATTAAGTTTGATAATATTGACAGTGAGCGAACAATATGTTGAAAATTCAAATGTGTACCATTCAGAATTAATTTCGCCTACTATTTGATTTTACTGTTTTGGACAGCTGTGTGCTTTATCATCGATCATTAACAATTACTGTATTATGATGGAAATTCTTGAAACGTGTTTAAGTATCACTACCTATTATATGTACATACATACATACATACATATGTATGTAGATAGTTGTACAAATGAATGATAAGAAATGTCGCTGAATCACAATCAACCGAATCAACAATTCGTTGAATTGTTCTATTTTGAACATCTAATATTTTGTGACTGAAATCATATAGAAATTGAGCGAGGTAACATTTCCGCGAAAACCTACCGAATTCACAACGCTTCAACTCGACTATTTATATAATAAAAAATAGGCTCGCGACTTTGCTAAATTGTTACGTTGTTGTATTGTAACGCGCCACAGATGGCGCATTGTTGCATAGATGCAACAACTATAAAAACTATTAAATTTAATATTATTTTCCAGTACGGGTGATGAGAAACCGCTCCGTTGATATTCAACGGGCTTACACTAAGTACACTTATAATAGCTCAATGTTAATTGTAGAAAGACTGTCAGGAAAAACAAAAACCGCAACTGATGTAACTAAAAAAAACATGCATTTCAGTACCAATTTCAATCACCGATATCTTTCAAATTACTAAACTTAGCACGTTACAATAAAAACAGTCTACTACATAATCCTCTTGAAATAATTAAAACAAATCAAAAGATAATAAATTTTCTATGCGTTCAAAGTTAATCCAGAATATATTCGTCACACACAAAAAATTTTTCAACAAAAACCAAAGTAATGGTGATTAATTATAATAAGATTAATAAAACTGATTTTAGGTTAAAAGTTTGTGAAAATTATGTTGAACTTGTTAATAATTTCAAATATTTGGGTATAATATTTGATGATAAGCTAGATTTTAAGTTACACAGTCAATTTTTAATAAAAAAAAAAGTAGCTAAAAAAGTAGGAATATTATGTCGGCTAAGAAAATTATTATCAAAAGAAACTAAAATAATAATTTATAATGTAATTGTCAGGGTTCACTATTAAATATGTTAGATAAGTCAACTAGAGATAGATTACAAATATTACAAAATGAGATGTAATGAGATGATTGAATTAGATTGGTTGAATGTGAATGATACTTTGAGGATTTGTATTGTTAGTATTTACATATATTTATGTAAGTTAGATAATAAAATGCTACCATCATATTTTAGTAAATTTATTGTGAGAGGAATTGATGTACATATGTGAATATAATTTAGAGAATAAAAATAATTTAATTATAAAAAATGTTAGAATAAATAGAAATAGGAGAAGCATCTTGTACAGAGGTGTTTTGGAGTATAATAGACTGCCGGATGGAATTAGAAGTTCCAAAACTATTGATAAACTAGTGTAAGCCCGTTGAATATCAACGCCCGCTGAATTTTAAATATCGTAAAGCGCTTTTTTAATAGAGATCCCTACTAATTGATCGAAGAAACAAAAACAATAAAAAATTGTTTTTATAGCACCATCTATGTATTATAGCAATCCCCACTAATTGAACGCTTTCGATACCCACTCAAAAAAAAAAATTTTTTTTTTTACTTTACTATTTATATTATAATTATTAATTATTATATATCTTCATATATGTATAATAATTATAATTTTGTAAAAACCAAAAAAAATAGTAGTTTCTATAGTGCCATCTATGTATTATTAGCAGAATCATGATCCCTTTTGTAAATAAAGCCGAGTCACGATATGTTTAAAAAAAAAAGGACTAAACCGACCAAGGGCGATAGAGTATAGTGTTAGCGCGATGACTCTCGAGGTTAAGGTCGTGGGTTCGATCCCCCACTCGTTCTAGCGGTTTTTTAATAATTTTTCCTCCGCGAGTGTTATCAGCAGACAGACAGACAGACGGATTTCTGCTATTATATATATAATTAATTCCTAGCAGTCTTAAAAAAAAAACATCTCTGTATACATAGAGGTGCTTAGTTAAGGATTGTGTAATTAGCTTTAGCTACTGTATTATATAAAATAAATAAACAAGACTGATGGTGTGATCAATCTACAAAAAAAATTAGTCACCATAATAGCAACATACATATATGTATAATACAATAAAATAAACGTCCGTCTCTCGTGGATCTCCCCTCTTCGAAGCCAGATTTTTATTTCGCATTTTGTGCATCGACTGTAACAACGCGACGACACAAAGTCAATCGAGTCGAATCGATCGTTTAATTGGCCAAATTCTTTTGCGTTTCGTTTTGCCCCGGCAGGGATCGTGAACCTTTTTTATGTATTTTTTTTTTTTCATTCAAAAGTTCAACACTCGAAGCTCGAGAGAGTGTTTCGTCCTCATTACCATAGTGTGCACGTCGTCCTTGCTGGGAGACAGACAAACACACACGTGCTGAAATTCCAGACGCTTCGAACCGGTTGGCGAACCGGTTGGGCGAACCGGTCGACGCTCTGCACGTCTATCCAACCGCGGTGCAGAGCTACGATCAAAAGTGTCGGACGCTGTGGTCTCGTGACCGAAATAAGATGCGAAACGATTGCACTTGCTGATAAACATTAAGTGGCAATCGAGCGCTAAACTGAAAAGTCGTTGAAAACTTATTTACGACAAGTTTTTAGTGTCGTAAGCGTGTCTTTCAGGTTTCGTGCTGAACGCATTGCATTCTGAACGTTATCGCATCGACTGAATGGCGATCGTCGTAAAACGGAATTAACTAAATATACATAAATACGATAATAATTTACATACATATTACACGCGGCGAAAGGGTTCACCTTTGTTCACGATCGATTGATTGACTTTTCCCGAAATGAGATCGTTAAAATTTTCAGTTGTATATTGTTAATTAACTTAACCCATTCTTGACCTTCGTTAAACTGTTTACAACATCCTGGTGAATAGAGATCTTAATCTGTACACCATGACTGACGAATTTGCCGTGCGAGTTCCGGTTAAATAACTAACTACATACTCGCAATATAAACTTACTATCGATTATTAATTTCTAAAGCTTTACCCGGTAGGCACCTGTTTTTTTTTTCACGTACAAACGGCTAAAGAACGAATATAATTATTTTTATTTTTACAATAATATCTGATCATATATGCATCTAATTTGCAAACTTGTCATCAATTCAAGGTCATTGATTTGCTTTGATTGTGTTCATCGTCATTTTCAGCCGTTCACCATCCACCGCTGGATGAAGGCCTCTCCAATCCTCTTCAATTTGTGTCTGTCTTGAGCAATCTGCATCCGGTTGACTCCACACATTCTTCTCAATTCATCAGCCCATCGTCCACTCTGTCTACCATGCTTTCTTTCACATCCTTCGGCTATATCTGCCACTTTAGTCATGCTTCTTTTACCCATGTATTCCTATTGCGATCTCTTCTCGTTATACCGAGCATCCGTCTGTCTGTCTGTCTGCTGATAACGCTTGCTGACGAAAAATAATTAAAAAACCAGAATGAGTGGGGGATCGAAACCAGTTGTCGATTTAGTCCTTTTTTTTTTAAACATTACCTACGAATGAGGTCGTGACTCTGCTTTACCTATAAAAAGGATCGTGACTCTGCTAATAACACATAGATGGCACTATAAAAACTATTATTATTTTTTGTTGTATTATAACGCGCCATAGATGGCGCTATAAAAACTATTAAATTTAATATATAATTTTCCAGTACGGGTGATGAGAACGCTCCGTTGATATTCAACGGGCTTACACTAACTAGTACATCATAATGCATTGATTGTATTATGAAAGTTATAATTTGACGATTTTTCACCAGATCGAGATGAATTGGTCCTCTTCAATTTGCTTGCTTAATATTATATTACTGTATAATAAAAGCGAAAGTTCACTCACTGGTAAACGGGATGGAAACCGCGGCGGCGGATAAACAACATCGGAAACGCTCCGCATAGGCAGCCGTTACACACAGCTGTAAACAAAGACACAATCACCTAAACTTAAATTGAGCAATAATAATTTGTACCTACACGTTTTTTTAAAGACAAAAATCGTGTTCATATTGTATTCCACAGTGATTGTCATAAAAAGTCGTATTTTATTAGGTCGTGTTATCATCAGCTACCAGCTACAAAATTTGAATACCGAATTTTCGCCATACTTTCTCTCTCGCGTTGTGCTTATGTAGCGTATATTGAAAATTAAAAATTGGCATAACGGTAAACGTGGCGATTGTTCACGTCTGAAAGCGGTCGTATACTTATCAGTCCCTTATCAGGCACGTTTTCATCGTCTATTTTTTTTCGATTATCTAATTTCTCGTCGGAATTATCTAATTCGGTGTCAGAATGTCGTCACGTCGTCGTCGTCCCACCGCTCGTTTGCTCTCGCGTTTCTTTTGTTTTGCTTTGTTGCTCTCTCGTCGTCGGGTGAAAGTGACGAGAGAAGTGAACTGGTCGACTCTTCACCGACTGCAGATCACATAACAAGCACAATAACCGTTGCAAGCAAAAAAAAAACAACTAAAATTCATCTAAATTTGTCAATATACACTGATAACGCGCGTTCTTTTTCGGAAAACTTTCACATTTCGGATATCGCGTTATGTGCTTGTCAGTGTGACGCAGCCAGTGTCACTTTCGTCATAGCTGCCAAAAATAAATAAGCGAAAAAAAAAAAAGTGCACGACCATGGACTATCGTATCTTCAATGAATAATTTAAACTCGCCAAGCATCGGATATGAACTTCAATCCTTTTATCAACGGGCGCTAATAGACACGCAGTACCAGTGAACGGTTCACGTGAACTTTTTCAATTAATTAACTTTTTACACGTCGAGTCTGCGAGTTTTTAATATTTTTTCTCATTCCCAATAGTGTATGTGTTGTGACGAAAAGGTTAAATAGTTTCAACAGTCGGCTGTCGACCTTCGCTAAAATGTACGTATATCCTTATATCTTGCGAAATGTCAATGGTAGTGTAGCATTTTTTCAGATTTGCAATTTACTCGGTTGTGTAATTTCGAAGCGCCGTTAATCTGTCGCATAATTTCATGGGAAAGTGGTACCAACGTTTTCCGAAAGTAACTCTTTTAAATATCCAAAAACCAATGGAGTAACTGCGTCATCAAAACGCCATGTCTTTTCGACAGTTAGAAAGGTGTCCGTCTCCTCTGAGTCTGTTTATTTTCTTTTAATTACTATTTGGCTACGCGCTTTGCTCTGATTTGTATCTTAGAATCTTAAAAATATCACTACATCCCTTATTTAGTCACTTTTTCAAGAGAAAAAAGTATTATGGAAAATGTAACCCAAAACGTTAATGGTGAATTTTCAATTGAACTCAATTGGCGCTTCTCTAGTAGAGTAGGCGTCGTCATTTGCATTTTTATCCCTTTTTAACACACGCAGTTTGAAGATTGTGTCTCGATACACGTATAGAAACTATAGTTGATTCATTATATGAGTCGAGGATAAAATATTTTCTGGTTCTAAGAATGTTTTCAAACAATGCCTTATACTCGAATTATTCCAAATACCGCCGAGTGCGCCGTAAAAAAATATTGAAAATCAGTGTTAGTTCCAAAAACTGACAATTGCACTGTGATAAAAGCCATATTTAGAAACAAACAACGATAAATCCACGTTTCTAATCTCAATATTTTGTTTAATATCAACAAAATTAAGTTTAAACGAGTTTAAACGCCATCAAGCAAATAAGTGTGTAGCAGAAAAACCGCATTTGCGAACAAGTGAGTTTTATGGACTCATCGGGATTTGGAACTAGACGACTCATATCGTCTTTGTTTTTTCCCTACTTTGCTCTTGATAATTTAATTGTCTGTTACTCCCTACGCATCCTTTTCTGTGTAAATGTATATTATATATACATATGCACAAATATAGTAAATTATTTTATTTTAGTACTACTGAATCAGCTTGTGTGGCTACCATTATGATTTTTCTATTTGTATGTAAATTATAAATTAAGTACATATAATTCTCTATTGAATTTTTGATTGCACGTTAAGCCGTTCTGTGTATACTTTAAATAAATAAATTCAACCTAAATATAATACATTTTTATACGATGAAAGTATGTGTATTAAAAAAAAATCGATTTTCATATAAAATAATTTATGCGTTGTTTGAAACATAAATCCATTTGTTTTTTCAATGAATCTTCTTTACACTAATGTGGTCTATTTAAAGGATTAATTTTTTGTTGAGCAGTAAGAAATCCGACACGCACTATACTGCCTACCTTGTCGAGTCAATTCAAAAAATTAGCACCGTGCGAATGTGTGTACCTTTCGAACGACATTATACAATAGTGCAAAACAAAACAGCGAAAAACCATAAGCTATATAGGCCATATCAGGTTTTCGATGATCCATTTTCGCTATGAACGAACATTTGGCGTGACAGTTAGCGGCAGACGGTGACCCAAGTTGGACGTGTGGCTCGGCGCGCTCGCAACAACATACCAAAACGGTTAATCGATTTTCATCGTTATAAATTATTGTTTCGGTTCGAAAGCACCCGGAGCCGGTTCCGGCGAACCCGTAAACCGATCGACGCTAATTTTTCTATCGTTTCGCTTCGTTCGCGACCGCGGAACGGTTCACTTTGTGTGCGCCAAAGCGCGCGAAAATAACTCGCGTGACGTCACATTAGTATGCGGCCGCGTCACGACACCTTACCTTGGCTGGGCGAAATCGCAAAGTCTACACATATGTACACAACAGATGAAAATTAAATTTGTGAGTGCATTGCGTTGTCGTATGTCGGTCACCTTGCCGGCCGGTTCCCAATTTGCTCTCGAGTCGCCATACTAGTTTGGCATAAGTCTCGCGGAAGTCGAGTCTCGGAGTACCAGAACCCGTTACCGGTTCACAGCTGTGTATACCCCAGGATACTAACGGAGCTCATCTGCTGCTCGTCGTGCTCACACCCGCCCAATTAAGTCCAAAGACCCGAGGTTCAAAAAAGCGAAAATCGGGATGAGAGGTTACACTGGGTCCGCTCAAGTGGAAGAGAAAGTTTGCCGACGGCCTACACGGCAAGGTTGCCCAAATACTATATCAAATTAAAAGTCAACACGATTATTTGAAAGAAAACCCAACCCCACCCCCACTAAGTACCCACTTGCTATTAACCGAAATCGTTATCAATAATAAACTTGTGGAAATCCAGCTCGTTTTCCGCTGGGTTTGTGGGTCAGCGGACGTTCGCTCGTTCGTTCATCTTTTCGGTTGAACGTTTTTACTTGGTCTTTTTTGAACCGCTTTGAAAACAGATGTCGACGCCAAGAGCGAGCCGTAGACCGTGTATACACACATTACATTCAAAACGGACACATATTCTCGTAATTTTACTGCCAATATCGATAGTTTGCGAATTGCGCACACAATTATCCAAAAGTCCCATCCGAATCCTTTCCAATTTCGACGGTGCGTAAAGAGCCAGTTGATACAATCGACACTACGTAGTGGAGAAGGGCAAAGTGTTACACAATCAAACCATGGGAACCGAATACATACATACATAGATTGAATTTGATCGCAATATTAAGTGTGTGAAGTTACGATTGGTTACAAGTGCAAGCATACGGTTGATGCTACTATGCAGTTGGATGTTGCTAACGTGTGCCAAGAAATTTACGGTGCGAGTAATTGGCATGGTGTGAAATCAAATCAACCTAACCCAACCAGCGATCAGTGTATAAAATTTGCTTCGTTGTAAGTTCAGGCATATGTATGTATGTGTAGGAATCAGTGTTCATCGGTCGAGAAACTATTGATTCGAACGACATACAACCTAACCTAACCAACGTGGTCACATCGTGGCATTAGATCGTAGATACAACAATTATACGTTAACAAAGTCTCTTAAGCATAGATATGCCCCTTCATACTTATTACATTGCACCACTTTTACTTCACCAGCTACCTGCTCATCTCATAATCTTCATACAAAAAAAATAGGTCTAGGAAGCTATACGAATTTAGGTACTCTATGTAGTAGTATGTAGACGTAGAAAATATATAAAATTGGACCTCTCATATTTCTTTCTGAATTTCATCGTTTTCGAAACAATTGCGTTGACGTTGCGTTGCGTTGACAATTGAGTACGACGATGCAAAAAAAAGGTCAGAAAAGGGTTTTGGTGAAGGTTTTTTTCATCGAACCATTGACTTCCAAGAAATTTTTATGCAACAGATAATCGCACAATCTAATACGTACCATCTAAACCTGTATATCTATCTGGTCGTCGAGGTTCAAAAAAAATCTGGTATTGGTTTTGTTTCTCAGTGTAATATCACCCTAAGGATGAATGTACAGAACCCGAGACTCGAATAACAAAGAAGTGACTTTTTTTTTTTTCAATACTTATACCTCAGTATTTTATTTAGAGTCGGAACATGTTTAGATCGTGAGGGCATATCTATGCTATTAAGCTCAAGACTTGTGGAGATCTCCACTAACCACATTACGCTTGTAGCACTGGGGGTGCCTCTATTACGAGTATTTTTGATTTGATTGTATAGCTTTCGACTTGTGGCAAACTTTCGGTTGTAAGTCGAGGAGTTCTTCTATTTGGCCTGTTTTTGGTGTGATTTTAATTGGATTTTTTGTTTTTATTTTCAGAATTTGACCTGTGACGCGGGTATGACACCCCCAACGGCGTTGGAGTCTTCCGCCCTAGCGTTGGAGGCTCCGCCCGACAGCGACGATATATTCGGCCCATCGCGTAGTTTCCCGCCCAGAAGCAACCGCCCAAAACCCTCCATGATCTCGGCGAAACTTCGCGCCAAAGAGGAGCGCAAAAAAGTCATCCAAATATGCACGGAGAAGCTCGAGAAGATCAAAGACCCGGACAGAAACCTGCGACGCTCCGTGTGCATCAACAACACCTACTACAAACTCCAGGACGAGGTGCGGAGAGAGAAGCAGATGAAGCATATGATGCACGCAAATCGCGGAGACGATGATGAATCTAGGAGTCGCAATAGACGAGGTGGAACACCCAACGCTGAACAGAAACAACGAATGCTGGATAAAGCTTTGGAATCTATAGACAAGGAGTTGAGCGCCATTGACGCCAACATGCCTTCCATAGAACACGAGATGCTATCCGAAGATATGGACATTGTGAATTCCCTAAATCCTTTGAGGAGTGGTAATGAAGATGTTTTGAACAATTTCGTATCGAGTCAACCGTGCATGAGTGTGACACCAGCTTTGCTCACGGACGAACTCTCTTTAGACTTAGCCTTCGGCGATCGCTCCGACAGTTATAGTGTTAATAGTTCTAAGAATTCGGACAGTATAGATTATAGTTTTTGTAAATCAGACAGCAGTAGCGTCAATTCGAGGTGTCGCTCGAGGAAAAGATCCTTCGACGAGGTCGAAGACTGTGACGTTCACGAGGTACTATCTCAATTTTACATGCCGCCCACCCCTAGATTGATCTCTTCGATTGACGACGACGTTATGTTGAATGTCGTAGACGACGATCCCATTGAAGACTCGAGTAAAAAGTCTAAAACAGCTCGAAGTATGCCCGAAATAAGTGATAGCTCCGAATTAGACAGTAGAAAAATCAAAGCAGACTTTGAGACCGGCTTCGACAAGATGCTCGAGCTCGACACGGATCTCAACCAAAACAAATCCGACTTTCAAACTTTGAACAGCTTCCCCAGCGAACCGGTCGCCAAGCGGGTCAAATACGACCCCTCGAGCGACTATTTAGAACCGCTGCTGCAGGACAGCGAAAGGACTACGAAGGTCGACGATGAAAAGTTTGTCCAAAAACGAGCGAGCAAGTCTGAATTTGAAATCATACTAGACGCCCTCCGGCTGGACGATAACAAGGACGTGTGTGACAGGGAGGAGTTGATGTACTATTGTGGAAAAGGCGACAAGTTGGTTAGTGACGGTGATGTTAGGACGAGATATTTGACTAGTGACAGCTGTGGCCAGGCGGCTATCTTGGGAGATCAGCAATCGTCTGGTTTCCATGGACTCTTGGCTTCCTTGGAGACATGAGGGCGCCTGCATAGGCCGTGGTTGCATGGAGCTCGAGCCCCCTCAGCCTCATGAGCCCAGCAACACTGCCCCCTCCCCATTTTGTAGTCTGATCCCTAAGCAAACACGTATGCCAGAGAGAGAAAGTGTGTGTATGGCTGCTCAACAAGTGTCCCGTCAAAATCTGGCGGGAACGATCTGTTTTACGTATGGAGATTTTATCTTTATGTATTCCTAATTCCACTATTAAATTATTATAATTTATATTTTTTTGCGTACCCAATGCGGCCCTGCGAAATGTGAAGCGGTGACTCACAGAGGCGGACTTAATAGGAAATTATTATTATATTATTATTATTATTGAGATTTGAACTCTGCATCTGTGAATTACTGAGCGCGGTCGAACATTGGGGTTTTCATCATTTTTTATATCATATTATAAAAGAAATACTATTCTTTTTTTTAATTTTATGAAGTTAGTCATTTTTTTTTGTTTATTGTGTAATTTTTGCCTAAAGTTTGTGAAATTATTTTGTTGTTGGATTTGTTTTAAATTTGATCATTTGTACTTACGTTTACCGCATCCAAATGCAACTACATACATAATATTGGTTGCTTAATGTTTATTTTCAAAAAAAAAATCACGTGTGTTCATAAAAGTAAAATCTTGGTTATATGCTATAAGTATGACAATTATACATTGAAATTTTCAAACATAAAAAAATTATAGCCAAGGACCAACACTGTATTATTACAAAATAGTCAATTGAAATAAAGTAAAAAAAAAACATCGTTCAATTTAAATATATGTACACAAAAAAATAGTGATCATTTTTTTTAATTTATCAATATTGTGAGAACGCATAAAGTAACTGCTTTTTTTTTTTTGTTAGAATATTAAATCAAAAAAAAAAATCAGTACCAAACGAATATACACACATGTTTAGAATAATTTGGTCCTTTATTATTATTATAACTTGTTTATGTATTTTATTTTATTTTTCATTTATGACTTATGCCAATGTCTGTGATATTAAATTAAATATTCACAAAGCTAGGTTAAATATATTATGAATAGGTTTAAACTCACATTAATATTATAAAAAAGTAACGTTAATTATATTGAAAGTTATTAGTGCATACCGACTATATAATATATATATAATTAATTGTCAATTTTGTATATATATATATATATATTATATACATATAATAGTTGAAAGCTAGGTTCTATGAATATATAAATAAATATTTGACGGAACATTTATCATCTGAAAAATTATACAGATAAAAATATATATTTTCCAAACGAATTTTTATAGTATTTGCCACTAAATTGAAACATTTAATTTTTTCTTTTCGATTCAAGTAGATATGTAAAGGTAATTCAAATGTAAACCGTTTTTCATTTGTATTCTGTTTTCTTACACAAAAAGCACAAATTTTATATATATAATATTGTATAGAGCCTTTTTGCCTTTGATGAAAATATATACAAAAAAACATCACAATGCCTGAAGAAATGATTTTTGGAGCCCTTTGCGATTTATATTATTAATTCTTAATAATTGCCTTTGAAATTCAACAGGGACCCATCCTTATCATTTATTATTATTGTACTATCACGATATAACATTTTGATTTTTTGAGATCGAGCACAAGTTTTTAAGTTACATTGAAGCGCTGATGGTAATTAAGAATGAAACCTCTCACCATTTTTAACTTTTTTTTTTTTTTTTTTTTTTTTTTTTTAGTCATATTGAATTTGCACATGTGTGTATGTGCACAGAACTGGAGGATATTTTAATCAACCCCTTCTTTATACAACAACGGTCCGTTTTCAATGGACCCGGGGCTTTATTGTGAGAAACGTTTCATATTGTGGCAACTTTATATATGTACATACATGTGTGTATGTGCAATAGCCGAAGGGGTTAAAACGTTTTAATTATTTTCATTACCCGTTTGATTCAAATTAAACTCGGCACAATTGTTTCTTTTTTTTTTTTTTTTTTTTTATTATCTGATTGCTGATTGTCGACATTCGATTCTAAACTTGCTCTTATTTATAACGCCTATCGGAAGTGACTCTGTTTATAGAACGAACGAGTTGAATTTACGATTAACGTGAACTGCGGTTATGGTCGTTGGGTATTTAGTTTGTTTGGGCCGTCAGGAGCGCGTGGGTGCACAAAATGATGTAGTCATCGGTGACTTGAACTTCCTGCCAACAAAGGTCAATCAAACAATCATTGTGTTCTTGTATTTTTTTCGTGTCAAACGTGCGGGAAAAATTTTACATTTCTTTCAAAAAATAAATCACTAACTTTTTTAACAAGTCTTCGTTCAAAAACTATTAGTTTCCAGTATTTTAAAACACACAAATGATTTATTTTTATTTTTATGAATTGCTATAACCAAATTTTTTTAGTGTTTTTTTTTTTTACTTTGAGAGGTTTCAATAGCATCAAAAAAAAAAATAAAGTTATATTGGTAATTTATTATACTTTTATAATATGTATTACCTTCCGCATGTGGAATGAAGTTACAAAAAATTAAAAGGGGATAGGAGAGTTTTTAAAAATAAAATTAAAAAAAAAAAACAACTATACCTACTTTGTAAGTAAATAAAAAAAACTCACAAAAAACCTGTACATAATATTAAAATAAAAATAAATTAATTAAAAAAACGTAGCAGTTGTTTTATAAAGATGTATAAATGTAGATTTTTTAAAATATTTAAAATTATTGCTAGTTACAAAAAAAAAGTGTACATTGCAACAAAAAAAATACTTTATCCGATATGGATAAAAAAAAAAAAAAAAAAAATTGTAGAGGTTTTATATAGTTAGTTATTCGATGATGACGACGAATCAGGAGTGAGAAATAATGATGTTATTATTTTTTAGTTAACGATTATTATTATTACTATTATTATCAATTATTATTATTGTAAAGATAATTACCAAATTTTTGAATATGGTTACCGATTTTTTTTTTAAATTTAAAAGTTTTTTTTTCTTAATAAAAAAAAAAAGTGATATGTTGGTCAGACGTTGATTTATTATTTTTTTTTTTTTGATACTCCACTATATATGTATTTATTATTATCATGATGTAAACATTTTTTTTACTATTATTATTATTATTATTATTATTTTAATTTTTTTTTTAATTGATGACAATGATTGTGAACGCCATGAACAAAGACCATTTGTGAAATTGTATCGATAAAAATAAAAAAATATATAAAATAATTGTACCTGCTTTTTTTTGTGTTATTTTTACCTCATATGTTTCAATACAAAATCACTAAACAGTACAAATGACGGAACACTTTCAGGGTGCGAAGCCTCTCAAAGCCGTCCACAGTGCAAACATTCCCAAAAAATACACATTCAACCGCATTTCAAAGTTGGCCATCACAATAACCAACATTGAACGAAACGGTGAGTCGTTATAGGGTTAATCTCTCGGGTCATTCCACTGTGCGGTCGGTCAATCGCCAATCAATTTTACTCGGTCATTATTATGTATACGGAGGCGAAGGAATTTATCTGAAATTATCTGAAGATAAACTCGACTTAATTGTGTGTCGGTCGTGCGATAAGAAACAAAAGGAAAATTAACTTTTATTAATTAAAATTTCATAGTTGCGAGTGCCTAATTCGGCCCCGGTATCAAGATCCTTGGAGTAATTTAGTCGGGTCGTTGCGTGATCGTGAAGCTTTTTCATATAATCTTTCAGGGAAATAACGCGTGTATATATTTTTTTCCACTGTCGGTATCGAAAAGCTTGGACTTGCCCCGCTTTTTATTTAATTCTGGAAGAAAATACAATTTTTTACAACTTAAATGCATAGAAAATTAATTAAATTGTATTGATTTGTTAATTTAATAGTTGAAACAGCCTAATGATTACGTTTAGGATAAGGGTCAAATTCACCCGGAGCTAAACTGATAAGTAAACAAACTGAAACAATAAATACCGCAGCGATAAAGACATGTAGTAAGTAAACTACTTGGTGAGATATTTATTTATTTTTGATAATAATAAATTTTCCTTGGAAAGTGAACGTTTGTTGAACATGCTACGTAGCATCGCAATTATTCAGCAGCTGTATAAATTTAATAACTTTCACTGAATTTTTCTTTTGTATTTGTATTCTAAATCGAAAATTAAATTAGATTTTCCATTGTCTTCACACTAAACATGGTGTCACCGTTCAATACTATTACAATAATTTAAAATAATAAAACAAACACATTTATATAAACGTAAGCGAAGTAAACATAAAAAGTGTAATCAAATTCTATAAAAAAACAATTAAATACAAAAATAAGTAACGATTCAACGCATTTTCTTATTGCGACATCTATGATTGTTTCCCCAAACTATGGTTTAATTTTAATTAAATTATCTTTAAATAGACATCTATGTATTTTTATAGAAAGCTTTATAATTTTTTTTGGCTTGCGTATTTGATAAAAATGGTTTGTATACTCGTCGAAAGTGGTTTGCGTCATGGGTATGACAGCCGGTTCCGTGGACCAATCGGTGCACGAAGCGGGACACGCAGACCAATAGTGTATCGCCACACCAGAACCACGGCTCTCAAACTGTGTAATTCAAATTATTAATTGAAACACATTTCCTTGTAAATTCGACAGTATATTATCCACTGCAGTTTAATTATTGTTGTTGAGTCTGAAAATAAATAGCGAGAACTAGAATTGAATCTTTAATGGAACAAAAGCAGTTCCAATTTCAAATTTGACCATTTACATAACCAAACCTAACCATACGTTATTTGACTTGACCTCAGCTTAATAAAAATTCAAAACTGTACAATAACCATTCATTAGCTTCACGAGCACGGCTTCATATTTGAAATAATGAATATTTTGAGACAGACTTGTCTTTGTGGCTTTGTAAAACCATTGCAATTATAACAGAGCGACAGCAATGACAGCAATCTAAAAATTGAAAATCTATGTCAGCAACCAGTAGTTGACACTTTAAATTAAAGTTCATATGGTTGTGTAAATTCCAGTGCACACAGAGAAGCATGGAAAGACGTATGCTTTGTATAACTAGAAGAGATCGTAAAGAGGAAAACACGGGTAAGAAGCATGATTAGGTTTTACACATTTTTTTCTCAAGCCGAGACACTAGAATTTCACTTGAGGCAAATTTTTTTCATAAAAAAAACCGTTGTTATTTATTATTTTGTATAGTTTCTTTTCGAACAAAAATGCACCGTAGGCGAAATATTTTCTTGCATAAGAACGTTTTGCATCTAAATTATTTTGAATTTTATAAGAAAATCACTAGATTTTGTACAAAATTTTGAAAAAACTGTAGATCGGATAAAGTACATATCTATTGTGATCGTGCGAAAATTCGACATTGAGATTTTGACTGATTTGTATCAGGTATCATCCCCTGATCACTTTTTCATGATTTCTGAAAAATGTCTGTATACCTGTGTATCGGTGTACTTTTTAACTTTAACCTTTTCTCCGAAACTATCAAGTCTATCAAGCTGAAATTTCATATCTATTATTTTCACGTGAGGTGTAAGAGATATTATGATTTTGGTCAACATCCGCCAATCGGAAGAGGCAGTTTACTCTTGAACGAGATTTTGTTTTTTTTTTTTTTCGGCCTTTTAAATATGTGATATCATCATAATATTATAATATTATAATCCTTAAAGTAATACCTAGTTACAAAAAAATAAATCATTAAAAGCAGTCAACCGGAAGTGGTAGTTTACTCTTGCATGAGTTTTTTTTTTTTGGCCTTTTATATATTTTGAATCTTCATAATATTATAAAATTAGCAATGGTGAGTTTAAAACAAACCTCATCAAAATCGGTACAGAAGAAGTGACGGTTTATCGTGTTTCAGTATGCGTTGAAAATTGTTTGTTACAACACAGAAAGTTTTATTAAGAAAGACATTATTATTTTAATTTTTTTTTTAAGCATTTAAAGTTTTTAAATGCTCAGTAAGTGGACAGCTGGGCAGAGATTCAGAGAACAAAAATGCACAAAGTGCAATAGGCGCGTGACGAGACGCTATGATCTTACAAAGCCGGGAATTCCCGTACTTGCTAACTCCCAGGCCTGCGTACGCCACGCCCGCAATATTTAAATCGCCTCGTGCTTGCTTTTTTTTTTTTAATGTTTTGAATAAATACTTTTTTATTTAAAGATAAGTCCTTCATTAATTCTAGAACAAATATTCACATTGTCTGATTGTGACTTTGAAAACATAAATGAATGAAAGTAAGAAAGTAAAAATTTAACCCGTAGGGGAAATTTTTATTTTTTATTTATCCTTTTTATCGACCAAAATCTTGATGTGCTAAAAACCTGGTAACCTTGGTATACATGTAATTTGCTGTTTTTTAAAAAATAAATAAAATACAAAACTCCAATTTTGTATGAAAATATGAATGTTACACCTAAACCGTTCTTACAACTGGTGACCACAATGTTCCTATAGATGTATTGTAGTTTTGAAATTTTTAATCTTGGGGATTTTATTTTAATCTTAGTCGTCTTACCCCTAGTATACAATGTAGCTCAAAAAACAGTTTTCGCAATAGTTTCAATCAGTACACTTTTGTGTGACTTTTAAAGTCTCGCAACCACTCTATATATTACAAGCTTTATGCACATGTGTACTGCAGTCCTAAGCCCACTTAACGTAACTGACAAAAATTACGAAAACGAGTTAGATGTGTTTTAGGGGTTATCTGGGTGTATTAATTTAACCTAATTTTTCATATCAAAATGAATGTACATATCTTCATCCAAAAGTGACTTTTTTAAGCTATTAAATCTAACGTATCTGCATGCGCAGAGAAATAGTATCACCAATACTTAACGAAAATAACGTATACAACATTTATGTACATAGCAAATTTAACGTATCTGCGTGCAGATACGTTTTTTCGTCTAAGGACAGGAGCTACGCAAAGCTACCGAAGCATTTTGTTTAGCTAAAATAACGCAACTATTAAAATACATATAGAGTTGCGTTAAACAAACAAGAATTTATTTGCGGGTGTACCCCATTTACACTAAAATAGTGAATCTAAGGACGGCAGCATAGTGATATGATTTCCTAAGCAAATTTCACGTATAGCACTTACGTTATTCAAATTAAGTAGATTCCCTCAGCAAATTTAACGTAAGTGTAAAAAAGTGACGTAACTACTAAAGTATTCATTTTTTTTTTAATTTTTCCTTAGATTTATCAAAACAAAATAGAAAATAACCTCATGCACTAAAAAAAAGTTTAAATAAAATATTAAGAAAAACACAAATTTAGAATAAAACTTTCAAGTCCATTTATCTCGATATTTTTGTTTGGTCAGTTGCGTTAAGTTGGCTTAGGACGGCAGTGTACTAAGCAATAAGAATAAAAAGGAAATACTATACATTGATTGGAATCAATAAAATAATAAATAAATGTACGCGCGCCACAGTTGTAGAGCATGTGCTTTGCGGCAGTGACCGGTGTTCACATCCACATGGCCTGACGTGTCTCGCTGGGTTCTAACTTGTCATCAGAAAGACAGCTGAAGAGGACTTGATCGCCCCCTGGTGCTACGCCCCTCGCCAAAAAGTCACTGTGCCAATATATTCGCACACAACGGTACGTTTCACACTCTCAAATTCATAAAAAAGCATACTTACATACCTCCCGTACGGTAAATTGTACAATCTCGAACATAACCAAATCCCCCATACTCAAGTAGTACCTAGATACTGGTTCACCATATAGGAAATGTTTCATTTTTTTAATAATTTTTTTTTTGATAACATTTGATACATATTACATACATATGAAGATATGAAAGCAAATTGAAAAAAAATTTCATTTGATTTTAGTTTCGGTAATGGTTCATAAAAAAACCAACCTAAACTTGCCTTATCCACATTTATGTTTTTATACCCAAAAATGGTAATTTTCAATGGAATTACTGAATTGTACAATTTTGACTTTTTTTTTTGTATTTTTGTAGATTTAGAAAATTTGGCAGTTTGGCACTCATCGGACAAATAAATTTTTAATATTGTCTCATCGATCAAATAAAATGTATTTTAGTATTGAGAAATGTCTTTAGGCTTTGATTTATGTATGTTGAAGAATCTGTAAATTGAACCAAAATCAAGTAATTTTAATTGGTAACTAATCAAGCGGTCGGTAAATAATATATTTTTGGTAACTTTTACGCAAACGGTCAGTAGACTTTAAATACCGACTGTTTGATCATTTATTAAAATTAATTACTCACCGTTTAGTTAAAAATGACTGACCGGTTCAGTTTCGATCTTTTGATGCAAACAAAGTATTTCGGGTTCAAAACTGATTCACAATACAAAAATAAAATAATCTGAAAATATTCTTAAAGCGTATCGGTTTGGTTTTAATACACATTGTAATCATAGTAAAATTGTTTTTTCAGGCTTAAAAAATGTTGAAAATAAACATAGTATGGATATTAGCACTGGTATGGTGTTCTACATATATTCCGAGTACGTATTCCACTGCCGTCATGTCGGTGGATCTCGGCTCCGAGTGGATGAAAGTCGGAATCGTATCACCGGGTGTTCCCATGGAGATGGCTCTGAACAAAGAATCTAAAAGGAAATCTCCAGCCGTCGTCGCGTTCCGAGACGGCGAGAGAACCTTCGGCGAAGACGCTCATTCCATAGGAGTCAGATTCCCAAAAAACAGCTACAGCTACTTGATAGACCTCCTCGGAAAGTCGTTCGATAATCCAATGGTCCAAAGATACATGTAAGTACCTCGACTTTCACCACAATCGAATACATATTTTGAACAATAATTCCAATACGGTCATTATAGGAAGCTGTTCCCTCAATATGATATAACAGCCGATCCAGAGCGAGGAGTTCCTGTGTTCAATCATGACGAAAATACTAAATTCACACCCGAAGAACTCGTCGCTCAACTGTTGAACAAGGCTCGAGAGTTTGCTACAGCCAGTGCAGGTATAAATAGACACATTGTCGAATGCCTTATTATCAAGGACTAACGAAAGTTCCACGTGCTATAATACGTGGCTCGTATTATAATAATAATGCTTTGTACGGTGTATGGTTGGCTGTTACGATGGCAGCACCTCAACAGCTAAGTCGCCATTGCATATTGTCCGTACATCATATAACACATATAAAGAATGTTACGTAAGATCCAGTGCACACAGAGAAGTATGGAAAGATGTATGCTTGGTATAACAAGAAGAGATCGTAAGAGGAAATATAGCAGAACGTGTGATAAAGTTGGTGGCAATAGGCTGGATAGTGGATAGTTATTTATATCTAGGGTAATTGGTGAATATGACTGGATGTACAGAAGAAGAAATAAAACGAAGAATGAACATACTTTTGAAGAATGAACATAGTTTTTAAATTCAACAAGAAGGCATACGAAAAATAAGGTACTGCCAGTTATGACGTATGGATGTGAAACGTGGATGCTGAATTAAAAAATGTTACACAAGATCCAGTGTACACAGAGGACCATGGAAACATGTATGCTTGGTATAACAGGAAGAGATCGTAAGAGGAACACATGGGTAAGAAGCATGACCAAAGTGGCAGATAGCCAAACGTGAAAAAAAGTTGAAGTGGAAATGTAGGGATAAGAATGGATGGCAGAAGGACGCGAAAAATACTGAAATAGTATCCAAGAGGATGTGAAAGAAAGCAATGTAGACAGAGTGGACGATGAGCTGATGAATTGAGAAGAATGTGTGGAGTCAAGTGGATGCAGATTACTCAAGACAGACAGGAATGGAAGAGGATTGGAGAAGCCTTCATCCAGCAGTGGATGATGAACGGCTGAAAATGATGATGACACGGATAAAATTTGTACCGACGCTGTATGGTGCATACATGCAACCGTGACCGAATTTGTTTATCCGTTGTCACACTTTTCGTTCCATTCCCTTTTCGCCATTCTTTATAGTATTGTTCTAACGTTACCGTTAAACTTTTCAGGTCAACCGGTAACCGAGTGTGTTATCACTGTTCCAAGTTATTTCAATTTTGCCGAACGTTCTGCGATGCTGGACGCGGCTCAACTTGCTGATCTTCGTGTTCTTCAATTGATCAACGATCATACTGCGATCGCGTTAAACTACGGCATATTCAGACGGAAGGAGATCAACGAGTCGTCTAACTTTGTTATGTTTTACGATATGGGCGCTCAGAGTACCAAAGTCTCCATCGTCGAGTACAAAGTCGTCAAGACTAAAGAGAGAGGTTTCGTCGAAAGTCATCCTCAGCTGCAAGTGATCGGAGTCGGCTATGAAAGGTTATTGTCTTGATGATGAATTTTGGGTACGTATAATGTAAAGAAGCCTTTGATGATTTTTAATTAATTTTTTTAGAACTTTGGGAGGGTTGGAATTATCATTGAGGCTTCGCGATCATCTCGCCGTTAAATTCAACGAAATGAAGAAAACGCCAAACGACGTTAGAGAGAGTCCACGAGCTATGGCCAAGTTATTGAAGGAGGCCAATAGAGTAAAGACTGTTTTGTCGGCAAACGCTGATCATTACGCTCAAATTGAAGGACTGTTAGACGAGCAAGATTTCCGCGTTCAGGTAATTGTGAATTCAGTTTAATCATGCTATGTACTGTAACGTAGGGGAACCAAAGACCACAATCAGATGTTCAATTGCTTTATTAAATCTGAACAGCCCAATGGTCAGTGAAGAGGAAGGGGTAGCCCAACGTTACATTACAATTTAATATGATCAATATTGACATGACCGAAATTTACTTTATAGGTAAAACGAGAAGAGCTTGAAGCAATGTGCGAAGACTTGATAGTGAGAGCAACCGATCCTTTGAACGCCGCTTTGAAGAATGCCGGTTTAACGATGGACGTCATCAGTCAAGTTATATTGGTTGGCGGTGCTACGAGAGTGCCAAAGATTCAGGAAATATTGCAAAAGGCAATCAATATGGAACTTAGTAGAAATATAAACGCCGACGAAGCTGCGGCAATGGGAGCAGCGTACAGAGCAGCAGACCTTTCCATAGGCTTCAAAGTCAAGAAGTTCATCATCAAAGACGCAATCGTTTTGCCTATACAAGTACAATTCGACCGCGATAATGATAGCCAAGTGCGACAAGTACGTTTTATAATTATTACGCTTTATTACGATAGCTAAATGCGATTGTTGTATAATAAATTGTTTTTCAGATCAAAAGAACTCTATTCGGTCTGATGAATCCTTATCCTCAGAAGAAGGTTATTACTTTTAATAAGCACGCTTCAGATTTTTCGTTCAACGTCAACTATGCCGATCTCGATCATTTGCCCGCAGAAGAAATTAAGAATTTGGGTTCTTTGAATCTTACTAGAGTAACGTTAAAAGGTGTCGCTGATGCTATTTCGAAAACTGACGGACCCAATGTAGAATCTAAGGGTATCAAAGCGCACTTCGTAATGGACGATTCCGGTTTGTTGAAGTTGATCAATGTTGAGTTGGTTGCCGAGAAGACGCTGTCGCCCGAAGAGCAACAAGAGGAAGAAGAAGAAAGTTCTTTCGCTAAATTGGGCAGTACTATTAGCAAACTCTTCGGCGGAGATACTGGAAAAAAAGAAAAGTCTTCAGACAACAGCGACGAAACTGAAACCGAACAAAGCAGCGAATCTGAACAAGCAACGGAACCGACGACGGAAAAAGTCGACACTAATAGCACCGTTAAAGACAACTCTACAGAAACTAGCGAACCCAAAGTCTTAAAACCCAAAATAGTCTACCTCAAGGAAAAGATTGGAATTGACGAGAGTGTACTGTCCGTACCTATTTTAACCGAAGATCAGTACAAAGTGTCGACGGCTAAACTGGAAATATTGAATAAACATGACAGGGAAAGAACCAGGAGAGAAACGGCGTTGAATAACTTGGAAGCTTTCGTGATTGATACGCAATCCAAATTAGGAACGGCCGAGTACAAAAACTGCGGTACGGCTGATGAGATTGAAAAAATCATGAAATCCTGCTCGGAGGTTTCGGAATGGTTGTACGACGACGGATCAGAAGCGACTGCAAAACAATACGAAGATAAGCTTGCTGGTTTGAAGAAAATGACCAACGGAGTCTATTCTAGACATTGGGAGCACAACGAAAGACCGGAAGCCCTAGCCGCCTTCAAAGACATATTGAACAATTCCAAATCGTTCTTAGGCACGGCTAAGAACTTCACGAAAGACATAAACCCCGATAAGGACATATTCACTGACGTTGAAATTAAAGTTTTGACTAAAACAATCGACGATGTCGAAAAGTGGGTAGCCGATATGGTAGCCGAACAGAAGAAACTCAAAAAGCATGAAGATATTAAGTTGACCGTGAAGTCTTTGACGGAAAAGATGAGCGAAGTCGACAGGGAAGTTAAGTATCTACTGAACAAATTGAAGATTTGGAGACCGAAGAAATTGCCAGTGCCTAAAGAGAATGTCACCGAAGGAAGCGGCAAAGCTGAAGAAGAGGTTATCGATACTCCACCGGTTGAATCGTCAGGTGACGGAGACTCGAAGAAAGACCAGCCGGCATCTAATATCGAAACGCCCAAGGAGGCCGAAGAAACGACCGTTCCGGAAGCTGCGAACGGCGACGACGACGACGAGCATAATGAATTATAATCATCATAAACCCATAGGAAATTATTTATCGACTTTTTTGTGTGATGTTTTTACTTTGTTATTTGTTTTAACAAACGTAAAATGATTGGAAAGCTGCGTAAAAGAGGGGTTGATTTCAAAAGAGCGTTCTTCGATTTTATAAGCAAACAAAGTGTGATATAATTAATCAATACTTCAAACATTTCATTATTTAAGTGCACTACACAACCACACACACACACACACACATACACATATGAAATTAAAAACCAGTTCAACTGTGATAATTGTTCTAATGAAATGCTTCAGTCGCTCTCTGGATCTGTACTTAACAGTAGAGAGCAAATGTTGTCAGAACAATAATCGTAGACATCGTCCCAAAGCTCACAATCGCATTTAAATACATACATATATGTATGTATATTGAAAATATTCTACTTAATTTTTTTGTCTATTTATTTTACTACTCTTAGTTCCTGATGGATTATTTATAATATTTGATCGTGAGCTCTATTTGGCCAATTTGAGACTTACAACGTGTCTATGCCTTGTTGCTAACACTAAAGCATATCCAATCGATCTGTTGTTAAGATTTGGATTTGAGTTCAGGATGATGTAAGAACAAATCCTGAAAGTAATTTTTGTTTGTTCAGGTTACGGTAAGGCCCGGAACACACCGGGCGACTAGTCGGTCGATTAGTTGCTCTACCAGACCAAATATATGCTTTGTTATAAGGTCCAGAATATACCTGGCGACTTTACTGCATACATTTGTCTGGTCGCGCAATTAGTCGGCTGACTAGTCGCCTGGTCTGTCCCGGACTTAAGGAGTAAAAGAACATTCTTCTCGTGAAATCATTAGTCATATACACATAAACACACACAAATACACAAACACATCCTTATGTTTATAATTTAAATTATTTTGTTAGATATTTTTGGTAGAAAGGGTACAATCACACAATTCGATGCTGGTTTGTATTATAGACTCGGTAAATTGAAAAAAAGTGTTTGGATTCAATTACATTTTTGTTTATTATTAGCAGTGTGGTGATGAAACGTTTTATTTTCCCCCTTCCTATATAGTAGACTTGTATTGCATTGAAAAAAAGATACATTTATGTAATAAAAAGACCAAAGTAAAACTATTGAATTTATGAGACTGCAACGGTTTTGTTATTGAATGTTGATATGTTCTTTTTTTCTATCTTAACTGTTAATTATGCACTCGAATGCATAAATTTATATTTAAAAGAAGTAAAGGATGTATGTACTGCATTTAGAATTTTAAAAAAATTAATTGAGAATGTGACCATCGGGTGAGATTTATATTTTTAAAGCACCCGATGCATCTTTGGATTATTTTATTTGCATTGTTATGGTTTTACGCATTATTTCCATAGTCATACAAATGATTTTGACTGTGAGTTTATAATCGATAATTATTGTAATCGGTAAGATTTATTTAAAACTTAATATATGTATGTACGTATATTCATCGTGATAAATATATTTCTCTGTAGTGCGTTTTTATACCATACTGTCTTTTTGTGAGCACCTCAGTTCATGTATTTATTTCACATTTTCTCAAACGGAACTGGATTTTCAGATTGTAACGATGACAGGAAATAAATTATTAAAAAGTTATTGGACGTTTTATTTCATTACCTTAGAAAAAAAGGCAATTAATACTTTACTTAACATTTTATTCATTCATCAATATATAAATACAAAAGCTCAGTATTAAAATACCCGAGTTCAGAATAACCAGTAAATCTTAAGTAGTTTTTGTAAACAATCAGTTAAATAATAAATGTTCATTATTTTTAATACATAGATGATAAAAGGCTTGGTTTCGCCAATGGATGGGCCTGGCCGTATCCACAACGGAAGGTACCAAGGTCGTACTTGTATAAGCGTATCTGCCCTGTTGGAAGTAAATTTAATCTTAAATGTATTAACATAGTTTAATTACTGTCAAACGTCAAACCAATATTCAACGTGCGTTCCATACACACACGGAGACGCTAATAAGCTTGGCAACCGTGTTTCCTGTGGTAGTATATCATAAAAGTACCCCCGGAAGTGTTAAATTAAGTTTCAGCATTTCTAGAAATCATAATCGAAGGTCACAAACTGTTGACTATTGACGCACTCTCTGCATAATCATCAACACGTTTACGTAAGCATTACACGCAAGTTAGACCTTTGCCCTCTGTGAAAAATATTATAACCACGCATTTATATACAAGCGTTCACACATGAATAATTTTCTTTGATCGATTTTTTTTACGAAAAAACAACGCTATATAAATTCGATTGCATCGTATAATGCTTATTTCGTGCCATGAATTGGAATATTTCAGCAGAAAAGTGCTAAATTAACCAAATGACATATCGATTAATTGGCAACAGTGGTACGTTGGTATCCCTGCGTCAGAGTAGTTTCGAGAAATTATCGTCTGGTCGACTGGTTAGGTAACCACAGCTATCAATCGCTCTTCGTCTTTCGTCGAGTCAACTTGTTTCGAAGTATAGTCAAATTCAGCAAAGATGCCTCGTCGTGGTCGCTCAATGGCTGCCCCCCCCGCACCCCGCAGGTAAAACCAAAAATTTCGCACGTCAAAAACATTCCTTTTTTCCTCGACAAAGTCACCTCGTGTCGTCCCTGAACAATTGCGCACTTCTGTGACGTAACTGGGTTTCAGCTGCAAAGTGACACCTTTGTGATGACGCAGTAAACTACATAACCTATACGCGTCAGATTTAATTAAACTTCAATTTTGTACTTTGTCCATATTGTCAAGTGCAGAACTGTTATTCAATTTTAGATCCGAAATAAAATGATGCAATAGTCGTCAATTAGTTATTGTTGTATTTTTATTATCCTACTTTTTATTATGTACTACGTGAAGGACAGTATGGATTTTGACAGCAACACGTTTTTCTGTGGTTAAGTTGTCGCGCTGTACATTTGCGTGAAATTATTGAAGAGTGATAACTGCGATCCCTGCTTTATCCAAGGAAAAATCAATTGCAATTCAGATCGATAGATGTCGCCGTAATATTTATTAATTTTTTTTAGTCAAATCACCTCAGAAAAAATCTATTGTAATACAATCTGATACGCGAAAATATATACATGCACAAAAAATAAATATGTTCTATTGCCCTTTCTTTGTTTAGTCTTTTTCTCTTCAATGTCATTGCAATTAAAATTGAATGAATGTATTAATTAAATGATAATTTTTGCATTATAATAAGGCCTGTATTTATTGGGTCAGTTATTTTAACCAAATGGTCAGTAATTAATACTAAATGGTTTGTGAAAAAGGTTACTTTACAAAAATATATTTTTACTGATCATTTTCTTGAAAACATACTGGCCGATTAATCAGTTGCCTTATAATTGTTCGTTTGGCAAAAACAACTATTTCGCCAGAAAGAGGATTAAATGAACTTTAAAATGATTTATTTCACTTATATCATTTGTTATTTCGACCCACCTTATACATATGTTGAAAATACTTATATAATAGTAATACGTATGTTCGAATATGTATACATATTTAGAAAAATCTCATGACCTTATTTTCTAGGAAGAGTAGAATTATTGCCAACAATGTGACAATTAGTCATTCAAACAAAAATATCCCAACAATCATACTGATTTACACAAGTATGAATTGAAAATTATTTCATCATACAAACTATAATGTTGAAATTAAATTTTCAGGGCTGCTTCTCCTCCACCATCATCGGTTCCGGCACGTGCCCCTGCACCGCCAACAGCCCCAATGGCAGCACAGCCTCAACAGCCTAGCATGTTCGCCCAAATGGCGGCAACGGCCGGAGGTGTAGCTATCGGATCGACCGTAGTAAGTTTACAGACAATTGATTTTCAGAGTCCCAAGTTATATAAGGTAATATATGGTTAATTTTTAAATTTTTAGGGACATGTTGCGGGATCCGCTATAACTGGAATGTTCAGCGGCGGAAGCTCGGATCAACCGCAGCATGCGGCGGCCGCTCCAGCCGCTCCGGCTCAACAATATCAATCGGGAGCCGGAGGTCAGGAACCTACCGGAGCTTGCGCTTGGGAAATTAAACAATTCCTGTCTTGCGCTCAGGGTCAGTCCGACTTGACACTGTGCGAGGGATTTAACGAAGCTCTGAGACAGTGCAAACAATCCAATCGTACGTACTAATTCTCGTCAACCGTTAAGTGGGGAACTTATTGATTTACTTTTGTATTTATTCGATTTTTTTGTTTTATTTATTTCAGATATGTAGTACAATTTTTCTTAGAAATATATTTTTTTATTTGTAAATAAATGGTTCCTTCTCCATAGACAATGGATCATTCTCGTAGAGATTTTGCGAGGAAATTTATCGTGGCGGCTGGCTAGAAATAAAACAGTTGAAAAATTGGTATCTGTATTAATGCGAGATTCTGTTTAGTCTCGACTCTTGCATGATTTCCAAAAATCGTTGCTGTATGTTAAATAATAAAGAATGTTGAATTGATTCATTGGTTTTTTCATTTTCCTTTCCATCTTTTGAAAGAACTTGGATATTTGAATAAATCATAAAAGTAGTTTGTAAAAAGTATGGGTAACGAACGATAATGAACGAATGATAACGAAATTTTTAAAGAAAGTTGCGCCTGTTTTATGCAATTTGCATGTCATGTCACGCTAGATTATAAATTTAATGCAATTTTGTACCTACTTGTCTGTTGAAGTATTGTCGAACAAATTACATAATAACAGGCGCAATATGCATTGTACATACTTTAAAAAGTTTATCGTAAACAACCAGTTCTCAAAGATAATATACTACCCACACAAAAAATTACAACAAAATTAAATTAATCATTGACATTTATTTGGGTACGAAAATTTCACAAAATATTTCAAATGTAATAAAGAATCATACCATAGGATGATTTTCAGTAGCTCACTTCACTCAATATGAAAAAAATACAAAAACCTACAACGACGATTTCAACAAAGCTTCAATTTCAGCTCCTCGTTTACTTTCCTCTTGAATCGCGTGTTCGAGATCTTCGAGCATTCGTTTATGAATGCCATTATTCTCGACAGACTTCTCCATACGCTCGAGAGTCATCGAAAGCCACTCCTCATCGGGAATACTGTCGGCAGACATATCAAGTTTTTGCTTCTTTGACGGACTTATTCCCAGATCTTCGAGAGTATTATCCAAAAAATCAACGTCCATGTCTTCTACGAACGGACAAACATTTTTTGTGAACGCCGATTTGTACCACCACGGTGTAGTTCTAAAATGCTCCAATTCCGATTTCTTATAAACGACAACTTTATTAGTCATTTGCTTAATTTTTTCAACGACTAAAACTTGCATAATATCAAGCCAGGAAAATTCAGAACAATCAGGATCGTCGCTGTCTACGTGCAAAAATATAGCTAAGATTTTCAAGAACACTTTATCGGGATCTTCGTACCAGTCCAATAGATTTATATAGTTTTTAATAGAAGTCTGAAAAGACGTCCAAGAAGATGGCGGCCACTTATCGGAATACTTTGGCATTTTCAACGATACCATTACACTTTTCAAAGTTTGCATGTTTGATATCCAATCGGCGGGAAAATACTCGTAGTCTTTCGGATACGGAATCGGACTCGTAATGTACGGTTTAAATTCTTCGGCGAATGTCGGATACAATTCCAAATCGTCATTGCAAACTATCTTAAGCGTTCTATCTATCGCTTCGTTGTACAAATTAACAACAGTTTCAACCTTTTTAAAAGCACCCCGTATCGACGAGTTCAACGCTAATTTAAATCTATACCAAAGTTCGCTTCCGATGCACTGATCCAGGAACGTCTTCAGCTCGTTCATTTCCAACGGGGGCTTAGGCGGACAATTCAAAGCTAGCCATTTCAAAGCTTTCTTACTATTCGTCGAGAGCGAACCATCGCTCACGTCTGCCGCTGAGTATATTTTATACGCCGATATGAGTTTATGACATTCCAATTGGATCAAATGCTTTTCGATCGAATCCTTCAAAGCGGCCGATTGCGATGTTAAAACCAAAGCCACCGGTACGGAATTGAATTTACCCTTACTTTTGATCGCACTATCAATTCTTTCTTTGAACGATGATATGTTACTTTCATTTATAGCACAGTAGAAAAGTAAACCGTTAGATCCTGATATTGATTTTGATTTGCAGATTGATGTGACAAACTTTTTATACCAATAATTTTCAGATAGATATAGCAAACAATCGTTCCTCCTTTGAATATCGTTGCTGAAAGCATTTTTAGTCCACACGTGATAAAAATTAGAGTATTCTGAAGATTCTCCATCGAGTGGTAGATCAATTACGACTTTCCAGTATATATCGAGGGAGAATGGATTCCATTCCAACTCTTGGTGTCTATTCAATAGATACAGCTTGACAATTTCAAACACGTCTATCTTAGCGACGGTGGTCTTCGTCGGTAATTTAAATGTGCAATGCTTTCCTTCGTGGAAATCCCTCATCCTCTTCAAGGCATCTGATTGATTTGGCGAAGCTGTCGGCGGAGATTGAGAATGTATCCATACGGGTGTATTGACGAGAAGCGAACGACGTTTCTGAGATCTGGCAACGAGTGCTTTCCAAATTCGAACGACCGATCTGGCAAGCAAGCGGGATCGAATTTGACCCAAACGAATTTCTTTAACATCTTCTTCGCATTCTTCATTGATTATCTCGTAGCACATGTCATCGACGATGCACGTTGCTGCTGTATTTATATCGTCCAACCGTTTAAATTCTTTTTCGATGAAATATTTACATGTTTCTGTTGTTGATTCTACGATCAATTCGGACAATACGTCGGCAGAATGTGAATTGACAAATTCTTCGCATTTTCTCTTCTTCTCGGCTTCTACCTTTTCCAGTTCTTTTTTACGCGCCAACTTTGCCAAATCTTCTTCTATTTGCCGCTTCCGATCCTCCTGTTTCTGAAGTTCTTTTTTGATATCGTCCATTCGTTTCTCTTCGGCTAATCTCTTCTTTTCCACCTCGGCCAATTTTTGCCTTTCTTCTTCTAACTTTTTCGCTTTGTCGACGACTGGATACATCGTACTTTCTATTTTATTACCAAAGATAATATTAGACTGTACAACGTCATTACTTTTAACAAAAATGTTTCCAACATTGCTATTTTGTCCTGCAAATATAGATTTTGCCGAAGTTTCAAACATCTTTGGAGGCGTCGAAACATTTCCGAATACATTCTGCTCATTCTTAGGGGCAAAAATATTGATCTTACTCTGTACGCTATTAGCACTATTTCCAAATATACTATTATTAGAAACGAATGCATTATTCGACTGCGGTGGATTTGGAGTATTGGTCAACACCGGTTTAGAGAATGTGAAATCAGAAGTAGACGACTTGAATACATTTTGTCCGCTACCGAAAATATTATTCTCCTTTGAGATGTTCGATTTGAAGACGTTACTACTGTTGAATATCGTATTGGACGTTGAAGATTCAAATAGTGACGGTATAGTCGACGGAGGTGGAACGTTAATCTTTTTAGGCTCGGCAAAAACGAATTTAAATTTATCGTTGTTGATGGTGGATGTTGTAGCGGGGATCGGTCGAGATTCTATCGGCTTCTTCTCGATCGTTGTATTATCGAGAATTTTATTAACCATCGATACGACTACCGGTACCGGTATATGTCCCTGGTCTTCAGCCAAAACGGCGTCTCTTTTAAAATAATTATTCTTGTCGAAGCTGGAGTGCGGATCGTACGTCATAAACTTGTCTTCGAGTAGTGGTTTTCCATACACCGTTTCACCCAGAGTGCATTCCCTTTTAGCCTCGACGAATTTCATAGCTCGTTCCGGTCCGTAGGGTTCGCTATTGTTACTGAAACTGGTCCGTTCGAAAGTAATCACCGGTACATTTTGATCATTGCAATGCATTTGCACACTGTAGTGATTTAGAAAATATCCCATGCTGTTCAAATCTTCGAAAGCTAACGTCTCCAATAACTCACTAGCGGGAAAGTATGACACTCCTCGCGGAGACGCTTTGATCATCCGCTTGATAGCTCGCAATCGCACGTCGTTGAAATACCTCAAAAGAATACAAGCATTCAGATACGTAGTGCTCTTTGCTAGCATGAAAAATCTAACGTAATTATTATTGTCGAGCGCCGTGAAAACTTTAATGGCGAACGAAACTTCAGGTGATGAACGTACGCTCGGATCTAAGTGTTGGACCTGAAAGCAAATAAGTATTTATTTGATCAATATAAAATTACAAATTGTTCGGTATAACATAAAGAAACCAGTACTGTTTTAAAAAAATCGTATCTCTGAAAATAATCATTAGAATTCAAAATAGGCTTAAAAATAAATTTTAATAAAACTAAAATAATGTTAAATGAATTTTGCACGCAAAACGAAGTAACGGTAGATAATCATATTGTAGAGATAGTTGATAGTAATTTATACCTAGGACAATTGGTGAATATGACTGGATGTAAAGAAGAAGAAATAAAACGAAGAATGAAACTACGACGGAGCGCTTTTGGAAGAATGAACATAGTTTTAAAATACAACATTCCGCTATGCTTAAAAAGGAAGGCATACGACCAATGCGTACTGCCAGTTATGACGTATGGATGTGAAACGTGGATGCTGAATTCAAGAATGTTACGTAAGATCCAGTGCACGCAGAGAAACATGGAAAGATGTATGCTCGGTGTAACAATAAGAGGTCATAAGAGGAATACATGGGTAAGAATCATGACCAAAGGGCAGATATAGCAGAACGTGTGAAAAAGTTGGAGTGGACACAGCAAGAAGAAAGGATGGCAGATGGACGCGAGAAATACCGGAATGGTACCCGAGAGGATGTGAAAGAAAGCAAGGTAGACTGGGTGGACGATGGGCTAATGAATTGAGAATGTGTGGAATCAAGTGGATACAGATTGCTCAAGACAGACAGGAATGGAAGAGGATTAGCGTTATTAGTTTCAGAGATACAATTTTTTTGTCAGTACATGTAAAACGAATGTAAGCTGTGTTAACTTACTTCCCACATAAAATTAGAATCGTGCAAATTCAACAAAATAACGTAGCCTCTAAATTCAGGCTCGCAGACACAAGCGTCAGCGTCTCCTCTATTCCTCAAATCATTATACATGTACTTCAACGATTGCAGACATTTTAAAAGATTTTCGGTGTTTAAACGTTGATCGAACGAAGACGAAGGCTCTTCGATCATACGAGCAGCACAGTGTGCGTGAAATCTGGCACAGGCTTCAACCAAAGCTACGGAGCCTGAAATCATACAATTTAATGGAATAAATTCACATGTATATTTCGATTATTTAAAACAATAAAAATTTGAAGAAAACGAAGCGATGCGATTTCAATGACTGGTACTGTACCTTTGCAACATAAAGCTTGTTGGGTAATATCTTTTCTCAATGCCCGTAAACGATCCCACATGAAGTGAAACCAATCGCTCAACGATTCCTGTAAATGTAAACAGCATTTATAAAAATAAATAACAATAAACGAATGTTTACAATGTGACTATGCATACATCGGGATCTTCGCACAAATCGACGATATGATTGAGTAAATATAATAAGGTTTCGTGCAGTACAGGTACAGGTCTCAATTCGTGGGGTAAGGGTTCTTCTTGATCGGCAGAACTCCTGCTGTATTCTTTTATTGCACGTTTCGGATCGAGTCTATTGGATAATTGATCGTCCGAACTCATCTCGTATGGTGCGATCTAAAATAAAAATACTTAAATAAAGGTTTCTTTATATTTTAATTAAATGAGACGCATTTTTGAAAGTGGAATACGTTGACTTGTGTTAGCTCTGAGCAAATGCAAGATTTGCATTTCTGTTCAGTGAAAAATGTGGGTAAATGTATTTTACTTTTTTTATTTTGATACTTTTATTCGTAAGGATTTAAAATATATATTATGTGCTTACCTAAAAAAGGTGTTTAGCCTAAAGGCTGGAGTCCACATGAGAGTAATACTCTCGAGAGCAGTACTTGCGTTTGGACACGGTTTGGAGAGTGACTCTCCAAACCGCTCTCGATAGGCGAAGAGTTTAAATTTATATTGAATGATTTTGTCTTTAATTGGAGGAATCTATATAAGATTGATTTGTTTCCAGCAGATTAACATAAAGTCTTCGATTGCGTGTTCTTCGGTAGTTATGAGTTTAAAATCATTTGAGTAATTTACTAAAAATATTGATTTGTGGAGTCAAAAATGTAATTTTAATTACTTCAAGTTATTTGTTATAGTTCTGTTTGTTTGATTTGAAGATAAGTTTTACTCTCATGTGGATTCCAGCCTTAAAGGAACCTATTATTTTTACTCTGAAAAAACTTAGTCCACTTTCATTTCACAATAGCGCGTTGAACAAATGACTTTGGTCTCTCTTTTATAAACTTTTTTTATAATTTCAAGTTAATTTAAGTTTAGTGCTTCAATTTTCCATAAAACCAAAACTTCTCTAAGCTATTTTCAAATCATTTCTTTTAAATTGTATGTTTTCATAAAACTTCGATTATAAGAACAAATTATGGAAATGTATGGAATATAGTCCATTTTCAAAAGACGAAGAAGCTCGATTCCATTTTGCGCCAAAAGTTTTCTTACTTTGATCTTAAGATTTTGTCAATTCCATAGTATATAACCGTTAAGAAGATAAACTCAACGTTTTTGGATATTGAACTGGGTCCACTTTCAAAACATGCGACTCAAATATCAGTTTTTATTTTTTTTGTGTACTTGTCTTTGAGATTGTCGCAACAATCTTTCTTTCTCCGGACACATGTCTGGACAGCATCCTTTCAGTGCACCGTGACGAGTTTTCAAACAACCACGTAATATTTTGTCACGTATATCGAGCGCTTTCAATTTCTCATCAATGGTAATCCACGCTCGGCTCATTAGTAGAATTAGGTCGTCTTTACTTATCGGCTGTACGGCAAACTTTGCAGCACTAAAAATTAAACACAAAATTCAAATGAACGATTCAATACGAGTAATATTACGTACAGAATAAATATGTACAGTACGTGGAAGATTTAGATATTGATTTTGTTTTCTTCCGTTCGGTTACTTTAGCGCCGAGTCTCTTAGCTGGAGATTTTTTAATTGGTAAACTTGGAGAAGTTACGTCTATAGCCATTTCTGAAAAATAATTGGTCAATGTAGAAATGTGTATAAATATGACTATTATTTATGTATTATGTATTATAATACTTTGTTGTCTGTTAATACGAGGAATTTGTGATTGGTTTCTTCCCATGGATGCAAGTTCAGCGGCAACATCAGGATCCGGTAACCATTCAGGATCTTCATCCGGTTTAGAACGTCTAACGTACAAGCAATACAACAACTATTTATAATAATGAAACGACAAAAAGATACATAAAATTTAAGCTGCATTATAATATAGAATACTTTTTCTTAATCAGTTTGACGTCAAACATGAACCCATCGTAAGCACCACCGTTCATTATGGCCTTATCGGCATCTTCACGCGTTTCGTACACGATAATACAAGACTTCTTCTTTGGCTGCAGAACGATCTTCGCGATCGTACCGAACTTGCCAAAGTGCTCAATCACCGCATCGTGGTCGAACAGGGACTCGGGAATATCACTACAACTGGAATTACACAAGAAAAGGTAATTATATTGCATCGCGTACCCTCTGAGATCGGTTTTATCGGTAAAATTGTCTTGTTTCTTCTTTAAAATTATCAATATGGTACATACTTTAAAGAAGGCACTGGACGACTTTGCCAATTAAAAGAACTGATCGCAAAACCTTAAATTTTAGTATTGTAACTTATACTGAAATGTACAACGGCTAACCTTATAGAAAACATTTGTCCTTGTTGGGGTTCTTGTACGACTTCTTCCATCTGAAAAATGAAAAATATCAGTGAATTTTTGCCACTCAAAAGCATTTCACACTGAAAACAAGTTAGTGGGATTAAGAGATTATGCAGTTTCAGTTTGAATATCTGTTTCTTCTAGCGGTCACTATTGAAAACTGAAAAGAAAAATTCAAGTGGCTCTTTTTAAAGAATGTGATTGAAAGAAACCGATACTCAAACCGCATACATTCTTAAAAATGTCTCCTGCGGCACATTTGAAAATTTTTTAAATTGTATACGAAAGGTTTGGTTTAGGGGGGGGGGGGGGTTCTAAAAAAAAGGTTCCACCTCGGGTATCAAATATTTTAGGAACGTCCCTAGTTAGCTCCAAACATATAAATATGAAGTTTCAGTGTGATATGATTAAGGGTTTTTGAGGTACTGACATTTTCCAAAAATCATCAAAATGTGCTCAGAGAACGATGCCTGATATATATTCTATGCTTTATTTATACTATATATATATAGCTAAAGTAATAATCGTTCTATAAGAATTATGAAATATGTATGTAGGTAGTCGTTGATATAACCTCAAAATTGTAAGTGTATCATAAAGTGAAGATGTTGCTGGTGAGGAGATTGACCTTGATGGTGTGAGGCTTTGATAATCCAGGGGTTACGTTCACACAACAGCTGTTTGTTTCATTTTGGCAATCTCAAACGTTCCAAAGCCGCCAAAACAAACCGACACAAATGACAGCTAAAGTTGACTTAACAGCGACAATAACGACCATTGATGGATAAATTACGATTGGGTTTAGACTTCGAATTAAACTCTTATATATACTTATAAATTATTAACGATATTTTAAAATGATTTAATTTAATAAAAGATTTAGGTAATATCAGAATAAAAATAATTTGACGGAAAAAATTATTATCTCATCTTGAGCTGATGGTTTTGACTTTTTTTTCCCCTTGATAGTATTATTTATTATAATAAGTCAATCAACGTGTACTTGGTGGGGGGGGGAAGGGATGGGGCAATCGCCCCTCGTACAGCATAAGTATATGTTTTATAATATATGTACATACACCACCAAAAACATATACATATTATAAATACAAATACATATTATATTATCAAGGGAATACATATAAGGAATATAAGAGAAGTGCGAGGTGTAAAATGCCTTCCAGAAAATTTATCATATTGTCAGAAAAATATGATATACAATTAGTAGTGTATTTCATGAAATTTTTGATCGAAAATAGACTTACTTTCATAAAATTTTCGCATGTGGCGCATTGTTAAGAGATTTTATATCACAAGAAATACGTTTTTCTAGTTTAAAATTTTGCCTGGGGGGCATCTTTGGCGAGTTTTATAACTAAATCAGTTTTTTTAATGACTTTATTCCGAAGCAGACTTACCTACCTTTGACTTTGTACCTATACATGTACATATATAGTTTACTGGATCCGTCTTTACGTTTACTACGTCATTCAACGTGGATGAAAGCCTTTCAATTTGTGACTATTTTACGAAATTTACACACCTCATAAATCTCACATTTGATAACTTTATTTATTGGAACAATTAATTTTTACTGCTCTTAAGTCTAATGCAATTTGAATTAGTCGAGAATTTATTGTATGATAAATGGAATTATTAACTAAATTTCTCATTAGCAAATATTATATTATACTATTATTTTTATTAGTACTATTTGAAGGAAGGTTAACCAAAAGGTCCGAGGGCCTAAGGATCATCTATTACAATATATTTCATCAGTTAATATATTCTTACAGTTTTTTTAGACACGACAGTGTGGAAAAGGTATGTATTACAAAACTTTTTTTTTTATTGGTGCATTTTAAGTGTATGCTAGCCACTGGAATTCCATTATTGGCGCTTCCAGCAAAGTAGGTGTTACCACTCGCATCTTTGTCCCATTTCAACCAACAGCCCATACTCACCCGTTTCGAGAAACAACCTATGAAATTAGAAACTCTACACCTACTAATTTTCAATTGCTGAATAGCACTGGTCAACCATATTGGGAAAATTTCATAGTCCTTTTGATTGTCGCAACATGAATTTTCATAATTGAATATGAGGAAATACTGGGGAAAATTTGAATAATTTCAGCTCGTTATTTTACCTGAATTATTTTTTGAACACGCCTCTCTTGATAATTAAATTAAGCCACAAAAAGGATTCAAAATTTTTTTCAACGTTCGTCCTAAAAATTTTTTGTTTAGACCTGCATATGTAAATAAAATTATCTTTAAATTACTTATACTCGAATGTCTCAAATTAAACTTTATACTTGTTGATAATTATTTATACCTAGGATAATTGGTATACATGACTGGATGTAAAGAAGAAGAGATAAACGAATAATGAAACTAGGATGGATCGCTTTTGGAAGAATGAACATAGTTTTTATGCTCAAAAAAGAAGGCATACAACCAATACGTACTGCCAATTATGACGTATGGATGTGAAGCGTGGATGCTGTATTCAAGAATGTTACGTAAGATCCAGTGCACTCACAGAAAGATGTATCCTTGATATAACAAGAAGAGATCGTAAGAGGAATGCATGCGTAAGAAGTATGACCAAAATGGCAGATATACCGGAACGTGTGAAAAAGTTGCAGTGGACACGGAGGATGTGAAAGAAAGCAAGGTAGACGAGTGGACGATGGGCTGATGAATTGAGAATAATGGAATGCAAGATTGGAGAAACCTTCATCCAGGGGTAGATAGTGAACGGCTGAAAATGACAATGACTAACAAAACTATTGAGGTTTATTTTTGTAGCGAAATTTAACTGACATAAAATTCAAATCTTGCGACCCCCATGGCCCCATAAACTATTCAAATGTGAATTTAGTAAATGCCGTTTATTAGACGGCACTCGTTTAGTTTTTTGTACATAATACATCAACGTGAATCAACACGTTTAAAAAGAGCTTTCGTAAAAATTGTTTTATATTGATTTTTTATTCATCAGCGAGGGCGCATGTCTCGAAAGGCCACAACTATGTATGTATGTCAACATGCTGACGTCGAAAATAGCACAATCTAGCACTAGAGAAGCCAATCAATCACACACAAATAAAAACAAACCATCATATTTAGCCTACGTATGCGATCCGTCAGCGAATTATCTCCTCTTATCGATACATAATAAGAATCTGGACAGTTCTTTGTGCTGACACTAGTAAAGCACGTGCCATTTGTATTTCGCCTTGGTGAACTGTACAAGAACTTGTATTCGCCAAACAGTCGTTGACCATCGTCGAAGGTAGACGGACGATTATTTATTATTTTTCGTTCCCACGAACGATGCCACGACATTTTTACACATTCGTGTGGTTGTTAGTCATTTGTGCTAAAGAATGCTGGAGTGTTTGTATCGTCAGAGAAGACCCATTCGATTTGGCCATCGTTCATTTCAATGACTTTCACGCTAGGTGAGTTACACGGTCGTAGCCTTAGCTTCATTGTGTAAAAAAAAAAAGTATTTTGTGTAATTGATCTAGAACTAAACTAAACTGAAAGCAGGTCTAAGTAAATTATGCGACCAAGTTTAGCCACGACTGCCCAACAATATTATAATTTAACTATCATTAAAATATGATCGTGATAACACAACATGCTCAATTGCTCATAAACAGTGTTATTCACAGTAAATTTATGGTTTGCATGCACTTGTAGTCTGTTTTCCAAAATAAGACAGTATAGATTTACATATACGTAATTTATAGTGCAATTTTTGCGATTCGATCGAAAAGATCTTTAACTTTTAACATTTGTCTTCAACATTGATCGAATTTCAGTCAATTGTCTTTCAATAGTCACGATCGAGAAAAAGTATTTAAAAAATGCCTTTTTAATCGAATCAAACAGATCGTACGATAAGAACTGGGTTTTATCGGCATAGTTACTAGCCGGTTAATCATTCATTGGTACCAGTATTTAATTTGGTTATGGTAATTAATTTTAACTGCCTTGTGTGTAACAAAAACTTACTGGGTGTTTACAGAAAATACTTGTTGTTTATAACTGAACAAAAGTATTTTTATCTGACCAAAAATACTGAGCTTATTTACTTATTTCTTATAATACTTATTTCGCTGGAAGCGCCAATTTGCGAATCTAGTGTTTGGCATACAACAATTACGTTTTCTAACATCATAAAAAATAGACTAGTAGTTAGAACGAGGATTTTTATTTTCCAGGATCATTTTAGTGTGTACATATTTTGATATATGTATGTAGTGCCTCAAAACGTTCAGTACTTTTACGTAAATAGTGCTTGATATCTTTCAAGAATTGATATTATGTAGAATTGTCTAGTAAATGTAAATCAATTTCAAAAGTTTCTCGAGCGACTTTCGCCACTTTTCCAAAATGAAGAAAGTTTAATAATATCGCCGCCTTTTATAAACTCATCACAAGTAACTATGTATGTAATTGCAGTAGCCGAATTTGCCAACATACAGTCGCAAACGAAACTTTGCAACGCTAAACGTTTACACAATACTCTTCTCGATGCGGTAGTGTGACTAATAATGCCAAATTATGTAGTGGCCAATTATTCTCAAATTAGGCATGAAAAAAGTTTGGCAATTGAAAAATAAGTATTGGACCAATTACGCCGCTGATTTATCAATTTATTTATAATATGTTGCCTCTTGTCTGTCCCAAGGTTTATTTAAGCGATGCATGAATACTGTCAGTGATGCGCCGATGTTGCATCATTTATTCTCTAATGTCCTACATTTCGCAGGTTTGAAGAGACAAGTCCCACATCTACAAAATGTATACCGAACGAGAAAGATTGCATAGGAGGGTTTCCAAGACTATACACGATTATAAGTCAGCTGAAAACTGAAAACCCTGAATCTGTAGTTTTGAACGCTGGCGACAGTTTTCAAGGCACACTCTGGTACAACATTCTCAGATGGAACGTCACCCAATACTTTATGAACTTGCTGCCATTGGATGCTCATGTAAAATACCACATTTTTTTATGGTAGAAAGTGTCAAGTCGATTAAATATTACAGTCACGTTCCGATTTCAGACAATAGGCAATCACGAATTCGACCACGGCATCAGTGGTGTTGTACCGTATTTGAGGAGTTTGAAAGCAGCGGTGGTTGTGAACAACATTGACGATTCTCTGGAGCCGGAAATTCAAGGATTGTACAACAAAAGTGTGGTGATTGAGAGACAAGGGAGAAAAATCGGTATTATCGGTGTCATCGCCAGAAACACTGATGTAAGTACAACAAATTTAAGTTCAATAAGAGCGATATTACACTTAGCCACTCCACCAACACCCGATTTTGTTTGAACCTCGACTACCAGATAGATATACAGGTTTAGATGGTACGTATTAGATTGTGCGATTTTCTGGTGTCTAAAAATTTCTTGGAAGTCAATGTTCGACGAAAAAAACCTTCACCAAAAACCCTTTTCTGACCTTTTTTTTGCATCGTCGTACTCAATTGTCAACGCAACGCAATTGTTTCGAAAACAATGAAATTCAGAAAGAAATACGAGAGGTTGAATTTTATATATTTTCTACGTCTACATAGAGTACCTAGTTTCGTATAGCTTCCTAGACCTATTTTTTTTTTTTGTATGAAGATTATGAGATGAGCAGGTAGCTTGGTGAGTGAAAAGTGGTGTAATGTAATAAGATGCTCGCCACCGCCAAAAAAAATCTGGTGCTGGTGTTGTTGTTCAATGTAATATCGCTCTAAGCGTAGGGTATCCAGACATTCTCGTTTCCGAAGACATATTCTAGTTTTTGGAGTGTCCTCGAGGAATTTACCCCGACGTTCTCGTTTTTGTAATGTTATAATATCACAGTCGACAAATGAATTTTTATGAAAGCGCGCATTTTTCAAAAAAAAAATTTCCCCTGCAGCGCATTTTCAACAACTGACGGACTTGAGAACTATTGGAATATTCTCGGAAATGTAATTTCTTCTTTGTTTGGACTTTGAGGTCCAGAAGAATATATAGTTTTAGTAATTAAGTGTCCTCGTTTTGAAAACTTAAAAAGGGCCTCGTTTTTTCTTGTAATGTCCTAGTTTTTGAATTCACGATTTGGTAGCCCTAAATGGAAATCTATTTGATAAATGATTGAAGTTAACGGTATTGTCGAAAGTAAGGCGAATGGGTACGTCGAATGCTCAAAAATCGACAAAAGTAGATTTGTTTAGTTTTTACATACGTACGAGGCATAATATAAACTCATTTCTCACTTTGTAATTGAACTGCCAATCATAAATTGTAACGGTTAATCTCAAAACAAATTACAGAGCATTGTCTTCGCTCCGGTATTTTGCCGGAACTGAAATCGAAGCGAGTTTATGTACCTACATTTGGTACATTTGGGATATGTAGATATTTATACATGTAGATTTAGATTTTTATATAGAGGTTACCCAATTACAATAATTTAATAATTTAAATAATTTAATATACAGGAGCTGTCCAAAACAGAAAAATTAAAATTCACCGATGAAGTTGCAGCTGTGCGATCCGAAGCCGAAAAACTTACAAATCAAGGAGTTAACATTATAATTGTTCTTTCCCATTGCGGTTTAGATGTAGATAGGTAAGTTGACGATAACATTTCATACGAATAATTTTTCGCTTTTTACATCTACTAGTACTTTTTCAAACTTTCAGAAAGATTGCACAAAATGCCGGTCCTAATATAGACATCATAGTAGGCGGGCATTCTCATACTTTATTATACACCGGCACACCTCCAAACGGAGTGGCCGCTGATGTATATCCAGTAGTAGTGAAAAATCAAGCAAATACGGTATATTATTATACAATACACAAGTACAGTACGTTTATAGTATTTTATAATATAATTTTAATTTTAAAATGTAGGTGCTGATAGTCCAAGCGTCCGCTTTCAATAAATATGTGGGAAATATAACGTTGTCGTTCAACGCAAAGGGGAAATTAACGAGTTGGAACGGAAGTCCTATATATTTAGACAATTCTATTAAACAAGGTAAATAAAAGTCGCTGTGAGATTTCATTTTACGTGTTTACGGACTACTTGACTTACACTGCTTAAATATTTGCAGACGAGAAGATGCTCGAATTGATGAAACCCTTTCAACAAGAAGTTGACTCTGTAGGAAAGAAGAATATTGGTTCCAGTAAAGTTTTATTGGATAGAAGTAAATGCTCGTACGCCGAATGCAATATAGGAAATTTCCTCGTAGACGCCTTCGTAGAGAGAGTAAGTAGTTAAATTAAATTTTGTAGAAAGTTTTCTCTGGTATCTTTGCTCAGTAAAATAATACTTTTGTTTAGTATAGACATTAACAAAAATGATTTTACTGAAAATTTAGCATATACATAATAGTGAGTAGTTAATTCAGCGATGCTCAAAAAATCACTTGTTGTTTACGTACACGTTGTACGCATACTGTGCAATGATATCGTGCACCATCCGCTGCTGGATGAAGGCCTCTCCAATCTTCCCTTCATTCCTGTCTGTCTTGAGCAATCTGCATCCACTTGACTCCACACATTCTTCTCAATTCATCAGCCCATCGTCCACTCGGTCTACCTTGCTTTCTTTCACATCCTCTCGGATACCATTGCAGTATTTCTCGCGTCCATCTGCCATCCATTCTTCTCGCTATGTCTCCACTCTGACTTTTTCACACATTCAGCTATATCTGCCCCTTTGGTCATACTTCTTACCCATGTATTCCTCTTACGATCTCTTCTTATTATACCGAGCATTCTTGAATTTAGCGTCCAAGTTTCACATTTATACGTGATAATTGACAGTACGCAGTACCACACATTCTTCTCAATTCATCAGCCTATCGTCCACTCGGTCTACCTTGCTTTCTTTCACATCCTCTCGGATATCATTCCAGTATTTTTCGCGTCCATCTGCCATCCATTTTTCTCGCTATGTGTCCACTTCAACTTTTCACACGTTCCGCTATATCTGTCACTTTGGTCATACTTCTTACCCATGTATTCCTCTTACGATCACTTATCGTTATATCTTTCCATGCTTCTGTGTGCACTGGATCTCACGTAACATTCTTGAATTGAGCATCCACGTTTCACATCACAATACGCATTGGTCGTATGTCTTCTTCTATAAGCATAGCGGGATGTTGAATTTAAAAACTACGTTCATTCTTCCCAAAGCGCTCCATCCTAGTTTCATTCTTCTTCTTTGCATCCATACGAGTACATTAAAAAAAAAAATAAAATGCGACTTTATCCATATATTTGAGGAATACAAAGAGTAACGAAAATAAATTTTTAAACTGAAAGTCCGAAAGCAAATTTTGCTCATCGTTGCGGAATACGTAAGCAAATCGAACATACATATCTCAAAACGATTTTTTGAGCATTATAATCAATACTTATAGATGGCTGATGCTGCAGAAGATAAACATTGGACGTATGCAGCCGTCAGTGTTATAAATCAAGGCGGTATAAGAACCAGTATAAATAACGGATGTAAGCATCCATTTGTCACAGTATTAAGGCCTTCACAAACCCGAGCGGATTCGCCGCGTCAAGTTGACGTCCTCTATCGTCGTTGATTCGCATCAATGCGAATTATATCGGTGCGAATGGGACGACGATAGGGGCGTCAGTTTGACGCAGCGAATCCGCTCGGGTTTGTGAGGACCATTACATTATTATCTATTAAACAATTAAACTAATCCCAGAAACATTGTGTTTAGCCATCACGTACGAAGATTTGATAATTTCACAACCGTTTGCAAATTCCATTAACACATTCGATTTGAAAGGAAAATATATATTGCAAGCGTTGGAATTTGCTGTGAATTCAACGTCGTCTGGGAAAGTGTTCTCCAGCAACACTATGCTGCAAGTATCGGGTGATGATTAATATGCTGATACAATGCCATGATGTTTCTGTACAATGTAATGTAACTGTTTTGTGATGTAATGAAATTTTCAGGATTACGTATTGTGTATAACGTTAGCAAACCAGTCGGACAACGGGTCCAACAAGTTTTGATACGTTGTGCAAAATGTGCAGTTCCTAAATATTCTCCATTGGAATTGGAGACAGATTATAGAATGGTAGCTACGTCGTTTATCGCAGATGGAGGCGATGGATTTGTGGTTAGTATTGTGATATAAATATAGTGGTCATATGCCAATATGTATATTGTTTTAAAATATTGTTTATCGCTTTTCAGGCAATTTCGCAAAATAAAATGAACGTGAAAATATGGGATGTAGATTCGGACGTATTAGAAAGGCATATCACCAAACATAGTCCGCTAATTAACGGTGAGGACAATCGCATTATTGTGTTGACATGATTGTATGTAGTATTTGACGTTCAGTGATATTAAATAGATTATTTGTGTGATTTTTATAAGATATTTATTATAAATTTAAAAATAAAATATTTTGTTGATATACAACTTTGATGTGATCTGATACCGATAAAAGATATAAGTATGTACATTGCACGACAGTAAATAGTATCCCAAAACAAGATAAAATTGTTAATATCAGATGCTATTGAATCGATTATATGGAATAAAAAACTGTAACCTTTTCCAATTATATTAGCTATGTTATATTATACTCTGTCCAACTTTTTGAAGGACCTTTTTTCTCGCTCAGCTAAAAAAGAGGGTTGTGGCTGTGCGACATTTACGACTAACCCTCACATAGCTGGTTTCAATTAATATTTTCATTAACATTTTATTTATGTATTACATTTTTACTTTACTTAGATAGAAAATGAAAGAAAAATTCAAAGTGAAATAAAATACTAAAAATACTATGTATAAGTTAATTACATTTTTATATTATGTACCTATGTATATACATATATTAGAAACGGTACATTTTTTGTGATGTTTTATGTTCACTATGGTCACAATACTCAATTTGAATATATGTATTATCAAAATATAAAATGCGTTAAAAAGTCAATGCCCGTTGACATTGTCATCGGGTAGTTAGCAACTCGTGTGTGTGTGAGTGAGTATGCGAGCGTTTCAAGGTTTAGCGAGTCGGTCGGTCGGGCAGATTTCTGTGTTACTACATACATATAGTAATTAAAAAGATACGTTGGAGAGTTATGAATCATAATCCTATTAACATTAATCATAACTTATGATTAATGTTTATTTGAGATCCTGAAGAAGCCCACTGGTTAAGCCATTGAATTTTATGAGCAGAACGACTCTGAATTGTTCAAGACTTTCTTAAGTTGGACAGAGTATACATATGTAGTTGGTTATCTTTAATGTTTATTCCAAGAAGACGATATGGTGATGAAGCTGATTGATTGATCTTTTATGTGCAGGAGAACTTTTCAAATGTATATAGAATATTTTAAGCGAGTAGTAACTAATTTCGAGGATTGATAGATGAGGTCATCCAGAGTAAGAAATATTATGTTAACCGATTTTGGCCCAATTTTTTTAGAATTCTTAACAGAATCTAGTGAAATTTTAAATATTTTTACATGTAAAACAGTCTTAGCATAGGAAATTCTTTTTCTAAATTCCAAGAAAAATACGTTTCTCCGACAAAAAAGATTTCTTTAGAAAGAGATTTTTTTTCCAAAGCAAGTAAAATTTATTAATTTGTCCAGAGGCTCTTCCTCTAAACCCAACACGTCCACGTTTCGGCAGCCGCTCAATACTCCACCTCTTTTCAGATACTTGTTGAGAACATCTGGATTGGAACCCAGTCCCCGCTTCCACCACTCATTTCTATGAGATTTTCACCGCTAACTCCTCTATTTCTACTCCTACTCGTACTCTACTTCTTGCTTTTTTATTATAACCTGTACTGGCTGTACCGGCGCCGGTATAGGTTATAAGAAAAATGGCCCAACTTAAGAAACATCCTAGATGTCTCCAGATGATTTTTAAGTTGGAAAGAGTTATATGGAGCGTCAAAAGACAACAATCCACCGCGCCAATACTTATATCTAAACCATTTTTAATACAAAATAAAATTAATACAACAGTTTGTTTGATAAATATATTTCGTTTTACGGCGCCGATTGATTACACAGAATGTCTGCAAATTCACGTACTATTGGTGTTATGCTTTTTATGCATTTTCTTTTAATTACATCTACACGACAACTTCAAATCCAGGCTCCGGCACGTTTTGTTTTAACTCCAAAGACACGTTTAAACTGGCGGCGAGCGCTTGAGACATGGCTTTGGACGGTGGCCGCTTTTCCCCCGAATGCACCCTCATATGACCTTTCAACGTTCGACTCAGATGAAAACTCTTGTGGCAGACGGGACACTCGTGCTGCCTATCTCTGTGCTTGGTTTGAACATGCTCGCTGCGGCGGGAGCTGGACAAGAAACTTTCACCGCAATCGGCGCAAGAGTACGGCCTCTCCCCCGTGTGAATCCTCATATGCTTCTTCAGCGACTGCTTATTGACGAAACGATTGCAGCACACGGAACACTCTTCCGGCTTATCACCGGTGTGAGCCCGCCGATGATCGTTCAATCCCGGCAACGAGAGAAATGACTTTCCGCACTGTTCGCAAGTGAACGGCCTCTCCAGCGTGTGACTCCTCCTGACGTGAACGTCCAAAGCGACCTTAGCGATAAACTGCCGACTGCAATCTTCATAAGTGCATTGGAACATACGGGGCGGAGGCTCCGCCGTGTGAGTCCTGAGATGAACTTTCAAGTATGTACGTCGGGTATACGTCTTTCCGCACGTTTCGCAAGCGTGAGTCCGTTCACCGGTGTGGGTCCTCATGTGGGTCTTCAGCGTAGACTTGGCCGTCAGCTTCTTATCGCAGACGGGACACGTGTAGTTGTACCGGTTCGTCGAATGGGCACATCGTACATGCTCTCTGAGAAGATGTGGACTAAAGTATCTCTTGTCGCATAAGTTGCAAGAGTGGGGTTTTACACCGCTGTGGTATTTCAGATGCTGCCGAAGACCTTTGGCAACGTGGAAACGTTCTCCGCATATCGGACACAGATGGGATTTGTACTCGGCGTGTTTAGCCATGTGCAATTGTAAGTTGGACAGTCGAGTGAAAGATTTGCCACAATAGCGACATTTGTGGTTGCGGTTCATTTTATGCGTTTTGGTGTGTTCATCGAGTGCCAATTGCCGATCGAACGACTCCGAGCAGATTTCGCATTTGTAAATGTTTTCCAGGAGTTCTTCGTGTGCGGCGGAATCGATATCGATGAAACTTTCCAATTCGCTCTCGGCTAAATTCTTATCGAATTTATTGGGCGACATGTGGAATAGGTTCAAATCGGCCGTTGCACTGTAAGGAATTAGCTTGTCTTTGAAATTATTGTCTGTTAAAAGTTTATCTTTCTTATTGTTCGTACTAGTTTCGATTTTGAACTTTGTTTCCAATTCCAAGTCAGGTTTTATTAGGGGTAACGTGTGCGTCGGTATTAATTTGTATTCGTCAAATTTGGAACTTTGTCGGGTAAGGTCGAACTTTCGCAACATTGCGTCGGATCTTTCGCACAACGTTTTGAAATTGTATGCAACGTTCGCCTTCTCCAAACACGTTTGGCATATTTCTTTGGGTAAGCCGTCTCCGGAATGTATCTGAAATGTTTTTAATCCATTTTTTAATAATCATTATAATGATCCGAGAAAGTTATTTAAAATAAGTATTAAAAAGATTGAGTTGAATATTAAGGAAATCTTAGATGGTTCCGTATTAATGGATAGTTATAGACATGATTATATTTGCATGGGACCCAGTAGATTAACACAATTAAGCAACGCAAGTATGAAAGTAGGTGTAAGTTAAATTATGTTTAATGAATTTTGCACACAAATCGTAGTCACAGTAGATAACCATATTGTAGAGATAGTTGATAATTATTTATACCTAGGACATGACTGGGTGTAAAGAAGAGGAAATGAAACTAGGATGGAGCACTTTTGGAAGAATGAACATAGTTTTTAAATCCAACATCCCGCTATGCTTAAAAAATGAGGCATACAACCAATGCGTACAATGCTAGTTATGGATGTGAAACGTGTATGCTAAATTTAAGAATGTTACGTAAGATCCAGTGCACACAGATAAGCATGGAAAGATGTATGCTTGATATAACAAGAAGAGATCGTAAGAGGAATACATGGGTAAGAAGCATGACCAAAGTGGCAGATATAGCGGAACGTGTGAAAAAGTTGAAGTGGACACATAGCGTGAAGAATGGATGGCAGATGGACGCGAGAAATACTGGTATGGTATCTGAGAGGATATGAAAGAAAGCAAGGGAGATCAAGTGGAGGACGGGTTGATGAATTTATATATGTATATATAGAATATAACAACCCGAATGATAACAACCCAAATAATTCTAATTTTCAATGAAAACAAAATAAGGAAGTGTGTCGAACATTCCCGACGGTCAGAGAAAACAGACAAGTGAATTAAAATTAAAAATATGCATTTTGATGAAATTAACCTGTATGTAAGCGACTGATGTCAACAAATCGTAAATAGTTAACATTTCTTCCATCTTGATTTCTAATCGGTCAAATAAATCTAAAAGTGGTTCTTCAACTGTCAAACACGTTCTGCACATTTTATTCGTTTGAAAATGTTCTAATTTAATTTCCATGTTGATTCCTCAATGTAAGCAATTCCCTTTTGACACACTGAACATTTGACATTGACAGATGAATTTTTTTGTTAAAATTTTTAGACCGTAACAGCTTATATACGAAGCATGAATCGATATATTGTAGGAGGTCGGTCAATCGTAGTAGACCCGTTTAAAATGTGGTGCTACATCAGAATATTATAAATTTCCTTGTTGGACAAGGAGAAGAAATAAAAAAGTCCTGAAAAGAATGAAAAAATACATGAAAGTACTGACTTATATCAAAAAAAAGAAAACTTGAGTATTTTGAGTATTTTATGAGGGGAGAAAAATACGAAATAATGGAAGTCATATTGTAATGGAAGATACAAGGAAGATGCAATGCAGAAAGAACACGTATATCCTGGATAAAGAGCTTGCGTGACTGGTTCAAATGCAGCACACAGTTATTATTCAGAACAGCTACCTGAAAAGTTAAAATTGCAGTAATGATCTTTAACCTTTATATGGGAGAGGAACAGTGAAGAAGAAGAGTTACAAAAGTTACGCTTGAAATCAAAACTGCATTTGAAAAACAATCAGCGAGCTTTTTCGTATTTTTTTCCACTACCAACATCGAATTGGTTAGATTGGCTACACTGATCAAAAGCATGTCAACTTGACAGCATGTCATAACCTAAAAGTATGAGACTAGTGTGAAGTTTCTAAACAGATTCTTGTTTAGTTGATAAATATTGTTTAAAAAGGTATTTCTTGAAACATTAATGGTATCACGAAAATTGTGTTTAATTTCATCTAATTGATTTATTTATTCTGTAGATAACTAATGTTTGATTGCATACAATTAAGTTGAAAGCTTCTTCTAAAATGGGGAAAAAAGGTTTCAATTGGAAAGCGAGACAAGTTTTCGAAACTAAAATAGACAATAGGGAGACACAACAGGTTGATTTTATTACTGATGAATGTGTTGCTAACTTTGTATATGATTTTGTATAAAACGTATATGTATTGTTTATATTTTTAGATCGTAGTAGATTTACCGACGAAAGAATATGGAGCTGAAGATGCGAGTAACGCTCTCGTATTGCCGTCTTCCAAAAGGACTACAAAAGTTAAAAAACAAAATGAAAAACACATACGAATTTTGTCAAAACAGCAACGAAAAAAATTGGAAAAAATCGTCGATAAAAAGAAGAAGAAAGAAAATGTATATTAAATTATTTCGATGTATATTTGATGTCTGTTTATTCGGTAATTAATTATGTGTTATTTATAGAGGGCGTCCTTATTAGAAGCTTTGGCCAAAGTTCAAGCCACTCCCGAAGAACTCAGCCAAATGGTTTCAATATCGGCAATTCAATCGATAGGTCTCAAAAAGAATTTACAACAATTCGAGTTCAATTATGAACCCGTAACTGAATCTAAGACGAATGGTGAAGTCGTCAAAATAAAAAGTCTTTCAGGTAGGTACTTTTAATTGCATATTGTAGTATTTTTATTATGAAAAATGTACAAACATTATTGTTTAGGCGCCAAAAAGAGGAAATATCTTTTATCGATGGAACCGGGTGGTAAAAAGAAGTCGAAAAAAGATCCCAACGTTATAGATCTTCATGTATCATCGAGCGAATCTGAAGAATCGGAAGATGATCTCGTCGATGATGTAAATACTGATAATGCTGAACCAAAATTAGATTCAGAAGTATCTAAAGATATCATCGAACCGAGTGTGGAGCTTGTAAATAACGAATCTGAAAATAACGTAGTAGAAATATTGGACGATGAATCTAAAAAACAATCGGATCAAAAAGACACAGTAGCCGATAAAAAAAAAAAAAGAAAATCTAAGAAAGTTAAGAAGCCGAAAATTCCACCCACTAAAATATCGACTGAAGATTTACGTATTAAATTGCCGAAGAGAGAAACAATATACATCGAAGTAAATCGTGATCCTAAAATACAAGTAACGAGACTCAAATTGCCGATACTTGCCGAAGAACAAATGGTCGTGGAATGTATTAACGATAATGCAATTGTGATTATTGCCGGAGAAACAGGTATTTTTCACTTGAAATGTGATACTCGTTACCTGAACTCCTTTTAAATAAATAATTTTGTTATAGGCAGTGGTAAAACTACACAAGTACCTCAATTTCTATACGAAGCCGGCTACACCCGGAATAATAAAATGATCGGAGTAACGGAACCGAGGAGAGTCGCCGCTGTAGCTATGTCTAATCGAGTTGGTGAAGAAATGTCGTTGACGACTAAAGAAGTATCGTATTTGATGAGATACGAAGGAAACGTTACTGAGGATACTAAAATTAAATTTATGACTGATGGTAATCAACATTCATCATCATTTTTTAGCCGTTTACATTCCTGTCTGTCTTCAGCAATCTGCATCCACTCGACTCCACACATTCTTCCAAAAGCGCTCCATCCTAGTTTCATTTTTCGTTTTATCTCTTCTATCAACGTTATTGTACTTATATATTACATATGTTAACTTCTGTTTTCATACTCATTTTTTATATTTTTAGGTGTTTTACTCAAAGAAATTGAATCAGATTTTGTTCTATCCAAGTATTCTGTGATAATCGTAGACGAAGCTCACGAAAGGAGTGTCTTTACGGACATTTTGATCGGTCTTCTGTCTCGGATTGTGCCGTTGAGGTGTAAACGAGGCGATCCGTTGCGTCTCATCGTCATGTCGGCTACTTTAAGAATAGAAGATTTCACGGAAAATACTAGATTGTTTAAATGTCCACCACCTGTAGTCAAAGTAAGTCGAATTTAAATCGTGTTCAATCCAACTTTGTAATCAATTGTATTGAGTTTTGCTTTTATTTTATTCATAGATTGATGCTAGACAGTTTCCCGTTACTGTACACTTTAATAAAAGGACCGAAGATGATTATTTAAAGTCTGCTTTTGCGAAGGCTATCAAAATTCATACTAAGCTGCCCGAAGGAGGTATTCTTATTTTTGTGACTGGTCAACAAGAGGTTAGTATAATTTAATAGACTTTTGTCAATGTGTATTGACTTTATACATTTTTGTTAATGTATCATCCTCATCAAATTCACCATCCACTGCTGGATGAAAGCCTCTCCGATCCTCTTCCATTCCTGTCTGTCTTAAGCAATCTGCATCAACTTGACTCCACACATACTTCCCAATTCATCAGCCCATCGTCCACTCGGCCTACTTTGCTTTCTTTCACATCCTCTTGGATACCATTCCAGTATTTCTCGCGTCCATCTGCCATCCATTCTTCTCGCTATGAGTCCACTTCAACTTTTTCACACGTTCCGCTATATCTGCCACTTTGATTATGCTTCTTACCCATGAATTCCTCCTACGATCTCTTCTTGTTATACCGAGCGTACATCTTTCCATGCTTCTCTCTGTGTGCACTGACTGAATCTTGCGTAACATTCTTGAATTCAGCATCCATGTTTCACATCCATACGTCATAACTGGCAGTACGCATTGGTCGTATGCCTTATTTTTTAAGCATAACGGGATGTTGGATTTAAAAACTATGTTCATTCTTCCAAAACCGCTCCATCCTAGTTTTATTTCTTTACATCCAGTCATACTCATCAATTGTTGCCCTATCCCACTTCAAATTTTTCACACGTTCTGTTTATGTATATTATAGGTGAAAACTTTGGTGAAAAAATTAAAAATGGCTTTTCCTCGTAAGAAAACAAATAAATTTGAAAGTATCACAGAAAGTAATAAAAAAAAATCTGAATCTGAAACTAAAAAAAATGGAAAAGTAAAGAAAACTTCTCAAGATGCAACGTCAGATGATTGTATAATATTATCCGATGCTGAAGGTTCATCTGAAAATGAAATCAAAAAAGAGGAAGAGGACGAGATTGAAATGATGTATGAATTAAAAAAAATGAAAAAAGTCGTCAAGAGTAAGAAGAAAAACACGGCTATCGTCCTACCTAAGTTCAATTTGGACGACTACGATTTGCCCGACGAAGAGGCGAAAGATCACTTGCTAGAAGATGAAAACGAGGACGCTGATGATTTAGGAGATAGCGGTGACGAAGACGGTAAAACCTCACAAACAACACATCAATACAAATTAAATTTGCATTTCTAATATTTTTTTTTTTAGAATGGGACGCACTCGCTTCTGGTATATCTTCAAGCGGCAACATAGGACCACTATGGGTTCTCCCACTATATTCAATGCTGCCTCCGGCAGAGCAAGCCAAAGTTTTCGAAACCCCACCAGAGGATTGTAGATTATGCGTAATAGCAACTAACGTAGCAGAGACTTCTTTGACTATTCCCAACGTCAAATACGTCGTGGACTCGGGAAAACAAAAAATTAGGGTATACGAGCGTGTGACCGGTGCTAGCGCCATGAGAATCGTATGGGTATCTCAAGCTAGCGCTCAGCAAAGAGCTGGTCGAGCTGGTCGTATCGCACCGGGTCACTGTTATAGATTGTACTCCAGCGCCGTGTATCAGCACGATATGCCCAAAGACAAAGAGCCTGAAATTAGGACGCGACCCGTCGACGATCTCATACTCCAAATGAAGTGTATGGGTATCGATAAGGTATCTATTCCGTCTCTGTAATGATACACTTCGAATTTCAGATAAAATATAATATAACTGTTTACGTTACAGGTTGTTAATTTCCCATTCCCGTCGGCTCCCGATATTATTCAATTGAAAATGGCCGAAGTTAGGCTGGAAATATTAGGAGCTTTGGAAAAAGTGTACAATTCGACCTCGACAAACAAAAAAAATAATGCACATTTAGAGGTATGTTAATGCGTCTGTTGCAGACAAAGTGTGAAATCACAAATGGCCAGGCAAAGTGCAAAAATTACAACGCTTCATAAGTTGAAACAGAAATGGCACGTTGGCATTATATACAACGATTACAGTTGAAATGGCCGAATCAATAAGTATGGCCGAACCGATACGGTCTAATGCGAATTACATGTGTAGAAAGTGGATTTGATCTAAAAGTAAAATTATCGAAAAAATACATAAAGATAGAAAATCTTAAATAAGACATGTGGGGTTATTTATTATAAATATCCATTCTTCGATTTAAAAAGGTTGATAATCACCGATCATATTATTTTTAGCAATCAACGTAAATGAAAATATCGAATCACATTCTTCGAATAAAAAAGGTTGAGAATCACCGATTAAAAGAAATTACTCCTTGTGTCTTATTTAGGATTTTCGATATTTTTACCTTTAGATCAAATTCACTTTCTGCATAATTCGCATTAATGGTTCGGCAATAATGGATTTGGCCATTTCAACGCCTCCCGTATAAAACGACTAGGCATTTTATACAATGCTGGTATTTCACACTTTGCTTGTAACACATTCATTACTGTGCTTGTACTTAACTATCTGATTGGGGTTCAAATGTAAGGAGAAATCGTTTACGGAGGTTATAAAATCCAAAATGGCGTCTATGTACATACATTCTCATCCCTAACCTTATGTTTTGTCGCATATTTGACATGTTCTTATTTGTTAGCAGCTTTTGAAAGTCACACCGTTGGGCCGAGCGATAGCCGACTATCCCGTTTTACCGCGCTACGGTAAAATGCTAGCATTGAGTCACCAGCATAATCTGTTCGAATACATGATATGCATTGTGGCCGCTCTGAGTGTACAAGAGGTAAGTGTATAATTTTGTCTTAAATTCGTAGCATCGATGAACAGTTACGTTTAATTTATTATTATCGCACAGGTTTTGACTTCGAAGAAGAAGAAATGGATGGCCGTTGGTGAAGACTTATTGTTGGGTGATCCCGGTGCTTTGCTTAATATTGTTGGAGCCGCCGGTAAAGTATACCAATGCTTATATGGAATACGTAGTTGCTTATTGGCAGTTTTGGTTTATGTGGTTTAATTTTAGAACACGCCGCGCTCTCCGGTCAAGATATGGAAATGTGGTGTGCTTCACAAGGTGTTCGGTGGAGAGCTCTTCGTGAAATTCGTCTTCTACGAGGACAACTATCGGGTGGATCGGTGCTACCAGCTCCGGCCAAACCTCCGGGACCGCTCGCTAAACTTCTCCGACAAATATTACTCACCGGATTGGGTGATTGTGTCGCCAAGAAGATACCTTTGGATGAATTCAGACAGAGTGAGCATCGCACACAACCAAAATTATATTGTCAAAAAACTAGTCGTTGCGCGTTGATAGTGTCATCGGGTGGTTATCTACGTATATGCCTATACTGCCGTCCTAAGCCCACTTAACGTAACTGACACAAATTACGAAAATGAGTTAGATGTGTTTTATGGGAGTGATTCTTGCGATTTTTCATGTCAAAATTAATGTATCTTCATCCAAAAGTGACCTTTTTAAGCTATTAAATCTAACGTATCTGCATGCGCAAAGAAATAGTATCACCAATATTTACTGCGGTCACTACCTTATCATGAAAGATTGAAAAGACTGAATCTCTCCACATTGGAGACGAGGAGATTAAGAGGTGATTTAATTGAAGTATTCAAAATAATAAATAATCATTATTCGTGTGAAATGACCAACCTCATTATGTTCAATGAGAACTCTCATCTAAGAGGTCATACTCTTACACTCCGAAAAGAAAAATCAAATAAGATTGTTAGAGATTAATTCTTTTCAAATAGAGTGGTTGAAGTTTGGAATAGTCATATGTATACATTAATAATGAATAATGAAGTAACTACTAAAGTATTCATTTTTTTTTTTAATTTTTCCTTAGAATTATCGAAACACAATAAAACATAACCTCATGCATTTAAAAAAAGTTTAAATAAATCAGTAATATATGAAGAAAAACACAAATTTGGAATAAAACTTTCAAGTCCATTTATCTCGATATTGTTTTGTCAGTTACGTTAAGTGGGCTTAGGACAGCAGTATAGTGCAATCCCAAACTTTTTAGTACCGGGACCCACCTAGCTTTAATAGACACTAGGGGGAGGGGTATTTATGTATTTTTTTTTTAATACTGTTTTTATACTTAGATAATATATCCAGAGTATTATTTATTTTTATATAATTTACTTAACGAAAACAAGCAGCCGGGATAAAAATTCACATTTTAAAAACTTTTCGCGACTCACGACCCACAGTTTGGGAACCGCTGCTACATATAGTGTATTCAATAGTTCAAAATTCAGTTTAAGTGTACGTGCCGTGAATGTATGCGAGCGTTCCGGGGCTACCCAGCCAGGCAGACCATGCGTTATTACACATAGTAATTGTTTAAAAAGAGAATACAGTCCATTTGTTCATACTAAGCGTAAAACGTTTACAACAAAAATGTGGAATGAAAGTGTTGTTTCATAGTAAATTTCTTTAGTTTTACTACCTTTTTTATGTAAGGATATAATCATTTATAAAGGCTATTTTATTTATGCACGTGTAGAGCAGCCTTTAAAGAAAAAGTAAAAAACATCTATCCAGAACTTTTAGTAAACAGAAATGCAAATCTTGCATCTTCTACAAATGAAAATTAGTCAACAGTCATTCCAAACGATTCAAATATTGACAAATATAATATTGTATTTAATTTCATCAGATCAAGACAAAATTAAACACAAATACGCATATCGATGCGCTGAAATGGAAGAGCCAATTTTCATCCATTCCGCATCGGCGCTAAGAAAACACTTACCGGAATGGGTAGTCTATCAAGAAATCTACGAAGCGGGAGAAGGCGAGGATGTAAAAATGATAATGCGAGGAGTCACGGCGATAGAACCGGAATGGCTTCCAGTATATGTGCCCAAATTGTGCAATTTGGGTAAATATCATTATGAAATGTACAGTAACGTGCAAATTTTTATATTAATTTAATGTGAAATTTTAACAGGAGAGCCGTTGACGGAACCATTGCCTAGATACGATATTAAAAAGGATAAAATGCTCTGTCACGTGAATGCAACATTCGGTAGATGCGGCTGGCAGTTGCCGATGGTCGAAATCGACTTTCCGAAGATACCAGACATTTACCGATGGTTCGCCTTGTATTTCCTCGACGGCACCGTCATCAAGAAGTTAGAGAAATACTCTAAATCTCTACTATCACCTGCCACTACAATGATCAAGAGTTGGGCCAAACTGCAACCGAGGACTGAAACGTTGTACAGGGCTTGTATCTTGAAACAAGTGTCCAATAGAAGTCAACTGTTGAACGAGTGGCAGAAAAATCCAAAATGTCAGTTTTTGCAATCTTAAATCGTTTAACTAATTACATGCACACAATAGACGTTTTATAATGTGGTCGTTTTTGTTTGTAGATCTTTTAGAAGAGTATAAGAAGTGGCTACCGGAGTCGGCTCATCAAGAAGTTACATTATTTTGGCCACCGATGTACGAATAAGCGATGTGTTTTATTTTATGTATTATATATAGTTGTACATTATGATAATAAGAAATAATATGATGAAGACTTTTTTTTTTATATTACTTATGGAACATTGTGTACTTACATACAAACAAATAAACATGCATTACTATTGTAAATATAAATTCACTTACACGTCTATCTCATTTTTATCTTTGAATGGTGTATTGAGTCAAGATAAAGACAATATTTTTTAAACATCATTTTTAATCATAACGTACATTTCAATATATACAAATTAGGTGACATACCAACAGGTAATATAATTACATGAGATATGTCACCGTCGTTCGTTGAAATCAACCATAAACTAAAAAAAAACATAACAAATACCTTAAAATCATTAAACAATAAATTGCATAATTTTGAACACGACCTACGTTATCAATCAAATATACATATTGTAATACATACTTATTATTGCTTCACGTTTCACTGGTTTCTTGATTTTTGTTCATAATCAAAATTCGATTCAAAATATATAGCGAAGAATGTGACCTCTGAATTTATTCATCTATTTGTACAATACAAGCAATAGTAGCAAAGTTTATATAAATTGGAATGTGTCGATTGAATTTATGACGCTATTAAACGAGCACTATATATAATTCCTGCATATATAGGATTTGAAGCGCAACCTTTTTTGTGCTATTAATTTTAGAATTAAATGGCAATGCTTATCTAAAAAATACGCAGCATGTAAATTCACATCACATTTTCATACACTAATTTAATATAATGCAATATTTTGCATAATAATAATATATATGTATATAAATTTCATAATCATCAAATCATACATCAATAAATGTAAAAAATTTAAGGCACAAACATCAATCGAATTTACAAAATATATATTAAAAAAAACAAACTCTTATCATTAAAACTGAATGCAAAAAGGGAAAAATAAAATATATAAATAATACGTGTGTGAGCAATATAAGCATTATTATACAAATTCAATTTAAAATACTATCAACTAATAATTCCAATACTATTCCAACAAAATCACTGGGGTGGGGGAGGATCGGAGAAAAAAAATTATCTCGCCAATTGTATGATAAGCGCGGCGCACATTTCGAAGAATTCCATGGTATGGTGTCCATTGGTCTCCGTGATGGAAGTGTCGTTGATCGGCGGAATGGCTGGACTCGGACTCATATCCTCATTGCTCACTTCCGACTCCTCGTCCGTCAACGACTTAAAATCGAGCAGGTACGACTTATAATCCACCTGGTACAGCTGCAGCGACATTTTGACGAATTTATCGGTGAATTTATTCTTGTCTCTAACTCTGAAAGACAACGCACAAAATCGTACCGTTAGATTCGAAAGACAACCCTAATGGGACAAAAATACATTACAATCCAACATACCTGACGTGGTACGGATTAATTACTTTCCATTCGTAATCCAATGCCTTCATAGCGCGATAAACTTCCAACATAATGTCATTTGGTTTGCTTTGGGATCTAATACCTAAGTGCCATTTTGCCCTAAAAGAATACACATTATTTTTATTTTAAGGTTTCGGTTCAAAATTATTATACACAGTATGGTGCAGAGTTGACTGAAACGTTTCAAAATACGTGAAGGAGAAGGAATAGACTATTATTTGGTTAGTAGGTAGGAAAATATTTGACGGTGCCAGATTGGGGAAATTCCAACATGAGACAACCAATCTGCATTTAGAATCTAATATCTAGAATCTAGATATAGATAGACCCAACGTGTCTTGGTGTTTGAATAATATTTTTTGCCTTTTTCAAATATATCAGGGTCATGGGTCACTTGGATTTTAAAAAAAAAAGGGTCAGAGCCTGTGATATTCTAGATCTTGCCAATGACGATATTTAACCTTTCGACACACAAGGATCGACCCACAGACAAACGCTCTAACCACTGAGCTATCGCCTGGCTACATCAAAAATACCCAAGAAACAATCAAATTCTTTAGCTTGGTATGTAGCTACACTATTAACATACTAACCCGTACACATTGTTCAGGAGAGCGTTCTAAAATGTATCAGTCAGCTCTGCGCAACCTTCTGTATAAAAAAATAACCTTTTAACGGGGGTGCCTTTTTGGGTTTTTTTCCCTTGAACGATCTGTTGTCCTTGAGGTGCCTTTTCACGAAGCGGTGCAATTCGTTCAGGGTGTGGTTTTTGTCCAGCTTCCATCGGACTATAACTCACGGCTGGCGGACTCGCTAAAATCATCCACAGAAACGTACATAAATTATGTATGTAATTAGTTATTTATACCTAGGACAATTGATGAACATGACTAAGAATGACAAGGATGGAGCGATGGAGGAAGAATGAACATAGTTTTTAAATCCAGCATTCCGCTATGCTTAAAAAAGTAGGCATACGACCGATGCGTACTGCCAGTTATGACGTATGGGTGTGAAACGTGAATGCCGAATTCAAGAATGTTACGTAAGATCCAGTGCACACAGAGAAGCAAGGAAAGATGTATGCTCGGTATAACATGAAGAGATCGTAAGAGGAATACATGGGTGAGACGCATGACCAAGTGGCAGATATAGCGGAACGTTTGAAAAGGTTAAAGTGGACACATCGCGAGAAGAATGAATGGCAGATGGATGCGAAAAATACTGGAATGGTATCCGAGAGGATGTGAAAGAAAGCAAGGTAGACAGAGTGGACGATGAATCGGAAGATTGTGTGGAGTCAATTGGATGCAGATTGCTCAGCACAGACAGGAATGTAAGAGGATTGGAGAGGCCTTCATCCAGCAGTGGCTGGTGAACGGCTGAAAATAATGATGTAATCTAATTTCATTCAATAATATGTGTAAAAATATTCACCCGCTCCGTAAAAGTCTTTGAGTTCAGCTTTGGCAGCTTCGTCGGCAATTCTTTTATTATCAATGATGAGATGATACGCTATGGCCAATTGATCATGGGGATCTCCGCTCAATAGAGCATAGTGCACTTCGTTTTCCTTCACGCCAAACTTGTCGCAAACTTCCAGTATTGCACACGTATCGATTATACTACTATCCTATAATGGAAAGTTAAACATTATTCAACACTACGTACAATCGGAATATATCAACGGGCATGTAAATATTATGAACCTGTTCAATGGGCGACGGAAACAGATATTCCGACAATTCCATTCCGAACCATTCGTGTTTTTTGATATCGTCGATGGAAGCCCTCTTCATCGGATCGACTTGCATCATCTGACACAGCATACCGACCACGCTCTTGTTCAAATACTCCGGAATTGGAAACACTCCCGATTTAATTTTTCTAAATAGCGTTGGGACGTGTTCGTCGTCGAATGGCAGTGTTCCGCACAACAGTGCGTACAGAATTACTCCACAAGACCAAATGTCCACTTCGGGACCCGCGTATAGTTTTCCCGATATGACCTGAAATGTGAATATCGTAGTTAATAATCATTTGAAATGTCCAAATAAAGATCTCGTGAATAACCCAATCTTCCGTTTTAAAAGTACTCGATATCAATCGACAAATTCTTCACTATGTGACCAAAATTTCACTGCCATAGTGAAGTAGCTAGGTAAATATACTCTCCAGTAGTGAAACCATTACCTACTGAAGGGGAGGAAGATATAGAAGGAACGGACAATGATTTGGTGGGTAGGGAAGAGTTTCTTTGATTGTGCCAATTTTGTGGAACACTAACCCCTGAGCTATAGCTAAAGTGCCAAAATTGTTCTTGCTTTATTCTGAAGAGTTTTTACACATACGATTTCACTAGATAATAGTACTGGGTGAGCTTAACTCGATTTTTTTGGAAAGTCAACATACATAGTTCACTTTTATAAATTGGCAAGTTCTAACAGGAGGTGGCCGATGTGGATTTAAATAATATCATGTCCTCATAGCACAAAGGTGACATGTCCAAAATAGTAAATTGTATACGTTTGAACGCGTCATCATAAATCAGAGGAACTTCATGTAAAAATGATAATTGTACATGTTGTACTGTAGATTTTTAGATGCTATTTCATTATTATTGAATTTACACAAGTAAATTTTTCAAATTGCATACAAAAAGTCCAGACATGTTACTTGTGGGCTCCGAGAATATTAATAGAACTTTGGTACTTTGTGATGTCATTCGGATGGGGCACTTAACTGTCCCGATGGAATAATTGAAGAGGAACAAAGTTGCATCCATAACCCATTTTTGCAAAATCATGGACATGTCACCTTTGTGCTCCAAGGACGCGATGTATAGTAATATCCTGCCATTGACTACATATGTTTAAAGTCGAGAAAACCTTTCGACGGAGATTGAGACCTGGACCTTCGCTCAAGAGACAAAAACTTTAACCCGGGGGTTCATAGTCTATGGTGTTTTCCTCTCCTAGGCAGGAAAAAGAGGAATGAGCTATCTCGCAAACAAAGATCTGCGTAAGCAAGAATTCTCAAATCAAAACCTTGATGAATTTTGGTGCTCTCAAACAGTTGCCTATGAGTAATAATATTTACCTCAAGTAAAATCTCAAGTGTTTCAGTTTAAGAGAAAAATAATATGTGACCAGACTAGTCTACAGTACGGTCAACTAGCGAGAAATTAGTATTCATACAAAAACGGGTAATTCAATAGTATACCAGACTCAATTGGGATCAGCTGTGTTATTGGGAATATCGTTTGGTTTGATTAAATGATAACCACCAGATGACACTATCAATGGGCAGTTACTAGTTTATGAATATACCTATAGTGTATACCAGCGTTTCCCCAAACTGTGGGTCGCGAAAAATTCAAAGTTCAAAATTCACATTCCAAAGAATGTGTTTTTTTTTTAATTATTTAAAAATAAAATATGAAAAAATGATATCTATGCAACAACATTAAAAAAAATACAAGACGGCACAACAAAGAATAGGGGTATCAGATTTCATGCTCGCGAAAAATTCCATTTAGTCCAAGGACGGCGGTGTCTTTACGACGACTCATAAAAGTGTATCATGCACTTCCTGTCCATGCTAAAATTACACGTTGTAGTTCGTGTCGAATTCAACTGCGAAAACGACCGACTCGAAAAAAAAGATTATTCGTTCATTGGTTGAAAACTAGAGTCCAGTCGAGATACAACAGTGCGTGCGTTAACTTCGAGGCGATCTAAATCAAAGTGTTAATTACTACATTTGAACGCGTTGAAAGACAATTTTTATGTTTACTTCCGTGACCTAACGAACAACTGTCTGCAAAAAACTGGATTGCGACCTACCCAGTTCTATCTACCGAAGCTTTGAAGGTACTGCTCCCTTTCACGTCTTCTTGCAACTGTGAAGTTGGATTTTCGGTGATGGAAGCTAACGAAACCATGTTTAGAAACAAACTGCAATTATTGAACTCCTTGCGCCTGAAAATATCTCACGTTGATGTGTGATGGAAAACCGCAAACAAATACACCCTTCACACACGCCTCATTGTGTGTACCTGTGCCACTGGTGTATGCGAGCGTTCCGCGACTACCCAGCTTGGCAGACCCTTGCGCTACTATATACTATGATTTTAACGATAGAAAAATATTTTCAACGTATTAACTAAATAAATCAATCAAATGTTTTCGTAACAATTTAGCAAAGTTGCGAACCTACTAAGGATTAATATTTTAAAATTATAGGAGGTCTCCCATTACCCAACCTGGTGATCACGGGTTCGTTGTATAGAATAAACTGGTTGATTCTGTAAATTTAATACTATAGAATTGATAGAAGTATACCTCGGGAGCTGCGTAGTTGGGCGAGCCGCAAGACGTCCTCAAAAACTCGCCATCCATCATCATATTGGACAGACCGAAGTCGGCAATTTTCACGTGCATGTTGTGATCTAGCAGCAGATTCTCCGGCTTCAGATCCCTGTGCACGATCATGTGCCGATGGCAGTAATCAACGCCCGATATGATCTGTTGGAAGAAGCGTCTGGCCTCGTGCTCGAGCAGCTTCCCGTGCTTGACGATATAGTCGAAGAGCTCGCCGCCGCTGACGTACTCCATGATCATGAATATGTCGGTGGGCGTGGATATCACCTGGTACAGTTTGATGATGTGCGGATGTCTGAACAGTTTCAGGTTTTGAATCTCGCGACGGATCTTGCCGACCACGTCGAGGGATTTGATCTTTTGCCGATTGAGAATCTTGACTGCGACCTTGTGTTTAGTGAGCTGGTGTTCGCCGATTTTCACCTTACCGAAGGTTCCCGTGCCGAGGGTCGCTCCGAGAGTATAATGGCCTATCTTGACTATCGGTTGAGGAGTGGCCGACCCACCTGACCCTCCGGCGCTTCCGAAACTTCCACTTCGCTCTGACATTGCTGTGGATTACTGGTTAGTGTCTGGTGGGTAGATTCGGATTCGAATTCGATATATTGACCCCCCCTCTCACCTCCCCGCAGGCAGCAGCCCTCTTCTGCATTTCGTCAACTGACAGCTCACGTCTCCTTATTTGCACGCGTTGCAACTTTCCGTTGATAAGGGATGGTTTTGATTTTGACTTCGAATGTGTTCAATTCCAGTTTGTTCAACGTTCAAATAAATACGAAATTAGGTTTTAATAGTTTTCGGTGGCGATGAAATGTAAAGTGTTATTATTTTGTGGATACTCGGCGAATCAATTGGACTGGGGTTGGCAAGCTTAGTACCGGTGACCGAGCGTTACACAGGTCACCCCCATAATAAACACAACCGAAACATCCACTGGGTGTTTCACTTCTTCAGCCTTTCCCTTCACTTCCAACCCTCTTCCATTTCCGTCTGTCTTGAGCGATCTGCATCCACACGACTCCACGCATTCTTCTCAATTCATCAGACTATCGAAAGTATTTCTTGCGTCTATCTGCCATCCATTCTTCTCGTTATGTGTCCACTTCAACTTTTTCACACGTTCCGCTATATCTGCCACTTTGGTCAGCTTCTCACCCATGTATTCCTCTTATGATCTCTTCTTGTTATATCAAGCATACATTATTCCATCTTACATATCATTCTTGAATTTAGCATCCACGTTTCAACCATACGCATTGGTCGCTCCATCCTAGTTTCATTTCTTCTTCTTTGCATTATATTCACCAATTGTCTTAGTGATCAGAGGATAATACCTGGTACAAATCAGTCAAAATCTCGAGGTTGAATTTTTGCACGATCACAATACTTTATCCGACAAGGATAAAGTAAAAATGCACTAAGAGCATTTATTTTCTCGCCAATCGGAGACATTAAAACACTAGAACCTCATTATTTTTGGATATTATTTGAGTAATTATGTTATTACAAATAATAATTCCGTAAAGGTTAGAGAGAATATATGAATGGTAGAGTACGAGCGTGAGTTCGGGCGGGTAACGTAATATCCTAAGAAGCGTTTAGGGTCCAAAGGTTGCACGTAATCGAAAGCATCCATCTTTCCGCCGTCTACTAATTATTAACGCATAATTCGAATTATTTTTTTTAAAGTACAAATTCAAAATTTAAATTTAAACAATACCGCCATTTCGTTTTCGCGGAAGCCGTCATTTTGAATCGATTTTAATGATAGAAATAAAGATTTGCTAGAATATATGACAATGAAACGCAAATTATCGGCACAGAGCGAACCGGCACCGGCAGCCGGTACAGGTTATAATAAGAGAGCAAGAAGTAGAGTACGAGTGCGAGTACGAGTAGTAGAATTAGAGGAGTTTAGCGGTGAAAATCTGATAGAAATGAGCGGTGGAAGCGGAGGCTGGGTGCCCCTGGAGGCAAATCCAGATGTTCTCAACAAGTATCTGGAAAGAGGTGGAGTATTGAGCGGCTGCCGAGCCGTGGACGTGTTGGGTTTAGAGGGAGAGCCTCTGGATTGGATCCCTCGTCCTGTGATCGCTCTGCTTCTGCTCTTCCCCTGCTCGGAGAGGTACGAAGCTCACAAGAGGCTGGAGACTCAACGCATCAAGGATCATCCGCAGCACGTGTCTCCTAATGTCTTCCACATGAGACAGACGGTAATCCTTTGGCTCGTTTGAGTTTGGTTTTGGATCACTCGTTCGAATCGAGTACACGATAGAAGAGGGCGATTAATTATTGTACGGACCGTTTAGTTTTGTATTAACAATGTATTGAATCGCGTCACGGTTTCAATTCGTAAATAATCAATAAATTAATAAATTTCGTTTGCTTTGGAAAAAAATCTTTTTTGTCAGAGAAACGTATTTTTCTTGGATGTTAGAAAAATAATTTCCTATGCTAAGACTATTTTACAAATAAATATTCAAAATTTCACTTGATTCCGATTCAAATTAAAAAAAAAATGCACTAAAATCGGTTAACATAATATTTCTTATTCGGAATGACCTCATCTATCAATTCTCGAATTTAGTTACTACTCGCCTAAAACACAGGTATATAAAATTGAAACAAAAAAATAGTTGCCATTTTTTCTTATGTGTAATATGAAATCATTATGATTATTTTCAGCTATTTTTATGCAATATACATACGTATACTCTGTCCAACTTAAGAATCTTCTTAATCCCAGTCTTGACCGATTTAGAGTTCTTCTGCGCATAAAAGAGAGCGGCTCTACTTGTGAGCTTTGTAACCATATCAGCTTCTTGGAATAAATATTAACGATAACCAACTATGTCCAACTTAAGAAACATCCTAGTCCGATTTAGAGTCCTTCTGCGCATAAAAGAGTTTAGCTCAATCAATAAGCTTCGTCACCATATCGGCTTCTCGGAATAAACATTAACGATAACCAACTGTACTCTGTCCAACTTAAGAAACATACTAGTCTTGACCGATTTAGAGTCCTTCTGCGCTTAAAAGAGAGTGGCTAAACCAATGAGCTTTGTAACCATATCGGCTCCTCAGAATAAACATAACCAACTATGTCCAACTTAAGAAACATCCTAGTCTTGACCGATTTAGAGTCCTTCTGCGCATAAAAGATAGCAGCTAAACCAATGAGCTTTGTAACCATATCGGCCTCTTGGAATAAACATTAACGATAACTAACCAAAGTCGTAAATCTCAGACAGCCCTCTTTTATTTTGGTTGCTCGAGAAAGAGGAAAAGTTGAGCAGAGTATAGTCTACTTAGTCGTTTCAATTATGCTGTATCATAACTAATTTCCGACTATCGATATCTTCTTTCAGGTCCCCTACATGTTGGAACTAAAATATATACCTCTGATGCAAATCAAATCTATCCGAATAGTGCAATCATACTGTTCTATATAAAATTTATGTTTTTTTTAAATCTATTCCAGGTTCATAACGCGTGCGGTACTGTAGCCCTGTTGCATTGTATAGCGAACAATGCCGAAAAGATACAACTCCGAGACGGTTGTTGGTTGAGTAAGTTCCTCGTGGATGCTGAGGGTCTGGATGCGGCCGCTCGTGGATCGCTGCTGGAGAATTGCGCCGGAGTCGTCTCGACGCATCTCGAATTGGCCACCGAGGGACAATCAGCCGCACCCAACGCTGATGATCCCGTCTATCACCATTTCATCGCATTCGTGCACAAAGATGGACACCTGTACGAGTTGGACGGCCGCAAAACGTTTCCCATCAATCACGGAGTCAGCTCGCCGGATACCGTGCTCGACGACTCGGTCAGGGTGTGCAAGGAGTTCATGGAGAGAGATCCGACTGATGTCAACTTTACTGTTATCGCACTGACTGCATCCGAATAGATTTGAATCGACTCGACTTGATAATATTATTATTCTGTATGATTCTCAACTATTATATAGCCTTTGTTGTTTTCCTTAACAAATATAGACTTAGGATGGCCGATTTGTATTATACTGTCGTGTTACAGATCGATAATCCTCATCGGGGTCCAAATATACTTTCAGAAGCTTATAATTGCGTTGTCATTCGAGCTAAAATTCACAATATTTTTTTTATCAAAATTGTCCAATGTGTTTTTCATCTCAGAAATAGACATTTTCATTATAGTCCAGTGATCTATGAAAGATATATGGGCAACTACATAATTAATCAGTTAGTATTTAAATCAATAAACGGTCGGTAGCTTTTCATGAAAATTGTCAGTATTATATTTGAAAAAACGGTCAGTAAAAATATATTTTTGGTAAGCAACTTTTTCACAAACGGTCAGTAAACTTAAAATACTGACCGTTTATATAAATTTATTTACCGTTTAGTATTAATTACTGATCATTTATTAAAATTACCATTTGGTTATAATCACTGACCGAAAATCGGAAAAGTTACCGACCCAATAAATACAGGCCTATTCTTTTTTAATCAAAAATTGTCCAATGTGTGTTTCTTAGAGATACACATTTTCATTATAATCCAGTGATCTATGAAAGTTATATGGGCAACTAATTAGTCAGTCAGTATTTAAATCAATAAAGGGTCAGTAACTTTTCATGAAAATGGTCTGTATTTTATTTGGAAAACGGTCAGTAAAAATATATCTTTGGTGAGCAACTTTTTCACAGTCGGTAAAAATTAACAGATCTTTCAGTAAACTTTAAATACCGACCGTTCATATAAATTTATTTGCCGTTTAGTATTAATTAGTTATCGTTTAATATATTTACTGACCATTTATTAAAATTACTCACCGTTTCGTTAAAATAATTGACCGAAAATCGGAAAAGTTACTGACCCAATAAATACAGGCCTATTTTTTAAAATCAAAATTGTCCAATGTGTATATCATCTCAGAAATAAACATTTTCATTACAGTTCAGTGATTTATGAAAGTATGGTAAATTTATATGTACATATATACTTGTATGAAAAATTATTATAATTTATGTATTGAAAATTTAAAGAAATGCAGTCGATAGATTGAAAATTTAAAGAAATGCAATCGATAGATTGAAAATTTAGATACTTTCAGCAATTTTCTCAATATGTTGTAATCTAATTTAATTGCACACTTTACCGTGCTTTAGCGATGTAACGTTTGTGGAAATTTGGTGCATATAATTATATCTGCTTTAATCAGTGGGGGAAATATAATCTCAAAGTATAGATTTGATTGTGCTTTAGTGATAGTTTTATTCAGCATTGTTTAAAAATAATATGTATGTAAAATTTCAGTGCCATATCTTGCAACAACAATCATATCAAACTCAATGTTAATTCACCTTTTGCAATTTGTTAGCATTATATACATATGTATTCCTGCCACCGTTGTGAATTTATCAAAACTGCTTTTATTTGATTTTTTGCGTTTTAAAGCATTTAATTTTTGCAATGAATATGTTATAGCGTGTATTAGACATCTTGCGTACTCTAACTGCGACTTCCATCTTGTCCTCTTTACAGTCATATTATTTGTAAGACATTTTGAGTCCGTGCGCTTCAAATCGCTTTTAGTATTAAGAAGTTTGCGAATATGCATTTGATTGTGTATTTATTAGCAGTCAATTTGGTTTTTTTTTTTTTTTGATATGTAACTGATATTGTGCCGAATTATTAAAATGTTTACTTTTACCTGCGTTTAAAAATGTGTCAATGCATATATTTTTAATAATTATGTAATAAAAACGACAAAATTACGTTCATATTCGTAAGCTTATTAATATTATAAAATAATTCAATATTTCCCATATGTGATATTGAAATGTTAAATATTTATTTTTTTGTACTGTTTTTCTATTTTAAAGAATAAATTCGCTTTTAAAATAAATATATTTTATTTATTATTCATGTCGACGATATGAGAATTGATATTTCGCAATGTTTTCAGAACCAATAAGATGGGTTTGGATTTAATTTAATTAAATCGCACACGTTTTTATAAATCGGATTATCAATTATAAAAGTACGAGAAAATCGATTATTGTTATTAGTCGAGTCTGTTTGTTAGTTTGACCGTCGTCTGTTGGACCGCATTGGATGCTCGAGCGCACATACGTTTAGTTTTATTGAAAGTTTAAATTACAACCAGTGCTTTCGGTCAGTTATTGGGTGGCAGTATTGCCAGTGCAGTGCAAATGAGCGTCAGTGAAACACTCTAAAAGTTGCAATTTTTCATCAGTACAGCAATTTAATTAGATCGTCGGTCATCGTCAGTGCTTTGGCATTCAATATAAACTGGTCGGAGACACTGACCACGTTAGCTTGCGTAACTTGGATCAATTATTGGATGGCAGTGTTGCCAGTGCCTTAATTTTATTAGGTCGTCGGTCATCGTCAGTGCTTTTGCATTCAATAAAAACTGGTCGAAAACACTGACCGTGCACTTTGCGAGGCGACCTCGCTCGGCGTGCCTCGCAATCTATGCACCATTTTGCCTCGCGAGGCACGGCATACATTTTGCCTCGCTATGTTGCCGCCCAAAGTGTGCACCATTTTGCCTCGCGAGGCTTCCTCGCTACGTTTACGGTCATTTTGCCTCGCGAGGCACGGTATCCATTTTGCCTCGCGAGGCACGGTATCTATTTTGCCTCGCGAGACTTTCTTGCTACGTGGCCGCGCAGTGTACACGCCTTCACGATTAAACAAACAGTGTTTTCGATAGGAGTTAGACAAATATTGGGTGGCAGTGTTTCTAGTACAGTGTAAATATGCGTCAGTGAAACGCTGTCACAGTGACAATTGGTTGTCAGTGCAGACTGTCATACAAGTAACTGGTAATTAAATTGACAGTGATCTCAGTGTATCATAATTGATTATTTTATGTGTTTTCACCTTTGTTTGTTTCTTTTTTTCATGAGTGAGCAACCAAATGTCTTCTATAGACAAGGAGGAGAGAAATAGACATCGAAAGTATACGAGGCGAAAACGCAAAACAACTTCTTGGGATAAAGACGACATCCATGCGCTGATCCAAGAATGCGAGAAGAGTCCGTCTCTGTGGGACCTCGGTCATCCACAATACAAGGATCGCATTCGGAGGATGCGGCTCTTATCAAATATAGCAGAGCTTCTTGATAAGGATGTCGTGGATGTTAGTAACAAATGGCAAAATTTAAGGTAATTATATCATATTATATACATATATTGTCCAGTTTTTGGAATATGATACTTACATATACATATTTACCAAATTTAAGAAGTCAATACAATGCGGAAAGAAGGAAGTGCTTATTTAAAAATCAGACCAGTGACGATTTATATACTATTAAATGGGAGTTTTTCGGCCAGCTGCAATTTCTAAATCCTCATAGCAATATTACGGAAATCATCTCTAGTCTGGTAAGTTTTTATTTAATAAAAGAAAATTCTTTCTGGAAAACTTGCTTTAATTATGCTGGAATATGTATCTTGTACTTAAATATAAAAATAATACACATACTTAATTTTTATAGACAGTCAGATACAGATTTAATTAATTACGTTAGTCAGATATACGCATACAAATTTTGATAATTTTGATAACAAATGTATGTGTTACAGGCAATGTGTGAAATCCTCGCATTATATAGAATGTCTAAGCGTTTTAGGCAAGTTATGAAATAGGTGAATTTGGATGTCTGAATCATTTTTATCTCACCAGTCTGACTGGCTGATCCCGAAGAACAATTTGAACCAGTTTTTATCAAACTTTAGTTTTTCATACATGCTATTGCTATTTCAATTTATGAATGTACATATGTACATATACATTTTATACTTTCCTGGCCATTATGGGATTTCACATTTTGTCTGTAACGTGTCCATATTTATTAGAAATATTTACACTGATACTACCAGTCATAAAATAATCTTTGTATATATCTAAATTATTCAGCTTCATACGTATCAGTCCCACTGGAATCTAAAAGCAGTAAGGAATTTCCGTTTGAGAAATTATCTTCCTTTTGGTCCCTTATATCAATTCAATTTTAATTTTTTTCGCTATCAAAATCGTTAGGGGCAATAACTATTCAATCTTTTGTACAAACCTTAAAAACAGTACACGATTAAGTTATACGATAAAGTATATTTAGACGATTGATACAGGATAACGATATATAGGAGAACGATGCAAACGAGATTATTTAACACTGTTCTTATGGGTGTTTGGCCGGGACTATAAAAAAATAGCGATATATGCGAAAAAACAATACAAGCGAGAACAATGCAACGGGATTCCACTGTATCTCTTTAACTGAAATTTCTCATTGGCTATCCTTTGTAGTCCTCAAATGGTATCCATGAATATGTCTTGAATATATGTACCTACATATGTACAATGATACATTTTTCTTTTTAGAAAACCCCGATTTGTGACCCATCAGAAGATACTGTCATCGAATATGTGGATACATCTAATCAAAGAAGACGGCAAAAAAAATCGCGAGCAACAGAGCAACCAATTTCTGAAGAAGTTTCGTTAAAACAAGAATTTTTGTCAGACGAGACGGAAAATTTTGATAACGTCATGCAGAATTATAATAAGCAAGATGGAGACCAGATTTTTGGAGATTATGTGGCGCAAAAGTTACGACACTTTCCTCAGCAAATTAAAGATGAGGTGCAACTGAAAATAGAGCGTGTGTTATTGGAGGCTTCCGAGGCGAAAGTCAGCAGATCTTATTATCATATGAAATAAATGTAATTTTTTTAACTATCTTTATTGACTTATCTGCTAATAACCCCTCTTTAAGACTTGGTAAATAGCCATCCAAACTTCTGAGATTATTTTAGATAATATGCATACAGGCACTCTGAACAAGACCACGAGCTAGCTATAGCTATCACATTAAAGAATAGTAAAGAAAAAAAGGGGTTCGGGAAAGTGACCGGCGCTAACTCCATGTTTATTTTTTGTATAGAATTTGACGGATTGATTGAAAACGCGCCGTGGCTACAAGGACCACGTCGGCCACTTGCGAAACCGAGCCTTTAGAGTCCTTTTGCTTATAAAAGAGAGCGGCTTAACCGATGGGCTTCTTCAGATCTCCTCGAAATAAGCATTAATGACAACCCTTCAACGTAACTTTTTAATTACTATATATAGTAGCGCAGGAATCTGCCTGACCGACCGACTGGCTGGGTAGCCTAGCCTTAAAACGCTCGTATACGACAACAGGGCACGTTCAAATACGCTCACTCACTATGGATAGTCGCGGAACACTCCCATAAAGGGGCATATCACACTATCAATATTATCACGCGATCCATATTGAAGTAATATTGATGGTATTTACAGTATTGTGGTAATATTGAAATCCGCGATAATATTGACAATACTAGAATCACGATCCGTATTGATAGTGTAATATCCCCCAATCGCTCACTCACTCACTCACACACACACACGAGTTGCTAACCACCCGATGACACAGTTTTACCATGTAGATTAATTCTATTTACTTTATTTACTTGACTTCTTGAAATAAACATCAACGATAACTAACCAAAGTCGTAAACTTCGAACAACCGGAATTCTCTTATTTTTAGTCGTGCGAGAACAAGGTGCTCCTCAAGTTGGATAGAGTATCGCATACGTACCGAAACGAATAAAATACTGTGCCGAGTATTTATTGCGATTCCGTACAATATTAAGTTGGCAAGCGTGCAGCGAATGAGCTGTCAAGTGCGACTGTCACTGCATAGTGGGTGCAGCCCGATCGAATCGCTGTCACTTGGTAATCCACTTGACCAGTCTATCGATCGACCAGCTGATCGGTTGATCGGTGGATCAGTTGATCAGTTGATCAGGGTGGTGATTGGAGATCCCGTAACGACGGAGCAACAGCTGGAAATGTCGTCTCCGGGCGACGCGGTCGACTCGACCCTCAAATCCAAAAGACCATCAGGTATACACACTTACTACACCTCGATACATTATGCTCATTTACACCGCAATGTGTACATGTGACGTCACAGAATGAATTCTTCAATGTGCAATGCTGCCCCGCTTAATATGCCGTATACTACATACATAGATAGTATCAACTGAACTAATCCTGATGATTATTGATGATATTCGTGATATGGCAGGTAGCCCGGGCAATTGCCCAGGGCCCGTGTCGGGGTTTTTCAAACTGTGGGTCCCGACCTATTGATAGGTCGCAAAATAAATAAAATGGGTCGCAACAAACGGAGAAAATCCAAAAAATAAAAATTGGTTTTGTCGAACGTTGTAAATATTGAAAATGGAACCGGTCGTCTTAACCTAGATTTTATAGAATTTGTTCGCATGACACCGGAATGGTCAGTTCCTCTATCATTGTTTGACATTGTCAATGAAGATATTTTAAAATAGTTAAAACTCGAGATATTGACACATCTCACTTCTCTATCCCAAAGCTGTGATAATTGTTTTCCAGTGCAGAAATTATCCTTTGGATAAAAAATCCATTTGATTTTAAAAGTCGTGAATCAATAATTGAGTTAAACTTTGATCTTGAAGAGGAGGCTAAATTTCTACACAATTTGAACTGAAGAATGATTTTCAGCAATTGAATTTGTCATCGTTTTGGATTAAGGTTAAAGGAGAATTTCCACTTTTAAGTTTTTACTTAAAACTGGAAATTCTCTTTATACTAAAAAGCAATCTTTATACTATTACCCTTCAACTTATTTGTGTGAATTTTCCACTTTATTCAAGTAGTTTCATCCATAAATATGCATATATCACGTGTCAATAGTAAATCATCATTTTCAGCCGTTCACCATCCACTGCTGGATGAAGGCCTCTCCAATCCTCTTCCATTCCTATCTGTCTTGAGCAAACTGCATCCAGTTGACTCCACACACTCTTCTCAATTCATCAGCCCATCGGCCACTCTGTCTACCTTGCTTTCTTTCACATCCTCTCGGATACCATTCCAGTATTTCTCGCGTCCATCTGCCATCCATTCTTCTCGCTATGGGTCCACTTTGACTTTTTCACACGGTCGTGCTTCTTACCCATGTATTCCTCTTACGATCTCCTCTTGTTATACCGAGCATACATCTTTTCATTCTTCTCTATGTGCACTGGATCTTACGTAACATTCTTGAATAGAGCATCCACGTTTCACATCTATACGTCATAACTGGCATTACGCACTGGTCATATGCCTTCTTTTTTAAGCATAGCGGGAATGTTGGATTTACAAACTATTTTCATTCTTCCAAAAGCGCTCCATCCTAGTTTCATTCTTCTTCTTTACATCCAGTCATATTCACCGATTGTCCTAGGTTAATAACTAAAATAAATAATAAATAAATAATAATAATAATAATAAATAAATAAATAACTATCTCATAGTATTGGGAATATTATCCTAATTTTTTAAAGGCTCCAACTGTTGTATACATTCCTCGCAATGATCTTACTTTCAGACTCTGCTTTTAAGCAGCAGCGCCTACCGGCATGGCAGCCGATCTTAACTGCAGGAACAGTCTTGCCTACGTTCTTCATCATCGGCATAGCGTTCATTCCGGTGGGAATCGGCCTATTGTATTTCTCCGACGAGGCAAGTATACAAACACAGCTGTGTTGTTAAGTTTCAATTGCGATTTTAATTTCTGCATAATTTCAGGTGAAAGAACACATCATCGACTATACGCACTGTAAGCAAGATAATACGGGCATCGAATGCGCCGAGATCATTGCAAAAGCTCCCGATACCGTTTGTCATTGTACTATCGATTTCAATTTAACCGAGGACTATGGAGGAGACGTCTATATTTACTATGGGCTCTCTAACTATTATCAAAACCATCGACGATACGTAAAATCAAGGTATTCAAAATAACTTCCGATTGGACTAAAATACAATGTATTAGTATATGTTTAATATTGTTGTATTCGATTTTCACAGAGACGATAGTCAATTGTTGGGTCAACTGTCTCTCACGCCGTCCAGTGATTGTGAACCTTTTGCCTACAATTTGAATAATAGCACTGGTGAAAAAAGTCCTATAGCTCCTTGTGGCGCTATAGCGAATTCTCTTTTCAGCGGTATGAAAATATTTTATTTGAATTTCTGTGATTGTGCTTCATTGTTATTGTATTTCTTCCATTGTCATTGTAGATGAGCTAGAAATATATTCACACAAGACAAGAGGGTACGTGCCATTGTTGAGAACAGGAATTGCTTGGCCGTCCGATAAGCATTTCAAATTTAAAAATCCACCAGGAAATCTCACAGAAGGTATATTACAAAAAATTTCATACATTGAGTTTTACATACATGTAGATGTACTAAATCGTGTTTGTAATTGATTTTTTATAGCATTCAAAAACTTCAGCAAACCAATATCTTGGAAAAAGAACATTTGGGAATTAGATATGGAGACACCTGAAAATAACGGCTTTCAGGTATTTGCATATTTTAAATAGCATAGTATATATGAGTTTCTTCGTTTTGAATACCATTTTATGTATTTTATTTGATCAGAATGAAGATTTGATTGTTTGGATGAGAACTGCCGCTTTACCGACGTTCAGAAAATTGTATCGTCGTGTGAATCATACTGCAAAAAAGTTCGGTAGTGGATTAATGCTGGGTCTATACAGCCTTAAAGTCAGTTATTGTGAGTAAATCTTATCATTCATTACTGATATATAATTATATATAGGGCATTTCTCACACTACTGATAACGAATTTCCATCAAGGACAATAGACTAACGTTAATTTGAATTTTTTTTAGCTTATTCGGTAACGGCTTTTGATGGAACAAAATCTATGATAATATCCACCACGTCTCTTCTCGGTGGTAAGAATCCTTTCCTCGGAGTTGCATATATTGTCGTCGGTTGCATTTGTTTGGTTCTTGGAATTGCACTTCTTATTATTCACGTTAAATGCAGCAAGTGGTAAGAACAGTATCGGTTTACTCCGTTTACTGTATTAAATATAAATAATGTAAGTATTAATTTTTGTATTTTTTTTTGTGTTTTAGCACTACGGAAGTGATCAACGTGAATCAACGTACACTTTATTCTTAGAACGGCTGTATTTTATTAAGATAAAAATTTTTTTTGTGTTCCTATTCAGATATAGTCATTTGTTGAATTATGTTATTTTCTGTATTTGACTATGAATTTGATCAGAATTTAACGTTTCTAAAACATTTTATATAATATTTAACTGTCTAACATTTCCACGATGTGTCGTTTCATACTATGTATATTTTTATATGAGACATTTTATACTGAGATAATAATTTCAAAAAACATAAAGAAATTCGCAAACTACAGATACATTATACATATGTAGTCTTAAGAGACCAAATGTTCTTTAAAATTCTATCTAAGAATACTATTTTGACTACTAGCTTTATTAAAAATATAAATCTTGCATGTATCGAACTTCAATATAAAAATAATATTTGTTTAGTAACCTTTGATGATATAATAACATGCAAAAGTTAGCGTTAAAATTGTTAAATATTTAAATGATTATTTCTATCGTAAGTTATAACGATGATGTTAATGTTATTTCAATTACTTTTGTTCGAACATCTTATTGTTGCGTTTATTTTTGCTGAAAAGTATTATTATATGGAGCTTTTTAAGACTTTATTACTGTCATTTTTATATGCACACATATCGAGCACTGATAAAGAGCTTATTCTGTATGAAAAATTAATTAAAATATGTTATTGCTTACAAATTAAACTTTACGTATATTATTTACATACAACTTATCATTGGAATTATTTATATTTCAATTCAATTATGTAAAAGTATTTTTGTAGTTGAATTGCTTTTTGTATCTAATTTCACCTGAGCCTAAGTGTTCTTATATTGTATTTAAATATTTTTAAGGTCACATAGAAGCCCTTAATCTTGATTGTTGGCGAGTCTTTGTCAAATTAACACCAAAGTGAGAAAATTAGCAATCGGGTAAAAAAAATGTATGTTTAGTTGTAATTATTGTTGTAGTTTATATGTAGTTAATTAATGCTTTTAAGTATACTTATTTGTTAATTATGTGTAGTAGTTTTGTTTCCACTAACATAGGCTGTGGTATGTGCGCATAGGTTTAATTTTTTCGTATATCCAAATGTTTTTCATACAATATTTTATTCTAGGTATGTATGTATATGTATTGTAGATAACGTTATAAACAAATACTTAATCTACCGTTTTGGAAAACGATTGCTTAAAAAATATTAAGACGATTCCTCGAATCAATTCTTTCGTAGAAGGGGCACGTTTTAGCTAATTTTTCACTATAATTTACACGTACACACGTGTGTAACAAATCCAATGGTATTGCTATGGAATCAAATGGGTCCAGGTGATCCATCAAGTGTCTTAAAATTGAATGTAGTTTCACATCTAGGAAAAAACGTAGTGGAAATGATCTGTTTTAGCGTCCAGTTTTGAAATTTCAATTGACATTTTATTATACACTGTACTGTTTTTTAACCAATTTACATATATTTCTATTGACGTTTATTTTATAAGTATGTTATATTTTGTTATGATTGTTCAATGAATATTTTTATTAATTTTCTTATAACAACTGTATTTATTATTATTTTTTGGTTTACATAAGCAAATTTCAATGCTGGACATTTTACGATGCCTAATAAATATTATTGGTATGTTTTTATGCATTTTATTTCACACGTCCTGTTCGACTTTCGCTTGAAAAGTTTACATATTCATTTCAATGTATTAATACTATATTCTCGAATCCAAATGTATGCTGTGTTCAATAATTTTCGAGAAGCATTCGACACAGTTAGCCATAACATTTTGCTACAGAAACTACAGAGTATCTGCATCCATGGTGGTGTACTCAGATGGTTAAAATCATATACATACAGTGTATAGAAGACTGTAAATGGTTTTCAATTTTATTTCGTACTTTGCCTAAAACGCCACAGCAGTGTAAAAAATGACTAGAATTTTTATACAATCCGGGAATTTCACACCTTGCTTGTAACTAACTACATAGAATGTCATCATCATTTTCAGTTGTTCAATTCACTGCTGGATGAAGGCCTCTTCAATCTTCTTCCATTCCTGTCTGTCTTGAACAATCTGCATCCAATTGACTTTACACATTCTTCTCAATTCATCAGCCCATCTTCCACTCAGTCTACCTTGCTTTCTATCACATCCTCTCGGATACCATTTCAGTATTTCTCGCCATCCATTCTTCTCGCTATGTCCACTTCAACTTTTTCACACGTTCCGCAATATCTGTCATGCTTCTTACCCATGTATTCCTCTTACGATCTTTTCTCGTTATATCAAGCATACATGTTTCCATGCTTCTGTGTGCACTGGATCTTACGTAGCATTCTCGAACATATTCTCAATTCATCAGCCCATCGTCCACTCGGTCTGCCTTACTTTCTTTCACATTCTCTCGGATACCATTCCAGTATTTCTCGCGTCCATCTGCCATCCATTCTTCTCGCTATGTGTCCACTTCAACTTTTTCACACGTTCCGATATATCTGCCACTTTGGTTATTCTTCTTACCCATCCTGTACCCAACCTAACTTCGCGAAAAGTTAATGGAAAAATTAATTCCGGCCAACCTGTACCCAACCTAACTTGGCGATAAGTGTAATTTTTTCAAAATAACGACAAAAAACGCGTCAATCGAAAACTGAATTCCAGCCATCCTGTACACAACCTAGCTTCGTGAAAAGTGGTCTTTTTTTCAAAAAAAATCCGTCAATCGAGAACTGAATTCAAGCCATCCTGTACCCAACCTAACTTCGCGAAAAGTAGACTTTTTTACAAAATATCGACGAAATATATGTTAATCGAAAAATTAATTCCGGCCAACCTGTAACCAACCTAACTTGGCGATAAGTGTATATTTTTCGAAAATATACGTAGACAAAAAATGAGTCAATCGGAAACTGAATTCAAGTCACCCTGTTCCCAATCTGAAATCGCGAAAAGTGTTTTTTTTTTCAAAATAAAGACACAAAAATGCATCAATCGGAAACTGAATTCAAGCCATCCTGTACCCAACCTAGCTTCGTGAAAAGCGGTATTTTTTTCAAAATAAATTCAAAAAAATACGTCAATCGAGAACTGAATTCTAGCCATCCTGTACGCAAACTAACTTCGCGAAAAGTAGCCTTTTTTAAAAAATATCGACAAAATATGCGTTAATCGGAAACTGAATTCAAGCCATCATGTTCCCAATCTAAAATCTCGAAAAGTGGTCTTTTTTTCAAAATAAATACAAATAAATGCGTCAATCGAAAGCTAAATTCAAGCCATCCTGTACCCAACCTAGCTTCGTGAAAAGTGGTATTTTTTTCAAAAAAAATACGTCAATCGAGAACTGAATTCTAGCCATCCTGTTCCCAATCTAAAATCGAAAAAAGTGGTCTCTTTTTCAAAATAAATTCAAAAAAATACGTCAATCGAGAACTGAATTCTAGCCATCCTGTACGCAAACTAACTTCGCGAAAAGTAGCCTTTTTTCAAAATATCGACAAAATATGCGTTAATCGAAAAATTAATTCCGGCCAACCTGTAACCAACCTAACTTGGCAATAAGTGTACTTTTTTCGAATATATAGACAAAAAATGAGTCAATCGGAAACTCAATTCAAGCCATCCTGTTCCCAATCTGAAATCGCGAAAAGTGGTCTTTTTTTCGAATATATAGACAAAAAATGAGTCAATCGGAAACTCAATTCAAGCCATCATGTTCCCAATCTAAAATCTCGAAAAGTGGTCTTTTTTTCAAAATAAATACAAATAAATCCGTCAATCGAAAGCTGAATTCAAGCCATCCTGTACCCAACCTAGCTTCGTGAAAAGTGGTATTTAAAAAAAAAAAATGCGTCAATAGAGAACTGAATTCTAGCCATCCTGTTCCCAATCTAAAATCGCGAAAAGTGGTGTTTTTTTCAAAATAAATACAAATAAATGCGTCAATCGAAAGCTAAATTCAAGCCATCCTGTACCCAACCTAGCTTCGTGAAAAGTGGTACTTTTTTCAAAATAAATTTAAAAAAATACGTCAATCGAGAACTGAATTCTAGCCATCCTGTTCCCAACCTAACTTCGCGAAAAGCAGACTTTTTTCAAAATTATAGACAAAAAATGAGTCAATCGGAAACTCAATTCAAGCCATCCTGTTCCCAATCTGAAATCGCGAAAAGTGGTCTTTTTTTCGAATATATAGACAAAAAATGAGTCAATCGGAAACTCAATTCAAGCCATCCTGTTCCCAATCTGAAATCGCGAAAAGTGGTCTTTTTTTAAAATATATAGACAAAAAATGAGTCAATCGGAAAACTCAATTCAAGCCATCATGTTCCCAATCTAAAATCTCGAAAAGTGGTCTTTTTTTCAAAATAAATACAAAAAAATCCGTCAATCGAAAGCTGAATTCAAGCCATCCTGAACCCAACCTAGCTTCGTGAAAAGTGGTATTTTTTTTAAAATAAATTTAAAAAAATGCGTCAATAGAGAACTGAATTCTAGCCATCCTGTTCCCAATCTAAAATCGCGAAAAGTGGTGTTTTTTTCAAAATAAATACAAATAAATGCGTCAATCGAAAGCTAAATTCAAGCCATCCTGTACCCAACCTAGCTTCGTGAAAAGTGATAATTTTTTCAAAATAAATTTAAAAAAATACGTCAATCGAGAACTGAATTCTAGCCATCCTGTTCCCAACCTAACTTCGCGAAAAGCAGACTTTTTTCAAAATTATTGACAAAATATGCGTTAATCGAAAAATTAATTCCGGTCAACCTGTAACCAACCTAACTTGGCAATAAGTGTACTTTTTTCGAATATATAGACAAAAAATGAGTCAATCGGAAACTCAATTCAAGCCATCCTGTTCCCAATCTGAAATCGCGAAAAGTGGTCTTTTTTTCGAATATATAGACAAAAAATGAGTCAATCGGAAACTCAATTCAAGCCATCCTGTTCCCAATCTGAAATCGCGAAAAGTGGTCGTCAATCGAAAGCTTTTTTTTCGAATATATAAATAAATTTAAAAAAAAATGAGTCAATCGGAAACTCAATTCAAGCCATCCTGTTCCCAATCTAAAAATCTCGAAAAGTGGTATTTTTTTTTCAAAATAAAGACAAAAAATGCGTCAATCGAAACTAAATTCAAGCCATCCTGTTCCCAACCTAAAATCTCGAAAAGTGGTCTTTTTTTTTCAAAAAATAAATACAAAAAATGCGTCAATCGAAAGCTAAATTCAAGCCATCCTGTTCCCAACCTAAAATCGTGAAAAGTGGTCTTTTTTTTTTACGTCAATCGAGAAAATAAATCCTGTTCCCAATCTAAAAGAACGTCCTGAAAATCGTGGTCTTTTTTTTTTTTTTTCAAAATAAATTCGAAAAAAAAATACGTCAATCGAGAACTGAATCCTAGCCATCCTGTACGCAAACTAACTTCGCGAAAAGTAGCTTTTTTTCAAAAATATCGACAAAATATGCGTTAATCGAGAACTGAATTCTTGCCATCCTGTTCCCAATCTAAAATCGCGAAAAGTGGTCTTTTTTTCAAAATAAATACAAATAAATGCGTCAATCGAAAGCTGAATTCAAGCCATCCTGTACCCAACCTAGCTTCGTGAAAAGTGGTTTTTTTTTCAAAATAAATTAAAAAAAATACGTCAATCGAGAACTGAATTCTAGCCATCCTGTACTCAACCTAACTTCGCGAAAAGTAGACTTTTTCAAAAATTATCGACAAAATATGCGTCAATCGGAAACTGAATTCAAGCCATCCTGTTCCCAATCTAAAATCGCGAAAAGTGGTCTTTTTTTCAAAATAAATACAAATAAATGCGTCAATCGAAAGCTGAATTCAAGCCATCCTGTACCCAACCTAGCTTCGTGAAAAGTGGTAATTTTTTTCAAAAAAAAAAAAAAAAAAAAAGTCAATCGAGAACTGAATTCTAGCCATCCTGTTCCCAATCTAAAATCGCGAAAAGTGGTCTTTTTTCAAAATAAATACAAATAAATGCGTCAATCGAAAGCTGAATTCAAGCCACCCTGTACCCAACCTAGCTTCGTGAAAAGTGGTATTTTTTTCAAAATAAATACAAATAAATGCGTCAATCGAAAGCTGAATTCAAGCCATCCTGTACCCAACCTAGTTTCGTGAAAAGTGGTATTTTTTTCAAAATAAAAAAAAAAATGCGTCAATCGAGAACTGAATTCTAGCCATCCTGTTCCCAACCTAACTTCGCGAAAAGTAGACTTTTTTAAAAAATATCGACGAAATATGCGTTAATCGAAAAATTAATTCAGGCCAACCTGTAACCAACCTAACTTGGCGATAAGTGTATTTTTTTCAAAATAAAGACAACAAAAATGCATCAATCGAAAACTGAATTCAAGCCATCCTGTACCCCAGTTCTACTCAAACTTTCTGATATGGCGGAACGATAAATTCTTTATCAAATTTTCCGCGGACCAGTACCCTAGATATGCATAATACTATTTTACAATAAAAAAAATATATTTTCTTGAAATTTTATTAATAAACAAAAAAATAAAAATAAAATACATTTAACTTATATAAATAGATAAACTAATAAAATAAACGATGATACAAAAATTTATTTATTTCTTATGCGAGCATCGAGTATGTAACATATTTTAAATCTAATTTCTTCACCAATGTGAAGAATGAGCCTGCTTCGCCTTTACCAGCTTCTCCTTTACCGGCTTCTCTACCAGTTCAATTGTGTATAATGCAACGCGTAGCGGAGGATGAATGTCCACACAATTCCTATAAATATTCTCAATGACGCTCATTATCGAAAACCTAGTTTCGCAACGATAGGTCGAAGGAAATGGGAGAAGTGCTTTTAGAGAAATCTCAGCAAGTTCGGGATATTCCGTTTTACCTTTTATCCAGAAGGAAGCAAGTGATAACGTCTCGAAAATCATCTTCATTCCTTCATCTGCAGCCAGCTCCAATAACACTGTTCGACAAATGACGACCTTTTTTGGTTCAGAGATGAGATATAACTTTTCTTATAGATTTATGCCTAGTGAACACGAATCTGGTAATAAAAAATGTTGATTGGCTCGAGATTTTGAGATATGTGTGTTTTTTAAATCGCGCGATTTTTCTATTTCTTGGTGTTCGGTTGATGTCCCAAAATCTGTTAATTTCTTGTTCAAAATGAATATTGCAATCTATAGTCGGGTATTTTATCTTTCATTTGTAGTACTTTTTAGCTTTCAGATCTTTCTAAGTAGTCGTCCAGTTCAAATCAAAAGTCAAAAGTACGTATTTTCACATAGGATTTTTTCCCACTTTGTGAGAAAAAAAGACACTGAACACTATAGACTTGCAGTGAACCGCGTGGGACTAAACTGCTCAAACTTTTATCTTTGTTATTAAATTATCTTTGAAAAAAAATACATCAATGCATAATTTTTTAAATTAAAAAATGGTAAAAATTTGAAGGTGCGTCAGATTTACGATCTCTTCTTGTTATGCCAAGCATACATCTTTTCATGCTTCTCTGTGTGCACTGGATCTTACGAAAAATTATTGAATTCAGCATCCACGTTTCACATTCATATGTCATAACTGGCAGTACGCATTGGTCGTACGCATTGGTCTTTGCTATTATCTATGTATAATTCAATATTTTCAATTCATTACTCCAAATTTTAATTTTATACCCCAAAAATTAATTTCTTAATGTAAAATATTTTTTTAATGAAGATATCCTTGAAGTTTCATCTGATAATAATTACAAGGTTAAGAACACCCGATCTAATTTATATTGCGATGAATCTTAGTTTTTAGGATTAAGAAGTCCAATATTATATTCAATGGCATTGTCCTTATGATACCGGTTCTTCAACCGCACATTTAACTTTTTTGCTCCAAATAAACATTATTATAAATTCACTCAGGAATAACCTTCACGCTTCTCTCATTGATTGATGACCGAGAAAATTTAAATCGAGACCAAAGTTGCGTGATCCATATTTCCGAATTCCATGGTAGTCTTCGTTATATGTATTGTTATGAACCTAGAATCAACAGTCGATATCGAACAGGGATCTTGGAAAAAATAACTCGCCATGGATTCTTGAGGAGTCAAGGTCGACACATGTGAGAAAATTATACGTGTTGAATTTGTGTTACACATATTGAATCGATCTCGATTATTATTGACCATCTACGGGTATTCGAGCGAGTTCGCTCTGAACAAAATCGAGTAAAAACGACAGTGACCCGCCCCGTGGATTAAAATCTATGTGTAAAAACTATACTTGGGCTTTGGTCGAAAATGGAAAAAAAAAGTGGACAAAAACCTTCCAGGGTTCATCGACTTTTCCCAAAGCGATGGGACGAAGCCCTCGCAAGACACAAACTTGTTCAGACATTGAATTATATGCTTTTCAACTGTGACGAGTTGACTTTTGGTCAAACGGAAGGCCAGGGCCTTATTCGTCCTGCTGAAAAATAGTATAAAAATATGTTTGAATGGCGTCAAATTTGCGATATGTAGTAAAGTCTGTGGTTTCCGATTAGTCACGCATCAAGTATGCGGTCTGCAAGTTATCCCATTAAAAGTATGTGGCTTTTTAGTCTGTAGTCATCATAGATGTAGAATAACATAGATTGGCCTTAGCGCCCTAAAAATGACATACAAAAAGGGCATGCAAATATGCATGCCTTGCATGCATTTTGCTTGACTTTTTTTTGTGGGACTTCTTTTCTGTGAGAATTCATGTTTGTATGTATGTATGTATGTCTGTCTGCTGATAACGCTCGCTGAGGTTAATAATTAAAAAACCAGAACGTCGCGCGACTGGGATTTGAATCCGAGATCACCGGTTCGGAACATTAAACGCTTACGCTATGATCCAACGCCGATAATGCGAGATCCCCTATATTTTGAACATATAAATCGTTAGTAAGTTCGCGATTTTGCTAAATTGTCACGTTGTTGTATTATAAAGCGCCATCTACACAAAAACTATTAAATACACATATACTCGCACACAAAAACACTTACAGTACGGGTGATGAGAAGCCACTCCGTTGATATTCAACGGGCTTACACCCGTATTGTATAATAACGAATGTGTCTGGGGTTAGAGTGCGCAGTTCCACAACAGCAATATTTTTTGGAATCGAAGTTATGAAGCCAAAAGAAAGAAGAAAGAAGAAAAAAAAAAAAGAAGAATTAATCGGGATTTCTTCTGATTCTTCGCTTAAGTCAAAAGTTCAAGACATGCCAATACATAGATACCTTCTGAATTTCTTTCGAAAATGATTATCCTGCAATTATAAATAAGGCGCTGAACATTTTACTTTCATTTTCCATATTATGCTTGTGTAAACCAGACTTTTTATCCTTAAAGGCAATGAAGTCAAAATATCGGTCGAGACATGTTACCTAATATTAGGGTTGTCAGATTTCTTGCAAGTCAAACCGGGACAAAAAATCAAAAACTTGATTTTTATCACTTAATTTGCACTTTACGTGTGGTTTGGGTTAGTTTAGGTTGGCTTAATTAAAATTTTTAAACCCTTTTTTTGTCTAAATTTTCGGGACGTTGGATTAGGTACAAGTTTTGCGTGAATTAAGTTTTCGATTGACGCATTTTATTCTCATTATTTCGGTGTTTATTAACTTTTTTCGGAGTCTATCAAGCTGAAATTTTATATATATTTTGGTCAACATCCGCCAACCATAAGTGGCAGTTTACTTTTGAACGAGATTTTGTTTCTTATTTTTTTCGGCCTTTAAAATATTTGGTATCTTTATGATATTGTAATATTATTATCCTTAAAGTAATACCTAGTTACGAAAAAATAAATCATTAAAATCAGTTATTATCTACTGAAATTGTATCAATTGAAATCAAGAGCAATTTTGGCAATTTAGCCAGGCGATAGCTCAGCGGTTGCCTTGGTCTCTTGAGCGAAAAGGTCTGATGTTCGATTCCCGCATGTCGAATAAAGTTTATCGGCGTTAAAAATATCGTGACTAAGATCTGGATATTGCAAAAATCAGATTGGGCGTCTCCTGTTATAATTTGCCAATTTATCTAACTTATTTTTATTGTGAGAAGGTTCCATAAAATTGGCACCACCGAAACAAATCATTTCCCAGTTCCTTCTATCCCTTCCTCGCCTCTTGAAGGCAATGGGAAACCACTAGCGAGTATCTTTCCTTAGTTGCTTCACTATGGCAGACGGTAATATGTTTTGTCAAATAGTGAGAGGCAACGCTTGATATCTATGTACATACATAAGTACGCCACTTTCAGAAGAAGAATTTTGACGCAATATAGAATCGAGTATTTTTGTTTATTGACAATGGACTAAGTTCCATAATTTGTTCTTAGAATCAAAGTACTATGAAAATATATAAATTCAAAAAAATGGTTTACAAAAAGCTTAAAGAAGTTTTGGTGTTGTGACGAAGCAATTTGAAACACGTGTAAAACTAAAAATGATAAAACAAGTTTGTATATAGAGAACATACTTGTATTACTTTTTTTCATACTGCGTAAAACGTTTTCAACAAAAGTAGTAAACTACATACATATGTTGTTCATAGTAAAAAATTAGGTTTAATACCTTTGTAAAAGTAAGGGCATAATAGTTAAAATCCTTGCGATCAAAAGTATCAAAAAAATTATTAATCAAAACGGCAAATAAGTCAACATTGTAATACCAAACGATTCAAATTATAATTGGATAATCTGAATGACATGAACGGTGAGTCTACTACTGTCATATTTACCTATGTATATAATGACAACAACGAGGAACTGTCACGCGAGGTCGTCGAAACGACTAAATAATACGGGAAAAAACGTGATTGTTTATCATTAATTGTGGATGACAAATTTATTAGGTCATATTTTGCCACCCACCGCCTTTTGTCTAACGCTCGAAAGAATACTTGATTTATTTCGTATGACAAAAAGGAGTTAAGAACAAAAAAAATGTCACGTACCGGTACCGTGTGTCAACCGCACATTACGAGTTTACATTTCACGTGACGTTTTTTTTTTTTACTTTTTATTTATTGCATCAGGATTGAGAATTGTTTGTTTTTTTGCTTATCATCGAAAATCGAAAATCCTGTTTCGTCGGAACGAGTTCTCATGGGTTTAAATTTAGATGAACCGACTATACAGGTGAATTTTTTATATTGTATGCTATTTTTAATGAAGGGCTAAAGAATTTATACAATTTAGTAAATATATGTTTTAAATGTTTTTCTGTTCCGGTTCCTTCGAAAGTTCGTTAAATCAGGATGTGATGAGATTTTAAGATACAAAGATCATTTCTAAAATTAGAAACGATAAATCTTTTACCCTATTTGTTGTTCAAGGAAATTAATGCTTTTTGAATACATATTGTTTTTAATTCGTCGATAAAACTCTAAAAGTATAGACTGAGCAATTTTTACTTTATTTTGTATGGATGGTTTCCATTTTCTTATACATACATTATTATTACATCATATCATATATATGTATAATATAATAGCTATATTCCGTCTGTCTGTATGTCTATGTGTATGTCTGCTGATAACGCTTGCCGAGGTAAATAATTAAAAGACACGAACCGTCCACGCGCGAGTGGGATTAGAATCCGAGATCACCAGTTCGGAACAGTGAGCGCTTACGCTATGATCCAAACGGAGGCGATGACGAGCCTACTACAATTTGACAATATTAATTCTCCACAGGGTCGCGACTTTGCTAAATTGTTACGTTGTTGTATTATAACGCGCCATCTATGCAACAACTATAAACACTATTAAATTTAATATTATATTTCAGTACGGGTGATGAGAAACCGCTCCGTTGATATTCAACGGGCTTGCACTGGTATATAAATAATCACCATAAGTCTGTATCCGTCAAAAATGTTTTACCATCAGTTACAACAAAATTCTTAATAGCTATTGGTTAGAATTTACTGACCTGTACTAGAGGCGAGGCTTAGAAAGGGACAGAGCCAAATTGTTTACAAACAATTTAGCACTGCTCCTTTCTAAGCAGCGCCTCTGGAACAGTTTTGTGCCATATTAAAACTTGACATACATAATCTTAGAACAATTTGATTTTGTATTATACATAATATAATGAACATTTGAATTACAATTTTTTCTACTGATTCATCTATGTACATATGTATTTATCTAGCCTAATTTCTCGAACCCGTTTTGACCGATTTTTTGTAGTGCCTTGATATTTTGACATGCGCAAAGAGTATGTACTCGAAATGAACTTTAATATTATAGATATTCCTTTTAGTGCACTTTGATACGTTAAAAGTGTATACAATGCACTCGCTATGCAAATAAACGAGCCAATCGGTATAAGTGGTTTTAATATCTTTATTCACCAGTATTTATAATTGCCGCAGCGAGCTTTTACTATAATGTATGGATTTGTCTCGAACGATTTGTTATACTTTTATTAATGTTTTTCGAAAAAATTGATCGCACATTAGCAAAAACGAGTATATGAATCGAGGCAGAAGGTATAATTATAGATAAAAACTGCTCGCATAAGTGAAATGTTGAAGTTTATACAGTTATTGCCGTGACGTTGTAAGAAACGCCATTTAAAAAAAAAACTTTATAGCTACTTAAATACAATTTTATGTGTTTTAAAATGTGCCCGATCTGGTCTTCCTTGCTATGGGTATTCGACCTCGTGACTGACTTTTATGCTATTTTGAATTTAAATAAATAATAATAATTAGAGCAGCTTTCGTCATTCGTTCAATCATTTATTATACTATTGTGGACTCATAGCGTGACGTCACTCGCAGTACTTACTTAGGCCTTACTCTATAAGCAGGTTAATGATTAGCCACCCAGTATTTAATTCAGTATTGTTCATTATTATATTACTAATGTAAACCCGTTGAATATCAACGGAGCGGTTTCTCATCACCCGTACTGTGAGTGTTTGTGTGGGTGAGTAAACATGTGTATGCGAGCGATCCGCGGCTATCCAGCCAGGCAGATCCTTGCGCTGCTATATATAGTAATGCATACTTCACACTTGACAAATGAAGAAAGTACTGTGCTTAGAAGTTCGTGTCTTTTAATCATTTACCGATGCGAGCGTTATCAACAGACAGACAGACGGAATATGGCTATTATATATATGATATGATAATAATTCAAAGTATACCACCCATAACCACAAACTCCTAGAGGCGAGGATTAAAAAACGATAGAGCTCTCTGCACTTTATTTTAATATTTTTATTTTTGCAACATTACTTAACTAAAATACTGTGCGAAGTTACCATGCTAGATTCATCCACGTAAAATGTCATTCACATTGCGTAATTCGTATCAGACGACGGCTCTTTGCGCATTAGTGCGATTATTATAACAGTAATGTATTACTATAATATTTATAAGACCGGTCTCGGTCACTGTATCTAATGCGCGAACATTTTCAAAATCGCAAAAAAGAGACCTTAAGAGACTTAATTTATGTGGTCGATATGTTTCGCAAATAGATAAATGCGTTTCAATTTAGTGTGTATGTGTTTCGTATGTAAATTTATACGCAAAAATGTACATTATTAAAAAAAAATAAAAAAAAAATATATAAATAAATTGTACATGTGTAAAGCGCGCCAACGCGTTTCGCCTCTCAAGATCGTCCGCATTTCGCACAATAATAATGTCAATTTGTAATAATAAATAAATAAATGTATGATATGGCGAATCGTTTCGATACATTTCGCAAAGGCGAGACACTAAAATAGTCATGCGATAATTTTCAGTTGTAGATTTAGTGCATTTTTAATGTTCGAAGCCAGTCGTCATTCTACCGAGCGGAATAAAATCAATACTTGAATTTAATCAATGATTAACCTACTTATTTAACAACTCAATATAAAGTAAAATCGTTAGCCGAAGTCTACGCAGATGCGTGTAATGACCGGTGAGTAATCAACGGACAAAAGTGAAGCAGTAGGCGATTTTATTTATTAGAGTAAGATATTAAACTAGAGTATTAAGTGGACTTATTTAAGTATGTATGTAGTTTGTCGGAAAATAATAATAATTCAAATTTACAATGAAAACAAAATAAGTGTATCGAACGCTCTTGACGATCACATGGACATAAAGTATATATGTATGTATATATATTGAAATACATATAATCAGTGCTCGAATTCAGCGGGAGCGGCAGGGAGCGGGCGTTCCCTTTCGTGAGATTTGAAAACGTAGCGTACCCTTTCGTGGAAATCTGTAAATTTAGCGCTCCCTTCCGTAAAAAACCAAAATTTCCGTGCTCTTTCAATAATTATTGCCGAAAAAATGTTAGAAGGTGAATTTTTTTTACATTTATGACTCCTAAATCACAATCTTTGACTGAAAGTTAAATTCTTTACATTTCAATTCCGACAAAGGCATCTTATCTGTAGCCAAAAGCCATTTAAAATATTATAATGTTTTGAAAAAGCTGGATGCACTTGTGTCACTTGAAGATAACATTTAGAATTCGAGGGTTTTTATGCGCAAAAAGTTTTATTGCTTTATGGTCGGCACTGTCTGTCACACTATGGTCGAACTGCAACGGGTCCCTCTCGGGGCATCGGTCATTTCGATAATTTACGATATATTTCTTTGAATTGTCGGCTTTCTTATTTTAACATAATTTCTAAAGCAGCTGTACCGCTACCATTATACTAAAGGAACCAAAATTTCAAAATACTTCAGTCTTGCCTGTCCCTCTGATGAGAGAACTTGAATTTACCGAACGTATTTGCAATTTCAATCTATCATCGGGAATCGCTTGATTATTATTTTTATTTATATTTTATTACTGCACTTCATCACTAACAAACACTTTTCTAGCAACATTTTTTAAGTTGTCTGAATTATAATTACTGCACGTGACTAACTAAATAGTGATATTAACAATTATTCAAATTTAAAAAAAATTAACCGTGTAAATTGTGCATGTATGTATGTAATACAGCTTCTATAATAATAATACTAATAACCTAATATATACAACCATAAATTAATTTATATTGATGTTCATATGTTACGTAAGTGTTTTGGTGTTATAATATATGTATGTACATATGTATAGAAATGTACGTACATTTTCTATACATATGTACATATAGTTAAAAAAAAAAGGTCGTTTGATATTTTTTGAAAATTATCGAGCGCTCCCATTCGTGAAAATTTCCATTTCGAGCACTGCATATAATATTACGTGTGAAAAAGTTGAAATGGAAATGGAATGGAAACATAGCGAGAAAAATGAATGGCAGATGGACGCGAGAAATACTGGAATGGTATCCAAGAGGATGTGAAAGAAAGCAAGGTAGACCGAGTGGAACATGGGCTGATGAATTGAGCAGAATGTGTGGAGTCAAGTGGATGCAGATTGCTCAAGACAGACAGGAATGAAAGAGGATTGGAGAGGCCTCCATCCAGCAGTGGATGGTGAACGGCTGAAAATGATGATGATGGTGAATATATAATACATATATAGTCTTTATATATTTTAAACTTTCAATGACAACAAAATAATCGTGTCGAACATTCCCTACGGCTTTTATACATAAAGTATACTTTTATTATTTGAATCGATGGAATATATCGACGATCATTGAAGTGGCATGTTAATAAAACGTTGGCCACCAATAAAAAAGGACATTGAAATGTCTGCCGTTTGTTTTCAACGGAGGAGCGATGGCCTCATGTGAGGGTCTCAATGAGGTTATTTTTAGTTATAGAAACGCCCAGTCCGATTCTGTTCGATAGTCATTCATCAAATGAAACTATTGAAACTATCATTCAGAAAGTATCTCTACGCTATATATCTATTTATTTATTTATTTATATAATATAGTAGCATAAGCTAATTAATTATAATCCTTAACTAAGCATCTCTACAGAGATATTTTTTTAAGACTGCCATTATACTCCAAAACACCTCTGTACAAGATGCTTCTCCTATTTCTAATTATTTTAACATTTTTTTATAATTAAATTATTTTTATTCCTTAAATTATATTCACATACATCCATTCCTCTCACAATAAATTTACTAAAATATGATGGTAACATATTATTATCTAACTTAAATATAAATACGAACATACAAATTCTCAAAGTATCATTCACCTCATACACACATGTTGTTTTTAGACCTTTTCCTATAAAAGGTAAGCTGTTAAACCAAATAAATCTATTGTATCAATTACGACTGCTTAAGGAAAGACGTTCTATTGTATAATATTTAAGCTTTTGATTTTTTTAACAAAAAAGCTTTTCATACCATGGATACGTGCAAATTTAAAGCAAGTAAATGTCACTGGCACGAGTAAAATCAGCATAATGATTTGTATCGAGGATTGTCTTGTGCCAGAAAGCACGATTTAATACTCGACAACTAAAAGCTCCTCGTACGAGCTTGTTTAAATGAGACGAGCATTGTTGTACTGAATACAATTAAAAGCAGTTGACTGGTTGATTTTTATTTTTTTTTTCATCGAACAAGCACAATAAACAGGTTCGCTATAAAAGAAGACTTACATACCGAAAGGGTTTTTTTACACAATGTCCTGAAAGTTCCGCCAATTAAATTAATAAATCCAACTACGGATGATTTATTTTTCATATTAATTACTCACTGAAATTTCCATATTCAATTTAATCACTGTGGGATGTCTACGCGTTTCATAATATATGTACGTATGTATGTACATAGGTACACGACGTGCAGTGTAATTCATTGTGTTCAAGATTAAAATTAATTTCATCGTTAAATCAGTGGTGTTGTTGTTTTTTTTGCATTTACCCTGTGGGATATCTGCTCGCAGATGTGCAAGTGTTCGGATCTAGATCATAAATATCATTATTATATTTATGTACGCTCTTTAAATGCTAATCGAATTGGCTTAAATAGTCCACGTCATTATTGGAGCAAGTTTTAGTTTCACTTTATATTTATGAATATTTTACTAACGGATGCGTAGTTTATCAAGGATTCTGGCTACCGATGTTGAAAAATCGTCTTTAGTTTTTCCGGGTATGAATATTTTTAACGGTGTTTCAATTTCGAGTAGAAGTCGACCTCAAGTGTCTAAATCTGGATCCGAAATACTACTTATAATAAAATATATTAAGGGTGATTCTACGCAATTTTGTTTTAATGTACATATCATAAGAGAATACCTATTATTTTATTAAAATATCACTGTTGTTCTTTTTTCATGCGGTTGCTATTTTTTTTTAGATTAGTAACACTGAAAGTATCTGTTGGTCTTTTAGAAAAGTTCTTTTTGGGCTAATTTTTGTAAAAGTTGCATGTGTGACGAAAACATTCTGCAAAATAAAGGCCCTCACAAACCTGAGCGATATAGCTGCGTCAAGTTTTCGACCTCTATCGCAGCGATCGCCATTCGGTGGTCCACGAGAGAATTTTGATGGTCCGCAGAGTAATTTGAATATATTTTCAATTTTCGTGTTTATTAAAATGTTTCAGTATATTCTGACTTTACTTTTTTTTTTGCAATTTTCGTCTTATTACGTTTGTAGGAATCAAACCTATAAACTATTTCGCAATCCGAATTGTAGACGTATTTATTATGATTTTTCTATCATTGTAACATTAATGATGTCCATTTTTTTGCAAATAACTTGTAAACAAGTGTAATTACCATTTCATATTTAGTATGTTACTTTTTTAAAAAAAATCATGGTAGTGGTCCGCAGGATTCAAGATTTTGAGTTTAGTGGTCCGTGAGGTCCGAAAGGTTGGCGACCGCTGCTCTATCGTCGTTGATTCGCACCAATGCGAATTATATCGGTGCGAATGGGACGACGATAGGGGCGTCAGTTTGACGCAGCGAAATCGCTAAGGTGTGTGAGCGCCTTAAGCTTTCGTTACAGAATTACTACAATTGATATTATAAGTGTTTATAACTATTACTAGCTGACCCAGCATGCGTTGCAACGCCCGATCCCGTTCCCGCTCCTAGTACGTTATCTGACGCGTGAGCAGGCCCGTTCCCGTTCCCGTTTTCCCCCAATTTTTTTTTCACAGGAACCATCCCCGGCATGATCACAATAAGTCCTGAAAGTTTCAACGCGATCGGTTGAGTGGTTTAGGATCCTATAAGAGACAGACAGACAGACATTGATTTTTATATATGTAAATATATACATAGACTAGTGTAAGCCCGTTGAATATCAACGCCCGCTGAATTTTAAATATCGTAAAGCGCTTTTTTAATAGAGATCCCTACTAATTGATCGAAAAAAACAAAACAATAAAAAAATTGTTTTATAGCACCATCTATGTATTATAGCAATCCCCACTAATTGGACGCTTTCGATACCCACTCAAAAAAATAATAGTTTCTATAGTGCCATCTATGTATGTATTATTAGCAGAATCACGATCCCTTTTGTAAATAAAGCCGAGTCACGATATGTTAAAAAAAAAAGGACTAAACCTACCAAGGGCGATAGAGTATAGCGTTAGCGTGATGACTCTCGAGCCTAAGGTCGTGGGTTCGATCCCCCACTCGTTCTAGTGGTTTTTAATCATTTTTCCTCAGCGAGCGTTATCAGCAGACAGACAGACGGATTTCGGCTATAATATATATACATATAATAATAAAAGTTATCCACTAGGTAAGTATAAGAGTCAAGATTTTATTCAAATGTTGCTAGCGTGGACCCGAATAATAATATAAAATAAATTAATTCCGGGGTTTGCGATAATAAATAAATTAAAGTGTGTAAAATTAACGATGTTGCAAAAAGGCGCCGAATCGTTTCCACATAAAGGACATTATCGTCACCGGTTGATTGATGTCGTTAACGAACGAGTTACAGACTGTAAAAGTTAAACTCGACCATAAAAACCTGATATATGTAGTATTGTTAAAGGGTAAGCAGCGAAGGCTTACTTAGGATGTATTGTTCTGCTTTCAGTTAAGTGGAAAATTTTATTGAACGTAGGATATCTGATATCAGCATCTGTAGGTCTTCTGTGATATTGTAGTGTACATACATACTAAGGGTCAAGTGTTTTTGTATAAATAGTTGGATTTTATTTCAACGTAAAATGCAGTTTCTTGATGGAAATACATATGTAAAAAAAAAAAAAAAAGGTCTCGAGTGCATTCGGCGACCTTGCCGTCATCGGAAAATGGCTATTCTTTAGTTGGACATTAACAAAGGCGGCTGATGGCGGCTTGACTGCCATTTGGGCCGTTAATTTTATCTGGCAAATGCCACTGGTTGATCCAGTTTTTTGAATTTACGCGTTTGGAATTCGAATAACAATTTCATGGTGATATAGCGCGCGCGTCAATGGGAAACGCCCGACATCTGAATGCCAAAATGTTGTACACGAAATTAAATGCAATGTGTCATTTTTGAATAAGTGTCGCTTCGTATACATACATAGGATGTTCGGAAAGTGGATTGAATATGAATGCAAAAAACTTTTCGAGAAAAGTTTCATTATGATGTGAAATTTTGGTTAGAGCAAAATGAGGAGGTGAAATATTTTTATTGGTCTATAGAAATCTATGAATGTATGTAGTTACTATAACAGTCAGCGTTAGCTTTTTGGACAAAAAAAAATGGACATTTTGAAGCATAATCAGCTAAATCACAGGTTCCCAACCTTTTTATAACAGCCAAGTGACCCGCGACCCCAAAATATTGAAAAAAGGCAAAAACTATCATTCAAACATTAAAAAGGAAAATTACATTCATCATCATTTCCAACCGTTCACCATCCACTGCAGGATGAAGACTTTTTCAATCCTCTTCCATTCCTGTCTGTTTTGACCAATCTGTAACCACTTGACTCCACACATTCTTCTCAATTCATCAGCCCATCGTCCAGTCGGTCTACCTTGCTTTCTATCACATCCTCTCGGATAACATTCCACTATTTCTCGCGTCCATCTGCCATCCATTCTTTTCGCTATGTGTCCACTTCAACTTTTTCACACGTTCCGCTATATCTATCACTTTGGACATACTTCTTACCCATGTATTCCTCTAACGATCTCTTCTTGTTATACCAAGCATACATCTTTCCACGTTTCACTGTGTGCACTGGATCTTACGTAGCATTCTTGAATTTAGCATCCACGTTTCACATTCATACGTCATAACTGACATAAAATAGCATTATAGTCAATATATTTTTTTAGTTTACTGTTTCAGTTGGCGACCCCACAGAAAACCCTTCGCGACCCCATTTGGGGTCGCGACCCATAGGTTGGGAACCCGTGAGCTAAATGATCATAAATTTCACGTTACCAAGATATGTACTAAAAAAATTTCGGTTTTCTAGCTCGTATATGGAAAAATCTAGTATTTCCACGAATTTTCCGTGTCCGTTATGCTGCGTACACACCGACGAACCAAACAGCGAACAACAAAGGGCGAAGGCGAATTGATATTGTGTGAACCGCTCCACACAATAACGTCCGATTAATTATTTATGAACGTCCACACATTAGCAACCCTTCGTCGTTCGCTGTTCGGTTCGTCGGTGAGTACGCAGCCTTAGAAGAGCGCTAACCGACTAATAATAAATTAATCGTACACAAAAATATTGAATAAGTGCAAACTCTTCTTCTCCTTCTTTTGTTTGTATCGTTTTCTGAACATACATACATATGTATGTAGGTCTCCCATTTCACTTTTAAAGGCACGCAGTTTCTTTGATATCCTTGATCCATTTTTTAGCATAAATGGGACGTTTGTATGGTCTGGCTTGTGAGTAGCCTTTAGTGTTAAATTAATTAACTGTTATAAAAATGAACAGGAAATTACTGGAGTACATTTCCTAGGACACAGCTTGTCAAAAGTGTAAAAGAGGAAAATGTAAGCAATCAATGATATCAATAGATGATAGCTCGCGTGTTTTTCATTTATTGCTTTTTTTTTTTTTGTAATATGTAGGTACCATTATGTAAAATGGTACATGTTATAACTCCTAATCAATTACATTGTTAAAACGAGATATTTTTGCTTTTACATAGGTTGACTGTACTCGCATGGGTGTAGTCAACATATCAACATACTGCGAGTACATTTTAGTATACACATTATATTTAACATATCGATCGCGATTCACGTAAGGTTACCCATTATACGATAGTAGGCGCGTGCTACGGCCCGCCGCGAATGGGTTATTTACGACAAAAATGAACACGCACAATACAGACAAATCTCACTGTACAATGGAAACGAACGTCGAAAAAAACTGAAAGCTCTGAAAGAATCGAAAATAAAAGACGCGAAGATTGAAAAGTTTGTGTTTTTAGTGATGACTTTGTAGATTAATCATACCGTTTTTTTTTAGTATGTTGGTATACATACGCAAAGGCCCCAATTAAGTGCGTGTGGGTTTTCTTCTTTGGATCTGGCAGAGCCACCGCCTTAACAAAATGCCAACAGAAGAACGAGTACAGCCTCCGCGTCCTTGCACGTGCGTTCAACTCGATTTTGCGGTCTACATGCACACAAGATGCACTAATTAATGGAGATCGACGAGCTGGATGTGTCTGAAAAGTAAATTACGCATATTATTACTCTGACGGTCGATAAAGTATTGCACTTGATCTCAAAATCGTACACTGTGTTCTGAAAAGTTGTAGATTATTTCAGCATTTTTTATTACTTAGATGGGATAGAGTCAGGCGATAGTCGTAGAAAATTTCGCAAGCAATGCTTTACATCAAAAAAGTCGTACCGAAAATGGACAAATGAACCGTTTGCTTGGAAAGTGGACTATTTTGACTTTCAAAAAAAATTCAAAGGTTACTCGTGGATGCCCGTGTTGTGAAGCGCTTAGGCCAACGTGCCAGAGCGTTTCCTTATTCCTTATACCGGTCGCCAAAGCAGCGTTTCAGCTAGCAAACAGATTTATCAGTTTTATGTATGAGCTTTTTTTTAAGTGGACTGCGATCATGTATTTGCCCAATACTATTATCTAGTGAAATCGTACTTGTAAAAATCTTAAATATAAAGAAAGAGCAATTTTGGCAATTTAACCGGGCGATAGCTCAGTGGTCTCTTGAACGGAGGTCTGGGGTTTAATCTGGAGGTATGTCGAATAGTTTTCCACCTTAAATATCATCATTGTTACCAAAATTCAGATCGATAGTCAGGTTAGGCCAAAAATTTTTCTCCAATCTACCAAATCATTGTCCGTTTCCTCTCCTCCAGAAGGTCCAGAGGGTCCAGAAACATCCTAGTCTTGACCGATTTAGATTCGATCTGCGCAGACTACTTGGGTCTGAACAAATGAGCTTCGTCATCATCTCGACTTTTGGAATAAACATTAACGATAACCAACCAAATTAACGATAACATGGTAGGTACTTCGTAAGTTGGGCATAGTATAGAATTGATTTTTTTCGGCCTGTATTTAATGGGTCAGAAAATTTTTCGATTTTCAGTCAGTTATTTTATCTACATACATATGTATCAGTAATTAATACTAAACGGTAAGTAAACTTGTATAAACGGTCGGTATTTAAAGTTTTACTGACCGTTTGTCAAATAGTAAAGAGGCAACACTTGGTATCAAGTACGCCACCTTTAGAATTTTTGGTTTTGGCTGTTTATATAATTAAGAATTCCTGTGTGAATGAAAGCTCTAGCAATAAGAGCAATCAGAACTCGATAGAGTTTGGTCCAACCAGAAGTGAATTTTCTCTTGCTTTTTCATGAAACTATTCGAGTAGACATTATTATCAGTTGCGTATTAGCCATACTAGGCTTTTTAAAATAATGTTAATTGTTCTCATTCGCACCGGCAATAAAATGTGTGAACAGCCCCGTTTATAAATGATGATTATATGGTTCTGGAGATGTAATGGCACTGGCTTGGCGGCACCTGCTTATAGTTGTGCGAGTAGTTTTAACAGAAAAAAAATGAAGAATATTTGTTCAGTGACTGAAGATCATTGTCGTTTGGCCAGTGGTGTTGGCGGAGGAAGGCCCTGTATATATAACCATCCGTGATCAGCGCTGATCATCAGTCTCGCGAGGATCATCTCCGGAGAGTTCTGGTAGACCGCCAACGCCAGTAGCTCCGTTTCAAATATATTTCACCATGAAGTTTCTGGTGAGAGTCTTCACTATTTTAATTTTTAAATTTTACTTATTTTAAAGAAATGTTGAATCAAAACTATCTCCCGTTTTCTTCTTGAAAGGTATTCTTGAGCTTTGGAACGAAATTTTCATACTTTCTATTCAATTTTATAGTTCACTCGAAGCTATTATATCAAATTTAAGTGCAGATTCATACAGTATTCAATTTGGATTTTTAGTCGAATTTCACAGGCCAGAAATATAAATTTCCTATAAATTTGGTGTATAATATTTTCCAGTTTATTCATTTAAATTTTTTTTTGTTAAATTTTGTTTTCTCCGTTTATCCAATTAATTTATTTTATTTTATTTCTTAAATTTATTGAAATTAATGTTAAAATTTATCAACCGAAAGTTTCCATTTGTGTTGTTATTTTTAATCAACAGAAAGTATGTAGTATTATAGTAGTAAGATAAAGTTAATCAAAGTCGTATTCAATTTGTATAATTGTATTTATTTATTTGGGAAATTAAAGATGAAATTTAGTAAATATTAAAGATTTTCTCATGCATTTCAAATGTAACGATTTTGGATTCAATGTGGTATTTTATCGCAAATTCTATCTATGTAGTAAGCTCAAAAAGTTTGTAGATTATATAAAATTTATCAACCGAAAGTTTCCATTTGTTTAGTTATTTTTAATCAACAGAAAGTATGTAGTATTATATAGTAGTAAGATAAAGTTAAGTCAATTCGTATGCAATTTGTGTAATTGTATATATTTATTTGGGAAATTAAAGATGAAATTTAGAAATATTAAAGATTTTCTCATACATTACAAATGTAACGACTTTGGATTCAATGTGGTATTTTATCGCTAATTCTATCTAGTAAGCTGAAAAAGTTTGTAATTATATAAAAATTGAAAATAAAATAATATTTATTTACAACAATTAAGAGTATTTAAAAAAGAATACCCGGAAAATTAACGTATAGAACGTTATAATTCATCCTTTTCCATTCAAAGTTTTTCTGTCTATAATGCAAGAAACACATATGTACATACTTTCCTTTATGCTAAGAACAAGATAAAATAAATTAAATTAATTGATATGGTCAGTTTACTGTTGTGTATTTTATAGGTAGTAATATTATGACTTTAATTTTATAGTTCCTACTCATCTTGATTATCATAATTTTTATCTATTCATTTAAATACGTATTGTATAGTTTTTTGTGATGCTGTGCACCTATCGATCACACCCAACTTATTATCAGTGATCCGCTTAAAGGTTAAATAAAAATCGACTATGTATGTATGTATGTTGTGTATAAGGAAAAAAACTAGACCTATTACTCACTCGCTATAGAACAACAGCAAAAAAAGCTAAAGTGCAGTTGTTGGCAGAGTTGACTCACTTTTTGACACTCCAATTAATCAATTTTTTCAGATTGTTTTGGTTTCGGTTTTGGGGGCTACCCAGGCAAAGCCTTCCATAGGACACAATAACTTTGCCCATGATGGCGCAAGTTTTAGCTACTCTTATCAAACTCCAGTGGTGCATTCGTTTGTGCAACAGGCGAGGTACGTGCAAGCTGTACCTGCGGTGCATGCCATAGGTGCAGTTCCTGTGGCTCATTCCTCAGCAGTAAGTCTTAACATTTCTACTTCAACCTGATCCTGATCATAGGACTAAATTTCAGATGAGTCTTTCTATGCTTTATCTGCTTTTAATCAGTCAGTTTTTTTCATGTATTTTGTAGATGGTTAAATATCTAATATTTTTTTATCACGACACATCAAAATTCAAATGTATGCAAAAAAAAAATTAATTCATCCTAGGTCATTCATGGAATTACAATAAAATACTATTGTCTGCTTTGATATATTCCAATTTTTTCCAGTGTTGATCATACATATAATCATCTGCGCGTAATATTAACCATTTAAATCAATATCAAGGGTGGGCAAAAAAAAAAAAAAACAACAATTCAAGGTTGCAGTGTGACTTAATCAGAACATCGGACCGGTTTCTGGTCCGAGATTGGATTCATCTGCGAAAAAAAAACCAGTCGTTGGATAATGTCGGTTTTATAATAAACGCGTTAGTAATTGACAACAGGGTGTGTGCTGCGCGACAAGGACGCTTCCTATGTGTATCATTATTATTAACGATCATTTAATTATTATGCACACGAGAGCATACCGTGAACTGTGGCCATATTGGGATGAGACCTAAAATTAACTAGTGTTTGGTTTTGGTGACGGTTCTGTTATGAGCATTGACCTTTTAGGGGTGGCAAAATTCGGTCAAAGTTCATAAAATGCACAATAGTTTTTTTAGTTTGACCATTACGATTGAAGTCACGTATTGTATGTAGTCTAAAAATAGCGATTGTCGGTGTTACCTGATCGTGAAATATAAGTACATATGTCACGGTCGTGTGCTTAATACGATTATTTTATCTGTTGTCATAAACAAGACGATTGGGCGTATTGAGTATTTATGTAGAAAAAAATGAATCATCAAACGCTAAAATCGAACGAATGATTAATGTAATGTTTGTTATGTAAATTGGTGTTTTGCACGCATGGAAACAATGATTTTCGTTTTAGAGGAAAACTACTTTGTAAGACCACACCTTCGTACGCTAAATAGATGATCTGTAAAATTCGCTAGTGATCACTCAATGACACTTTCGCGACATCTAGCAAATCTATAGGGAGCGTATTTATAATTTTGTGCAATGACAATCATGAAGGTGAATTACCAAGTTGGGCGTCTAGTTTTGCGTTTTGCGACTTCAATTTACAATTCAAATTCAAGCAGCCCACCAATGAATAATATGCGTTGCAATTGCAACACCCGGTATATACAAATTTTACATATTGCATCTATGTGTGATTAACCATTTTATTGTTATTAAACTATGACTAACGTGAGTTTACCTACTCAAATTGTATGTTCATTGTGTAAAATATCAATCCATCAATGCAAATTGATATTGTAGGCATTGCAATTCAAGTTGCAGAGGTGCAATCGTTTAATTGCAGTTCCGTATACTATTATGAATAGGTATTCCGCGATAAATAAGGTAACATACCATTTCACCATTCAGACTTAATTAGCTAGAAAGTTCATTTCATCAGAATTTTTGTTCGCAAGACAGTTAATAGTATGATTATTTATTATCAACACTGAATCCATTATTTTTGGAAATATCATTTCCTTGTGAATTCTTTAAACGTTGTTTGTCAACAATTTATGATTCGAAGTACGATTGCTAATCGTTTAATTGAAAAGTTGATAGTCGTTTCACTACATATTTACACTTGACAAGTTAATTGGTGATTTAATACATTCATTCAAATTATCTCGAACACCTTCGAAAGGTGTGAGAGTTACTGGATAGCAATCATAATTCACTTGTCCTTCTGCAAAACACTTGCTATGTAAATACATACACTAATTTCTGCAAAAATGATACTTCAGCACCTAATAAAATACTTTTGAATTTCAGGTGATTGTTGGACCCAGTGTAAGATATTCTTATGGAGCTGTACCATTCACCGTAAAGAATGTGGAACCAGCAAATATTCAGGTATTGGATTAATAAGCATTTTTTTATGTTTTAATTGATTATCATGCAGAATTATTCTAAGCGATTATTTTTTTTTAGTTGTCTTCTGACGGTTTTGTACTAGACACTGAGGAAGTAGCAAAAGCTCGCGCTGAACATTTAGCCACCGTAGCTCAAGAATCTGCTAGGGCTGCGGCTTCTGGCGACGAAGAATCCGAACGAATCACCATCGAAGATGCTGATTCCGTAGAAGTAGCTGCTGCTCCAGTAGTATCTGCCGGTCCAGTAATTGTAGCCAAGAATCAATTCAACTTCCAACCTGCTAACATTCAACTTTCCAGCGACGGCCATGTATTGGACACACCTGAAGTAGCTCAAGCCAAAGCTGACCACTTTGCTCGTTTCTCAGCAGAAGCTGCCAGATCATCCCACGGATTTTCTTACTCGGCTCCCAATTACGCGTACAATGTAGTACAACAGGCACCAATAGTAGCCGCCCCTTATCTAGCTCCAGTTGGCAAAGCTGTGGAAATCGCCAACATTCAACTTTCAGCTGATGGACATGTTTTAGACACACCCGAAGTGGCTCAAGCCAAATCCGAGCATTTAGCTCGTTTCGCAGCAGAGTCAGCCAAAGCTTCACATTCGGTCGCATACTCGGCTCCCAGTTACGCAGCGTACAACTACGTCCATGCAGCACCGAAAGCCGTGGAAATTGCCAACATTCAACTTTCAGTCGATGGACATGTTTTGGACACACCTGAAGTGGCTCAAGCCAAATCCGAGCATTTAGCTCGTTTCGCAGCAGAGTCAGCCAAAGCTTCACATTCGATCGCATACTCGGCTCCCAGTTACGCAGCGTACAACTACGTCCAAGCAGCACCGAAAGCTGTAGAAATTGCCAACATTCAACTTTCAGCCGATGGACATGTTTTGGATACACCTGAAGTGGCTCAAGCCAAATCCGAGCATTTAGCTCGTTTCGCAGCAGAGTCAGCCAAAGCTTCACATTCGATCGCATACTCGGCTCCCAGTTACGCAGCGTACAACTATGTCCAAGCAGCACCGAAAGCCGTAGAAATTGCCAACATTCAACTTTCAGCCGACGGATATGTTTTGGACACACCTGAAGTAGCTCAAGCCAAGGCTGAACATTTTACTCAGTATGCTAACGATGCTGCCAGAGCTGCTGCTGCGGGAGACGACACTGAATCCTACGATGAAAGCAACGACTCTTCAGTCCAACAAGGAGACTCTGTTTCTATAGTAGCTCTCGAAGGACAGGCTGCAGCCGGTCCATTGGTTCAATACAAAATTGATGACCCACCAGCTGATATTAAGCTTTCAAGTGACGGATTCGTTTTGGACACACCGGAAGTAGCTCAAGCTAAATCAGCTCACTTAGCTGAAGTTGCCAAGTCTACATCTGAATCGCATCAAGGCGCTGTCGTAGCTTATGGAGTTCCTTCTACAGCTGCATCTTACGTCGCTTACACGTCTCCAGCGGTAGCTTACACTTCACCAGCAGTAGCTTACGCTTACAACGGACCAGCAGCTTACGCTCAAGCCAAATGGATCGGACCTGAGGCTGACATTCGCGTGGGTGCTGACGGTTTCGTCCAAGACACTCTTGAAGTACAGCAAGCGCGCGCTGAGCACTTGGCTACTCGTGCTTCCATCATGGCAAACTCAGAATCAAGCTGGTCTGGAGCGGCTTCGAGGTACGCTTCTGCAGCTCAGGAAGGTCACTACATCCAAGACACTGCTGAGGTAGCCGCAGCTCGTGCTGCTCACCTTCAAGCACATGCCGAAGAAGCAGCCAGAGCTACTTCATCTGTAAAATCATACAATTATGGCAGATTAGTTTACAGCGCACCAGTATACCGTTCAGTTGCTCCAAGCTACAGCTACATTTACTCATCTCCGAGCTACAAACTCCTCAGTTACAGATATGCACCGACAGCATCTCCAGTAGCACTTACACCAGACGGTCAATTCTTGTTGGACACTCCTGAGGTAGCTGTAGCCAAAGCTGAACATTTTGCAGCGCACGCCAGGGCTCGCGGATACTGAAATACCAGACCAATCAGTTTTTACAGTAAATTGTGATATACGTACATGAAAAACGACCGATTTTTTTTACTAATAATGCACACACGCGTACGATTGTAATTAATGAATAATAATATTAAAATTGTGTATAAATTATTGATAATAATAAATGTTAAGGATCGTTTCGAGCATTGTAATGTTTACAATTTGTTAAGCGGTCGAATTAATATTATTTGCATTGGAGGTCGAATATATCGAAGAAAAAAAACTTCTTTTTGTGGAAAGTTTATAAAAACAATTGTTGCAATTTCATTCTATTGAATGACAATAAAATGAATAAAAAAAATTTTAAAATATACCTTTTTGTTTTTTTTTTACCTTTTTACAACTATTTTTGTACTGTCACATCTGAAATATTTGAGTTTTTGAATTTATAGCACAGAAATTATGATACGATCTTCAAGTGCAGATAAATAATTATTTGTATGGTAGCTATCTCCAATTGTAAAGTTCAGTGCTTGACGAACAATATGAAGTTATAAAATTTATGATTGACACACCAGTACATCGAAAATACAGAAATTTACTAAAAGCATAGATAAAATTTTACCATACAATTGACCTTTTTTTTTTTTTTTTTGAAAAATGACTATCATTACATAATTTTGAAAATGAAGATAAAATAAATGCGTTAGGCTTTTTGTTAACACCTACTTAAAAACTGTCAAAAATATTAACACAAACGTGTGCTTGTGAAACGCTAATAACTGATTCACAATAGTAAATAGTATTTGAAGTTCCCAATCTCAACGAGTAATTAAGGAAGAGGTGGGATAAAAAAGCAAACATTTACATAATCCTCATTTATTATAGTCCAAGTGTGTGAATTTTAAACAGATAAAAATAAAGTACCAAGATCTACCATACACATCAATATAATTCAAATGAATCGCATATGACATGACAGGCTAGCCATTGAGGCAAATTGTGAACACAAAGGTGCCTAACGCTCAACTACTCATCAACATGAAACAAAGTTCACAATTTGCAACCACGATACACACCGACACAATTTCATACACGCTAAAAATGCAATAGAATTTAATCAACTATAGCTTTCTATCCGAGAAATTAATTAGTCTTTTTTATAAAACCGTACACAACGGTAGTAAATTTCTTTTGTGCTGGAAAAAGAAATGCATTCAAATAATACTGATATTGTAAAAAAAGCAGTCAGCAACACATGGCGGATTTTGAATGATTGAATACAAACCCATCAACCATATGGTACAATATATCTATATCAGCAGACGCTAATATTATCATTAATATCCATCATTAATCCGGATTTAATAGAAGAAACCTTTCACAGTTCAAACAGGATAGCGCCAATCTACTATATTTTATTCAACTACGGCATTATATGTAGGTGATTCTAGTTTTCAATGGATCTAATACAACTGAACAATACTGATGAATGCCGTCAATATCATGCACGGCTAATCATGAAAAACACTACTGAAAAAATCATGCAATTCATTAATTTCTAGCATTAGACTTAAGATTATGAATTGTGACAAAGGATGGGACATTTTGGCAAAGGGTGATGTGATCAGTTAAAATTGATTTGTTTCATTAAATTATTTATTAAAACTTAAATACGTATATAATGTACACAATAAACATAAATCAATAATGCATTCATTAGAGGCGAAGTAAAGCGGAGCTTAGCAGGTTTATCATTTCGTAAGTTGCCGACCACTGATATGACGAGGGTGAGAGAGAGTTTACAATCAATTGAAATACAAAAATCATTTGTACTAGAAACCGGTCATTTGGATGGACAATTTTGGATATGGAAATCAAGTATTTGTATATTTTTGGTTAACAAGCGACGAGAGAACCCAAGCATCAGCTGACCGCTCACACACCCTACAGACACTCGCGCAAACACATACATACTTACAGAGAGACGGCGCCGAGGCGCAAGCGACACCTTGATAAGTAAAGCTAATAATATATATAATAATAATAATACAGTGTACACTATCCTTAATAATTAAGTTTATCAGTGATCGTTAATTACTGATCGTAATTATTAATTCTCGGATGACTTTGAATCAAATCAGTATCCTCAGTGCTTCTTAGCCATGTGTCATCCGCCTCGGCATGGAGGAATTGAGGGATAGGAGTTTTCCAATATACGCACGTTTATTTCGAAATAATCAATTAAAAATATTTCATAAAAGATATTGGCATTGCATTAGCTCGGCCGTTCGCTCTGTTTGAATTTTGCATACAATGATTTGTATAATTGAAATTAATTGCATTTTCAATATTGAATTATAATGTATTTATACCAGATAAAAATAACATGAAAATCAACGTAAGCATATCTACATACACAAATTACATAAATAATGAATGTATACATATATAATATAGCATACACAAATGACAGACTCTAAATGCAACTACTGATTAAAATTTTTGCTAAACCTACAATTGGCGCAACTTTTACACCGAGTCCAACGGAAGCGGATGTTCAGGCAGTTCCTAAGGTAAAATGCTCGTGTTTTTTTTCAAAACCTTAGACCTCACTTTGACAAGTTGTTATTTTCCGGACACATTTTAAGATGTCAAATTACAATATTCAACCACAAACGAATATATAAAAACTGCAACATCGGAATGTGAGAAATTAATATTGCCCAACAGGTATGTCTCCCTTGTGTTATTGTAGTTGATTAATAACATGGGAAAAGATATCTCTTGGTAAAACATCACTTATGTCAAAACATTTCACAGGAGACATTTTTTACTCAATTCATTGCCAAACTAAATTAAGTAGGGTTTGAATAAGTGCCTGCAAAGATGCTCTCACTTGGTAAAAAAATATTTACTATAAAAATTTTATAACTATCAATTCGCACATGTATTTTTAACTTCAGTATACACAAGTCCACATAAGCTACAGGGAATGATCTCAACAAATAAGTTTATACTGATATGCTCGATGGCAAACAAAACAAACTTATTTAAGTAAAATAGAAAACCTTGTATTTTTAAAACGATGTTTTTTTTGTCACTTTAGTTTATTACCGCAGCAATCGAGGTTTTCATCAATAAAGACAAATTATACAAATTTCAATTTAAAATAAAAAAAATATAATATTTTAAAGTGAAAAAAATGTAGTTCTGGATTGACCAACGTAACAAATTACATAGCAAGCAACAAACTGTTGAATGAAATGGGAAGAACAATAACATTACACATCAATATTATCTTGCACACCACATAGAATTACCTTTTTTTTCTTATAAAAAGTAGTCTTTAAAAATTAAAAAATATAGATGTATATACATATAAGACCTGCATATATCCTTAAGCTTAAAAAATCATTTCAACAGCTTGCAAATACACCTCGTAGACCAGGATGAATTTCTGTTCATTGGATAAAAATGTTTTAAAAATATTTTAGCTTAGTAGTAGTACATATATGGATGATTATGATACATGAGTCAACACCATGAGACATACCAAGAGACAATTAATATAAACGATTCTCAATAATAGATGATTATTATATTATGTTGTTATTTTATAACTAAGGTTTTTTTTCTTGCATATTTGTTTAGCCTCAAAGTAAAGTCCACGATGTAATATCTTTACACTGGCACTGAGGGCTGGTTCTTAAAACTTAAAACGATTATTACATTACTCTTCACGATTGCATTACGATACATCTTGATCTTCGACGTCCTGCAGTTGTTCTTTTTGTTCGGTGTCACCTGTAAATAAATCATACGAAATAAATAAACCATCTAAAGGGAAAAAAGATTCATTACAATATGTATGTCTCACCGTCTCCTTGCATATCGGAGGTCCAGAGTGTAAGGTTATCCCTGAGGAGTTGCATGATTAGAGTTGAATCTTTATAACTATCTTCGGAAAGGGTGTCCAGTTCAGCAATAGCGTCATCGAATGCAGCTTTAGCCAATCGACAGGCACGGTCAGGACTATTCAAAATCTCATAATAAAATACCTGAAATAGTGAATATGAATATCAGTAATGTGCGCAATTATATACATAGGAAAATTTATATGTATTATCACAATCATGGTAAATGTCAGATCATTCAAAATGTGTTGATACTTACTGAGAAATTTAATGCAAGTCCAAGTCGGATGGGATGTGTGGGTGGTAATTCAATCATAGCAATATCACTTGCTCCTTTGTAGGCAACCAAGGAATTTTCTGCTGCTTCTTTTCTGTCATTGCCGGTAGCGAATTCAGCTAGATAACGATGGTAATCTCCCTATAAAATAAAAAGTCAGTAAGACATTTTATTTTATTTGCGAAAAGATTTAAAAATGAGCATCGTTGGCAGTGTGAGAGAATTTTTTTACCTTCATTTTAAAATAAAATACTTTTGATTCACCACTGGTGGCATGTTGAATTAGGTGATTATCCAAAACATTTAAAATATCTGAGCATATATCTCGTAGCTCTTTCTCTACCTGACTTCTATATGCCCTAATCATAGTAAGTTTGTCTTCCGCACCCTATAACAATCACCAAATAATTAAATTAAAACATGTACAAAAAAAAAAAAAGAAAAAAGCCACACGAATTATCAGGTTTCGGATAAATACCTTATTTTCCTCTTTCTGTTCAATGGATGAAATAATTCGCCATGATGCTCTTCGAGCACCAATGACATTTTTATATGCAACAGAGAGGAGGTTTCTCTCTTCCACAGTCAATTCAAGATTCAATGAAGCAACCTTTTTCATTGCATCCACCATTTCTGAAATAAGCAAGAAACTCAATCAATATAACGGAAATTAAAATAAAGACAGAAGTGAATTTATATCACAAGCATAACAATGAAATAGAAATGTTTAAAATATTCTCGAATGCAGTGAAAGTAATATAATACAATTCTTAGGAGCGGTATTTAATACACAAAACACTGCTTTTGGACAATCGTGATTTCCAACTCGGCATATTAGAGACATCCTCCCATTTCTTTTTAATTTTTTTTTGCCCTAGACTTGTTCTTAAAATAGTCGATCCTGAAATAATCTAACGTTTGTCTGTTACATTGAATACGTCTACAGATAACTATTTAGAAAGCATTAGCGTGGACACGTGAATCAAACCGTCGCCTAAATAAACAACGTGGTATTTTTTTTATTATTTAATCCTTAGCGAATTATTTTAGTACATTTGATACCTCTAACACACTCGATAAGTATTCGTCTAAATTTTTATGACGTATTGTGTAAAATCGACATTAGACCATCCTTATCAACGATTTCCAGCAAAATGCAATACCGATGAAAACCAATACATACTAAACAAAAAAAAAAAAAAACAAATTTCCAAAAAACGCATTATCTATACTGAAAAATTGTCAGCGAATTGATAACCACCGATATTTTCACACACCAGTATGGACTCTCAGAGAAGTGACAAAACATCCGACAGAATCCAAACATAATTGCATTGGCCCTAATTGACCTCAAGACCTGTAAAAAAAATCCAAGCAAACCTATGTAAGCAGATCCTGTGCATAATTGAGGCAGCAATAAGCGTCTCAATCCTGAATTACAACAGAGAGAACTCTTTGCGACCAACCAGCTAGTCCACCTGCACCCATATATGTAGAATAGTCTAGATACACCCCCACGCTCTAACTATAAGACATTCGGATATAATTTTTTTGGTTTGGATGAGTAGAAGTGTTCGGGTTCTGTACATTCATCTTGCGATGATTTTTGTCGACCGAAAAGTAGCTATATCTACGCATGCACCCCATTAAAATTCGATCTCATTTACAACGCAAACGCGATAGTGACCATTAGAGAATAGGACCAATTCGCCACACTTGGTCAAGACTGCTACTCAATCAAACGAGCGTTGACTTTTACATCAAACCCATAAGAGCGATAGTGAGCAAAGCGAAACCATTTTCAGAGTTGCCCCCACACGTGGATCCATTCTCATTGTGAACCCTCGTGTTACGTTCGAGTGATGTTTTTTTTCGTTAAATTGGCGCATCGGCCCCCTATCTCGAGTCATTGTAAGAATGTCGATACGTTCGAGATGAGACGAACGAACTCGATTTTTGGGCAAAGCAAGCCAACTTTGGTAGCAACAAGTGCGAGTGGCTGCCGGCCGGCTCCAGGGGCGCCACCAGCTAACGACCATCTGCGTTCTACAACACCTGTACACGTGTACGAGTGTGGGTGTACATGTGCATGTACAACGTACATGTACAGGGCGAGTGTATGTACATTTGTGTGTATGTATGAGTTCTGGGCGGGACTCTGGTTCTGCTGCTGCCGCCGCCGATCAATACGGAGCTCTGTAGCCTCGTCGCACACATTCTCAAACTGTGCAGACATTTATTTACGCAGTACACACGTATACAGATTCCGTAGTTAAAATCGAAAAAAAAAGTGTAATTTTTTTAGTTGGATACTTGTGTGGAATGTTAGAATAGTTTGTTAGAATGCTCGATATTGAAAAAAAAAATCCCAATAATTCGATACAGCATACGGCTTTATTGACAAAATCTTCTTTGTACAACGATGAACGTGGTGGTATTGAAGTCACACCCCCGTACAGAAATTTCGCGTTTCGCGGGATTGTGTAGTGAATGATAATTGATTTAAAATGCTTAAAAAAAGAAGAGTTTATGATGTACGGATGTGAAACGTGGATGCTCATGAATCCAGTGCACACAGAAAGCCATGGAAAGATGTACGCTCGGTATAACGAGAGGAGATCGTAGGAGGAATACATTGGTAAGATAGCAGATATGGCGGAACGTGTGACATAGATGGATGCGAAACATACTGGAACTAGTGTAAGCCCGTTGAATATCAACGGACGTGTTTGACGCAATTGATTGCGTAACAATTTAGCAAAGTCGCGAACCTACTAAGGATTAATATTTTCAAATTATAGGAGGCCTCCCATCACCGGTGTTGGGTGAACGCGTTAGCGCCAACTCACCCAACCTGGTGATCACGGGTTTAAATCTCAGTCGCGACGCTCGTGTTTTTTCAATTAAATTTGAATTTCAGCATGTACCGAAGCGAGCGTTATCAGCAGACAGACAGACGGATTTCGGCTATTCTATATATAATAATGGTATCCGAGAGGATGTGAAAGAAAACAAGGTAGACCGATTGAACTATGGGCTGATGATTTGAAAAGAATGTGTGGAGTCAACTGAATGCAGATTACCCTAGACAGACAGGAATGGAAGAGGATTGGAGAGGCATTCATCCAGCAGTGGATGATGAACGGCTGAAAATGAATTAATTTAATAGCCGCGAGTGCTTCCTTCCGGCATAACCTATAAAGCGACATTCGACGGTAGACTTTGAACCTGGCCGTATTTATACTAAAAACCGCTCAAGGTTCAGCATCATATTCATCGTTGTATAGAAGAAACCAAACGAAAATAATGATATTTCTTCTACGGACCTCACACGAGGCCCCCCCCAAACGAATTTAGAGATATATAACGTTCACTTGAACGGTAGAAAGCAATGGAAAATAGTGAATGTGTAAAAATAAATTAATTGATTATTCCACCAGTTGCAAATATCGCCAAATGAATAAACGTTGCTATATTGAATAATGAACTGGTACGATTTATTTGTCAACGATATTAATAATTATGAAAACAAAAGCGACTTAGTATTACTTCCGGTTCATGAAATTATGACAAAGCCTACAAATACTAAGTCACTCTACGATTATGATAAATGGTTTCTCATACGTGGCAATTTAAAATACTTAAACGTGTTACCAATCAGTCAAAATTTGACACGCCCATTTCGCATCCGATGCACTTAATTAAATTCCCACCGATTCGGAATAATCAAGTTCGTGTTTGAGCGCGCGAATTTTCAGCGCAGACGATGACGTCAAAGTGGACCAATCCACTTTTCAAAAAATTCGCATTTGACACGCCCATTTCGCATCCGATGCACTTTATTAAATTCCCACCGATTCGGAATAATCAAGTTCGTGTTTGAGCGCGCGAATTTTCAGCGCAGACGATGACGTCAAAGTGGACCAATCCACTTTCAAAAAAATTCGCATTTACGTTGAAAATTTTCACATTGAAAAAAATTAACGGTACAACTCGAAGACTAGAGCGTTGTTTTAAAATTTTGCACGAAAAAAAAATTCAATTCAATTTAATACAGTATAACTCTCGCGCAGAGGTTACACACGCTCCCCGAGAGATTTAACAAAAACGCGTATTAAATAATTACTAAATACGTCATAGTTACATTAGATTAGGTAAAAAAAATGATTATAAAATCATAAAAATTTTGCAAAACAAAAAAAAAGATTAAACGCATCATCAATTTGACAAAATCAAAACTTATCAAAAAATACATCCATCGTTCCAATCCTGGTATCTTGTTTGGAATAAGGCGCAGTGCGTTCATACTATTTTTATCTAAAAAAAAAAAAAAAAAAACAAAACAAACATCGAGTTACAGCGTGAAAAGGGGACCTTATCAACAATTCAAAGAAATAATTAATCCAAACCGACAATACTCGATATACCATTCCGAAAACACAAAATGCACCGAGAAAGGGGGGGAGAGAGCGAGAGAGGGAATTCTACTACATACATAACTTGTTTCAGACGACGGGGAATATTCTAGAATGCACATCGATTGTTGGACGAGGACGTGTCTACGTACTACGAGGTATATGCATAAATGTACGTATAGCGAGGTCGCCGATTCGCAATACCGAACACGACGATTCTCATTTTGACGTGCATGGGCATCAGTGTATTCGTTGTTAACCGCTATTCGTCGAGTTAACGTTAACCAAGCGCTCTGTGACATCATTACTCCAAACTAACACACATACTTGCATAAAAACCGATAAAAACTAATTGTGCATACAAAGCCGCAACTTATCGCCGCGGACTAAGCAGAATGACGATTTTAACAATTATTAGCTACACTCTAATCAGTGTCGGGATTAAATGCGTGCAAGTTGTCGGATTTCCATGGCCGCGTATGGATTTTTCGTCACTGTGCACTTGCACCGTATCAATGCGCTATGTATGTGTATGATCTCTGAACGTGACTGGTTTTGTGCTGAATACGTAACAAGCCGACTGAAAAATCCTTAATCGAGAGTTTATGGATCGTAGAAGAGCTTGCATGCTTTTGAATTTAACAAAAATTGCCACCACTTACTTATACTCAAGGCTAAAAAGTACAACACAGCAAATGTTTGCTCGAATACGTTGTATTCAAGTAGAATGACATTTTTTGCATCGTCCTAGCAAAAAACAAGGCGTGGTTGCAGTTGCGTCGCCGGGTCTAATCTTTAGCCTAAACGTCGCATGCCGATAACGAAGGACATACACATTATTTGGTCTTTTAAAAATGGGTAGAAATGGACTATACTGAGTTTATAGTGCCACCAGTATAACTTGAAAAAGGCAAACGCAAAAAGTAAAGACCCTCACTAACCTGAGCGAATAATTTGACGCCCTCTATCGTCGTTGATTCGCACCAATGCGAATGGTACTACAACAGTCGCAGGCGGCAAGCGTCAAATTTTTCGCTCGGGTTAGTGAGGGCCTTTAAAGCACCCCCTCCCGCATCTTTCATACTTTTTTCGCGAAATTACGCTTATATTTTTAGACACTATCATTCGGGGCCCACACAAACCTGAGCGGTATCGCTGCGTCAAACTGACGCCCCTAACGTCGTCCCATTCGCACCGATATGGACGTCAACTTGACGCGGTGATACCGCTCGGGTTTGTGAGGGCCCATAGATTGGCCTTAGCGCCCGAAAAATGACATACATAATTTTGATTGACTTTTTTTTTGTGAGAATTCCCCGCACACCCTCGTTGCTGCTGACGCTTTCTCCAGGCAAATGTTTGGAATGGCATATCTATGGTATTTTATATATATATATGTGAGGCCCTTTATGTATTTAGAACATATATGTAGATATGCCCGAACGCTCTAAAAATGTTCCGACTCTAACTAAGACACTCGGTTATAAAAATCATAGTTGTCTCCATCCCTACTCTTGCGACGATTTTTGTCCACCTAAAAGTATGAAGGAGCATATCGAAAAATGCGAAAGTTCCGCGGCCACCTAGCCAGACGGGCATACCCGTGCGCTACTATTTATAGTAAAATGTCCAAAAAAAGATCGAAGGCGATTGCGCGGTGATGCGAAGTTCAATGTTACGGCACGTTGCGAAACGCCATTTATTGCCAAGATATAACGGTGGGTCTATACCCGTTCGCGCGGCTGCTTATGGCCAAATTAAAATCGTCCTCACAATCAAAATAAGGTAAAAGAAAAACAGTGCAGTGACGTCATAGCCGCCGTTGTAAAACGAACATGCCCGATTCATTCCAATGCGGTTTCACGTGTAAAAACTGCGCCCGAACGGTTTCGTTCGGTGGCCCTGACCCTAATCAATATTCTCTAGCATCCTACCGATGCGATGGTAAAAAAAAAAACCAGCAGTTTTTTTTTCATTCGAATCGTGGATTTTATATTTATAAAATACCGAGTTTTCCGAATTATTGCTCTCTCTCTCAGCCCACATGTCGCCGGAAGAATGTGGACGCGCGCAGAGCTAAATGTATAACGCGGTCGAATAATGTTCACGTGACGTGACGTTTACACGTCGTTATTAGTCGACGTAGTCGTTCGCTAATTTCAATAACAATATTTCCCATTTCGGATGTGAGAACGTTCGCACGATTATTGCTGAACGTGTGTATGTATGCCAATTTCGCAAGTCTGGCTCCGTGTATAACGGCGAATAATAATGCAAATTTCGGTCGAAAAACTGGAGTGGAGCGAAACGCGAGACAGAGAGGCGTGATGATACCGCGTTCGCGCGCGCGCAGCCTCTTCAAAAGCGCCACACCCCCCCCCCTCTTTTGGATTTCGGCATTGGGAATGACGCGAAACCGACTGCAATTAATCAGAAATGAAAGATGTTGTAATTTCGATAGCCTGTCGGAAACCCTAAGCCTTGTGCGTATACGTGTTTCATTAGCGATGTTGGGTCGTCTGGACGCACCTTTACACTCGGTACTCGTTTGAACAATTTTAATGAATTTGATTTGCGATAGTTATAAAAATATAATACGGAGCTACTCAGCAGACCGTAAATGCAATTAAAAGGAGCGTGAAACGTTTCCTTTCTGAAATATTTTGAATTTTACGATTCCGTGTTAGAACCAGTGGTATGAAAAGGGGTTGGGGACAACTGCACATTAGCACGCTAGAATGGGCAATATTCTTAAGGAAAATTTGCATGAATGCATACTCGCCAATATCGACCCGATTTGCGTTCGAATCGTTTCGTATTGCGATTCCTGATAAATTCAAAGGCCCAGTCGAAATTTGCGTCACGGCGCAATTGGCAATCACCCATTATCACCCGTATACCTATTTATATATGAAAATTGCTTGACATTCGCAATTTCCAGAAGGCGACGGGGACATTTTTTCCGCGGAAGTCTGCGTTTGCGACGACGTGCTGCGTCACGTGTGCGGCTTTCCTTACACTGTCATTATCACGCGTACAGGTACATACTTACGCTTGGAAGACTTATTTTTAGTGTACGCGTAAGGTACCCTACGACCGATAATAATTACGGCTCGCGAAGATGACAACGCGCTGTCTAATTTGAAATTCAAAAACAAGGTCGTAAGCGACGCACAGACGTCGTCGGAATTTACATTTTGACTAATTGCTGCGATTAGAGGAACTTTCGGTGTAATAATTATGTACGTTGACAAACGTGGCGGAGTTTATAGAGAACGAATTCATCGAACATACCTTTTGCTTAATATTATCGGCAATTGCCCGTTGACAGCGTCATCGGGTGGTTAAACCCGTACCGCGTGTCGGGACAAACCTGTTAGCGCCGAGTTTGCGCAAATAAGATTACTATTATCTGCGCGTAACGTGTACAAACCAGACGAGAGCGTGTAGGTGCTCCTTTAGGCCCGTAACGCGCTTGGCAGCCTGGCTGCGCGGCCATGGCCGCGGAGGCCACAACGATGTTAGAAAATGTATGTGGCTGCCTGTTTGACAACGCACTGAGGCAGCCAGGAAACTCTGGCTGCGCGGCCACAGGTACCGGCTCCGATACGCAGCAGCCAGACAGGCAGCTGCGTTACGGACCTTAGAGTATGTGTAGGTGCTCCTTTAGAGAATGTGTACGTGCTGCGAGCGTTCCGCCGCCAGGCCACCCAGCCAGTCAGATTCCTGCGCTACTTCACATATAGTAATGCCTTCGAACAAATCGAACAGAATGTTCCAAAAAGGTCATAGAACACATGTTTCTTACATATTCCAATACCGTTCCGACTGATCAAAACCAAAATTGAATACATCTTATGATATGATCTTCTTAGATGGCGTACACAGCTGTTTTGGTGATCTCAAACATTTGTCAGTTTTGTCTGCAATCTAGTACGATAAAGGCGAACGCGCCATTGGTCTCCACAGTCTATCAGACTTTTTAGACCCTTTTTATAAAAGTCAAGTGACTCGCGACCCCGATACATTTGAAAAGGGCAAAACATATTATCACACTTCAAGACAATGATTAAAAATTAAAATGTTTGGTTTCGGTCGGCGATCCCACAGAAAATCTTTTGCAATCACATTTGGGGAACCCGTAAACTTTTAAAACGGAATCTTCAGATTCTAGAGATTAAGTTTTAAAGGTCTACTACTACTACTGAGCCCAATCGTACGATTTGCACAGATCGTCGCATATCGCATCGTGTGCAGAGAAAAATCGCATTTACTGCCAAATTTTGTCGACCAAAGTGTGACTCACACCATATACACAGTCACACTAGTGCAAATGAGTGTCTCGTTGCTCAAGTCGCCAAACCTTTCCTTACAATGTCGAAACGTGCAGCAGTTCAGATTTCACGATGATGACCTCACCCTGCAAACTAGCCGACATTTTGCATTTTTTCGATGAAACAATTCAGCACATTAGTTCGCCACGCTTCATGTATAGCCCTTGTTGGATGTGATTTTTCACCGGGGCTGGGCGACTTTCGGCCACCCCCGATCGATCGTCGAACACGAGAATAATTCCGAAGCGCAGCAGTGTGGGGCGACCTTTACTTTCGTGGCCCCACGGTGTGTGACTCACGCGTAACGTTCGGTGCAATACAAAAATGCAATGAGTCACACGCGCATACATGTACGATCATCATATCGACTTTCCTAATGCAATGTGCATTTCAGATTACAAGACACGGGTGAGGGGAGGAAGCGGGTCGTGGGGAGGGGAGGGGTGCAGCACCGCTACAGGGGAACCAACTTAACAGATCGAACGAAGTATACGAGTGTGACAGAAGGGGCGGGGCAGGAGGAGTGGGGGGTGAGATTAGGCCTTCGCCCCCGGTGTGTGGTTAGGGTTTGAAGCGAGGTATGCTCTGGGGGCGACTGGGCGTAGGGGCAATGGCCGATGGTGGAGATGGGAACGATGGGGTTCGCCGGCCGGCGTCTCGACTCACCATCGTATCGCTCGGCCTGTTCGGCGAGCTTGGCGCGGTAGACGTTGTCCTCGCGCGCTGCCATTGCTTCGTGTGCGGTTTGCGGGTGTCGGTTCGTGAGGCGAGCGCGGATGCGACGGGATTCGGAAGCCGCTGCTGCGAGAACGCGAACGCGTACGACGGACACTAAGCACGGCTCTACTCTAGCGGGGCCACTGTTGCCAACTGCCGGCTGCGGCCGCGACGAACTGCTACGGTGTGTGTGTGTGTGTGTGTGTGTGCGTGTGCATGCGTGTGAGTGAATGCGCACGAGATGGCGCCACAGCGAACGCGCCGAGCGCCGAGCGGCGAGCGGCGAGCTTCCGCCGCTCCCCCCACGCTTCCGTCACCGTCGCCAACCGCACGGTTCGCTGTCGTTGACGCGCGAAGAGACCCGAGCGCCGTGCGTTTGTGACGTCACGCGCAAAGTCCTACACGCCCTTATGTCGACGCTACGGCGCGATTCGCACGTTTTAATTTAGGGTTAAAAAATATTTGTAGGAATCTCGACACGCGTCAAGTCAACACGTAAAACGCGTGTCTAATAAAGGCCCTCGCAAACTTGAGCGATATCGCTGCGTCAAGTTTTCATCCTCTATCGTCGTTGATTCGCACCAATGCGAATTTGACGAGGACCTTTAAAATGGGTCATTTTATTGTCAACATACACTGGTGGCTCTATAAGTAAACAAATTGTGCGTTGTCTATTTTTTCGAATTGAAATTGATTGTGCCAACCACGCAACCATGGGACATAATCATTTTTAAAAAAATTAGATATTACAATAGATTTGAGTTATCATCTTGCGAATTTCAAAAAAGTACAAAACGGAAAAATAATTGCTTTATTCCAATAGTATCCCAATGCAGAGTTCATCAACAATGACCGCAGTAGGTCAGAGAGTTTTAACGGGGTACAGTGGATAATTTGCATCGTAAAGGCTTGGTTTCGCGTGTGCGAGTGCGTAAAAGCTCACGTGCTACGCACCCCTCCAGTTTTCCATCCATGTCAAATACTATTCAAAAAAATTCGGAGTGTTGCTGTGTCGAAAACGGTCGTGAGTTTTACGTAAATACGTCTGCGTTAGCGGCTAATATTTTATTTGGAATATGAGAATGAAATGAAGGCATCGAAATGGATACATTAATATATTTTTATTTAGCATAACGGATAAAGTCTTAACTAGTAATCGATTGATAATAACCAGTAATAATACCGTTTCACACGGTGTTGGCGTCGGCCAGGCCGACGCACTCACGAAACCAAGCCTTAAACAATTTAGCTTTGTCCCTTTCTAATCACCGCCTCTAATACAGGTAGCTAAAATCTAGCCAAGCCTTTGAGAATTTTATTTTATGATTACTGTTGTCGGCTAATCCAAGAGTTGTCAAAAATTTAATAAAAATTGCGAACAGGCGAAACTGTTTTCAACAAACAGTCTCAGATTGGAATGAAAGGGAGATACCTCCACAGTGGATATTTGATAAGTATAATGATAATTATCTCTGCATATTTTGAATTGTAATCACAAGATTATCAAAATTTAAAAAAAAAAAAAAATCTGTCGACTTTGTGCTATGAAATAGATAGCTGGTCGTAAATGATCGTGTTATGCTTAACCGCTGCCTGTCAATAAAATTCATTCAAATGTCAAATTTATCAAAGACGGAAAAACCGCAATTTTCCTTTGATTAATGGAAATTTCATGCAAGTATTTTTGTTAATTTTATGTAACCTACAAAATCGTATTTTTTTGTGAATATTTCAACTCATAACCGCTTTTAACGATGTTGCTTTTGAAATGTGTGGGCGTTTCATACACCTTTCTTAAAACGTTCTAAATAGACAACTCAAACAAACAATTTCAACAAAATTTGTCATTTTACTTAAAAATCAATCGTTTATCAATTGACTGTGAAATTTGATGTATGTATTAATATTCAAACTCACTATAAACTTTAATCAAAAGTGTGAGTTACAATAGTCATACTGACTCTGTTCAACTTGAGAAACACCCTAGTCATGACTGATTTAGAATCTGCGCATACTACCTGGGTCTCGACCCACGAGCTTCGTCACTATCTCGGCTTCTTGGAATAAACATTAACGATAACCAACAAAAGTCGTAAATCTCGAACAGCACACAGACAATAGAATTTTTTTTTCGGTCGGTATTTGAAGTTCACTGACCGATTCGTTATGTTTTACCGATTAATTCATTGCCATTTTTTTTCTAGGTGAGCTATAAAATGGCAGAGCCTCCGTCTAAGTATGGTGCCGAGATTGATAATGGCCTTACTTTGGAATTCGGTCCCTTTGAAACGGTACACAGATGGAAGCGTATGCTAGAATGTGATGAATTCGTCGGAGCAAGGTGCATATTATTAAAGATTTCATATGAGAATTTGCCAAATTAACCAATAACTTTATAATGGTATTATTCCAGACGAAGCAAACACACTGTGGTTGCTTACAAAGATTCCATTTATGTGTTCGGTGGCGATAACAGTAAATCAATGTTGAACGATCTCATAAGATTTGATGTGAAGGAAAAGTCATGGGGACGTGCTTTTTCCATTGGACAACCTCCTGCACCTCGATATCATCATTCGGCTGTGGTAATTTTCAAATTAGAATCATCTAAACTAATATTTTGATACATTGGTCATATTGTACGTCTTTGTCTTGAATAGATTTTCGGCACGTCAATGTTTGTATTCGGAGGATACACCGGAGACATATTGGCTAATTCGAATCTAACGAATAAAAATGACTTGTTTGAGTATAAATTTCAAAATGGACAATGGATTGAATGGAAGGTTACTGGAAAGTTAGTGCTTTGTTTGTAAATGCAGTAAAAACTTTAAGATTGTTAGTTGTAATGAAATATTTTATTAATTTTAGAGTTCCCGGTGCAAGATCGGCCCACGGTGCTGCAGTGTACGATAATAAGATGTGGATTTACGCTGGATACGATGGAAATGCTCGATTGAACGACATGTGGACCATCAACTTGACTGTAACTCGGATGCAATTTGATAATTGATATTGTCGTTAGTTATATTATGAATCAAACTGTATAGTAACTAAATTTTTCTTTTAAAGGGCGATTGTAAACAATGGGAAAAGGTTGACCAAAGAGGTCAGTGTCCTCCGACTTGTTGCAATTTTCCAGCTGCCGTAGCTCGCGGACACATGTTCGTTTTCAGCGGACAGAGCGGTGCCAAAATAACGAATGCACTATTCCAATTTAATTTCGCCGAAAGAATGTAACTATTTTATTGTAAAAAGTATATAACCGGTGTTGTTTTCAATGATTTATGTGTCTCAAAAACAAATAATGTTACGGTGATAAAAACAAGGCCTCGAGCAATCTGCATCCACTTGACTGGACACATTCTTCTTAATTCATCAGCCCATCGTCTACTGGGTCTTACTAGCTTCCTTCCACATCCATTCATATACCATTCAAGTATTTCTCGCGTCCATCTGTCGCTATGCTATTTCAACTTTTTTACACGTTCCGCTATATCTGCCACTTTTAGTCAAGCTTCTTACCTATGTATTCCTCTTACGGTCTCTTATTATACCGAGCATACATCTTTCCATGCTTCTTCGTGTGCACTGGATCTTGCGTAGCATTCTTGAATTTAGCATCCACGACTCGCATCCATACGTCATAACTGGCAGTATGCCTTCTATGCCTTCTTTTTTTAAGTATATCGGGATGTTGGATTTAAAAACTATATTCATTTTTTCAAAAGCGCTCAATCCTACTTTCATTCTTCTTTACATCCACTATCTCTACAATATGATTATTATGGATATACATTCTCTTAATGTGTGGGACATGGATTATCGTCTCCCGTTCAGCATTAATAAGTGTCATATTATCTCCTATTCTAGGTCTTGTTTATCCCTTCAGTTCTTGTACAGAATTGGTAATTCTTTTGTGTCGGGAGCTTCGAACAACTGACCTAGGAATCACTTTTGAAAGTAAATGGAGTTTCGATGTTCACACTGACAATATTTGCTTAAAGGCCTTAAGGATGCTGGGTTTTGGTAATAAGAAATTCACGCTCTTTCGAAAATGTTTGCTATATATAGCAAACGAATCATTCATTGTCGGATGATAATTAATTAAAAATATAATTACATACATATACATATGTAAAATCCATTATTTCTGTAAATTTTTGCCATTGATAATTATCCATTTGGCAAAAACCACCATATCATTCAAAAGAGGACAAAACTAACATTAAGATGCATTAAGTTTTCATCACAGTAGTCTTGTAAATTTCGGCGATGTAAATTTTTGAAAACCACCGATTTTTTTATGTCGTATATTTCCTACTATTAATTGTACATTAACTTTGTTATTTTTTTGGTAAGGTGGACTCGTATATCGACTGAACACATATTGAGAGGAGCTCCACCAGCACCTCCTCGACGATACGGCCATACAATGTTACCGCACGGGAGACATCTGTACGTTTTTGGCGGTTCCGCTGATGGTACTTTACCCAACGAGTTACATGCTTACGATCTTGATACTCAAACTTGGTAACTATACGCGATTTAGTTAAATAGTATCATTTTTATTTCACTAATTAGAATTTTTTTATTGAAAAGGTCCGTCATTCACCCTTCGCCAGATTCCCAAGTACCATCTGGTCGATTATTCCATGCCGGTGCTGTAGTCGGAGACGCCATGTACATATTCGGTGGAACTGTCGATAACAATGTTAGAAGCGGGGAAATGTTTCGCTTCCAGGTAAGTTTACATTGCAATTTTCATTTGCCTTATTATCTGTAATACGAGTAATTAAATTATTGATTTTTTTAGTTCTCATCGTATCCAAAATGTACATTGCACGAAGATTTTGGTAGGCTTTTAGGCTCCGGTCAGTTTTGCGATGTGGAGTTCCTCGTCGGCATAGATGAAACACCGGTAGCGTGCCATTTAGCCATGGTCGCAGCTCGATCGGCATTTCTCAAAAATAAAATAAGGTTACAGTCACACCTAGCGTAGTAATCGTATTATGTTTGTTTAATGTTCATGGTTTTAATTGGAATCGATTTTATAGATTAGCTCTAGAGAAGCAAGAGTGGGAGACTGAAGCGGCAGGAGGCACTAATAAGAATAGAATGTTAAGAGTTAAATTACCTGAGACGGAACCGGAACCATTCAAAATGGTTCTGAATTATATTTACACAGATCGTATAGATCCTACGGAAAAAGGTATTGTCTTTAAATATGGGTACACAAAGGAACAAAAACAGATATTTTTGTTTTTCATCATCAGTACTTAAGTGCTACTATTACAATGTCTTATGTTTTGTAATTGAAATTAGTACTTGTATCGGTGACAGATTTGGTTTTCTTAAATTTTCCACTTTCAAAATAACCTTTCGTTGAAGTATTTCTACAATTAATATAGAGCTATTTGAAATGTTTTATCATCATCATCATTTTCAGCCGTTCACCATCCACTGCTGGATGAAGACCTCTCCAATCCTATTCCATTCCTGTCTGTCTTGAGTAATCTGCATGCATCAACCCATCGTCCACTTGGTCTACCTTGCTTTCTTTCACATCCTCTCGAATACCATTACAGTGTTTCTCGCGTCCATCTGCCATCCATTCTTCTTGCTGTGTGTCCACTTCAACCTTTTCACACGTTCCGCTATATTAGTTACGCTTCTTACCCGTGTATTCCTCTTACGATATCTCCTTGTTATAACCAAGCATACAACTTTCCATGCTTCTCTGTGTACGTTGTATCTTTCTACCGCGTTTCACATCTATGTCATAACTGGCAGTACGCATTAGTCGTATGCCTTATATTTTAAGCATAGCGGGATGTTGGATTTAAAAGTGTTCATTCTTCCAAAAGCGCTATGTTTATAATTATAACAATAAATATTATCCAGTAAGCCGTGTAGTTAAATTTTATTCGCAAAAATGTTGCATCTGTGATGTGGAACTTCCCTATATCAAGTTATATAATATTTTGTGTGCAATAATAACTATTGTGATGTTTGCAGTTACTGAACCATTTTGTCCATCAATGGTCGAGCTGGTTATGGAAGTTTACGGTGCTTGTGTCCGTCTTTTAATACCGCGTCTACAACGTCTATGCGCACGATATTTACGAGCCGGAATCGGTCCCAATACGGTTCTACACGCTTTGGCTGCTGCACACACTCGACACCTTCCGGCCGTTAAGGAATATTGTCTCCGGTATGTGAGCGTGCCAAGTTCAACCAACGTAATATGTACCATATACTAGATTGATTGCTTAAATTAACATTTCAGGTTTATAGTAATAGAATCAAACTACAACACCATTGTAATGTCGTCCGAATTTGAAACTTTGGAGCAATCGTTAATGGTTGAAGTTATAAGACGTCATCAGCAACCTGTGCCGAGGTGTGCTCCGGATCCTGCGGATGAAGTTAGCGAAGGTAATCCAAATCGAATTTTTGTGTGTGTATTGGTTTTTATTTCGCAATAACGCTGAAATTCTTTTTAAGGTACAACATTGGAACAGGACATGGCCGTCTTCCTGCAGAGCAGTGGTAAAGACTTGTGCGATTTAACGTTAATGGTAGGCGGTACGTCTATAACCGCTCACAAAGCCGTTTTAGCCGCACGATGCTCTTACTTTGAAGCTATGTTCAGATCTTTCATGCCACCTGATAATACCGTAAACGTACGTCTGCATATAATATTTGCATCGTTTGTTCTATGTGAAATTATTACATTTAAATATTTTTTTCAGATACAAATATGCGACACGTGCCCGTCTCGAGAATCGTTTGACTCTCTTTTGAGGTATATTTATTATGGAGAAACGAAAATGCCCCCTGAGGACTCGTTGTATCTGTTTCAAGCTCCGTATTACTATGGTTTGTATTTCATATATTTTATCATATCTAACTTATACTGGGTTATTCTGCCGCCCTGAGTTATACTAACTGACAAAACAAATAGTATTGAGATAAATTAACTTTACTCTAAATTTGTGTTTTTCTTTATAAATACATATATTACTGATTTATTTTAACTTTTATTATTACTTAGATACTGTTATATTTAGATACTACAAACTTTATTATTATTTATTTATTATTACAAACTTTATTATTATTTATTTATTATTACAAACTTTATATTATTATATATTTATTATTATTTGTTTATTATTATTTATTTATTATTATTTGTTTATTATTATTATTTATTTATTATTATTTGTTTATTATTATTACAAACTATTATTTCTCGATAATGTTTAAATATATTAGTAGATAAGAACTTACGATAAATTTGCTTAGGATATCTTCTAAATTTTGATAAAAAGTCGTCAAAATCATTGTTTTTTTCCTTTTTAAATAACAAATTTGTAAGCAACTCATTATTTAAAAAACTGCGTTAATTTACGTAAATAATTTTTTTAAATAGACTAACTAAACTAACTTTTTATTGCAATTCCTTAGCTTAAAAATCATAGCTACACATATGTAGATACGTTGAATTTGCTGTTATTTACCTTATTTTCGTATTTGTAGTAATTTTTATTTGCATAGGTAGATATGCTGAAATTAATAGTTTAAAATACTCATTTTTTTTTGAAGATACATTAATTTTGATATGAAAAATAGCCAAAATATACCGCCAAAACACATCTAACTCATTTTAACAATTTTTGTCGGTTACATTGAGTGGGCTTAGAATGATAGTATACACATTCTACATTTAGTTAAAAAATACTCTCCTGGATCAAGGGTGGGCATTAGGGGATTGTTAAACCCTTAACATACAATACCTGAAATGTTATATTATATTTTTAGGCTTTGCGAATAATAGGCTGCAAGCATTTTGCAAGCAAAACCTCGAGAACAATGTAACGTACGAAAATGTAATTCCCATTTTACAAGCCGCTAATAAGATGCAAGCTATCGATATAAAAAATTACGCCTTGAGCATGATAGTACATCATTTTTCAAAGGTAAATAAATATTTGCATATGTTTGAATAAATATTTTGAGATTTTTTCAATATTAATTCTTTTTTCGTTTCCAGGTTGCCAAACTTCCTCAATTGAGCAAGCTGCCCAAAGAATTACTTTTAGATATTATTGTGGCGCTCGCCGACGAGATGAGCGATGTTCGCATATGTCAAGATATGTCTTCGGCGAGTATCCACAGCGAGAATGCCGATTTAGTATTATCAGATAAATTCGTGTTGGAAATGTGGCCGCCGAAGTAGACTAATGAATGAAATTGACAGACGGAATTTATTTTATTTTATATATTACGTTTAAAAATGTATTCTATAATATCCACTTACAAATTAATTTTAATTATAATTTTACTCATCATTGTATAACTTTCCTAAGTATTATTTATTTTATATATTCGTTATTAATTGAATGTCGTTAATTAAAATACTTATGTGATTAAAAATATTTATAATATAAAAATAAATTTTAACGAATTATAAATGATTCACTATACTAAAACTTCATTTGTATTAATTATATTTTATACTTTTACAAGATTTTACTTTTACAAGATAAAACATCATACAACTAAAGACATCAAACGATATACAAATTTTAGTATAGGGTCAGTACTAAAGTGATCAGTAAATATATTCAACAGTCAGAAATTAGTACTAAATGGCAAGTAACTTTATATAAGTGGTCGATGTTTAAAGTTGACTGACCGATTCGTTCATTTTTACTGACCATTTGTGAAAAAGTTACTAAAAATATATTTTTTACTGGCCGTTGTCTAAATACATATAATACTGACCATTTTCTTGAAAAGTCGCTGACCGTTTATTTATTTAAATATTGACTGATTAATTTGTTGCTGTGAAGGTATTGTGATCGAAAATTCGTCCTTGAAATTCTTTAATTAATAATTAGTCAGTAAGTTTTATAAAGGGTCACTACTTGAGTGATCGCTAAATATATTAAATTTTCAGTCATACGGTAAGTTCATTTATTTTCGATCAACGGTCGGTATTTAATGTTTAATGACTGTTTGTGAAAAAGTTACTTACCAAAGATATATTTTTTACTGACGGTTTTCTAAATATAATACTGGTAAATAATTTATTGATTTAAATACTGACCGATTAATTAGTTGCTGTGAAGGTATTGTGATTGTGCGAAAATTCGTCCTTATAATTCTATAATTAATAAATAGTCAGTGAGTTTTATAAAGAGTCAGTACTTCAGTGATCGCTAAATACATTTAAATACTGACCGATTAATTAGTTACCATAAAAAAGTAATAAATATTAATTTTTTTAAATAGAAACAGCAAACAATGCAACACATCCGAGTGTGATAAATCGATTGACCTCATACTATTCAGGAAAATTTAATTTTTCACACTTCTGAATAACTTCGCAGTATATTTCCGTGCCAAAGAAAACTTAATCATCACTGCTACTATAAACGCGTACTATCTGACTTTGAAGATATTTTAGCAATATGCAAAGACCTCGAGTAACCTTGGCGATTGAATTTGCCCAATTTTTTCTCCATCGCTATGAAAAATTGGAAAATATATGTAATGCAGTAAGTGCATTCGAGCTGAAATTTTCATTAACTTTATCGTCGTAGTCGTATCGAGTATCAAGTGATTATCGATTTCTCGTTATCAGAAGTGGGTGTACGCTATACGAGCTACACACTGTTACGAAAAGATATTCGCTTCGTTATACAAATCATTACGACATGGCGTATGGTGTGTCGTTTGAGACGTTCTACTACTAGAGTTCAAGGTCCATTTAGTAAACGAAAAGCGCACTAGTCGTCAGTTTCTCGAACGGACTGGTTGTTTCGCAGCATCTGTTAATAAAACCGGAAGTGAGTGAAATTGACCAAGTATGAGTCAAGTTCGCAGAAGAAAGGTGAGTCATTTCCATTTGTGTCGTTGTACTAGTTTTCCGATTTTCATATCATTTTCTAATTTTAATTAGTGTCGCGTGACTTCTCATATTTTGGTCCTTTGAGTCAATGTGCAAGAGCGAGACGGCACTATTGTTGCCACATTGAAAAAGTGTACAGTTTAAAAACGGGTCTGGCCAACTCAAACTAACGAAAAATCTACAATGAAAATTAAAAAATGCACCACAGGCAAATTTTTATTAAAAACATACGTGTTTTTCTTCTATATTTCTTTGTACGGCATGAAAAAATCAGCACGTATGGGGAAATTTTCATTCAATATGCCATTCATAGAAAAGTTGCCCTGCTAACATAGATATAGAATAGCATACATAGATAGGCCCTAGCGCTCGAAAAATGACATACAAAAAGGCATGCAAAATACATCCCTTGCATGCAATTTTGCTTGACTTCTTTTTTGTGGGAATTCCATTCCCCGCACTTTAGACCCCCCGCACACCCCCGTTGCTTCTGACGCTTTCTCCAGGCAAATTTGTTTGGAATGGCCTATCTATGTTATTGTATATCTATGCCTGCTAAGCTTGCGCACATAAGATTACACGCATCACCTACACGCCCCATCGTTTTGCTGTACAAGTTTTTATACGCAAACCTCGAAACAAGCACGCGCGTGTAGGGCGGCCTTTAGTTGAGGATTTGATGTTTCGATATGAACATTTAAAGAATGCGCCGCAGGATTATATTGATATCGAAATTTTTGGAAAGTGATTTTTCTTTTGGAAATTGATACATTTTTGAAGAACTGCAACAATTTAAGGCCCTCACTAACCCGAGCGAATAACTTGACGTTTGGCGTCTGCGACTGACGCCCCTATTGTCGTCCCATTCGCATCGATATAATTGGCATTGGTGCGAATCAACGACGACAGAGGGCGTCAGTCGCAGACGCCAAGCGTCAAATTATTCGCTCGGGTTAGTGAGGGCCTTTTTTTAGGAGACAGATTGTTCAGCTTGGTTGTAAAGTTAATTAATAAAAAAAACAATCACTATCTGTGTTTATGTTTGTCGCAATTTCGAAAAAACGATAATGTGTCGATAAATAATTTTTCACTGTCGTTTTGGTTTGGTTTATTTTGATACTTGTATCTCTGTTTAGGTGAATAAATAAATTCACAGAATGTATTATTCTAAATTTATAATGATAGGGAGGGGGGTTGTTGTTCTAAAGTGTAATAATTGACTACTATTTGACGTTGCGAGTTATCAGAGAATTGAATTGAGTACATATTGTCGCGATAAGGAACATTTTATGTTATATAACTCGGTAGTCGTCTTGTTAAGACATTATGGTTAGTTATTTATTTGATTTGTGACGTCGTTCACTAGAAATACGATGACTTTCATATTTAGTTTCGTTTCTATCTAAGCGATCATGACAATGATTGACATAATTGTAAAGGAAATCATTTACTTAATATTCATAATTAATTTCGACCGTTGATTGTTAAAACGTAATGTTTTGTATGTCATAGCTTTTATACACACTGATATTTTGTAGAAACTGGAATCAATGTATGGAAAAATCATTTAGGCTAGTCACGAGTGCTATTCAAGCCGATGCGATTCGGCGGCGTATACGCAAAAGATTTAGGTGCTTAGGTGTCCTACACATGTACATAGTTTTGCGCATATAATATTACATCAACTTTTATCACCTACATGCTCAGTTTGGCCGTGCAAACTAAGGTTATATTCGCAAACCTCGAAACAAGCACGTGCGTCCAGGCAGCTTTAACACTACAAAACATTGCTTAAGACCTGGTTATGTGCGTTCCCGCTCCCGCACCGCTTCTTTTCCCTTCCAACGGTTACAGAGGCTGCAGCGTGCACCGTAGCAGGCTGCAGTGAGCTGCAGCACGCGCGAAACCATGCCTTTAAAGTTTATAGTAAAATTGTGAAACATGGATGCTAAATTCAAGAATGTTAACGCAAGATCCAGTGCACATATGGAAGCATGGAAAGATGTATACTCGGTATAACGAGAAGAGATCGTAAGAGGAATACATGGGTGAGAAGCATGACTAAAGTGTCAGATATAGCGGAACGCGTGAAAAAGTTGAAGTGGACACATAGCGAGAAGAATGGATGGCAGATGGATGCAAGAAATACTGGAATGGTATCCGAGAGGATATGAAAGAAAGTAAGTAAGAAGAATGTGTGGAGTCAATTGTATGCAGATTGCTCAAGACAAAGAGAAATGGTAGAGGATTGGAGAGGTCTTCATCCAGCAGATGATGATGAATAAAATTGTAATACAGTATTTACACGCATCATATGTATTTTTGAAATTCACTTTATGAATTTTTATCGACTATTTCTGTTTTTTTTACTACAATAAAAAAGGGTAATGTGTTTTTTTCGAATTATAGCGAATTAAATTACTGACATATAGGTACAAAGATCGCAATTTTCGACCATTGCCCGAGTGATCTTTGACATTAGCGCGAATAACCTCAAACGTCATGTACCTTTCACTGGGCGGTGACGTTTACCTAAAAATGAACATTTTGTGATAAAATAACATCTCGAATATGATGCGTCATGGGAAAATTCAATACTTACAGATATCTAGTGGTGAGGACATTTGCAATTTCAATTACTTGCCCCACAATAATTAGTTATTCCATAGTGAAAGTGACTTCTATTACCGCGTTTCGCATACAATGTGTGTTAACATATGGAGCCATGCCTTGAACTGTACAATATTGTGTAATTTTTTGTATTACTTTCAAGCTGCGGGATGTGGACAACAATTCCGGCGGTTACTCGCCCCTAAAAAAATCTCGTCCTGCTGGAAAACTACACAAAACTTTCGTTTTTGTACTGATCGGTCTAGTGACACTCACATTCTTCTTAGGTGGGTGAAATTTTTCAATATTACATACATACGTACATAATAACCTTAAGCCTGCCTGTTTGTCTGTTTACCCGTCAGGAACACTCGACACACTTATTTAGTTTTCATTGAATATTTGAATTATTGTGTTGGTTGTCAATGGGCAATATTCTAGTAGCGGTATGTCCATCGGAAGAACACTCGACACACTTTTCATTGAATTTATTTTTTCCGAGTGACTCATAGTTACCGCTGTTGTTAGCCCACTCATAAGCACCCTTTGATCTTCAACGGACAATACTCTAGTTGTGTAACATTAGAATTGCTGTTTAAAATTTCAATTCATGGCAATTAATTAATCGGCCAGTATTTAAACCAATAAACGGTCAGTAACTTTTCAAGAAAATAGTCAGTATTATATTTAGAAAACAGTCAGTAAAAATAATAGACGGTCATTAATGGATATATTTTTGGTAACTTTTTCACAAACGGTCGATAAAAATCAACAAATCTGTCAGTAAACTTCAAGTACCGACCGTTTACATAAATTCACTTACCGTTTTACTGACCATTTAATATATTTACCGATTAGTTAAGTACTGACTCATTATAAAACTTACTGACCATTTATTCAAATTACTCACTATTTGGTTAAAATAACTGACTGACAATCGAAAAAGTTACCGATCCAATAAATAGAGGCCATATGTACATATAATACATACTTTATCTATACTACATAATATGTATGTAAAAATTGTATCCATCTATGTACATATATATGTATATTACGTATATGGATATAGTATTCTCCTATATCTACCTCCTCTCCTGCAGTGTCTCGGGTCAAGACAGTAATGTTACTAACAGCTTTGTACACTTTGTAAGCTTTGTACGTAATTTTAATGAATACAAGAGAAATGCGTTCATAACGGACATACTCATAAACTTTTATGCATATTATACATAATACGGATCTTTCAAAGATCCAGTGCACACGGAGAAGCATGGAAAGATGTATACTCGGTATAACGAGAAGAGATCGTAAGAGGAATATATGGGTGAGAAGCATGACTAAAGTGGCAGATATAGCGGAACGTGTGAAAAAGTTGAAGTGGACACATAGCGAGAAGAATGGATGGCAGATGGATGCGAGAAATACTGGAATTGTATCCGAGAGGATGTGAAAGAAAGTAAGGCAGACCGAGTGGACGATGGGCGGATGAATTGGAAGAGGATTGGAGAGGGCTTCATCCAGCAGTGGATGGTGACTGCTGAAAATGATGATACATCATATGAATAATTTTGTAATGTACTTATAAAGCATAAATGATCATTTAACCGGGAGAATGTTATCGCTTACATCGAGTATATGTACATTTGAAACCTTACACAACAGATTAGATAAAGCAATTGTATTTGTATTACATACACTTGTATGTTTATACGCATACATACTTCATTCGCATAACTCTATTGGGTTTATGTACATATATTTTACTACTGAAAATTTGAACAAATATTGTTATACATTGCCTGTTGACGATCAATGCTTATAAATAATTGAAATAAATAACCGATAAGAAATTAAACACACATACTTTGGACTATTGTGTATATAATAATTTGTTTATTCGCTGTATTCAGTCTCCATTTCGATTCTGTAATACTATTTAGCCTAATAACATAATTTTTTTTTAAAGGAGAACGTCTTTCAATCCCTTTGTGGATCATATTGCTTCTAAATTGGGCTACTATGAACCGGTATATGCTGTAGTTATCGATGCCGGCTCAACAGGGTCCAGAGTTCTGGCCTACACCTTCCACAAAACATATCTAGGTATTTACAACTCGCTTTTGATCGATACAACAAATCATAATTATATATCAATTTGTAATGAACGATCTGTGTTGAATTTCAGGCGGACAATTGATATTGGAAGATGAACTATTCAAAGAGATCAAACCCGGCCTATCATCCTATGTAGACAATCCGACTAAGGTTAGTTTTATAATATATGTAATATATGTAATTCGCTTGGTATTTTTATTGAAATGATGTATATTATAGGGAGCAGAGTCTATAATGAATTTGTTAGACATAGCTCGTACAGTTATTCCCGAAGAGTACAGAACTGATACACCGATTCTTTTACGAGCCACAGCCGGCTTGAGATTGCTAGATCCTACTGCCGCGGATAAACTCTTGGATGTTGTGAGACAAGCGATAAACCTATCCGGCTTTAAGATCAGTCGCGATTCCGTCGATATCATGGACGGATCGGACGAAGGAATTTGCTCGTGGTTTACCGTTAATTTCTTACAAGGTATGTTGACATTCTATCGGTGGAGCAAAAAAAAAAAAAAAACGGTACCTGTTTTCAGAATATTGTATCTTCGAAACTGATGAAAAATAAATGACCTGTATTTATTGGGTCAGTAACTTTTTCGATTATTTTAACCAAATAGCGAGTAATTTTAATAAAGGGTCAGTAAGTTTTATAAAGGGTCAGCATTTGAGTGATCGGTAAATATATTAAATTCTCAGTAGTACGGTAAGTAAATTTATATATAATATTATAGGGTTATAAATATTTTGTAATCAAATAAATTAATAATATTTATATAAGATATATTAAGATAAGTATTTTGACTGTGCTAAGGTAGCATAATAATTAGTCTTTTAATTGATGACTAGAATGAATGATTTGATAAACGGTCGGTGTTTAATGTTTAGTGACCGTTTGTGAAAAAGTTACTTACCAAAAATATATTTTTTTCTGACCGTTTTCTAAATACATATAATACTGACCATTTTCTTGAAAAGTTACCGAAAGTTTTGATTTAAATACTGACCGATTAATTAGTTACCAAAATAAATCATTCGATAGTTCATCTAATCCTCTTTTTAACGATGTGGTGGTTTTTGACAAATGGATAACTTTGATGCCAAAAGGGTAATTTAAAGGAATTTCATACAAAAATATTTTATTAGCTGTATAATGTTAAAAATAGTTATTAATTGTGTATTTTCTTCATCGTAGGAAAGTTATCTGACGATATGACGAGTGCAGCTTTGGATTTGGGCGGTGGTTCTACCCAAATAACCTATGAACCTCACGGATCTAAAGCTCCGAGTCCCATTATCTCGCTGCCTGGTCCCAGTAGAAATATATCATTATATACCTATAGGTATGGTTTTAAATTCAATACTTGTTGTTATTTATTTTTACTTTGTCGGGTTTGTTGTTAATTTGATTGTTTGGTTTTCAGTTATTTAAATTTAGGCTTGATGGCTGCAAGACGCGGTGTAATCTTGACTGAAAACAATGATAAGGCTTCTAATGTTGTATCTGAATGTATCAATCCGTTGATTAAAAATAAGAAATGGAGATATGCCAATACTGATTTTTACGTTAGGTAAGATAATCGCTATTTACATTGACGTTGAATTGGGAAGCGTGTACGAATAGACTTTTATAATAATTATATACTAGAGTATTGCACATTGACGATCAGCGGTTGTTTATTATAATTAACATGTGAGTGGACCAACGATAGCAGTAACTGGGCTATGAGGAAAAAATTTAAATCAAAATAATAAATAGACAGAATTAAAGGCGCTATATAACTGAGGTGCTAGCTTTTCTATCACCAGTAACATAATTAATTACAATACCAAACGAAATTAGTGCTGAAACCTTCCTCTCCTGCAGTGTCTTGGCTCAAGACACTAATCTTACTCAATTTTGTACGTAACAAGCAGAGCTGTTGTACTAAAAACTATTAGTACTAGATATTGCCCGTTAACGATCAACCGGGTTTATTAATGAAAAATGAGTGGGTTGACAATAGCGGTAGTTAGTTACAGCTTAAATATAAAGAAGTATTGATTCAAATTTTCAATGAACATAAACGGAGCGTTGCAAGTGTTCCCGATGGAAAAACAGACTAGGTTTTTGTATGTATGTATGTACATATCATTATCATCATCATTTTCAGCCGTTTACCATCCACTGCTGGATGAAGGCGTCTCCAATCTTCTTCCATTCCTGTCTATCTTGAGCAATCTGCATCCACTTGACTCCATACATTCTTTTCATCAGCCCGTCGTCCACTCGGTCTAACTTGCTTTCTTTCACATCCTCTCGGATACCATTCCAGTATTTCTCGCGTGCATATGCCATCCATTCTTCACGCATAGTGTCCACTTTAACTTTTTCACGCGTTCCGCTATATCTTACGTTTTTGTCATGCTCCTTACCTATGCATTCGTCTTACGATCTTTTCTTGTTATACCAAGCATACATCTTTCCATGGTTTTCCGTGTGTATGTCCATTTTTTATCTTGAGTGAATGTGGGCTAACACTACATAATACCTATATAGTATAATAATAGTATTTCCCATGTTTCAGTGGTCCGCAAAAGAATATATTATACAAAGAAGTAAAGGAAACATCTAGCTCTGTATCAGAGCGAGTTCCGGTGGTTCGGTTAGAACGATGCCGTAGTTTGATCAGCCAAATGGTGAAAAAGGTATTACCGTCTGCGCCCAACCCCTCGCATTTATCTGATCATCATATAAATGCATTCAGTTATTACTTCGACAGAGCCGCTGAAGCTGGGCTCATTGGTGAGATTTTAAATATGGATAAATAAATTGATTTAAGTTGTCCGAGTTGTAAATGTTATCGTGTTTTCAGATCCTATAATGGGTGGTTTTATAACAGTGAAAGATTTCATTGATGCTTCTGAAAAAGAATGTTTAACGGCTAACGTCGATCAACCGTGGGCATGTTTAGATCTTACGTACATTTCCATACTTCTACAAGAAGCTTTCCAATTGACGCCAAATACAAGACTACAGGTTCGTCTGATTTAAATGTTTGCTGAATATCTTCAGTATTGTGTTTAATATTTTATTTTTATTTTTACAGCTTGTCAAGAAGATTAACGGACACGAAATTTCGTGGGCTCTCGGCTTAACTTACAACACTCTTATGAAAAATTCATAATGATCCTTTTTTGCAGGATATAATTGAATATAATATTAATGTAGATCAATTATTTTCTCACGAGTATGAGTTGAAGTATCAGTATTTTTGTATTGATTTTTTTTTTGTTTATATTTTTTGAATGTTTTAATACGACACATGGTTAGAGTTTGATCTACTTATTACAATTGTCTTTCTTGATGAGTAAAATAAAGCTCGTAAGCCAAAATCATTTGATAATAAAATAAAAATATTACTTTTTTAACGACTAATGTAATTTTTGGGCAATTTTGACTTAAACTATTATTCTATCACTAATTGAAAGATTTATGGTGCTTTTTTAAAATTTTTTTTGATCGATTCCATAACTATTTCTGGACAAGTGGAAACTTGAGTATTGTATTTATTCAAATTTAACAAACATGTTTTCGTTTTTTATTTATAATAATCGCATATTCGCTTATAACGTACATTTAAACAGTAGTGAAATGATATTTGATACAATTTATTTTTCTCAGTGAATATTATATGTATGTATATTATGATAGGCAATCAATATATTTTTGTTGTTTTTATATACGGTCGATTGTAGGTCACAAATAATGTAAAGATTTTATTTCAGGTTTTTTGACTACTATTTTTTTGAATTTAATAATTTATATGTGATATAACAATTTTAATAATTAATTGTAATTATTGTCGATTGGTTTTCACTAAAAATAAACTGTCCAAAGATGTGACGCGATTAGTAGAGCTTAGATTGACTCGGATGTCTACGACAAGGTGCTCATTAGTTAATTAAAACAAAATAATAGAAAATGAAAACACCAAAGGTTACGAGGCTATTGCGAATAACCATTATAATTTTTATAAAAAATACGGTTTGAATTTATTCACTCACGGTAGTGTCTATTTATATATGTGTGATCTTGATTTGAAAATGGAGGGAGCACTATATTAATCGATCAAGTCACAATTTTGAAAAATTACTCTTTCTTTTTATCCCAATGGGTATTTAAAACACAAATCTACATTATGAGTCGATAGTAAAAATCTTACTTCAAAGATAACTCCAAATTTCGAGTTACAGTAATACTGATATATGTACTACAGTATAAATATCTCAGTATCGATTTTATGAATTTGATCCATTAATACAGTGAACATCTCAAATGTGGTACCTGTAGTTTATTAAAGTTAAAGATACGTAGATGTAATAAACGCATGTTCCTCGTAGGGCTCTTGAGTTGTAGTTTTTCCTTTTTGTTTTTAATGTAAAAGACGTATTTTTGAGAATCGGCACAAAGCAATCGTATTTTATAAGGTTTTCAAATGTAATTATTTCGGGTCTTTTTTAATTTTTTTGATTAAAATCCTTTATAACTCAAAATTTGTTCCTCTGTTAATATATAATATATCTATGTATACACTTTTTGGTGCTTGAAATATGGAATACATATCTCATATTATTAAACTATAAACTAGAGTTCACTAGCAGTAACCATAAATTTTTTAGGCATGGCTATTGGCTAGAATTTAGCCGCCCGTGCTAGTGGTGGGGCTTAGAAGGGGACAGAGCTTAATTGATTAGGGCGTAATTTAACTAGTTGCTTTTCTCAACCCCGCCTGTGGTACCTACAGGTGGCTAGATTCCATTCAATATTGATAAAAATTTTATGGTTACTGCTGGTGAACTCTGCTATTAACTATTAAAACAAACTATTCCTTATTATGTTCTTAAAAAAATTAAGAATGAGGGTTATTTTTATTCCATAGCGTAATAAAATTGCAATATTCTTAAAAATCACAATATAATACATTAACATGTCATAGTATTTTATTACTAGTAGTGTGCAATAAAAATAAATTAAAAAGGTTGTCTAAATGTACCATGTGATTAGTTTGTTGTATGTGTATGTTGAATTTTCTTTAACCTAACGCACGCTTAAGTTTAAGATGAGTTGTATACTCTTTAGTAAATGTGTAATTTGTGCACGCATGTTTGTATATAAAATTTTATACAAATGTTTTATACTAAAGTGTAATTTAATCATTGCACCTTATTTGAAAAAAATGTCATTTTTAAAATGTGGACCAAATAAAATTTTAATTTTTAATCAGTGTACTCTTTTTTTTTGTGTGACAATCAATGTATCACTAAGTTTTTTTCCTTGTCCTTATTTTAATGTTTTTTTTGGCTTGGATTGATTATAATTTTTTTTTTGACTAATTCAACTACATATACATACTGCCCTTAGACAAAACTATTTTTTTTCCATAAACTATACTTACCGCTAGTTTTAGTCTACACATTTCAATAATAAATACCTATTGACCGTCAATCGGCATGTATAGACATGCAAAGTTTGAAATGCCGTACCGTCTAGTATGTATATTTCGACATTTTATACAATGCCCAAAATGGCCAGGAATAATGTAAAATGTACCATGCTTCATAAATTGAAATGAAAAATTTAAAGGTTAAGAAAGACGTTTTGCATTTATGTTAACTAAAAAGTATTTTACTTTACTTGGAAGGATATAATTTTTGAACCTTTAAATCAGTGGTCGGGAACCTTTTTCGAGCTAAGAGCCAAATTAGGGAAAACCTTGCAAAATTGGTAAGCTTGGGAGCTGCAACATATTATTTTCGAAATATATATTCAAAATTAAATTAAATGTTAATGTTAAATGTAAGAAATGAGTTATCCTCGTTAAGTTTCCTCGACAGTTTATTATTAAAAAGTTTAATCTGAAAAACGATCTTAAAGCCATGACGTTGTGGAAATGGGATAAATTATGATCTTGTTTGTGTAAACTGTGCATCAACATTTTGTATTTCATGCAAAGCGTTGGATGACAGCGAGAACCCCAGGTTTTCATACAAAGAGCCGCATGCGGCTCCGGAGCCGCCGGTTCCCGACCAATGCTTTAAATTATGATACCATTAAAATAGATATATAAATTCTCTATATAATTAAGTAAAGGACGATAACGAATTAAGCAGTAAAAAAATAAAACAATTACACGAATTTGTGTAGGAAAATTGACTTCAATGACAAAACATACGAATCTATGGGGATTATTACACTATCGCACACTCTTTCCGTAACAGTTTTTACCTTATTTATAACGCGATATACTTGAAAATTACCCCTGTTTCGATTTGCATACGCAATTTCGACCAGTTTTGCGCCAAAATTTGGGCTCAGCAAATTATTATTATAGATAAAACACGCAAAAAACGAGACTGCAAGTACATACGAGCATATGAGCCGAATTTTTTAAAAGCCGACTATATACTACATATGTTCAGTTTCCAAAAAATTGAGCTAAGCTGCTCAAGTTTATAAAAAGAGAACAGTGATTAAACCGCATATTAAAAATCCGCACAAAAAAATGCGCACACGAAAAAAAAAAAAATTGGAAAAAAGGGCACATAGAAAAATACTCACATTTAAATTACTCTAATCTTTTCCTGTTTTTTTCAGCTTCATAAATTTTAATATTGCTAGTGTATTAAATAATTTTTTGTAGTACTTTATCTTTATTTTCTCCGCAAACATAATGAAAAAATATTTACTGTACATATATTAAAGAAAATTTATTATTAAAAAATTCACATATGTAACATGAATTAGTTTTCAATAATAAATTAATTTTATTAATGCAGTACAAAAAAGTAGTAAAAACTACAATGACACGATTTTCACTGCTGTGCGAGAATATGATCAGACAGAAGACAAAATACTAAGTACCTACTTGTTAAAGTTAGCTAACTTGCAATAATAAAATTAATTTATGTGCGCTTTTTTCTGTGTGCGCTTTTTTCCGTGTCCGTTATTTCGTGTACGCATTTTTCGTGTGCAGATTTTTCGTGTGCGGTTTAATCCGAGCACCGTTCCTTTAGGACTAATACCTTTTTCTAGGTAAGGACATAATAATTTAAATCCTTACGAACAAAAGTATCAAAAACAGAATTTTCTCCAAAGGACAATGAGTTAATATACATACATATGTAGTCCTTTTTCAAAAAAATGGGGCTCAAATCGAATTCGGAGAATTTAGGCGCCATTTTCTTTTTTTTTTTTTAAACGTGAACATTTCTCAAAATTTTGACGTTTCACTATCAAAGTATATTTGTGGAGCCTTCAGCTGAAGGTCAGGCTGTGGGGTTACGCTAATATTTGTGGATATTATTAATTCGCAGAGGAAAGAAGTTCGAGACAATGATGTTTGCAGAATGATTTCCGAGAAGGACATGGACGCGGTGTCGTTGACTTGTCGTGTGAATCACGTCGCCATCTTGAAATAAAACTATTATGTTTCTATTATAAATGCACAAGTTTTTGCCGTAACAATAGTCTGCCAATATACATAATTCATCATCATCATCATCATCGTTTTATAGGAATCTAACGCAATTCAATGTCACGAACGCGGAAAGTTTGTCGAGAAATGTGCCCAATTTGTAATTACATATAACTTGCATAACGTATACAGATGCAAGACTCACTCTCGTTTGTTTTTCTATCGCTGTAACTTCCGAGAATTGCAATTTGCAACACCTATTCGAGGATTAGGTCTTATACACAGTGTAGGCTTACTAGTACATACATAGTTGGGGTCTGTAAAATTTGGTTTCAGTTTAAATTCACAGTATGCTGTATTAAAGTCTGTCTTTCAGAAACGCTCAACAGGCATAAGTACATATTTTCATTGAAAATTTGAATCGTTATTTTTTGTTGGCTTTTGGTTTTGTTAGTCCACTCGTCAATAATAAACGCCCGTTGTTCGTCAACAAGTAATACTTGTGTTACTATGAAATACTCTAGTATTATTATAGTTTCTGACAGACAGATTGGACGAAAAGACAGACAGACATAAAATCACAGACACACACAGAAAGACATATGTACATATGTACAGACGGACCGAAACACAGATATACAGACGGACGGAAAGCCAGACAGATGAACGGACGTACAGACAGACAGCCAGAAGGGCAAATACATATTTTATTAATTGTTATGCTTATGATATTTTAAACTTTCCCTAGATTCGTAGACGGATCAAATTTGATTCATTATTTTATATGTTTAGTTAAATATTTCGGCTGATAATCCACATGTATTTAAATTAGTCTGAAATTTGACGTTGGCTCTTTTAGAATTAGGCCATAAATTTAAATTGGTCGTAATTAATGTACATACGCTATCGTAATGGCTATCATAATGTGATGTTGCTTTCTAAGTGTCGTTTTGCAAAAGTGCCTACATTTAAAATTGGATAATTCATCTTGTAAAAGATTACAATTTAGCAAAAAAAAAAAGCTCAAGAAAAGAACATTAGTTACTTATTTTTTTAAATTGATATATTGATATAAAAACTTACGGCTTACGTTCGCACAATCTTTATCTGCATTAGCCTTCACATTCGAAAAGGACTAAACGTTTTTTTTATTGACACAATAATGATTTTTTATTGATCACAATACAAATATGGAAGTGTCCGACTTTTGAGAGCCAAAGACCTTACCTTGGTCCTTAAGCGGATTTTCATAAATACATGTACATCGCGGGGTGATCAAAGTTGATTACTAAAATGTCACTTATTCAATTGAAATGTAGACCGCTAACTCCATCAGGTCAACGCCGGAAGTTTGCACTAGTATAATGAGCGCTTAACATTATCGTACATACTATTGTACCTAGTATTCGTTATTTTATTGTCGCAAGTAATGAAAATAGGCAAGGAATTTTCCTGACGATTCAAACTTTTCGCGCTAATCGTACGCCATTTCTTTCTAAGTAAACGTAATTGTTATCTAAAGATTGCAAAGGACAATTTAATCATCGCCGTCATCGAAAGTGGATGACATTGACATATTTTCAAAGTGGTTTAAGTGTATCGAAGTACGCACAATGCGTAGGCATTTGACATCCTGCGAGTACTATGGAAGGACACTGTTTTTTTTTTAATTGCAATTATTTCATAGCATATGTAAATTATTTGGAAGAAAAAAGCAAGAGCATAATCCGACACGGTAAAATACTGACCTCAAGATTATAATTAACGAAATGTTTGCAGATTATTAAATCCTTAAAGGAGTCATTGTCTCGCTTATCATCGCGCGCTCGTTATCTTTCCATTCATAATCAGCAATGACATAAAACATGTAAGATAAAGAAAAATTGTATCAAGGATATTCAAATGTTTAATAAGACATAAAATAAAATAGCACGGTTTGAGTATGTTTATTCGATTTTTGACTAGAAATATATTTTCAAGGTTTTGTTAATATAATCTTTCACATTTCCTAGTAATAGAAAAGTTCACGCTCAAAGTTCGTTGATCTTTTCCGATGTTGACACATTTTTTTTCCTCTAATAATATATCGATCTGGTCAGCGATTATGCTAATACATTATTCTTGACCTTCTAACACAGTTTTTGGCTTGTCATATGAAGGGTGTATGTATTTTATCCAATTAACACAATATTAAGTATGTTCTTCAATTTTATAAATGAAGTGTTCGTTAAACGGAGGCCTTCTACAGAGTTTGGTAAAAGCGAATTTTAAATGACACAGATAACATGGGATTAGGGATGATGATTGTTTCAAGGTTTTTTAGTACAAATAAAATTTTTTGGGTTGACAATTAACAGTGACGAGAAGGTCAAAAGTTATAAAAATTTGGCTCAATCTTGACATTTCTTTGGTAAACAATATTAAACGTCGCGTGACAATTGGGTTATCTCTGAAGTGTATCAAACAAATTTTAGAAACATTAATATAAATATTGTTTCTGTTTAGATGTTGATTTTAGTGTGTATTAAATGATTTGGTTTATAAAGTCACTCTTTTCAGAGATATTGAGTCTTCTTTTGAAATTTGAAAGATTTAAAGAAGATACAGAATGTACAAAAAAGAATTAGAATGAAAATGAAGGAATGAATGGGGGAAAAGAAAATTGTAAAAATTACTATATAAATAGGAGGATAAATCAATTTTCTCTTCACTACTAGTTTATTAAATGTTAAAAGTAGATACAGTAATCCTTATCAATTTTATGTCATATGAAAATAGGTCCATCTCTATCGTTTTCTTGATTGATTAAGAGAAAGTCAACTTCCGTACAGTTTCGTTAGGTACAAATGTTCAATATTTCAATAAAAGATTAAATATCATCTAAAATTTTCAAGATTTGTTTCCAAAAAAAGATCAATATCCTTTTAATTTATTCACGCGTGAGTAAATATTACATTATCGCAGTTTTATGCTAAAAAATTCGCATAATTCCGTTGACATTTTGCGCCGGAAGCACGGCGCAATGTCAACGAGTTTCCAAAACACAATTATCGGATGTATAAAGTGGACAAATATGTATATGAATGCGAAATGTGATGTAATAATATTTCAATTAGCGCTTTTTTTGGAGTGTTAAACGGTTTTTTTACTACCGTCTTTTAAACAAACAATAGAATTGAATGGAAAATGTTCCGCTGTATTGTTTATTAGACTAATTTAATTTATTTATGTTTGTTTAATAGACAAAAAAGTATATAATATAACACGCCAATAAAGCACTAATATAAGTTTACACTACTGAGGAATATTTAGGATCGAATAAAAGTCAATAAGGAAATAAATCTAAATTGAAATTTAAAATCTAAAAAAATAAATAAAAATAATGTCGTCAACTAGCTGATAAAATTTTGGAAAACTATATAATTTTATTCAGTTTAATAACTGTTTGTACCAGTATGTATACTATTGAAGACAATATTGTTTTAGATTTTTGTAAAATCAAAATCTATTGCTGAAAAATGAGAGATGGTCAAAAGATAAAATTTTCACAAAAATTTAAGTTGAACTTATTTATGATGACCTCTAAAAGGACATCAAAGTTTTTGAGGAAATTATTTTTCCAAATTTCAACTTCAACAAATCTGGTCACTTAAAATATAAAAATTGATGAACAACTAAAAATTCAATCACTTCAATTGAACCCCAAAGTATTTACATATTGTATGTCCAAGTTCTATAATAAAAGTCCTAATGTCAAATTATGAAGAAATCAAGTCATATTTAGCCTAACATTCTTCTTCTTAGGTATTTTTACGGATTAGATTCTTGTTTTTGAGCCTTTTTTCAGTGGCTTACTATCAAATCAGATGGAAGGATAAAGTGACACAAACTTAAGTATCTATTCATCATCATCATCATCATTTTCAGCCGTTCACCATTCACTGCTGGATGAAGACCTCTCCAATCCTCTTCCATTCCTGTCTGTCTTGAACAATCTGCATCCAGTTGACTCCACACATTCTTCTCAATTCATCAGCCCATCGTCTACTTGGTTTACCTTGCTTTCTTCCACATCCTCTCAGATACCATTCCTGTATTTCTCGCGTCCATCTGCCATCCATTCTTCTCGCTATGTGAATTATATTAGTTGTAATCGCTTAAGGATCTTATACTGTTAAAAAATATATATATATTACATGAAGTTCTATTTCAAGTGCTAATTTTGGCACTTGAAATTTAATTCTTCCAAAAGCACTCCATCCTAGTTTCATTCTTCGTTTTATTTCTTCTTTAAATCCGGTCATATTCATCAATTGCCCTAGGTATAAATAACTATCAACTGTCTCTACAATATGATTATCTACTGTGACTACGCTTTGCGTGCAAAATTCATTAAACATAATTTCAGTTTTATTAAAATTAATTTTAAAACCTACTTTCATGCAATATATAGACTATATAAATGCCTCGAGTTCTCTGTGTATGTACACTCGGTCTATCGTGCTTTCTTTCACATCCTCTCGGATACCATTTCCAGTATTATGTACATAGGTATCTATTATTAAAATATATTTAAAATGCAAGCTTCGGAAAATTGAGTACATCGTATTTCTCGGAACTGAATTATTCGACGTTTTCCCCTTACGAACCGATTCACAGGTTTAACCAACATCGCCAATTATTATCGGCAATGTCAAAATGATTTTCGCGCGCTTTTTTTTCACCTCGCACGTCAAACGTCAATACGACCACGATCGAATGAGGCTTATCTGAGGTCGAAATTCGCGAACGACTCACAATAAATAATCGAGACGAATATTGTCGCAATTAAATCGTCCTTCGGTGCGTGAACACGAAACACACATGGCCGATAAGCCTCGCCTCGGCTACTCTGATAAACTTTTTGAACGTCTCCGGTGGTGACTAATACTTCGGTTTTCAATTTACTATAAAAACGTGGGGTCGACTACCATTCGGCACCATTCCTGTCACAGCTGCAGTCCAGATAGCTTCAGCACAACTAACTGTAATAGCCAACTAACTTCTCGATTTGTTCAAACATGGCTGCCGTCAGACTGTTTCTGTTGAGTGCTATGGCGATGGCCGCAGTGGCTTATCCCTTTGACAACTACAGGGATAATGCAGTTGATAATGAAGAGCTGATCGACTTGTCGTCTCTCGGAGAACGTGTCTTCGGCTTACCCAAGAACTCCTCAGGTGAGCTTTTCCTCTCATACGATGAAAATTTCAGCCAAACAATAAGTGAAATTTTCCAACAAAACAAACAGTTCATTAGGATGATTTGAATATTTTTTACTGATTTAAAACTTTTTTATACATCAAAAGTGACATTATTCTAATATTGTTATTTGTTTTAATATGAAAGCGCTTTAGCAATTGTATCGCGCTGAAAACTCACGTGTATAACTTTTCAAGTTTAATTTGACACGATATACTTAGTAAATTTATTTTATTTATGTTATTTTACAGGGGTGCCTTTTTTGATTAGTGATTTGAAATTTGTATTAAAAATGAGATATTTATTTTTAGTTTAGTCACAATAGTAACATTGATTATAATAACAATTAAAGAAATGTTTTTTGATTTTATTCTTAATGAAAATGGAACTTCATCAATCAATTTACATTAAATTAAATTCACATTGAATAAATTAACCGTTTTGAGATCAAATTTATAACCCAATTACATAAATTAATTGCATTTTTTTTTATTGTTATTGATGCAAGTAAATTAATCAAAAACAAAATTTTCCAATTGCTTATATAACATTAGGGTTACCAGACGTCTTGTGTGTGTCAATTATTGAGTTTTAAAGTTTTTAAAAACGCTCATTTTTCAATAAAAATTTCGCCCGTGGCGCATTTTCATGTAATTTTTAGTAACTTGTGGATTGAAATGACCTGATAATAATTGGGTTTTAAAAAATGTAATTTTGTAAACTTAAATTTATTACACGTATTCAATTTTTGAAACAAAAATTAGTACTAAAAAGTGTCCTCATTTTAAAAACTGAAAATGTCCTAGTTTATTCTTATATTGTCCTAGTTTTTGAATTCTCGATCTGGTAACCCTATATTACATAGCAGTAACCACATAAAGCCATGGATTTTGGCTAGAATCTAGCTACCTATACTCTTAGAGATGGGGTTTAGAAAGAAATAAAGTAAAATTGCTTACGGAATAATTTAACCCTCTCCTTTCTAAGCAAGTGGCTAAATTCTACCCAATAGTTAAATGAATGTTTTGAAACACGATTACAATCAGATAAGCCAAGCTTCAGGACAGTCATAGGAAATGAATAATCTGAATAGAGACCTTGTCGGGATCAGTTCGAAACAGCTTTCAATTAAATTTCAATGCAATGCAACAGAGTTGCGCAATTTTTCCGAGATTTTCCTTCAAAGCCTCATAGCGGCCAGCGACTACTTGCTCTGCCCACATTTGCTCGATTCAAATTTGGGCAAAACCGCATACTCAAATCGCACACAATATTGGCCTTCGCTCTTGACTCTGCCATTGATTAATAATTTTTATTGCAAATAATCTGTCCAAAACAAACAAACAAACAAACAACAACAAAACGGACGACGAAGAAATTCGCGTCGAATTTATTTAGTATTGCGATAAGCGGTGGAAGTTTACGTGTATATATTTTTTTTTTGCAAGGCTTGAATTACTATATAGCGTTGTAATAATGACAGGAAGCGTGAAAGATAGCATATATATTGCCTGTTTAGTTTTGTAATAATAAAGTTTTTGCGTATTCCCCGAAAACCCTTCAAGAACCAATTTTTATGTTTAGTATTATTTTTTGAATATTTGAAATATTGACAAGTTTTGCTATCAATATAGACAGTCAGTACAATTTTTGTATTATATGTATGAATGCAAAGAGCTTTCGTTTTCTTGCAAAATGACTTATGATTTTAGTATTGCCTATTGACAATCAACGGGGTTTTATTATCGGCATATGAGTGGGGTAACATAGCGGTAACTATATGCTACAGGAAAAAAATAACAATTCAAAATTTCAATGAAAAAGGAGCGTTCCTGGCGAACAGGCAAATACACAGACACGAACTTTACATATTGATAGTTTTAACGTACCTACTAATAAAGCAAAATTATTTAATAAAAATCAAATATAATTAATGTAATAGGACATAAACTGTTTCAAAATCATTAGAATTTTAGAATGGACTACCCTTTATTCAATTAACTAATTTCAAAATAGTCTTAAGGGAAAACACTCTCAATTTTGCAATTTCAGCCGGCAATAAAACGGGGAAAATTTCCTAGCAGAGTCGTAAAACGACAATAACCATTCGAGAAATATGCAACTATCGCCATAACAATACGTTAATTAATTTGAATGCTAATTTTAACTGACTAGTACATAAAGAACTTGCATTTCTAAGTAGACTAGCGAAAACCCGTGGATTGTACACGTCACAAAAATGTGTCCCATAAATAATAATCCAATGTTCTTTTGCTATAACTTTTGAACTTGCAAATAAAAATTAATTTAGTAAATGGGATATTTTAGTTAAGGGTATGAAAATTTGATTCTAGGACAACTTGTATGTATAACACACATACACATAGTTAGCATGATCAAAGTTGTTTTTTTTTCGGTTTTTAGTTCAGGTCCCCTTTAAAGTAATAATTAAACGTTTCTAACGACTCTTTCAGGTGCTATATTAGCTCAATGGAATCCTGCTACGTCCAAAGTGAATCCCGAAGAGACGGGAGAATATCTGGAAGGAGATATCCTGTTTCCACCGAATGCAAAGCGCAATGGATTGAGAGCTGAATCTTCACGTTGGCCTGGTGGTGTTGTACCTTACGTGATCGAAGGATACTATGGTAATTACCACACCCACGTTAAAATCAATGGAATTTGATTTACTTCAACATCTTGTTCTAATCACGCTATATTCGAATTGTAGCTGCCGAGCACAGAGACAACATTATGCGAGCGATTGCCGACTATCACAGGTTGTCTTGCATCAAGTTCGTGCCTTACAATGGACAGAAGGACTATATCGCCATTGGTAATAAGAATACCGGTTGTTGGTCCAGTGTGGGAAGAGTAGGTGTGTATCAAAAAGGGTCAATGATAATACTGAAATAAAAACCAGTGGCAATTTATTAAATGTCTAATGTTTTCGATTTGCAGGAGGTCGTCAAGATGTAAACCTTCAAAATCCTGGGTGCGTGACGAAAGTAGGAACCATAGTCCATGAGTTATTGCACGCTTTGGGTTTCTTGCACGAGCATAGCAGAATCGAAAGGGACAATCATGTCACGATCAACTTCCAAAACATCAAAAACGGTAACAATGTTTATATTACTATTATTATTTTCAGATGTTCACTATCCACTGCCGGATGAAGGTCTCTCCAATCCTCTTCCATTCCTGTCTATCTTGAGCAATCTGCATCCAGTTGACTCCACACATTCTTCTCAATTTATTAGCTCATCGTCCACTCGGTCTACCTTGCTTCCTCGATACCATTCCAATATTTTTCGCCTCCAGTATATCTGCCACCTTGGTTATGCTTCTTACCCATGTATTCCTCTTACGATCTCTTCTCGTTATACTGAACATAAATCTTTCCATGCTTCTCTGTGGGGACTGGATTTTGCGTAACATTCTTGAATATAGAATCCACGTTTCACATCCATACGTCATAACTGGCAGTACGCATTGGTCGTATGCCTACTTTTTTAAGCATATTAATATGTATATCTGTATCAGCTGTCGAATATAAGAATATTTTCAGTTTATTTGACTTAGTTCCATTCAAAACTAGTAACCATTTAAAATTCTACTTCGTTGTGCCCTATTTTCTTTCATTCTTCATTCAGGAGACAATTGGAAACCATTGGAGAGTGTTTTCAAAGAATCTTCACTAAACAAATGTCAATTTTGCCAAAAAAGTGATGTAGTTAAAGCATATTAAATCAACCAATAAGAATGCTGAAATACATAGTTTAAATAAGCTTTTTCTATGGATATTCAATAAGTAGATATGGTTATGGATGGCAGATGGACGCGAGAAATACTGGAATGGTATCCGAGAGGATGTGAAAGAAAGCAAGGTAGACCGAGTGGACGATGGGCTGCTGAATTGAGAAGAATGTGTGGAGTCAACTGGATGTAGATTGCTCAAAATAGACAGGAATGGAAGAGGATTGGAGAGGCCTTCATCCAGCAGTGGATGGTGAACGGCTGAAAATGATGATGATGATGAGATATGGTTACATTTTGTTTGACACAATGTTAGACACAGTGTTGATATAAGAAAAATACAATAAAAAATTACAAGAAAAGTGAAATTGAAATAAAATGACAATAAGTATTTTCGACTTTTTATCTGAACTGTACGATTAGTTTGAATGATTTGAAAACAGATTTTCACATTAATTTTAAACACGAAAAAGTTCACACTCCTTACAAAATTCGAGGATTCTCACACGTTTAACATTTAAACCGATTTACAATCTTTAACGCTATTTCAGACATTGATTTATATCTACTATTAAAATATTTTAATTTCAGGCGAAGAATACAACTTTAACAAAGCTTCCAAAGATACTACTAGTAGTTTCGGCGTAGCCTACGACTACAATAGCGTTATGCAATATTCGCAATACGCGTTCTCCTCAAACGGAAAACCCACCATTGTCGCTAAAGTAAGCATAAAATCAAATTATATCACACATACCCATTGTTGCAATAATCAAAATGCTAATTAATTGAAAATTTCAGGTTTCAGGTGTCAGTTTGGGACAACGCGAAGGTTTGAGCCGAGGTGATATACAAAAATTAAACGCGATGTATAATTGCAAAAAATCGTAAGCGAATTGATAATTTTTTCATATACTTGGTGTGGCCTTAAAAGTATTAATCGATAACAGACTAATAATAATTGTAATTCAAATTAAAACGATTAATAACATTAATAACGACATTAACAATGACGAAATGCATGAGGAGTAGCCTGAGACAGTGTTAACATAAACTACAGCGACAATACTTCAACACTTCCGAAACGAAAACCTTTAAATTAATAATTAATTTATATTAAAAATATAATCACCAAGTCATAATAATAACATTCCATTAATATACGAATAATTTAGATAGTTCTAAACGACGTGCATGTTAATTTTCTTCATCGAGGTGGATGTGTAAGATCGTATACTTATTTTAAATAATGAAAAATGTATATTATTTGAACATTATCGACTTTCTCAGGTTCTTCCCGTGGCTGTCGACACTTCAATCGTTTTTCGGATTATAAAAGTAATTTTGTAAAGTTAAAAAAATCCATGAGAAATGTGTGTGTTTTGTTTTGTCTCAGACTTCCCGACTTCGGATCCATTTTGGCCGGGATTTTTGGCTGATACAAAAACTTATTTATAAATGAATATTATTTATTATTTATTTATCGATTATCGTTTACGCCACATGCTTAAAATTGTGTATTAATTTTTTTTTTCCAACGAATGTCTAGTCATACATATGTACATTTACATGAAAGTTTTTGTGTTTATTAATTTATCAAAGTGTATTTATTTTTATTTTAGTGTAAAAAAAATAATAATGCAAACATTCACGATTATAAATCGACAATAAATCCTTTATACGTGACTTACATTGTATTTTATTTTTATTTAATGTTCAAGACACATCATTATTTGAATGAAAAACAGACATTACATACATATATAACGCACCTACAATTTGTACAATAATTCAATTCAATTAAGCCATTTTACATATTCACAATTCCAATAAGGGATCAAAAATATTCAATTGTCGTATAAATCAATAACATCTTCCATTACACATCTGGAAAATGCGTAAGATTTTTCACACTTGCAAGTTTCGACTGCAATTTTTTAATACACATTAAAACAGTAAAAAATTTAATATTTTACAATAATTTATTTAAGACTCACTTCTATCTTCGGCACATCTCGTAACGATGATAGAAGTCATATTTAAGTCTTGGTTTCCTCTCAAATTGTTCAAATATTGTATTGCATTTTCGATATCGATAGTATCCTTGTCGTCGATTATTTTCAGTGTTTCCAACAAGCATTTAATATAACACTGTAACGTTTTATGGTTTATTTTACATGAAATCCGAGAGTTTATAATTGATATGTTTTATTTTAATGTAATTTACCTTTGGAGTGATTTCAGTTTCTTCGGGAAAACTACCACTTTCCGCCAAAGAGGTTAAATATTCTACAAAACAAATTATTACGGATGGTATTGATGATTTAAAACGATAAAGAAACAATTAATTATATGAATATTCTTTAAGTAGAATTAGTGCTCTATATTTGCCAAGTTTAAGTTTCAAACATTGTAATTTTTAGCTCAAATTAAAGTACCTTTTTCAATTTTGTAAGTCTCGTTACATTTATCTAGAACGTCAGTGAAATTTAATGCTTTAAATTCACTACTTAATTCACTACCGTGTGAAGTAGAATTTTTCAAAATCTCATCTCCTCTCGTTAAAATCAAGACAGCCAGTACAGTAGTCGTTAAAAACGTGAACATTCCGAGGCAGATGGATATTAGTATGGCAAATTTAACAAACACTAGTCGAATACCACAACGAACTGACGATCGTATCGAGTACTTATATAAACTAGGGACAATGCCGTGTCGTCGGATTAAATTCACCATAATGATCGTTTCGATTGAGTGGACGCTTTATCGCCATAATTATGTTGTATCCGCAATTCGCATTCATTGTGGATTTAATTGTGAAAAAAATTACTTCTGAATACCTGCGAAACAATTATTTATTAGATGCGGGGCTGAATTAGCAGTGGGATTAAATTAATCGGGATTGATTTCAACAACGTTGTAGTGTGTATGGATATTGTAATAAGAAGAATTATGTAATTTCAAGCCAATTTATTTTTTTCAATTCAAAATGTGATACTTTTATGTACTATCCAGATGCAGGTACGCTTGGTTTTGATACTAGATTGTCCTTAGACATTGGTATAGCAATCACTTGAAAAGCTCCCAAGAACAGTGTCGCTTGACCGTTGCCGTTGCTCAAGAATCCCAAAGCTCCTGGTGGTAAAAATGAAAGGTTTGGTTGACCGTTGTCTTTGGGTTCCTCTCGAGGACTTTCAACTAAGGATTTGGACGATGCTTCATTTTGATTTTCTTGATTTGGTGTCTCTTGCGTCTCTTCGTTGACCGTTTCGTCGGTGGATCTCTTTTGGTGATGCTTTTGGATGAACGTGAACTGGTAGTTGTCTGTGTCTATCAGCTGAGCGGATACAAAATTACCTGGAATAAATTAGTTTTTAGCAATTTTAATTAAATTAACGGTTAGTGAGTGCCAGAAGTCAACGGTTTCACCACTGGAGAGTATCTTTCCCTAGTTGCTTTACTTTGATGGGCAGTAAAATGTTTTTCAACACAATGAAAAGGTAACGTTTGACATCAAGTACCTACTCCACCTTCAGAAGAAATTAAATTAGTAATGGACACAATTAATGGGGTATTCTGAGCTGCTAGAAATGTTTCTTTTCATACTGGTTAGAGCAAATTTGATAAGAATTTTAGCTTTGGTTAAACTAGGTTAGGTTAGAATTTTTGTTTATACAAGTACAACAACTTTACATTTTACTTATAAGACTGTTTGAGTAAGACCTGTGCTTAGAGATGAGACACTGCAGGAGAAGAGGGTTCTTATTACTAATTTAAATTGATATAGACAGAAATTTCATACTGAAATTAATAGTTGTGCTCAGTTGTTGTCATAGTAGTGCTGGAAAGGATAGGGTTAGGTTAGGTTAGGTTAAATAATGAACAAAGAAAATAATGAAGTGATAAATCTATCGAACCAGGAACTTCGGAAAAGAAAGTAAAAATTACACAGTAAAACACTGAACCAAATAACTTTTAGCAGGCATTTATTCTAACGTGATATAATATACAATTGTGAAGATTATTTTTTGTCAGACTACCGAAAGTGAGTAACGTAATTGTCGTTGTCTATGTAATTATTGTCGATCGATTCATCTTCTTTCATCGGTATAAGGACGACATCTCCACTGTTCGTAGTGGTTTCCACGTGCTCCAACTGGACAATATCTTGCTTCAAATCCATATTGACATTCAACGAGTTCACTTTGGGCTTGGAGCTCCTGTCGTATGTAATATTCTCCTCTTTGTAGTTACTTTGGAGGTGGACGTTGTGAAAGGTTATAATCTTGTCCTGAAAGAACTTTTCAGCTTCTGCATCGTCGTAGCTCTGAGGTGATTTGGATTGAGGTGTTACGATCGGAAGTAGACCAAGAGCAAACAACCATACGCACGTTTGCCACAACATGACTAGTTGTGGCACTAGTTGTAAAATGCGTGTGCTTTTAAAACATTTCGATATGGTTATTACGGAATATTTTCAGCCTGAGAAATGTGCGATAAGTCTTTTGAAATGCTAATGAACCATTTGACCCAGTCTAAGCAAGTGCTTAGAGACGATTATCGATACCAACATTGAGTATTAGTTTATTATTATATTTTTATGTAAATGTATGTATATAAAATACGAATTAAGCTAGGGAAATGTCGTGTGCATGTATTATATGGGTGAAGTATTTATTTTTTTTTATTTTTACCGATAAGCGCCAGTAGTAGAAGTAGTTCAAAGTGTGCGTTCTTCATTATTATCTGGCGAGAAGTTAGCTAGTAGAATGTCGTATATTATTGGCGAAATGCGATAGTGACGTTTAAAACTTGGACTTATATAGTTTTTTGCTGTAAACTTTTGAATTCGTGCATGGAATATTTAAAATGGGAACTTGTCGCGGTTATCGCACACGATGCGTGCACTTTAAATAAATGTTAAATGGTTAAAATGTAGTGTTTAAAAATTGTGGTAATTCAATTACATCGTTCGATAAAGAATAAATGATTTAAAACTATTTTAATGATAAAATTTGTGTACTAATTTCAGGTTCAGCTCGGAGTATGTAAGAAATTTTTTTAGAGTAACTTTATAGAAGAACAGGGTATTTTTTCTGCAGTTAAAACAGTTGAGAAACATTGTACAAATATTCTAGATAGTATAATGAATTATTTAAAATTTAAAGGAAAGCATTTCGCAATAATTTTCTGAAGTAAAATAAATTTTAAATGTTTGCTTCAAAAAACTAGTACTTCGCTAATGAGCTTTAAATATTTCGAACGCATAATTGAAATAATATCCAGAAAATAGTATAAATAGCCACGTTTTCAAAGTGAAAGACATCAGTTTTGTTTAAGTAGTATACAACCACTCAAGAAAACAACAAAGCATAACAATGTTCAAATTTTTGGTTCTGTCTCTCCTGTGCATTGGTCTGTTCAATCACGGTAAGTCAATTTATTGTACCTACATATGTATATATTAACTTTAAGTAGAATTCATTGTTTTATTTATGATTTGTTTTATTCATTGCAGATGATATGCTAGTGTCATCGTTGAGAATAGCCAGATCGCCTCAAATGGCACCGCCTGCTGCTCCGGCTGCTCCAGCTGCTCCAGCTGCCCCAGCTGCTCCAGATGCGCCAGCAGCTCCTGATGCTCCTGCACAACCTGATGCACCAGCAGCTCCAGATGCTCCAGCAGCTCCCGATGCTCCAGCGGCTCCCGATGGTCCAGCAGCTCCTGATGCTCCAGCAGCTCCTGATGCTCCAGCTGCTCCTGATGCTCCAGCTCAGCCCGATGCCCCAGCAGCTCCAGATGCGCCAGCAGCTCCCGATGCGCCTGCACAACCTGATGCCCCAGCTGCACCCGATGCTCCAGCTCAACCCGATGCTCCAGCTGCTCCTGATGCACCAGCACAACCTGATGCTCCAGCACAACCCGATGCCCCAGCACAGCCCGATGCGCCAGCTGCAGGTGGCCAATAAAAATCGATGCTATTGCATATATGTATGTATGAACGACGATTGGATTTAAATTTAATATTTAGCATATAAGTGAGCATTGTAAAAATTTGTTTCAATTTGAAATAATAAGAAAAACCATAACAATAAATCAATATATGAAAAATTATAAGGGTGCTTTCATTTGAATTGTTTTACTACGAATTCATGGAAAATTGTTTGAAATTATCCATTATTACCTACATATATGTAGGTACATAGAATACAGGATGGGAAAAAAAACCCTACATATTTTCAAAAAATTATATGTCCGAAACTTTATGGCGATGAAAAATAAATTATTTTAAAGTTTATTTCATCCACTTTTTAATGACATGGTGGTTTTTGCCATATGTCTACTTTTCGCGAAGTTAGGTTGAGTACAGGATGGCTTGAATTCAGTTTTCGATTGACGCATTTTTTGGTCGATATTTCAAAAAAAAGTCTTCTATTAGCGATGTTAGGTTGAGTACATAATGACTAATTCAGTTTTCGATTGACCCATTTTTTTGGTCGATATTTGTGAAAAAGTCCACTTTTGGCGAAGTTAGGTTGAGTACATCATGGCTTAAATTTCGTTTTCGATTGACGCATTTTTTCGTCGTTATATGTGAAAAAAGTCCACTTTTGGCGAAGTTAGGTTGAGTACATCATGGCTTAAATTTCGTTTTCGATTGACGCATTTTTTCGTCGATATTTCTGAAAAAAGTCTATTTTTCGCGAAATCAGGTTGAGTACAGGATGGCTTGAATTCAGTTTTCGATTGACGCATTTTTTCGTCGATATTTCAAAAAAAAGTCTTCTTTTAGCGATGTTAGGTTGAGTACATAATGGCTTTAATTCAGTTTTCGATTGACGCATTTTTTCGTCGATATTTCTGAAAAAAGTCTACTTTTCGCGAAGTTAGGTTGGGTATAGGATGGCTTGAATTCTGTTTTCGATTGAAACATTTTTTCGTCGATATTTGTGAAAAAAGTCTTCTTTTAGCGATGTTAGGTTGAGTACATAATGGCTTTAATTCAGTTTTCGATTGACGCATTTTTTCGTCGATATATGTGAAAAAAGTCCACTTTTCGCGAAGTTAGGTTGGGTATTAGGATGGCTTGAATTCTGTTTTCGATTGAAACATTTTTTCGTCGATATTTGTGAAAAAAGTCTTCTTTTAGCGATGTTAGGTTGAGTACAAAATGGCTTTAATTCAGTTTTCGATTGACGCATTTTTTCGTCGATATATGTGAAAAAAGTCCACTTTTGGCGAAGTTAGGTTGAGTACATCATGGCTTAAATTTCGTTTTCGATTGACGCATTTTTTTGTCGATATTTCAAAAAAAAGTCTATTTTTTGCGAAATCAGGTTGAGTACAGGATGGCTTGAATTCAGTTTTAGATTGATGCATTTTTTCGTCGATATTTCTGAAAAAAGTCTACTTTTCGCGAGGTTAGGTTAGGTATAGGATGGCTTGAATTCAGTTTTCGATTGAAACATTTTTTCGTCGATATTTGTGAAAAAAGTATTCTTTTAGCGATGTTAGGTTGAGTACATAATGGCTTGAATTCAGTTTTCGATTGACGCATTTTTTCGTCGATATATGTGAAAAAAAAGTCACTTTTAGCGATGTTAGGTTGGGTACATAATGGCTTTAATTCAGTTTTCGATTGACGCATTTTTTCGTCGATATATTTGAAAAAAGTCCACTTTTCGCGAAGTTAGGTTGAGTACATCATGGCTTTAATTCAGTTTTCGATTGACGCATTTTTTCGTCGATATTTCTAAAAAAAGTTTATTTTTAGCGAAGTTAGGTTGAGTACAGGATGGCTTGAATTCAGTTTTCGATTCGCATTTTTTCGTCGATATTTGTGAAAAAAGTCTACTTTTCGCGAAGTTAGGTTGGGTACAGAGTGGCTTGAATTCAGTTTTCGATTGACGCATTTTTTCGTCGATATTTGTGAAAAAAGTCCACTTTTAGTAAAGTTAGGTTGGGTAGGGGATGGCTTGAATTCAGTTTTCGATTGAAACATTTTTTCGTCGATATTTGTGAAAAAAGTCTTCTTTTAGCGATGTTAGGTTGGGTACATAATGGCTTTAATTCAGTTTTCGATTGACGCATTTTTTCGTCGATATATGTGAAAAAAGTCCACTTTTCGCGAAGTTAGGTTGAGTACATCATGGCTTTAATTCAGTTTTCGATTGACGCATTTTTTCGTCGATATTTCTGAAAAAAGTCTACTTTTCGCGAAGTTAGGTTAGGTATAGGATGGCTTGAATTCAGTTTTCGATTGAAACATTTTTTCGTCGATATTTGTGAAAAAAGTCTTCTTTTAGCGATGTTAGGTTGAGTACATAATGGCTTTAATTCAGTTTTCGATTGACGCATTTTTTCGTCGATATTTCTGAAAAAAGTCCACTTTTCGCGAAGTTAGGTTGGGTACAGGATGGCTTGAATTCAGTTTTCGATTGACGCATTTTTTCGTCGATATTTGTGAAAAAAGTCTTCTTTTAGCGAAGTTAGGTTGGGTACAGGATGGCTTTAATTCAGTTTTCGATTGACGCATTTTTTCGTCGATATATGTGAAAAAAAGTCCACTTTTCGCGAAGTTAGGTTGGGTACATCATGGCTTTAATTCAGTTTTCGATTGACGCATTTTTTCGTCGATATTTGTGAAAAAAGTCTACTTTTCGCGAAGTTAGGTTGGGTATAGGATGGCTTGAATTCAGTTTTCGATTGACGCATTTTTTCGTCGATATTTGTGAAAAAAGTCTACTTTTAGCGAAGTTAGGTTGGGTACAAATGGCTTTAATTCAGTTTTCGATTGACGCATTTTTTCGTCGATATTTGTGAAAAAAGTCCACTTTTCGCGAAGTTAGGTTGGGTAAATCATGGCTTAAATTCAGTTTTCGATTGACGCATTTTTTCGTCGATATTTCTGAAAAAAGTCTACTTTTCGCGAAATTAGGTTGGGTACAGGATGGTTTGAATTCAGTTTTCGATTGACGCATTTTTTCGTCGATATTTGTGAAAAAAGTCTACTTTTCGCGAAGTTAGGTTAGGTACAGGATGGCTTGAATTCAGTTTTCGATTGACGCATTTTTTTCGTCGATATTTGTGAAAAAAAGTCTACTTTTAGCGATGTTAGGTTGGGTACATAATGGCTTTAATTCAGTTTTCGATTGACGCATTTTTTCGTCGATATTTGTGAAAAAAAGTCTACTTTTCGCGAAGTTTAGGTTGGGTACAGGATGGCTTGAATTCAGTTTTCGATTGACGCATTTTTTTTCGTCGATATTTGTGAAAAAAAGTCTTCTTTTAGCGATGTTAGGTTGAGTACATAATGGCTTTAATTCAGTTTTCGATTGACGCATTTTTTTTCGTCGATATTTTGAAAAAAAAAAGTCTACTTTTCGCGAAGTTAGGTTGGGTACAGGATGGCTTGAATTCAGTTTTCGATTGACGCATTTTTTTCGTCGATATTTGTGAAAAAAGTCTCTTTTTAGCGATGTTAGGTTGGGTACATAATGGCTTTAATTCAGTTTTCGATTGACGCATTTTTTTCGTCGATATTTGTGAAAAAAAAAGTCCACTTTTCGCGAAGTTAGGTTGGGTATTAGGATGGCTTGAATTCAGTTTTCGATTGACGCATTTTTTCGTCGATATTTGTGAAAAAAAGTCTACTTTTAGCGATGTTAGGTTGAGTACAAAATGGCTTTAATTCAGTTTTCGATTGACGCATTTTTTTCGTCGATATATGTGAAAAAAGTCCACTTTTCGCGAAGTTAGGTTTGGTACATCATGGCTTAAATTCAGTTTTCGATTGACGCATTTTTTCGTCGATATTTGTGAAAAAAGTCTACTTTTGCGAAATTAGGTTGGGTACAGGATGGCTTGAATTCAGTTTTCGATTGACGCATTTTTCGTCGATATTTCTGAAAAAAGTCTACTTTTCGCGAAGTTAGGTTGGGTACAGGATGGCTTGAATTCAGTTTTCGATTGACGCATTTTTTTTTTCGTCGATATTTGTGAAAAAAAAGTCTTCTTTTAGCGAAGTTAGGTTGGGTACATAATGGCTTTAATTCAGTTTTCGATTGACGCATTTTTTCGTCGATATTTGTGAAAAAAGTCTACTTTTCGCGAAGTTAGGTTGGGTACAGGATGGCTTGAATTCAGTTTTCGATTGACGCATTTTTTTTCGTCGATATTTGTGAAAAAAAGTCTTCTTTTAGCGATGTTAGGTTGAGTACATAATGGCTTTAATTCAGTTTTCGATTGACGCATTTTTTCGTCGATATTTGTGAAAAAAAAGTCTACTTTTCGCGAAGTTAGGTTGGGTACAGGATGGCTTGAATTCAGTTTTCGATTGACGCATTTTTTTTCGTCGATATTTGTGAAAAAAAGTCTACTTTTAGCGATGTTAGGTTGGGTACATAATGGCTTTAATTCAGTTTTCGATTGACGCATTTTCGTCGTCGATATTTGTGAAAAAAAGCTACTTTTCGCGAAGTTAGGTTGGGTACAGGATGGCTTGAATTCAGTTTTCGATTGACGCATTTTTTCGTCGATATTTGTGAAAAAAGTCTTCTTTTAGCGATGTTAGGTTGGGTACATAATGGCTTTAATTCAGTTTTCGATTGACGCATTTTTTTTTTCGTCGATATTTGTGAAAAAAAAAAGTCTACTTTTCGCGAAGTTAGGTTGGGTACATCATGGCTTTAATTCAGTTTTCGATTGACGCATTTTTTTTCGTCGATATTTGTGAAAAAAAAGTCTACTTTTCGCGAAGTTAGGTTAGGTATAGGATGGCTTGAATTCAGTTTTCGATTGACGCATTTTTTTCGTCGATATTTGTGAAAAAAGTCTACTTTTAGCGAAGTTAGGTTGAGTACATAATGGCTTTAATTCAGTTTTCGATTGACGCATTTTTTTCGTCGATATTTGTGAAAAAAAAGTCTACTTTTCGCGAAGTTAGGTTGGGTACAGGATGGCTTGAATTCAGTTTTCGATTGACGCATTTTTCGTCGATATTTGTGAAAAAAAAAGTCTACTTTTTTAGCGAAGTTAGGTTGGGTACATAATGGCTTTAATTCAGTTTTCGATTGACGCATTTTTTTCGTCGATATTTGTGAAAAAGTCCACTTTTCGCGAAGTTAGGTTGGGTACATCATGGCTTAAATTCAGTTTTCGATTGACGCATTTTTTTCGTCGATATTTGTGAAAAAAAGTCTACTTTTCGCGAAGTTAGGTTGGGTACAGGATGGCTTGAATTCAGTTTTCGATTGACGCATTTTTTCGTCGATATTTGTGAAAAAAAAGTCTACTTTTCGCGAAGTTAGGTTGGGTACAGGATGGCTTGAATTCAGTTTTCGATTGACGCATTTTTTTCGTCGATATTTGTGAAAAAAAAAGTCTACTTTTTCGCGAGTTAGGTTGGGTACATAATGGCTTGAATTCAGTTTTCGATTGACGCATTTTTCGTCGATATTTGTGAAAAAAAGTCTACTTTTAGTAAAGTTAGGTTGGGTACAGGATGGCTTGAATTCAGTTTTCGATTGCATTTTTTTCGTCGATATTTGTGAAAAAAAAGTCTACTTTTAGCGAAGTTAGGTTGGGTACAGGATGGCTTGAATTCAGTTTTCGATTGACGCATTTTTTCGTCGATATATTTGAAAAAAAGTCTACTTTTCGCGAAGTTAGGTTGGGTACAGGATGGCTTTAATTCAGTTTTCGATTGACGCATTTTTCGTCGATATTTGTGAAAAAAGTCTACTTTTTCGCGAAGTTAGGTTGGTACAGGATGGCTTTGAATTCAGTTTTCGATTGACGCATTTTTTTTCGTCGATATTTGTGAAAAAAAGTCTACTTTTAGCGATGTTAGGTTGGGTACAGGATGGCTTTAATTCAGTTTTCGATTGACGCATTTTTTTTCGTCGATATTTGTGAAAAAAGTCCACTTTTCGCGAAGTTAGGTTGGGTACAGGATGGCTTGAATTCAGTTTTCGATTGACGCATTTTTTCGTCGATATTTGTGAAAAAAAGTCTCTTTTAGCGAAGTTAGGTTGGGTACAGGATGGCTTTAATTCAGTTTTCGATTGACGCATTTTTTTCGTCGATATTTGTGAAAAAAAGTCTACTTTTCGCGAAGTTAGGTTGGTACATCATGGCTTGAATTCAGTTTTCGATTGACGCATTTTTTTTCGTCGATATTTGTGAAAAAAAGTCTACTTTTTCGCGAAGTTAGGTTGGGTACAGGATGGCTTTGAATTCAGTTTTCGATTGACGCATTTTTTCGTCGATATTTGTGAAAAAAAAAGTCTACTTTTAGCGAAGTTAGGTTGGGTACAAATGGCTTTAATTCAGTTTTCGATTGACGCATTTTTTTTCGTCGATATTTGTGAAAAAAAGTCCACTTTTCGCGAAGTTAGGTTGGGTACATCATGGCTTAAATTCAGTTTTCGATTGACGCATTTTTTTTTTCGTCGATATTTGTGAAAAAAAAGTCTATTTTTCGCGAAATTAGGTTGGGTACAGGATGGCTTGAATTCAGTTTTCGATTGACGCATTTTTTTCGTCGATATTTGTGAAAAAAAGTCTACTTTCGCGAAGTTAGGTTAGGTACAGGATGGCTTGAATTCAGTTTTCGATTGACGTTTTTTTTTTTCGTCGATATTTGTGAAAAAAGTCTACTTTTAGCGATGTTAGGTTGGGTACATAATGGCTTTAATTCAGTTTTCGATTGACGCATTTTTTTCGTCGATATTGAAAAAAGTCTACTTTTCGCGAAGTTAGGTTGGGTACAGGATGGCTTGAATTCAGTTTTCGATTGACGCATTTTTTCGTCGATATTTGTGAAAAAGTCTTCTTTTAGCGAAGTTAGGTTGGGTACAGGATGGCTTTAATTCAGTTTTCGATTGACGCATTTTTTTTTCGTCGATATTTTGAAAAAAAGTCTACTTTTCGCGAAGTTAGGTTGGGTACAGGATGGCTTGAATTCAGTTTTCGATTGACGCATTTTTTTCGTCGATATTTGTGAAAAAAAGTCTACTTTTAGCGAAGTTAGGTTGGGTACATAATGGCTTTAATTCAGTTTTCGATTGACGCATTTTTTTCGTCGATATTTGTGAAAAAAGTCCACTTTTCGCGAAGTTAGGTTGGGTACAGGATGGCTTGAATTCAGTTTTCGATTGACGCATTTTTTCGTCGATATTTGTGAAAAAAAAGTCTACTTTTAGCGATGTTAGGTTGAGTACAAAATGGCTTTAATTCAGTTTTCGATTGACGCATTTTTTTCGTCGATATTTGTGAAAAAAGTCCACTTTTGGCGAAGTTAGGTTGGGTACATCATGGCTTAAATTCAGTTTTCGATTGACGCATTTTTTCGTCGATATTTGTGAAAAAAAGTCTATTTTTTTTGCGAAATTAGGTTGGGTACAGGATGGCTTGAATTCAGTTTTCGATTGACGCATTTTTTCGTCGATATTTCTGAAAAAAAAGTCTACTTTTCGCGAGGTTAGGTTAGGTATAGGATGGCTTGAATTCAGTTTTCGATTGACGCATTTTTTTTCGTCGATATTTGTGAAAAAAAAAAGTCTTCTTTTAGCGATGTTAGGTTGGGTACAGGATGGCTTTAATTCAGTTTTCGATTGACGCATTTTTTTCGTCGATATTTGTGAAAAAAAGTCTACTTTTCGCGAAGTTAGGTTGGGTATAGGATGGCTTGAATTCAGTTTTCGATTGACGCATTTTTTTTTCGTCGATATTTGTGAAAAAAGTCTACTTTTAGCGATGTTAGGTTGAGTACATAATGGCTTTAATTCAGTTTTCGATTGACGCATTTTTCGTCGATATTTGTGAAAAAAAAGTCTACTTTTTCGCGAAGTTAGGTTGGGTATAGGATGGCTTGAATTCAGTTTTCGATTGACGCATTTTTTTTCGTCGATATTTGAAAAAAAAAGTCTTCTTTTAGCGATGTTAGGTTGATTACATAATGGCTTTAATTCAGTTTTCGATTGACGCATTTTTTTCGTCGATATTTGTGAAAAAAAAAGTCTACTTTTCGCGAAGTTAGGTTAGGTATAGGATGGCTTTGAATTCAGTTTTCGATTGACGCATTTTTTTCGTCGATATTTTGAAAAAAAAGTCTACTTTTAGCGATGTTAGGTTGGGTACATAATGGCTTTAATTCAGTTTTCGATTGACGCATTTTTTTTCGTCGATATATGTGAAAAAAGTCCACTTTTCGCGAAGTTAGGTTGGGTACATCATGGCTTAAATTCAGTTTTCGATTGACGCATTTTTTTTCGTCGATATTTCTGAAAAAAAAGTCTACTTTTCGCGAAGTTAGGTTAGGTATAGGATGGCTTGAATTCAGTTTTCGATTGACGCATTTTTTTCGTCGATATTTGTGAAAAAAAAGTCTTTTTTAGCGATGTTAGGTTGGGTACATAATGGCTTTAATTCAGTTTTCGATTGACGCATTTTTTTTCGTCGATATTTGTGAAAAAAAAGTCTACTTTTCGCGAAGTTAGGTTGGGTATAGGATGGCTTGAATTCAGTTTTCGATTGAAACATTTTTTTTCGTCGATATTTGTGAAAAAAAAGTCTCTTTTAGCGATGTTAGGTTGGTACATAATGGCTTTAATTCAGTTTTCGATTGACGCATTTTTTTCGTCGATATATGTGAAAAAAAGTCCACTTTTCGCGAAGTTAGGTTGGGTACATCATGGCTTTAATTCAGTTTTCGATTGACGCATTTTTTTCGTCGATATTTGTGAAAAAAAGTTTATTTTTTTCGCGAAGTTAGGTTGGGTACAGGATGGCTTGAATTCAGTTTTCGATTGACGCATTTTTCGTCGATATTTGAAAAAAAAGTCTACTTTTCGCGAAGTTAGGTTGGGTACAGGATGGCTTGAATTCAGTTTTCGATTGACGCATTTTTTCGTCGATATTTGTGAAAAAAAAAGTCTACTTTTAGCGATGTTAGGTTGGGTACATAATGGCTTTAATTCAGTTTTCGATTGACGCATTTTTTTTCGTCGATATTTGTGAAAAAAAGTCTACTTTTCGCGAAGTTAGGTTGGGTACATCATGGCTTTAATTCAGTTTTCGATTGACGCATTTTTTCGTCGATATTTCTAAAAAAAAAGTTTATTTTCGCGAAGTTAGGTTGGGTACAGGATGGCTTGAATTCAGTTTTCGATTGACGCATTTTTTCGTCGATATTTGTGAAAAAAAGTCTACTTTTCGCGAAGTTAGGTTGGGTACAGGATGGCTTGAATTCAGTTTTCGATTGACGCATTTTTTTTCGTCGATATATGTGAAAAAAGTCCACTTTTAGTAAAGTTAGGTTGGGTACAGGATGGCTTTGAATTCAGTTTTCGATTGAAACATTTTTTCGTCGATATTTGTGAAAAAAAGTCTTTTTAGCGATGTTAGGTTGATTTAATGGCTTTAATTCAGTTTTCGATTGACGCATTTTTTTCGTCGATATTGTGAAAAAAAGTCCACTTTTCGCGAAGTTAGGTTGGGTACATCATGGCTTTAATTCAGTTTTCGATTGACGCATTTTTTTCGTCGATATTTCTGAAAAAAAAAGTCTACTTTTCGCGAAGTTAGGTTAGGTACAGGATGGCTTTGAATTCAGTTTTCGATTGAAACATTTTTCGTCGATATTTGTGAAAAAAAGTCTTCTTTTAGCGATGTTAGGTTGGGTACATAATGGCTTTAATTCAGTTTTCGATTGACGCATTTTTTTTCGTCGATATTTCTGAAAAAAAAAGTCCACTTTTCGCGAAGTTAGGTTGGGTACAGGATGGCTTGAATTCAGTTTTCGATTGACGCATTTTTTCGTCGATATTTGTGAAAAAAGTCTTCTTTTAGCGATGTTAGGTTGGGTACATAATGGCTTTAATTCAGTTTTCGATTGACGCATTTTTTCGTCGATATATGTGAAAAAAGTCCACTTTTCGCGAAGTTAGGTTGAGTACATCATGGCTTTAATTCAGTTTTCGATTGACGCATTTTTTCGTCGATATTTCTGAAAAAAAGTCTACTTTTCGCGAAGTTAGGTTAGGTACAGGATGGCTTGAATTCAGTTTTCGATTGACGCATTTTTTCGTCGATATTTGTGAAAAAAAAGTCTACTTTTAGCGATGTTAGGTTGAGTACAAAATGGCTTTAATTCAGTTTTCGATTGACGCATTTTTTTTTTCGTCGATATTTGTGAAAAAAAGTCTACTTTTCGCGAAGTTAGGTTGGGTACATCATGGCTTAAATTCAGTTTTCGATTGACGCATTTTTTTCGTCGATATTTCTGAAAAAAAGTCTATTTTTTGCGAAATTAGGTTGAGTACAGGATGGCTTGAATTCAGTTTTCGATTGACGCATTTTTCGTCGATATTTCTGAAAAAAAGTCTACTTTTCGCGAGGTTAGGTTAGGTACAGGATGGCTTGAATTCAGTTTTCGATTGACGCATTTTTTTTCGTCGATATTTGTGAAAAAAGTCTTCTTTTAGCGATGTTAGGTTGGTACAGGATGGCTTTAATTCAGTTTTCGATTGACGCATTTTTTCGTCGATATTTCTGAAAAAAAAGTCTACTTTTCGCGAAGTTAGGTTGGGTACAGGATGGCTTTGAATTCAGTTTTCGATTGACGCATTTTTTTTTCGTCGATATTTGTGAAAAAAAGTCTACTTTTCGCGAAGTTAGGTTGGGTATAGGATGGCTTGAAATTCAGTTTTCGATTGACGCATTTTTTTCGTCGATATTTTGAAAAAAAAGTCTTCTTTTAGCGATGTTAGGTTGGGTACATAATGGCTTTAATTCAGTTTTCGATTGACGCATTTTTTCGTCGATATATGTGAAAAAAGTCCACTTTTCGCGAAGTTAGGTTGAGTACATCATGGCTTTAATTCAGTTTTCGATTGACGCATTTTTTCGTCGATATTTCTGAAAAAAGTCTACTTTTCGCGAAGTTAGGTTAGGTATAGGATGGCTTGAATTCAGTTTTCGATTGAAACATTTTTTCGTCGATATTTGTGAAAAAAGTCTTCTTTTAGCGATGTTAGGTTGAGTACATAATGGCTTTAATTCAGTTTTCGATTGACGCATTTTTTCGTCGATATTTCTGAAAAAAGTCTACTTTTCGCGAAGTTAGGTTGGGTATAGGATGGCTTGAATTCTGTTTTCGATTGAAACATTTTTTCGTCGATATTTGTGAAAAAAGTCTTCTTTTAGCGATGTTAGGTTGAGTACATAATGGCTTTAATTCAGTTTTCGATTGACGCATTTTTTCGTCGATATATGTGAAAAAAGTCCACTTTTCGCGAAGTTAGGTTGAGTACATCATGGCTTTAATTCAGTTTTCGATTGAATTTTTTTTTCGTCGATATTTCTAAAAAAAGTTTATTTTTCGCGAAGTTAGGTTGAGTACAGGATGGCATGAATTCAGATTTAGATTGACGCATTTTATCGTCGATATTTGTGAAAAAAGTCTACTTTTCGCGAAGTTAGGTTGGGTACAGAGTGGCTTGAATTCAGTTTTCTATTGACGCATTTTTTCGTCGATATATGTGAAAAAAGTCCACTTTTAGTAAAGATAGGTTGGGTACAGGATGGTTTGAATTCAGTTTTCGATTGAAACATTTTTTCGTCGATATTTGTGAAAAAAGTCTACTTTTCGCGAAGTTAGGTTGAGTACAGGATGGCTTGAATTCAGTTTATAGATTTATAGATTTTAAGAGTAATTTAAAAGAGTTTCAATTTTTCCAAAATCCATTTGATATCGATATCAACGATATTGAAGAAGATTTTCAATTAGAATTAATCGATCTTCAAGTGAATGATGGTTTGAAGTCAATATTTAAAAATGAAGCGTTAATTAAATTTTATGCTATCGATATACATAGCATAAAATTTTAAGAGGAGTCTGATTTTATCCAAAAATAAAAGCATTAGCTAAAAAAATTGTATCAATTTTTGGTAGCACATATGTATGTACATATGCGAACTGACATTTTCCAAAATGAAATGTGTATAGATATTAAATCAAAAAATATGGAAATTTTTTTAAATACATATGTACATACATACATATGTACATAGGTATGCATGTATATGAAAAATATATGGTTTGAATTGGATTCCAATAAAAATTTTTTTCATCCGGCCCTCTATACATTTCAAAATTCTGAACCGGCCTATTTCCCAAAAAGGTTGGGGACCCCTGCACTAGTGTATTTCTATAATATAAAAGCCTCACGTTTGTCTGTCCGTCAGATACGCTCGATACAAATTTGAATTATCATTCAATAATATATGTACTAACACCCGTTGATTTTCAACAGGCAATAATCTAGTTAGATATATGATATTGTACCAATATATCACATCAATCCGTCTCTTTGTTCAAGGACGCTCGATAAAGAAAACGAAAAAATCCCATACATATTTTTTATATTTTATGAACAGTGGAGGATTTAAATGAAAATATTTATATTACATATAAAAATAATTTTATTTTTGTATCAAAACAATACGAGCACACACTATAAAATAAAATTACTTAAACTCAAACGCACACACATTCAAATCTCATTTGGATCGTTAATTGAAAATATTTCTACATCTCTTAACAATACAAAAATTTAATGAAAAATCACCATTCGGTACTTAAAATTATACTACATACCATAAAAAATATAATTAGATACAATACAAGGCACACGTTAATTACTTCACACCCAATCGGAAGAGGATGTACACATAAATACTATTCCATTATTTAAAAACGATAATACTATGTAGTTTACATACATAAAGTCGAACGCGCACACACCTAATACTTTTCATGCTAATTCTCCCGAATGGTTTATGGTAATTCAATTATTCAATTATATACGTATAAATATGTACAAGTTTATATTTTATTTTAAATTTAAAATCATTTCCACGACCGCCACTGTCGAACAATGGACGCTGGATGAGGATGGAATTCACTGTTGTGGAAAATTCCATTGAAGAAACTTCCCGAATTTTCCACAGGATACTGCATCTACAACACGCGCATCATAACGATTTAACATTTTAGTAGAACTTTTTATAGTAAATTTTATATCAAAATGAACCATACCGTGTTGGGATCCAACCAGCGCATCTTTATCATATCAGATGCCTTTTCGCCGATCATGATCGTGGGGGCGTTAGTGTTCCCTGAAGTCACTGTTGGCATAACGCTAGCATCAGCCACGCGCAATCTATCAATTCCTTGTACCTATTACGAATAAAATATGTTATTTTTGTTGATTTTATGTAGTTGTGTATGTATATATTTAGATTCATAATGGCTCAGAGCTGACTGATACATTTTAGAACGCTCTCCTGTCTGAGAAGTCGAGGTTAGAAGGTTTGGTTGTACTCCAAGCAAAGGATTTAATGTTTTATGTCACTGTAGATAGTCATATTGTAGAGATAGTTGATAGTTATGTATACCTAGGACAATTGGTGAATATGACTAGTTGTAAAGAAGTAGAAATAAAACGAAGAATGAAACTAGGATGGAGTGCATTTCGCTATGCTTAAAAAAAAGGCATACGACCAATGCGTACTGTCAGTTATGACGTATGGATGTGAAACGTGGATGCTAAATTCAAGAATGTTACACTAGATCCAGTGCACACAGAGAAGCATGGAAATATGTATGCTCGGTATAACAAGAAGAGATCGTAAGAGGAATACATGGGTGAGAAGCATGGCTAAAGTGGTAGATATAGCGGAATGTGTGGACACAGTGAGAAGAATGGATGCCAGATGGAGAGATGCCGAGAAATATTGGAATGGTATCCGAGAGGATGTGAAAGAAAGCAAGGTAGACCGAGTGGACGATGGGCTGATGAATTGAGAAGAATGTTTGCAGTTCTGTGTAGCCCACAACCTACACATTCTGTGTAGCTTACAACCGTGTGTAGATTAACTGTGTAGCTCACAACCAAGAGAGCGTTCTGAAATGTGTCAGTTAGGTTTGCGCCACTCTGTGTAGTAGCTACAGTGACACTTACTTGTAATAAGTTGTTCACGACCGTATTAGGATCTCCATGGGCACCCATTTTACAACTTCCAGCTTGATGATTTTCAGGACCAGTAGCTCTCCTCACAGCGCATTCCCAATAATCATCACATCCGAACTTTAAATTTTCACAACCAGGAACTGGAGTTCGATCCAGTTTGAATCCGTACTTTTTCAGCGCTTTCGTTTCAGCTAGACGTAGTGCAAATTTGATTCCATCGACCATGACTTTAATATCGTCAGGATGTGTCAGATATCTGTACATAAGAAAAAAATCATATAAAACTCTCAAAGAATCAAAATGTTTTTAGCCATTCGAAAATCGTACCCTGCGAAGATTGGAGGATGTGCCAAAGGATCGCTCGAAGCTAATGTGAGATATCCTCTGCTTTTTGGGTGCAAAACTGCTGGAATTATCGTAATAGTACGTGTACCATTGTCTAAACGTTCTCCAACTTGTCCAGTGCGTGCGCAATTTGCTAAAAATCCGCTGAAGAAGTACTGAAGATCGGGATGATCGATAGAAGCGTCTGCATATTTTGAGTTGACAAGTCCTGTCACTTCAGATATGCCTGAAAATTATCATTACAATAAACACAATTCAACATTTTCAACCTATATTATAAAAATGAATCAACAAGCACCTGTTCCAGACATTAGACCATCTCTAAAAAGTAAATATTCCATAGCTGTAGCCCAATTTAGAGGAGCAGTATTAGTATCGTTTATATTGAAATTAACAAAGAATGCAACATGATTGTGAAGATTGCGTCCTACAGCAGGTAGTTCATGGACAGGTTGTACTCCAGCTTTCTTCAATTCATCAGAAGGTCCTACTCCACTTAGGAGAAGTAGTTGAGGAGAGTTTACAGCTCCACCACTGTTACAAAAAAGTATGATTAGTTCATGTTATTGGTGTATGTACATATTCGAGTGGTGCAACTACTACCTGAGTATCACTTCTTTGTTGGCCAGTATGGTTTGTTTGTCTCCATACGAGTTTATGACTTCGATGCCGTAAGCCATTTTTGTTGTTTGATTGATTAGTACTTTGGTTGCTGTCGTGTTTAGCATTATGTGAAGATTTGGACGAGCTCGAACTGGTCTCAGGAAAGCTCTGGCTGTTGACAGTCTTGAACCGTTTCTGTTGGTCGTTTGTGCTATGGCGAATCCTGAGTGGTATTCACCGTTCAAATCTCGAGATGGATATCCTTTAGAAAAATGTTATATTTAAGAAAGAGACGATTTGTTTTAAAGGAGTATATTTCAATTTCATCATCATCATTTTCAGCCGTTCACCATCCACTGCTGGATGAAGGCCTCTCCAATCTTATTCCATTCCTGTCTGTGATGAGCAATCTGCATCCACTTGACTCCACACATTCTTCTCAATTCATCAGCCCATCGTCCGCTCGGTCTACCTTGCTTTCTTTCACATCCTCTCGGATTATATCTGACACTTTAGCCATGCTTCTCACCCATGTATTCCTCTTGCGATCTCTTCGCGTTATACCGAGCATACATATTTCCATGCTTCTCTGTGTGCACTCGATCTTGCGTAACATTCTTGAATTTAGCATCCAAATTTCACATCCATACGTCATAACTGGCAGTACGCATTGGTCGTATGCCTTCTTTTTTAATTTCATTTTTTCAAAAGCACTCCATCCTAGTTTCAATCTTCGTTTTATTTCTACTTTTTTACAACCAGTCATATTCACCAATTGTCCTAGTTATATAAATAACTATCAACTATCTCTACAATATGATTATCTACTGAGACTACGTTTTGCATGCAAAATTCATTAAACATAATTTTAGTTTTATTAAAATTAATTTTTAAACCTACTTTCACACTTTCGTTGCTTAATTGTGTTAATCTATTTTGTAAATCTACTGAGCATGCAACTATGACTATAGCTCGAGTGCTTTCCGTTAATTCCATTTCAATTTATTGAATAAAATTGTTTTGAGTTGATTTTGGTAGAATCATATTAATTATTTTATTATTGTACACTGACATCTATACAACAATTTTCATACTAAATTAAAAATTATAATAGTATAACTTACAACACATAGATGTCACTAGTAAAACTCAAAAATATACGTATTTATTATTTTTTCTAAAATTATATGAAACTTTAGTTCTTACCCAATTCTTCGCCAGCTTTCAAAAGCGCATACGAAAGCGGTGGATGATAGGGGAATTGACTGACAGTTAAGGGTCCACCAGCTGCGTGAAAGCCTCTATCGGCAATATCAGTCTGTTGATTATCTTCAGACTTCAAAAAGTACGGTAGAACTTCTTCATAGCTCCAACCAGCACTTCCACCAGCCGCCCAATCGTCGAAATCCTTTCTAGATCCTCGAATATACATCATACCGTTCATGACAGACGTGCCACCGAGCACCTGAAAAACACATGACGCGTAACAATATTCCGAAAAAGGAAAAAAATAAAACCGGGTTAACCGGAAGCGTCAGGTTTTGTGATAACGAAAACGGAGAGACGGCAATTAAGAGCGACAACGACAAAAGTAAATGACTAATTGAGGATACCGTTAATGATGTTGCACAATCGCCTAGCTGTTGTATAAGAGATTCGATCTAAAGTGTTATTGAAGAGGATGTTTACCTTGCCTCTTGGCCAGTTGCATCTTCTGCCTTCTTCTCCAAGACACGCTGCTGATTCTGGCTCTGTCTGATATCCCCAATCTATCGAAGAACCGAGAAAGTTCAGGAACATTGAAGGCACCTGAGTACCAGTTGGTTCATCCATACCTAAAAATATACATAGTTATGTGTAATATACTGCCGTCCTAAGCCCACTTTACGTAACTGACAAAAATTACGTAAATGAGTTAGATGTGTTTTAGTGGTTATGGGAGTGTATTCTTGCGATTTTTCATATCAAAATTAATGTATCTTCATCCAGAAGTGACTTTTTTAAGCTATTAAATCTAACGTATCTGCATGCGCAGAGAAATAGTATCACCAATATTTACTGCGGTCACTACCTTATCATGAAAGATTGAAAAGATTGAATCTCTCCACATTGGAGACGAGGAGATTAAGAGGTGATTTAATTGAAGTATTCAAAATAATAAATAATCATTATTCGTGTGAAATGACCAACCTCATTATGTTTAATGAGAACCATCATCTAAGACGTCATACTCTTAGACTCCGAAAAGAAAAATCAAATAAGATTGTTAGAGATTCATTCTTTTCAAATAGAGTGGTTGAAGTTTGGAATAGTCATATGTATACACTAATAATGAATAATGAAGTGACGTAACTACTAAAGTATTCATTTTTTTTTTAAATTTTTCCCTAGAATTATCAAAACACAATAGAAGATAACCTCATGCACTAAAAAAAAGTTTAAATAAATCAGTAATGTATGAAGAAAAACACAAATTTGGAATAAAACTTTCAAGTCCATTTATCTCGATATTGTTGTTTTGTCAGTTACGCTAAGTGGGCTTAGGACGGCAGTATAGTATTGAGGGTCCTGTTTTAAAAAATCTGCATATCCGAATAAAATAGCGCTACAGTGATTTAATTTATTTTGAAAAGAGCACCGGTTAATTCATATCCATTCTGTATGTCACGAAGATGAATAATATTAGTTCTAGTTTTTGCTTTGTTATTGCGAGCGGAAGTGTTGCTATTAAGATCGATTGCAAAACCGAATACAGCTCACAATGAATAACTCTTTATCGAATATCTTTTAAAAATGCCGTCGGTTCATTATTCCCTAAGTGATTAATGGGTAAGTTCAAAAGTACTTATTATAACATGATATAATACACGTAATGATTATTATAATTATTGATTTCGAAATTGTGGGATCGAGAGAACAATTGATCGGTTGGTTTATTTTTTTTTCTTCTTTTTGTTATGAAAAGTTTCAATACGAAGTCGATTGTTGTTCTTAATCATTTAGTAACAATCTAAAAAATTATTACTCAAACTGTAAGTAGGTATATTTCATGATTTTCCGTGAGGTAAATGGCACTTGTTACAGATATAGTTTGAAGCAGTGAAAAATACTCTAAATTAGGGCAATGTTTTCAAATCTTTTTTTATATATTCAGACACATTTTACGTTATAAGTTATAGCCCAGTAGTATTGCATATATGTATGTATATAAAGATCAATCATAATTTTTCATTATTATCCCCATACCTTCTTTCGAGAATAAAAAAATGAGATTTTACCATTTTTTTTAATACTGTATGTATTGTATAGACAGAAATCTGCTAAAGACCACAACCTATTCATTTAATTTTACTATCCTTTAAATGGTCTTGACCCATGTTATTGTAAACCCTTTCTATTATTGTGTGATATAGATATATACATAGAATAGACATTGAACAAGGTTAGTTCATAGTAAGAGCCTCAAACTAATCTAATATAGAGCATACATAAATGCGGATAGGTATGCTAGTATAAAAAAGATGATGATTGAATTAGATTGGTTGAATGTGAAAAATACTTTGAGGATTTGTATGTTCGTATTTATATTTAAGTTACATAATAATATGTTTCCATCATATTTTAGTAAATGTATTGTGAGAGGAATGGATGTATGTGAATATAATTTAAGGAATAAAAATAACTTAATTATAAAAAATGTTAGAATAAATAGAAATAGGAGAAGCATCTTGTACAGAGGTGTTTTGGAGTATAATAGACTGTCGGATGGAATTAGATGTTTCAAAACTATTGATAAATTCCTGGCAGTCTTAAAAAAACATCTCTGTACAGGTGCTTGGTTAAGGATTATAATTTAAAAAAAGCTTTAGCTACTGTATTATATAAATAAATAAATAAATATTAGGATATTTAGAAAGAATACTTTTTTATTTCAAATGAATGACAGAATTTCACTGGACAAAGAATCATTTGTAAAGAGTTAAAGCAAGAATTCACGCATGGGATGAATAGGTGAAATTTGATAATCCCTAGGATTACCTCACACTGTGAACGTTATGGTTTAATTTTAATACGTAAGCTGAATGGAAAAGCTCCGTTTAGTATGAGGAGAAAATTACAGTGCAAGTCTTTCAAAAGCATAAACACAAACACAGACACAAGGAAGGAACTCGATGTTTATAAATTGTCGGTTGAAAAGAGTCTCGTGACTCACGACACCGATGCTACACTTACAATTAGCGTATTCAACGGTAGTAAATCGTTTTTGAAAGTGAACGTGGTTGACAATGTTCATGCTAATTCGTCCACGTCCAGAAATACGGTTAATTAGAACCATAGATATGCCATTCCAAACAAATTTGCCTGGACAAAGCGTCAGAAGCAACGGGGGGTCTAAAGTGCGTGGAATTCTCACAAAAAAGAAGTCCCACAAAAAAAAAGTCAAGCAAAATGCATGCGAGGCATACATTTTTGCATGCCCTTTTTGTATGTCATTTTTCGGGCGCTAAGGCCAATCTATGTTATTCTACATCTATGTATGATTAGAACTTACCAGCTTCGACGAGAAGCACTTTCCATTCGGGTATTTCTGACAATCTGGCAGCTACCACAGCTCCAGCAGATCCACCACCGACGACAATGAAGTCGTACATGCTATCCATGTCCCTTCGATACTGAAAAACAAAACGTACATTCATACATCTCTAGGTACTTAATAAGACCTGGGCCATACAGAGACAACAGTTTCATAAACATGAAAACGTATGTAGATGAGAGGGTGGTAATATGGACCCCTGCTTGCAAATTGAACCCCCCTCTTAAAATCGAAACTAGCAGTGACATATATGCAATATTTGTTTAATATTCTTCAATATGCTCCCAAAAGTGCATACGCGACTTTGCCAGATTAGTTGCCTGTTGTATGTAGGAGTGATTGGTAGTGGAGTTTTGTGTGTAAAACCATTCTGACTATTTTTAATTGGTTTTTCAACATATTAATTAATCAAACTGGTAGTAAAAGTAATTGTTTTCAATACAAACAGGTAAACATTCAAGATTATTTTATTTTGATACTTAATTAAACAATATGCAATAAATAGTGGGTGGTTCTGGCACCAGTCGAGGACTTCAAAGACGCCGTGGAACCAAAGTTACTCAAGATGAAACTGACCCAGACATACATCTGACATTATTGTTAATAAATGTTTTACTCTAAATATTGTTTTATTTATATATATATATTAATAATTTCTCGTATGTTCAATCGACCGTGTTAAATGGGTCCATATTATCACACAGATATGTCATTTTTTAAATAAATACCACTGTTACAAAAACTATGATCCCAATCTGACAAACGTTAGAATATATCAATGCCAATTAAATTACGAGTCTTTTGATGTATATTTTATTGAAATTGGTTTAAAGTTAAATTAAATATGAATTAAAAACAAAGTGGGGGTCCATATATTACAACCTTCTCCTCTACTAATAGGAATAAGGCCCTCAAAGCTTCCAGCAACTTGTTCTAAAACTGCTATAAAGTCAAAATGTTGACACTTGTTGCCTCTATCTATCCAGACTGTAGAATTGCGTATTGATTCTGACAGTACTCAATGATACGTCCGTCATCTGACTTGTTTCCTTGAAATACAATTGATCTTTTTTTTTTTTTTTTTTTTTGGTTGGTTAACTAATCGTCCATATAGATTTTACGATTAATTACGATTCATCCAAGTGTATTGTTCTAATAGCCTTTACCGACGAAACCTTGAGTGCTAAGTTTCGCAACATCATTTTGCGCCTCTCTCTACATCACAATAATTTAATTTTTTCGCTAACCTTTCCATCGAGGGATGCTCTACAGTTAATGATGTAAGATAAAGCGATTGTATCGACTTTGAGCAATATCCTGTCGGTTGAGAAATTGCATTCGAAGATTTTTTACCGTGCAGTTTCAAGGCACTTACGTCTGGTCTTCCACATGGATCTTCCAAATCGCATTGACTTCTCAAGAACACTTCTAAAAGACCCATGAATAGCATGAAGCCTCCACCGCCGCACGTAGCTGCCAAAGTGGGGCCAGGTTGACTCATTGGACACTCGCAAGACATCTATTAAACAAAATACATATGTAGTACATTTAGGATTAATTAAAATTTCAACGAAAAAATATACTTGTGAGACCATATACATATACTTTTATATGTAGGTACTATAGCACTTTCGTTTTTTAAGCCATAGGCTGGCCCACAAGTAACAAACCGATGTTGTTTTGCCATAACTTTTGAACTACCCGATAAAAATCAAATAAATAAATCGGGCGTATTAGTCGAGAGTATGAGAATTTGATTGGCACTGTTTATTTAAAAACATTTTATTGGGTTAAAGCTAAAGGATCGGATCGTTACTTATGGGACATTCTGAATAAATACAACTTAAAAGTTATTTAATAAACAATACACATTAAAAAGCAATATTGCGCTTAGAAATCAAAGGTCTAAGTGAAAACTACATACATACATACATATGTATGTATATCATCATCATTTTCAGCCGTTCACCATCCACTGCTGGATGAAGGCCTCTCCAATCCTCTTCCATTCCTATCTGTTTTGAGCAATCTGCATCCATTTGACTCCACACATTCTTCTCAATTCATCAGCCCATCTTCCACTCGGTCTACCTTGCTTTCTTTCACATCCTCTCGGATACCATTCCAGTATTTCTCGCGTCCATCTGCCATCCATTATTCTCTGCTATGTATGTATATCTGCCACTTTGGTCATACTTCTTACCCATGTACTCCTCTTGCGATCTCTTCTTGTTATACCAAGCATACATCTTTTCATGCTTCTCTGTGTGCACTGGATCTTACGTAGCATTCTTGAATTTAGCGTCCAAGTTTCACATCCATACGTCATAACTGGCAGTACGCATTGGTCGTATGCCTTATTTTTTAAGCATAGCGGAATTTTGGATTTAAAAACTATGTATGTTCATTCTTCCAAAAGCAGTTTCAATCTTCGTTTTATTTCTTCTTCTTTAAATCCAGTTATATTCACCAATTGCCCTAGGTATAAATAACTATCTATCAACTATCTCTACAATATGATTATCTACTGTGACTACGCTTTGCGTGCAAAATTCATTAAACATAATTTTAGTTTTATTAAAATTAATTTTTAAGCCTACTTTCATACTTTCGTTGCTTAATTCTGTTAATATATTTTGTAAATCTACTGATTCACATTCAACTATAACTATATATTGAGAATAGATAGCCTTTCATTTTCGATATTGGAATAGATTTCACGTCACGTTTTGCGAATCTTTTGTTTACGAATTGCCAAATATCCGATCTGTGTATCGATTTTTTTTATAAATTAAATTATTATATCGATAGAGTCTATCATGCAGTGTCATTTGCTATGCATTAAAGTCTACGGTATAAAAAAAATATGATATCAATTTTAATTTTATCTAGGCCAATTTAAAAGTCATCTGGGTGACAGCAATTTGCTATGGTTTAAACGAGATCAAACTCTATACATATAGTGTGCAATAAAATGACCCTGTAGTAATGCAGATCCGCCTGTATAAAGTAAATCAGCGAACCCTTCGAAAGACAGACACGAGATCTTGCGAAATATTCTGTATGTGGGAAACGTTCGATATCGATCGTGCGCGTTTAATAAACACAAACAAAGCGGCTAAGTACATTTGCTATACCCGTGCATGATTCTAATGATAAAACAAAAATAGGTTTGGACCACAGGCTCCCAACCTTTTTATAAAAGCCAAGTGACCCGCGACCCCGATATATTTGAAAAAGGCAAAAAATATTATTCAAACATCAAGGCACCGATTAAAAATGAAAATTGCATTATAGTTTTTTATTTTGGAGAAAAGAAAGGACAAATCGGAAATTGTTTCTAAAAAAAAATGAAGGTTGCGTTTATTTGTTTCACTAAAACTAAAAAGCTTTATAACATATATGTATTATAAAATATAAGCATACACATAGAATTTTACACAATCATATTATTACTTTAAAAAAAATAATTTTGAAATTAACTTTTTTTAATAGCTCAGGTTTGTGTTTTAAGAATTCATAAAACTGTATACAATTCATATCAAAGTCGTTCTAGTCGTTCATATTGTGCGGTTGTGCAGTGTGCGCTATATTAATACAATAATTGTAACAATAATTGTGATTGTAATTGTTATTATTTTACGATGGAGTTGTACGTTGAGGTCAGACGTTTGGAGACTTTTGATTTGCAGAAAAAAATTGTGTCTTTGTTAAAAGTAAATGTGATGACAAAGGATAAGATCGGGGCAGTTTTGGATGCGGTTAATAAAATGGTGGGACATGTAGAATTTTTAACAGAGGAGGTGAAAAAAAACGCAGGACATGGTGACTTAAGTGTAATTAGTGATAGTATTAAAAATATTGAGAAAGACATTAGACAATTAAAAACAAATTTTAATAAAAGTGAAATAAAATTGAATTATGCAGATGTATTAAAAGCGAAAAATGTTAACAATAATAATGAAGTGGCACTAATCATTCCCAAAAAAGTGAATCAAAATAGTGATCAAACTAAAAAGGTGTGTCTGGAGAAAATTAAGCCTACAAACTTAAACATTGGAATTCACGGGGTGAAAAAAATTACTAAGGGGAAATAGCGGTTACGTGCAATAAGATGGACATGGACAAATTTACCAAGGAGGCTAGTGTAATGATGGGAGAAGATTATGTTGTTAAATTAAATAAGAAAAATAGACCTACGATTAAAATCGTAGGTATAAATGACAATTTAACTAAAGAGGATTATAAAAGCTGTATGCGTAATCAAAATGATTTTATACTGGAGGATGAATATTTAGAAATTTTATATGTTAGGGAAATTAAAAATAAAAATAAATTTGAATTAATTGTTGAAGTTGATGGTAAATTATTTAAAATTTTTTTAGATATGGGTAAAATTAATATTAATTGGGATAGGTGTAATGTATATGAAAATATTAATATTTTAAGATGTTTTAAGTGTTATGGGTATAATTATAAGGCTGAAGAGTGCAAGAATAAGAAGGTGTGTAGGAGATGTGGGTCGGAGGATCACATCATGATGAATTGCACAGAGGGTGTTAAATGTACAAATTGTGAGAGAACAAATAGTAAATTAAATTTGAATTTGAGTTTGAATCATGATCCTTTTGATCGTGATTGTGCAATGTACATATAAGAGACAAGAGGGATGGAAGAGAAGTAAAACTAATTATATATAGCAACCACCATTTGGAATCAGTGTGAATGTTCAGGGATTTTTGAGTCATAAGGATGAAATTGAGAATTTGATTGTTTGTGAGAAACCATGGTTTTTGGGTCTGAGTGAAACGCATATTACTAGTGATATTGAGGATTATGAATTGTGTGTGGAAGGATATAATGTTGTGAGGTGTGATTCTAACTCTAGACACACCGGAGTTATATATATTATACGAATGTAATGGTATATAAGGTAGATAAAGAATTTTGGATGGTTGCTGTGGACGTACTTATAAATGGGATACCTGTATTTTTATTTTATCTATATAAACACTTTTCCAATCCGTAATCCTACCCACACTCTTCCAAATCTCCCTCTCCCTTCTCACTACTTTCTTTATGTTTCTTACATTCATCTTCTTTCTATTCTTTATTTACATATGTTATATCTAATTTTACTTATATAAACTATGTCTATTATCTTTCTATTTCTTCACCTATGTTATATCAAATCTATTTATAGAAACTACTTTGGTTTATGTCATAACTTTGTTCATCTCTATTTTGTATTTCTTTAATTATAACTGTATGTTTTCTCAAATAAATAAAATAAATGCATGCTTTCAATGTTTCGATTTTTAATTGTTTTTTCACTGGTCCACTAATGAAAATTGGGGCATTAGATCCAGTGAGATTTTTAAAATGTATTTTAAAAGATACGTGTTTATCTGTGAAATATTTAAAAATTCCAACCTTTTAATATTCTCTCTAAAGCTGGTAGAAAAGTTAACCATCGCGATTTGCTGTAACCCAGTAGTTTTTTTTTTTATATTGAATATCTATGTACATCATCACAAGATTCTTTCAATTTATCCACTCTGATTGTGTACATACATATGTAGATGTAAAAATGTAAATAAATTTTTACTAATACAGTGGAACCCCGTTGCATCGTTCTCGCTTGTATTGTTTTTTCGCATATATCGCTATTTTTTCATAGTCCCGGCCAAACACCCATAAGAACAGTGTTAAATAATCTCGTTGGCATCGTTCTCCTATATATCGTTATCCTGTATCAATCGTCTAAATATTACGTACTAAATATACTTTATCGTATTAGTCGTTTTTCTGCATACATCGTTTTTTTTACGGTCCCATGAAAAACGATGCAACGGGGCTCCACTGTATCACTTCAATATCTACCGGAAGACAATCGACACAAGTGCTTATGCAATTATTGCACTGCGTGATATGCGCCAATATTCAATTTACTACTTCAATTCACAAAATAAAGGACAAAATGGCCATTTTAAAAAAAAAATATAGAGCAGTGAAGGACAGAGCAGTGAAATAAAGGATTGTCCTCTTAAATAAAGGACGTATAGTCACCGTAATTATAGTAAATATATTTTTATTTACTTTTTTAGTTGGCGACCCCACAGAAAACGTTTCGCGACCCCATTTGGGGTCACGACCCATAGGTTGCGAACCCGTGGTTTAGTCCTTTAAAAATATGTAGGTAATAGCAAATATTTGTGCGTAGATAGATTACCTACCATTAACATACATAACTGACGATAATGGTACTTTACACATACCGTTTTATTGTTTACATAAGGTAGATAATAACTCAACGAGAAACTGTTGGCAATCGCTTAAATGTCACAATGATTAGCGGAGAAGAATAAATTGAGCGTGTACCTTAAAAAAGGCCTCGCAACAAACGAAAGTGAACTACTTATTCTTGGCCTAATGAAAGATCAAGGTTTTACATTCGGAACAAAAACAATAGGTCACACGCGTACACGCACGTTAATCGTACTGCAAAACAGTGAACTAAGTCCAAATACGATAAAAAACAAGCCTTAGTCATTCATTGAACGCCAAACCGATTATGATCGTCATATCGAAATTCGTGATTTGGTTAACCGAGATGGTGTCGAGTAGTAGTTAGTTAATTGTATGAATGTTCGTTACACAGAAGTGGTTTAATTATTTATTATTACGCGCGTTACGTGTTCTTTTTTGCATTTTTATCGCCGTTGTATAATAATTATATTGACACGAACAGAATTGCGACATTGGTTGGCGCAAGTCATAGAAAAATATTGCACAATTTGCACGTGCGCAAATTCAGGGTAGTTTTTCGACTTTTCCGATACGCCTACGTACTTGAAATAATACAAAATGCAATTTATATAACAATAGTGTAACGTTTATGGTCGAAACTGTGAGTCATTTAAGCTCAAGTTCACGATTTATTGATAGAGCATATGTATGTAAATAAGCGCACGGTGCATAGTGGGCCAAATAGTTCATCCTATTTAAAACTAATGTAATTATATTATTGTTATTGTTATTACAACTTATTTTTAATTTTAAATAAATAAAAAGATTTGATAATGTAATATATGCTTATTTAATATAAAAAAAAAGATTAATTCATTTAAATAACACTGTGCAACAAAAAATCACGTTTTTGAGCTGCCGGTCAATATTTTTACCACCTCTAAACGCGATTTAATATCATCTACAGCTCAAATTTGTACGTTTAGACAAAAATAAAAATACTGACATAGAGAACCAATTCTTATAAATGCGTTCAAATAAAAAAAACTGGACAACCTAACGCATAATAACACCGCATAAAATCCAAAAAAAAAAAAAAATTTTGACGTTTAAAATTTGCTGAAAGATTACATATAAGTATTTTAAAACTTTCAAATATTACAATTAATATAAAAAACATCTGACTATTGCTTCCAATACTTATTTCTAACACAAAATTACTTGATTTTGAGTTACAGACCGCAAAAGACACTAAAATGTAAAAGTTGTCTATTTATGTATTTAAACGCTCATATCTCATAAACAAGAGCTAACCAACAAATTTAATTATCATATTCGGATTCAGTGGGTCTAAAACTTAGTAAAGATTGACTAGTCTTCGCTCCGGTAGTTTTTTTTGTTGCACAGTGTAATTTGCGCAACAAAACCTACCATCCAAACGTAAGCAATATTTAAATTAATTTTTACTTTAATTAAATCTACTTCAACCAATTTTTTATACTATATTTTAAAATTTATGACCTTGAAATAATCAATGCATATAAAATCTTATATTTTTGTTCAATATTTTAAAAGTAATAGGTACACTAAATATGGTGATACTTTTGGCCCACCTAACAATAGTGATTGTTTATACTACGACTACTACGAGTAATTGCAACGTTGCTTTTAAAGATTCATAGACAGAAGATAAGTAGGGCTTTTATTAGTATTCTTGTACTGAATTATGCAAAATTTCTCCACGATTTGCGTCAGAATTTGGTCATAAATTCGTGATGACCGATCGTGGCGCATAATCGTGCCCAACGAACGACCGATTCGACACCCGAAATTGCAAAAGCAAAAGATGACCACTTTCTTCCGGCCAAAATGTACGTGCAAACGTTACACACATACACGTTTCTTTTATTATTTATTTTTCAATTGAAAAATGCAAAATTATGACCGTACGGTGACATTGTCGAGAACAATAGTCGCGCTTTCTACCATTAGAGTGTCTTCCTTCAGAAATGCTTTTACTCTCCGTGCGATCGTTATGTTAATTCACAATGTAAACCCACCATTATAATGACTGTTTGCATTTGCGCACGTGCTGTTATAATACACGTGGTCAATGCCCTGGTCTAAGATTTTCATACTAAATAAAGTGTGAAATCCTGCATTGCATAAAATACATTGGCATTTTAAAGAATGACCAAAATGAAAAGTCAAATTGCAAAATGTACTACGCTTCATACATTGAATTAGAAATAGCACGTATGAAAAAAAGATTGTTTAAATTGTTGCTCATGATCTACATAGCTGGTCAGATTGGTGAGATAAAAAAAAATGATTCATGACTGGGCATTTTATGCAACGTGGACATTTGACACTTCACTGTAAAAATGCTCTGGTTTATTCGCACTCAAACAAACATTTAGTGTTCGTCGTTGTAAACAAATCATTACTCTAGCGTCCGGTTTCAGCGGTAAAATACGGTTATTTACTTTCTAACCGCTCAATTATAGGTAATACACGTTGACGTGTCACATGTGCCGACATAACTAGCAACAAAAGTGCATGTAACGTTAATTGATATTGATTTTTTTTTTTACAATTTATACAGGATGTTTCAGGCTTACGGTGAAAAATTTAAACAGTTGATTCCGAGTAAAAATACTATATGGAAAGGGTTTCTTTGAAGACTACATAGAATCTCTAGAACCTACTTGATATGAAGCGATAACATCTGTCATAGTTACGGTGACCGTACGTCCTTTATTTAAGAGGACAGTCCTTTATTTCACCGTTCTGTCCTTTAGATTTATTTATTTTCTAAAATTGCCCTTTTGTCCTTTATTTTGTGAAGCTGACTATCGCCGTTTCACCGTAGTTCAATATGTAAATCACAAGTCCGTGTTTTCGGAATCAGGTAGAGTGCCAACAATAAATAACCGTATTATATTAGCAGCGCAGCACAACAAATGATGTTGTTTATTTACAGTCACTTTAAATATACTCGACGGCGAATTATTCGATGAAGTTTCGTGTATTGAAAGTTATGTCACCGATGAAAAGATCGAAGAATGGCGACAAAATGATAAGCCCTGTCCACAAAGATGGGTTGAAATTTTTAAATATTTCACAGATAAACACGTTCCTTTCAAAAACATTTTAAAAATCATTGAACTTTCCTTGTGTCTCCCTGGATCTAATGTCCCATATTGAACGAATATTTTCATTAGTGAACAATATGTGGACCAGTGAAAAAATCCAATTAAAAATACACACATTGGAAGCATGCATTTATACGGGAAACAAAGAAATAAAAAAATATATATTTTTGACTTCGTTTGAGTTCGCTAGATGATTAATTATAAGTATTTTAAAGTAATAAAAATCACAATCAATAGGAAAAATATCTGACTATTGATTTCAATACTCACTTTGAGCACAGCAATACTATATTTTGAGTTATAGACTGCAAAAGCCAAAATTCATTATCGGATTCGAATTCAGTGGGTCAAACTTAGTAACGATTGACCAATCTCCGCTTTGGGTATTTTTTTTTGTTGCTCAGTGTTTTGAAAGTGTCCTTTATTTTCTCCAAAAAAATATCGTCACCGTAGTCATAGTTAAGTTACTTGGGAAATATACTCTCCAATGGTTTCCCATACCTTTTGCCAGTGATGGAACCAACATCATTTTGTAGGTATGAAGAATATTTTAGGGATGGTATCAATTTTATGGAACAGTCTAAGAAATAAGTTCGATAAATTGGCAGTAGACGGCCGATACGAATTTAGTACTATACATATCTTGCCAATGACAATATTTAAGGACGAAAATCATCGAAAAAACGTTTCGACATATGTACGTAGATCGAGCCCCGGACCGTCGCTCAAGAGACCAACGCTTCAACCACTGAGCTATCGCCTGGTTATGTACATATTAGACAATGTTTATTATGGAAAGGTGTGGGTAATGTGGGTATGTTACGCCGGAAAATATAGTTTTTTTTTTCGTACGATATAACACGAGTGGTGCGTGATGGTTTGAAAAGTGTTCATGAGAATGGGGTCGACTTTGCAAAAGGAGAACGAAAGTCATTCGAAACGTTTTCGGAACAATAGTTCAACGGCGATTTCGTTACGCGCTAGTATGCAATACCGTGTATAGGTATTTATCATAAAGGCCAGTTTACGATTAAATCGTTCACAGTGATTATGACGACGTTAATTATAGGTTTCATCCGTCAAATATGACGGAGAACGATTCACCTAAAATACCCATTTCAGACCTACATATCTGGTGTTTGTCTATCGTGCACTCTGTATCGTATAACCATCACACCATACATATACAGTAGACTGGCAGAAAGCTTGGGTTTAATACGGATACACAAAGCGATATTGATCATTTAGACAACAAACTAACGTTTCAATAAAATCGTTCAAAAACAGTATCAGATTTGCCTCAAATGAATGAAAACGGTGTAATATAACAATAAAGATAATTGAGTCGCCTAGTTCCAAATCCCGATAAGTCCATAAAACTCACTTGTTCGCAAAGGCGGTTTTTCTGCTACAGACTTATTTGCTTGATGGCGTTTAAACTCATTTAAACTTAATTTTGTTGATATTAAACAAACTATTGAGATTAGAAACATGGACTAATCGTTGTTTGTTTCTAAATATGGCTTTTATCAGCTTTTATCATAGTGCAATTGTCAGTTTTTGGAACTAGCGCTGATTTTCAATATTTTTTTACGGCGCACTTGGCGGTATTTGGAATAATTCAAGTATAAGGCATCGTTTGAAAACATTCTTAGAACTAGAAAATATTTTATCCTCGTTTTTTTATATATTGTGGACTTATCGGGATTTGGAATTATATACACTATCTATTTTTCACCTGAATATAAATTACGTATAAATTTTGCACGCAGTACTAAAAATTTGTGGAACGTAGATTATTCTCAGCTCAAAGCTTTGCACTCAATTTTTTGCACTTCAAGGAGGCCGGTTAAATTTTTAATTAGTATTTTTGCATACACACTAAATTCATATGCAAGTTTAATAGGAAAAATACTATCTATTGTAATGAGTGTAAAAGTGTTGTCGAAATTATGGTTAAACGTGGATGCTAAATCCAAGAATGTTACGCAAGATCCAGTGCACACAGAGAAGCATGGAAAGATGTATGCTCGATATAACGAGAAGAGATTGTAAGAGGAATACATGGGTAAGAAGTATGACCAAAGTGGCAGATATAGCGAAACGTGTGAAAAAGTTGAAGTGGACACACAGCGAGAAGAATGGATGACGATGGACCCGAGAAATAATGGAATGGTATCCGAGAGGATGTGAAAGAAAGCGAGGTAGACCGAATGCACGATGGGCTGATGAATTGAGAAGAATTTGTGGAACTGGATGCAGATTGCTCAAGACAGACAGGAATGGTAGAGGATCGGAGAGGCCTTCATCCAGCAGTGGATGAAAATGATAATGGTCAAACGCAATATGTATGTATATGACATTGTAAGCTCAATAGCACTTGCTATTCAGCAAGGCTGATCAAACAATATATTTAAAAAAAAATTAAAATCGGATACAAGAAGCTTAGCATTATTATTAATTGCTATGACGTTACAAGTTTTTACAAAAAAAAAAAATCAAAACGCGTTAAAAATAGCGCGATTTACCAACGGAATTCTCACGAGTGAGTGTTATAAAATTATGACAGTTGATAAAACGATTGAAGTATGTGCCTATGTCCAAGAATTCAGGTTGGTATTGTTTCACATGCGTTATGGGAACTTTTGCGAACTATTCGCACACCTGCAATTAAAATCTCACGTGCGTTACTACGGATTAAAAATAAACCAATAACGAGCAATTTTCGGAATTCGGTAGGGCCGTGACATATACGTTAAAGTTTCTCACATGTCTCGGCGACATAAATATGACAGGTTGACATATCACGAAACGTGTGTCGATAAAGTGCTCGCGGAATTCCCTTTAAAGGCGCGTTTGATGTGGTGGGGAGTTGTATCGCATACCCGCAAGTGACGCTGCCTACACCACTAGCGATTTCGTACCGGAATCCGTCGCGGAATCGCCACGGAATTCGTCACAAATCATATATACATATATGCGGCCAACATAAGAGTTTCGTCCTCATTTGAGGAGTCCATGTCAGAATCGTGAGTGAAATACAAATGTTCCGAAAGCGAGGTGACAGATGGTATTTCGCGTTTCGACCGTTGAGTGTCGAATGGCGCTGCAGTCGTGTCAAGTGTGCGCACCACAGTATTTCGCTATTCGCCCGTTGAGTGTCGAGTGAAGTTTCCGTGTCGAATGTCGCTGCCGTCGTGCCAAATGTGCGCAGTACAAATCTCAGCTAGTGTGCTAGCGCCTAAAATCTACAACTACAAGTCTTAAAAAGTAAAACTTCGTATATTGAGACCAAAACTGCACATTTCGGGACCGAATTTTTACTTTTTTTCTGTGAAAATTATGCGTTACGTAAAATATGTGCATAAAAAAAAAAAAAAACGAATGTGCATTGTCGCTTGCATTATGATTGTTTTATATGCGCTATTTTCCCGTGAACAGATTTCGTTTCGCCATTAAAAAGATACACATCAGCGATTGTCATTTTTGTATAATATTTTTTTATATATCAATTGTTTAGTTTACAAGTTTCGATTATCTGTATTGTCCCGGTTCTTACGCGACACTAGTGCGAAACTTTTCTTTACGACTGCGATATTATTGTTTATTATCTATGACTGATCGATGAATTTTACACGTTTGCGTTATTCAGAGCGGAAAACTCAAATGATTATATTAAATTTGAAGCTTTGAAGTTAATATCTGTAATGAGAAAATTAAGTGGTTCTATTGAGCTTAGTTTCCTCAGTTCTATGCACTTGCTTAAATACAATATGGTGTTGTTATTAGATCAATAAAGTATGCAAGTTTGACGAGCTTGAAGCTTTCAGCGGAACTAAAGAAAATTTTGTCTAAACTGACCATTACTGTGAAATCCTACATAAGTTTCTTTTACACGTCTATAAACTTTGTAATCAAACAAACATTTTTCTTTCAAAAAACAAAATATTATACTGACCTTGCTGCTTTTTCAATGAACGTTATCCTTTATTAGTTGAATTTAGATATTTTGCCTGCAAATATAAAAAAATAGAATGTTTATTTTAATTGTGTTAAATAAAATGTATACCACTAAAGTATAGTCCGTGGACAATCAACGGGTGTTGATTATTGATATATGAGTGGGATAACAATTGTGGTATGAACTCATCCAACAATAAGACGACGGCACTTTTTCGACTGACCTAAGCTTATAAAATACATACAAATGTGGTACGGATTCATATTTGCGTTAATCATGGTTTACGCAAAAGAAATCATCATCATCATCATTATTTTCAGCCGTTCATCATCCACTGCTGGATGAAGGCGTCTCCAATCCTCTTCCAGTTCTGTCTGTCTTGAGAAATCAGCATCCACTTGACTCCACACATTCTTCTCAATTCATCAGTCCATTGTCCACTCGGTCTACCTTGCTTTCTTTCACATCCTCTCGGATACCATTCCAGTATTTTTCGCGTCAATCTGTCGCTTTGCCACGCTTTTTCACACGTTCCGCTATATCTGCCACTTTGGTCACGCTTCTCACCCATGTATTCCTCTTACGATCTCTTCTTGTTATGCCGAGCATACATATTTCCATGCTTCTCTGTGTGCACTGTATCTTACGTAGCATTCTTGAATTTAGCGCCCAAGTTTCACATCCATACGTCATAACTAGCAGTACGCATTGGTCGTATGCCTTTTTTTTTAAGCATAGCGGAATGTTGGATTTAAAAACTATGTTCATTCTTCCAAAAGCACTCCATCCTAGTTTCATTCTTCTTCTTTACATCCGGTCATATTCACCAATTGTCCTAGGTATAAATAACTATCAACTATCTCTACAATATGATTATCTACTGTGATTACGCTTTTCGTGCAAAATTCATTAAACATAATTTTAGTTTTATGTATGTACATATGTATATCAACATAATAATTAAAATTTCCAATGAAAACGAAGTGTTCAAGCGTTCCTGACGGACAGACAGACAGACAGACTAAGACGTTTATGATTAAATAATGTAAATACAAACTAAACAAAATGAAATTTTTTCACAAAAAAATTAACATTTCCCATACAAATTCAATACAATGCCCATTCATAATATATCTACATACAAAAAAAAAAAACAACGATTCCGAACAGATGTAATAAAAGATTTCGATTACGAATAAATTGAGATGAATTCCGGAATCCGAAACAGATAAACGGTGTTACGATTTAAACATTTTCACGATTCATTGACTAGATGTGTTTTCTTTCTTATATAATTTTAAGACAACTCTCGCTTTACAATTGTAGAATTTTCCACCAAACGATTCGATGCAAATGAAATAAAACTGCACTAGGCGTTCGATCGAGTGATTCACCAACGATCAGATCATGTACATAATATGTATGTACATATGTGTATGCTCAAAGTATGAATGAATCTTGCGGTTAACCACGACAGTATATGTAGGTTATATTGCGAAACAGTAAACGTTCAAAAATTAATTAAAACCAACTTTTGAAATGTAGCACACGCTAATTTAAATCTAAGTGCTTTAGCTTGAATGCACTCGAAGATTGTATGAAAATATCCGCTACACACGAAAAATATTAAAATGAGATCACCATTCATATAAGGTTAAGTCCATTTAAAACAATGATCGTTTCTTTTTCCCATTAAGCTATAAATGCTCTAAAAAGTAATGGTCAAGGATTTACGAGGCAATTTCGTGACCGTTGACGCGAACAATCGTTAGATTTTGATAGGATTTGTTCAAAAGTTTGCACCTGTGCTTTGTAGACACAGATTAGGACAATATTTTCATGGTCACCCTGTCACTATAATGTGATATATAACAATTCAAAGTAATTAACACAAGGATATAAATGCTAACTTACTGAAAGAAATCAATCATTTCAAACGTGCACCATTGAAGCCATTAGTAATGAAAGTTTTTTTTTAACCTTTTTGCTACTCATATGTATAACCTCAGAGCGATATACTATATGTATGTAATTATTGATTTCCACACGTGTTATGTACCACTTAAAGTTAAAGGCCGAAAGATTAGAACTGTTGCTAAGCACTATGTATTGGTATAACTTTAACTAGTCAGAGTTCATTTTGACACGCGACCAGTCAAATTGTTTTTTTTCACTGTATTCAATTGCACATTACACTCTTATTCAATATAGAAACACTACTTTATATTACCTGTGCGTGTAGCTGTGGATTTTGTGGATTGTGTCAAATTTAAATTTTGGCGGGAAACGTGACCGTTTTGGCCACAGGTCGACTTCACAGCGGCCAGAGTCGAATCGCACTCCGCTCTCGCTCTGTGAGCTGTCTGTGAGGTACTAACGATCGGATTAGAGGTCCAACACTCGCTGGAGAGTACTGGAGGGGTTCTTCTGTATCCACCACCACTTTTGCTGTTGAGAGTTACGCAAATTTATGTCGTCTTTGGCAAAGGTCACAGCGAAATGGTCGCGCTATTGCAAAAGTGCAATTGCAACAAGGGCGTGCGACCCTTTATGCAGTGCATCTGTTTGTCGAAAGGCCGATGCAATTTCACATTTCGAAATGCGAGGAAAGTCCTAGGGCAAAGGTGCCCAACCTTTTGTGTATCTCGAGCAAATTAGGAATTTAACAATTTTAGGTAAAAAAAATTTAAAAGTAAAAGAAAATACAATAATATTACACTACTACTGTTTTTTACTACTTCTAATCTACTACAAATTAAATACAATACAGGACAAATAAAACTTATGAGTCATACAATCATTCAGATGTTCATTTGTTAATCTAGATGTGAACTTCGATTTTAAAAATTTCATTGTCGAAAAGCCACTTTCACAAAGGTAAGTTGATCCAAGGCGGAAAAGTTTCCTTTACATGTGGATATTTTCTCTCATCCACAAGTGTGCAAAAATCAGTTTGTGATACTCTTGTTTTTAATTGTAGGTCAGATTGAAAATCAATTATTTCCATTTCTAGAATACTGACATTTTTATTCAATACTACATAGTACGTTTTCTGACGCGTGAGCAGGCTCGTTCCCGATCCCGTTCCCGTTCCCGATCCCGTTCCCGATCCCGTTCCCGATCCCGTTCCCGATCCCGTTCCCGTTCCCAGTACGTTATCTAATGCGTGAGCAGGCCCGTTCCTTTTTTTCCCCGATTTTTTTTCACAGGAACCATCCCCGGCATGATCACAATAAGTCCTGAAAGTTTCATCGCGATCGGTTGAGTGGTTTAGGAGCCTATAAGAGACAAACAGACAAACAGACAGACATTGATTTTTTTTATATATATACATAGATACTTGCAATCTTTTGCAATCTCTTGGATGAATTTTACGAAAATCAGAAAATCTAATTTCGAAATTAGTTTTAAGTTCAACGAGATTTTCAGAATATTCATCTGATTCAATTTCCTTATATTTATGAATATAGTTCTCTAAATTTGGAAAATGGCTGAAGTTACATTCTTTAATTTGGGATATCCACAAATGTAATTTAGACTGAAATGCATTTACACTTCCTATTAATTCAAAAAGAGTTCATTGTTTTCACTGAAGTTTAAGATTGAGTTTATTCATTTTGGTTGTTATACATATCTGTAAGAAAGGATAAATCCGACAACCAGCCATGATCATTAAGCTCTTCACAAGTTTCTTTTCTGGATTCTACAAACAGCTTTATCTCTGGAAGAAATTCTACAAATCGTCGTAGGACTTTTCCCTTAGTAAGCCATCTAACTTCAGAATGTAGCATTAAAGTTCTATACTCAACATCAAGTTCATCAGTCAGTATTTTGAATAATAATACGCGAGTACGCGAGCTACGGGTTGGGCATCGCTGTCCTAGGGTATGCAAAATGCGAGAAATTGTTATTTGAAATGTCAACGATATCGATTGTTTTGATTGTTTAAAATTGGACAGTTAAATACAAAAGGTTACGCCAATAGAATAAATATAGTTTTGAAATTCGTTAAATTTATGCACAACTATTGATGTTGTCTTATCACACGGAATGGGCAAAAGATTGCCTAATTCATGAATGAAGCAACGGGCTGGCACTTTTCACGAATTAGGCAATATTTTGCCCATTCCGTGTGATGAGTAATTTCACGGATTCGGTGTAACATAATATGTACATTTGAATGTGGTAGTTAGTAGTTTATCTGAGAGAATAAATGATTTTAAATATTTAAATTACTAATAACTTAACTCTAACTATCCCTTATTGTCTTCATCATCATCATCATCATCATTTAATTTTCATATACTGAGCATACATTTTTCCATGCTTCTCTGTGTGCACTGGATCTTGCGTAACATTCTTGAATATTAGCAGCCACGTTTCACATCCATACGTCATAACTGGCACTACGCATTGGTCGTATGCCTTATTTTTCAAGCATAGCGGAATGTTGGATTTTTTAATTTTATTACATTAATCAAAGACTTGATAAAAGGATTATGATTGGTCTTGTTGTATTTGAAATGAATTTTTCAACACTTTTACTTTTAGATTTATTATAGAATTTTTTCTTCTGAATTAGTAACATTTTGAATCATTTGACTGGAAGTTATATGTACATACATACATAGAATATAGTTTAATTATATATTGGTTTAAAGTCCATGAATCATTCTAACTCAATCTACATAAATTTAGGCTCAATTTGATATCATTTAATATAATCAAATCAAAATTGGTAGTTTTTTTTTTAATATAATGATTGGAATAACACGTTAAGCAAATATTTTAACGTATGTATATGTAATTAAAAAGATGAACATCAAACACAACCGGAAAACTGTGAAAATTAGTAGAAACGGAAAAGATCTGTCGACCTCAACTTTTTACAATTTTCCACATTGAAACGTTATCTCTCTTCGTTTAACTATTGTTTAGACGACCTCACTTTTGTCAAAAAACCACATCCGTCAAGCAATTGATTAGAAATTTGAATGGTTTTTCCGTGGCGTGAAAAATTAACTGTCATCCTCGTGGAAACGTTAAACTGCCATTTAAATGTTAGGTTTTATAATGAGAAAATGTTCATTAACGTTAAGCGCACGCATCTCTTTACGAATTTCATAATAATAAATACACATACACACAGTGCGTTACAAAGGAAAGCGAAAGTTAACCGTTTCGCTGCCGGCAGGGGAGAATATCGGTGTGAATCATCTCTATATAATACACTTATCTGCTAATTGTTTAATTGTAAGTGTCTTTTGGGACGAAATGAGCCGAAAACACCTGAGACGATTCGCCACATTCGACACGTATATTGTTTGTTGAAAAATTAGACGGTGAGAAAAATGTGCATGCGTGCGCGATTAAATTATATACGAAACAATGCGTTCTCCGTGAGCTTTTTATGACGATTTCGCAATATGATTTAACTTTTTATTTTCGTATTATTATTTTTTTGCGTATTCTTTTGCTCTCGATTGTGTTAATTTTTGATTGCGTTAGTTATGTATGTATGTATGAAAACAAGTTCAGTGAATTTCCCACGAGCGCGCATGGGCGACAATGCAACGTTTACTTTTTAAAAATGTCCCAAAAATACGCGGGGACATTAAAGATTAATTTTATTTCGCAAAAATTATTCATACTACTCTTGAGCTTTGTAATATTTTTAATTGAAAGAAATCAGATAAAAACTGATATACTATAGCCGATTAAACTACGCGTATTAATTGTACGACATAAAAAATTCAAATACAGTTGAAAAAATACATTATTAATATTGAATAAATTAAATTTGGTTATACCAAATCAAAAAATTAATAACTTATTTTTTTTTAGCAATTTATATGTATTCTAAAAGTTACAACTATATTTTTAGCGGTCTAAATTTCGATTTTACACACGGAAAACAACAACATACATACATACACAACATACATATAAATCGTACAATTATAAAATAATTAAATCGGAAATGGTATTATTGTAAGCGTCAATCAAGGATATCCTGCCCATGCACACATGTCATTTCAAATATGCCATAAAATTTCACTCATTTAATCTCAACATTTATGTACATATGTACATTACATAATAGAATCTGAACATTATACAATTTTCACGGAAATTATAAAAAAATAAAAAAAATAGCCACTTGTGTATGTACGTAATGGCTAGAACGATAAAGTTTTAATCGAGACTAAAATTCAATAGCATTTTATTAATAATTACATGTTTTTACCGTAAGGCAATTTACCCAATGGTATTTCTAGCTAATCATTTACTATAGATAGAGAAAAAAACTTTCTAAAGCGAATTGAACACGTCTGCGAAAATTAGTATCGATAGATGTAGATTTAGATGTAGCACTGATACACGATCGAAATAAATTGTCAGTCACGAATGATGTTTATGTCAGTAATATAAATAAACTTTATGGTGAATTCAAATGTCAAGGTAATTATATACGACGACATACATAGATTTAGTTCAATTTAACACATCGTCGATAAATTGATTCATGTAAATTGCAAGCAAACACTGCTGAGAGCTATTTTTGTTACGCGATTTTTTTATGATGACTATTTTTACCGTGGAAAGAAGCAGCCATGGGTGTTGAAAACGAGACACGACAATGATGAAGTCTCGTTTATGCGAAAGTGGCAATTAATCAGTGCACTTTCAGAGCGCCATGGCACCGTAAAATGTGCTGTCAGGAAGAAAGAAGTGACATGGCGTGAATGAGGACACTTCTATCGTATGAACATACATATGTATGTATGTACTGCTTTCTGCACGAGCAAAAACAAGCGGGTCATATACGCTGAAGGCTTTATATTCACACTCCAGCTTATATAATCGGACAGGGGTATTTAGTGTATTGCAGTTGTTAATTTTCACAAAATGGAAAAATTAGTGCTGAAAATTTACGTCAATAGTGAATTTTATATAATGAAAAAAATAGTAATAGACAGAAAGTGAGTCAAACAGATTGATAGACACACAAACAGAAATACAAGGAGACAAACAAACGGAGAAACATACTGACATACACAAAAGCACAAAAGTCACAGAGAGAGTCGAAGCATTTACATATGTATGTATATAGTCTCTATATATTACATATGACTCGTATGAGCCATTATTTTTGAGAAAGTGAGTTTATGGTAGTTTCGGTTACAGACAGATATGATATATTTTATTTTTAAATAATTCACAGATATTTCAATGGATTTACACCACTTTCCAAAATAGCGGCTCATATTACATGTCTCTGATGCTATTTTTATAAATGGACTAATTTGCTCCTTTGATCTTTCTTCTGTATCAACCCGTATATATATTTTTTTTTTGATCAAAATATTTGGTAATTTCAACATGTTTCAAGGATTAATTAGCCTTCGAAAAATTTACCTTTTACATTATCTTATTTTTATATATTTCGTATATTCTTATATACATTTTTATCATTCACTTAAAGAATCTATATATATAAAAATCAATGTCTGTTTGTTTATTTGTTTGTTTGTCTGTCTGTCTCTTATAGGCTCCTAAACCACTCAACCGATCGCGATGAAACTTTCAGGACTTATTGTAATCATGCCGGGGATGGTTCCTGTGAAAAAAAATCGAAAAAAAACGGGAACGGGCCTGCTAACGTGTCAGATAACGTACTAGGAACGGGAACGGGAACGGGGAAAAAAAAACGGGAACGGGAACAGGAACGGGCCTACTCACGCGTCAGATAACGTACTAGGAACGGGAACGGATCGGGACCGGGATCGGGATCGGGAACGGGAACGGGATCTGGAACGGGAACGGGAACGGGAACGGGATCGGGATCTGGAACGGGAACGGTATCGGGCATTGCAACGCATGCCGGGTCAGCTAGTTATTTTATAAACTAATGTTATTATCGATCAATCTAATTAACAATCCAGACTTCATCGGCGTTTAAATGCAGCATAACATTCCATCATTTTTTCAAACAATCAGTTATTGAATGTTTCATTCAGCCGCTATTCGAAAACAAGCTTCAGAAATGTACAAAAAAAATCTTAATGATTCAATTTTCAGTAATAATATTCATCAAACTGTATGGAAAATTATAAGCAAGGGATACACTAGTTTCTTTCATTCTCATCTCATATAAATTCAAACATACAGTATAAACAACACAAAAGGATAAAATTATCCCACTAAAACAAACTCAATCGCAAGTTTAAAATTAATCAACACTCATCAGTTTACTCTGACAATTAGACATATACAATAAGCTTTCGAAATCAGATTCAATTCAACTTTGCACCATACGCTTTGAGAGAGCATTCATAACACTCCAATTACTATTCTAACGCACTTAGAATTAATCGCTGTACGTTTTGTATTTTTTCAATTTGAACTCTTGGCATTAGACAAGGCACGTGTATATGATGCGCGCGCTTGGGGTCATTATTCAACACATATTATTTAATGTGAAAAATTTCACAAATTGCACAACCGACAACAGATGGATTCAAGCTCACGTATCTCCTTTGTTCTGCAAACATCACATAAACACACACAACCATTCACTCCATTTCCAACTCAAAGTCCCCCCAATGTTCCCATCATAGTAAAACATCGTAGACGAACAATGATTTATGCCCTTTCTAGACACAAAGCCATTTTCACACGTACGAGACGACGCGACTGCGTTAAATTTCTTCGACGATGTAAAATCAACAACCACGGTTGCCAAATGTCAAAAAAAACAAACGAAAAAAGAAAAACATTGCCCGTTACCGTTTAATGGCGCTCGTTCGACGGACAGTCGAAAGCGCCTGTGAATTTTTGACGATATTATCTCACGGTCGCATCTCTCATATTATTATAATAACAACGACGAGATAAATAAAAGTGCTAAAAATAAACGAAAAATGCACTTTCTTCGGACGGAATCGCAAAAATCTATAGCCGGAAGGAAATCGTTCTATTCGAGAATGTTTCTGAATGCACTCGTAAACTGTGTTGTATTAATTAAATTGCACGCGGACTAAGAAAGGGTGAGAAATTTAATATGATACGAGTATAATCACACATGTTTATGTAATGTTTATATGCCTAATGAGTCAGTTTTGCGTAATTTGGAACATTTCATTGGTTAATTCGTCTCGTTTTAATCTATACGCTATAGGCAATGTGTGAAATTCTATTTTAATTTATAAAGCGTACGTTTTGCACATTGTCTGGTCATTTTGGGGATTGTATACAATGCCTAGGCAATTTATAGAACGCAGGATTCGACACATTGTCTGTATCGTATGTAATGTAGAAATGAATTATTGTGTTCTTATACATTTTAATAATCGGGACTTAACTTTAGGATTACATACTTACATTTTTCTTTTAAAGAGTTAACATACAAATTTTCATTTTGGATTACTTAAACTAATGATAATCTTTGTCGGTCGAAACATTTTGAGTGCTGCTAGTTCGGGTAAACTTTAGAAAAGAATTTAAAATTAAGTAGTAGATCTAGGAGAAGTATCTTGTACAGTGTTATGTATTGGAGGTGGGATAACAGAGTAAAAATGAAAACACAGCACTTGAATGGTGATGATGATGTTTGTTTATTTCACAATTTTATTTGATGGCACAATCACAAAAATTTAAAAAAGATTTGCGTATTTTTAACAATTCGGAAAAGTTGCGTGTTGGCAACTGTTTAGTCCGTGTGTGTGATTTAGTAGAGAACTCGTCACAACTCGACGAGTATGCGTGTATAGTAGTAGTAGAGAGCTCGTATGAGTGCAGTAGAAGAAGTAGAAGAAGTAGAAGTGACTGAAGGAAGTGAGGTAAACCTGTCGTTCACATCGTTATATAGTTTTTTGAGGTTTGAAGGGATTGCGGGGATGAGGAGATAAGGAAGGGGCAACACCTGAGTCTTGGATTGATTTCAATTGGTCGATAACTGTGTCGCCTGTTGTACTGTCGGACTCTGATTGGTCGATGCCAATTCAGGCAAAGGGGAAGAAGTAAAGGGAGCATATGCGGTAGTCTAGAGGTCAGAGGTTTGTCCGAGACCAAGTTGGCACATGTAAATCTGTTTTTAAATATGTTCTGTACGTGAAGTCATTGAAGGTGAGCCAAGGGCATGGTAGCTTATAGGCGAGGGGCTTGGAGGAGACGGAAGGAGGGTATTCAATGAGAGGCGAGGTATGACTCGTTTCAAGGAGAGTCGAGGGTAGGCTCGCTTGGTACTGGAAGAGGGCCAGTCAAAACAATACTAAAACAACAATGTAATGACTCATTTTAAGTTCGGTGCGTATTTGCATGGAAAGGTACGTATTCACCTCGATGGCTTCGACATTTGTTTATATTCGGCTCGAATATTTACGAGCTAGTGAGCCAGACATAACAACAGGGGTGTGGTTGAATATAATGGACTGTCAGATAGTCTGAGACAAATAAACCAAGTTGACAAATTCCTGGCAGCCTTAAAACGGCACCTCTGTACAAGTACTAATAGATAGATAAGTTTATTTTGTAATTTTAGCTTCAAGATACTTTTTGTTTGTAATTAGCTTTTTAAGCTACTTTAAATAAATAAATAATAAATAAACTACACTAAAATTTCAATATAAATGAAATTTATATTCAGCCAACAGCTTGTATGTAGTATTTGTACGCAACGTATGGAACAACGCTTATTAGTTTCATTACTTTATAATTAGCGATTAGTGTAATTTACCGTTAAAAATGACGGTGAATTATTCGGTTTTGTGACTCGGAGACGGTAATTATTAAAGTCAAATCAAGTCCACGTTAAGTCGACACGATTCTTACATGTAAATGTAATCGAGTTAAATACAGACAGCAAACTATCGAGCGTGACTCACAAAATAAACAAACTATTGTTTAATCGAATGAATATTGGCAAAATGTATGTGTACATGTACATACCTAGTTTATATACCTACAATAGAAATGAATTGAATACGCCTGCCGTATGAATTATTCTGCTGAAAAAATCATACGCAACGTACGATTCCAAGATAAACAATAGCAATCGATCGTAAAGGAAATGTATAATAAACCTACATATGTACATGCGAAATGCTAAAATGGGTTAATACGCTACATGCTAACTTACTATTGAGAAAAATCGAATATGTTGCAATAATTTTTCATTTGAACGAGCGCGTTAAGACAATGATAAAGAAACCACATTTTTATCGACGGGTTTTAGGGCATCTTACACAAACAATTCCATATAATAATACATATAACTATTGTTTGTGCGTACACGGCGTCGTTCTCACTTCGCTCATATACATAAGTGTGCTTGCGAATGTTACAAAGTGCTTCGACCAATGCAGCGGAGCGTTTCTTTATCGGTCACACTGGCAGCTAGTTAGCGTATTGCGCATTTATTGCTTTTATATACAATGTACTAGTGTAAGCCCGTTGAATATCAACGGAGCTGTTTCTCATCACCCGTACTGTGAGTGTTTGTGTGGGTGAGTATATGTATGTGTACGTGCTGTATGTATGCGAGCGATCCGCGGCTATCCAGCCAGACAGACCCTTGCGCTACTATATGTATATAGTAATGCATACATCAAACTTGACAAATTAATAAAGTACTGAGCTTAGAAAAAAATAATATTAAATTTAATAGTTTTTGCATAGATGGCGCGTTATAATACAACAACGTAACAACGTAGCAAAATCGCGAACCTTTTTATGATTAATATTGTCAAATTGTAGCAGACCCGTCATTACCTAGTTAGGATGAATGCGTAAGCGCACCCTCTTCCGAACTGGTGATCTCGGGCTCAAATCCCACTCGCGCGCGACGGTTCGTGTCTTTTAATCATTTACCCCAGCGAACGTTATCAGCAGATAGACAGACAGACGGAATAGGGCTATTATATATATATAATGTACGAAAGGGGCCAATGCTTCATGAGACTAAAGCTCACTTTTTTATAATGATAGTGAGAATCCTCAACTATTATTATGACCTGCTTGTGTGACTCTAGTCTATCTGCATCATATTTAATTTCGATTATATTTTACAATGCATGATAGAGGCGCAAAAGTAGAGTAATACGCCAAATTCCTTATAATTTTGCTTTAGTTACGAATTGTTTAGTACTATGTATGTATGTACTACTCAATCAGACAAGTGTTTTATTACTCTAAACTTTAAACGCTTATATTTTACTTTATCCTAATCGGATAAAGTATTGTGATCGTGCGAAAATTCGACCTCGAGATTTTGACTGATTTGTATCGAGTATCATCCCCTGATCACGTTTTCATGATTTCTAAAAAATGTCTGTATGTCTGTGTGTCTGTGTACTTATGTGTATGTGTGTTTTCTCCGAAACTATCAAGGCTATCAAGCTGAAATTTCATATCTATTATTTTCACGTAAGGTGTAAGAGCCATAAGGAATTTGGTCAACATCAGTCAACCGGAAGTAGGGTTTTTTTCTTGTAGAAAATTCTAAAATTCTTTTACCACAGAATATTTCCGAAACGGCTCGGGGAATTTTGTCAAAATTTCATATCTATAGTTTTCACGTTAGCCGTAAGAGATACTGTGATTTTAGTCAACTTCTGACTAGCGAAAGTGGCAGTTTACTCTTGAACGATTTGTTGTTTTTTTTTTTTTTTCGGCCTTTTAAATATGTAGTATCGTCACAAAATTGTAATGTTGTAATTCTGAAAGAAATTGATATTTAAAAGAAATAAATCATTAAAATTAGTCAACTGGAAGTAGGTTTTTTTTTCGTCGAAAAGTTTACGACAGAATATTTCCGAAACGGCTCCGGGAATTTTGTCGAAATTTCATATCTATAGTTTTCATGTTAGCCGTAAGAGATACTGTGATTTTAGTCAACTTCTGACGAGCAAAAGTGGCAGTTTACTCCTGAACGATTTGTTGTTTTTTATTTTTTTCGGCCTTTTAAATATATAGTATCGTCCCAATATTGTAATGTTGTAATTCTAAGAAAAAATGCTATTTAGGAAAAAATAAATTATTAAAATCAGTCAACCGGAAGTTGACTTGCGGAAGTTGACGGAAGTTGAAGCTGCTCCGGCGATCTTGTCGAAAATTTATATATTTTCATATAAAAATTAAGAGTTGATAAGGTTTTGATCAAAATCAGCCGACCGAAAGTGGTAGTTGAATATATGCCGAAGATCGTATTTTACATACGGGCGCGCACTCAACATAGTAATTTCATGTATGTATTTTGGTCGGTGTGGTGGTGTGCATGCGTTTTATTTACTTACGTACTTAAAAAATTAATTTCTTTATTCTTTGAACTCCTCAAATATATGGATAAAGTCATGGGTTGGCCACACTCGAATTTTTTTTTGATTAATTGGCGCATTGGCCCCTTTCGTAAACTACGTGTCATGTACTAATATTTGATTGGATTTGATGAAATTAAAAATTGAGTGATGCAACCGTTATGTCCCCACTGGAAAGGCCAATAGGCTGTATTCGTTGGGGGGTGGTGGCCTCGTGTGAGGGTCTTGAGGAATGGAAGGTTGGAGGCGAGCTCCTATAGTAATATTTGTTTGAACTTTTTGTATGTAATCTCGGCACTTTATTGTGTAATATGAATAGCGTACATATGTTATTCGATTGATTTCGATTTCAGTTGGAGAATTCGCATGAGTGGAAACGAAATGGAGAGTTTCCTGTGTACATACATACATATGTATAGTCTATACATACTTAACTATGGTTCTATGGAGAAGTACTACTAGTACTAGAACACGGATAGATGTTGTGCAATTTGCCCAAGGCACGTAAATGTAGCACTGGAGTTCACGGAGCAACGGCCGAAGAGTTAGGTGCTCCAGATTAGACACTCGTGATGAGCCTTTTGGCAACACAATGAGATAAAATCATCCATGTATAATGCTATTGTAGATAGATCTTGACAAGCGAAAACATTGACTTATCCATAGACGATTTTCGTGACGATGCAACTTGGTACGTGCTTATTTGCGTTTGGGAAAGGTCGACTATTTTGAGTTTGGAATATAAATTCTAGCTTAGATCAATTTATTATAGTTTTAAGAAATCCTTTCATTCATAACAAATGTATGTAAATACTATATTTTTCTATTGTATTCTTAGAAAATGATGTATGTATGTATGTAGATTGAAATCCTATATTTTTACTCGATACATTTATATATTTCTGTTCTTTGTTATTCTTCCAAGGCGAGTCTACGATTCGTTGAGTATTTCTTATAATTATGTAAGATGATCAAAAAGTAATACAACTCTCAGTAGTAAAATTTAAGTTCAAATATACGTTTAGAGTCATAGTTGCATGATTAAAAATTAACTTTAATAAAACTAAAATTATGTTTAATGAATTTTGCACGCAAAACGTAGTCACTGTAGTTAATCATATTGTAGAGATAGTTGATAGTTATTTATATCTAGGACAATTGGTGAATATGACTGGTTGTAAAGAAGAAGAATGAAACTAGGATGGAGTGCTTTTGGAAGAATGAACATTGTTTTTAAATCCAACATTCCGCTATGCTTAAAAAATAAGGTATACGACCAATGCGTACTGCCAGTTATGACGTATGCATGTGAAGCGTGAAAGCTAAATTCAAGAATGTTACGCAAGATCCAGTACATACAGAGAAGCATGGAAATATGTATGTATGTTTGGTATAACAAGAAGAGATCGTAAGAGGAATACATGGGTAAGAAGCGTGACAAAAGTGGCAGATATAGCGGAACGTGTGAAAAAGTTGAAGTGGACACATAGCGAGAAGAATGGATGGCAGATGGATGCAAGAAATACTGAATGGTATCCGAGAGGATGTGAACGAAAGCAAGTGAGTGGACGATGGGCTGATGAATTGAGAAGAATGTGTGGCGTCAACTGGATGCAGATTGTTCAAGACAGACAGGAATGGAATAAGATTGGAGAGGCCTTCATCCAGCAATGGATGGTGAACGGCTGAAAATGATAAGTTTAGAATTTGGCTTTGGTTCTTAAGAAACGTCGCCCCTTTTGAGAAAACGAGTCTATCTTTTGTAGATAGAAAATGTTTTATCTCAAATAAAGAATTTTATATATTCGAGATCTTATACACTAATTTTGAGCTTATGTCATAATTTTGCAAACGCGCTAAATGATTTTAAATTGAGTAGAACATTCGTTAAAAAGTTCATAGGTTAGTTCCTTATATCGTGAGTTGTTTATGTAACACGTAAGCCTACGAAAAAGATCTTTCAACGAAAGTTAAAATACAGAAAGTTTTCAAAATTGTATTTGAACTGCGTTTACGTTTTCTGTACCATTTTCAAATTAAAGAATACGATAACCTCGTTGAATTTGGTCAATCTACATACTATGTACATACATATGTGTATCTTCGGATGAGTGCATTTTTATTGACATATTGAATTGCGCAAAAACTCGTTCGATTTATATATTATATATACACACATACATACAAGGATAACGTACTAAAAAGATTCCTTGTTAACCTTTTCGTTAAAATTGATTTGAGCCAACGTGCTCCACTTTCAATTTCATCAGATTCGTCTGGCCTCATAGTATAGTGAATTTATTTTTTTAAACGATTCACTCGAAACTTAGTTAACATAATGAGATACGAAATATGTATAACATTTCATATCAGAGTTGATGTGATTTTAATTGGAATCAAATAAAACGCATGTGAGAGTTTACTATTGTATTTTACCTATGCATATACATACTTAACATATGCAGATTTGTGCGATGTTTACACCAAAATCTGTACATATAAAGTGAACGTGTTTAATAATAAAAAAATAATAAAATCGTGAGCTTCTTTTCACTCTTAGCCCATTTTAGGTAATACTGATACACTTTGAGATGATGATCACGAATTGCGAGGGAAAATTAACGTTTCGTTACTGTTGTGCTTGCCACACTCTAATGGTTACGAACACAAGGTTAATTAATACGAACCAGATTAATTTAAAAATTAATTTTCAACAATTCCAAAATAACCATTTTGCATTGATTATTTACAACGGTACCGTCGAAGGGTAATTAAATTAAAATTGCGTTAATTGTTGTTGCGAATAATAGAGAGGTTCGAATGCGACACCAAAGTTTCCTCAGTTGAAACCCGCGATAATTATACACGAAGCGTCCAATTCACTTTGAAAGTTTGATAGTAGATATGTACATATGTACATAGATTCGTTCGACGTGTATAAATGGTGTTCGATTTGAGATTGTTATTAATCGAGTTTTAATGACGATGATCGTTCGCATGTAGATTTTGACGGAAACGGATATGTTGCAAGTTGTCTAAATGCTATTAGATTGTCATAAAAGTATACCCATAATCAATTTCGACATAACGTACGATAGTGTATATTAAAAAAATATTAAACGAAAGCAGCTCCAAAGATAAATAATAATCAGAATAAAAAAATTTGTAAATCGGAATATGCACTTAAAATATTTTTATGACGTGTAACTTCCGTATTGCTTGATATAATTAAGTTATAATATTATGTTACATGCTTATTGTTTTTTTACAATACTATAGTTAGATTCACGATAGAGCGTTGGTGCATCAGAAAGTTTCATTTATAGGGTGAATGAAACAATTGTATTGTTAGAGAATGAGTAATTGGAAAATGAATGAGCTAACCGTAGCGGCAATTATGGCACACATAAAGTTTCTATTTATTTACTAGTGTAAGCCCGTTCCCGATCCCGTTCCCATTCCCATTCCCGATCCCGATCCCGGTCCCGATTCCTTTCCCAATCCCGTTCCCGATCCCGTTCCCGATCTCGTTCCCGTTCCCGTTCCCAGTACGTTATCTAACGCGTGAGCAGGCCCGTTCCCGTTTTTCCCCGATTTTTTTTCACAGGAACCATCCCCGGCATGATCACAATAAGTCCTGAAAGTTTCATCGCGATCGGTTGAGTGGTTTAGGAGCCTATAAGAGACAAACAGACAGACAGAGAAACACACATTCATTTATATATATATATATATATAGATTTGAATTTCAGCCTTTACTGAGGCGAGCGTTATCAGCAGACGGACAGACAGACGGAATTCGGCTATTACCTATATATGTACTAGTGTAAGCCCGTTGAATATCAACGGAGCGGTTTCTCATCACCCGTACTGTGAGTGTTTGTGTGGGTGAGTATATGTATGTGTACGTGCAGTATGTATGCGAGCGATCCGCGGCAATCCAGCCAGACAGACCCTTGCGCTACTATATATCGTAATGCATACTTCAAACATGACAAATGAATAAAGTACTGAGCTTAGTGTTTATTTCTAATAATAATAAAAAATATTATTAAATTTAATAGTTTTTAAAGTTTTTGCATAGATGACGCGTTGTAATACAACAACGTAGCAATTTAGCAAAGTCGTGAACCTACAGAGGATTAATATTGTCAAATTGTAGAGGGCTCTTCAATTACCTCCGTTGGTTGAATGCATAAACGTACTCTTCCGACCTGGTGATCTTGGGTTCAAATCTGGTGTCTATTAATCTTTTACCTCAGCGAGCGTTATCAGCAGACAGACAGACAGACGGAATAGGGCTATTATATATAGTGATTATTTATGAATTATTTTCAATGTCATAAAAAGAGCACGCTGTATGTAACATAAATAAATTTTACTATAGTAAGTACATATATAAAGATCGATACATTGAAATGCTTATATAAGTGCAAATTTGAAGTGCAACTTACATTTTACGTGTATCAGTATAGAAACGAACACCAGAGTTGTCCCAAAACTATTCATCGCAGAATGGAAACCATCAAGGAATCCGATGAAAATTTGAATCAAAGCTTGAATGTGGAAAACCACGACGATGAAATACAAGAATACACGGGATTCGTAAAGAAGTGTATGAAAACGATAGCCATGTTGCCGATGTTTGAATCGGATCGATTCAAATATTTCAACATATTCCACATGTGCATGGTCGACATGATAAGCTTTCAAATTTTCCTATTTTCCACGATCGATTTTGTAAATTCGTGGGATGGAAATCTGTACGCGGTCACGATAAACATGGTCAACACTATAATATACGGCACCAGTACGATATTGCTGCTTTATTTTCAGGTAACTTTACTTTACAATAATTATCGTTTCAGATAATCATATTGTAGAGACAGTTGATAGTTATTTATAGCTAGGACAATTGGTGAATATGACTGGTTGTAAAGAAAAATAAATAAAACGAAGAATGAAACTGGGATGGAGTGCTTTTTGGTAGAATGAACATTGTTTTTAAATCGAACATTCCGCTATGAAGGCATACGACCAATGCGTACTGCCAGTTATGACGTATGGATGTGAAACGTGGAAGCTGAATTCAAGAATGATACGTAAGATCCAATGTACACAGTTGGTTGGTATAACAAGAAGAGATCGTAAGAGGAATACATGGGTAAGAAGCATGACAAGCGAGAAGAATGGATGGCAGATGGACCCGAAAAATACTGGAATGGTATCCGAGAGGATGTGAAAGAAAGCAAGGTAGACCGAGTGGACGATGGGCTGATGAATTGAGAAGAAGCTGAATTCAAGAATGTTACGTAAGATCCAATGTACACAGAGAAGCATGTAAAGATGTATGGTTGGTATAACGAGAAGAGATCGTAAGAGGAATACATGGGTAATAAGTATGACAAGCGAGAAGAATGGATGGCAAATGGACCCGAGAAATACTGGATCGGTATCCGAGAGAATATGAAAGAAAGCAAGGTAGACCGAGTGGACGATGGGCTGATGAATTGAGAAGAAGCTGAATTCAAGAATGTTACGTAAGATCCAATGTACACAGTTGGTTGGTATAACGAGAAGAGATCGTAAGAGGAATACATGGGTAAGAAGCATGGCCAAGGTGAAGTGGACACATAGCAAGAAGAATGGATGGCAGATGGACGCGAGAAATACTGGAATGGTATCCGAGAGGATGTGAAAGAAAGCAAGGCAAGCAGAGAAGCATGAAAAGATGTATGCTCGGTATAACGAGAAGAGATCGTAAGAGGAATACATGGGTAAGAAGCATGGCCAAGGTGAAGTGGACACATAGCAAGAAGAATGGATGGCAGATGGACGCGAGAAATACTGGAATGGTATCCGAGAGGATGTGAAAGAAAGCAAGGCAAGCAGAGAAGCATGAAAAGATGTATGCTCGGTATAACGAGAAGAGATCGTAAGAGGAATACATAGGTAAGAAGCATGGCTAAAGTGGGAGATATAGCGGAACGTGTGGACACAGCGAGAAGAATGTATGGCGGATGGACCCGAGAAATATTGGAATGGTATCCGAGAGAATGTGAAAGAAAGCAAGGTAGACCGAGTGGACGATGGGCTGATGAATTGAGAAGAAGCTGAATTCAAGAATGTTACGTAAGATCCAATGTACACAGAGAAGCATGTAAAGATGCATGGTTGGTATAACGAGAAGAGATCGTAAGAGGAATACATGGGTAATAAGTATGACAAGCGAGAAGAATGGATGGCAGATGGACGCGAGAAATACTGGAATGGTATCCGAGAGAATGTGAAAGAAAGCAAGGTAGACCGAGTGGACGATGGGCTGATGAATTGAGAAGAAGCTGAATTCAAGAATGTTACGTAAGATCCAATGTACACAGTTGGTTGGTACAACGAGAAGATATCGTAAGAGGAATACATGGGTAAGAAGCATGACCGAGGTGAAGTGGACACATAGCGAGAAGAATGGATGGCAGATGGACGCGAGAAATACTGGAATGGTATCTGAGAGGATGTGAAAGAAAGCAAGGCAAGCAGAGAAGCATGGAAAGATGTATGCTCGGTATACATAGGTAAGAAGCATGGCTAAAGTGGCAGATATAGCGGAACGTGTGGACACAGCGAGAAGAATGTATGGCGGATGGACGCGAAAAATACTGGAATGATATCCGAGAGGATGTGAAAGTAAGTAAGGTAGACCGAATGGACTATGGGCTGATGAATTGAGAAGAATGTGTGGCGTCAACTGGATGCAGATTGTTCAAGACAGACAGGAATGGAAGAGAATTGGAGGGGCCTTCATCCAGCAGTGGATGGTGAACGGCTGAAGATTTATGTGCCTATTTTGTTTTTAGGTTTTCAGCGATAAAACGACGTATTTAATGAAGTATCTAAATTCAACGTTCAAATATAAATCCGCTGAAGGACTTACGCGTCTCAATATGAAAGCGAGCTTTGAAAAGGCTAGAAAATATAGTGTGATTTTTACTGTGTCTTGTTTGTGCGGAGCTTTATATTTTGCCATACAGCCTTTGATTATCGCCAGCAAGTTTTATTCATATACATTAAATATAGGATGGACACAAAAACAATACCTGTTTTCAAAAATTTATATTCCGAAACTAATACCGATCTACAGTGATAGAATACGTATATGAAACTTTTTCTTTGTAAATTTATATAACCATCACACCATACATATACAGTAGACTGGTAGAAAGCTTGGGTTTAATACGGATACACAAAGCGATATTGATCATTTAGACAACAAACTAACGTTTCAATAAAATCGTTCAAAAACATTATCAGATTTGCCTCAAATGAATGAAAACGGTGTAATATAATAATAAAGATAATTGAGTCGCCTAGTTCCAAATCCCGATAAGTCCATAAAACTCACTTGTTCGCAAACGCGGCTTTTCTGCTACAGACTTATTTGCATGATGGCGTTTAAACTCATTTAAACTTAATTTTGTTGATATTAAACAAAATATCGAGATTGGAAACGTGGACTTATCGTTGTTTGTTTCTAAATATGGCTTTTTTATCATAGTGCAATTGTCAGTTTTTGGAACTAACACTAACATTTTCAATATTTTTTTACGGCGCACTTGTCGATATTTGGAATAATTCAAGTATAAGGCATCGTTTGAAAACATTCTTAGAACCAGAAAATATTTTATCCTCGTGTTTTATATATTGTGGACTTATCGGGATTTGGAACTAGGCGACTCATATATAGATTTTTGAAAACAGGTATTTTTTTTATTAACCGCCTTGTATGTAATATCAAATAAGTTTGTTAGATCGACTATTTACATGTATGAATTTTTCTAGGACATAAAAAATTGTTGCCGATGAAAATATGGTATCCATTCGACGTTAAACAAACTCCATACTACGAATTGGCCGTTTTCTCTCAAATATTAGGACAAACTATAATGGCAACGGTTTATTCGAATTTCGGTAAAATAATATTTATTCATACAAAGCTCCATTGTAATGGTTGTCACGAGTTAAAAAGTGGTTTCGGATTGTTAAACACACCACCTAGTAGTAGATGGAAAAACACACCGAGCGATTATATTATAACTATGACTGGAGATTCTGAACCCGAAATTAACTGATAATTACGGAGTGGTTATTTATAGTAATTGCGTCGAGTTGGGATTTGTGTAATAGTCGTTTTGTGCGAATCACGATTTCCACTGTCGAAAGAAACTGGTCATCATTGTTTTTTTGTCGGAATTGACAATCACGAGTCTCGTGAAAAACCCATAACCTTGTTATGGGTGAACCCGATTATTATTGTGGTGAAACAATGCTTCGTTTTAAATGTCATTTTAATTCAACGTTTTGACAAATTCGTATAGAGTCGTCTTAGATTGCGTTAAAATCAGTCTTAAATCTGGCAGTGCGTTTACAAGAATTTAATGAAATTCATATACAGGTTGTAAGTCAACGGACGTGTTTGACTAAGGATTAATATTTTTTAAATTATAGGAGGCCTCCCATCACCGGTGTTGGGTCAACGCGTTAGCGCTAACTCACCCAACCTGGTGATCACGGGTTCAAATCCCACTCGCGACGTTCGTGTTTTTCCTTTACCGAGACGAGCGTTATCAGCAGACAGACAGACAGACGGAATTGGGCTATTATATATCTAACTAGTGTTAGCCCGTTGAATATCAACGGAGCGTTCTCATCACCCGTACTGAAAAATAATATCAAATTTTATAGTTTTTATAGTTGTTGCATAGATGACGCGTTATAATACAACAACGTAACAATTTAGCAATGTCGCGAGCCTATTGACGGTTAATATTGTCAAATCGTAGTAGGCTCGACATCACCTCCGTTTGGATCACAGCTTAAGCGCTCACTGTCCCGAACCGGTGATCTCGGGTTCAAATCCCACTCGCGCGACGTTTTGGTTTTTTTTAATTATTTACCTCGGTTATTAGCAGACAGATTGAATAGGGCTATTATATATATGTATGATAATATTTTAAATAGGTATGTACATTCCATAGATACTCAACAATATTTAAATTAAAGCTCATTTCTAAAATAATAATTGGCTTAACGTACGCTTTTCTAACACTTGAATTGTTTTCATATTAATATCATTATTAATATTATTATTTACTCAGCGAGCGATATCAGCAGACAGACCCACAGACAGACAGAAGACAGAATAGGGCTATTATATATACATATGTATGTATGATACGCAGTGTGAAATATAATACGCTTTATAAAAATAACATGTATGTAAAACTACAGCATGAAAAAAATCGGTTCAAATTGTTCTTCAGGATCAGTTGGTCAGATTGGAGAGATAAAAATTGGTTCAAATTGTTCTTCAGGATCAGTTGATTATATTGGTGAGATAAAAATGGGTCAGCAAAATCTAATTATTAAATACTGTAACACATAATATGCATACATATACATACATACATGTACATTGAATAAGTGTATAGTAAAATGCTATTTAAATTTTTGAACAATATTTTTCGAATATCATTCCATTCACGTATTAAAATTTATAGAAATCTAAATTATTCTGCAATTGAAACTAACGATTCCGAAAAATACATACAAAATAGCATACTTATTGAGTTTTAGAACGATTTGCGACACAATAAGCATTTAAACAGTGGAAAATCCAATCATTAATTTTTTTTCTCATTACCTTGGTGCAACGACGCGATACTTTTTGCATCAAAGTTTGTAAAATTCTATTACAGGAATGTTTTTAATGTCGCTTTGTATCCTAATATGCGGTCAGTTTGATTTACTGTGCTGCAGTTTGAGAAACTTGGCCTATACGATTTTGATAAAGCGTCGTTTTCGCACGACCGATTTAGTGCAATTGTGCGGCTATACTTACACTGGAATAAATAGATGTACACTACCTGAAGACGAATGGAAAACGTATTTCAGCGGCGAATCTGAAATAATGGATCCAAAGCTGGACAAAAGTTATAGAAACGATATGGCGTGTATCGACGAATTCAGTGTTAATACAAAGCAGAATAAAATGTGTAAGTATCACTTTTTTGTTTGATTGTACGATGAAACTATTGATGATTTATATTTTGAACGTGATTTTAGTGAGTTTTGAATTCGAAGAAGATTCCATGGTTATTGTGAGAGATTGCATAGAGCATCATGTAATGATATTGGAATATTGTTATACTTTTGACGCGTTTTTTGGTCCAATTCTTTTTGTTAGGATGCTAGAAGCAACACTCTTGATTTGTGTGCTGATGTATGCTATCAGTGTGGTAAGTGTTTGTCGATAATAAAATGTCTCGAGATTGATGTGAAAACTAATGTTATAATGACATGATAATTACCTTTCAATAAGAATATTTCAAAAGTCATTTTTCAGTCAGTTTTTTCATTCAAACATTTTTCAGTATAATATATATAAAACTACAAAATGTTGATTTTTAAATATAAACTTCAATTAGTTTACTTTAACGATTGTTTTTTTAAGTATGACAATATGAATACTAAAGCATAAAATACTTTTTGTATTTATTTTATATGTGGGGGATTCACTATATTAATGGATAAGGTCACAATTTAAAAAAAAATACACTTTTCTATCCCAATTGGTAGTTAAAACACATAGATATCTACATTGTATGTCGATAACAAAAGTCAAGCTTTAAAAATAACTTTATAAAGTTGCAATACTACTAGAACTAGGGTTTTTTTTACTTTAAATCATTTAAGTCGTGTTAATAAAGTGAACCTCAAATATTCTGATTATTATGAGTCAAAAATCTGGAGAAAAAAAGTAAATATTAGTTCAAAATTGAACCGCTAGATGGCGTTCAAAGTTTAATTGCTCAACGAAATTCAACACATTTTTTACAAATTTAAAATTCGATATATTTTTACACTGCAAAACAACTTTGATTATTTCAAAACAAACAAAAAAAATGTTTAAAAATTATATTATTTTGAAGGTTGTTACACATACTACATATGCAAAATTTCAGCTTAATGTGTATCATAGTTTTGCTGGAAAAATCTTTCAAAGATTACAAAAAAATTACATGACTTTCCAAGGGAAGTACCACTTTCGGTTGACGAAAAATTTTGAAAGCCTTATGGATTGTAATGGCCGACAAAAAACATATAAATATGAAGTTTCAGTGTACAGTGTACAGTGTACACAGACACACAGACTTACAGACACACAGCCATACAGACATTTCCCAGAAATCATGAAAACGCGATCAGGGGATGATACCCGATATAAATCAGTCAAAATCTCAAGGTCGAATTTTTGCACGATCACAATACTTTATCCGATTAGGGTAAAGTAAATATATTATCAATTAATAAGTGTGTCAATAAAATTTACAGAGTTTACAAATTACAATGTTAGCGTATGCTGTTTTGACTAGCGTCGATCTATTTATACCGTGTTATTTTGGAAATGAAGTAACGCTTCGGGTAAGAATGTATAATGAATAATCATATTAAAATGAACCAATCGTGCCAAATGATAATAACATTTATTTTTCAGAGTCTTAACATAAAATCGGCAATCTTTGGTGGACCATGGCAACTTTTAGGTGTGCGACCTCTTCGATGCCTTTTACCTTTACTAATTAGATCTGGAAAACCTTTCCGTTTGAGAGGTGGCAAATTTTACAAACTCAACTTAGACAATTTCATATCTGTATGTACATATATATTTTATATATTTTAAATTTATTTACATATATTTTTTTTTATTAACGCAAGTAAACATTTGCAGATATTCAAACTGTCATTCTCGTACTTCACAGTGTTGAGGAGTATATACGATAAAGTTGAAATAGAATGAAAAGATCTGTTGAAATAACCATAAAATTTATTTTATTCATATAACATCACCAGTTAGAATTGGAATATGTACAATTTATCAAATCAAAAAAAAAATAAATTTTACTGACTAGATTTTAATATTAAATATGTATGCGTTTGATTTTATACGAGAATAGTTTTTAGTTTTATTTACAATCTTAAAGTCAAATTAAACTAGACGCATGTCGGTAAAAAAAAAAAAAACAAAAACATTATTGTCGTAATGAGAATATTATAATATCGTTCAATTAATCTCGTACATCTATCAGAAACGAAATTTGGAAGACTTTAAACAATTTCGATAAGTTGTCTGTTTATGTCAAAATATTCATAGAACTTCTGAAATGAAACATTTTCATTTAAAAAATACATAATAATAATAATATTAGATTTCACTGTGTTTGAGTATGTTTAAAATATATATATATTAATAAGTATATGGTTACAGGCAAAGCGTGAAGTGCAAAATAGCCAGGCACAGTGAAAAATGCATTACGCTCATAGATATAGAATACATAGTACTTTTCGGTCGCCAAAAATCGTCGCAAGAGTAGGGATCGGACCCGAGACTCGAATAACAAAGAAGTGACCGTTTTTTTTCAACACTTTGACTTCCACACTAGAGTGTCTTAGTTAGAGTCGGAACATTTTAGAGCTTGATATATCTACATCTATGATTACGCTTTATAAATTACAACAGAATTAGCACGTATGAAAAACTAAGGTTTGAGAAAGACAATATGAAAAAAAACTGGTTCAAATTTGTAACATACGTATATGCTTATAGCTTTATATAACTTTGCCTGTAACATATGCGATAAATTAAATTGTCGTATTGAGAATTGTAACATCACCTAATTGTTGCTTACTATCGCCGAACAGCAAATTGGTGTCCGTCGACTTGTTGACGTCCGTGTCGTAATAAATTGACTTGGGCTCTTCTGACATGTGAATAAGCATGGCCAAGGAGCTTTGGAAAGCAGCGTTGTAGTCTATAGTCACTTCGGTGTAGATAAACTCTTCTCTGAGATCAATGAATAGGTCGTTCTCGTTTGGTCCCGAGACTAAAGCTCCGTACAATATTTGCGGGTTTGATCCTTTCGAACGCAAATTTTCCCATCCGCAAGGCTCAGGACGCAAAGGACACGAACTGTCAAGTGTAAAATATACGATCAATTGGATAATGTGATCGTTCAAACAAACTTGTGTAAATAATAGACTAATGCAGAGTTCATTGACCAGCATTGGCCATTTCAAAAAAAGCATAACACTGTACGGAGAAATTCCCAAAAAAAAAAATAGTTTAGTTTTGAACAGGGTATTGGGGCGATGCTCATGCGGTTATTACACAGGGATAGTTTACTCGATAGTAAACTTGCTCGTGTAATAGGCGAAGCTAGTAAACTATCTGGATTTTTCAGCCGAGCGAGTGAAGTTCGAACGTTTGAACTTTACTCGCTACTATCTGGCTAGTGTGACACTAGACGTTAAAAAACGCATATTTATTTTAAATCTATATATGTATATAAAAATCAATGTCTGTCTGTCTGTCTCTTATAGGCTCCTAAACCACTCAACCGATCGCGATGAAACTTTCAGGACTTATTGTGATCATGCCGGGGATGGTTCCTGTGAAAAAAAAATCGGTATAAAACGGGAACGGGAACGGGCCTGCTCACGCGTCAGATAACGCACTAGGAACGGGAACGGGAACGGCATCGGCAACGGATCGGGAACGGGAACGGCAACGGATCGGGATCTGGAACGGTATCGGGCATTGCAACGCATGTCGGGTCAGCTAGTAATGTACATATAAAAAAGTAAGTAAAACAAGTACTGTATGTAGACTGTGTACAAAGACTGTAAAACAAGTTGACGACAGCGCCACTAGCAAGTACACTAAACACGTGTAATAGGATTACTAGCTACTCGCTACTAGCTCTACGTGTCGGCTAGTAAATTAGCGAGATAGTAGCGAGTAAACTATCCATGTGTAATACCCGCTTTAGAAATAGACAGAGCTAAATTACGCCGTAAGCAATTTAGCTCTGTCCCTTTCGAAGCCTCGCCTCTAGTAAGCCGTGCCTCTAAGAACTTTGTGGTTACTGCTGGTGAACTGCGAACTAGTGTATTACCTGGCAGCGTGATGCGGTTGAAGTGGTGGATTTTTACCAAATCCTACGACGAAACTTCTGCCCGAATCACCGAGCATGTAGTTTATTTGTTGTTTTGCTAAATTTTGGTATTTCTTAGGTGAAATTCCAAGATTGGCCGCCTGAAAGAAAATAATTAAAGGTTATTTTTAAACACTTTCCTATTGCTAGCCCATTAAAAGATATCAATAATAAAAACCGCAAACGGGAAATACTTCAACAAATTAGTAAATACCTGCATACAGAGGAATACAACATTGGCAGCGTGAGACAAAGCCCCCTCTCTTTCTATACACAAAAGACCTTTTGGTGTTCGTCTTTGATGATAAGCTTGATAATCGCAAAAGGACGTAACAGCCGCTTTCAAATCCCTACGACCTGTGAATTCCATCATCAAAACTTGAACTCCAGCTACCCTACGACCCATTGAAAACTCATTCGGTCTCTCCTGGAAGTCAAACAAGTACCAACATTAACTTCACACACTTATGTACATCAATTTATATTATATTACTAGTGTAAGCCCGTTGAATATCAACGGATGTTTGTGTGGGTGAGTATACTGCCGTCCTAAGCCCACTTAACGTAGCTGACAAAACAAGAATATCGAGATAAATGGACTTGAAAGTTTTATTCTAAATTTGTGTTTTTCTTCATATATTACTGATTTATTTAAACTTTTTTTTAGTGCATGAAGTTATTTTCTATTGTGTTTTGATAATTCTAAGGAAAAATAAAAAAAAAAAATGAATACTTTAGTAGTTACGTTTTTTTTTTACACTTACGTTAAATTTGCTTAGGAAATCTACTTAATTTTAATAACGTAAGTGCTATACGTGAAATTTGCTTAGGAAATCATATGTATTTTAATAGTTGCGTTATTTTAGCTGAGCAAAATGCTTCGGTATCAACTAGCTAAACTAACGTAACTGGATTATCCTTAGACGAAAAAACGTATCTGCACGCAGACACGTTGAATTTGCTATGAAAATGTTGGATACGTTATTTTCGCTAAGTATTGGTGATACTGTTTCTCTGCGCATGCAGATACGTTAGATTTAATAGCTTAAAAAAGTCACTTTTGGATGAAGATATGTACATTAATTTTGATATGAAAAATCGCAACATCTAGCTCATTTTCGTAATTTTTGTCAGTTACGTTAAGTGGGCTTAGGACGGCAGTATATGTGTATTTAATAGTTTTTATAGTTATTGCATAGATGGCGCGTTAACAATTTAGCAAAGTCGCGAGCCTATTCACAATATTAGTATTGTCAAATCGTAGCAGGCTCGTCATCACACCCGTTTGGATCATAGCGTAAGCGCTCACTGTCCTAAACCGGTGATCACGGGTTCAAATCCCACTAGCGCGACGTTCTGGTTTTTTAATTATTAACCTCGGCGAGCGTTATCAGCATGACGGACAACAGTCTTTGACCCATTGGAGTTTTGCGTCTCCACCTCTTTCCCACCTTCGTATATAGCGACGCCTAAGGGACTACGCTCTGCCGAAGGGACTCGTGAGTTTAAAACTGTACTTTAAGCTGCGCCACGCGCGAGCTCTCCTCTATGTGGAGGGGTGCTCGCTCGTCACGGTATTTAGACAGACACACACACAGACAGACGGAATAGGGCTATTATACATATGAAACTTACTTTCAATCTAAAAGTGTTATAAAAATGATCAGCCTCATCTAAATAGTAACTTATATTCGTGGCTTTGTACAACCAAGCGGCAGCCCACGCCAATTCATCACCATAATCAGTCGATCTAAAATCAATCGTATTATAATATTAACACTGTATGTACATTTTAAGTGAATGATCGATACGGTATTTTGTACTCACTCGTAGTATTGAACTGCAGCTTTCATCGACAGGTGATATAAACCTCTGTGATTTCTGGCAAATTGGTACAATTCTTTGGCGTGCAACAGACAAAGATCTGCATATTCGACATCGCCATGATCTCTAAATACTAAACTGGTAGCGGCTAAGGCGGCGGCCACTTCTCCGGCCAAATCTGAACCTAAATTAAATCGCCAACATATTAATTAGCACACGTTTGTTCATGTTTTTGCACTGTGTGAATTTTTTTGTTAAAAATACCTGGTTTTTCAGCGTCGATTTTGTACGCAGGTCGTGTCATGTTCATGTCTTCGGGTCGTCCCCAAAACTTTTGATCGATTCTGAAATCGCCAACCTAAAAAAAAAAACATACATATATATATATATATATAAGAATTCTTAAGTAGAAAATGAAACTCATTACAAATGGTCGTCACATCGTCGAATAAATCTGTCGGGTCTTTTTCCTAAAAAATTCTTTTGCCAATTTTTGCACGATGCACCTTCACATACCAATTAACCAGGATGTGTACATGTGATTCGTTCGTATTAGATGAACTTTTTGAGAGTGAAAGTTTTTTTAGGTACCTGTCCGTAGAGTTCTTCAGGTGCCACGTGACACTTTAGTAAGAAGTCTGACGCCCAACGCAGACAATCTAACCCTCTGGATAGTTCTCCAGATTTGATGTATCCTAGAGGTGCTGAATGGATCCCCCAAGCTATGATCGTGCTGGCAGCAGCTTGTGTCCATACAAATTTTACGTAATCGCCAGCTGTAAATTGAATACAAATTGATATTTTTTAATCAATTTAATTGGTTACTATTTTTTGTTTTAGGTTTTTCATAAGGCAATGGAAAACCACTGGAGAGTACATATATGTAGTTATTTCCCTTGATACTTTACTATGATATAAAATGTTTGGCAAATGGTGAAGAGGTAATGCTTGATATCAAGTATATATGTACATAGTAGGTAACCCAACGTCCGAAGAAGGTTAGGTTATATTAGTTTAAGTTCAATTTTAAATCTGCAAAAATTTGACCTTGAGTTTTTTTCTGCCAAACCATCATTATCTGAATACAAAATTGGTCAACATTTTTGTTAGAGGTTGTTGAAATGATTTAATTTTATTAACACAGAAGAAATTTTCTTATTGCGTACATACGTACATATGTATATCCATATTTTACAGGCAAAGTTTGAAATCTCCGTATCGTATAAAATGTTTAGTAATTTCAAAAAACGCACAAGCGTTTAGGCAAAGTGTGAATACTTTTTTTTATTTCACAATATGTGTCGTTCTCAAACTTTAGCTTACTTTTCTATTTCAGTTTATGAAGTGCAGTACTTTGACTGACCATTTTGGGCATATTATAAAATTCCTAAGTACTTTATTCAATGCGGTACTTGGCCTGTAACATCTCTATCTGTATTAAACGCATTGTTTGTACATTAGCTCAGATGTTAGACTAGGTGCTCATATTAGCCAAGATGGTATTTCCACATACAATTTTTTTTATATGTATGTACAATTCGTTGCTAAATTTGAACTATCAATAAGTACGGTTAGCTTAAGATGTGTTTGATTGATACAAATTAGATTTACAAACAACAGCTACTGGAAATTTTTTACAAACTGATGTACATAATATTTAATATGAAAATACTAAGAAGTCAAATCAATATCGTGTTTATATTACACATTATAACATTGACACGTGCTCGATAGCTTGCTTGACACGTTAAAACTTTGCAATTTCACAGGAAAAATTCTTCACTTACCTACTTAATTCTTCTACTATCGACCGGGTAGAATTTAATAGTGCAAACTTTAGCATACCAAAATAAACAACTTCAAATGAAACTTCCGAACGGCAATAAAAAGTAGAAATAAGTATCGTGTCGCGGCGACACGTGATTCTCATATTGATTCAAAACCTATTTAGATAGATACGTGTGTGGTCAATTTGACAAGACAAGGCTACGACGATTTATGATTACTGTATAATTAAATAAAAGGGAAAAATTTTCAAGCTAGCTAGCTAGCTGAAGCACTGCCATGGCGACCGATAAACAGCCCATGAAACGCTAGGAATAGTGAGGACGCGTTAGCCTAAGCTAAGGTTATCAGATCAAGAATTCAAAACATAGGACAAACTAGGAAATTTAAGGCTATCAAATTGAAGACGTTTTTTTTAATTACATAATATTTTACAAAACGAAAAAAAAATTCCGAGAACATCCCAGTGCAGAGTTCACCAGCAGTAAACATAAAATTCTTAGAAGCATAGCTATTGGCTAGAATATAGTCACTCGTGCTAGAGGCGGAGCTTAGAAAGGGACAGAGCTAAATTACGCCGTAAGCAACCTTATTGACAATACCTTATCATATTGACCGTGTAAGGTGGCAATATTGATGTATTGATGGATTGAACTGAAGCGGATTCGAATTTCTAAACATCCTGGTCAATATTATTGACCGTGTAAGGTACCCTTATAGTTGAATAAATTCCAGCGTCTAAGAATTTTGTGGTCACTGCTGGTGAACTATAGTCCAAAGGTCACCAAAAATTAAATAAAAATGCACCGCAGGCGAATTTTAAAACTCAAAATCACCAAGGATACGCCAAAAACTAGAACATGTCCTCGGAAACGAGATCGTCTAGAAACCTTAGCCTAATTGCTTCGCGACACGGGGATATACGAGCTGTCACACACATTCACAGCTATATAGAAGCGAAGAAAGAAGACGCCGTATACACACACACACACTATTAAATAGTTTTATACCGTCATAGTATCCACCGGTGAGATCTTCACCGTTGAGTCCTCTATCGTCTAGAGCCGAGTCTCCTCTCCACGGAATACGATTGTCTTCGGGCAGTTTTCCAGAACGTTGAGCCTCGTAGAACAACAGGGACATCCTCAGTGCTTCCTCGTAGTCGTATTTGTTATTCGAAAGGACTTCATCGTCTGTTGTCAGACTTCTGGGCACTGCTAAAGAGTCACTCGGGGCTGGAAAGCACGTGATGATGACCAAACCAGCCGTCAACACCAGCAGTTTGTAAACTTTCGATCTGAAGAATTGTACAGAGTATCTGAGGGCCATCTAGAACAAAAAATATCAAAGGTTGTAGTACATGTGTGTACGTGCGTATGACTATTTTGGACATGTGTGTTCCCACGCGATTTGTATACATTATGTCTGTCTTGTCACCTCGGTGAATGGTGAAAGTGGTATGGCGACTTCCAGTGAAGGATGTCCCATTACGGTAATGTCAACTGTTGGTTCGCGATGTGTTTATTTTTATGTATCGTCGAGTTTAGGTGTTGTTGTGTGACGTAAAACAGACTCTATGAATGGTTTGTATGTGTGATGCTAGTCGTTGTTAAATTTGCATTCAGTTAAAGTTTGTTCCGGATGAGCTTGTTACTTTGTTGGCCTTGTTTGCGTTAAGTTTTATAGTGTGAAAGGTGAACTGTCGGTAAGTGTGGTGATCGTGTTATGTGACACAATGAAGGACAGTTAGATTTCATCATCATCATCATTTTCAGCCGTTCACCATCCACTGCTCTTCCATTCTTGTCTGTCTTGAGCAATCTGCATCCATTCTTCTCAATTCATCAGCCCATCTTCCACTCGGTCTACCTTGCTTTCTTTCACATCCTCTCGGATACCATTCCAGTACTTCTCGCGTCCATCTGCCATCCATTCTTCTTGCTATGTGTCCACACCAACTTTTTCACCCGTACTGCTATATCTGCCACTTTGATCATACTTCTTACCCATGTATTTCTTTTGCGATCTCTTCTTGTTATGCCAAGCATACATCTTTCCATGCTGCTCTGTGTGCACTGGATCTTTCGTAGCATTCTTGAATTTAGCGTCCACGTTTCACATCCATACGTCATAACTGGCAGTACGCATTGGTCGTATGCCTTATTTTTTAAGCATTGCGGAATATTATGTTCATTCTTCCAAAAGCACTCCATTCTAGTTTTATTTTTACTTCTTTACAACCAGTCATATTCACCAATTGTCCTAGTTATATAAATAACTATCAACTATCTCTACAATATTACTATCTACTGTGACTACGCTTTGCGTGCAAAATTCATTAAACATAATTTTAGTTTTATTAAAATTAATTTTTAAGCCTACTTTCGCTACTTAATTCTGTTAACCTATTTTGTAAATCTACTGAGTTACATGCAACTATAACTATATCGTCAGCGAATCTTAGATGTCTTCCGTTAATCTTGGCCCCTGATTTTTGCCATTCCAGCGACCTAAATGTGTCCTCGAGCACCGCATTAAATAATTTAGGAGAAATGGTGTCTCCTTTCCTAACACCTTTCTCAATACCGAATTGCTCCGTGTCTTCGAAGAAACGAACTGAGGCTGTTGCCTTTTTGTAGATGGCAGCTAGCAGGCTGACGTACGGTTGCGCAACGCCTCGTTTCTGGAGGGCATCCAGTACGGCTGTTTGACTGACTGAGTCAAACGCCTTTTCGTAATCGATGAAACCTAAACATAGTGGTTGGCGATATTCGTTTGCGCGCTCAACCAATTCACTTACCACCTGAAGATGATTCATTGTGCTGAAATTGGCCCTGAACCCTGCTTGTTCTACGGACTGATTAGAAGTTAGATTTAGGAGAACAAATTGTACAAAAAATGTTGTAAAATTTCGTACTCGAGAGTATCGCTCGAAGACCTACATACGTACAATTGTATATATTGCATGTACATGGTAAATATACAACGCCGCAGATTTATTTGCTTCAATTAGAACGAAAACGTTTCTAAGAATTTCGTGAAAATTATCTTGCAACGAGGGCACGCCCGGTGTAATGAAAGCCACTACGTGATGTCGATACTTTATGTAATTGCAAAACAATCTGACCAAATTATACTATAGGTATTATAAACGAAATAAGTGGACGTTCACGTGCGTTGTGAACGAAGTTCGCAACGAGTGATCGATTTTTGCAATATTGCATCGATAAATCAAACCATCCATGTATGTATTTAGTTTTCTAGTGGAGGATTTGGTTCACTTTTGCCCGTAAAAGTTTGCATACCGTCCGGTTTCTGATGTGACTCATTCCATCGTCAATTTTCCGCAACTCGTAGGACTTCTGATATAGCTACGTATTATAACCGTATTTGAATGACGTAAAACTGGATTTTTTACTCGTTTGGAATGTAGTGATATATATATATCTATAGTAAAGATCGTCCTATTAATAATAAACAGCGGTTTCATTTATTTCCTTGTAATGATGTCATTTATTAATTTAAGCGCGCGATTATGACTCATAAATATTTTCTATATGTACCTTCTTATAGTTTTTAATGTGACTGTGTCTTTGACTTTTTATTATTATGTAGAAGTGGTCCGTTTGCGACAACTGATGTTCATATATCAATGACACTCTTCAGTGGATAGTGGATGGACAGGTGGATATTAATCATATTAATGGCGTAGTCGAGATAGGGTTAACAAAAAATCTAAGACACAGTAAGAAAAGTATTTTTTTTATCCGTGTACAATATTGAAAAAGATTACGTTTTAAATATGGTTATCTAATTTCGTAAAATATTATGTCACTAATTTCAGTTAGAAGGGAAATCTTTTATATCGTATTGATAGTTGGTTTACTGGTTGTAAAGAAGAAGAAATAAAACTAGGATGGAGTGCTTTTGAAAGAATGAACATTGTTTTTAAATCCAACATTCCGCTTTGTTTAAAAATGAAGGCATACGACCAATGCGTACTGCCAGTTATGACGTATGGTTGTGAAACGTGGATGCTAAATTCAAGAATGTTACGCAATATCCAGTGCATACAAAGAAGCATGGAAAGATGTATGCTCGGTATACCAAGAAGGGATCGTAAGAGGAATACATGGGTAATAAGTATGACAAGCGAGAAGAATGGATGGCAGATGGACCCGAGAAATACTGGAATGGTATCCGAGAGAACGATAGGTTGATGAATTGAGAAGAATGTGTGGAGTCCAGTGGATGCATATTGCTCAAGACAGACAGGAATGGAAGAGGATTGGAGAGGCCTTCATTCAGCAGTGGATGGTGAATGGCTGAAAATGATGATGATGATACATACGTATGTACATACATTAACTTATAAGAAGGATGATATTAAAATTATTTTTGAACATACATATTTGTCGTCAAAATTAATTTCTAACTACGCCACTGAATCATATTCTTATTTTTTGCATAGAACATTATATAGGCGTTACTTTTGCATTCACGATTTTGTCATTGTGTTCGCAAAACGGAAAATCGTTTCAATGTGAATGACAACGACTAATTTTTTCAGCATATTTTTTTTTATTATTTTGTAAACGTTGTAAATATTGTGTAGAATTAATTGAAAACTCTGACAAAAATATATTGAGAAGCACCGATCTTTCAATTCAAAAACTGATTCAAACGAACACAACAAATACGATTGAAAAATTGTGTAGTTTTTGAGGGTATCTAAATATTTATTGAATTTTTTTTAGTGTAATTTTTAACGATTTTTTAAAATGTCCCATTAGCATTTCATACACAATATGATGATTTAAAATCAAAGTGCACAGCTAAAAGGTTGGTTTAAATGTTTAAAAATTTAAAAAAAATTTTAATTAAAATTAAAAATTAGACTTAAAAATTAATCGACAAAAAAGAACAATAGACCGATCATCCCCAACAATGAATGCGCAACAGTTATATCTAAAAAGAAATGTATGACATATTATTTCTCGGTATTCGGGATCAACGTTCGTCAGTGTAAATGTTTCACAACACTCACGAGCACTACAGCCAGGATATTCGCGATCGTTTTCGATTGCAATGAATCGCATCGTCCATACACCGACCAACATACAGTACATACATACAGTGGATAATATGAGCTGAACCGCACATACGATATACTCACAAATAACAACTGGTTTCCTTATTTCAACCATGGCAACAACATATAAAGTACCCACATATGTATGCTTCCCAACATGCGGACGATTTTATTTAATCGATATTCTTCTTTTATAGCGTTCTTGAAATCAAACTATGTGACAAACATTTAACCGTCTGTTATACATACATGTATGTACATACATACATAATGGAGTAACTTGAGAAAACTACTCTCCAGTGGTTAAAATATTGACTTCTGCAGGGGAGGAAGGATGAGAAGGAACATACGACGATTTAGTAAGAAGGAAGCAATTTTTGTGCAACTGATTGGAAAATTCTAACAGGAAATGGCCGATTTGGATTTAGTAATCATCATCATCATCATTTTCAGCCGTTCATCATCTTTCGTATCTTTCTACATGTGTGAATGCCTGTATGTCGGTGAGTCTATGTATGTGACTATCTATGTGACATTCTGTATGTTTATCTGTCTGCTGTGTGGTTTTCTGTATTTTCCTTTCCGTTTGTCTGTCTGTCTTTTTGTATATTTATCTTTCTTCACGTGTGTCTATCTGTCTGTTTGTTGACAGATAGAATATTGCTCAACATCATCATTATTTTCAACCGTCCACTGCTGGATGAAAGGCTCTCCAATCTTCTTCCATTCCTGTCTGTCTTGAGCAATCTGCATCTACTTGACTCCACACATTATTCTCAATTCATCGGCCCATCTTCCACTCGGTCTACCTTGCTTTCTTTCACATCCTCTCTTGCGTCAATCTGCCATCCATTTTTCACTCCTGCTATATCTGCCACTTTGGTCATACCAACCCGTTCAATCCTATTAGTCAATGCAATCCACAAATTCATAAATAATGAAATCTATACCCTCCTAAAAAACTAAAATCATTTATAGGACTTTCCGGGGGGCCGTTGAGAGTATATTCAGATTTAATGTAATTAATTCTCGTGAGTATTTATTATTGATTTTGTTAGTTTTAAATGTTGATTATTTTTATTTGTCAATTTTATTTATCAATTTTGAGATCTTATTGACATTGGAGATTGCGACCTCAATTAATTTAGTCTTAATATCTTACATGATCTGAGTTCAAACCGGTGACCCATGTATTCCGCTTGCGATCTTTTCTTGTTATACCAAGCATACATCTTTCCATGCTTCTCTGTGTGCACTGGATCTTACGTAGCATTCTTGAATATAGCGTCCAAGTTTCACATCCATACGTCATAACTGGCAGTACGCATTGGTCGTATGCCTTCATTTTTAAGCATGGCGATTTAGTAATATCCAGATCTAACCAATGATGATTCTTAAGATTGAAAGCCGCCGGAATTTTTTTTCAACATATGTTGATTGAACCCCGGAACTTGAGGGACTAAAGACTAACCACTGAGCTGTCGTCTGACTTTTAATGAAAAATAAGTGCTAATTGACGATTGTCAATTTGTTTGCGTATTGCAATCGCGAAGCTCTCGTATGATTTGGGATAGGGCGTGATCGGAATGCAATCGTGCCCCTGGAAATAATGAACAATCAAAGGACACGGACACTTTATGTCCTTAGGTATGTCACCGCATCTCAAACACGGCAAATATTTCATAAAAATTCAGCGGCTTCTAAGGTACGTGAGATGATTAATATGCCCGACGTGTGTGCGCCGCACGTCACGTATCAACCGTCTCTGTCGTGTGAAACAGTCCACACAAATTATTTGCCATTTCTCGGATTCATTGCAAAGTTTGCCACATTCGCATGTTTGAGAAGCACTGTGCGAATTGTGTGTGTGTGTGTGTGTGTGTCGACAGCGTGCTTTTTGAGGAGTGCTTTTTGTGTGTTTTTAGGCCACGCTTTCCTGCAACTCCTTTCTCGCATTGTTTCCTTACACATATGTACATACTTATGTATGTACAGTACTGTCGAATTTAATTTTTTTAAACTGAATAGTGTTTCTCAATCAATACGACCGTGTTAATTGAATCCTAACTGTATCACAAGGCGTTAGCCGTTAAAATTTTTTTTTTCGAATAGCAATATTTTAACACAATTCAGCAACGAAAGTATGAAAGTAGGATTAAAAATTAATTTTAATAAAACTAAAATTATGTTTAGCATATTGTACATAGAGATAGTTGATAGTTATTTATACTTGGGACAATTGGTGAATATGACTGGTTGTAAAGAAGAAGAAATAAAACGAAGAATGAACATTGTTTTTAAATCCAACATTTCGCTATGTTTAAAAAATAAGGCATACGACCAATGCGTACTGCCATTTATGACGTATGGATGTGAAACGTGGATGCTAAATTCAAGAATGTTACGCAAGATCCAGTGCATATCGTAAGAGGAATACATGGGTAAGAAGCGTGACTAAAGTGGCAGATATAGCAAAACGTGTGAAAAAGTTGAAGTGGACACATAGCAAGAAGAATGGATGGCAGATGGACGCGAGAAATACTGGAACGGTATCCGAGAGGATGTGAAAGAAAGCAAGGTAGACCGAGTGGACGATGGGATGATGAATTGAGAAGAATGTGTGGATGTTAACTGGATGCAGATTGCTCAAGACAGACAGGTATGGAAGAGGATTGGAGAGCCCTTCATCCAGCAGTGGACGGTTGAAAATAATGATGATGTTGAGCAATATTCTATCTGTCAACAAACAGACAGATAGACACACGTGAAAAGACAAACATAAAGGAAAATACAGAAAACCACACAGCAGACAGATAAACATACATAATGTCACATAGATAGTCACATACATAGACTCACCGACATACAGGCATTCACACATGTAGAAAGATACCGAAGACAACTATACATACGCACAGTTAGACATATGTTCATTCAGATAGACTGACAGAAATACAGAGAGACATATATAAATACAAACAGACAGACAAGAACAGAGTTCATTTTTATACAGATACGTACATATATTATATAGAGGAGTTTTTATCGAGGTTGTAATTTTTAAAACGTGCATGTTCATCTTATTACTCGATAGTATCTTTAAAACCCAAAATGTATGTACTTACTGGTATACATAATTTCCTCACGTAAGCACCCACATGAATATTGATAATAAATTTCTTAATTTTAATAATGTTGCACTTTGGCGATGTATCGAGGAAGCCACACGAGAAGAGTGTAATTTTCGAGGCGTAAATTTCGATTTAAACCGGTTCACATTATATGTATCATGTTTTAAAAAATCCCACTGGGATTATACGTCGAGGATTTCCTGTTGTGCGAATACTATATAATATACATATATTGTTCACACGTTTTTTTATTATTTTAATATTTTCGTAGGTACCTTATACATACGTCGGATCCATCTTGAATAATCAAAGGTGATTATTCAAATCGCGTTTGGTACGTAGGTAAACGAAATATTCAATCAAATTGAATTAAAAATGTACGTTTTTTCCCCTAAATTCATTTTAAATGCATGTGACGTATGTATATTTAATTTATCCTATTAATAAATGTCATTGCGTACATTGTGGTTTTGAAATAACTGTGACCGTTGTAGGTGTGTGTTGATTTTATCGTCAGTGCGTTAATATTATAAACCGATTGCGTAAATGCTAGAGATTAGCGTAAACCTTATAAACATAAGGAAAATCAAATTATGGTATTTTTATATGGGAATGTCAACGTATGGTATTTTTGTGTATTATGGAATTTTAGTCACATACATACGTAGATATACATATATGTACATAGAATCATCAACAAAAATCTGTCCCGTTTTCAAAATTTATATCTTCGAAACTAATACAGGTACGGTAATAAAAAATAAATCATTTTAAAGCTTATTTCATCTGCTTTCTAATTATATTTTGGCAAATGGATGCTACAGAAAATACGCATTTTATACAATAATTTTACAATTCGAACATATTTATGTACATATAAATTTTAGAAAAGAGGATTGGTTTATTTTGTCCACCATGTATTAAATTGTATGTATGTACATGTGTATGTATGACATATAAAATTTAACTTGTTAACCGCATAGGAACGCTTTCAAAATTCCATTGGATATACATGTATGCTAACCTTTGCGGTTATAAAATTTGATTTTGCTAACCTTTGCGGTTAGCGAAAAAAATTAAAACTAATTTAAACCATTCGACTTATTTTTAATTGCGAATGATTTTCTAATGATAATAGCTGTGACGTGCCAAAAATTAAATAATCGCATCGTTACAATTTCACGTACAAATATACAGGTTTCTAAAACGCATTTCGACGAAACAACAAAACCGAAAGCGGAAACGTTTACGTCACCGTTGCGATAATTAAGCTATTTTTGCGGAATAAATCGTATTTTAAACATATTTTAATTGCAAAACTACCAATTGACGACATGTTTTCGTAGCTTTAAGGCTATATTTTCATTTTTTTTTCGTAACAACGAGTATCCGTAATGACTTTGTCAATAAAATGTATGTTAATGTGAAAAACGAATACGTTGTTTGGCCCATTAGCGAATTTCGACGATACTTTAGACTCTTTAGAGCGATTTTAAATTGCACTGAAAGTTGTCTCGATTCAGCACAAGATAATAAAACTTACGATAAAATTAAAACTACCAAGGTACATACGTTCGTTTACTTTACAACGATGACGATTGTTGTTAATTTTAAACGTGGGCAGAAAATACGTTTAGCGGTAAACGCAATAACATACAATGAATGTGTTTTCCCACGATTTTATAATCTAGTTGTGTCATTATATTAGCTGGGATGACCGATTGTGGCACGCTACGATGCATTCCGCATAATATTTAATACTATAAGTGTATATTATGATGGTTCGATAATGTTATAGTTCAGCGTAATTCAATTTAGAATATTTAGAATACAATTGGGATTTTCCACGCCGTTTTTACTATTTTTTTTATATTTATTTATCGCAGGTGTTGTGTAAATATTATGGTAATTGATTAAATTATCAGCCTAAACCATTCTTATTGTATAGTTAAAAATTGGATTTTCCAAATGGTCTATTTAAAAAAATATATCCTTGTTGATGACACGAGTGCAGTAAAAAATTATGGCGTTTTCGTTTTTGTCGTTGAGTTTTCTTCGCCTGGCTGGAGATCTTTTAAAAAAAATTGCACAAACTATAATAATATATCAATAACAAAATGTGTTTTTTTATATTCCGTAGTAAAATGATGACAATAACTGGATAGATATTAAAAGTATTCTGTATAATCAATGTATAAATATTTATCGTTTAAAGATAAGTAATTTTTACAAAGACATCATCCATAACTTCTCAAACACAATATAACTATTTTCAGATGTAAATTTTTTCAAAATCCAATCAAATTCGACGTAAATATGTTTTCCACTAGTCGAAAATTATATTGTTGAATGTACGCGAAATAAAATGACCATTAAAACTGTTTTTATTTTAACCCGTACTTGATTTCAAATGAAGCTGCTTCACATTTTAAAACATTTTACAATTATCAAAGTAGTTTCTTGGTAGATTTATTATTACTAGTGTAAGCCCGTTGAATATCAACGGAGCGTTCTCATCACCCGTACTGAAAAATAATATTAAATTTAATTGTTTTTATAAGATGGCGCGTTATAATACAACACGTAACAATTTAGCAAAGTCGCGAGCCTATTAATATTGTACAGTCAAATTGAAACGCCTCCGTTGGATGATAGTGTTAGCACGACTCTTCCAATCTGGTGATACCGGATTCAAATCCCACTCGCGCGCGGACAGTTCGTGTCTTTTAATGATTTACCGAGGCGAGCGTTATCAGCAGACATACTTATATTATATACAGATATATATAATGTACATAATAATAATATATCAATATTTTCCCAATACCTTCTAAACGACAAAAAGGACAATGAATTTATAGGTAGCAATACATTATTTATACTATTTCAAAAACTAAGTTAGATAAATTGACAAATTCTAACGCTGATGGAGACGGCCGATCCAGATCTTGCCCATGGCGATATTTATTTATTTATTTATTTATATAATATAGTAGCTTAAGCTAATTAATTATAATCCTTAACCAAGCATCTGTACAGAGATGTTTTTTTAAGACTTTTTCAATAGTTTTGGAACTTCTAATTCCATCCGGCAGTCTATTATACTCCAAAACACCTCTGAACAAGATGCTTCTCCTATTTCTATTTATTTTAACATTTTTTATAATTAAACTATTTTTATTCCTTAAATTATATTCACATACATCCATTCCTCTCACAATGGCTAGAAAAGTTGGTGTTTTATGTATGTAGGTTAAGAAATATTTTAAGTAGGAAAAGTAAGGTTTTAGTCTATAATACAATTGTTTTGCCACACCTGGTTTATTGTGCCACTGTACTTAATATGTTCAATGGCCAAGATTTAGATAAAATGCAAAGGTTACAAAATAGAGCTATGAGAGGTATTTTGAATGTTGGTAGGCTAAAAAGTATTAGAAGTATGTTAGATGAATTGGGATAGGTGAGTATTAGAAATTGTTTAAAGTTAAGCACATTGTCTTTTGTTTATAAGTTAGATCATAAGTTATTGCCAAATTATTTTAAGAATTATACCATTAGAAATAGTGATATCCATAGTTATTCTACTAGAAATAAGAACCAATTAGTTGTATGTAGGTAGAGTAAGGAAAACAAAGACAGGTGGTGGTGTTTTTCACAGGGGTGTATTAATGTATAATGCCCTCTCGGAGTGCGTCAAGTCTTCTAAGACAATAGATGCATTCTTGAAAAGTGTAAGGAGACACCTCTGTGAGAGATAGTAGTTATGTATAAGTATAGTGTATAATGTGTAATTGATTTATGTAGTTGTTATAAATATGTAATAGATGTAAGTTAAATTAGCTAATTAGCTATTATTATATAAAATAAATAAATAAATTTACTATATTATTATCTAACTTAAATATAAATACGAACATACAAATTCTCAAAGTATCATTCACATTCAACCAATCTAATTCAATCATCTTTTAAGGTTGAGAAAATCTTTTCACATACGGGGATCGAATCATGGACCTTTAACTACTGAGCTATCGCGCGCCAATTTAAAATTCTAAATATCTAAAATCTAATCTTAGCTTATGTACATACAGATTATTAAAAATAAATCAATGCATATTTGATACAGGAAACTTCAATCAAAACATCATTTTTTTTTTTTTCAATTAAATGACTGTTGTCGACACCTGTATGCATTGAGCACAACCACACTGCATATTTACATATCTCCGGGTTCGCTAAACACTTGCAGCAAATTAATGACATTCCGAGAAAACCCCACCGATTGTTTGAACATTCCGTTCCCGATGTGTCCCTGGATGTTATTGTTTATGGCCAATCTCTCACACATCGCATACTTTTAACAATGCATCGGATTATAGCATCGGCAAGTGTCCAATTGCACATTATCTATATAATTCGTTCATATCAAAAACATACTTATACGATTATGTACTATACAGCATCGCCTACGATATCTGCCGATTGGTAACAGATTATTGAATTCAATATTGAAAGCATCTCACAGTGTGTGGTGTACTGGTAAAGTGTCTCTCATCTGTATTCAGTGATCTGGTAAGCGAGTGCGTTTCTCGAATGTCTTATTAGAAACGTTAGGACGAGTCTGCGAAACGTCCGTGTCGAATGTTGCAAGAATGCAATGCGTTCTGAATAGCAAAATCTATCGAATGGCGATTAAATCTAGAATGTAATCCGTTCAAAGTTCAATCGCCCAGTTTCACTTTTCTGACTGTGTGACCTCTCAGGAGTGAGCGTCAAATTTCGTACGACTTTCGAATTTTGGAATCATTTTCCTTTTAAAATCGAGATTTTAAATGAGGAATTGTAAGCATGAAAAAATAAACAGGGATGATCATAGGTTTGATACCGATCATTAATTGATTAATTGAGAATTTTATATGACAGTTTTCATATATTTAACTTGAATATAAAGTATTTTACAACGTATTATGATTATTTACAGAATTAAATGTTGATACGAGAGGAATTTCAAATAAACTTTCTAAAAATGGTATTTGTTGATTTACACTCTATTGAATTTGTTGCATATTAGATTTGATTGAATTTAGTTACATTAATTGTTCAATATACCTTTTTTTTAATATATAAAAGATATTCTAAGTATCTATGTATGTATGTATGTACATATCGATGGGTTAGTGCACAGATATTGTATACATACATAAAACGTCCATCTGCATCAAACCTTCATGTTTAAAAAGTATTGTATGTATGTCTAAATAGTATATTTGCGAAGATATTGCCTTATTCAAATATATAATATGTCCTTTTCGTCCATAGTTTTCATGCAAAAGATATGTCACTTACAATATTTTAAAACAAAACTGGACATAAAATATCCCTGAACTAAACCCATCGATATGTACATAGATGAAAAAAAAATCATATTTTTATGACCCTTTTTGGAAGACATGCCCGTAGCAAAATTAAAGTTGTTAAATGTTCCAAATATACTTAAAGTTATGTAAAATAGATTCAATTAAATAAATACGTATAAAAACCGCTATATGCATTTGTGAATTTAAAGAAAACTACATATATTTACATTGATGCAATTTTCAATGATCGCTACTGTGTGTATAAAATTATTGACTTGTAGACATTGGAAAGGTCATCGTTCTTAATTATAATTGTTTTATTTATATGTGGGATAGATTAAAAAAATTATCAAACATGCAGTGTTTACGATATGTGTGGTGTTTTGTGATCAGTTTTGATTGTATTGCATGAGGCATGTCTAGAATAAATTTCTTGCATACATACAATTTTTTTTTTTGGTATTTTTAGTTCGATTTTCAACGCCGTTTGTATTTTAATATGGCGAATCTTTCTCGGAATGTGTTCGATCGAATGTGTACGTATTTACTCTGGGAACGTTTATATTTTACGAAGATTATTTTCATAAATTACACGGTAAATATTGATAAATGTGCGCTGGTGGCTCGTGTGACATTTTTTTTAGAACGTTAGAGATAATACATACGTAAATACATTTTTCAGAATTTTGTTTGTAATCTAATTCTGCGAACGGATCAAATTCAGCGATAATATCGGTTAAAAAATATCTACTCACTTTGTATTATCAATGTAAAACTATCAACGCGATTTCAGCACCGTTGATTTTTCTTTTCTTCTTTTGTATCGAATGTAATTGAATCACTTGTCACATTTCATCAATGTTTATAAATTAAACATTATAAGTAATTTTGCAATGCAGGCGACAAGTTTTTGCTCGTGCGAGAGTGTTTTCGTATAATTTGATTCAACAGCGAAAAGTGTGCACTTGAAAATCTCCGCAAACAAATGTCCAATGCGAAGAAAACACTATTGCAATATAAAAACCTGATTTATTATTCGTGCAAATGTAATATTTTTAATGTAAAAACCGTTGAATAGTATTCACTGTGTGTTTGAATCGCGTACGTTTTAATGTAAATAAATAATTCGCAGTGTACTAGACGTCTGTACAGGAAACTCGCACTTTATTGAGTGAACCGGTGTTTCGCGGTTTCTCACTTGTACGTTTCGCTTTTTGGCCATAAGATGCGATAAAGCGACCATTATCGCAATGCTAAATCCAAAACCTTGAACAAAATGATAAAATTATCGGATAAATTTATCAAAAAACGATTTATTCAAGCTTAAATTATACAAATATGTATTGGTTTTGTTATCAACACTTCATATGCCATACCAATACTTTATTATTTTCAATTAGATAATTTTCTGAATGTTACCCATAGAATCGGAAAAGGAATGTTTTCTACCAAATTGAGCAAACATGTAATGAAATAAATATATTTTTTTAATAAAGATTTGTACGATTTTCAACAGAGGTGGCTTAACTTGTATTTAACTCAAATAAAACTACACTAAGTTGACACTTTATTATAAAAATTTTAAATTCAATTATATATACATGTCTACTTTAAAGTGTGTTTTATTTGTTTAATACAAATTATCTGTAAATAAATAAATGCATTTCAATGGAAAATATATATTTATTATTGCATAGCAGATATTTACATTATATGAGGTTAAAAAAAATACTAGAAACAAGTACAAAAATAGGTATATAATTTTCAATGCATATATGTATGTATGAATATACGGAATAAACAATATTTATCATATATAAATTTGAAATAATCCAACTATGTAATTTTTAATACAATAACATTTACCTGCTAACATTGGTATAACTAGATGAAGATGATTCGATAACATTTTATTTTTATGTGTAATGATTATATGCGGGATATTATAATATTAGCGATATTTTGATACATATAAAGTTGCATTTGAACGCGAGATCAAATTATCATTGGGAATAAAATGTCGTATGATTATATATATGTATATATGAGGCGAAATGTATAAAAAATGTACGTAGATGATACTTAAAATTATGAAATTATTTTTAAATAAAAATAATCACAAAATGGTGCGCTTTGAGCAATATTTAGAATATACTTTTCACATTTCAAGTGTAGGATGTTATTTTTTGAGTGAATCGCTTGTGTGTGTGTATTATTTATGCAAATTGTGATTTTCAGTTGTTAGATTGTTTCTTTACAGTTGAATATTGAATTATTACGAAAGCCAAACATGAATAATAACACTGTGAATTATTAGTTTTATAGTAGATTTGCTAAAAAGTATTGTCACTGTGCCCTTTTAAGATGTAAAAGTTTGTGCAGTTCTTTACTAAATCATTGGATTACACTATTATTTGGTAATCGAATACTAATTACACTTAATCGATGGCCAATTTCCTGAAGCTACCATCGACTCCGAATAAATCATCGTGGGTTTTTGGTTTTCCTGGTCTGCGAGACTCGTCAGCCTTAATGCATTCTTGTTCTTTGAACCAATCACGGTAGCTTTCCAATTTTCCTTTCCAGGCATCTAAAGAAACATAACAAAATATTAACTTTCATTGTCAATATATGTAAACGCTTGTTGATATCATAAATTCAGAACGTACTGTTGATATCAGCAATTGCTCCAGCATTACCACCGTATTCTTCAGGTAACATTTCTTTAGGGATATGCTTGTAGAGTGATTCCAAATCAGAATGGACGAAGATCTTAAAAGAAAAATAGAAATTTAGTAAGATAAATGAAAATTGAAAGTATAAATGACAATTTGGTAATAAAAACATACTCTTTCCCTGATCTTTTCCTTGATGAAAGGCTTCACAAAGTTGATGATGGTATCAACAAGTGGGGAAATGTTGATGATGTGAACTTCCTTCAGCTTTACTGGATAAGCTTCCTGAAATAAAAACAAACCACACCAGAGTCATCAGTATTGAGTTTTTACTATACAAGTTTAATTCCAGTGTAAAATTTCGCACCTGGACGCAAATGAGGAACTTCTTGACGAGAGTTGGAGTAAATTTGGCAAAGTGAGATGGAGTAGCAACTGAAGCATCCAAAACGTAAACATCACCAGCAACACCGATGGATTCTTCGGCCAATCTGACGTCACCAATCATCAAAGTTACTTTGAATAAATCGGCAACGTTTGGTGTAGGGAAGTCTTTGTTGATGCCTGCAGTTGTTAAGATTGAGTTTAGTAATGGTTTCTATTGTATAAAATGAGTTTTTTAATAATAATAATAACCTCTCATGAAAACGACTCTTCTTCCGGATGGGGTTAGACCTGGTAGTGGAGGAATATGCCTGAAAATCGTATTTATTTATTAAAATTGACAGTAATAGTTTAACACATATGATTTGAATGGTATGAATTTGCACTTGTGACTCTTATTGTGAGCAGTAGAAATTAAGAAATCTTACATACTTTGCATTCAAGCCATCGATTAATCAAAACGTTGAATAAAATGTGTTACAATTTGGTCGTGAATTTATTTATGCTGTTATGAATATTGAAAATATACAATATCATTAACATGGTATGAATAATAATGTAACACTGAGAATGTTACGAAAATTTTGAATGTGTTGCAATTTATAAGCTATCGTTTACAACTGTTGACCGATTTTGACGAAATTTCAATCAAGTCTATACATAATATGAATGCGTATACAATGTCATTGAAATCGCATCGATTCGTTTACGATTCGACATTTTTACTTTATTTATAATAGTAGTTATTATGTATTCGAAAAAGGTGACATTTAAACTCTTTTTAAAATATTTCTGGTATAAAATTAAAAACTAAATCGATTTTAAAGCATGTAAAATAGATTCACTTTAGTAAAAAAATTTCAAAACCACTAAATAAAATTGTAAAGAGGGCAAAAAATTTAAAATAAACGAAAAGCAAGTTGATGCGATTTCAATGACTGTCATCTGTAACATTGTTCTAATTACACATAGCGAAACTATCGCTTACATATTTTAATCACTATTGTAAAACCAATCACATTCATGATACAACCATTATGTTATTTTCTGGGTACGTCAGCTAGAATAATCAATGTTATAATTATTAGATAAAATCAAGTTTCTGAGAGTCAATTGCTTGCAGTTTTATTACTAACTTTGTTTATGGTACTCAATCTTTTAATTTCGTATTTCGTATCTATGTACATATGTAGTTTTACATTGATTTACTCACACAAATTGCATGATTTCCTGAAGCTCTGGAATAGACATGTCCCTATCGTTGAAGAATTCAGGAATTGCAGTACGCATAGTGAAGTACATGTCGAGCTTACGTTTGCACTTCTCCAAAGAGAATTTACATCCACGCAGGAATGTCATGAGCCTTGAATCATCTGTAAACATTTACATATTTATTTAGCAATTTCAAAAAACAATCATACAACTAAGATCTAACAGATTACAATAATTATCATCAGCTGTGCGTATTTTTACTAAGAAGTTCATTTCTAGAAAACAATACAACATTTTTTACAATCGCAATTAGCGACGAGACAAATGCATGACGTGTGCCTATAATTATTATGATCATATTCTGTGGTTTAAATCTTCAATTCTTAATGTAAATCGTGATTTTTTTAAAATAATTACTGTTGCGTAGATTGTATTGTACTATATTTACCCCAAGTGTTTGGAAGATGAGGTTGTTTTTCCATCCATTCTTTGATATGTTGAAGGTCTGATTCCCTAGTGGTGACATTTTCGTTCAACTCCTTCTGAATCATCGTCGACATTTCGGTGTTTGGCTGTACGAGAGTCATCTTGATCTAGTTTTTCTTACTGAAATGCAAAAAATAATAATATACGACTGCAATGTAATGAGTCTATGTACATACATACATACAAACACGCTATACTTCAATCAAGTAAATCATTAACCTTGACAACGTGTAACAATCAAATCGAAATGTGATACGAAAATCTGGAATTACCCGGTATAAAAGTTAGTTTTGAACATGGTCAGTCGAGCAAGTACAAAAGTTACGTTATTGTGAAGCAAACAGACACTAGGTTGCGAAGTATACGCAATCGTTGCGAAATTAACAGTCGTAATGTTTGAAATAAATTGTGTACACAAGAATGTGCGAGAAAATTTGTATCTTTACGACGGAAACCGGTCTGTTAAAAAATATTAAATTTGTGACGATTCGAGTACACGTCAGACCAATCATGTGGTCTGAGATCGGAAGATTCAAAAGGTCGTTCAAAACAACCTTCAACTTTCGTCTAGTCAATTTTTAACTTATACATATTCAATTTAATACAAACAGATGCAGGTGGAAAAGAAATAATTTTTTATTTCAGAATTACACAACACTGAAAATAACACTAATACAGTATCAATACACACAATAAAACGGAACTTATTATATCTCAAATTAAATCATTCATGTAACAATATTTAGAATTAAATATATCTTAACTTTAACACAGCTTTATTCAACGAAAAATAGAATATACGCTATAAATACAATGTTCAAAATTATAATTTGGTCAGAAAGAATAGTTTTTTTAACTTTTCGTATTTATGTATATGATTTTCCAAAACTTTAGCACCACAACCAGAATCATAAATGTATATATGCAATAGCCCTATTCCGTCTGTCTGTCTGTGTATGTGTCTTCTGATAACGCTCGCCGACGTAAATAATTAAAATACTAAATTGTTACGTTGTTGTATTGTAACGCGCCATAGATGGCGCATTGTTGCATAAATGCAACAACTATAAAAATTATTAAGTTTAATATTATTTTTCTGTACGAGTGATGAGAACGCTCCGTTGATGTTCAACGGGCTTACACTAGTTATATATATATATATAATAGCCGAAATCCGTCTGTCTGTCTGTCTGTCTGCTGATAACGCTCGCCTCGGTAAATCATTAAAAGACACGAACCGTCAGCGCGCGAGTGGGATTTGAACCCGGTATCACCAGATTGGAAGAGTCGTGCTAACACTATCATCCAACGGAGGCGTTTCAATTTGACTATACAATATTAATAGGCTCGCGAATATGCTAAATTGTTACGTGTTGTATTTATAACGCGCCATCTATGGAACAACTTATAAAAACTATTAAGTTTAATATTATCTTTCAGTACGGGTGATGAGAACGCTCCGTTGATATTCAACGGGCTCACACTGGTAATATTATAAATTGAATACGCATACGAAAGTAATTTGTACTCGAATGCCATTTTTCGGTTTTGTTTTTAATTTTTTTTCAGTTTGAATTTTTTGCTATGAGCACAAATGTAGGCTAAGGTTATACAAATGGGAGATACGTACAACTTGTTTTTTTTTCTTCATATAATTATACTATTCATATGTTTGCATAATACACGATGCGATATTTTCACAGACTATATATGTTAAAATAATTACAAACCATTGAGCAACGTTTAATAAGTGCATCAACGCTCTAAGGGTTTTCATTGTTTTTGAACCATCAAAGTATATTGAAAATTAGCATAGGAAAAATATGTACATACATAGTTTGACATTATTCATTTTTAGAGTTACTAAATGTTTTAGTAATATTAATACTTTAAAATTATTATTCTGTTCACTTGTCAGAACTCTATTGTTTGGTCTCCTTCTTATTTTATTCATTCATATTCTTTAGAAAGAATCCAAAATAAATTTTTAAGATTCATTATTTATAAATTCATGTATATTATTGATAAATAACTGTTATGACTCTCTTTTATTTAGTTTAAAAATGCATAAATTATCTGATAGAAGAGTTATGAATGACTTGGTCTTTTTTTTTTATAAAATTGTAAATTCTTTAATTGATTGTCCTACTCTTGTTGAGTCGATTTTACGACTAAAAGTTCCTGCACGTTTAACACGATCTCAATTTTTGTTTGTGGATGAAGGTAATTCATTCACCAATTATTATATGCAATCTCCTATTCCTAGGTTAATTACGACTGGCAATAAGTATGGGAATTTATTGGATTATTTCTGTATGAGCAGTCATTTACATAGTAAAGCTCAAGCTGTTGCTTTCTTTAAGAAGTTCCTCTTCTTAGTTTAATAAATTTTATATGTACATATATTACTTTTGTATTGTTATCTTCTCTGTTTGTATTTTTTCTTATAAAAGCCTTTTTAGGCGTGTAATAAATACATATTAAAATGACCCAATTTATCACTCGTGTGGCTAAAAATTGGGCCGGTGACATTGGCTTCCCTACAGCTCAATTTCAACATTTCGAAGTCTCCACAAAGCAGCACTTTCACCGAAGGTTGTCAGCCTCCGTTGGACCGTTCGTTGTTGGTTAAGAAATAAACCCGGTTGAATCACTTGCATCATCGATTTCACAACACCATATTCGAGCCGACAGACCGATAGACGAGCATGTGGGACACAACCGTCGGAATTGTGCTAGCGTTTTAACATTTTTTTTTCACGAGCTGATGACTCTTCAAAGATGTGTGCATATATGTAAATAATACATATGGAGCGAGGTTCCAGTGGTGAAAATGGTCCGTGAATAAAGCCTACGTTGGGCGACGTAAAAATATATACATAAATTAACTTTACGTTCGTTGGGTAATATTTTTTGTTAGTTGTGTCGTCACGTTCATTCATGCGTGTGTCGTGTGAAATGTGACAAAGTGATATACAATAATAATAATTCTCGACAGTTTTCGAAATCAATGATAGTCATTGGCATGATCTCAATCTTACTAAAATTAAATCGGCCGTTTCCTGTTAAAATTTACCAATTGGTTGTGAGACGTTACTACAAAAATTGACGCTAGTAAAAGAATCCCATCCAGAAGGCAATGTTTTCATCGCTGGAGAGTATCTTTCCCTAGTTACATACATAATTCACTGTGACAGTACAATGTTTGTCAAAATAGTGAAGAGGTAAACGCATGATATCAATCACGCCACCTAAATATATGTATTATATATAACTAGTGTAAGCCCGTTGAATATCAACGCCCGCTGAATTTTAAATATCGTAAAGCGTTTTTTTATTAGAGATCCCCACTAATTGATCGAAAAAACAAAAAAAAAAAATAGTTTTTATAGCACCATCTATGTATTATAGCAATCCCCACTAATTGAACGCTATCGATACCCACTCAAAAAAATATTTTTTTTTTTTTACTATTTATATTATAATTATTAATTATTATATACATATATAATAATTATAATTTTGTAAGTGATTTCGTAAAAATCAAAAAACAGAAAAAAAATAATAGTTTATATAGTGCCATCTATGTATTATTAGCAGAATCACGATCCCTTTTGTAGGTAACGCCGAGTCACGATATGTTTAAAAAAAAAGGACTAAACAAACCAAGGGTGATAGAGTAAGCGTTAGCGTGATGACTCTCGAGCTTGCGGTCGTGGGTTTGATCCCCCACTCGTTCTGGTGGTTTTTTAATAATTTTCCTCAGCGAGCGTTATCAGCAGACAGACAGGCGGATTTCGGCTATTATATACATATATAATAGCCCTATTCCATCTGTCTGTCTGTGTGTGTCTGTGTGTCTGTCTGCTGATAACGCTCGCCGATTAAAAAACCAGAACGTCTCGCGAGTGAGATTTGAACCCTGTATCACTGATTCGAAACAGAGCGCTTACGCGGTGAGCCAAACCAAATGATAATGGGCAGGTTTCAACTTGACCATTTATATAATAAAAACTTTGCTAAATTGTTACGTTGTTGTATTATAACGCGCCATAAATGGCGCATTGTTGCATAGATGCAACAACTATAAAAACAATTAAATTTAATATTATTTTTCAATACGGGTGATGAGAACGCTCCGTTGATATTCAACGGGCAATACACTAGTTATGCTACTACACACTATACACTACTACACTATATATGTACATATATAATAGCCCAATTCCGTATGTCTGTCTGTCTGCTGATAGCGCACGCCTCGGTAAAGGAAAAACACGAACGTCGCGAGTGGGATTTGAACCCGTGATCACCAGGTTGGGTGAGTTAGCGCTAACGCGTTCACCCAACACCGGTGATAGGAAGCCTCCTATAATTTGAAAAATGTTAATTCTTAGTAGGTTTGCGACTGCGCTAATTTGTTAAGTAATCAATCACGTAAAATACGTCCGTTGATATATTCAAAGGGCTTACACTAGTAAATAAATAAATCTAGCACTATTTTCAGTACATTTTAAATATTTAGGTGAATTTTTGATGAAGTTTTGAATGAACTTGAAACCACTTCAAAATCAAATTATTAGTGCGGCTTGGGTTTAATATCAAATGAATCTCAATATTCATGTAAATGTCTAAAAATTCACCAATAGGTACACATATAAAATGTTTCTACATTTTATCGAAAAAAAAAATAAACGGAAATACATATTGTTGCCATTAGTTAAAAATATAAAACAAGTTCATGTATATATTGTAATTTTAAATATTTATATGACTTTTTAGCTATAAATGTTGAAATATTTGAATTTATTTGCCATTGATCGGTCCACGTTTTGATAATAGCATTGAAATGTGGAATTAGCATTCGTTGTTAATGACCCCAAAAAATATCGACAGTTAATCAATTTGTTTTTCTTTCATATTTGAAAAAAATAAATTGTCATTTTTAACGCATTTGCAAAATAATACTTAATAACCTTATTTTTTTCGTTCGTAGACGTATGATTTGAAAATTAATGTACGTCTTTTCCGAGATCATTACGCCATTTTTTTTTCCCCTTTGTAACGTTCGTACGGTTCAAAGTGCAACGAACTATGTACTATGTACATATATTATTTCTTCGAATGCATACATCAACATGTAGGAAGGATAATAAGTAATGCGCACATAATATAGAAGGTATAAGAAAAGTTTAAAAATTGACCATCACCTACATTTTAAAGGCAAGGTTTTTGTTAGATCATTTCGACATTTTCGCCAATGATTTTTGCACTTTTCATCATAATTATCTTTAACGACAACCAATTTGTATTGCATAGATCGGTATATGAATATATAAATAGTACGTTCAGTATCATTGTATTAATTTGTAAGCAATTACAAATTTATCGAATACTTTGCGTCGTTTGATTGGTCTGTTGAAGATTGCTTGATTTGAATATTACGCATGTTAAACTCATAGATGCGTGTTAAGATAATACGCTAATTATGTTATGCATTGATGGATATTAAGGTTTATTACACAATTTGAATAGAAGATGCATGAGGATGTTCTTAAGCCGTATAATTATTTATTAAAATTTATTTGTGCTTAAATTTTTCGATAGCTCAAGGTTGTATTTTGTATTCATTAAATTGAATCTGCACAGTTACAACAAAAAAAACTATAAAATACGATTTTATTGTACACTATGGGTTTGAATCTTACTCGCGCGTCGATGTCTCCAAAAATGTTACTTGAACTTTTATTTGATTTATCGATTTATTTATTTAATGAGCTTTTATCGTTAATATTATTACATTATAACAATCGATTGAAGTTGCAGGGCATTTATTAAGTAAGGTATTGTTCAATTTTGTATAGGAAAGTGCGGCGGTTGACCCAGACATACTTTTTAGACAGCAGGTGAGTCACAAGCGAGACGCGGAAAACGAAACAGAAAGTGATTCGAGTTGTGCAAAAGTGCTCCAAGTCCGTGTAAAACTGCGATGAAAAAAAAGAAAAAAAGTCTTACTTTTACGCTTTGTGCGTTGCATTTTCAAAAGTAAAATAAAACGGAGATACGATTGTTGCAATTGTATTTCATCACGCCACAAGAACTAGTGCGGATGCTTAACGTACATATACAAGCGTAAAACAACTCGATAGAATGTTGCTTAATAGATATAATCATTCTGTTAACGGTGACGGTGTTATTTTCGAGATTTATATACATAGATATGTATATTTTAACGAATTATCAAATTCGATATGGAGAAAGTCGTGTGTGGACCACCGCACTTAACAATTAATGGACGCAATGACTTGCATACGCTTTGAATAATTGTAATTCCATAATGGAAAAACACGACAGGTGAATTTGTGATACACATAAATTATTGCGAAAGAATGTATGTATGTAATGTGAAATTAGCGTGATGGAATTGTTGCGATTTGTTACTGTCTAATAAGTGTCTTTTGTAACGTGTGCAATGTATTCCAGATTTCTTGAAATCATCGTGTGCAATTTATTTTGCTTTCTAAATGTACATACATATATTAACGCGATATAAATTTTAATGCGAATCGAAAACTGCACATTCTTCCGTATGAAACGATATATTAAATGCAATCAGAAGGTGCATCTGTAATTACTCTGCGTATTGTGTGGAAATTTTATGACGCTGATTGTCATTTTTGTATTCATTTATGTAAATCTACCAAGAATTAAATAACATTAGTTATGAAAACCGGGTTTTTGTATTGAAATTGAATTTGTAAATTTTTGTGTACCTACGCTTTAAAGCGACTTACATGCAATATATTATACGGGCCATTTAACAAAAATTTTAATCACTAAAATTCTGGTATTTGATTTTAAATTCAATACTGTATGAATAAAAGATAACTTTATAAGTAATTTAAAAGTAAAATTAATTATGTACATACATTATAAGTAATTTTGGTTAAACAAATATTAAGCGCGAAGATGATTTTGCGTATGTTATGTGAGAATGTGACAGGTGTTAATTTTTTTTTTCAAATGAATCGTGTCCTTAAATCCGGTTGCTGTTTTTGTCACCTGCTTTGGAATGTTAAAGTCCTGTTGAGGATGTTCCCGATGGATATCCCAGTGAGAACTGTACGGTAAAGCTGATGTGAAGCACACGAATGTACCGAACACTTGTCGAAGCAAGACTGACGAATGCTACGAGTACAGGTTCTTTTATGAAACGCTATTGAACGTATTGCGCATGCGCACCCGAAATTATAATATTTTCTGCACAGTATTACCAGGTAGGGGACGGACTGAAAATTGTAACATTTTGAGTTTTTTTAAAAATTTTTTTCAGAGCCAAAATCAAATAAAGCCAGGCAGGCGAAAGGTCAGTGGTTAGAGTGTTAATCTCTCGAGCGTAGATCCAGAGTTCAATTTACGAATGTCGATAGGGTTTTTTGATGGATTTTGACTTTAAATTGCGTCATTGAAAAAGTTTGAAAACAAGACTAAATCAAATAGGCCATCTACTGTTAGAATTTGCTAATTTATTTAACTTAATTGTTAGACGGCTTCTCCAAATTGGCACCATCAAAAAAATGTAGCAAATCATAGTCCATTCTCTCTCTCCTCTCCTACCTTCCAGAAGGTAATAGTTTCACCAATGGAGATTATCTTTCCCTAGTTACAACACTATGACAGATAATAAATGTTGATATATATATATATATAAACAATATATACAATCCTCTTTAATTCCTGTCTGTCTTGAACAATCTGCATGCAGTTAACTCCACACATTCTTCTCAATTCATCAGCCCAACGTCAACTCGGTCTACCTTGCTTTCTTTCACATCCTCTGGAATACCATTCCAGTATTTCTCGCGTCCATCTGCCATCCATTCTTCTCGCTGTGTCCACTTCAACTTTTTCACACGTTCCGCTATACCTGCCACCTTGGTCATGGTTCTTACCCATGTATTTATTTTACGATCTCTTCTTGTTATACCGAGCATACATCTTTCCATGCTTCTCTGTGTGCACTGGATCTTGCGTAGCATTCTTGAATTTAGCATCCACGTTTCACATTCATACATCATAACTGGCAGTACGCATTGGTCGTATGCCTTTTTTTTTAAGCACAGCGGACTGTTGGATTTAAAAACAATGTTCATTCTTCCAAAAGCACTCCATCCTAGTTTAATTCTTCGACTTTTGAATTATTATGATTTTATTTATATAAAAAATTGAATATTTTATTGTATTCAATTTAATAGAAAAACAGTGTCATGTAAATAGTTAGTTTCTGGTATGAAAATATTGTAATTTTTTTTATGTTTATACGTTTCATAAAAATATTTGTCAAAGATAAATAGCCTAAATTTATTATGGCAATGACGTTGTTAGTTGTTATAAAAAATAGTAAAAATATATACAATTCGTACCTGTTCAATGTGCGATTCGATGATACAATTACAAAAAAAAAGTGTATGGATTATATTTCAATTGTAATTGTTAATTAGTGAATAGACAGACACGCTTGTTTACTGGTTCACATTTTGAAACATGTGAAAAGTGCGTTTTCAGGAAAACTGAAATTCTTCAATTTTTAATTTGTTTCCTTTATTATTTATTATATTTACAACATTTAAGCTTGAATTTTGAATTTGAAATTTATAACGATGATATAATATGTTCGTACATATTGTATATGTAATTCTTTAAGAATTTTAACAGATTGTACAATCAAAGCTAAGACGTAGAACGTTTTTGAATAGGTAGATATGTATGTAGATTGAGAAATTGTTCGCGATTTTTTTAACGATGAAAATGAATCGTCATTCATTCGTTTATTTAAATGATGGTAATATTTTACGTCATTAAACATAATAGAGAGCGACTTTGTGTCACGTTCATATTCAATGAGTTTTTGTAGACTATACAAATCTGCATTTCGTTTGTGCAAATTTAGTTCTTAGTTAGTATAATATAATATTATAGCATGTCTCAAAATCTCTATTAGAATAATCTTTAATAATTCAGCCAAGATATTATTTATTTATACATTTTTTTTCTTGCGAATAAATGCGTATCGACGGTCGTAAATTATGTGGTAACGTTTGTACTGGAATAACCCAGACCAAAAAAGTAAACTGAAAGCATGCTATCGACCTTTGTGAAATAAAAACATATCAACCAAGTGAATCACAAAAGTCTTCTTAAGTACAATAATCCCATTTCAAATGAAAAGCTTTAATTTTGTGATTGGTACTTGCTTAGATTTTATATTTTGATTGTGAAAAGTTTCATAATTTGACACTTGCGTGTCGCAATAAAACGCGAATTTATCTGGTAATTTATTCGCTTAAAGAAACGCACACTAGCCAGTGTGTTCCAACTGCCCAAATAGCGTGATGATGTTTCGAAAATAAACTGAAATGAGTAACAATAATAATAATAAAAAAAACCACACATTTATATAAATACATAACGCATTTTCGACATCGCTTTCGAAAAAGTATCGCACTCGCTTAATTAACGAGAAGAATGACACAAAGCGGTCGAAATTTATTTTTCATTGAATTATTTTATTTTACGGAGTCCATCGTACCAGTATCACTACTCATACTAATAAAAATTACATACAATAATTAATATAAAGTCTTTCAATGGCAAATATGACACTGAAGGAAATATACGGGTAAATCAATCAAGTCACTTATTTATTTGTATGCAACCAAAGTTTTAAAAATGTTCGTATGCTATTTTAAAGATACGCTTTCAAAGTTAGCGTTGTTATGTATTGGAGGTGGAATAACAGAGTAACAATGAAAACACAGCACTTGAATGGTGATGATGATGTTTGTTTATTTTACAATTTTATTTGATGGCACAATCACAACAAATTACAAAAGATTTGCGTATTTTTAACAGTTCGGAAAAGTTGCGTGTTGGCAACTGTTTAGTCCGTGTGTGTGTTTTAGTAGAGAACTCGTATGAGTGAAGTAGAAGAAGTAGAATGTGACTGGAGAGTGTAGGGTGACTAAAGAAGTAGTATAAGTCTGGAAGAGTGCGACTTGAGGAGTGGTCTGGAGGAGAAGAAGTAGTGGAGAATGCGACTTGAGGAGAAATCTGGATAAATTGGTCAATGACTGGGGCCTGATGCACCTTTGGACTCTGGTTGGTCGACGCCAACTCGGACAGAGGGAAAGAAGAGAAGAGGGGTACATGTGGTAGTCTTGAGGTCAGAGGTTTGTCCGAGACCAATTTGGCACGTGTAAATCTGTTTTTAAATGTGTTTTGTAGGTGAGGTCATTGAAGGTGACGAAAGGACGTTCAAGGAGACGAAAGGACAGGCTCGCTTGAGACTTGTACCGAGATCCAGTCAAAACAACAATGCAATAACAACAATGTAATGACTCATTTCAAGTTCGGTGCATATTGCACGGAAAGTTTGTATTCAACTCGATGGCTTCGACATTTGTTTATATTCGGCTCGAATATTTACGAGCTTTGGACAGCCAGACATAACAGCGTTAAATCGTTCGAACGATAAACTTGTATCAATCACGTTTTCTTCCATGTAAAATCGATTCTAATTAAGAACAGGTTGTTTGATTTACTATCAGAAAGAGAATATGTGACATTTAGATCAACATTGTATGTATGAAGTACAAATGTACATACATCATTATCGATATTGATATAAAATATCGATATCTGTCGTATAAACTGGATTGATTGGTTTATATGTATTTAATCATACTCATTGCAAATTCGGAACATAATTTTGAGAATTTAAATCGTCATACGTACCCACTGTGCCACGTGGCTAATTGGCACCAATTGAAAATGGCTTAAATCGAATAAATTTAGAATTATCATCAACACGCCATCGATATCACAGACCGTATCTTCAGCGGTTTATCGGCTTACTATCCGCACGCATGATTTTCTTTTTTAATTGTCTAACGCTTATTACCTGTTTGATAGTATTTTTGAACTCACTAAACTATGTCGTATGTGGTAGGTGTTCTAGAAATGGATTATTTGGAGTATTGTGTGTAATTCAATACTAGAAAATGTATTTCCTAATGTTTGAAGCATTAGAAATACCCTCTGGATAAATATAATGCTTTAAATTTCAGCAACTGGTTCGATTAATTATTAATCATTTTTCTTAAAGTTAATGTAAGAAAAGAAGAAAAGTATTTTTAAATATGTATGAAATAAAAATTACCCGGTTTGCGGTTAGTTTAGTGATCAATTAAAATTCGATGTAAAATTATTCATCAAACGAATATTTATATTTTGTACCGGTTAGGTATATTTTGCAATTCAATTAGTAAAAAAAATGTTATTTCGTATTGCTTATTTGAAGTAGTCATTTTTCCTCTCGGCTTACACTGTTAATTAACGTTAAATGTAAATATTACATATCTTTATACCTATATGTAATAAAAATGAATGCTCATCTGTCTGTCACCGTTAGACTATTTGGCGGCAAACTTTGCAGAGATGCTTCTTATGATCCAGCAGGATTAAGGAGCACTGAACACTGAGCAACAAAAAATCACGTTTTTGATAACTCATAACCGGAGCGGACACCTAAAAATTATTACTTATTATGACCCACTGAATCCGAATATGATAATGTATCGGTTAGCTCTCGTTTATGAGATATGAGCGTTTAAAAAATTGGACAATTTTAACATTTTTTTAACCTTTGCGGTCTGTAACTCAAAATTTAGTATTTTTGTGCTCAAAATGAGTATTGGAAGCAATAGTCAGATGTTTTTTGATATTAATTGTGATATTTGAAAGTCTTAAAATACTTACGTAATCGTCTATAAAATTTTAATCGTCAAAAATATTTTTTTTCTTTCGGATTTTTTTCCGGTGTTATTATGCAGTACGTTGGCCAGTTTTTTTTTTCATTTTAATGCATTTATAAGGATTAGTTCTCTATGTCAACACATTTCATTCTCATATTTGGATTCAGTGGGTCAAACTTAGTAAAAACTGACTAGTCTCTTCTCCGTTGGTTTTTTTTTTGTCGCACAGTGTTATTACTTAACAGATACAACCAAAGCTCAAAGTTTTTCTTTTTAAAATCCGAAATGCACACGGGCAATGCTAACTACTATGATATGTACCTACTGAGATATTTTGACTTAAAATAAAACACTCTAGTACTAGTAGTATTGTGACTCGATATATGTACTGTTATCGACACATGATATATGTACATAGATGTGTGTTTTAACTACCTATTGGTATATTTTATTTATTTATTTGAATAAAGTAGCTTAAAAAAGCTAATTACAAACAAAAAGTATCTTAAAGCTAAAACTACAAAATAAACTTATCTATCTATTAGTACTTGTACAAAGGTGCCGTTTTAAGGCTGCCAGGAATTTGTCAACTTGAATTATTTGTCTCAGACTATCTGGCAGTCCATTATATTCAACCACACCCCTGTACAAGATAGTTCTCCTCAATCTACTTAATTTTAAATTCTTAACTGTTAACTTATTCTTACCCCTAGTTTTGTAACTACATATGTATATTAAATCCCCTTATTAAATAGTTATCAAAATACTTTGGTAACAGACTCTTATCTAACTTAAAAATATATACTAAACATGCACACTTTTAACGTTTCACTTACATTCATCCAATTCAATTCTTTCAACATATTTTTTACACTAGTTAATCTATTCACATTCAAAATACTTCGCATAGCTCTATTTTGCAATTTTTGCATCTTTAATTGAGTTATTTACTTAATTTAAAAAAGAGCCACAATACATAAAATGAGGACGAACTATTGCATTATATACTAATATCTTTGTATTTTTTGATAGAATTTTTCTTAATCTACATAATAATCCTGTTTTCTTCGCTACTTTTTTTATAATCATATCCCCGTGTAATTTAAAACCCAACTTATGATCAAGTATTACTCCTAAATATTTAAAACTATTATTATAAATAAAACTATCATTTTTATTTATATTCAAATTAGCACTATTAAAATTTATAGAAGAGCAACTGAGCACCAAAAATGTGACTTGATCCATTACTGTTGTTAACACTTACATACGTACATGTATGTATGCAAGTGTAATATGTATAATTAAGAATAGAATGTGATTGTTTTTGTGGTGTAAAAAAATAGTATATACAATATAGTGTAATTAATATGGCACGAAGTGAATCAATTTGAGTGACATTCGCGGAGAGTGCGTTTTAGCATTTTGAAAGTTGGCGAACGGTTTTGGTGCACTTTTGCGCTGAGGAAAGGCAAGCAAGCGCACGGTTGCACATGCGAGAGTGCATTTTAATTGGTCTGCCGTTATACAACAATATCGTTGGTCTATTTCTTTGTCGGCTCTGTTCTGGCGTGCAAATAGCCGTTTGCAAAACAAAGAAGACGAGTAGCTCTGCTTAGTGTAACGCAAACGTTGGCCATCCGTGACTATGGCGCATTGCATTTTGCGCGATCGTATACGAAGCGTCGGGAGACCTCGGTTAAAGGGTTAATCAATCGAATGGTATACCCAAAATCTATTTGGACATGTCTGCAATGATTCATACTAAAGAGTGGCTGTCTTTTTTTTGACTATTTGTGTCTGTAGCTTGGTATTAAAATAATAAACCAATGTCAGTATATTTATTTCACATGCATGTCTTCTGCTAAAGGTGGCGTACTTGATATCAAGCATTGCTGCTTCAATATTTGACAAGCATTTTACCATCATAGTGAAGTAACTAGGGACATACATATACTCTTCAGTGGTTTCCACTTGTTTTCTGGAAAGGATTAAAAGAGAAAATGAATGCACTATGATTTAGTTGGTAGGAAGGAATTTTTTGGGTGATGCCAACATTGTGGAACCGTCTCACAAATAAGTTGAATACATTAGCAAATTCTAACACGAGACGGTTGATCTGAATTTAGTAATATCCAGGTCTTGCCAATGACAATATTTAAGGTCGAAAACCTTTGTAACTACTGGGCCTGGCCTTTGGTACGAGAATTTTCAGCTCAAATATTGTGTATTTTCAACTGGCAATAATCGCAGCTCGGATTAACCTCATTGGTTATTATATTGTGTCTTGTAAATAAAGTCTATGATATGTATTTGAATCTTTCCTGTTTAAAAATGAGATGTAGTAATTGAGACGTTAATCTTAGAATTAAATTGTTTACAAAATTGGTTAGGTAATAATAAATTAAAATTAAATGTTGATAAAACAAAAGCTATGATAATTAATTATAAAAACTTTAATAATGCTAATTTAAATATAAATTAGGTCCATGATAGAAGATTAGAAATAGTTAATAGTTTTAAATATTTAGGATTAATACTTGATAATAAGTTAGATTTTATGTAAATTACACGGTGAGATGATTTAAAAAAAAAGTATCGAAGAAAGTTGGATTATTGTGTAGATTATCAAATATACTACCTAGAAATACAAAAGTATTAATTTATAATGCAATTGTTCGTCCTCATTTTATATATTGTGGTTCATTTTTAAATTTAGTAAATGGGGTAATTTTATAGATAGGTTGCAAAAACTACAAAATAGAGCTATGCGGATTTTTTTAAATGTCAATAAATTAACTAGTATAAGATACATATATGTTGAATGAATTGAATTGGATGAAATATAAATAAAATTGATAGATTCCTGGCAGCCTTAAAACAGCACCTCTGTACAAGTGCTAGTTGATAATAAGTTTATTTTGTAATTTTAGCTTTTTGAGCTATTTTAAATAAATAAATACAACCTGACCTTTTAATTTCCATAATTGGCCATAATAAAATATTGTAGATACTTTTCTTTGCACCAAAATTTTACATTGGGCCAGTTGTACAGATTTTAAGTCAAAATTATGTCGTGAAAAGCATATTTTGGAATGTTTCATCAATTTTAAATTACCTTGACCATATAAACATTATCATTTATTTGTTTGCATTGTTAAGTAGTTACTTTGTATTATTATTATTATCATTCAATTGTTCAGAATTGATTGAAGTTTTTATGAAACAAATAGCATAATTGTGATTGTAAATTTAATTAATGTATCGAAAGTTTGAACAATTACGTAAATTTGATATTATTTCTGAGCTGATTGAAAAAAAATTGGCTTTCCCGTACTTCTTTTACATTATTATATTCGTTGAAATTTGCTATTGCAAAATGTAAAATGCATTTTTTTTATTTTAACAAAAACACAATACTACTTATTAGATATTTTATTTAATATCAAAAAATACATTAAATATTACATACATAGATATAAAAGTATAAAAAAAATAAATGTTTCAACACTCAATTTCATCTGAATTATCAATTTTATTATAATTACACACATTCGATCATTTCGTTGATTTAAATTAGCATTATTTCGGCACGAAAAATTTTCAATGTCTAATCGTGAACTATTTTCACTTATTTACCGTCAATTTTGACGGCCAAAATTCATATTGTGCAATCACAAAGAGCAAGTTCATAATCATCCTATTTAAAAACTATTATAGAGAATCATTGTCATCTATTTCTATCTGTCTAAAAATTCCCTCTAAAGTCATCAACGTGAAAACTTCAGTGTAATGCGATTCTTTTTCTAATTTTTCTTCTTTCTTGTAATCTTTAGATTTGTGTATTTTTCTAGGAATATAAGATTTGTTGATTGCTTCTTGAGATTCAAACCATGAACTGTACGATAGCAATTTTTTCATCCACATATCTAAAATCAATAGAAAAATACTTTTTTTTAATTTAAAATAACAAAAGACTGATTGTAATTTTTTACATAAGCCATTATGCTACAATAAGTAATGACCCGATGTTCTTTTGCTATAACTTTTGAACTACTAAATCAAAATAAATTTAATAAATTGGGTATCTGAGTCAAGGGTATGAGAATTTGATTGACACTAATTATTATTTATTGAAATTTATATCGCGCAAATGCTCGACATTTGCTTTCATGAAAAGTCTTGTTTTTGGTCACAGAAAATCTTGTTTATGATTAAGAATTAAAGATTTAAAGTTTAAAAAAAAAAATTTAGGCAATAAACCTGCAAGATATCCAGTTTACTAAATTGATTTTATGGGATAGTCGAAAAGTTATAGTAAAATAACATCTGGTCATTACTTATGTGACATTCAGTATTCTTAGTTTAATATCATACCATTGAGATCTTGAAACATTTGTGAAGCCTTTTCAGTGGTTAAGTCTAATCCTTCGATAGGATCGCCATTTTCAGCGTGAGTTCCGATCTTTTTATGTACCTTTTTACCAGCTTTGGACATTTTCAAAGTCAACGACAAGACTTTTTTGTGCCACGGCTTAGCATTGAGGAAGTGAAGGGCTTGTAATTTTCTCGGGTACGTTTCCTGTACAAAAATCAAAGGTTCACACATTAGTCTCACACACAGTTGAACGACTTATTCTTAACAAAAACAGAAACAAATAATCTCATCAATATTCAAATGTATTCAGCTAAATATAATCATTATTCAAATTGTTGAACTTTTGTATGGAAAAATACGATTATACTTGATGACATTTTGTATTTATTACAAAGCATTTTTTTAGCGGAAAAAATGCATCATCTTTTACTTGAAAGTGTGATCAATAAAACTAATCAAGTATATCTATAAAATTGCAGAATTTACATCAGTCTAATTTTTTAATTAGATATCTCAAAATATAATAATATATACATATGCAAATGTAAGAATAAAATAAGAATATTGCAGGAACTTGGTTACGATTATTCAACTATAAACACATTAACATATAACCTTTAAACATTTAATAAACTTTGATAGAAGTCCACCACTGAAAAGTTTAACTGCATGAGAATATGTAAATCCTGTTAAATCAACCAAAAACACATCGCCTTTACAGTCATTCTCTTCTTTGAATCTGAAACAGTCAAAATCATATTTTAAATTACAGTTTCAAGTATCGAGTATGTACGACGAGTATCATTATTTACTCGTCTCTGTTTTCTTCTTATTGTATTTTGTATTGAACGTGTGCAATTAATTATGACCTGCACACTGGTCGAGTGAGGTTTTGTGCAACACAATAAGTTGAAATAAAATATAGATACCTTATGTCTGACATCATAAAAAACCTTTTAAATAAGGCTTTTGGCTCAAAGTCTACGAGTTCTACACCAGGTACAAGTCTAATGAACGTAATCCTGTGACCTTCATTTGTGAGACGAGGGATTGTAAATAAATATCTGAAATGTGAAAATAAATCATCAATCACTATTATTTGCAGTATACGGTTTTTGCTCATTCAAAATCAATAATAGACTGCGAGGTATAATATTTATAGATTACTGTGATTTCACTAATGCTACATTTAAAAAATCTGCCAATTCCATTGTGTATCTGTGATTTGATTTAACCTTAAAATTTCTACTATTTATCTCACATTCGGTTACTAATTGTACAAAGTAAAAATATTGATCTAAATCCATAAAACTAGACTCTTTATACTGTGAAACGAGCTTTAATTTAGAAGTTGCATTAATGACACAATTTATTTGTCGTCACATTTTTTGGAGATATGACCTTGATCAGTCGATGTTTGTGTTATTGTGACATGCCTTTTACTTGGTCTTTCAATTATTATGTTAACAGTTAACAACAACTAACTCGTTAACAGTCATTTATTTTTTATACTAAAAGTCAAGTGGCATAATTTCAACTAGTATCAAAAAGTTTAAAAACGTAACATTTTCGTTTCAGATCTTGCATGAAACAGTGTATGTTATATACATACATAATTTGCGAATGAGTGAATGAATGAATGATACATACATATATTGAAAGGAAAGAACATACTTTTTATTTAAAATGTCTGTAACATCTCAATTGTTTTTGTAATATCATCTTACACCTATTTTGTATGTTTCATGGATTATTTACTTAAATGATAATGATTAATGACCATATGAATCATTATTCTTCTACTGAAGGTATGTAAATACGTACAAATGTACGTATTTGATATCAATTATTTGCCTCTACTATTTGTCAAACATTTTACATTTTTCTATTAGAGCGAACCAACTAGGGAAAGATACACTTCGCTGGATTTCCATTGCCTACTAGTTTTGTGCAACTCTCACGACTAAGTTTGATAATTTGAAAAATTCTAACGGGAGACGGCTGATCTGGATTTAGTAATATTCAAATCTTGCCAATGACGATATTTAATTTCGAAAACAGTCGGAATGTCTATCGACATACAACTCCTAATCAACTTCGAAACTTCGTTCAAGTGACTAACGCTTTAACAATTGAGCTATCGCCTCACTCGAATCAATATAAATTCCAAGAAAACATTTTTTTCAACAAAAGTAGCCATATGTGTACAATGCGATGACTCGACGAGTCTCTCTACAAGTCTACACAAAGACATGAGAATCTCTTTGTTTACAGTTCAAGTCGATATGAAAATTTAAACATGGCTAAGTAGAATCTTTATAGTTGCATGTAACTCAGTAGATTTACAAAATAGATTAACAGAATTAAGCAACTTAAAAATTAATTTTAATAAAACTAAAATTATGTTTAATGAATTCTGCACGCAAAACGTAGTCACAGTAGATAACCATATTGTAGAGATAGTTGATAGTTATTTATACCTAGGGCAGTTGGTGAATATGACTGGATGTAAAGAAGAAGAAATAAAACGAAGAATGAAACTAGGGTGGAGTGCTTTTGGAAGAATGAACATAGTTTTTAAATCCAACATTCCGCTATGCTCAAAAAAGAAGGCGTACGACCAATGCGTACTGCCAGTTATGACGTATGGATGTGAAACTTGGACGCTTGGACACACAGAGAAGCATGGAAAGATGTATGCTTGGTATAACAAGAAGAGATCGCAAAATAAATACATGGGTAAGAAGTATGACCAAAGTGGCAGATATATGTAGCAGTGCGGGTGAAATAGTTGAAGTGGCAATGGGCTGGACACATACATAGCGAGAAGAATGGATGGCAGATGGACGCGAGAAGTACTGGAATGGTATCCGAGAGGATGTGAAAGAAAGCAAGGTAGACCGAGTGGAAGGTGGGCTGATGAATTGAGAAGAATGTGTGGTGTCAAGTGGATGCAGATTGCTCAAGACAGACAGTAGTGGAATAAGATTGGAGAGGCCTTCATCCGGCAGTGGATGGTGAACGGCTAAAAGTGTATGAAGGGGTTGGGGAAAGATTTGGTGCAAAAGCCTGTTCAGAGATCAAATAAGGTAAAAACATTAGCAAGAAGTGATTGGTTTTTGTATGTATTTGATCGATAAAATATGTATTCAAGGTCACTGTAAATTTACTATAATAAAGAATGAAACTAGGATGGAGTACTTTTGGAAGAATGAACATAGTTTTTAAATCCAACATTCCGCTATGCTTAAAAAAGAAGGCGTACGACCAATGCGTACTGCCAGTTATGACGTATGGATGTAAACTTGGATCTGAAATTCAAGAATGCTACGAAAGATCCAGTGCACACCAGAGAAGCATGGAAAGATGTATGCTTGGTATAACAAGAAGATATCGCAAAATAAATACATGGGTAAGAAGTATGACCAAAGTGGCATGATATAGCAGTGCGGGTGAAAAAGTTGAAGTGGCAATGGGCTGGACACATAGCGAGAAGTACTGGAATGGTATCCGAGAGGATGTGAAAGAAAGCAAGGTAGACCGAGTGGAAGATGGGCTGATGATTTGAGAAGAATGTGTGGTGTCAAGTGGATGCAGATTGCTCAAGACAGATGAAGTAGAATCTTACACAGATTGACAACTTTTGAGTATTTCTTCACTGTCGGCATTCCTATCGTGGAATATCTCCTTGTTGCCCCGGCCAGATCTGAACTTGTAGTACTTGGCGAAGAAGCGTCTACTCCTGTGCAAGTTCATACCGTTGAGCTGGAGCACTTTCAGCGCGAACAACAAATCGCATTGTTCACTACCAGATGTCACTGACACGCCCAAATTCGTATCCAACCATCTGGCCAACTGTGCAATCTTGTGGCGATACTTGGTTGGGATCTCGGCTAACATTTGCGAACTCTCCAACAGTTTGGACACGTCGTTGGCAGGTGGCGATTGCGGCATTTCTATTTATCGTATTTTATTTTCAACGCACGCACAATAAAGCCGAGAATGTGCCCTGTGTAATATTTGCAATAATGCAGTTCAGATAAACACGTGTTTCGCGAGAAACAATAGCGAATCACTTTCCGCACGGGGAACTGTTCCGCTTGCGCTGCTTACAAACCGGAAACGTTTGCTATTTTTTTAATTCCCGTTTACGTTCGAATTTTCCGTTTTTTTTTTTTGATTTTCAATTTGAGACAACTGCCGTGATTTGTCGCATACTCCGAGTGTTAAGTTAGTGCGAGTAAGTCGACGGGGGAAAGATCACGCAATTTGCACACAAAGACCGTAACGAACAACAGAAATGGAGCGATGAACAAACGCAGCTGACTCGGGTCAGTTCTCGTTTGCAACTGGTTGCTTGGTCGGCTGGTTGAAACGAAAACCAGGAAAGCTGTTGTTGACTGTCACGGATTCTGATACGTTTTAGATCAGGGGTTTCGCAACTGAATAGGTGTGTGTTTTTTTGAAGGTGGTTTCAATTTTAGTTGAAACGTTCCTTCGATCGATTGAAATGACAGTGTAACTGTACTATGTATGTACGTATGTGCGAGTGTACCATAGATAATGAATGATTCACGCTATGCTAATATACCATCAAATCATCATTATCGAAATAACAGAGGTTTGCCGTTAACGATCAACGAACGTTTATTTTTACTTATGAGTCGGTTGACGATAGTGGTAACTACCGATAGCGGTACATATTAACTAGCGGCTAGTGAACTTGCTCGTGTAATAGGCGAAGCTAGTAAACTATCTGACTTTTTCGGCCGAGCGAATGAAATATTAATATCACGTATGAAAAACTAAAGTGTGCGAAAGACTGGATGATAAAAAAGCTGTTCAGATTGGTGGATTTTATTATTTCACACTTTGTCGAAAACGCTTATGCGGGTATTACACGGTAGTTTACTAGCCGCTAGTAAACTAGCTCGTGTAATAGGCGAAGCTAGTAAAATATCTGGCTTTTTCGGCCGAGCGAGTGAAGTTGGAATGTTTGATCATTACTCGCTACTATCTGGCTAGTGTGACGTCACTTCATTTTGACAGTTTCAGGTTAAGCGCGTTCATTTTCAGCTCCCAACACACACATACATATATGAAAGTTTAGTCAAAATTGTATTATTAAAAAAGGCATATTTATTAACCATATTTATTTTAAAAAAGGAAGTAAAACAAGTACAAAGTACAAAGACTGTAAAACAAGTTGACGACAGCGCCACTGGCGAGTACACTAAACACGTGTAATAGGATTACTAGCTCTACGTGTCGGCTAGTAAACTAGCGAGATAGTAGCGAGTAAACTATCCCCGTGTAATACGCGCTTTAAGTATTAATAAGTTTAAGTAAAAATAACACACATTACTGTATGTATGCATATACATATGTACATATGCAAGCGTGACCGAAGTTCTTTATACGTTGCGTGGTTTTCGTTCCGTTCCATTTTGCTATTGTTGCTACTAAAAGTTCGTCAGTTTATTGTGCCACATCATGCAAAAATAACTTTAATTTAATATTGACGACAGCGCCTCTAGCTAGTAAACTAGTGTCGGCTAGTAAACTAGCGAGTAAACTATCCCCGCGTAATACCCGCATTATACTAGTATTTTGAGCCAAGACACTGTAGGAAAGGTGGGTTTTATTACTAATTTCCTTTGATATAGTCATACTAATACTAATTTGAAACTAAGATTTCTTGTTTCGAACAATGAACGTTTATTCATACAATCAGAGTATTGCCTATTAACTTTTATTTGTATAGTAATTTCTCAATCATTCATGATAAATACTTTAATTAAATTCAATTCGGAATTGTCCGTTTTAATTAAGTCAAATGTAGAAAAATCTTTCTTAATTTATTGGAAACCAAAAAATATTTCTTAGAATCAATTATACATTTAACTTTACTGTCTTATACAAAAAATAAGTATGCAGTTTAATTTTGGCGTTAGCTCATAAAGTGTACGTTTTATATACGATCTGATCTTCTTTGATACATTTTTTTTATTATTCTTCAGGGGAAAAAAATATACAAGTGGTTGAAAGAGGACGAGTGAATATTTTGTTTCACCAGCTATTTCTGAAAGCAACACTCAATATCGAAAAATTCCCATCAACAAACACAAGGCGTAAACATAAATCGGAAAATTCAAGATGTTTTGGTTCCACGCATAATAAATATCCTTGTTATGTATTTTTTTCCCCCATCATTATTAGTGTCGATGCCTCGCACGATTCGTAACGATATTATCATTAATTTTCAAGATTTTACCTAATAGTTTCATTGACGCAATCGAGCACTGAGTTATTAAATTACAGTTCAATTTCATTTATAATCAATTTGTCCCGTATGAAAAATTTACGTAGTGATAATTTGTGTATTTTCCTAGTATTGCGTCAATGCTAATAATACATCACGCTAAAAGTGCGTTGTAATGAAGAATTTACACGGTTTATATCTATTTTAAGTATTACCCACATATAATACAGTTTGTTAGTAATATCTAGGATGTAAATTCTTCGCCAGTGTCTATAAATATCAGATTCTGCAATCAAATTAGATTTGTTATTTTTTTTACTACGAATACTTCGGTCAATAAGCACATTAGGGCAAGTCCATGTAATATTTGAAAGATTTAATTTTTGTTGCGAATAGACATGGATAAAACTTATCATACATATGTATATATAATAGCCCTATTACGTATGTCTGTCTGCTGATAACGCTCGCTGAAGTAAATGATTAAAAGACAAGAACCGTCCACGCGCGAGTGGGATTTGAACCTGAGATCACCAGTTTGGAAGAGGGTGCGCTTACGCATTCATCCAAACTAGGTAATGACGGGCCTGCTACAATATGCCAATATTAATTCTCAAAAGGTTAGCAACTTTGTTAAATTGTTACGTTGTTGTACTATAACGCTTCATCTATGCAAAAACTATACTCACTCACAGTACGGGCGATGAGAAACCGCTCCGTTGATATTCAACGGGCTAAACACTTGGCATAGCTCTATATTGATTGTAGAAATACTATTTTAAAGAAAAGAAATTTAAGGAGACAAAATCGTCACTGACAAGTCTCGCATTTCAGTACCAATTTCACTATTACAAATTAATTTAGAACATTGTAATAAAAACAGTTAAATACACAATCCTCATGGAATAATTAAAATAAATCAAAACATAAAAAAAACATGATGTTCAAAGTATATAAATGCAGAATATCTTCGTCATACATCCAACTTTCACAAAATTTACTCAAAAAAAAACAAATTTTCAAAAAGACTGACTGCAAATAATTAAAAAAAAATTAGTAACCCTATAAAATATTTCTATCTTCGCATGGAATTACCCTAATATTGAGTGGAATAGATGCGGGTTCACTCGGGTCAATTGTCAATTATTTAATTAAATAGTTGACGAGCCCTGTCCTGCAACGCTGGAATGGCGGCCTTCAAAACTAAAAAAAAAAAAAAAAAAAAAAAGCTCCTTCCTACAGACGATGTTTAATAGAGAGAGAAAGACAACAAAACGGATCTGTGACTCACACAATATCGGATATTATGGTAATGTAATAAAGACGCAAATATCCGTTTCCTGGTTATTTTTATTATTTTATTATTACCAAAAAATGTTTATTTGACCGAAAAGTTAATTCCGATTCAATTATGCGAATTTCAAATGTTAAAAAGTTAAATTGGGCGAAGAAAACATCCGTACTCTCAAGGTGGCTATTAATTACTAGATTTGGCATCAGATGGATGCATTTTAAATTAATTTAAATCTTATGTAAATATTAGAAACACCTTCCATTTTATACATCAGACATTCAACAATGAAAATTTGAAAATATTAGTATCACATTTATGAAAAGGCTTGGCAAAAAAGTGGATCGAATATTAAATACATAGAAAAAGTCATTAAAATTAGATCTAAATCGCTGTATTGTATTTAATATCAAAATTTATTCAAAAGTGAATTGAATTTCTAATGAAAAATAAACAAATTTCAACGTTATTTAAATCATAAGAATTTATTTATTATTAATAAGTGTTCTTATAAACTGCATACATATGTACATATATGAACAAAAAATTATTCTAATTGGTGTAATTTTCTTAATCGTGTTCTTTGAAGTAAATAATCCACAATGAGATCAATAAACAAAAGATAAGGCTGATGCAATAAAATACACACACACATACACAATACGACAAAACGTTATCACACTCAATATAAACACTAGAAAGTAATATTTTATGACTTAATTAATCGCTTCAACGGAAACGATTTCCTTATAACGCATACGAATCAAAATCGTTAACATTTCCATACAATTTTTTTTCATATCAATTAAATACGATTGATTAATTACCACGCGCAATATTCAAACGTGTCACAACACATTAGAATTTCAACGAATACGCCAAAATTTGTATACAGATCTATTGAAAATGTATGCCATTATAATATTTTAGATAACAACTTGCACAACCGATATACATACATAACTATCGACATATTGAGCAACTTTTCCATGATGAATTATTGTTATGTGCGAAGCGGATGTTACGACATCAACGAAACGAACGGTGCAACGGCCGTTATTCGAAAGTCATTATTTCGGTAAAATACCAAACTATGTATAGTATCTATACAGACAATTTTCTAAGAAATTCGTGTAAATTCTAAGTACACACATAATAAAGGCAAGTTCCACGTGAATAAAACAGATTTTTGTTATTCAATAAAATTGAATTTTTAATGTACTTTTATTTTATTAAATTATTACTACAGTGCTCTTTTTACTTTATACTAATCGGATAAAGTATTGTGATCGTGCAAAAATTCGACATTGAGATTTTGACTGATTTGTATGAGGTATCGTCCCCTGATCATGTTTTCATGATTTCTGGAAAATGTGTGTCTGTGTACCTGCGTGTAGAATCGCTAATAACTCAAAAACCGTTTATTCTAGTACACTGAAACTTAATATTTATATGTTTTTTGATAGCCATTACAATCCATACGACTTTTAAAATTGTTCATCAACCGGATGTGGTACTTCCCTTGGAAAGTCACCTAATTTTTGTGTAATCTTTGGAAGATTTTTCCAGCAAAACTTTGTATCATACGCATTAAGCTGTAATTTTGCATATGTAGTATGTGTAGTTCAAAATAATATAATTTTTAAACATTTTTTTCCAACCGGAAGTAGTACTTTTACTTTTGGTTTTTGGTGTTTTTAACTTTTCCTTAGAAACTATCAAGTGATTTTGGTCAACATCCGCCAACCGAATATATATACATATATATATTTTGAATCTTCATAATGTTATAAAATTAGAATTCTTATAGCAATGGCGAGTAAAAAAAAAAATATCAAAATCGGTACACCAAAAGTGACGGTTTATCGTGTTTCAGTATGCGTTGAAAATTGTTTGTTACATATTTATGATGCTACGTTCGAAGCAATATTCTCCGGCTCGAGCAAAATTTAATTGTTGACTTTTCAAGTTTCAAAAATGTTACTCTTTTGTATTCCTCAAATATAATGGATAAAGTCATGAGTTGGCCACACCCGAATTTTTTCATATGATAACAATTTTTTTTAGATTAGTACCACTTAGAGTACTGTGAAATGTTGTTTTTGAGTGAATTTTTGTTAAAGTTGAATGGGTGACGAAGATATTATGTATTTGTGAATGTTTTGCATTTAATCATCCGAAGAGAATTATGTATTTAACTGTTTTTATTACAATAGGCTAAGTTTTATGATTGAAATTGGTACGACTTCGTTGCGCCAGTTACGTTTTTATTTTCTGCAATTTCTTGCCTTCAAAACAATCTTTCATAGTAGGCTTTCTACAATTAATATAAAAGCTATCCACTAAGCAACACTAGCAACAAATTTTTTATTCAAATGTTGCGTATGAAATATGATAAATATCGAACGAAATGACTCGAGGGCTTTTCGTGCGTAATTAAGGTCGAGGTTGTAGCACACCAGAAATTGTTATATTACATACCTAGATAATTATAAGGGCGCATTTATAAATGTTAACATTGACATTCTGCACTCTTTTATGCTCTGCACACGTACTCAGGTGTGTACATGTGTGTCCTGGTCGAGTTGTCGACCTTCTGCTGGGTCTCGACACTGGAAACGTTGACTTCTGGTCGAGAATCGTCCGTGTTCATTGTGGCGTAATGATGTCGGGGTAAAAAAAATATGTGAGCCATTTTGTTTGACGTCATTAAATTTCGTTTATTGCAACGTATTTGGCATAGAGTAGTGACGTCAAAGTTTAAGGCCAAGCTCTGAGTGAAGTTTCGTTGCGTCATGTTGTATTGTAATAATAATACAATTTTAATAGCCAATAAGTAGTTTGTATACTGACCGAAATGGTAATCAAATACCGACCAAATTAATTAAACATATATAATTATATTTCTTTTGTGTTGAACATAATTTATTTTTATACCAATAAATAGTAGTGAAAAAGAAGGCATACCACCAATGCGTACTGCCAGTTATGACGTATGGATGTGAAACTTGGATGTTAAATTCAAAAATGCTACGTAAGATCCAGTGCACACAGAAAAGCATGGAAAGATGTATGCTTGGTATAACAAGAAGAGATCGTAAGAGGAATACATCGGTAAGAAGTATGACCAAAGTGGCAGATATAGCAGAAATACTGGAATGGTATCCGAGAGGATGTGAAATAAAGCAAGGTAGACCCAGTGAAAGATAGGCTGATGAATTGAGAAAAATGTGTGGAGTCAAGACAGACAGGAATTGGAGAGGATTGGAGAGGCCTTCATCCAGCAGTGGATGGTGAACGGCTTAAAATGATGATGATGATGAAATGGTATTAAACGGTGTATGTACTAACCGTTTATTTAAGCATCTACATATGTAATAGGTATGTATGTCAATACTAACCCTGTATTGTCAATTTATTACAAATACATACTGATAATTTATTTAACTTTTTAAAACATACATAGTTATTAGAAAAATACAAGTCATACAAACATTTTTTATCGTTTTTCTGACTTTACTCACTTTTCTTCTCCTCATTCCGAGTATTTCTTTGTTGTAGTCAAATGTTACACGTTCTAATAAATAATACTTGAAGAGTATATATATAAAAATGAAAAATTTAGCAACAGTTTATTTGACTTTACACGTTTGATACATATAAATCGTTTTGTACATATGAGTCGCCTAGTTCCAAATCCCGATAAGTCCATAAAACTCACTTGTTTGCAAACGCGGTTTTTCTGCTACAGACTTATTTGCTTGATGGCGTTTAAACGATCAAACGTTGGCGATCAAATTTACCGAAATTCACTTTGCTGCGGAACCGATTATAAGTGTCAAGACTCATTGAATTCAAGCCATTGACATTGACTACGGCAATAGTTTTTTTTTTCCCGTCATTGAATTTAAAATTCTCAATTCAACAAACACACAACATTCAAATGCTTTGTCCAAAAGTTATAGTCTACGAATCAACTGCGATTACGTCAACGTTCATTATTCAATCATTAGATAACATAATGCAAAACGCTTCCGTCGAGTTGAAACTAAAACGAAAACACACGACTTTTCATCTTGTGCCATTTTTGAATATACTGTAGTTATATAAACTTGAGATATGTACAAAAAACTGGTAGTAATAATTTCGAGAAGGTGATCTGCGCCATAAAGATCAGATAAAATCGTTATTCAATTGGGAAATCGTAAAAGTGGGTCTCCGTGACTCTGTATGTTGATAAATTCGATTCGCTAGAATTATCGGTTAATTAACTTTATTGGTATATTATTTGAATTGCAAAAATCGCTCTGTAGATTCGATCCATTCTTTCTTGCCGTGCTCCAATTATTTATTATTCCGCATTTAACCTTGTGTTTATTGTATAATATATTTTAATAAATGTAATTACGTATGCGAAGATATGCGTATGTGAGACTCAAATGGTGATGAATTAATGAATGTGCATTCGACGATAATAATTAATATATTATGGTGTGTGCATAAAATATTCATTATTCTTTGAGAAATATATTTTTTTTTTTTTTTGAATTTTAATACGGTACGGATCAATTTATCATCGTACTAACTAGTTATTGAAAAAAATATGAATCGCATTAATGTTATAAAAGATCAAAACATTTATTTTGCTTTGTTATTTATTTCAAATGTAAGAGTTAGGTCGTAAAAACATCATTAATCTTTATACGAACTATGTAAATAATTGCTTTCGTTGATTTTGACGTATAGATATTATCTATTTGTCTAACGAAGCAATCATGCTATTAAAATACTCAAATAATCGAGTAAAACTAACGTTTTTTAAAGATCGAACAGAGAAATGTGTACAAATTCCAAAATAAAGTGAAAAAACTATTTTATGTATGACTGAAGGTTTTATTTGAAAGTACATAAAATTTATTTGAATAATTGGTAAAATAAGTATAAAAGATAAACGATGTAGTATTTTACACTAGGGTTTCGCTTTCATTCGTCGATACGTTCAACATTTCAATAGTATATAAAATTTAAGAAAGCAAGGTATACCGAGTGGAAGATGGGTTGATGAATTGAGAAGAATGTGTGGAGTCAAGTGGATGCAGATTGCTCAAGACAGACAGGAATGGAAGAGGATTGAGGAGGCCTTCATCCAGCAGTGGATGGTGAACGGCTGAAAATAATGATGATAAGATTTAAAAAGATGTTAATGAATACATCAAATACATTTACTATAAACTCAAATAGTTTATTTTGTCTATTATGATTCTTCTGATATTGAAAACATTACCTCTAAAATACATTTTTCATTTTTAATGTTTTGTATCATTTTAATCAAATTTCTATTTTAAATGTTTATTTTGTTTGTTTCTTCTTCTCTTTTTCTTCAATAATAGTATATTTAACAAAAAAAATATCAGTACATACATATTATGTTTACAAGCAAGTTACAATTAATTAACTAAATAAAATCACAAAACCAAAAAAAAAAAAAAAACTTAAACAGTAGATAAATTATTTTTTATGGTATAATTATACTATCATAGTAATAAAAATAAGGGAATACTCCAATAAGAGTATAAGTATTCCAAATATTGATACATGGCAGCGCACAACACAAAGCAACCAATAAATTGCAATCAGCCATATATGCGTTTGTTAGCATCCGTCCACGCAATATTGGCATGCAACATACGAAATATTATAAATACACACTTACATTATAACATATCGATTGTCGATTTCGATCACGCGATACTACATACATCCGACCGGAAATTCCTTATAAAGAATATACGAACACACAATCGGTGTATAGTCAGGGCCAAAAAGCGAGATGTCGGTCGTAGAAATGGTGCCAGAGACACAACCTTTGTGGAATAGAATAACGTACGTTGTAAACGGAAGGAATATACATACGTCCAATTAGCGTGATTTGTGCTCAAATCAGAACTTTGAATGCCTTGATCAATGCTATGTGTATAGGTGTACTTGTATAGTCGAGTTTAGAGGCGTGCAATTTATGTATGTAGTTTCAATGTGTATGTAGTTCAAATTCGTACAAAACTCTACATAGATACAAGCGATGTAATTTACAGGTTTCTTGGAAACGTTCAAAGGGAATATCTCCATATATGACAGTTAGTAACATATTAAATATATAGATTAAAATCCTTAACGTGGTATACGTCGAAGGATTTTAATGTATTCAAGTAATTTATTTATAATACTGTACGAGTTGATTTGAAGTAATGTAATTTTTTTGTACCGTGAATATTGTATGAGTTTCTTCATCATTATCATTTTCAGCGGTTCATCATCCACTGCTGGATGAAGGCTTTCTGTATGTTTGTTAGTTTGTGTATCTGTCTGTCTTTTTGTAGATATATTTATCTGTCTGTTTGTATGGTATTCTGCATATTTGTCTCTCTACCTTTGTGTATGTCAGCTGAATTGTTTATGTGTATGCTCTTTTTATATATGTATGTACATTCTTAAATGTACAATGAAAGTTGACAGATATAATATTGCGCATTTTCAGCTGTTCACCGTCCACTGCTGGATGAAGGCCTCTACAATCCTCTTCCATTCATGTCTGTCTTGAGAAATCTGCATCCAGTTAACTCCACACATTAGCTTATCGTCCACTCGGTCTACCTTGCTTTCTTTCACATCCTCTCAGATACCATTCCAGTATTGCATCCATCTGCCACCTTGGTCATGCTTCTTACCTATGTATTCCTCTTACGATCTCTTCCCGTTATACTGATCATACACCCATGCTTACATGTGTGCACTGGATCTTACGTAGCATTATTGAATTTAGCGTCCACGTTTCACATCCATACGTCATAACTGGCAATACGCATTGGTCGTATGTCTTCTTTTTTAAGCATAGCGGAATGTTGGATTTAAAAACAATGTTCATTCTTCGTTTTATTTCTTCTTCTTTACAACCAGTCATATTCACCAATTGTACTAGGTATAAATAACTATCATCTATCTCTACAATATGCTTATCTACAGTGACTACATTCATTCATCAAAATTCATTAAACATAATTTTAGTTTTAATAAAATTAATTTTTAATCCTACTTTTATACTTACGTTGCTTAATTGTGTATGAGTTTTTTAATAAATGTGAAATTAAAAAATGTTCAATATGGCCCGGAAACGTGGAAAAATGTATAACGCTTCAAAATTGAAATAAAAATAACTAAAATTGATAAATACTGATTTAAATTGTTCCTCTGGATCGGTCAGTCACACTGCATTGGTGAACTGAAAAGTGATTCGGATAGCAAAACTTACTTATTTCCTACTTTGCCTAAAACGCTTAGGTATTTTATACAATGCGAGAATTTCACACATTGTCTGTAACATACATTTTACAGAATTTTTCATTGGAAATAATTATATTGAGTCATATGGTATCTGTCGTATGATTGAAGCATGACAATTGTGTCTTGTTACTTGAATATATGCAGACTGTTTCAAGTAATGAATGTTTATTCATATTTCAATATTTAATTATTTATATAGATACATTAGATACATTAGAGTGTTGGTGAAGTATAAAATGTCAATTTTATCCCGAGAAAATTGTCTTGTCTAAATATTTTCCGCCCCCAACCGATGCGCATAGATAAAAGAGAAAGTCATTTTTTTTTTATTCACTTACAGGAGGAAATAGCGTATATTGAAAATAGCGGAAGAAGCTCTAAACCGGATATTAATTTTGAGCCTGAATCAATATAATATATATGTATGTATGTGTGTCAAAAAATATGATAAAGAAAAATTGAAATGTAAATCTACGTTACGATCGTAAAGTAAATTGCACAAAGAGTTCAAACGTTTTCATACTATTATATAAAGTTAAGTTATTTCATATCATTAATCACACCATATTATGTTGTTGACATTTTATCAAGAGCCCAAATTATACGTTATATCTATATTTAGGGAATATAGTGTAGAATTTTTATTTTGTATGCATATACTCTGTATAATGGCCCATCGTAACCATAATACCCTTTTTTTACTGCAAACGATTATTTTTTCACTGCAGAAGTTTATTGAAAATTTCACGTAAGAACACTGCGTCAACGTGAAAGTTTAAAGATCGTTAATATTTTACTAACAACGAAGTGGTTTTGTGTGAAAATAAGCGACTCATTATTGTGTGAGTCGTTTGAACTTCAAATTACCGGTGACATTGTGACTCATCAACGTTTATGTGTTATATGTATTGTATTGTCAATAACGGTAATACATTATTGTATACATTTTGCAGCAGAAGAAAGAAAAGGTATATTAAAAATTCTTTTTTAAAAAAAAATTCCTTTTACTACATACATACATACATATGTACATACTATGAAATTTTATTATTTATGGTAGATAGCGTAAGTAGGGTAATTTTCTTCAATCCTAAGTTATAAACAACTAGCTTTATTACCCGGCTTTGCCCGGGGTGTAATTAATATAATGTAATATAGTGTTTGTTTAGTAAATTATTTCGGGAGCCCAAAGGGGCCGCCGGGGCAGGAGGGGTCTGGAGGGGGCAAGGGGGTAGATTTTAGGGGGGGCAAGGTAAATTTTTTTTTGGATTTTTTCAACTTTTTTTTTTGACTTTTTTTTGAACTTTTTTTGAACTTATGAACTTTTTTTGATTTTTTTTTTTTGATACCCCTAAAGCCATTCCGGCCCTCAAACCAAGACGTCGTCTCTCAAGCCCCGGCGGCCCCTTTTGGACTCCCTCAAGCTATGCCGGCCCCTTTTACCACCCCAAACCCTCCTTTTACCCCGGCGGCCTTTTTTTTTGAACTCCCGAAAAGCAATTTTACCACCAGAACCCCCCCCCAGACCCTCCTCCTATCCCGGCGACCCTTTTTTGGACTCCCGAAAAGCAATTCCGGCCCTTTACTACCCCCTTAGACCCCCTCCTCCTGCCCCGGCGGCCCTTTTTGAACTTCCGAAAAGCAATGCCGGCCCCTTACCAACCCCCCCAAACCCCCTTCCCCCTACCCCGGCGGCCCTGTTTTTTTGAACTCCCCATAAAAAAGCAATGCCGGCCCCCCTACCCCCTTAGAGTCCCCCTCCTATCCCGGCGACCCTTTTTTGGACTCCCGAAAAGCAATGCCGGCCCTTTACTACCCCCTTAGACCCCCCCTCCTGCCCCGGCGGCCTTTTTTGGACTCCCGAAAGCAATGCCGGCCCCTACCACCCCCCCCCCCTCCTATCCCGGCGACCCTTTTTGGATTTTTTCAAAAATATATTCATAGAAAAAAACTCGAAAAAAATGCCGGCCCCCCCCTATACCCCCCAGACCCCCCCCCGAAAAGCAATGCCGGCCCTTTACTACCCCTTAGACCCCCCCTCCTGCCCCGGCGGCCCCTTTTTGGACTCCCGAAAAGCAATGCCGGCCCCTTACCAACCCCCAAACCCTCCTTCTTGTCCCGGCGGCCCTGTTTTTGGACTCCCGAAAAGCAATGCCGGCCCCTTACTACCCCTTAGACCCCCCTCCTGCCCCGGCGGCCCCTTTTTGGGCTCCCGAAACACTATCTGCTTAAATCTACTTAAATCTGCCGAAAACATCTACTATCGTGTGTACTTCGTCGTTTCTATTAATCGTGCCCGAGCAACGCCTGGTAATTGACGAATGACCCATACGTACATACAAACTTAAGCGTTTTATATAAACAATATGGATCATTTTATGTGTACATATGTACATACATATATTAGGTGTTAGGAAATGTTTACTTAATCCACTGCGTACTTTGGTAAATTAATCGTTGTTTCTTGGGGCGTCGTAAAGTATAAAATATTACCGAAATATATAGCAAGAGTCGTAAGAAAAAGTGGGCCAACAGTTGAGCACGCCTGCTCATCACTAAGTCCATTAAGGGTGTAATTATTGAAGACCGCTTAGCAGACGTTTCTTCCCACGATGCTCCATTACGCAGGGGTTTCAAACTTCCAACGGTTTAAAAGTTAGTAGGTATATGCTAGTTTTTAAAGTCTAAATGAAGGATCGTTGAAACAGTTGAAAAATTAATGTACGAGTTTAATTATCCATAGTAATGTACCTACCTATGCCTCTTGGCTTTTCTCAAAAGCTTAAGTTTGCAATAATTATGACCGTCAGCTTTTACTTTGCTTCATAAGTGAGTCTTTCATAGTAAAATACTAAAATAATCGTTGTCTTTTAATGCACTCAACGTTGTACAAAATTGTTAAAACCATAGGTCGATTTTTTGTTTGACAACAATACTACGTATATACATACATAGATAAAGTAAAAATATACTTTTTGATTAATTGTATTGCCTCTTTGAAGAAGGCATACGACCAATGCGTACTGCCAGTTATGACGTATGGATGTGAAACTTGGACGCTAAATTCAAGAATGCTACGCAAGATCTAGAGCACACAGTGAAGCTTGGAAAGTTGTATGCTCTGTATAACAGGAATAGATCGTTAGAGGAATACATGGGTAAGAAGTATGACCAAATTAGCAGATACATACATACATATATCAGAACGTGTGAAAAAATTGGAGTGGACAGATGGATGTGAGAAATACTGGAATGGGATCCGAGAGGATGTGAAAGAAAGCAAGGTAGACTGAGTGGACAATGGGCTGATGAATTGAAAATAATGTGTGGAGTCAAGTGGATGCAGATTGCCCTTCAAGACAGACAGGAATGGAAGAGGATTGGAGAGGCCTTCGTCCAGCAGTGGACGGTGAACGGCTGAAAATGATGATTCTAAACCAAGTGCTTTTGCTGTAATTAAAGAAAGTTGTGTATGTAATTTTCCTTAAAAACTAGAGCTATGTAGAAAATTTCTTGTCTTCATACAAGTATTGAGCTGGATTTTTCTTTTTGCCTAAGAAAAATTGTTGTTGAAATTTTCCGAACCATTTTCTGAACGAAAACTCAACTATGTATAACCATATTCTAAATAGAGCTTTGAATTAAACACCTAACGATCGTTGGAACGTATTTGATTTGAGCCTCAATCGAAAACTCATGTTTAACAAAGGGCCAAAGACTTACTTTACCTCCCGATTTATTGTACCTTTCCTTTCCCAACAGAAAGCACCCGGAAACTAATGAAGAGCATTTGAGGTGCTGCGGATACGAATGGCGAACTCGACAAACATCGATTTAGAGAAAAACACGTTTTAAGTTTTCTCGCTCAGTACGATAGCGATAGTTTCCTATGTTTCAAGCTTTATTTTCACACGGTAATGATAAACAAACTACAAAAAAAAAATAAGATAAAAAACCCACCAGTGTATTCTAAGAAGGCAGGGGAACGGAATGGTAAAAAAAAATCACTGTGTAGCCACTACTCGCTATAGAAGTAAAACTTCTTTGGAGTGTAAAGCAAGTGGAGGATAGGTTATGCGAGAATTACCTGGAACAATGGAGCGATAAAAGCGATAAAATTTTGAGGGCGAGGGGCGGTACGGGTCGCGGGTAGCTATCTCTGTCTCGCATCAACGCGGAAGAGCAAGAGAGACGGCAATATTGTTTTACCCGTCCGTTCGGTCAGTTTGTATAGAAACGACACGAAACGATTTTCACTACCGTGCCATAGAAGTTTTACCTAAAAAAAATGACCCGATGTCGAGTTCGCCCTTCGTATCCGCAACGCCTCATATTTCCCCAAGACACTTAAACCATTCAAAATGAAACGCAACTACGCTTGAAATCAATATTGAAGCCACAAACAACAAACCAACCACTTTTCATCAACAGTAAAACCCGTCACCAACCACTGGGTCGAAATTAGAACCCATTTCCATTGCTTCGAGACATTGGAAAGGCCTGTCGAGTGACTCGACAATAACTATGGGGAAATGCGTGCCGTTTAACGACAGAACCGAAGCAAGTGCCAATGTCGCGCCCCCATGCATAATACATGTCGAAAGTGGCCAGCCGGTTTGCTTCTTTTTTGCGACGACTTACAACCCCACCCAGTACTCGCTAAATAATTCAAAAGGTCATGAAATAGACGCCCCATAAACCAACCACCCGCCCACCCACTCTGGCTAAGTCCAATTTGACGTGTTGGCGAGAACGTTCGTGTTGAACGATGCAACCGGAAACGACTGCATCGATGCACCGACAATAAATAAATCCACGCAAATAAACAAGTATGCACGTTGTCGACTGTGGTATGGTATTTTGAATTGTTGTACAGTGTTGTAGTACATAGCAAACACATACATTGGTATACCGTGGTAGTAGTTGATCATCATCATCATTTTCACACATTCTTCTCAATTCATCAGTTCATCTTCCACTCGGTCTACCTTGCTTTCTTTCACACCCTCTCGGATACCATTTTTCTGATAACTACGTATGTTTTAAAAAGTTAAATAAATTATCAGTATTTGTAATAATATGTACATAGATGCTTAAATAAATGGTTAATACATACATACGTACACCGTTTAATACAATTTCATCATCATCATTATTTGCAGTCGTTCACCATCCACTGCTGGATCCAATCCTCTTCCATTCCTCGCTGTCTTGAGCAATCTGCATCCACTTGACTCCACACATTCTTGTCAATGCATCAGCCCACCTTCCACTCGGTCTACCTTCCTTTCTTTCACATCCTCCCGGATACCATTTTTCTGATAACTACGTATGTATGTATGTATGTTTTAAAAAGTTAAATAAATTATCAGTATTTGTAATAATATGTACATAGATGCTTAAATAAACGGTTAGTACATACATACATACACCGTTTAATACAATTTCATCATCATCATTATTTGCAGCCGTTCACCATCCACTGCTGGATCCAATCCTCTTCCATTCCTGTCTGTCTTGAGCAATCTGCATCCATTTTACTCCACACATTCTTCCCAATGCATCAGCCCACCTTCCACTCGGTCTACCTTGCTTTCTTTCACATCCTCCCGGATACCATTTTTCTGATAACTACGTATGTATGTATGTATGTTTTTAAAAGTTAAATAAATTATCAGTATTTGTAATAATATGTACATAGATGCTTAAATAAATGGTTAATACATACATACGTACACCGTTTAATACAATTTCATCATCATCATTATTTGCAGTCGTTCACCATCCACTGCTGGATCTAATCCTCTTCCATTCCTCGCTGTCTTGAGCAATCTGCATCCACTTGACTCCACACATTCTTGTCAATGCATCAGCCCACCTTCCACTCGGTCTACCTTGCTTTCTTTCACATCCTCTCGGATACCATTTCAGTATTTCTGCTATATCTGCCACTTTGGTCATACTTCTCACCCATGTATTCCTCTTTCGATCTCTACTTGTTATACCGATCATAAATCTTTCCGTGCTTCTCTGTGTGCACTGGATCTTACGTGGCATTCTTGAATTTAGCATCCATACGTCATAACTGGCAGTACGCATTGGTCGTAAGACTTAAAGATTTTCGTTAGTTAAATTTACTCATTGCACTGTTCGACATTAAAAATTGTTCACCAGCTTTTTTGTCATTGATTTATGCCCACTGAATACGAATTTTGATAATAAAAAAAAGTTCAATTTTTTTACTTATAGTATTAACGTATACTATAAGTTAAAAAATTAAAATAGTATTAGTATTAGCTTATATATAGTAACTTTATATTGTGGCGCGGTCACTTTATCAAAATCTGTTCAAATTAAATATTAAAAACTGTAGTCGAGTATTTTATCTTTCAATTGTAGGACTTTTAAATTTTTCCAAGTCCAAGTCAGTCTAAAATACGGGTTCCCAACCTATAGGTCGCGACCCCAAATGGGGTCGCGAAGGGTTTTTTGTGGGGTCGCTAACTGAAACAGTTAACTAAAAAATTTCTCTGACTATAATGCAATTTTGATTTTTAATCGGTGTCTTGATGTTTGTATAATATGTTTTACCCTTTTCAAATGTATCAGGGTCGTGGGTCATTTGGCTTTTATAAAAAGGGGTTACCACTCAAAATAAGTTGGGAACCTGTGGCTCTAAAAGATCAAAAGTATGTGTTTTCACTTGAGATTTTATTAAATGTTTTTTTAAGCATTATTTTTAATTAAAAAACGTCTACTGGAATTTTGTCCTTGGTAAACTATTTTTTGCTTTCGTGTAAAAGTCTTGGTTTCAAGTTGTAGGTGAATTTTAATTTGAGCAAATACCACGCGAAAGTCGAACAGTGCTATCGGAACTTACTACTAAATTGAATTATTGTTTGTATTAAATGTAAAGGGAAATAATACTCGTCTTTTATCTGAAGTTTCCATTTGAACTCTCCACATTTTATATTTAAATTTTTATGTAGACTTTTCCAAGAAATTTTATGCGTACTATCTTAATTTTAATTTATCTACATACATAAAGTGCCCGTAAGTATTAATTTTTTAGGTGTTTATTTTCCAAATGTCGACTAATATTATTATAATGGTAAACGTCTACTTTAATTTTAAGTATTTAGTTATGTATATTTATAGATGATAAGTAAAATTTTAAATTACATGGTGAATGGACATAAAAAAGTGGAGTTTAATGTATGTAGGTTAAGAAATGTTATGTCTAAGGAATCAAAAATTTTAGTTTACAATACAATTTTTCGTCCTCATGTAGTATATTGTGATACTATTATGAATATGCTGGATGTTTAAAAAAATCCAAATTATACAGAATAGGGCGATGAGAGCTATTTTAAGTGTCAATAGGTATACTAGAATTAGAAGTATGTTAGATGAGTTGGACTGGGTGAGTGTAAGAGAGAATGCGAAATTTTGTATGCTAGTTAGACAATAAGTTGTTATCTAAATATTTCGATAGTTTTAAAATTGGAGGAATTGATGTACACAGGTATAACACTAGGATTAAAAACAAGTTAGTTGTTAAAAAAGCAATAAAACGTAGGACAAAGAAATGAATATTGTATAGAGGTGTCCAAGAATACAAAATAATTTGACTAACATCAAATCATTGGAAAAGTTCCTGGCGGCCTTAAAAAGACACCTCTATACAACTAGATTAAATATATAGTTTTAAGTATGATTATTGTATTAAATTAGCTATAAGCTAACGATTAATTAATAAAATAAAATAAATAAATAAATTTAGCGTTCGAAAAAACACGTTCGAATGTATTATTTATTTTAAACAGACGTTGAAATTGAAAACGTCCATTACATTGTGAAATCTCCTGTTTTTTTTTTAACACCACTTTCATTGTGTTTTCTCGGAAGAAGTTCACAAAAAAAAATTCATTTCGCTTTGAATTTGTATTCAGCTCTGATTCTCAAAACGAAATGAGATTGTCGCCTCGAGAGTACGACCAGAAACAGCACTTTATAAATGTTCCACAGTTCTGTATTTGGGTACTCGGTTCGGAAGACGTTAATGCGACTTTTAAACTGTGAGACAATATATTCTTGAGATCGTGTCGTTCTCAAATAACATTTTGAATACAAAATTAAACTTTCGCTTAAACCAAACATGTGAATTTTCTGCGTATTGTTATTGTAACGCGTGACGCGACAAGATTCAACTGAGCATATTTCAAGATGAAAATAAATATATCGGAATGAATTTTATTTCAATAAAAAGACTATATAATGCACTTATTATATAATACCTAAAACATTTAACATATTGCAAGATTACGAGTTTGCAACGTATTGCTAAAATCAATACAATAAAAGTGCTATCAATGCACGAGTTCAAAATGTTGATGCTTTGTATCGTGCATGGTTGCTATATAATTTAGTCAGTGCATTATATAGGTATTATGCGGGTACAGGGATAGTTTACTCGTTAGTTTACTAGCCGCTAGTAAATTTAGCTCGAGTAATGGGCGAAACTATCTGGCTTTTTCGGCCGAGCGAGTGAAGTTGGAATGTTTGAACATTACTCGCTACTATCTGGCTAGTGTGACGTCACTTCATTTTGACAGTTTGAGGCTAAGCGGTTCATTTTTAGCTGCCAACACACACATATATGTATGTATGAAGGTTTAGTCAAAATTGTATTATTAAAAAAAGCATATTTATTTTAAAAAAGGAAGTAAAACAAGTACAAAGTACAAAGACTGTAAAACAAGTTGACGACAGCGCCACTGGCGAGTACACTAAACACGTGTCATAGGATTACTAGCTCTACGTGTCGGCTAGTAAACTAGCGAGATAGTAGCGAGTAAACTATCCCTGTATAATTCGCGCTTTAAGTTTTAATAAGTTTAAGTAAAAATAACACACATTACTGTATGTATGCATGTATGCAAGCGTGACTGAAGTTCTTTATACGTTGTCGTGGTTTTCGTTTCGTTCCATTTTGCTATTGTTGCTATTAAAAGTTCGTACCACATCATGCAAAAATAGCTTTAATATTTTCAGGGGCAAATCTGCAACTCAAATAGTGAAAATTCAGTTGGAAAAATATGTAATTTTCCTCGGCGGTTTTATTCCGAAGTTGATATACAATTTTTTTGATTAAAAAACTTTCGCAAGTGCGGTCCATCAGTGGAAACTTGGCATTAGTAAACTTTCACGGTGAGAATATTAAATTTTTTTTAGCATACCATTACATTATGAGAATCTTCAACGATCGCGATTCGCTAAAACGATCAAATTTTTCATTTTAGATGTTGACGAAATTCAAAGTGCAGGGCCTAGTGTCTGATTTAATGCCGAACATCAATCTAATGAAAGGCTTCGGATACTTTTTGTTCAACTATTACGAAGGTATTTCATTGTTATTATGTTTAAGAATTGTTTGTGTCCAGTAATCTAATGTAATCAATTTTTTTTAATAGAAAACGGTGCAATGAGCGGTATTTTCAGAAAAGTATACTCCATGTTTCACTTTTTGTTGATTTTACTTCAATTCGTGTTGATACTTGTCAACATGGCGTTCACTTCCGGTGATGTGGACGAGTTGACGGCTAACACAATCACTGTCCTATTCTTCGTCCACTCCATCATAAAGTACATATATTTCGCCATCATGTCTAAGAGCTTTTACAGGTAAGTGGGAAAAAAAAAAAAATACGAAAAAGTAAAACGAGTAAATCTTTCGAGTCTAGAGAAAACTTTCCGCACATAAGTTCATGACACATGTAAAAATAAATAAATTATCGCATTAACGCAACAACATATTGCGTTGTTATTACATATTATTATATATATGTATATACATATATGAATTTGGTCGTGTCGAAATGGGAAACGCCATGTGCCAGTTACTGAGAATTAATGGATGTTCCATATTCGTACAATATATGTAAGTATAGTAGTCTGAACTACGTACATATGTATGTACCTAAATATATATGTATATACATATACGAGGTTGATACAATTTACGCCTTTATTTATTATATGTTTTTGATTAAATGAAAATTGATATTTCGTGATTCTACATACATATTTTATATTTCCCTACAGATAAAATATCTCTCTTTGTACAGTATTTAATTTAGACTTTCTTAATTTCTCATTTTTGCGGTTGAACATTTTAATTAGAAGTAAATACTTTGTATTGATGCGATGTACCTCAAATTACGGATATTTAATAATTCACTATTTAAAACAAATACTATCAGAAAACTATATACATATGTATGTATGTATGTATATTTGAACGTGTGAAAAAGCAATGGGCTGGAAACATAGCGAGAAGAATGGTTGGCAGATGGACGCGAGAAATACTGGAATGGTATCCTAGAGGATGTGAAAGAAAGCAAGGTATACCGAGTGGGCTATGGGCTGATGAATTGAGAAGAATGTGAGGAGTCAAGTGGATGCAGATTGCTCAAGACAGACAAGAATAGAAGAGGATTGTAGAGGCCTTCATGCAGCAGTGGATGGTGAACGGTTGAAAATGATGATGATGATGATGAGCAATATTCTATCTGTCAAATTTCATTGTACATTTAATAATGTATGTATGTATGTACATATGTAAGAAGAGCATACACATAAACAATTTTATTCAGCTGACATACACAAAGGTAGAGACACAAATGTGCAGAATACCATACAAACAGACAGATAGACACACGTGAAGAAAGATAAATATACAAAAAGACAGACAGATACACAAACTAACAGACAGAGAGATATACAGATATGCATAAAACCACACAGAAAGACAGATAAAATTGAAGTGGACACATTGCGAGAAGAATGGATGGCAGATGTATGCCAGAAATACTGGAATGGTATTCGAGAGGATGTGAAAGGAAGCAAGGTAGACCAAGTAGACGATGGGCTGATGAATTGAGAAGAATGTGTGGAGTCAACTTGATGCAGATTGCTCAAAACAGACAGGTATGGAGAAGCCTTTATCCAGCAGTGGATGGTGAACGGCTGAAAATTATGATGATGATGATATGTATATTCGAATATTTTAAGGTTTTGGATAGAGTTTGAATGGAAGTCGCAATTTTGAAAAAATCTCAATACCGCATTAAAACATATCTAACTTTTAAAATAGCAGTACAAGTTTTGAGTTGCAGTACTAATACTAGTGGAGTGTTTTACTTTAAGTCTAAACATCTCAGTATCGATTTTATGGACTTGATCCATTAATATTCAAACTAAATTTACTTAGGCTAAACTTTACGTCTTGCAAGCGTGTCGTGGCATAAAGCAGGATGATTTCCAGTGTTTTTCTCCACAGGACTTTGAGTACATGGAATCAAACAAACACGCATCCTTTATTCGCCGAATCGGATGCTCGTTTTCACGCTTCCGCCGTCAGTAAAATGCGTCGTCTCTTGTACGCTGTCATGATTGGAACAATACTATCCATCACCGGTGAGTAAAATACATACAATTAAAATATTCATATACATATGTGTTGGCAATCCGCTATAAAAATAATATAATTTATAAAAATATTTCAGCATGGGTTACTATAACGTTCTTCGGCGAATCGACGCGACGCATTAAGCTGCCCGATCTTAACGAAACCACAATCGAAGAAGTTCCACGTTTACCGATAAAAGCCTTCTATCCGTTCGACAACTTCAGCGGACCCATGTATATTGTCTGTTTCGTATATCAGGTAATTTCAATAATACTGTCATTACTTCATTAGTGACAGTATCCCCCCCCCCCACTCGCCAATACTGATGCTCCAATATCAAAATATCCGGATTTGCGTCATTCCATCAATATCGTGTTTACACGATCAATAATACTGTCACTGCTTTCAAGTATTGATCGTGTAAGGTCCGCTTAAGACACACTTTGTACATCTCAATATATTGCAGAGATGCTTTTTAATCTGTTATAATTTATTATACGTTTTAAAATAGTAGTAGGGAACCTTTTTCGAGCTAAGAGCCAAATTAGGGAAAACTTTGCAAAATTGGTAGGGAGCCGCAATATATTATTTTCTAATTAAATATTAGAAATTAAATTGAATGTTCCTCATTAATCATTAATACTAGTAAGAAATAAGTTGTCCTCGTGAAATTTCTTAACGTTCGACAGTTTATTACTAAAAATTATTATAACGTTTAATCTAAAAAACGGTCTTAAAGCATTTTATAGCCACGACTTTGTGAAAATGGGATTCATTTTGATCTTGTTGTAAACTGTGTGTCAAAATTTTGTATTTCACGCAAAACGTTGGATGACAGCGAGAGCCGCAGGTTTTGATACAAAGAGCCGCATGCGGCTCTGGAGCCGCCGGTTCCCGACCACTGTTTTAAAGCTTACGAAACGCTTAAAAAGTTTGCATATTTGAAAACAATAAAACTATCAATAGATCATTGTTGTACTGTTTGGTTCATTTTTAAGCATTAACATCTAAAAAGCTAAAAAATGTATGCATCATACGATTGGAATCTATATATATAAAAATAAATGTCTGTCTGTTTGTCTGTCTGTTTGTCTGTCTGTTTGTCTGTCTGTTTGTCTGTCTGTTTCTCTGTCTGTTTGTTTGTCTGTTTGTCTGTCTGTTTGTCTGTCTGTTTGTCTGTCTGTGTCTGTTGTCTGTTTGTCTGTTTGTCTGTCTCTTATAGGCTCCCAAACCACTCAACCGATCGCGATGAAACTTTCAGGACTTATTGTGATTATGCCGGGGATGGTTCCTGTGAAAAAAAATCAGGGTAAAACGGGAACGGGAACGGGAACGGGCCTGCTCACGCGTCAGATAACGTACTAGGAACGGGAACGGGAACGGGATCAGGAACGGGATCAGGAGGATCGGGAACGGGAACGGTATCGGGCATTGCAACGCATGCCGGGTCAGCTAGTATTATATAAAACTAGTGAAGTGCCCGTTCTCAAGTAAAGATTTGTACAATAACAGTAGAGCCCACGGCACGTTTGACAGTACACGAAGCCACTGTATTGTGTATGTTACTGCGAGTGAGGTTAGGTTCTTTCTCAAGCGGTTCAGTAATTTGAACTGTATGTGGCCATAATACGCGGCGGTTAAAACTCGCCCGTCAATTTGACAGATTACGACAGCGAACGGAAACACTCATACCGACAGCTGGTGCCGCTCGCTCGCTCTCACTCTGATTTCAGCGTTGAGGATGCAGATTTTGCTATTATCTAATTGTACATATGTGTATTGTGTAGAAATTTATTCCACTTTAATTTGTGTTTACAATTAATGGATGCAATTACAGGTATACTGGTTGATTTTCACCATGATACAAGCAAACCTGTTCGATCTGATGTTCTGCTCGTGGCTAATATACGCTTGCGAACAACTTTTACATCTGAAAAGCATCATGAAGCCTCTGATGGAGCTTTCAGCTTCTCTCGACACGTACAGACCCAACACTGGAGAGCTTTTCCGAACATCGAGCGGAGACTCGCAGACCAAACTAATCGACCCAGGTTGTTATTTGCTTATCTATTTTCATTGCAAGTATTTTTATTTCATCTCAACACTGTGCGACATCACCTTTCCGTTCGTTATTTCCAATTAGGATTATCCGCGTACGAATGGTCACCCGAAAAGGGGTGAAAAGCTCTCGTTTCCGAGGACTTGGCGTGTTTTTACGATAACAATGGCGAACGCTTCGTCCTTTTGATGTATCCTTTTCGCTTTTAATGCTCCCGACGTATTATCGCGGAATGAGTTTGCGAAAATTTTAACTTTAATATTTACAGACTGCGATATAAAGGGACTTTTCAACGTGTACACGTTAATTCGTCTGTCGTAAATGTTTTTTTTTTTTTTTTGATGCCTGCCTCGTCCGTAAATTTACATTATATTTGCAAAAAAAATAAATTCAAGCTTGCGAAAAATGGGAATACGATAATAAAGTGTTCGCAGTACACGCATTTTAGGAATTACTCGAGTGGGATTTAGCAGTCAAAAGGAGCTGTATATATGTATGTACATATGTACAAATAAATTGTTATAGTTGAATATTGCTCAACAGAATGCTATTGAGATAAAAATAATAAATACGTAGATTGTATGAAAAAATATCGAAAATCACTGGAATTGAGAGGTTATAAATAGAGACCGGTCAGAATTGGCATGAACGTAGGCTACAGGTACAGAAACCGGTTTGCAGGGCCGTATTGGAAATTGTCGTCAAGGCTGAAATATAGGCGAGAAGTATGAAGGAGCGGGAACGGCTTGCAAAAGCTGATATCATCGAAAACTTTTCATGAAATCCTGGAAACCGAAAAGTGGATTTTTTCGATGACATCAGCTTTTGCAAGCCGTTCCCGCTCCTTCATACTTCTCGCCTATATTTCAGCCTTGACGACAATTTCCAATACGGCCCTGCAAACCGGTTTATGTACCTGCAGCCTACGTTCATGCCAATTCTGACCGGTCTCTAGTTATAAATTATAATTTCAAACATTTTATGTATAACATTTTCAATTTACAACGTTTAACCATTTCCTGATGAGAAATGGGTCGAATTTGACCTTCTTTCATTTTGAAAATTGCAATTACACATTGTGGCTAATTTTTGTACGTTAACTTGTATATGTCACGTGACGGGAATTGTTTATCGGTCGTTGTATATTATAGATTATACTTTAACAAGTGAAATTATACTAAATGTAACTTAATTATTGGAAAATTTCACAATTGCCCTTTAAAGAACCAAACCGTCGACTTTATGGATAATAAATGAGACAATAGTTCGTGGCTATTAGGCAATTATTTCATTGAATATTCATACTTATTTTGATTGTAACTTTCTAAGAAATTATTGTAGATTTTAAATAATAAAATTTACTTTCAATTAAGCTTAGTTGTTCATATGAAAATAGCTTTACAATTAAGCTTTGAAAAGCTCCCTTAATCCTTTTTGAAAATAGAATTAAAAAAAAATCCTTCAGCAAGAGAACTATATCGTATATGTATACGCGTAGGAAAATTCAATAGGTACATATATATATTTTCCTATGATGAAAACGTGACTGAATTTTTTCGTTTTCTTTTTTCGGCACAGAAAGGCAGTTTAATGGTCTTTCAGAAACAAAGGCCCATGCAAGCGTCAAAGCCTTCAAAGGCCTTAAATCCTTTCTAAGCCCTTAAGACTTTCGGCACACGAGTGAAAGCGAGCGCGAATTGCGCACCGTTCGCGAAACGTTTGACATTAAACAGCAGTTCTCAACCTTTTTCCCCTAATACTAAATCTAATCAACGGTACGGAGAAATTTACCATATTGAATACACTTCTAAAGGTGGCGTACTTGATATCAAAAGTTGCCTCTTTACTACATATTTGACAAGCATTTTACAGTCTATCATAGTGAAGTACGTACTAACTAGGGAAAGATACTGTCCAGTGGTGAAACTATCGCCTTTTGAAAGAGAGGGAAAAAAACTAAGGAACAGACAATGGTTTGGAAAACCCCATATCTTCGCTCAACAGACTAACATTCCAACTACTGAGCTAATGCTTGGCTAAAACTAAATCTAATCAACGACACGTAGACATTTCGAATTAAACACATTGAACACGCGATAAATGTTTTACGACCGTCTCATCAATACAATACTGAATACACGAATGACGCAGTTTTAAATAGACGATGGTGAAAATTTTCACCATTTTGTGCTCGTCCAATGTATACATATGTACATACGTATGTAAGTACATAATGGCGGTTGATGAAACTTAGATGAGATATGGATCGAGTATCATATGTGATAGTTTGTTCATTATATATTCATCGTGGATAGGTGGCCGTGTGTGGTATCGGACACACGTATGCGAATATCGACATATTTTCAATAAACGTAACAATTTGCAACTTGTATTATTGTATTGAAATGCCGTTGATTGGTGCTGCGTATTTTGTTGGGTTTGAAACTATGTAAAAAAATTTCAAAGCAATTAAGTCATTTTGTATTTCTAATACTGAACATTTTGCCCAAATATGGTTGATTATTTGAATGTAGACTGATTTGTTTATAGAAAAGTATATAACAATTAAGAGATCGTAAGAGGAATACATGGGAAACATGTATGATCAAAGTGGCAGATATAGCAGAACGTATAAAAAAGTTGAAGTCTATACATATATAGCGAGAAGAATGGATAGTATATGGATGCGAGAAATACTGGAATGGTATCCGAGAGGATGTGAAAGAAAGCAAGGTACGATGTGCTAATGAATTGATAAGAATATGTAGAGTCAACTGGATGCAGATTGCTCAAGACAGACAGGAATGAAAGAGGATTGGAGAGGTCTTTATCCAGTAGTGAAAATGATGATGATATAACAATTAATTGAAAATGATTAAAGACTGTTCATATGTTAATAAAATAAAAAAAAACTATTGAAAATAAATCATTACATATCAACAAGTGCTTATAAGCATTGAATTTAAATATATTGATTTTAAAATCCACTTTCTTTAATTAAAAACAAGTAAAATATTTTAAAAAAAATTCAACATAATTGATTTTTTCAAAACTCACAAAAGAGAAACTATTGCAAATTAATAATTTCATATTAAAAAGTATTCATAAAAGCCATCAATTTTGATTTATCGATCTTAAAATCTATTATTTTTCTTTAAAAACACAATTGATTATACATACATATGTACATATGTATGTATAATAGAGAAATAATGACGAATTTTGAATTAAATTGAGAGCCACTAGGTTCTGCTAGAATCAGACGTTTTCAACCTTTTTTGACAATGAAAGAATAAATTTCATTACGGTTAGTTTTGGTTCAACTTTTACTTAAATTAGTATGAGTACTAAAACTATTTCCATACAGAAAATAATTCAAAACACGATTCACTCACATGAATGAAAAACGTTTGACTTTTGGCCAAAATTTCGCAAAATACTGTATTATATACTAGGAATAATATCGTATGGGACACGAATACTCCGAATATTCTATGTAGATATTGCCTTAAAACACATATCGAAAATAGCGCATTCCCCATTGGATCCAGCTGTTACCGAAACGGTTAAAAGCGATTTTACATGTGCGCGATTTGCGAAACAAAAATATCCCACAACAACAACACAGACACAGAATCTTTCGATATAATCGCTTTTATGTATATTACAAACATAAAAAAAAACAATCGCACGAGGGTATATAAAAATAAATACATATGCATACTACATATGTATGTATTTGAACTCTTCTTAGGGCATGAATAATTGAACAAGTGTGGACTTTGATAACTTCATAATTTATTCAAAAACCTAATAATCGCACGGACAACGTACAAATGTGGTTCAAGTCCAGGTGAAGGTTCAATTTCTAACAATTCGTCCTAATTTCTTCAACGTGAAAACAAAATATGTATAATTATGCGATACTTCAGTACCTAACGGCATTGAAACACACAATTTACAGTATATATTGAAAATAATAATACCATTGTTAAATCAGCACACAAATAAATCAAACGAACGATACGTTGATGCGGAAAACATCGAAAGCTTCTAATAGTCCTTTGATCCTTTTAACATTAAATTGATTCGTTTCCGGTTGAACGAATAGTAACCAAACGACAAATGTACAACACAAATAAATTTAATTATAATAAAGGTAATTTCCACTGGTTTGTGTGCATTAAACGTAACACAATATAACACATTAATCGATATTTAATTGTTATATAGCACACAGAGAAGCGTGGAAAGATGTATGCTTGGTGTAACAAGAAGAGATCGTAAGAGGAATACATGGGAAAGATGTACATACATATGACCAAAGTGGCAGATATAGCGGAACGTGTGAAAAAGTTGAAGTGGATGGCAGATGGATGCGGGAAATATTGGAATGGTATCCGAGAGGATGTGAAAGAAAGCAAGGTAGATCAAATAGAAGATGGGCTGATGAATTGAGAAGAATGTGTGGAGTTAACGGGATGCAGATTGCTCAATACAGACAGGAATGGAAGAGGATTGGAGAGGCTTTCATCCAGCAGTGGATGGTGAACGGCTGAAAATGATGAAAAATAAATCTCTGAATTGCATTATTTATACCTATGTACATATGTATGTACATATATGAATTTTACAGGCAATGTGTAAAATCTCGCATGCCTAGGCATTCTATACAATACTCCAAAAGGACAGGCAAATATTAAAATGTACCTACTAGGTATGCTTATAGATAATAGATATTCTCAACATTTTTCACAAAAAAGTAATTAATATATTCAAATTTAAGTACTGAAGCTTTGTTGAATCATGATAAATTCAAAACGGAGACCGCTTACTTCAGTAAACCATATTGCATTAAAACAGAAAGCGCTTAATTCATTCAAACTACGCTTTATAAAATAATAATAAAAAGCGTTAAATAAATTTTATACATATGTATTGAGCGCTTAACTTTTAAATTATTATCTAAAATCAGTGCCTATCAACTTTTTTTTTATTTAAGCCTGTAGTTTAAATTTCAGAATCTTAGAACTAGCATTCTAGTATTATATTTATTGAAAAAATAAATGTTTAACCACGAAAATCATCACAGTCATCAAACAAAGCGACAGCTCAGTGGTTAGTTACTCGAGGATAGATCCGGGGTTAAGTCTATGTATGTCAAAAGGTTTCTCGACATTAATAATTATCATCTTCTATATAGTTTGATTGTCTGTCTGTCTCTCTTATAGGCTCCTAAACCACTCAACCGATGGCGATGAAACTTTCAGGACTTATTGTGATCATGCCGGGGATGGTTCCTGTGAAAAAAAATTGGGATAAAACGGGAACGGGAACGGGCCTGCTCACGCGTCAGATAACGTACTAGGAACAGGAACGGGATCGGGAACGGGATCAGGATCGGGAACGGAACCGGGATCTGGAATCGTTGAAAAACGGGAACGAGAACAGGAACGGGCCTGCTCACGCGTCAGATAACGTACTAGGAACGGGAAGGGGAACGGGATCGGGATCGGGAACGGGATCGGGATCGGGAACAGGAACGGGATCTGGAACAGGAACGGTAACAGGACCGGGAACGGGCCTGCTTACGCGTTAGATAACGTACTAGGAACGGGAACGGGATCGGGAACGAGAACGGGATCTGGAACGGGAACGGGAACGGGATCGGGCATTGCAACGCATGCCGGGTCAGCTAGTCATTAATAAGATTTAGATATTATTAATTAATCCAAACCAGCCGTTTCGTGTTAGAATTTTCTGATTTATCTAATTTAGTTGTGAAACTGTAGGTACCACAAAAATCGGCACCACCCAAAAAATCTTCCTTATCTACCAAATCATTGTTCATTTCTTCTCTTCCTGTAATGTAAAATCACCGAAGAGAATCTTGAATATAATCCTAGTTGACAGATGATAAAATGTTCATCAAATAGTTGAAAAGGCAACTTTTGATATATGTATGTAAGGTATATCCTTTAGAAGCACCATCACAGTCCCCATTCAAAAACTAACTACATAGTAGCACTGTCGTAAACCATTTCGCTGTCTTAATTTCAGACGAAATGAAGAAAGAAGAACCCTTGAGTGTAGATTTGAGAACCATATACAGTAACAAGCACGACTTTGGTATGAATTTCCGCACCGGTTCCACGCTGCAAACGTTTGGAGCGAATGGCGTTAATGGAGCAAATCCCAACGGTCTCACTAAGAAGCAAGAAATGCTGGTGAGGTCGGCCATCAAGTACTGGGTCGAGAGGCACAAGCACGTAGTCAGGTAATGCATTTATATTTTCACCTGGTATAATATTGTATACTGTTATTATTTAGCAATTACACACGCCGAGAGCGCGCGCGTTTCAATTATTTAAATCTACGGACGTGAAACGTTTCACGGCTAAATATAATTAATTATTAACTAGTATGAGGTATGTATATATGTACATATGTATGTAGATGTGTAACGCTTGCAATAATTATTCGTGTGTGTCTCTTTGTCATAAGCTTGAATTTGAACGCAAGGATTTTCAAGTTGATGTATAATATGTCGGTTCAAGTGTACCGTAATCGCAGTTTCAATTTGAAATGTTCGAAATGAGACTGTCAGATATGTTTGTTGGATTTGGATTGTACTAGTTTTGATTTTAATCGATGTGCGTGTTGATTTTAAATCGACTGAGAGTTAAGTTTTTCTATTCGAGTGTTTGCTTTTATTATTTGAATGTATAACCCAGGGATTTTAATGATTTAGTGCAAAAGCCTATTCAGAGATCAAATAAGGTAAAAACTTTAGCAAGAAGTGATTGGTTTTTGTATTTGATCGATAAAATGTGTATTCAAGGTCACTGTAAATTTACTACAATAAAAATAAAACTAGGATGGAGTGCTTTTGGAATAATGAACGTTGTTTTTAAATCCAACATTCCGCTATGCTTAAAAAATAAGGCATACGACCAATGCGTACTGCCAGTTATGACGTATGGATGTGAAGCGTGGATGGTAAGTGCAAGAATGATACGTAAGATCCAGTGCACACAGATAAGCACGGAAGTATGCTTGGTGTAACAAGAAGAGATCGTAAGAGGAATACGTGGGTAAGAAGTATGACCAAAGTGGCAGATATAGCGGAACGTGTGAAAAAGTTGAAGTGGATGGCAGATGGACGCGAGAAATACTGAAATGGTATCTGAGAGGATGTGAGAGAAAGCAAGGTAGACCGAGTGGACAAAGGGCTGATGAATTGAGAAGAATGTGTGGAGTCAAATGGACAGGAGTTAGAATGGAAGAGGATTAGAGAGGCCTTCATCCAGCAGTGGATGGTGAACAGCTGAAAATGATGAATTTATCGATTTGACATTTTCTATACAACAATATTCATAAAAAAATAAATAAATCGTTCTGTAGAAGTCATTAAAATATTGTTACTGGAACTTTTACAAACTGTAATCTGTAAAAATTAAGAAAATTCAATGTTTCGGTTACACATTAATTATTATTAACTGAAATGGGTACTTTTACTGTTCAATCCGTTTGTAGAATTGTAAAACGTATGATTTTTGTTAAATCTTTCCGCAATAAAATAAAAAAAAAGAATACTGACGCGGTTGTTATGTAATAAAATACGTAAAAAGTTCTCGTAAAATTCGAGCATTTAAGTACTCCGAAGCGAGTATAAATATCATTAATTGCGATTAATATGCGCAATGAGGGGGAATTTTTTTTCTAAGACGACATTCGAATATTAAAAAAAAATCGGATTCATTATACGCTGAAAGCTTCTGAAAGGTCGTTCGGATTTAATAAAAGCAATGAATTAAATTTATATACGGTTATTGCTGAACTTTGATTCGAGAATTGCAAAGCGTTTAATGTAATATAAGCTCGCCTCGGCGGCTACCCACTCTCTTGACTGAAAATGGAATTTAAAATAAAATAATATAATAGGGGTTGAACACAAAAAAACTCGACCGCAAAAAGGAAAAAAAGGTCGCTTTGCATTTTCAATTTGATTTGATCCAGGATTTTATTCAATTAAGAGACTCCGAGATCGGAATAAATGCCCGCACCGCTAATTTTAATTGAGACACGCGCGAACGTGCTAAAAAATTTACACGATCGATGCGTTTTGAAATTTATTACAAGTTTGCTGAAACAAAAAAAAAATAAAATAAAGCGGAAAATTTCAAAGACTTGAATCGAACGAACAAAGAAAGATTTTCATATATTAATAAAAAGCGCGAAAGGTAAAAACGCAAACAGATTACAGCGAAGCGAAAATTTTTATTATTGCTATAGAAGAAAGTAAAAAAATATATATTAAAAATTAAAAGTAGAGAATAAAGGTTTTACAATATTAATATTTATATTCGTATAGAATTAGCGAACCATCGTTGTCGATATTTCACGAAGTAATTTAAATTTTGTCGATATTAATTTCAGACGTGGAATATATTTACATTTGTAAACAGTTTCGATTGAAATTTATGCGTCGTAATAAGAACGTAATATATCGATAGTAAATTTTGTTAATTGCACCTATGAATATTACGCACTCTAATTATATAGATATGTTAAAGGCAAATTATTTTTAAATTCCTAGGCATGCAACGCATAAATGTTCACTGTCGGAATCTAAACATCTTAGAGTTTTAATTTTGTATGCTATAATATACATCATCATCATTTTCAGCCGTTCACCATCCACTGCTGGATGAAGACCTCTCAAATCCTCTTCCATTCCTGTCTGTCTTGAGCAATCTGCAACCACTTCACTTCACACATTCTTCTCAATTCATCAGCCCATATTCCATTCGGTCTGCCTTGCTTTCTTTCACATCTTCTCGGATACCATTCCAGTATTTCTCGCGTTCATCTGCCATCCACTTCAAATTTTTCACACGTTCTGCTATATCTGCCACTTTGGTCATACTTCTTACCCATTCATTCCACTTACGATCTCTTCTTGTTATACCAAGCATACATCCTTCCATGTTTCTCTGTGTGCACTGGATCTTACGTAGCATCCAAGTTTCACATCCATTCGTCATAACTGGCAGTACGCATTGGTCGTATGCCTTCTTTTTTAAGCATAGCGGAATGTCGGATATAAAAACTATGTTCATTCTTGCAAAAGCACTCCATCCTAGTTTGATTCTTCGTTTTATTTCTTCTCCTTTACATCCGGTCATATTCACCAATTGTCCTAATACAATGTATACATAATATACATACATGAATATCAACGCCCGCTGAATTTTAAATATCGTAAAGCGCTTTTTTAATAGAGATCCCCACTAATTTATCGCACGGTTGTAAGTGACAAAAAAAAATAATAGTTTTTATAGCGCCATCTATGTATTATAGCAATCCCGTAGTATCGAGAGTATCAATTTTTTGTTTTACTTTACTATTTATATTATAATTATTAATTATTATATATATAATAATTATAATTTTGTAAGTGATTTTGTAAAAATCAAAAAACAAACAAAAAAATAATAGTTTTTATAGCGTCATCTCTGTATTATTAGCAGAGTTACGATCCCTTTTGTAAGTAAAGCAGAGTCACGATCCCTTGTATAGGTAATGTTAAAAAAAAAAAGGACTAAAATGACCAAGGGCGATAGAGTATAGCGTTAGCGTGATTACTCTCGAGCTTGCGGTCCTGGGTTCGATCCCCCACTCTTTCTGGTTTTTTAATTATTTTTCCTCAGCGAGCGTTATCAGCAGACATACAGACGGATTTCGGCTATTATATATATAAGCTCTTTATTAATATAATATGTACATACATACATATGTCTGTCCCCCAGGAAAGTTCGACTAGCATTAGAAATTTTATTCGAATGAAAATAGTAACTCAATTAAACCACATTCTAGGTAATTTTTAAATGCCTACGTATGCACATATGTATATTGTTTGGTCTTATTGGCTATAATAATTTTTGTTTAATCATTGAAATAAAATTTTAATTAAAATGTTATTTCAATGATTAGTATCCGTTGATCAATGGGCAATACTCTAGTTGTACATAATACGCAAGTGTCATGAGAAAAGTGTGTTGAATTGATTTGGCTCTCTTGGGAAATGTACTCGCACGTTGCCTAAGTACATAGTTTTCGTGCTTTTTTAGCAAGCGCAATCTCACAGAGACTCTCTCGTAATGTGATTGGTCGGTTGCGCAATTTTTCCACTGCACCGAAGTCATATTTCTGAGAGCTTTCATGAAAATGGAAAATCTCGACGCGACTCGAGAGGTGTTTCTGTGCGATTTGACCTGACTGGTATGTGATTGGAATCGTATATAGGATACTTTACACTTTAGATATGTCGATAAACTACGTTGAATGAATTCACTATTTTTATACCACATATAGGTACATACATACAATATGTACATATGTATCTATTTTATCTTAACAATACTTTTTAATAACGTGCTATGTATATTACAATTACAAAATGTGAGAAAATTATTAGAATAACTGAGCAGAAAGGGATAAAAAAAGGTAATATATGTATGTACACACAAAGAAGCATGGAAAGATGTATGCTTGGTATAACAAGAAGAGATCGTAAGAGGAATACGTGGATGAGAAGTATGACCGAAGTGGCAGATATAGCGGAACGTGTGAAAAAGTTGAAGTGGAAAACATAGCAATATGAATGGATGGCAGATGGACGCGAGAAATACTGGAATGGTATCCGAGAGGATGTGAAAGAAAGCAAGGTAGACCAAGTGGACGATGGGCTGATGAATTGCGAAGAGTGTGCGGTGGAGTCAAGTGAATGCAGATTGCTCAAGACAGACAGGAATGGAAGAGGATTGGAGAGGCCTTCATCCAGCATTGAATGGTGAAAATGATGATGTACAGACTTAGAGGCAATGGATAAAAAAAAATACACAATGACTGAACAAATTTTTAACGAGATCGTACAATTTTACATTAATATATTTAAAACAACTACTAGGTATGTATGTATGTACATATTATAAGCTCAGTTAAAATAATGAAAATTTTTTTTCATTGTATTTTTCCTCCAATATATATATGTATGTATATGTACTTTACTTCAAATATGTACATCATCAAATTCGACAGAATGTTTCAAATAAATATAAATTCTAAACACTTCATACGGTATTGATCTCGAAAGTGACATGTGCTTATTTTATCTCGTTTTAAATATTTGAATCGTTTACAATCTAGTACAAAGCTTTGATTTTGTATGTGATACGAGTCTATGTGTGTACGAGTCCATAATCACTAAAGTATACTAAAAAAAAATGTAACGTTATATATGTACATATAAAATATCAATTTATTTACACGCTTCAAATGCACGCATCTGACACAGTATTGACAGTATGTTAAAACAGAAAATGACAGAGTTGCATTGTAAATATTTGACATGCATTTTCCGAGTACACATTTTGATGTACAAATGTTCAAACCTAGAAAAATTTTATATACAAACAGCATCGAGCGTATACTGCCGTCCTAAGCCCACTTAACGTAACTGACAAAAAATACGAAAATGAGTTCGATATGTTTTAGTGATATGGGAGTGTATTCTTGCGATTTTTCATATCAAAATTAATGTATCTTCACCCAAAAGTGACTTTTTTAAGCTATTAAATCTAACGTATCAGCATGCGCAAAGAAATAGTATCACAAATATTTACTGCGGTCACTACCTTATCATGAAAGATTGAAATCACTGAATCTCTCCACATTGGAGACGAGGAGATTAAGAGGTGATTTAATTGAAGTATTGAAAATAATAAATAATCATTATTCATGTGAAATGACCAACCTCATTATGTTCAATGACAACCCTCATCTAAGAGGTTATACTCTTAAGACTCCGAAAAGAAAAATCAAATAAGATTGTTAGAGATTCATTCTTTTCAAATAGAGTGGTTGAAGTTTGGAATAGTCATATGTATACATTAATAAAGGGACGTAACTACTAAAGTATTCATTTTTTTTTTAATTATTCCTTAGTATTATCAAAACACAATAGAAAATAACCTCATGCACTAGAAAAAAGTTTAAATAAATCAGTAATATATGAAGAAAAATACAAATTTAGAATAAAACTGCATTCAAGTCCATTTATCTCGATATTGTTGTTTTGTCAGTTACGTTAAGTGGGCTTTGGACGGCAGTATAGCTTGTATGTATATAGATACTTACATATATTTGACTCGAACACAGATATAAAATATATATTTACTTATTCACCGTCTATGAATATACTTTATACATACAACAGTTTAATGGGTCAACACGTCGTTTCCTTCTTCGAGCACACGTACCCTGAATAAGAAGACACTTCCGTTCCATTTGGTCTGACTTTTTCAACTTTTCTCATCCTCTGCGATTCCCACAAACCCCCTTCTTCAATAGGGGGTGGATGAGACGTGCATTATAGACCATTAAGGGGTTAACGAGTCGTGAGGGAATGCTTCGTGCCAAATTGGAAGTGGAGCAAAACCCGACTAGACAACAAGAGGCTACCACCAGTCGCCGTAACCACCGTTCAATTAACATTCAAACGACTCGAAACAGGGCTTCTCAAACTGTGCTCAAATAGTCCATTGTTGATTTTTCATTGTTTCAGATTCGTATCGGCCGTTGGAGACACGTACGGAACGGCTCTATTGTTTCATATGTTAGTTGCAACTTTGACGCTCACTCTACTCGCATATCAAGCTACTAAGGTATCGAATAACCACTATTTAATACAATTTTCAATTAAAATACAACAATTCAATGGTGTTTTATTCAAATTTAGATCAATGGAATATCAGTGTACACGTTGACCGTACTGGGATATTTATTCTATTCGCTGGCTCAAGTTTTTCTCTTTTGCATATTCGGAAACTCGCTCATTGAAGAGGTATTTATTTTACTTACATACGTATATATATGTATTTTTCATATGGAATATCTCGACAATCGCCCGTCAGTGGAAACTTTTTAGCTAAAGGTTGCTTTTTGTAGCACAAAGGGACTACTAAATTTGTCGAGGGTGAGTTTATATTTAACTTCCTCGATCAAAAGGTTCAAAATATTTGACCTAAAGTCGACGTAAAGAAAAACATTGGAATTGGTCAGCAGAAAAATGTTGAATTTCAATGCAAATAATTATAAAAGTAGCCTTTATTGTATGTATTAAATCTATTACAGTTTAATTGTGTATGATTTTTTTGTCGTTAAAAATTAGAGCTCTTCAGTAATGGAAGCTGCATACTCCTGTCATTGGTACGATGGTTCCGAAGAAGCTAAAATTTTCGTACAAATTGTTTGTCAACAGTGTCAAAAGTCTATGAGTATTTCAGGTGCTAAGTTTTTCACTGTGTCTTTGGATCTTTTCGCATCGGTTTGTATTTTTTTTTTAAATCAAACCCAACTATTCATTATATATTTGTTAATTTAAATGTATTTTATTGTAGGTACTTGGAGCTGTCGTTACCTATTTCATGGTGTTGGTACAATTGAATTAATTTGCCATATGATTTAATTTGTGTGCGAGTGTGAGTTTGAGGGTGTATATAAATATATTTATTATTATTTATTAGTAGGATTATCCACAATGCACTTGTGCTATTTTAATATACATGCAATATTAACACATAAAAAAATATTACGTAATAAACTATTTATATTTTCATACGTTAAGATGGGGAAATTATGACGCTATATAATTAGTGATAGGAATTTAATATGTGCAAGTTAAAGCAATCTTATATAATTATACAATGATTATTGTGCACATTGTAATAGTAATATATTAAGTTAAACATTTGAATTTAGTTTGCCCAATAAAAGTATATTGAAAGTAATATGTTTGAAGTTGGAAAATTCAATTTATATAAATGAAATATCTGGTGAGAAAAATGCTCTTCGAGTGCAGCTCAAGTACTGAAATTTTTGCAATATCAGCGATATCGTATGAAATAAATGTTTTCAGGAAAATATTGCAGCAGTGTGTAGTAAGTTCAACTGAAATAAAAATATTTTTAAACTTTTTGACTATTTAAATCTAAGTATTTAAGTTTGTATCAGATTATGTTGATTGTAGCGTATAATAATTTCTTGAAATGAGTGTTATCTCGGGAAAACTTTTTTCGTATTTTTCCATTTTCTTTTATGACGCGAAAATGTCGTCCGTAGTTACATTTACTTACTCTCTTACACTGAAGCGACTGTCAAAATGGTTTTTGTTTATACAGCTTCTTCTTTTATGGAAGTAAAATTTTGAGTAGGCATATTAAACGATTTTCTTTTATATCAGTGCAGATATGGTAGTTTTGGAACACACTTTGGTTCAAATCTGTATCGCTTTTTACATTATATTTCGAATGACAGAAATGAAAATGGAAATAGGTATTACAAATTCTAGAACATTTCATGATATTTATTTAAAATTAGAATTAACTCAAAGAATCACTTACCATGTAGTCTGTATTACTAAAAATTTCATATCAATATGTTTAATTTGTTCTATTAATAATTTAAAAATAAACGCAAAATATGCAAACTATTAGATTTATGTATTTTATTACTTCAATTGCCCTTTCAAATGATATCCTTATTTTAATTTAAAACACAGGGAATAATTGAATCAATTCTGCAGACGTAATTAAAATATATTTTCTTGCATGTGGTAGAATTTTCCAAAGTGTACGCAACTCCAAAAGCAATCAGAAGAAACTTTAATCGTTATCAAGTTTATTTTACCCGACGATCTTTCAAAAGTTTCGCAATTACTACTATTTACTTAACGATTTGCCTCATCTGAATTTCATACACGGCTATGTGATATTTAAAAAAATTTCCCACAAAAAAATTGAAATTAGTATGTATGTATGTTAAAATAAAGTAAAAAAATCGTATAACAGTATATTGCCAATAATTTATTTTATAAATTTGTCACAACTATGGTATGATTGTATTTTGATTATACACACGTGTCGCATCTTAAGTAGACACCAAAGACAAATGAACATTCGGATATTACAGAAGCTGTTCTTAATATAAACTTAATGCTATTTTAATTAAAGTGAATCATGTCAAAAGTGAAATCACAGTGTTGGCACATTTTATAAAACGATAATAATATATTTTGAGTATTATTTCCACTTGAACGTTGTACAGGTTCAGAAGCAAATTATAAATGAACATGCACTGCAAAATCGCACTACAGTTAAATTTCGTACATCATAGATTATTTATTAGTGTATTTTACTTTACACGTATCGTACATTTACGTTTTGACTATTCATACATTTTAAGTCCTTATTGCACTACATAACATCACTACGGTTGTAATTTATATAAAATTTACACTTACAAACATTTTTTTGTATAGATCATAGACAACCGTTTCGTTTAGTAATTAAAACTTATCAGTAAAAGAAAAATTGAATAACAGTCTAAGAAAATATATTGTTATAAAAAGTTTCGTCTTAATTTTACACCGAGTACATTATCATTTTTGTTTTTGTTTTTATTTTCACATTATAAAATTGTCTTTCAACAATGAAATTGATATTTTTATAAACTCAAGAGTATTCAGTACGTATAAAATCGTTTGCTCGAATTGAAAAAGCGAAAATTTGATATCAAAATATTGTGTTTATAGGTAGATGGATATCATCGAACGAATGTTTGCAATCAATCAATCTTCCATTGAAATTTAATAATCGAATGTGAAAATCGAACCACACTGTTGCCATCATAATATCTGCAAACATTGTATTTGGCATTATAATAATAATTTGGCACGAAAACATCAATACGTATTTAAGTGAAAAAAAAATAGTGATACTTAAGAAATATTGTCGCGATTATACGATGAACAACTTAGAATGGAATTGTGAGCAGTTGAACATTAAGATTATCATAATATAAGTTTAACGATTTAATATATAGTTAATATGTATTTAAAATTAACATAGTTTACATTTATTATTTGAATCACAACACTTTATATTTTTGCTTTTAATGTTGATTTTACGATAGGTTTCTTCGAAAGTCAAAAAAAAAAAAATAAACATTTCAAGTGCAAAATGGATGTAATCGAACGATTCATATCTGGAAGCAGAGTTTTGAGTAATTTTTTTTAACAATTTCGATATACAAATAGTGAATTCAGGATACACATGTTTCTTTTGAGATATGAGCATTTCATATACTTATTCGTATATCAGTCACCTTCATAAGTATGGCACATTTTACTCCATAAGCATATATTATATATGTAGATAAAACAAATATAAAAAGTGATACACATAGAGAAATGTAATGTAACTTCAAAATCACCAAAGCAACGAACGATGAATCTATAAATACCGAAAGATATTGATTATAAATTAACTTGAATATAATATGATATGCATCTACTTTTGCGGAACATTTGGAAGACACTATATTTAGTTATGTATGGTAAGTACAGAAGTAAAACTAAATATTGCTTTAGTAATTTTGTATGCAAACTTTGAATGTATCGTTAATATATGTATGTTAAGTTAAAATGGAAACCCTGAATTATATTGTCAAAACATACAAAATACATAATTTTTATTGATTCCGAATTGGAATCATTTTGTTCTCAAATAAAAACAACGCATTACCGTCAAAAATGAAGATTAATTAATATCCAACATAATCTAACGGAAAATTGACGATTATCGATCAGTGTTTTTAATAACTGTTTGATATTTATCATAAAGGGTCGGTATTTATATTATAGTTACGGTCAGTAATCGGAAATAATTTATTTTTACCAAACGCTTAAGGGCTGCTTTTTTTCACAATTTATTTATCATTCTTTCAGTCAATATCTTCAAATGCTTAATTAATCTAATTTCAGTATCAATACAGCTGTCAGTTTTTTTTTAGTTAAATGATCAGTACATAAAAAATTAGTGACCGTTAATTAGTTCTAATGACCTTTTATTTGCTTAAATTACCGTTTCTTAAAAAAAAAAAAAATGCTTCTTCTTTTTCTTGTATCACCTTTCATTTTTCAATCAATATCTTCATAGAGAGATTTTAGCTTTCAGTACAGAAACACTCAACCATTTATACCAGTGGTCGGGAACCTTTTTTGAGCCAAATTAGTAAAAACCTTGCAAAATTGGTAAGTTTGAGAGTCGCACGCAACACATTATCTTCGGATTATACATATATTCCAAATGAAATAAAATGTTACTCATTTATGACATGGATAGCAGTATCTTCGTTTTTTTTTTTTTGTAATTAGCTTTTTAAGCTATCTTAAATAAACAAATAAATAAAATTTATAAAATCCCGATAAGTCCATAAAACTCATTTGTTCGCAAACGCGGTGTTTCTGCTACAGACTTGTTAGCTTGATGGCGTTTAAACTCATTTAAACTTAATTTTGTTGATATTAAACAAAATATTTAGATTAGAAACATGGACTTATCGTTGTTTGTTTCTAAATATGGCTTTTATCGGCTTTTATCATAGTGCAATTGTCAGTTTTTGGAACTAGCACTGATTTTCAATGTTTTTTTACGGCGCACTTGGCGGTATTTGGAATAATTCAAGTATAAGGCATCGTTTGAAAACATTCTTAGAACCAGAAAATATTTTATCCTCGTTTTTTTTTATATATTGTGGACTTATCGGACTCAAATGTTCTACAATTTTTTACTAAAAAGTATTATTGAAAAACGATTTAATGCTTTATATGCGAAAATAGGATTCATTTTGATTTTGTGTATATTGTGCGTTAACGTGCGAGAGCCGCAGGTTTTCACACAAAGAGCCGCACGAGGCTCCGACGCCGCCGGTTCCCGACCGTCGATTTACACTATACAATACAAATTTCAAGGCTTCCACTTACAAACTTCAAAACTGAAAATTCAAATTCAAACCCGGCTATACTGTATTCAGCGGTCTGCGAACCTATCCGATCGACACCTGGCAATCTTCGAACACACGACGATGGCGAACATCCTCACAGCATCCTTCAGCAAATCGCCAAAGTGCACGCAGTTCCACGTGATCCAATTGAGCATAAAGAACCGCTAAAAAATCACACACCTATTGCCTTCCAACGCTTCGTGAATATTGTCCATCATCGGTGTGCTCGCCTCTCTATCCTTGCACGAGTGAACATGCTCCATGGCATCGATGGTCTTCATCAGCTCCTTGAACACGGAAACTACCCTCCAATTGTACTTGGCCGAACATTCGACATATCCACACTTCCAATGCTTCTTGACCAGATTTACAATATCCCTCTTCTTGTCCCTGTTGTCCGCGTTGTGGCATACACTACTGCTTCCGGAGGTCGATGGCAGGGCCAACTGTTGAAGTGCTCCCGTGGATCCAGATCCACTAGATCCCACTGTGTTCGCATTCGAGTTGCAGATCAGATCCTGCTTATTGCCGACGATCAGCAAGGGTACGTTTCGCATGTCCCTGCTTTCGAATATTTGATCTCGTATCGTTTTGACGTATTGGAACGTTTCGACGTTGGACAGGTCGAAGACGAGAATGTACGCGGTCGCGTTTCGCAGACCGTAAAACCGGAAGTCGGTCCATTCGTAGTAGGAGTTGACAGGGAAGTAGGGTATTACTGGTATGTCGGATATCTTCACCTCGTACAGGTGGTCATTGATGATCACCGATGGATAGAAAGTGTGCTTCCGGTCCGTCGGCAGGTACTCGTCCGTGAAATCGTTCCACACGAATTGCTGTCACATGAAACAAACAAGCGTTAAATATATCTCATTAGTGTGCGTGTAAAATGGCGTTAACCTTATGAATAAATTATTTTTTTAAAGTATTCTCGTGGGGGTTTGAAAAGGTACGCGTTTGTAAGATGAAGCAGATAAAAGGTGCGCGACGGACGTAACATTTGAAGAAAAGTTTGATATGCATAAAAATTCAACTACACAGAATAGTGGATGAATTTTATTCTAATTATATTATTAATCTAATTATGTATGTATATGTATATCATCTAAATATCACACTACAATCGAATCTCTTTCAAAGGAATTTCATACTCAGATATTGTAAAATTTCTTTCATATAAGTTCATGTAAATAGTAAGATATACAGTCGCGAAGAAAGTTGGACTATTGTGTAAATTAAGAAATATCTATACTATCTATAAATACAAAAGTATTAGTTTATAATTCAATCGTTCGTAATTAAAGGTGCGGAGTATTTTAAATTTCAACTAGTATAAGATGTATGAATTGAATTGGATGAATGTAAATGAAACCTTACAAGTGTGCACGTTAGTATATATTTTTAAATTAGATAAGAATTTATTACCAAAATATTTGATAATATTAATAGTTAAGAATTTAAAATTAAGTAGATCCAGGAGAAGTATTTTGTATTTTGTTGAATATAATGGCCTGCCAGAAGTTCTCAGAAATATAAATAAAATTGATAGATGCTGGCAGCCTTAAAACGGCACCTCTGTACAAGTGCTAGTAGATAATAAGTTTATTTTGTAATTTTAGCTTTAAGTAATGTTTGTTTGTAATTAGTTTTTTAAGCTATATTAAATAAATAAATAAGTACATTTTATACATTTTGAGTGCTATTTAAAACAGAAAACTCCCACAGAGTCCAGCTGCTATTTAAAACTAAATAGGGTACGAAAATATCAAATGAATTATGCGGGAAAATCTTTAAATTTGAACTGAAGTTCCACGACACGCAACATTTGAAGAAAATTTTGACACTTTTTATTGTGAATAAAAAAATCTTGAGGTCGAATTTTCGTACAACTAAAATACTTTATCGTACATATGTACATAGTATATGGATAAAGCAAAAATTTACTGCACAGCTTAATGCATAATTTTTATTATCATGATAAACAGTTCTGATAGATACACGTATATTAACTAGTGTAAGCCCGTTGAATGTTAACGGACGTGTTTGACGTAATTGATTACGGAACAATTTAGCAAAGTCTACAATTTAGCAAAGTCTACAATTTAGCAAGCCTACAATTTAGCAAAGCCTACTAAGGATTAATATTTCAAATTATAGGAGGCTTCCCATCCATCATCGGTGTTGGGTCAACGCGTTAGCGCTAACTCACCCAACCTGGTGATCACGGGCTCAAATCCCACTCGCGACGTGCGTGTTTTTTCAAATAAATTTGAATTAGCGTTATCAGCAGACAGACAGACAGACAGACGCAATTGGGCTATTAGATATATATATATATATATATATATATATATATATGTATATAATTGTAGAAAGACAAGACTGTTACGAAAGCTTGTTTTGAAGGCAATTCATTTAAGGAAACAAAATCATCATTGACGCAACTGAAGAAGTCATGCATTTCAGTACGAATTTTATTTCAATCACAAATACGAATACGAATATCTTATATCTTATAATAATATCTTATATCTTATAATAATATCTTATATCTTATATCTTACGAATACCATCGCAACAAGCAGAATTTTCACAGAAATTCACTCAAAAACATTTCAAAAAGACTGACAGTACTCTCAGTGTAACCAATCTAAAACAAATAAGTCACCGTATGAAGATAGAACACTGTAGCAACATTTGAGTAAAATAATACCCGATGATACACAAAAACAACGATTTCAATGAAAAAAAAAAAAAAATCTGTCAAATCAACCGACACAAACAATAAAAGCACGACGATACGATTCTAAAGCAGACCTAACGCGCTATTATAGCTTAAATATTACATTTAGCTTCAATAAGCTTCGTAAATTGTTTCAAACACTTCCAATTCATGTCAATGCCGATGCTATTTTCAAACTGTTAGTTTCTGTTTATTGTGCGCGTATCGCTGCTTTTGACAGCGTCAATTTTAACTTCTTCATCTTCTTCGAGAAAGCGTTAACGCTTCATCTCTGCGTACAAGTTTCAAGAGAAAACTTCAGCTGAAGCGTTTCAATATACAAAGGTTACAATTTTAACAGTCGAGTGCTTTGACGGAAACCTTCAATAACCGACTGAAAGTTTCGAATATCGCGTTAAACGAACCGTATACATACTTAGTCTGTTACTCGAGAAAATTGTGCGTCAATATACTGTGCGGTTTGTAATTAAAAAGCTCCAAAGTATGATTGGGTGAATCGTCTTAAGATAGTTAACGATCGGTTTAATTAAAATTCGGCATAAAAGCGCTGTGTTCCAAGTTTTAATGAAAGCTTTCAGATAATTAACGTGGAAGCAAAGTGAGTCTAAAGTTTATCGTCCAACTAAGCCTTTAAGTTGGAATTAAAGCCTCCTTATATATTATTCATTAATCCGTTCATATTTTTTAAACACAGCTTACCGCGCGCAGCTTTCCCTCTATGACCCTCCATAGTCTAAACCTTTCCCATTAATTCTCTATCGCTCAATTGATTTATCGTATGGTGAGTATATAAGTTTTTTATGCAAACCACATATGTACATATATAAAACGCCTTCATCCATGAATGAATCGGTTTTACATATATTTTTATAAGAGAAATTCAATAGCACATATGTACAAGTAAACTTTGTCATGAATACTACTACTGGGAGTACTGTCAGTCTTTTTGAAAAGAAATTTCCGAGTGGACTTTTATAAAAGTTACGTATGTGACGTAGATATTGTGTATTTGCTTTGAACATCAAGAATTTTTTGTTGTTTGTTTGAACAATGTTTTTGATTTATTTTAATTATCTCAAGATGATTCTGCATTTATCTAATTTTATTACAATGTCCTAAGTTTTGTAATGTGAAAGATATTTGTGATTGAAATTGATAATGCTTTCATTATGTCTTTACACGTCTTCAGTTGTAACTTTTCGTAATAGTCCTTCTACAATTATTAATGTACAAGGCTACCACAATAGTTAATTAGTATAATTAAAGTTATTCACCAAGTTGAATATGTATGTAGTTTCTACATACTATATTATCTATATATTGTATATGTAAGAAATGCAACATTCCGCTATGCTAAAAAAAGACATACGACCAATGCGTACTGCCAGTTATGACGTATGGATGTGAAACTTGGATGCTAAATTGAAGAATGTTACGATAGATCCAGTGCACACAGAGAAGCATGGAAAGATGTATGCTCGGTATAACAAGAAGAGATCGTAAGAGCAATACATGGGTAAGAAGTATGACCAAAGTGGCAGATATAGCAGTACGTATGAAAAAGTGCGCATTCGAGAGGTTGTGAAAGATTGAAAGGGAGATCAAGTGGACGATGAGCGGATGAATTAAGAAGGATGTGTGGAGTCAAGTGGATGCAGATTGCTCAAGACAGACAGGAAAGGAAGAAGATTGGAGGCCTTCATCCAGCAGTGGATGGTGAACGGCTGAAAATGATGATGATACATGTATGTAAGTAGTTTGAATTATGGTTATCTAATTTCGTAAAAAATTATGTCACTAATGTGAGTTAGAAGGGAAATCTTTTATATCGTATTGATAGTTATTTATACCTAGGATAATTGGTGAATATGACGAAAATAAAACGAAGAATGAAACTAGGATGGAGTGCTTTTGGTAGAATGAACATTGTTTTTAAATCCAACATTCTGCTATGCTTAAAAAATAAGGCATACGACCAATGCGTACTGCCAGTTATGACGTATGGATGTGAAACGTGGATGCTAAATTCAATAATGTTACGCAAGATCCAGTGCACACGGAGAAGCATCAAAAGATGTATGTTTGGTATAACAAGAAGGGATCTTAAGAGGAATACATGGGTAAGAAGTATGACAAGCGAGAAGAATGGATGGCAGATGGACCCGAGAACTACTGGAATGGTAACTGATGTTTGAGAAGAATGTGTGGAGTCCAGTGGATGGAGATTGCTCAAGCCAAACAGGAATGGAAGAGGATTGGAGAGGCCTTCATCCATCAGTGGATGGTGAACGGCTGAAAATGATGAAATATGTAAGTAGTTTGAATTGTTATTACGAATGTGTCACAGTTTGATAGTTTTTGATCCAAAATTCCGTAGAGAGTACGAAAAACACATATACATATGATCGAATCGAATTATGCAAATCCATTTGAATATTTTTACGAGTCACCTTCTCCTATAAATTTTAGTATCCAGCTGCTTTTTGGTCCCGGTCACATTTCCGAATAAGAATAATATAAAATTGAACTACGCGATCACGTGCGTGCTTTTTCGAGAAGCATCGCTCAAAACAAAAAAGCTCACGTCGACGTAAGCTTTTTGGCAGGTTTTTCATCGAGTTTTTGCGACACTAGGATGAAAAGTGACGCCTTTACGCAATTTTTCCCAAAGCCTACGTGACGACGAATCTATTCAAAAGTGACTTCACTTATTCGCTCCCATCCATTATACGGTCTCACCCTAATAGAAAATAGTAAAAAAATCAAATTTTAAAAGAAGGATAAACTTTTACCAACACGGACTTTTCCTCGGCTATTGTGAATTTATCCCCAACTGAAAACTTTACCGTTGAAGTGTTGCAAAATTGAAATTGTAAATTGTGTGCGGTTTCGAGTGCGCCGCCAACTTTGGTATTAAACGGTCGTTTTCGGTTCGATTATGACTCGGGAGATATTCAATTATTGTTGTTTTCGAAGAACCTGCGGTTTAGGGCTTAATTAGTGTGGAAAAGCATGCGGAAACCGTTCGCGGAGAGTGTGTGCCTTCAAAACCATACCGTGGCCAAATATAAACGATACGTAAAATACACAAACATGCGTATACTAATGATCAATTTATTCGAAACACAATATTGTGTATCTGTTGTGTGATTTGAGATATTATTTACATATGTTGTAAATATGATAAAATTTTGTGAAAGTTGCGTGTGTCGTGAAGATATTTCGCATGTACTTTGAACAGAAGAAAAAATTGTAGAGACCATTTCGATTTATTTTAATAATTCTAAGAGAATTACTTATTTAACTGTTTTTATTGCGACGTCTTTGGTTTTGTAATTTGAAAGATATTTGTGACTGAAATTGGTACTAAAATGCATGACTTATTCAGTTGCATTGGAGACGATTTGTTTTTTTGAGATTTACTGCTTTCAAAATAAACTTGGTGTAAGCCCGTTGAATATCAACGCCCGCTGAATTTTAAATATCGTAAAGCGCTTTTTTAATAGAGATCCCCACTAATTGATCGCACGGTTGTAAGTGACAAAAAAAATAAAAATAGTTTTTATAGCGCCATCTATGTATTATATGCAATCCCGTAGTATCGACAGTATCGATTTTTATTTTACTTCACTATTTATATTATAATTATTAATTATTATATATGTAATAATTATAATTTTGTAAGTGATTTTGTAAAAATCAAAAAACAAAAAAATAATAACAGTTTTTATAGCGTCATCTATGTAGTCACGATCCTTTTTTTAGGTTATGTTTAAAACAAAAAAAAGGGCTAAATTGACCAAGGGCGATAGCGAATAGCATTAGTGCGAGTTCTCTCGCGCCTGGGGTTCTAGGTTCGATCCCCCACTCTTTCTGGTTTTTTAATTATTTTTCCTCAGCGAGCGTTATCAGCAGACAGACAGACATACAGTCGGATTTCGGCTATTATATGTATATATAATGTACATAGTATGATAGAGTATTGTGATTGTAAGAAAATTTGATCAAAAGATTTATTTTATTCACAACAAAAGTGTCAAAATTGTGTCCCCGCAAAATTTATTTGATATTTTCATACTCTATTTAGTTTTAAATAGCAGTTGGGCTTTGTGAGACATTCAAAATGTATAAAATTTACTGACGTGAACTTATCTGAAAGACATTTTAAGAAACCCGAGTGTTAAATTCCATTGAGAGAGATTTAGAGAATACATAGTAAACAAAATGTATCAATGAAAAGAATAATAAATGTAATAAGAAAATACTGTAATTGCACAAAAGTGATACAAATGTTCTACAATTTATATACGGTATCGACAAACTAACACGATTGAAACATTTCAAACGATAGCTAGTCAAAGGATACCGTATAAGTAAACAGAATGAACATGTACATATGTACACTGTACATACAGTGAATAGCGAATACACGTTCTGGATACTGAGAGAGAGAAAGCCACAGAATACTGCACGTAAAGGTACAATTGAAGCTCGTTTTTTTTTTTTCTATTTGTACGTAGGTATACATTACATTGTATGAAGTCTCGGTTGCATTTTCCAGGATATCGTATTGAATAGAATCACTAGTGCGAAAGTCAATTCTATACATTGTACAATACACTCGTACAATATGTACGTATGTGAAAACGTTCGTTGAATTAAATCCGTTTGTGTATACATAAATAAGATAGAATTTATAAATAATAATTCAATGCGCTGAAAGTACGAAGAATATTTACACAGGCACTCTCATTCGAATTGCATGAAATGCATTAAGGCGCATCCTAAAGCTCGCTAGTTCAATTTTAAATTATATTGTCTTTTACTATACAGGACGGGCAAAAATAAGCCACGTAACAAATAACGCTATGGTGATTACAGTATTTAAAAAAACACATTTCAAAGCTCATACTATCTTATTTATAATGTACTAGGTCCAAAATTAGCATTTAAAAAATTACATTTGTAAAAAACAACCATATAACGAGAATGATAATTTAAAAATATATTTTTATCACCCATTCAGCATATTTGTTATGATATTACATATATACCTAGTGTAAGCCCGTTGAATATCAACGGAGCGGTTTCTCATCACCCGTACTGTGAGTGTTTGTGTGGGTGAGTATACGTGCGGTATGCATGCGAGCGATCCGCGGCTATCCAGCCAGACCTTTGCGCTTCTATATATATAGTAATACATACTTCAAACTTGACAAATGAATAAAGTACAGAGCTTAGAAAAAAAATTAAATTAAACCGTTTTTATAGTTTTTGCAAAGATGACGCGTTGTAATACAACAATTTAGCAGAGTCGCGAACCTACTGCGAATTAACATTGTCAAATTGTAGCAGGCTCGTCATTGCCTAGTTTGGATGAGTGCGTAAGCGCACCCTCTTCCGACCTGGTGATCTCGGGTTCAAATCCCACTCGCGCGCTACGGTTCGTGTCTTTTAATCATTTACCGAGGCGAGCGTTATCAGCAGACAGACAGACAGACAGACAGACAGACGTAATAGGGCTATTATATATATGAATGATAAGTTTTATCCATGTCTATTCGCAACAAAAATTAAATCTTTCAAATATTACATGGACTTGTCCTAATGTGCTTATTGACCGTAAGTATTCGTAGTAAAAAAAACAACAAATCTAATTTGATTGCAGAATCTGATATTTATAGACACTGGCGAAGAATTTAAATCCTAGATATTACTAACAAACTGTATTATATGTACATATGTGGTTAATACTTAAAATACATAGATATATAACCGTGTAAATTCTTCATTACAACGCACTTTAAGCGTGATGTATTATTAGCATTGACGCAATACTAGGAAAATACACAAATTATCACTACGTAAATTTTTCATGCGGGACAAATTGATTATAAATGAAATTGAACTGTAATTTAATAATTCAGTGCTCGATTGCGTCAATGAAACTATTAGGAAAAATCTTGAAAATTAATGATAAGAATGACAGAATAGTCCTATTATATATATAATTATGTCAAAAATTGATACATATATGTACATACATACATATGTATATACAATATATGATATTATACCATTTTATTTGTTTCAGAAGTACAAATTTTTAAAAACAGGGTTTTTTCGTATCCTGTACATACATATACATACATATGTATGTATATTCCCACGCCTCGTGCTTCAGATTCGCTGAATGGTTAGAATATTCATGCTATTTTTTAAACTGATGCCAGAGTTCACTGTCTCTGTGCAAAGATTCCAGAGTGAGGCGAGCGAGAGAGATTCGCTAACTGATACGTCAACAGTGCTCTGAAAAATTAATGAGCTTTTCCTTGTCGGGAAAAGCTTTTGAAAATTTAAAGCGTCGAACGAGTCTACGACGATGGACACCTGACTCGTTCGATTTTCCTCCATTTACGCTCAGGTGTATTTAAAAGGGATGGGTTTAATGTGTGTCTGTGTATAATTGATAAGGGTAGCAAATGCTCGAATGTGAGAAACTTCTTGTATACATACATATGTACTGTATAAAAAAAATTGAATAATTGCTTAATAATTAACAAAAAACTGAATTTATGTACAATAAGCTATCATACTATACCACTATTGTTACGTATTACATTAATAACGTATTTATTGAACATTCAATTTAATTATTATGTAATGTAAATTTATTCGTTCTTTTACTATGTATTTCCAATTTGATTGAAAGCCTTCATTTTTTTTTTATATAGTAAACTCGTAGTGGAAAATTACACTTTTATTAATAAAAAAATGCACTACAAAGCTTTTTCAAAGAATTGCAAACTTTTCTGTGTTAAAAGACTAAAGGTGTCTATAAACGATCAACATTTTCACGGCAATATATTGCTGGTAATATATGTAACTGCAATATTGTGATGTGGGCCGGACTATTGTTCCAATATTGCTGGTATGGCCATGTGTTGGCGAGTCTTGTTGCCGTATTGCCGATGATATCGCTCGGTATACAAAAATACAAAATCTGGGCAATAATAAAACGGCAACTACTTGAACAACACATTGATGCGACACATATTGCGCATACTTGCCCCTTGACAGTTTATACTTTTGATATAATAGAATTTTGCAGTCAACAACGAGTCGATAAACCGTTTTAAAAGGATATATATAACACGTAATATATTTTAAATTTGAGTCGCCTAGTTCCAAATCCCGATAAGTCCATAAAACTCAGTTGTTTTTCTGCTACAGACTTATTTGCTTGATGGCGTTTAAACTCATTTAAAATTAATTTTGTTGATATTTAACAAAATATTGAGATTAGAAACATGGACTTATCGTTGTTTGTTTCTAAATATGGCTTTTATCAGCTTTTATCATAGTGCAATTGTCAGTTTTTGGAACTAACACTGATTTTCAATATTTTTTTACGGCACACTTGGCGGTATTTGGAATAATTCAAGTATAAGGCATCGTTTGAAAACATTCTTAGAACCAGAAAATATTTTATCCTCGTTTTTTATATATTGTGGACTCATCGGGATTTGGAACTAGGCGACTCATTTGTCCAATTTTGATCACAGTGTATTTTATCGTATAAAATAGTACATAAAAAGTATAAGAAAAGGCCTTTCCAAAGTAAGTTAAAATCGTTAATGAAACGATAAATTCAATTCAGCATTAATTTATCAACATTGACCATACAAAAAATAAAATCACTAAAAAGGAGAGAGCTGAAGTTTAATCTGTTACCAATGAACCTTATAATGGAAGGTCATTTGCGCAAAATTTTATTTCATAAAATTTTGCGGAATCAATTAAGCGAGAATCTTCCAATTAGAATGCGAGCCCCTTCAAAAGCGGTATCCATTGAATAAATCCTACCCACAAAAATAAAGCCTTAATTAAACCGCCACCGCTTTATCTGAAATTTATAAAGCGTCATTTTCAGCGTTTTTTTTTTATTATTTTATTTATACATTTGAAAGAATCTCGGTTATGTGATCGGTTTTTACCTGTATGATGCTCGTTTTGCCGACAGTTGGAGCTCCCAGAACGACTACTTTTACGAGATCTAGAGAGTCTGGACTCGCTTCTGGTGGAGAGGGTGGTCCTTTGGGACGAGTACTCCCTTCTCGCCTCTCCAAGTAGTCCAAGTCCAGTTCTACAACAAAATAAAACAATCTCAATAATTCAACGAGGCTACGTGCAAAGTTGGCCCTAGCCTATATTATGTATGTACATATGTATGTACGAACATTCATACATAGTGAAAACGACCTCGCTGTCATCGAATGATAACGTATTGCTTTGATTTTTCGATTAGTGAATGTGTGAAGAATGTTTTTATTGAACATAAATAAACAATGTGTGATTTAACTTATGTAAGCTATTGTAATCGTTTAATGTTTCTTGTGAAGGTGGCGTACTTGATATAAAGCGTTGCCTCTTCAATATTTCATTCAACATTTTAGTTGTGATAATAGTGAAGTAACTAGGAAAATGTACTCTTCAGTGATGAAACCATTGCCCTCTGGAGGAGAAGAAGAAAGGAACCCACAATGATTAGGTAGGAAAGGAAATGTTTGAAAATGGTTGTAGTTAGGAAATAGTCTCAAATTCATGTCATCATCATTTTCAAGGGTTCACCATCCACTGCTGGATGAAAGCTTCTCAAATCCTCTTCCATTCATGTCTGTCTTGAGCAATCTGCATCCACTTCACTCCACACATTCTTCTCTCTTTATCTTCTTCTTTCTTATCGTTATATCTGTCCACCTTTCTATATGTACATATGTGTGAATGCCTGTCTGTCAGTGAGTCTATGTATCTGTCTATCTACATATGTATGTGACATTCTGTATATTTATCTGTCTTTGCCTTTCTGTCTTTCTGTCAATCTCTTTGTCTGTTAGTTTGTTTATCTGTCTTTTTTTCATGTGTGTCTATCTGTCTGTTTGTATGGTATGCTGCATATTTGTCTCTCTACCTTTGTATATGTCAGCTGAATTGTTTATGTGTATTCTCTTTTTACATATGTACATACGTACATATGTAGTATGTACTTTTGTATCTGTCTTTATTTCTATCTTTCTTCACGTGTGTGTGTCTGTTTGTATGGTATTCTGAATATTTGTCTCACTACCTTTGTGTATGTCAACTGAATTGTTTATGTGTATGCTCTTTTTACATATGTACATACATACATGTACAATAAAATTTGACAGATAGAATATTGCTCATCATCATCATCATTTTCAGCCGTTCACCATCCACTGCTGGATGAAGGCCTCTCCAATCCTCTTCCATTCCTGTCTGTCTTAAGCAATCTGCATCCACTTGATTCGCACACATTCTTCTCAATTCATCAGCTCATCTTAGACTCGGTCTAACTTGCTTTCTTTCACATCCTCTCGGATACCATTCCATCATTTCTCGCTTCTATCTGCCATCCATTCTTCTCGCTATGTGTCCACTTCAAATTTTTCACACGTTCTCCTATATTCACCATTTTGATCCTACTTTTTACTCTTACGATCTCTTGTTATATCGAGGATCTTACGTAGCATTCTTGAATTTAGCGTCCATGTTTCACATCCATACGTCATAACTGGCAGTACGCACTGGTCGTATGCCCTATTTTGAATGTTGCATTTAAAAACAATGTTCATTCTACCAAAAGCACTCCATTCTAGTTTCATTTGTTTTTCTGTACATCCAGTCATATTCACCAATTGTCCTAGGTATAAATAACTATCAAATATATCTACAATATAATATTATCTACTGTGATTGCACTTTGCGTGCAAAATTCATTAAACATAATTTTAGTCTTATTAAAATTAATTTTTAAGCCTACTTTCATACTTGCTTAATCTGTTTTGTAAATTTACTGAGTCGAATGCAACTATGACTATGTCCAAATTCCAAAATTGACCAAATTCATATAATTGTATGTACATACATATGTATGTATGTGTAACATTGTATCGATAAATGTTCACTTAATTGATTTGCCTTCGAATAACTTAACTTATTATGTGCTGCGAATCAATCTATATAATATGTGGTAATGTATGTATATATCGTGTAATAAATTTAGATTAAAATAAGTATGTATACTAGTCTTCGAGTTGGGAAATCAATGGAGTCACGTTGTTGGCTGCGCAGGAACGAAGCTTCCTTCCCTAATCAAATTAATTTCGCTCTCTCTCTCTCTCTCTCTCTCTCTCTCTCTCTCCCCTTCGGAATATTTTTATAAGGAAACGATAGATAGATAGATAGATAGATAGATAGAGAGTGGAACGTGCCATTTCTGGCACACGTATGCTCATTACGATAGCACTTGGTGGCGAGTCACGCTTACCGGAAACTTGCTTCTTCTTATATCCAGACTAAAAAGCTCTCGCATTCATTTTTGCTTACTTTGTAAATTTGCACGCCTCAATTCACTCGATTAAATTAAATGAAAAGTTATATGTGACCAATGCGAAATGCTATCAAACTACAGTATCAAAAAGTGAACAACTATATTGAATATATTTTTCCGTGTATTCTTCCGAAGATGGCGTACTTGATATCAAGCTTTGCCACTTCACTATTTGACAAATATTATATTGCCTGACATAGTGAAATTTTCTGCGGTGATTTCTTATTGCCTTCTGGATTCTACTAAGATTTGGTAGATGGGATGGAATTTTTGTAGTACCATCTCACAACAAAGTGAAATAAATTGGTAAATTTTAACAAAAAATTTTTTTTTTTTGATTTAGCAACCTCCAGATATTGCCAATGACGATATTTAAGGTAGAAAACCACAGAGAATATCATTTTACATATGGGGATCGCTCAAGGAACCAACACTAACCACAGAATATTCGTATGGCTTGATATATTAAGTTTCAAAGTATAAAAAAATATTTAATTTAATTTTTATCTCCAGAAATATGGTAACAGTGTAATGTGAATTATTATCAAATCAATCATGTACATACATACATCACTATATATAATAGCCCCATTCCCCATCTGTTTGTCTATCTGTCTGTCTGTCTGCTGATAACGCTCACCTCGGTAAATGATTAAAAGACAAGAACCGTCGCGCGCGAGTGGGATTCGAACTTGAGATCACCAGTTCGGAAGCGGGTGCACTTACGCATTCGTCCAAATTAGTTAATGACGAGCCTGCTACAATTTGACAATATTAATCCTGAAAAGGTTTGCGACTTTGCTAATTTACGTTACGTAGTTGTATTATAACGCGACATCTATGCAAAAACTATAAAAATACTTTTTAAGCTCAGTACTTTATTCATTTGTCAAGTTTGAAGTATGCATTACTATTATACACTTATTACACTAGTTATAAATATTGTTCCAAAAATTTTAAAAGCATACTAAGAATGATTGTTTTCTTTTAATTGTACATTTGATAGCATAGAAGCAAAATATTTTAATTAACGTACTTTTATTGTAATAATAATAATATAAATAAATAACCTTTTTTTTTTTTGGATCAAAGTAATGACACCTGATATGCAATTAAATTTTTTTTTTAACTTAATTTATATACATACATACATAGGAGACTAAAAAATGTAATATTATCATTGTATTTGTATAGTCTAGAATTTTCGTTTATTTTTCCTTTATACACATCTTATTTATAGTACGTGTATTATTTTACCATTTCTTCATAATATGCAAACATTTATTTTTGAGCCCTAACAGAAATATATCGTTTGTTATTATATGTTAAATAAAAAATAGCTCACGGTAGAACGATTTAATTTAATACGTGAACAATATAACAAACTCCAGGAATTGATCAAGATTATAATATACATACAAGCTATTTTATTTTACGTCTAAGGCGTAATTTTATATAACAAACTACACGCACGTATGTATGTACAGAAGGATAATTTCTTTATTTAAATCAGCGATAAAACGATTCTTTCATGAAGACGATCGTCTCAATTTAATTACGCTTCGTTTCGAGCACCACTTCACATCATTTTTTTTTACGTCTTTTTATTTTGGCACTTTCTTTTCTTCGCGTGTTTTATTCCTTTTTAATTACACGCTTTTCCGTTTGCCATTTACTACTTGGGAGAGAAATGCTAAAAAAAAAAAAGACTCACAATACTTATACATACAGCGAGAGTACATTGCCGTGAGAAAAATTGTTTTTCCGACGGTTGTTTCACCGACACTTTTGAAATATTCAACTTGTTCCGTGGCGAGTATTTCCTTTCGGTTTTTCTCAGTCTCTTTTCTCCGAAGGGAAGAAATAAAAAAGAATTGGGGAAAACCACGCGAAACGTTGAAATAAAGGAAAAGTCGGCCGGGAAACAACTCCTATGAATAATATCCTCGAAAGGTTGAACAAGAACGTTGTATTATCAAAACATTAAAATTATAACGAACTATTCTATGTAGTTTTATCATAGTATATAAACTTATATTATTTTTTCGTCTACAATTTATAAAGTGAAACACGGTCTAAGGGGAAAAAGGCTTAAAGTGATCCACGAGCAGGCATTGCTCTTCTTTATTACCGTAATGTATCTAAGAGAACCTTCATTTATGTAGGACATACATCATCCAGATTATTTTTTTAAAATATATACCGGAGAAGATACGGCGATACATCTATCATGAAATAATGAATAGATTATTAATATACATATGAACATACAATGTGTAAATATTAAAGCTTCCGACACGTACATATAATATCTATTCGAAATGACATCATAGTCATACATACGACAGTGGTGAATATTTGTATTGGAGCGAAACGTAGGGGAAGTCGAGATTGGTTGACACTATGATTGTATCAATTTGTTTTGTATAATTTAGCTCGAAATATATCGATGAAACTATTGTGAGCAATTTTAATGAAAAATTCAATTTTTCAAAAGTTAAAATTGAATTTTATTTATATAATAGTACATTTATAACAGATTAAAGTTTTAAATATTATGAAGCATTCATTTTTAGACATTTCTACGTTTAATTTATACAAAATATCAATCTTTGGTTTAAATGTTTTAACACAAAAACGGTGGACAAAAAAAATCTGAATTAATTACTGTTTAAAGCCAAGAATATTTTATAGTATATATGTAATATAAAAGTTGATTATTTAATATTTATTTTAAACTAATGAAATTATGTAAATGCGTGCATTTACAAAGGGACACTTTCATACAAAATTCATACCCATATTCATATTAAATTGTGTTAGCACGGAAAGGATGTAAAGGAAAAATCTAATTAAAATACTGTCGAAATATTTATGTACTTATAGAAAGAATTAAATTACCTTACATAAAATTTATTTTGAATTAATAAGAAAAATATTTTAAAAATGTTCACCCAATTGCGACACGTTCATACATATTTTAAATCCTTTAAATCCCAATAAAAAATTGTTTGAAATATTCATATCATAACACAGAAACTGAATGCAATTAAATCCCAGTTGAAGGTAAGAGTATAATTTATTCATCATCATTTTCACCATCCACTGCTGGATGAAGACCTCTCCAATCCTCTTCCATTCCTGAGTGCCTTGAGCAATCTGCATCCACTTGACTCGCACACATTCTTCTCAATTCACCATCCCATCGTCCACTCGGTCTACCTTGCTTTCTTTCACATCCTCTCGGAGATACATTCCAGTATTTATCGCGAACATCTGCCATCCATTCTTATCGCTATGTGTCCACTCCAACTTTTTCACACGTTCTGCTATGACTGCCACTTTGGTCATGCTTCTTACCCACGTATTCCTCTTACGATATCTTCTTGTTATACCAATACGATCTTATCTTGTTATACACCCATCGTCCACTCGGTCTACCTTGCTTTCTTTCACATCCTCTCGGAGATACATTTCAGTATTTATCGCGTACATCTGCCATCCATTCTTCTCGCTATGTGTCCACTCCAACTTTTTCACACGTTCCGCTATATCTGCCACCTTGGTCATGCTTCTTACCCATGTATTCCTCTTACAATCTCTTCTTGTTATTAAAATTTATTATAAAATAATAAAAAAAACTCGTTTTATATTTATTTTGAATTAATTATAAAAAGTCAACTGTATCAACTATTTCCAACTTTCCGTAGCCAATACGCATTAGTTGCTTTATATTCCATTCAGTACAATTTTACAATGAAATATTGCGCCAATATATGGCCGAAGATGTATACATTTTTATAAGTTTATCAGAAATACAAAGGAAAGTGATGCAGAGAGTGGAATTTATATAGTAGAGAGGTGCATACGGGACGGACTACGCAATCTACGTTCGCGTACACTTTGGCACAGAGTGGGCCACGTAACCGTGAATAATGTATGACACGAACTGAAAGAGACACGTAGTATGGTCGTAAAGCAGCGGTAGAGTTTCGACAAAATCTCATTTGTCAAATACAAGGAAATCGCTGTCCCGAGAGCAGCCAGAGAGCCTCTTTCTTCCCCCTATGGCACATTTAAAGTGCTACCAATATACACGGTGGGCAAAAATAACCTGTCATTTTCACTCTGAAACTAAAAACGCATTTAAAAGTTCATATCGTATTCATTCTAATGACATGGTAGCATAGATGTAGAATAACATAGATTGGCCTTAGCGGCCGAAAAATGACATACAAAAAGGGCATGCAAAAATGTATGCCTTGCATGCATTTTTTTGACTTTTTTTTGTGAGAATTCCCCGCACCCCCCCCCGTTGCTTCTGACGCTTTGTCCAGACAAATTTGTTTGGAATGGCATATCTATGGTATTGTATATCTATGCATGGTAGTTATTTTCCAAACGGATAAAATTATTAAGGTAAATAAGGTAAAACGGATAAATTTACAGAAAAAACGCACTCTATAAGGAAATTTCATACAAAATTATTCGAACTCAACATTTGTACCGTAGCGTAATTAGTTTAATTTATTTATTTATTTAAAATACATGGGCATAGCTGATGGAGCCCAGGGGGTCTGTTATAATTTGTACATACAATTTTTAATTGTTTATATTAGAAGGATTCCAAAAATCCATATCCATTATGGAGATTTGTATTTTCAGAAGTTACTACATAGTTGATTTGGCACGCGGTTCCAAACTTCGACCACTCTATTTGAAAAGAATGAGTCTCTGACAATTTTGTCTTTTAGTAGTATATGTATGACCTCTGAGATGTGCGTTTTTATTGAACGTTTCTATTTATTATTGATTACTAGTGTAAGCCCGTTGAATATCAACGGTGCGGTTTCTCATCACCCGTACTGAAAAATAATATTAAATTTAATAGTTTTTATGGTTGTTGTATAGATGGCGCTTTATAATACAAAAACGTAACAATTTAGCAAAGTCGCGAACACTTACATAATTAATATTGGCCAATTATAGCACGTCCGTTTGGTTGAATGCGTAAGCGTACCCTCTATCAATCTTGTGGTTATACCGGGTTCAAATCCCACTCGCGCGACGTTCTGGTCTGGCGTTATCAGCAGACAGACAGACAGACATACAGACGGAATAGGGCTATTATATATACATATGTATAATGTAAGGGGCCAATGCGCCATGAGACTAAAGCTCTCTTTTTTATAATGATAGAGAAAATCCTCATACAGACTGACGGATGGATTTGGGCTATTATATATATAACAATTGTATACACTTCTATTAGATCGCCTTTTAATCTTTTCGTCTCCAAAGATGTGAGACTCATTTTCTTCAACCTTTCATTATTGGGTAGTGATCGAAGTTCAAATGGCATTTTTGTAATCCTTCTTTGGACCCTTTCTAAACATACAATGTCTTTTTTGAAGCTCGGGTTCTAAACATTTACAGCAAATTTTAATTTAGATCTAATATAGGATTGATAAGTTTTTGACAGCAACTGGATACAAAATTTCTTAAATACACGTTTGATAACACTGTTCGACAAATGACGATTTTTTTTATGCTTCAGAGACGAGATATGACTTTTCTTATAGATCTATGCCCAGTGAACACGAATCTTATATTATATATATATATTATATTATATGTAAAATACCCGACTATAGATTCCAATATTCATTTTGAACAAGAAATTGACAGATTTTGAGACATCGAACGAACAACACCAAGAAATAGAAAAATCACGTGATTAAAAAACACATGTATATCTCCGAATCTCGAGTCAATCAACATTGTTTATTACCAGATTCGTGTTCACTGGGCATAGACCTATAAGAAAAGTCATATCTCGTCTCTGAAGCATTTTTCGTGTCGAACAGTGTAATATATATAAATTAATAACACTTATTTACTAAGGAGTTTATGAGTAAAAAAAATTTGAAAAGAGCACGAGACTTTTTTTTTGCCTAACCTGTATTTTTCGGTCAAAATCGGCACAAACTTACGATTTTGCTTATGGGACTTTCCCTCCATTAGAAAGTGGTGTCTTCATGTACAACGAAGGCGTCTAACCTAATTTTCTTCAAAGTCTAAACATACCAATAAAACGCATACCCGTGAGTGGGGTACTATTATTACCAAAGGGCCGTAACCACTTAAGACTATTGAAATCGCGTCTCGGTTCTATGAAGCGTGGAATTATTTACATTTCCCAAGTGTGCTCGGCGATTGTGCGTTTAGCATATTGTCGTTGAAAATGGTTTGGGTATTAATATCATTATAGTTATGTCATATATCATATAACTCCAAAACGTTGTACATACATATTGTTCGTATGAGGCTGAACCCAAGCTTAGTTTAAATTAATAAATAAATAATTGAAATTTGAATTGAGTTTAGAAAGATGCAAGGTAATCGTGAAAAGTGGTATGAGCGGTGAGAAAGAATATACATATGTACATATGTATAATATAAAAAGCAATAAACTAAAAGGACCATAAAATACAAGGAAATGTGTCGTAGTAAATACGATGAATACTTTTAGTATGCATGTGTACTTTTTATTACATAAATGTTGGTAGGTTTTTAAACTGAATCATTTATTTGGATTGTTAAAATTTATACAATTCAAATGAGCTTAAATTTTTTTTTTATATGAAGTGTAGACAATTTTTATGATGTTCATGTACTTTATCTAATACTTTTCATGCTTTTATATCTATATGTACATATGTATATAGAAAAATCATAAGACTGATATCAAATAACACATTTAGTTTATACTACTTCGTGAAACTGAGTGTACATAAATACAATGAAGCAGAATGTTCTGCAAAAGGGATTATACCCTTTTGATTATAATTCCTTTAACGATCCTCTTAATATAACGATCCTCTTAATTGAAAATTTCCAATTTAGCCCTCGTAAGCTCATTTTTTCTCAAATAACTATAAATAGCTGAAAATCTCTACATTATTATCGCAATAAAAAAAAAACCAACTGATATTTTGTATATATTTGTAATGTACGTATTTTCAGCGAACGTGTAAAAAGAATAAACAATATTTTGACATGTTGATGGATGCCCGCGTTTTATGTATTGCTGAATATAATACGAAAGAAATGTTTCATCAAGCCGTCTGTCTGTCTATCTGGCTGTCTGTTGGATTTAAATGACAGAAAAAAATATGATAATAATTACAATTGAAAGCGCAGACTCAGAAGCAAAAATACATCATCTAAATGTACATCTAAAGCATATCCAGGATGAGTTTTGGAATTGAAAATACTACCTTACTCATGTTATCTACCATAAATAATAAATTTGCATGTATGTTTACATACATAAAAATAAATTGTAATTTTTACTTTGCAGATTGTTTCCCCAATCTCCGTTATGATTGAAAAAAATTGAGGAATACAACTAAAAATGCAAATTTGAATGTCATTTAAAATTATTCCTTAAGTTGCACTTCTTAGCCATTGAGTGTTTTGGAACTGAATGAAGAACACGTCATCACTCCGTATCATGTATTATATATGTAGGTATAATCACTAGTGTAAGCCCGTTGAATATCAACGGATGTATTTTTTGATAGTGATTTTAACGATGGAAAAATATTTTCAACGTGCTAACTTAATAAATCGATCAAATGTTTTTGCAATTGATTACGTAAAAGTCGCGAACCTACTAAGGATTAATATTTTCAAATTATAAGAGATCCTGATGATCCTGAGATCCACACAACCTGATGATCACGGGTTCAAATCCCACTCGCAACTTTCGTGTTTTTTTCAATTTAACCGAGGCAAGCGTTATCAGTAGACAGACAGACTTAATTGGGCTATTATACTAGTGTAAGCCCGTTGAATATCAACGTATGTTTGCGTGGTGAGTAGGTATATGTGTATTTAATAGTTTTTATAGTTGTTGCATAGATGGCGCGTTATAATACAACACGTAACAATTTAGCAAAGTCGCGAACACTTTAAGAATTATTATTGGCCAATTAGAGCACGTCCGTTATCGCCTCCGTTTGGATGATAGTATTAGCACGATTCATCCCAACCTGGTGCTACCGGGTTCAAATCCCACTCGCGCGACGTTCTGGTTTTTTAATTATTTACCGAAGCGAGTGTTATCAGCAGACAGACAGACAGATGGATTTCGGCTATTATACATACATATATATAATACTTATGTACATACATACATACATACATACATTATCATCGAACTGTGGCCTAAGCAAGTCATTTCACATTCTAATCTAATTACTTTTTAATGCATATAATTTTCGATTGAATGCGTTCGATAAATTTCGCACAAATCCCCTATTTAAATAAGGTAAGATTGCGGTTTAAGGTTCGGGTCTGAAGCATATACGTAAATTCGGGTCTCTGATGATTTTGTGTAAATTCGCTCACCTTTTATCGGGGTTTATTCGTACCCGTTTTTCCTTTGATGATTCGAAATACGAACATCCCAATAATGGAGGGGGGACAACGAAATACAAAAGAATTTTCCATTAGAATGAAAACTCTCGGTAATTTTCCGTGACGGAAAAATGTTTAAAAAAAAATGGTGAAGAATTCACCGGCGCGCGAGAAACGATTAAATTATATTCTCATATTATAATATTTGAAATTTTTTCAATGAGCGTACTTTAATTTGAGTTTAATAAATCTATATGTATGTAGGTTCATACGTATAATAATATACAGGTATAAAAAAACAGTGCTGTTTTTAAAATTAACTTATAACGATATCGGTGAGGAAACAAAAGTATTTTAAGTAAATCATGCTGATTTTTCCATCTGTTTGGTAAAAATCACTATATCATTAGAAAGAAGACAAAATCATCTTCAAAAATGTTTGTTTTTTCGCATCGATATCGTTGTAAGTTTTGGAAATATAAATTTTTGAAAACAAACGATTACTTTATGCTATGTAACGTTATATGTACATATATGAAAATTTGTATATCTACGTATAAGATACTCGAGAATTTGTTGGAAAAAAAGTGTTGATCTCTTGGTTTTGTGTAATAAATAACCGTATGTGGGTTTGACTGTTAAATTTATTGCAATGCACGTTGGGGTGGGTAAATTTAGGGGAGGATGATGATGACTTTGGCAATGTCAGGTTTATTGAAATTTATACCTGTGCTATTTCCTAAGCGTGCGAAATATTATTCGTAAATATCTAACGGAAAATTCCGCGTGAATTTCGAGCACTCGAAATAATAATACGATAAGTCGCATTACATTATTCATGTAACAATGTGAAATATTACACATTATTCCATTTTTTTTAAGGTAAAATTGAACCAATTCCTTTTGGGAAATCATCGGAAATTTTTTAATTTAGTACACCTTTTTAGTATATCGAATTTATACATAAATTATTGACTATTTTTCATGTAAATATGTAGTATCTTAAGATTATACACTCTTTTGAAAACAATATGAACAACACATGACTTTCCCTACATTAAATTTTAATACAAAAATAGAAAAAAATAATGATACTACATACAAACATATATGTATATATAAAAGTGTAGTGATATATTTTCTATATACTTTTAATGTTTATTTCTGAAACTTTACGACTCTTAAAATAGCTTATTCTTTTTTTAAATAACGAAGATTGATTATCCGAGACTTGGGTCCTTTTTTTATAATAATAAAACGCATTTAAAACCTCACAAATGAAACGATCAAAGAAGAAGCTCGCCGCGAAAAGTTTTTCCTCGAAATTTTCTTCTCGGCGAGTGTTAAATTTTCATTTGCGTTAATTGAGAAATATTGCGACGTGAATGTTGATTTTAAATAATTACCCCATTTTGTGAATTTCGCGTACTTTGAACGATTCCCTTTTTTTTATTTCTGCGTAAAATTGGCCGTTACAGATCATTGCTTCTCAAAATGTTATCTGCATAAATTGCGCGTGAAATTTTCGCTCGAAAAGTCGCTCGTTATTCGTCCAGAGAGAAAAGAGGAAACGTTTCGGCAATTTAGAGCCAATTTTTTAAAGAAAGAGAATGCCGATTCTCTTTCGAATCGTCTAAGAGCTCGAGAATGATGATAATAATAAAATAGAAAAGAGCAGAATTTGTCGAAAACGGGTTATTTTCTACTACAAGCAGAGTATCGACGAGACAACTTTTCACTCGAAACTTTGTATCGTTCGGTTCAAGCATTTGAAACAAATATATATTTTATTAAAGTTGCTAATTAAGTAATAAGAAGTGTATAAGATTTTTTTATTTTATTTTTAAGTATCATTTTCTGAGAAATATTCGCGACTGAGCTTTTCGAGCGTATTAAGACGAAAGTTTGTCACAAAAAAATAATCGGATTTAAAAGAATTCTTATAAATTTTAAGAGTCGCTTTTATTTCACAAAGTTTTATCGTCACAACGAGCGACGAAATTAATTTTATTCCAACGAACGAAATTTTCAATACAAAGTTTAGTTTGTCAAGAAAAAATCTTATGCTGCCAATATAGAAAGTTTTTTTTGCGGAAAGTATAACAATACAGTATAAGATTGTAATACTTTTTATATTACACATACTTTTTTTGCGACATACATATATTGCTTGTTTGGAACTGACAATATTGCATTCGAATTGGCGACGGATTTATTATACAGTTACAAAATACTTCTTCTTCAAGTGTAGACACATCACAATTAAACAAACATTTTACCGTCTGCAATAGTAAAGTAACTAAAGAAAGATACCCTCCAGTGATTTTCCCATCGCCTTCTTGGTAAAATTTAGGGGATGTATTTTCACGACAATCAAAAGTTTTAATTTCTCTGATCAATTTTTTATATCACAATGGCGAAGTGGAAAAAAAAAGTGAATGTGAAAATCACAGATCTGATGCATTCAAACCATGCAATTTGATCGTTTATGGTAGATAGCATCAGTAAGGTTGTTTTATTCAGTCCTAAACTCATCCTGGATATGCTTAAGATGTCTGATTGTTGCATCACGCAACCTTATTTACTCTACAAAAAGTAAATTTGAAAATTTTGGCAGTTAAACTGACAAAGCTCGCGGTTTATCAAAAACTGTGCTCACTAGAAATATTCACAGAGTATTGGAAATCTGTAAGTGTAGTCTCTGCTCGATGAAAAACATGAATTCTAGGCATATCCAGGATTAGTTTGGGATTGAAAAAAATTCGCTTACTCATGTTCACCATCCACTGCTGGATGAACGCCTCTCTGTCGCAATGTCTGGAGCAATGTGCATCCAGTTCCACAAATTCTTCTCAATTCATCAGCCCATCGTTCACCTGGTCTACCTTGCTTTCTTTCACATCCTCAAGGATATCATTTCAGTATTTTCCGCGTCCATATGCCATCCATTCTTATCGCTATGTGTCTGCGTTAACTTTTTCACACGGTCATGCTTCTCACCCATGTATTCCTCTTACGATCTCTTCTCGTTATACCAATCATACGTCTTTCCATGCTTCTCTGTGTGCACTGGATCTTATGTAGCATCCACGTTTCACATCCAACGTCATAAATGGCAGTACGCATTGGTCGTATGCTTTCATTTTTAAACATAGCTATTAACTCATGCTATGTATTTACCGTAAATAATAAATTTACATGATTTGTATACATAAACCATGTAATTTTCACTTTCAGCTTGTTTTGCACGTCTCCATTATAATTGAAAAACAATGATGCAATTAAAACTTCATCGTATATTATATATTTTTACCGTCATGTAAATAATATTCGGACGTGCGTACACGGACGGACGTACGAGTTCCACTATCATCTACTGTCTATTATCATATCGGGATGGAAGAGGTGAGGGCTCTACACGAGGCGATTCTGGGCGGCTTAACTGGACATAATGTCATGTCCAAGGAACAGCGCGCAAAAATCATCTTGGATGTGGGGCGCGACTCGTGCGAATCAATCGGCGAACGGACTGCCTATTTGAGAGTGAATGGGGCGATTGAGGAACTTCGGGGAGAGCTGGGGGCCATCAGGCTGATGGTGTCCTCCTCTGAGTCTCCATCTCCATCTCGTCCAGCATCATCTTCACTTCAGGCAGGACCGTCAGCAGTTGATGTTTCTGACCTACCGCTGGCGCTGGCAGTGGCGACAACAACGCCCGCACCTGTGCCCGTGTTAGCGAACCATGCATCTGTGGCGGCATCGACATCGACATCGGCAGAGATAGTTGATAGTGAGGTGAATGTGGGCGCGAGTGCGAGTGCGAGTGCGAGTGCGAGTGCGAGTGCGAGTGCGAGTGCGAGTGCGAGTGCGAGTGCGAGTGCGAGCAAACAACGCGACAGGCGACGCCGCCGGCACATAAAACAAAAGGTAGTGTCGCCTGTCAACGCTTCAAATGCCTCCAACGACAACGCTTCCAATACTCATATTCTTGTAGGTACTGCTGTGGCTGACGGTTCCCCGATGGCAGCGCAGCCTAGAAGGTTTCTACATCTTTGCAAATCTTGCCTCAACTACTTCAGAAAAACAAGTGGTTGAGTATTTAAAATCAAAAATTCCCAACTGTTACGTTGCTGTGAAAAAATTGAACTCAAAGGGTGATTACGCTTCCTTCAGACTTTCTATACCCGAACGTAGTGTCACACTTGTGGTAGGTCCAAGTGTTTGGCCCGTGGGTGTCACGCTTAAACCTTGGACATTTCGTTGGAGCGTTGCACCCTCGAAGACATAGGGTGCACAAACGTTTAAACCCATTCACAATGGTATATCAGAACGTAACGGGTCTCAGATCTAAAACTGTAAATTTTTATACTTCAGTTCTGGCCCAGGATCATGACATCATCGCTCTTACAGAAACATGGTTAAACGAGACTGTAATCATAAAACAACTTCCGTTCAGAACCTTAGTATTATTGTCAAAAAAATATTTAACGCCTGCTTACTCACTGGGTATTTCCCAGAATACTGGAAAGTCGCAAAAGTCATTCCACTGCCGAAGCCAGGTAAGGACCCAAAAAACCCAGTCAATTACCGACCCATCAGTTTACTTTGCACTCTCTCTAAAATTTTAGAAAAAATCATTTACTCGCGCTTACTAAAAATAGTTGATAAAAATCTGATTAATGAACAATTTGGTTTCCGTTCGGGACATTCCACAACCCAGCAGCTTACCAGATTAACTGAGCACGTGACGAAGAACTTTAATATGAAGAGAAGTACGGGGATGGTGTGTCTCGACATAGAAAAGCCTTCGACACAGTTTGGGACGATGGACTAATTCACAAACTAATCAATAACAAAGTACCCAACTACCTTATTAATATCATCCGATCATACCTAACCGATAGAAAACTAATAGTTAACGTAAAAGACGAACCATCGATGCCGAAACCGATCGTGGCGGGAGTTCCACAGGGAAGTTTGCTAGGGCCACTCCTATTTGCCATATATATAAATGATATTCCCGTTCCAAAAAAAAGTGCCACTTAGCACTCTATGCAGACGATACTGCTTGCTTTACGAGCAGCACCAAACCTGACGCAATTCGTAAAAATCTTGAATTAGCTTTAAAATCATTAAACGACCATTTTACAAAGTGGAAAATAAAAATTAACCATACAAAAAACGGACGCTATATTCTTTAGTGTTCGAAAGCACAGGCCGAGTTCAGAACTGAAGATCCCATCAGGAGAAAGGCTGAAATGGCAAGCTCAGTTGAAATACTTAGGAATAATATTTGATAGAAGAATGCGCTGGGCCCCACAATTAGAGTCAGCGAGGTGCAAGGCGATGCGCGCGATGGCAGCGGTCTATCCGTTGTTCAACCGTCGTAGCGCTTTGTCACGATCCAATCGCATCAAAATGTATCGCGCCCTAATACTACCAATATTAACATACGCTGCGCCTGTTTGGAACAATGCCTCCACCACTAACCATACTAAACTGCAAATCGTGCAAAACAAAGCCATCAAAATCATATATAACACCCCCATGTATACTAACCTCAAAACGCTTCACTCGCGAAACAACATCCCACTTGTAACTGATATTACTAACAAATTAACCACGAAGTTTTACCAAAAAACTACCAATAACCACGCTAACAAATTAGTAAAAGTCTCGGTGATTACGATAGTGTGTCATTACCATTCAGGTATAAACATAGGCTCCCCGAAACATAATCTGTTTTAAACCTCCGTTTACAGTAAGTCACTAGAAATAAGAATTTAATGTATCTGCATGCATACCCTATTTATTATGTATTGTATTTAAAAAAAATAAAAATAAAATTTGTAAATAGGTTTTTTAGCTTAAATTTTCCTACTGTAAAACAAACACTAACGATAAAGTAAGATTATTTTCCTATTACTACTAACACACATTTATTGTAAAATGGATAATGGCCACTTGACCAGGAACCATTAGGATACGTTTTTTTAGTAAATAAGAAGTATTATGAACATTATATGGATAAATAAAAGTTTAATAAAAAAAAAAAAAAAAAAAAAAAAAAAACGAGACTGTGAGTGATGCAGAACTATTTGACAATAGATATAAAGTGTTTAGACGCGATCGTGGCAGCAGAGGAGGTGGCGCCCTGCTAGCTATTCGCTCCATTAGATTTAGCTCTGCATGCATTCTTGATCATATGCATACTGTCGGTAAACATCTTTGGGTCAGAATTGAATTTTCCTGTACTTCTCTGTTAATTTGTGTAGTATATTTTCCCCCTACTCAATCTAGAATTATTTCTGACGCATTTTTTAGTGTCTTACAAGAAAAATGCGTTCATCCTAATTGTAAAACGTTAATTATTATTGGAGACTTTAATACTGAGTCATTAAGCTATTTAGATAATGATATTTTGTTTATTTCCGACCTGTGTAATTTAATTGATATAAATGTCGTTCCAAATGTGTATAATAAGAAACTGGATCTGGTCTTGACCAATCTGACCAATGCTACTTCTTGCCGAAGTGATATATCTTTAGTGCCTGAAGATAGCTATCACCCTACACTTAAAATTGATTTTAACTTAAATTCTAATGTTTTTGTGTTTGATACGGTAGATCCTCAAGGAATTTGTGGTTGGGTGTTTGATAAAGTCGATTTTGCTGCGCTGAATTCGGCTCTGGTGGATTCTGACTGGGGGCGGGTCTACGAGTGTGCCGACGTTGATGCTGCTCTATCAGCCTTCTACGATACTGTTTATCCTGTGTTTGATGTTTGCTTTAAAAAAAAATCTCATATGTCTTTTTACAAAACATTTCCAAATTGGTTCTCTAAAGACTTGATTCATATACTTAAGCTAAAAAGGATTGCTCACACACGTTGGAAGAAACATAAAATTTTGTGTGATTGTGATGAATTTCGTTCTTTGCGCTCAAGGTCGAAAACTATAATGTTAGATTGTCACCGTAAACATATACAGAAATGTGAGAGTAACATTGGTAATGATCCTAAGGCCTTTTGGAACTTTGTAAACTCGAAACGTGATTCTCGATCATATCTTTCTACAATGTTTAGTAACAATAAGACCTTTGAGGGTTTTGGAAACATTGCTAACGGTTTCGCGCAATATTTCAAATCTGTTTTAATGACTCTTCCTCCCGCTTTATTCTAATGGCACTACTTTTGACTCTATGTTTAACTGGTCGGCTACCTTATCCTTAACTGGTTTAACTTTAGATGATATGTTATTTGGATTTAAGGGTCTGAAACCAATTAGATCATTTGGGGCTGACTTCTTACCCGATTTTGTGTTGAAAGGTTGTCAAAATAGTCTCTTGATGCCTTTGCAATTTATATTAAATTTATCTTTATCGACCTCTGTATTTCCTGAGTCTTGGAAGTGTACGATAGTAACACCTATATTCAAAAAGGTGAAAATTCGTTCGTTGAAAATTACAGACCAATTGCGGCACTTTCCTCCCCAGCGAAACTATTTGAAATAATACTGCACAGATCGATATATATGTAATCATATAAAACATGTTCTATTAGAGCAGCAACATGGTTTTCGTCCGGCCCGTTCAACGACCACTAACCTCCTCTCTTTCTCTGACTTTATCACTAAATCGTTAGATAATAATGTGCAAGTTGATGTTATCTATACTGAAAAAAAAAAAAAAAGCTTTTGACAAGGTAGATCTCGGCATTCTTATTAGCAAACTGGTCAATCTTGGCTTCTCGGATAATCTCACAATTTTTTTTTGTCAGTTATTTGAGCGACCGTCGCCAAATTGTTAAATTCCAGAATACTTATTCTGTTGAGTATCCCACTTGCTCTGGAGTGCCGCAAGGCTCAACCTTGGACCTCTACTTTTCCTCATTTTTTATCAATGACATTCATAATGTCATTTCCAATTCAAAATTTTTTTTGCTCTATGCTGACGATTTGAAGATGTTCCGGTGCATCGGACGATCTCTGACTCACTTGTTTTACAAGATGATTTAGAGTCGTTATGGGATTGGTCCATCTCTAATTGTTTGCCACTTAGTATTCTTAAATGTCATGTCGTATCGTACACACGTTCACCCTCTCCTTCAATTTTTTAATTACAGTTTAGGAGGTTTTACGCTGAACAGGGTGAATTCTACGTGCGATCTTGGTGTGACATTTGAGAACAGATGGAGATTTTATTTGCACATATCGAACATATGTAATAAGGCTTCGAAGATGCTAGGTTTTGTTATGCGTAACGCTCTTCAATTTAACAATTTGAAAGTGTTGCGCCTCCTTTTCAACACATTAGTCCGCAGCATCTTGGAATCTGGTTCCATTATTTGGAGTCCCAGTTGCATTACATACTCTATACAGATTGAAAGGATCCAGAGGAAATTTTTTGAGATATCTGTATATGAGAGAGTTCGGTTATTATCCCTTTCTCTATCCCAGTGCTTTTGTTCTGAGAGCAGTGGGATATAAAACTTTAAAGTTTAGAAGAGATGCTCACCTCGTTTGTCATTTCCACAAACTCTTAAGAGGTGACATCTCTAATCTTTTTAATATTAGAGGAGATTAAACTTCTTGCTCCAGAGCATCCTCATGGATCTCGTTCGAGACAATTGTTCTCTCCGGTCCGGGCGAGAACTGGTGTGCTGTATTACTCGCCCATCGCCAGAGCCATCAGGGGACTGAATGACGTTGCGCATGATGTTGACATTTTAATATTAGCCCTCAACATCTTACCACATTCCTTCAGCTTTATTTTTTTGATTTTTTGTTTTTTATTTTTTTCCTTCTAATTTTTTTTTTTTTATTATGTATGTTCGTATATGTTATTTTTTATTGTTGTTATTTTTTCCTTTTTTTTTTTTTTTTTTTACTGTAAAGATATGCATCTGCTTTTTTCGTGTATTTTCTTTTATATGTAACTGCCGCTGTGGCGATTTGGGGAAACCTGTAATGCCACAGCGGTACATATTTTTTATAAATAAATAAATAAAATGCCCTAACTTTTACCTTTCAACCAGTAAAGTGTTTTGTAATTGTATGTTTGCATGCATTGCCACTATATACATATATTCATTTTCAGCCGTTCATCATCCACTGCTGGATGAAGGCCACTCCAATCCTCTTCCATTCCTGTCTGTCTTGAGCAATCTGCATCCACTTTACTCCACACATTCTTATCAATTCATCAGCCCATCTTCCACTCGGTCTACCTTGCTTTCTTTCACATCCTCTCGAATACCATTCTAGTATTTCTGGCATACATCTGCCATCCATTCTTCTCGCTATGTGTCCACTTCAACTTTATCTGTCTGTCTGTGTGGTTTTATGCATATCTGTATATCTCTCTGTCTGTTAATTTGTGTATCTGTCTTTATTTCTATCTTTCTTCACGTGTGTGTGTCTGTTTGTATGGTATTCTGAATATTTGTCTCACTACCTTTGTGTATGTCAACTGAATTGTTTATGTGTATGCTCTTTTTACATATGTACATACATACATGTACAATAAAATTTGACAGATAGAATATTGCTCATCATCATCATCATTTTCAGCCGTTCACCATCCACTGGTAAATGAAGTCCTCTCCAATCCTCTTCCATTCCTGTCTGTCTTGAGCAATCTGCATCCACTTGACTACACACATTCTTATCAATTCATCACCCCATCTTCCACTTGGTCTACCTTGCTTTCTTTCACATCCTCTCGCATACCATTCCAGTATTTCTCGCGTCCATCTGTCCACTTCAACTTTTTCACACGTTCTGCTATATCTGCCATTTTGGTCATACTTCATACCCATGTATTAAATGTGTGCGGTGGATCTTACATAACATTCTCGAATAAGTTTCACATCCATACGTCATAACTGGCAGTACGCATTAGTCGCATGCCTTATTTTATTAAGCATAGCGAAATGTTGGATTTAAAGCCACTCTGTATATAAGAATAAATTATCTACGTTACTGAGAGGTAGAATTTAATTCAGCAAAGTGATTTATAAATCGTTGGAAAAGGTTTCCCAGCTCTGCCGTCGTACAGCACGTTTCAAGTTGGTGGAAAAGCATTTCGTCCAATGGGAAGGAGGCAAGACTATCTTCCAAGACTTCCAATTTTGAACGAGACCCAAACTGGGGGGTGTAACGCGTTGCCCATATCAAAGGCATTAAGCCAAAGTTGGGTCATCATCCGAAGGTGGATTAAAAGCAAAGTTGCGGTGGTCGACCTGCCCGAATTTTGGCCGCTAGCGTTTTACGGAAATTGGTCCATTTAAGGGTAGGAATGGGAAGAGATGGGGGGTGGGTTACCTTCTGTGTCGGCGTCTTGCTCCAATTAGTCACACAAGTTTTCAATGGGTAATCAACCCTTCGGTAGAAATAGTTTCCGATCGATTTGTTACGGAAAAATGACCGTTCGATTACTTCCGCCACTGAACACCGTTCCCCTAATTAGCCGACGGTTCTGTGATTAATTAGTGCGTGTATAGAGGTATTGTTTCACAGTTTGATATATACCCATATATACGTAGGTATTCTGTGTGTGTGTATGTATATTAAATATCAAGTAACATACAGCTCATAAAGTATAATATAAAATAAAAATTAATTCCACATAATACAATACATTGATAATTATTTGTATCTAGGACAATTCGTGAATATGACTGGTTGTAAATATGAAGAAATAAAACGTAGAATGAACATTCGGCTATGCTTAAAAAATAAGGCATACGACCAATGCGTACTGCCAGTTATGACGTATGGATGTGAAACGTGGATGCTAAATTCAACAATGTTACGCAAGATCTAATGCACACAGAGAAGCATGTAAAGATATCGTAATGCCGGCGCCAGACATAAGTTCAAAGAAGTGATCACTCTTTGAAGACTTTGCTCACACATTTGTTCACATATTGTTGTATCTGCCAGATATGTGTTCAAAGCTCTCCACGGCGACGCTCGCGCAACTGGGATTCGCGCAGTGTGGCAGGCACACAAACATTTGGATTTTTATCTCTTTGATGTGCGCTAAAAAACCGACACGTAATGGCAAAGCGCACTTAAGTGATCAAATATGTGACAATAGTATCAAATGCCCGTGCCACACATGTGAAAACTTATTTGATCACATCTTTGAACACATGTCTGGCGCGGGCATAAGAGGAATACATGTCTAAGAAAGTGACAGATATAGCGGAACGTGTGAAAAAGTTGAATTGGATACACAGCGAGATGAATGGATAGCAGATGGACGCGAATAATACTGGAATTGTATCTGAGAGGATGTGAAAGAAAGCAAGGTAGACCGAGTGGACGATGGGCTGATGAATTGAGAAGAATGTGTGGAGTTAACTGGAAGCAGATTAAAAAATAAGGCAAACGACCAATGCGTACTGCCAGTTATGGCGTATGGATGTGAAACTTGGATGTTAAATTCAAGAATGTTACGCAAGATCCAGAGCATACAGAGAAGCATGGATGGATGTATGCTCGGAATAACGATAAGATGTCGTAAGAGGAATAAATGGGTAAGAAGCATGACCAAAGTGGCTGATATAGCGGAACGTGAAAAAAAGTTGTAGTGGAGACATAGCGAAAAGGATGTGAAAGAAAGCAAGGTAGACCGAGTGGACGACGGGCTGATGAATTGAGAAGAATGTGTGGAGTCAAGTGGGTGCAGATCGCTCAAGATAGACGGGAATGGAAGAGGATTGAAGAGGCCTTCATCCAGCAGTGAGTGGTGAACTGCTGAAAATTATGATGATGATGAAAACAATATCAAATCAAATCATAGCAAGAAATAAACTTTGAAGAGTTAGGGCTGGTAAGGAACTTGAGAAAATCTGAAGGAGGGCAAGGAGTAGTGAAAAGGATCAATATGTGTACGAATTTCGTTGAATGATGAGCAGGATCTATGAATGAAGGAATTTTGCGAATAATTAGTAGAACAAAAATTCAAATGAAACAATGGAGGATTTATAACATCCTACTTAGCAAGTAAGAGCTATCTGATAAATTATTTAATAGCTTTAATACAAAGCAGAGATTCGAGACTGTCCTCCTAGACCACAGAGGGACATAATCATGGGAATTTGAAGAAGAAGAGGAAAGACGAAACCTGGAAATAGAGTACGCATGGTACTTCTTATTATTTTTTTCCAGTTTAGTAATGGAATATTGGTAAAATGGGTTACATATTGCACTAGCAAATTCCAGGTGACTTCTCACAAATACATCGCATATCAGAGATACAGTATCAAAGGACTCTTATTATGAATCCTAAGCTCCTATAAGCTTTATTGACAATTGCATCAATGTGGGAATTAAAAGATAATTTACTATCTATTAAAACACCTAGGTCTCTTACACAATCAACTCTCAATACTCGTGTCTGCTCAATGAAGAAGTCAAACAATACAGGGGAAGCAAGTCTGGAGAAAGTGATATGAAAAAACTTATCAATATTAACGAACAACTGTTTTATATACTATGTACATATGTATAAAAAATGTGGAATCTCGTAGAAAAAGCGAGTATTTTTTAGTGTACTTATTTATTTGATTTTATTCGTTTAAAATTTAAACTTTAAATAGAAAAATTCAAGACTGATTGTATACATACATATATTGCGTTGAAGATGTCGTGTTTGCAAAAAATGATACGTTTTCAAATTAAAAGGTTATTTTACTAGGAACATGCTTTTAATTTCAATTAAATTGTATACAAACTGTAGTCAGTTTATAATTTTCAAGGTTTTGAATAAAAAAAAAAACTCTATGTAAAGATGGATTGAGAAAATAGTCTCGAGTGGTTGAATTGGCTTCTTATATAATCATAAGTTGTAAAATATCCATATATTAAATTTGTCGATTTGTCGATTTCAAAATATTGTTATTGTAAAATGTATATGAAACGACCACAATTTAGACACATACACATTTATTCTATAAATATTTACATTATAAAAATCTTAATAATAATGAAAAAATTAAATAATAATTGATTTGAAAACAAATGTCGACGCTAATTGACATTCTATGCATAGAAGACGTATTTAAATATTTAAATATAAAGTATGACAACGTATGACGAATTTAGAGCTTTAGTCAACCCAAGAGTAAATTATGTACTTTTACGTACATAAGCTCTTTACTTATACAGTGAAATATTGTAATAGATACGGATATGAAACAAAAAGTAATCGCACGGTCAAAACTCACCCCGAGAGTTATTTACATAGATCAAAAGCTCACCATAAAGTATTCACATACTCTCACATTTATTATGTATATATGTATGTATAACCCAAATGAAGATAGTAAAAATATCCGAGTGCTTTCGGTGACAGATGTTCAGCGATGATGATAATAATGATGATGACCGTACGCGTTCATACATATCATCGATCATGCATATAAATATACCACAACCCTTCTGGATAAGGGTAGGTGGGTTTATTGTGGGTCTTGACTCGATGGGGTGACATTTTGAGAATAAAATCGTCGAAATATCTGAGAGGAGGGCTTCGTATATTGGTTTTCGTCCATTATTGGATTTTTTGCATAAATACGTACAAATAAAATGCGCGAGACGCTTAAGAATGCAGGGGACCGCTTACGAAATAATCCGATTTTCCCGATACCGCTTTTGGCAAAAATTAAAATAAAAATACACAAAAATAAAGCATACCTTGTTGTGTGATATGAATATTTTTTAAGATTTTTAAAGTGCGAACGTACCGTATGAAAGTTACTTGCGCAAAAAAGCTAGTAATGTTCGTGAATAAAATATACGGTCAGAGCCCGTGAAAATTTTGTGTGTATGTTTACATTTATTTACACACTTCTCAAGAAAAAATATGACACGTAAAAAAAACACACACAATATTGCCGTAGTGGTGCACGTACCGTATGAATATAAATATTCGTATTGCGTACGTTTTACTATTATTGTGTGATACGCTTAGGTATGTCACCGGAATGCTTGATGCCGAATTTGACGCATACTTGCCCGTCGTATTCAAAGCCGCTGAATAGATATGAATGCTCTAGAAACGAACCTATGTAGAGGTACAAAACATCGAATGCAGTTAGTATGTTGGAATTGCTTAGGTACGTTTCCGTTTGTTGCGTTTACGCGTATGATACAAATGCAATCGATTTAGATGACATGCTTTATGTTATTACATAAAACATTGAATAAAATGCATCATATGCTATGTACATATGTATGTAAGTTTGTTTTTGTACAATGAACGCTTAGGTGTGTTTCCGCATATCTACAATATATACAAAAGCGTGTATTGTGATGATAAAATTAACCAATTATGCACAATTTTGCGGTTATACATATATATACATATGTACATATGTACGCTCCGTAATATAGTTTTTAAGATATCGTTCTTAAATTATACAAACGTTAGGTACACTCAATTTTTAATTACTTGAAAGTATTTCATATGTTTTTATTACATTTCAGTTAACACTATTAGATAACTTTGTTCCAATTGTGTATACAGATATGTATGTATAATAAGTTTTGATAGTCAATTACATAATTAAACAAATACAGTAAAAAGCAGATATGTGTTTGCTTGAGAGCACAGATAATTTTCCTATATTATCGTAAAACGTAGAACTTACATTATATCATTATATATGTATATATACTAGTGTAGCCCGTTGAATATCAACGGAGTGGTTTCTCATCACCTGTGCTGTGAGTGTTTGTGTGGATGAGTATATGTGTATTTAATAGTTTTTGATTAGATGGCGCTATATAATACAACAACGTAACAATTTAGTAAAGTCGCAAACCCGTCGAGGATTAATATTGTTAAATTGTAGCTGGCTCGTCGTTATCAGCGTTGGATCATAGCGTAAGCGCTCACTGTTCCGAACTGGTGATTTCGGGTTCAAATCCCACTCGCGCGCGACGTTCTGGTTGTTTAATTATTTACCTCGGCGAGCGTTATCAGCAGACAGACAGACAGACAGACGGATTTCGGCTATTATATATTTAATATATATGTATATATATATAATATCTGTCTGTCTGTCTGTCTGTCTGTGTATGTGTCTGTCTGCTGACAACGCTCGCCTCGGTAAATAATTGAAAACCAAAATGTCGCGCGAGTGGGATTTGAACCCGGTATCACTGGTTCGGAACATTGAGCGCTTACGCTGTGATCCAAACTAGATAATAACGGTTTGACAATATAATGAATAGGCTTGCGACTTTGCTAAATTGTTACGTTGTTGTATTATAACGCACCATCTATGCAAAAACTATAAAAACTATTAAATTTCATATTATTATTTTTTATTATAAGAAAGAAATACTAAGCTCAGTACTTTATTCATTTGCAAAGTTTGAAGTGTGCATTACTGTATATAGTAGCGCAAGGGTTTGCCTGGCTGGATAGCCGCGGATCGCTCGTAGACATAGTGCACGTACACATGTATTTTATTTATTTATTAACAGGTTTTTAGCCCAAAATATAGATTACATATACATATGTACATATATAAAAAAACAAAAAGAATAAGAACATCAAAAAGATACATAGAAGTTAGACAGAATATAATATAATATAATAAAAAACATAAGAAAATCAAACAAAAAAAAGAAATAATAACAAATACATATACTCACCCACACAAACACTCACAGTACGGGTGATGAGAAATCGCTCCGTTGATATTCAACTGGCTTACACTATGTATGTACATACATATATGTATGTATGTATGTATGTTCGTACTAATTACCAACATACGAATATTTTCTGTTCGCTTTGATAACATTCTCCATTATTTATCGTTTATTTCGGAAGCTAGCGAAAAAAGGCCCCCACACGAGTATAATTCGTTTTTCCCCTCTAACGCTTACTATATAAATTGTAAATGTACGAGGTTACAAATAGAAAAAACCTAAAAATACATAAGTAAAAGAACAAAAGGCTCGTGTTTGTGTCTAAAGTGGTAGAGGTAGATCACGCAAGGTATATTATATATGTCCGTAACCGGATTCTGGCGTCGGTAATTAAGTTACAGACGTCGGTTCGTCGGAAAATGCTAGAATTTCCCGGGCTGACGTCTCGGAAAAGTCGTTAGCTAACACCACAACCCGGCCACTGTTGGCCATCACTATTGTTAACTAAATACTGGCGAGTTTTACTTAATCGCAGTGATTAAAAATAGCAAAATCCACAGACGCGAAACGACGACGGGGGGAAAATTTGTATGGGATCAAAGAATTTTCCGCGATGATTATATGATCGAGCTATGTATTTTCGTCGATGGAAAATGTTTCGGTGGAAATGCAAACGTAAAAGGTATCGCGTTTGGAGAGTGAGTGTACGAAAATATCAAAAGCTCTAAGATCAAATACGTTAATTTGCTTCAAAGAAAATCCCCCCGATGAAAATTTCAATTTGTACGTAATAAGATCCATTCGTTCGGGTCAAAGGGATGTATTTTTCTTCTATGCGAAATCATATCAAATTCGCTCGCGAATCATTAAAATACACAATCGTCATACCTTCATCATTATTATATTTGTGTATATTGTAAACGTGTAAAGGCTTTGATGTACATAAAATATCGGTATCGAAAAATGCGTGTACATATCGATATTTCCGCAAACTATGTACATACATACATAGTTTGTTTTCGGCAAAGAAGAAGGTAAAACCCTTATCAAAAAATATAATGTATGAGGCATTTTTAAGACAAACCTTTGTATAACACGAACGATATTCATCGTTCTTTTTTGTTTTCGACATTTTTACTCTCTCTTATTTACGGTGAAAGTATTTGGAATCGTGTCGAAAATTTTTCACGTATTTTTTTGCATGAACATTATTTAAAGTCACATTTGCTTAAAAGCCAATCGTGACTATGTAACGTTTTTTTCAATCGTTAAATGAGCATAGTTTCGTATACACATTGTAACAGTTATGTTATATTATCATTTCAGTATCTTTATACTGTCTACGAATTCGGAATGTAATAATGGATTTAATCTGTTTAAAACAAAGTCAACAAAAGCCATCCCTATAAGCGAGTTTCGGGATTGATTAGACTTGTTTACGTCCATCTTGATCGTTCAAGAAAAAAAGATCGAGGGCACGATTGTTAATTTATATATGTACCTATACAAACACAAATATGTGTATATCGTAGTTGAAAATGCTATATATGAAGAACAATGGAAAATGATACAGGCAAATAAATTACAACGCAACAATCACATTGTACCCGTATGACCTGCATTCGTTATCACTGGTACTCCAATTTTATTGCAATGTAACTTTCATTGGTTGGTTATAAGAACAATTGTTATCTCATAATTATATTATATTACATGTATACGGTTAGTTTATAGTACTCGACATAACGCAGCTGCATTTTTTTATTGTTAATTTAAATTTAGATATATGTATATGTATGTACATAGGAGATGAAGAAATAAAACGAAGAATGAAACTAGGATGGAGTGTTTTTGGAAGAATGAACATTGTTTTTAAATCCAACATTCCGCTATGCTTAAAAATACTAATGCGTACTGCCAGTTATGACGTATGGATGTGAAACTTGGATGCTGAATTCAAAAATGTTACGTAAAATCCAGTGCACACAGAGAGGCATGGAAAGATGTATGCTTGGTATAACAAGAAGAGATAGTAAGAGGAGTACATGGGTGAGAAGCATGACCGATAGCGGAACGTTTGAAAAAGTTTAAGCGGACACATAACGAAAAAAATGAATTCGCAGATGGACGCGAGAAATACTGGAATGGTATCCGAGAGGATGTGAAAGAAAGCAAGGTAGAACAAGTGGACAATTGGCTGATTAATTAAAAATAATGTGTGATGAATTAAAAATAAAGGCCTCTCCCATCATCTTGCATTCCTATGTGTCTTGAGCAAACTATGTACATCCAGTTGACTCCACACATTCTTCTCAATTCATCAGCCCGTCGTCCACCTTGCTTTCTTTCACATCCTTTTCGCTATGTGTCCACTACAACTTTTTCACACGTTCCGCTATATCAGCCACTTTGGTCATGCTTCTTACCCATTTATTCCTCTTACGACATATTATCGTTATTCCGAGCATACATCCATCCATGCTTCTCTGTATGCTCTGGATCTTGCGTAACATTCTTGAATTTAACATCGACGTTTCACAGCCATACGTCATAACTGGCGGTACGCATTGGTCGTATTCCTTCATTTTTAAGCATAGCGGAATGTTGGATTTAAAAATAAATGTTCATTCTTTCATTATTCTTCTTTAACACGAGTGATATTCACCAATTGTCCTAGGTATTAAATTAAATTAAAATAAATTCATTAAACATAATTTTAGTATTATTAAAATTAATTTTTAATCCTACTTAATTGTACGTATTAATATATGAGTCGCCTAGTTCAAAATCCCGATAAGTCCATAAAACTCACTTGTTCGCAAACGCGGTTTTTCTGCTACAGACTTATTTGCTTGATGGCGTTTAAACTCATTTAAACTTAATTTTGTTGATATTAAACAAAATGTTGAGATTAGAAACATGAACCTCTCGTTGTTTGTTTCTAAATATGGCTTTTATCAGCTTTTATCATAGTGCAATTGTCAGTTTTTGGAACTAACACTGATTTTCAATATTTTTTTACGGTGCACTTGGCGGTATTTGGAATAATTCAAGTATAAGGCATCGTTTTGAAAACATTCTTAGAACCAGAAAATATTTTATCCTCGTTTTTTATATATTGTGGACTGGGGTTTGGAACTAGGCGACTCATATGTACCTAGATATTATATTGCACAGCTTGCGGATGTCTTTTATCAAATTTATATATATCCGGGTAATAGATAGATTTGATTTCGCACAATGGGATTCATATCGAACCGTCTCCGAATCTAATAATTTAATCGAAAGCCTTCTCCGGGGACAGCAGATAGATAGACAGATAGTGAGTACACACGACCGGATAGTGTCGAGTCAGACTCGGAGGTTCATTACGGGTGTTCGTGACGTGAAACGAAAGCCCTTCAGGTCCTGTCGAACGTACGAATAATGACAGGAACGTGCCGTGAATTCTGACAGATCCCTTTCGATGGGGAAAACGTCTACGCGAGTGCGATCGGCCAAATGGCGCATCAAATTATTTTTACATTTGGCACGACCAATCGTCGACGTAATTCGCAACGGATGCTATGCTTTAACTGTTCGCGTGACAAACTGCCATTTTGCCGTCAAATTTGACGGTAATTGAGATTTCAATTTGGTATATGTATGTATGTTTGTACGTATGTATGATTTGGTTGAATAGTGAAAATGTGTTGAATGATTTTAGGATTAATGATACAATTATTGAAATAGTTGATAATTTAAAATATTTGGGAATTCATATAGACTCTAAACTGAACTTTAAGGTTCCTGAATATATAATTAAAAAATGGCTAGAAAAGTTTGGTGTTTTATGTAGGTTAAGATCCCGGTTTTAAGTAGGAAAATCCGTTTTAGTCCGATACAATTGTTCCACACCTGGTTTATTGTGCCACTGCAGGCCCGTTCCCGTATGTTCAATCCAAGATTTAGATAAAATGCAAAAGGTGGTCAAAATAGAGTTTCATCGCGATCGGTTGAGGTTTATTTTGAATGTTGGTAGGCAAAAAAACAGACAGAAGATGTTAGATGAATTGGGATGGGTGAGTATTAGAAATTGTTTAAAGTTAAGCACTTTGTCTATTTGTTTATAATTGGATCATAAATAAATTGCCAAATTATTTTAAGAATTATATCATTAGAAATGGTGATATCCATAGTTATTCTACTAGAAATAAGAACCAATTAGTTGTAGGTAGATTAATAAGGAAAAAAATACAGCTGGTTTTGTTTTTCACTCTACCTACAATTAATGTTCTTATAATGCCAATCCCGAATATCGTCAAGTCTTCTAAGACAATAGCTGTATTCTTGAAAAGTGTGAACTTAGAAACCTCTGTGAGAGATAACAGTTTTATATACCCATATTCATATAATACTTGTAATTCATTTTATGTACCAACATTCAAAATATGTAATAGATGTATTTTGCAAATTAGCTTTTATTATATGAAAAGTAAATAAATAAAGGAATCATTCGAAGACTGTTTGATTTTGTTGATTTTGATTCAATGCTAGTGCTATAATTTTTCACTCGACTTTCCTTTAAACGATGTTTAATACTGTTAATACATCAAATTAGAATAGTTTATATTTTTTTTTGTTTATTATTACTTTTCACTGTAACTAGCTAAAGCTTAAAAGCTTAAAGCTCATTTCCCTTTGGCGATACACAGTGTTTACTATTTATTTATTTATTTATTTATTTAAGACTAGTGTAAGTCCGTTGAATATCAACGGACGTGTTTGACGTAATTGATTACGTAGCAATTTAACAAAGTCGCGAACCTAATAAGGATTAATATTTTCAAATTATAGGAGACTTCCCACCACCGGTGTTGGGTGAACGCGTTAGCGCTAACTCACCCAATCTGGTGATCAAGGGTTCAAATCCCACTCGCGACTCGACTCGTGTTTTTTTCAATTAAATTTGAATTAGCGTTATCAGCAGACCGACAGATGGACGGACAGACAGACAGCCAGATCGAATTGGTCTATTACATACATATATACATAAAATTGTAGAAATACTGTTACGAACTGTTGTTTTGAAGGCAATTCATTTAAGGAAACAAAATCATCATTGACGCAACTGAAGAAGTCATGCATTTCAGTACCAATTTTATTTCAATCACAAATAACATTACGTTTTATCTTACGAATACCTTTGCCACAAGCACAATTTTCACAGAAAATCAGCAGACGGGCAGACGGACAGACGGATGGAATTGGGCTATTATATATATATATTATAGCTTACAAAGCTAATTACAAACAAACATTACTTGAAGCTAAAATTACAATATAAACTTATTATCTACTAGCACTTGTACAGAGGTGCTGTTTTAAGGCTGCCAGGAATCTATCAATTTTATTTATATTTCTGAATATTCAACAACACCCACCCCAGTACAAGATACTTCTCGTAAATCTACTTAATTTTAAATTCTTAACTATAAACTTATTCTCACCCTTAGTATTATGACTATGTATATTATACCCTCTTATTAAATATTTATCTAAATATTTTGGTAATAAATTCTTATAATTAAATAAAAATATTAATGTTATAAGTAGGTACACACCTTTCACGTGATAATTTCAAGTTGTTAGTTCGAATGGTTCAACCCTTTTTAATCTCTGCACTAACTCATCTCATCATTCACGTGCTGATGAAGCCTATTTTGGTGGTTTTTCAGCATTTGTATCCATTTTTAACAATCTGTGAATGTCACTATTACGAGCATACCAATGTGCATTGACTTGGAATGAGAATAGTTCATAAAGAAAAAGACATATCGCACCCTTGCTTTAAAAGTGACAAAACTCAAAAAATGTGATTTTCGAGTACCACGAATCAGCTAAGGAAACATTACCCAATCCAATACTTGTAGATATATTTTAAAGCGTTCAAATATCACAATTAATAGCAAAAACATTTGACTATTGCTTTCAATACTCATTTTGAATACAAAAGTACTAAATTTTGAGTTACAGACCGCAAAAGTCGGTCATTTGCGCTCTTTTTTTCTCATCTTCTATTGAACGTTTCATGCGAGAGAGAGCGCGCAAATGACCGATAAGCGCGCCACCGCCGGTAACATATCATAACGTAGTTTAAAATCATTTGCCGCTTGAATTAGTACGTTAAGATAAAATAAAAAAATATTGAGATAGAAAACCAATCCTTATAAACGTGGTAAAATAAAAAAAACTCTGCAAATAAATGCCAAATAGCATGGGAAAAAAATATGTAAAAAACAATATATTTTCGACTTTAAAAATTCGCTAGATAACAATCAATAAAAAAATATATCTGACTATTGATTTCAATACTCACTTTGAGCACAGTGATACAACATTTTGAGTTATAGACCGCAAAAGCCAAAAAAATGGATGTTTTTACATTTTTTAAATCGCAAATCTATATCTATGTATATGTATATGTATATAAAATGAATGTCTGTTTGTTTGTCTGTCTGTCTGTCTGTCTCTTATAGGCTCCTAAACCACTCAACCGATCGCGATGAAACTTTCAGGACTTATTGTGATCATGCCGGGGATGGTTCCTGTGAAAAAAAAATCGGGATAAAACGGGAACGGGAACGGGCCTGCTCACGCGTCAGATAACGTACTAGGAACGGGAACGGGAACGGGATCGGGAACGGAATCAGGATCGGGAACGGGACCGGGATCTGGAATTGGGAAAAAACAGGAACGGGCCTGCTCATGCGTCAGATAACGTACTAGGAACGGGAACGGGATCGGGAACGTGATCGGGATCTGGAACAGGAACGGAAAGGGGAACGGCAACGGGAACGGGATCGGCAACGGATCGGGATCTGGAACTTGAACGATATCGGGCATTGCAACGCATGCCGGGTCAGCTAGTATATCATAAATGAGAGCATATCAACAAAAATCATTATCGGATTCGAATTCAGTGGGTCAAACTTAGTAATGATATAATAATCTCCGCTCTGGGTTTTAAAAAACGTGATTTTTTGTTGCTCAATGTATTTAATACGAGTCATTATAAAATTGTTTGTTTTTCTTAAATTACTCACACTACACAATTCGCATTTACTGTTGCGTTTTAATACACATAATCACCGAGAAGATGTGGTACGACTTGTATTTTATGCACGTCCATACGTTCGGTCCCACTATTGTGTATTTTCAAATATTGACAAAGTTTCCCCGAGCCTTTTGCGTATACAGCCGAGTCGATTTGACAGCAGTAGTCGACGTTTAAAAGCGTCGTATAGTAATAAATAGAAGCTGACTTTATATTGCGACGTGTTTTCGCAAATTGCTGGACGTCGTCGCTTTTAAAAGTTGCCACTTTCGGGGTAAATAATAAAAAAAAGGACAAAAGAAACGCTCCCGAGTGTTGGGCAAACTTTGGACAGGCGAGAGAAAAATAACGGTAAGTCACGAAAACAAGGTGAGGTGGAAAATTTTCGTGGAAAACTTTTCCCCCATTAGAGAAATTTTCCAACGGGGGTTCATCGTGTACCCTTTGGGATTGTGTCATAAAAGGTTATAATCTTCAACGAGCAATCTGTCCCCTTTTTACTACATAAACAATCGCGATAATATAGCGACGCGTTGTTAACGGCAGTATTGTTTAATTTATCCGTTTGTTTTTTAAACACGAAAGCCTTGTACAATTCAGACCATTACTTCTTAAGATTACACGGTAAGTTTGCGTTACGTTCGGATAACATCGGACTTAATTTATAGTCGAGGCGAAATATTCCCACACTGAACAGGGGTCGGAATTCTACACGCGACAACACTCAAGCTTCTATTACCGAAAGCTTAAAGCACAATAATGGTTACATTTTGAACTGCACCGTGCTATATACTATCCCAATTAATACATGTTTAAAAATTGTTTGATTTTATTCATTTTAAACCAGTGTAAAGACAGTACATGGCAAGTCTACGTAACATACAAAATTTGAGGAAATTTTTGACACTAAACAGTATACTGTTACCTTTGAGGATTGGATGCTAAATTCAAGAATGCTACGTAAGATCCACCGCACACGGAAAATAATGGAAACATTATATACAAATATGTAGACAAAGTGTAATCACAGTAGATAGTTGATAGTTATTTATACCCAGGACAATTAGTGAATATGACTGGTAAGAAATAAAACGAAGAATGAAACTAGGATGGAGTGTGCTTCCAATGAAGAATGAGCATAGTTTTTAAATCCAACATTCCGCTATGCTTAAAAAATAAGGCATACGCCGCGAATGCGTACTGCCAGTTATGACGTATGGATGTGAAACTTGGATGCTAAATTCAAAAATACCACGTAAGATCCACTGTACATACACAGAGAAGCATGGAAAGATTATATATATGTATGTACATATGTAGGCAAAGCGTAATCACAGTAGATAATCATATTGTAGAGATAGTTAATAGTTATTTTTATCAAGGACAATTGGTGAATATGACTGGTAAGAAATAAAACGAAGAATGAAACTAGGATGGAGTGCTTTTGGAAGAATGGGCATAGTTTTTCAATCCAACATTCCGCTATGCTTAAAAAATAAGGCATACGACGAATGCGTACTGCCAGTTATGACGTATGGATGTGAAACTTGGATGCTAAATTCAAGAATACCACGTAAGATCCACTGTACATACACAGAGAAGCATGGAAAGATCATATATATGTAGACAAAGCGTAATCACAGTAGATAATCATATTATAGAGATAGTTGATAGTTATTTATACCAAGGACAATTGGTGAATATGACTGGTAAGAAATAAAACGAAGAATGAAACTACGATGGAGTGTGCTATTGGAAGAATGAGCATAGTTTTTAAACCCAACATTCGGCTATGCTTAAAAAATAAGACATACGACGAATGCGTACTGCCAGTTATGACGTATGGATGTTAAATTCAAGAATGCTACGTAAAATCCAGTGCACACAGAGTAGCATGGAAAGATGTATGCTTGGTATAACAAGAAGAGATCGTAAGAGGAATACATGGTAGATATAGCAGAAGGAGTGAAAAATTGATGGCAGATTGACGCAAGAAATACTGGAATGGTATCCGAGAGGATGTGAAAGAGAGCAAGGTACACCGAGTGAACGATAGCCTGATGAATTGATAAGAATGTGTGGAATCAAGTGGATGCAGATTGCTCAAGACAGACAGAAATGGAAGAGGATTGGAGAGAAAATGATGGTTGATGACATTTTAGTAAACAAATGATCATTGAAGCCACCGAAGAAAAACAACACGTCATACATTAGATCAGCAATTTCAATGAAATAAAAAAAAATTGTTTGTTTTGCGTGAAATCATACAACCTTCGCCTGGAATGATATTTGAGCAATCGATGCATTCGACCTTTGTCCAATAAATTTTATTTATTTCACGTTTTCGCTATAGATTATGGCTAGCGAGATTTGCGGTCTCGTAAATCATCATTTGAAGTATGCGATGCGATGGTTGCTGTATACATATGTATGTGTGTTTTGCGTTATGGAAAGCGGCCAAGTTGTATTATGGCATTAGACAACACGAGCTATGTTAGGTAAAGTATGTACCTACATATATACGTAGTATGTAGGTAAGTATAGCGGGGAAAACAAAGGCATTTCCGCAAATCCAATTTGGCAAACCTTTGGCAAGGCACAGAGCATCGTGTTTACCATCTCAGAGACGAAACGAGCCAGCTTTTTCGATTACCGTGTGTACTTATTTCCGGTGACGATTCCGGTCAATTTGCATTATTAATTAGAATGCAAATTAACATGTCTATATAAATTGGCTCGTTTGAAAATTTTATATATATGTACATATGTAAAAGTGATTAAAGTTCGCTCGAAAGACTATGAAAATACAATTTTAAACTCAATTGTCTATAATTGAAAGTGAAAAGTCAAAATCGATTGATAATATTGTTAGTATGATAAGAAATTCACTCTTTATCAAAGACGGGTATTATTTTATATTGTTTGAAAGGCAGTTACTTTTCTTTTGTCTTGACTTGTTTTCATTGTTCAATATTTAAATATGATTATAAGCAGTTTGAAGTATTTTGATTGTTCCGAGACTTGGTTTTTTCGAATATTTAAAATAATTACACTATGTACGTACATATTATAAATTATATTCGTTAATGGTTTAATTATACCGATAGATGGTTTAGTAATAAAAAAATACATTTACTTGAGAATGATTGCCGTAATCGAACTTAACCCGACTTTGATTCAATAAGTCTAAGTTTTATTTGTAATATTACGTTGTAAACATTATTTTCATTGAAATTATTATTCGACCGTGAATCGCTGAGAGCAATCGCGAAAAAGTAATTATCAAAATGAAATCGTAAATATTTAATCCTTGCAAAACGGAATTGTGAGATTAAAGCCGTAAATATTTTAGGGCACATATTTCAGACTTGACAATTTCTGAAAACCTGTCTCGAGAGGTGACAGAACGGAACGAACGCGAAATTGGAACATTACAAAGAATTATTATTAGAATCTCAAATTCTTCGGTTGCATATTACATACATATATGTATGTATGTACATAACTGCTACTATTTATAACTCAATCAGAATAACATTAAAATTTCATTCTTATAGCTACATACATATATGTATAGAACTTTCATATATTACTTTCTAAAATTAATACAGAACTATGAGTGTTTCATCAACATCATCATCATTTTCAGCCGTTCACGATCCACTGCTGGATGAAGACCCGTCCAATCCTCTTCCATTCCTGTCTGTCTTGAACAATCTGCATCCACTTGACTGCACACATTCTTCTCAATTAATCAGCCCATCGTCCACTCAGTCTACCTTGCTTTCTTTCACATCCTCTCGGATACCATTCCAGTATTTATCGCGTCCATCTACCATTTCCACTTCAACTTTTTCACACGTTCCGCTATCGGTCATGCTTCTCACCCATGTATTCCTCTTACGATCTCTTCTAGTTATACCAAGCAAACATCTTTCCATGCTTCTCTGTCTGCACTGGATCTTGCGTAACATTCTTGAATTTAGCATCCAAGTTTCACATCCATACGTCATAACTTGCAGTACGCACTGGTCGTATGCCTTCTTTTTTAAGCATAGCGGAATGTTGGATTTAAAAACTATGTTCATTCTTCCGAAAGCGCTGCATCCTAATTTCATTCTTCGTTTTATTTCTTCTTCTTTACATCCAGTCATATTCACCAATTGTACTAGGTATAAATATCTATCAACTATCTCTACAATATGGATGCGTATGATTATAATAAAAGTTATCAACTATTCTGTGTAGATAAATTGTTATTTACAACAAAAGTGTTCTTCACGTGTTACGTGGACTTCCCTTAGTGTACAGAATCCACAAGTGTAAAGTTTGATTATCTACAATTCTACACATTGTACGAATAGTTTAGCACAGAATTAGACAGTTGTACATAATGGATGAGATTGTTTCACAAACGATGTGACAAGTTTCGCGTCGTTTTCCGGTTTGAAAGCTCAACATCATGAGATTTGCAACGAGACGTTTCGTCACATTGTAGACCGGTAGTATGTACATAGGGTAACTAGTATATGCAAGTATCCTCTATTTCTCGTGAAAGCTCTTCTCAGTGATAAAGTTTAACGTTACTTGGCTTTCGTGCTAGGATGGCAACAATGTGTTTATGATCACCTCAGCAACCGGAAGTTTGTTGTTTGAGTTTTAAATGCATCATCAATAACGGGCTAGACACTTCGCTAAGTTGAATTTATGCTATTAAATGCGGTTACCCGTAATATATGTATATATATATATATATATCTGTATGTAGAATGTGAATGTAAACGGAGTAATCCTGGTTCAATCCATTATACGCATGTACAATTGATGTTGCAGATGTGCCAAGTTTTGGCATAGCTTTTGGTTGGTCGATTCTAATTGATTACGTTGTTAAGCTATTGTGGAAATATTTTTTTAATTAAAGTGTATTTTGCTAGTATCTTAATGTTTGTAGTAAAGTTTTAATTGGGATTGTCTTGGATTGGGTTATATTTTAAGGTAGTGTGTATTCGATTTTACATTTGGTTCTATAATTTATAGTAATTGCATAGTCAAATATCTTACTTTAATGATGACACGAGTAGTTTTCGGTATCATCTATTTAGTACTATATACACAATAACGTAAAGTCTGTCTGTCTACCCATGAGGAATATTCGAATTTGAATTTATATATGTACAAAGGCATACGGTATATATGTACAAATCAGTATTGATAAAAACTTTTTATATATATCTGTCCGTCAGGAACGTTTGATAAATTGCGTTGAATACAAACTATATTTGATTGAGCTTTTTCACCATATTGGAATCCATTTATTTTTTACTATTTTAAGTATTAATATAGTAAAATATGTAAATCTGATACAAAAACGTATGCATAAATGAGTGTAACTTTGAGTAATGATAACTTTTCATCAACAGTATGGATTCGTATTTATTTATACAAATTTAAAATTAATCATATTGCAGTAGCATTGTAAAGACTTGAAAGGATTGTACATATCATCATCATTTTCAGCCGTTCACCATCCACTGTTGGATGAAGGCCTCTCCAATCCTTTTCCATTCCTGGCTGTCTTGAGCAATCTGCATCCACTTGACTCCACACATTCTTCTCAATTCATCTACCTCGCTTTCTTTCACTTTGTATTCCTCTTACGATCTCTTCTTGTTATACCGAGCATACATCTTTCTATGCTTCTCTGTGTGCACTGGATCTTGCGTAACATTCTTTAATTTAGCATCCACGTTTCACATCATACGTCATAACTGGCAGTACGCATCGGTCGTATGCCTTATTTTTTAATCATAGCGGAATGTTATGTTCATTCTTCCAAAAGCACCCATCCTAGTTTCATTCTTCGTTTTATTTCTTCTTATTTACATCTGGTCATCTACAGCAATTGTCCTTGGTATAAATAACTATCAACTATCTCTACAATACGATTATCTACTGTGATTACACTTTGCCTAAATATACATATATAATCCACGTTTCACATCCATACGTCATAACTGGCAGTACACATTCATCGTATGCCTTATTTTTTAAGCATATCGGAATGTTAAGTTCATTCTTCCAAAAGCACCCCATCCTAGTTTCATTCTTCGTTTTATTTCTTCTTCTTTACAACCGGTCATATTCACAAATTGTCCTAGGTATAAATAACTATCAACTATCTCTGCAATATGATTATCATTGTACATATGTATGATATAATTGTACTAAAGTTAGCTCAAAAGGTTGTCTCGTGACATATTAATATCATAATTGGCCAAATAACGAAAATTTATTATACATACATACATACGAAGGCCAAACTAAACGTGAACAATATACAGCAGTGATGCAAAAAATTTAAACAATTGATAAGAAATTTAATAAAAGTTGAGCCGCGGTTGTTGCTGAAGCTGTGAAAAACTTTGTTAGGAATGAGACGAGTCTAGTGGGAAAATTCGATTTGTTCCCGAAGAGTCGAGTGCAACTTTAGAAGTCGAATGAAACCCTCCTCATTCCACTTCCTTCCTTCCTTCCTCATCTTTCCACACCTCCATTTTCACATATATATACCTACATACATATAGGTATAAATACTTCTAAAAGCGAGAAGCAACGAGGGTATCTATCACACCTATCCACTGCCACTATTCACAGATTCATACGCGACATCTCGATTTTCTCATATTTACCCAGCTCATATCAATCATACATACATATGTATGTACATTTTGGAATATTCCCGTGCTACTTCAGACACTTCCCGTTTATAATGTAACCCAATTATAAATGGAGGGGAGACTTACTTAATCAAGGCTTTTCATGCTCGAATGACAAATGGGACGTCCGTTTGCATCGTTGCGTATCCGTGTTTACCCTGTGACAGGCCCTTTCATCTTGCCCCACTACTCTCTATGTACAATATTCGTAGGCACGTGCTTATTTCAGATTTTGGCCCCACGTCAGATTGACATGTGAAGCACTAGGTGTCCTCGGATGATGATTATAAGAGGGTGTTTTGAGATTTTGAGACCGATTGTTCCAAATGTGTATGACGAAGGCTGCCATTTTACGCGAGACATTGTTTTTTTTTTATTAAAATTGCTGTTTTAATGTATTATCGTGGAGTATTAATTTATTACAATATTACTACAGTGGTCCTATGTTCATATTGTTACTGTTGCGGATCAAAGGGGAAGATGATATTTCCACTGTCTCGATCCACAACTAGAAGTCTGACAAATTGGGTAGTGGTGACATTGCTGCCACCAGGGCATCTTTTTGGGGATATCCACCCGAATAAATGACGTGTATCTTGTATTAATACTCGTTTATTACAATTACACTCGTATATGTACATATGTAAACGAAGACACGCACAGGTGTGTAGTATAATAGAGCAGCGGTCGGAATCCGGGGGCTCCGGAGCCGCATGCGGCTCTTTGTATGAAAACCTGCCGCTCTCGCTGTCATTCAACGTTTTGCGTAAAACACACACAATTTACACAAAATCAAAATTAATCCTATTTACATCACCTCATGGCTATAAAAAGCTTTGAAATCGTTATTCAGATGAAACTTTATAATACTTTTTATTAATAAACTGTCAGACATTAAGAAATATCACGAAGATAACTTTTTTTCTTTTCATAAATGAGCAACATAATAGGTTGTCGCTTCCAAATTTAACCAATTTTGCAAGGGTTTTCCTAAATTGGCTCTTAGTTCGAAAAAGGTTCCCGACCACTGTATGAAGTTATTCGATATTTGGATAAACATTGGAATATTTAAATGTGAAAGGTACAGGATATAACATTACTAATTTTTTTTATATTAGTAACACTGACAGTACTATTAGTCTTTTTGAAAGTTGTCTTTCAGTGAATTTTTGTGAAAGTTGCGTGTGTGATGAAAATATTCTGCATTTACTCGAACACTAGGAATTGTTTTATCCTGTCATTTATTCTAAAAAATTTATATGTTTACTTGTTTTTATTACAATGTCTTAAGTTTTGTCATTTGAAATTCGTACTGACTTCTTGATTGCATAAGTGACGATTTTATTTATTAAATTTCATACTATCAAAATAACCCCAGTTCGTGACATTCTTTCACGAGTTAAAAGTGATTTTGATCGTAATAAAAGCTATTCACTAAGTTGTATAGTTAAATATTTATTCACTAGTGTAGTGTGTAGTGTCAAAATTGTCTTCAAATGTTGCAGGTATTAATGTGGACTTATCACGTACGTGATTTACATATTGAAAGTGTGCGCTTATACCATGTATGATTTCAATTATATTAATTGACTGCTATTGAATATTTGATTTGTTATTAATTATTATAATGTATCGGTACGAGTTCGAATATTAGTGACGCTCGAACGAACGAACCGTTCGCGCGTAAATACGATATCCAATAAACGTTCGTTAAATTTGCTGTGTCGTTATTGCTAAAAAAATAAAATTGGTTATACACGTGCAAATTTTACATCATCTATTGTAAATAAACCATTTCACAGTATGGATCGTTCATTAGATACTGCGTTATGTTTGAATAATATAAAACACAATTATTGTGTTTCAATATTTCATGTTCGGCGTTTTGTCACGTTGCTTCTAAATAGTTTTGGTTTGGTTTTTTCAGTACGCTGTATGTACAATTTTTCGAAGAATGAAACTAGGATGAAGCGCTTTTGGAACAATGAACATAACTTTTAAATACAACATCCCGCTATGCTTAAAAGAGAAGGCATACGACCAATGTGTATAGATGTGAAACGTTAAATGTTAAACTTAAGAATGCTACGCGAAATCTAGTGCACACAGAGAAGCATGGAAAGATGTATGCATGGTATAACAAGAAGAGATAGTAAGAGGAACACATGGGTAAGGAAGTATGACCAAGGTGGCAGATAAAGCGGAACGTGTGAAAAATGTATGGCAGATTGACGCAATAAATACTGGAATGGTATCCGAGAGGATGTGAAAGAAAGTATGGTAGATCGAGTGGACGATGGGCTGATGAATTGAGAAGAATGTGTGGAGTCAAGTCGATGCAGATAGGAATGGAAGAGGATGGGAGAGGCCTTCATCCAGAAATTGATGGTGAACGGCTGATAATGATGATGATGATACCTGTATATATCGTATAATTTTCTGTGATATAATTAATAAATATGCTAAGCGTTCCTAGTATACGAGCAGTGTATAATTTTTATAATTAAAATCAATTTTTAAATATCGCAATAGTTTATATTAGTTAAGATTTCACGTATAATAGAAAATGTATTAAAATTTCAATCATAATCATTTAACGTAAAGTAATAGTTTTTATCAATTAACTTTTAGCCAATATACTTTTTTTATAAAATAAACCTTTATCATTTTCATTAAAAGAGAGCTACTTCATGTACATACATATTCAAGTGCAATTTTTAAATAATGAAATAATTCCATCAAAATTAAATTAAATCACTCGCAAGCTAAAATTTCATAATGCCATTCTATTTGTCTGTTATTTATTTTCTCTTTTGGCCCATTGAGCAATTGTTAAATTAGAAGTACGGTTTCCGTGTTTTTATACGAATATATTCGTTTGGTATTATTATTGTTTATGCTTAAGGACGACTTCTTGAGATGTATGTACATACAACATACATATATTTAATTAATTAAAGTCTTAGCGAAACTGCAAAGAAGAAAAAAAGAGCAAGATTTTTATTTTCGCGGTTCGAGCTACGTGGAAATCCTCCTTTGTTGCCCGAGAGATTGTGAAAGTTTTAAGGGTTCTCTGATCCGCAGAAAAGCTTTTCTCCCTTTTCCGTTCAACGGTCTAGGGATTGGTCTCTCACTCAAACATTCAGTTTTTGTTTATACCTTGGTTTAATAATATTGCCATTTTTTTTTATTTTGTAATTCTCATTTACTTAAATACATAAAATATATAAAATGTATGTGGCTTTTCTTCTAGTTAAATAAATTGGAAAATTCTAACACAAAACGGTTGATTTGGATTTGATCATATCCAACTCTTGCCAATGACAATATTTAAAGTCAAAAACCTGACATCAACCAATTCCATAATAAGAAAAACATCCCCAGACCGTGTGGCTTGGAGGATGCTTTACTGTCTTCAGGGTACATTTTTGGTTGAATCTCTATCCAACTTTTCTCCGAACATACAGAAAACCATCAGAGTGAAAAGGTTGAATTTCGACTAATCTGAAAATATCACTCGTCGCCAATCTGATGTACCCCAATTTTTGTGATATTTCGCCCATTCCAATTGGGTTTTTAACATTTTAAAGTAATGGTTAATTCGCAGGTTTCCGAGCTTATAATCCACAGTCTTTTTCTTAAGGTTACGTCATTGATTTCAATTGAAAATTGATCAGAGATATCTTTTCTTACCTCTATAGCAGTTTTAAATCGTTCCCGTAAAGGTAATTAATAATATTTGTATTTCAACGATTTTGATCCTTAAACCTCGAAAGCTCACACTAAACTATACTCAAATCATATTTAAAAGACCCGATCGTTGAAAACTACACACCTAAAGGGACAATATTTTTTATGTTCCGGTTTGTGAGACCGCGACTGTACGTAGATCGAACCTCAGACCTACGCTCGAGAGACTAACCACTGAGCTATCGCTGATTACAATGTACATACATATATGAGAAAGTTTAGAGTAATTTCACCATCGTGTAAACTGATGCGAAAAACTCACTCGAGTTTTCAAACTTTGAGTCACGCTACACAAGTTGTAAATTTTCTTCTGATGAAAACTCATCGAACTCGTGAATGTTTAGAACGTATTGCTCCCTAACCTTAAATTTATAATTACAGTGAATTTTAATCATTTTTCCATCATCAAGATTCAAACTTGTTTGTATTAAGAACAAAATTTCGTTTGTTCTAGACAAAAGGCACTTGAAGGAAAATATTCGCTAGGTGTATATTATTTGCGATGTTTTCACATAATATTATTATTATTATATTCGCAGGAAAAGCTCTCCTTTCTATTATTATTACTATTATTATTGGATAACGCGAAGATGCCGAGAATAAGATTTTGTTCGCGGCCGTATTGCTAGACCACCTGCTGAGCCGAAAAGACCCTTTAATGGGGCAAAAATGGTTTCTCGGGGAGAAAACGTGATTGAGAGATAAAAAGGAGGCTTCTGTGGAAGCACTGCATAGATGGGAAAGCCTAGACACACCCCTGGAGGATCCCAAAGTGTTTTATTGGCAGTGCCAAAATCTACCGGGTACTATAAGCGAATTTATTAAATTTGGATTCAGATTAAAAGCTACCGCCCCTTCGCGCGTAATATAATAATAAATTATGAGTAACCTAATCTCTGTGCCTGAGAGTTTTGGCCCCCATGCCAAAAGGAGCTAAAACTTTGAACAATTAAAGTTTTCAAAATAAAATTGAATCCTTAAAGCTTAAACGGAACAAGCTAACTTACTCCAAGTACACGAATGTAAAAACAATTCGAAGTAATCGCAAGTCGAAATAATTTACAGCACTCGTTTTATTCCACAGTACGAAATAATCCAATCAATAAATGTACTCTATAAGTGTTATTTATTTATATACTAGCTGACCCGGCATGCGTTGCAATGCCCGATCCCGATCCCGTTGCCGATCCCGTTCCCGTTGCCGATCCCGTTCCCGTTCCCGTTCCCGATCCCGTTCCCGTTCCTAGTACGTTATCTGACGCGTGAGCAGGCCCGTTCCTGTTCCCGTTCCTGTTTTTTCCCGATTCCAGATCCCGTTCCCGATCCCGATCCCGTTCCCGTTCCCGTTCCTAGTACGTTATCTGACGCGTGTGCAGGCCCGTTCCCGTTCCCGTTTTTTCCCGATTTTTTTTCACAGGAACCATCCATGATCACAATAAGTCCTGAAAGTTTCATCGCGATCGGTTGAGTGGTTTAGGAGCCTATAAGAGACAAACAGACAGACAGATAAACAAACAAACAAACAGACAGACAGACAAACAAACAAAAAACAGACAGACAGACAAACAAACAAACAAACAAACAGACAGACATTCATTTTTATATACATATATAGACTAGTGTAAGCCCATTGAATATCAACGGAGCGGTTTCTCATCACCCGTACTGTGAGTGTTTGTGTGGGTGAGTATATGTATGTGTACGTGCAGTACGTATGCGAGCGATCCGCGGCTATCCAGCCAGACAGACCCTTGCGCTACTATATATAGTAATGCATACTTCAAACTTGACAAATGAATTTATTTCTAATAATATTAAAATTAAAAGTTTTTGTAGTGTTTGCATAGATGGCGCGCTATAATACAACAACGTAACAATTTAGCAAAGTCGCGAACCTACTAAGGATTTATACGTTCAAATATAGGAGATCTCGCATTATCGGCGTTGGATCATAGCGTAAACGCTTACTGTTCCGACCTGGTGATCTCGGGTTCAAATCCCACTCGCGCGCGACGGTTCGTGTATTTTAATCATTTACCTCGGCGAGCGTTATCAGCAGACAGACAGACGGAATAGGGTTATTAAATATGTATATGATTTATTTATTTAAGGTAGCTTAAAAAGCTAACCACAAACAAACATTACTTAAAGCTAAAATAACAAAAAAAACTTATTATCAACTAGCACTTGTACAGAGGTGCTGTTTTTAATGCTGCCAGGAATCTATCAATTTTATTTATATTTCTGAGAACTTCTGGCTGGACATTATATTCAACAACACCCCTGTACAAGATATTTCTCCTGGATCTACTTAAATTTAAATTCTTAACTATTAACTAATTCTTACCCCTAGTATTATGACTATGTACATACATACACATATTACATGTACCCTCTTATTAAATATTTTGGTATTATCTAATCTAATTAATCTAATATAATTCTTATCTAATTTAAAAATATATACTAACATGCACACTTTTAAGGTTTCATTTACATTCATCCAATTCAATTCATTCAACATATATCTTATACTAGTATTTATATTAACATTTAAAATACTCCGCATAGCTCTATTTTGTAGGTTTTTCAACCTATCTGTAATTGCCCTATTTACTAAATTTAAAAATGAACCACAATATGTATACACATATATAAAGTGTAAAAAAACTTCTACTGGTATCTACAAGTACACGCGCTCAAAAGTCAATTTACCGCTTTCAATGTCGTCTATGATCGGTTTAATTTGTTGCAATTGTGCTAAATTCACCTACGTATATTGAGACACATACATATATATGTACACTATCCTATTTTGAATTAATCGGCCAGGTAAGTGCTTTAGCATATCGACCGTTTGGAATCGTAAAGCGACCGAATTCCCGCTAACGTTCGACGTTTGTACACATGTACAAAACGAACACGTCGCGCAATGTTCCGGTTGACCGGAAATAGACCGGATTCAAAGGCAACCGGTTGGCCGATTTAGTTCGAAACGATCCCCGGGCAAATTAACTATCCAAACGAAGTAGATTAAAGGACTCGACGAATCGGTCGAGCGATAAATTGAACCGGTCGAAAAGTGCAACGACGATTTTTCCGCAGTGCACTTTTTTTATGTGCGTTTTAAAATTGAGACACATTGTAGAGGATTCAAACGTAATTCGAACTCGAAATCGAATTAATGCTTCAATTCCGAAACCAATTCCTCGGATGGATTGGAATCGATTCTCGCTTTAAGCTTCATTATATGTACATATGTATGTATGTAGACAAAGCGTAGATACAATTGGTGAAGATGACCGGATGTAAATAAATAAAAAGAAATTAAACGAAGATGAAAAACTATTTTTATTTTATTTATTTATATGTATAATATAGTAGCTAAAGCTAATTATATAATCCTTAACTAAGCACCTACCTATATACAGAGATGTGCCATGAATTTATGAATAGTTTTCTAACTATTATATTCCAAAACACGCCATTACAAAATACTTCTCCTATTTATTCTAACATTTTTTTTATAATTAAATTATATTCACATATGTACATCCATTCCTCTAACAATAAATTTACTAAAATATGATGGTAACATATTATGTATTATCTAACTTAAATATAAATATCAACATACAAATCCTCAAAGTATCATTCACATTCAACCAATTTGATTCAATCATCATCTTTTTTTATACTAGCATACCTATCAACAACCTCTCATACCTCTATTTTATAATATTTGTAATCTATCTCTAGTTGACTTATCTAACATATTTAATAATGAACCACAATATGTATATAAGATGTGGTCTGAAGAAGGTCTTTTGGAAGTTTTTAAATGCAACATTTCGCTATGCTTAAAAAAATAAGGCATACGACCAATGCGTACTGCCAGTTATGACGTATGGATGCAAAATTTAAGAACGCTATGCTGATGTAAGAGTACATGGGTAAGAAGTATGACCAAAGTGGCAGATATAGCAGAACGTTTGTAAAAGTTTAATTGGACAAGATGGTCGAGAGAAATACTGGAATGGTATCCGAGAGGATGTGAAAGAAAGCAAGGTAGACCGAGTGGAAGATGGGCTGATGAATTGAGAGGAATGTGTGGAGTCAAGTGGATGCAGATTGCTCAAGATAGACAGGAATGTAAGAGGATAGGAAATGCCTTCATCCAGCAGTGGATGTTGAACGGCTGAATATGATGATGTTGATGATATATATGTAGATATAAACGAAGCAATTCAATGCAATTGAATTTGTATTGCCATCCATATATCAGTCGCATTTGAGAGTAAACTTTTAAACCTTTTATTTTCTAAAATCGCACTTTCAAAAAATGTAACTCATATTATGTACTATGAACGTATCCACAGTTGAGCTTTTATATTATAAATCTAATTCGTGAAATATTATAATATAAACGTACATATGTGGCAAATGAGGCACGTATCAGGTTAATATTATATTCACAATGAAAAGTTTATAAACTGTTTAGTTTGTGAGCTTAACAACCCCTTTGTTATTGTATGCAAATACAGTGTGTGTTCTTCTGTGCTTTTGTTCGCAAACAAAGGTAGCTTTCATTTCATAATAATAATTATTATGTACGCAATTTTCATTTTGTATGTGAAAATTTTTTATAACTGAATAACACTGCAAATTTTATACATTTATACATACATACATAGGCTACGTTTATCGACACGGTGGAAAATTGAGGCGACGAAATTGAATTGGGTCATTTTGAGACCTCAATATTAATGAGATTTTCCGCACAAATTGCATATTCGATTATATTGAAATTTTGCCTAGTTGTTTGTGTGGTCGTCGATATGCTTTTACGTGAAATATGTGTGCGCTTTGAAATATTTATTCATTTTATGCTATTATAACTGGGCTTTGCATGTATTTATTGATAGATAGATTTATTTATTTTTTGGTCAGATTATTTTACAACCGAGTGCAATTTTCAATCATTTGAAATATTCACTTGAAACTCGATACTTTTTAATATTATATTTGACTCTTAATACCATATGTACACGTTTTACCATGTATACGTTTTTTAATCATACACAAATCTAACTTCATTTTATATAATATATTTAAATATTATGTATTTTTGTACATAAGAATAAAGTTATTAATATTATTATTAATTTAAGTATCAATTTATGTAGGTTAAGATATGATCAAGTTAGTTCAGGCTAGGTTAGGTTAAGTAAAACATTTTATTAAATTATATTAGGTTAGATTATTTTAAGTAAAAGTTTAAAACTTTTATTTATCCATATAATGTTCATAATACTTCTTATTTATTAAAAAAAACGTATCCTAATGGTTCCTGGTCAATTTTGGCCATTATCAATTTTACAATAAATGTGTGTTAGTAATAATAAGGAAAATAATCTTACTTTATCGGTAACGTTTGTTTTTACATTAGGAAAGTTTAAGCTAAAAAATACATAGTATACATACGTTAAATTCTTATTTCTAGTGACTGTAATCGGAAGTTTAAAACAGATAATGTTTCGGGAGCCTATGTTTATACCTGAAAGGTGTTTAGTGTGTTTCAGTTGAAAATTTAATCTGGAAAACGATCATAGCCACGCAGTTATGTAAATAGGATCAATTTTGATTTTGTATAAATTGTATGTCAGCGTTTTGTGTTTCACGAGCCGCAAATTTTCATACAACGCCTAAATGTACTATTTTACCTCATCTGTAATTATATATGTATGTACATACGTAGTATAGATACAGTATTGTTGTTTTTGTAGGGATTCCTATTTTTAGATTCAATTTTTGTGTTTCGCTCTTCCACATACATATGTACATACCTATAGAGATATTGTATGTCTATCTGTGACACTACGGAAACTAGGACCATTAAAATGGTCCACCAATTTCCTACGATTGCAGTCGAGAGAATTTCTCTAATTCACGTCCGAAGCAATAAAGTCGAAGCAATAAAACCGCCACCTCGGGACAGATGGGAGCACGTGTGATCTCGCACCAATTCGCACGTGAGAAAAGAAATAAAACGGGACATAGGAGGGATAGGGAAGTTTTTCCGGAAAACCAGAAACTCACAAGACACGGTGGGATGGCTGCAAATAATCGCTATAGCCACATTGTTATTTCGAGACGAGTTTTCGCGACAACTGTTGGACTAGAGAAAAGCTCCTTCGTCCATTTCCCCCGAGCAGGTGTCGAAGTGGATATTTCCCAGACCGGAAATTACATGGTGCTATACGGGAAGGGTCAGACACGCGACCCGAATAAGTTAGCCCTTTTGGAAAATGGGGACCCCGGCTTTGACGAAAAGTCCACAAGTATCCCGCTATTACTATCTGCAATGTGACGAAAGCTCGTCGTATCCGGGGAAACTTCGATGGCTCAATTTATGATGCAAAGTATGCGCCGCAACTGATGTCATGCTGATTTTTAATAATGGATATACTGAGCTTTCGATCTGTATGACTGTTCACCCTGTGATGGAGGAGAGCTCGCGCGTGGCGCAGCTTAAAGTACAGTTTTAAACTCATGAGTCCCTTCGGCAGAGCGTAGTCCCTTAGGCGTCGCTATATACGAAGGTGGGAAAGAGGTGGAGACGCAAAACTGTTCACCGTGTGACCGGTATTGTATGAAATCCAGATAAAGTCGAAAAAGTACAACGCTTCATCAATTGACTAGACAGGACTACAGACCGGCTTGCACCCCAAATGAAATTTAAAATTTATTTATTTAATAGTAAATAACATACAGCTCATAAAGTACAATTTAAAATTAAATCAATTCCACATAATACAATACAGCCAAAATAGTTACAAACAAAGAACAAATCATAGCAAGAAAGGAACTTTTGGAGTTTGAGGAAATTGAGTAAGGAAAATGTGAAGGAGGGCAAGAAATAGTTCAATTATTTCGTTGAATAATGAGCAGGATCTATGAATGAAGGAGTTTTGCGAATAATAAGTAGAACAAAGATTCAAATGAAACAATATAGGATTTCTAACAGATCTAGGGGAACAGTGGAGAAGGATCCTACTTAGCAAGTAAGGGCTATCTGATAAATTATTTAATAGCTTAAATACAAAGCAGAGATTCGAAACTGTCCTCGGAAATTGGAAGAAGAAGAAGAGGAAAGACAACTGGAAATGGAGTACGCGAGTAACTTCTTATTCATTTTTTCCAGTTTAGTAATGGAATCTTAGTAAAACGGGTACCATATAGTACATACTAGCAAATTCCAGGTGACTTCTCACAAATGCATTGTATAGCAGAGACACAGTATCAAAGGACTTAGAGGGTCTGGATACGCTCATTATGAATCCTAAGCTTCTATATATGTATCTGCCACCTGGGTCATGCTCCTTACCCATGTATTCCTCTTACGATCTCTTATCGTTACACCGAACATTTATCTTTGCATGCTTCTCTGTGTGCACTGGATCTTGCGTAACATTCTTGAATTTAGCATCCACGTTTCACATCCATACGTCATAACTGGCAGTACGCATTGGTCGTATGACTATTTTTTTAAGCATAGCGGAATGTTGGATTTAAAAACAATATTCATTCTTCAAAAAGCACTCCATCCTAGTTTAATTTGTTCTTCTGTACATACAGTCATATTCACCAATTGTCCTAGGTATAAATAACTATCAACTATCTCTACAATATGCTTATCAACTGTGACTACGTTTTGCATGACTACGTTTTTGTATTAAAATTAATTTTTAAGCTTACTTTCATACTTTTGTTGCTTAATTGTGTTGCTCCATTGATGTATAGGTGGAGGAAACAAGTATCAACATTGAAGTATCATCACATCGAAATTACATATTCATAAATGTGTATCAACAAAAATGAAACGATCCAACTGGTCTTATATAAAGTACAAATTACATATAGTAAATTATACAAGTCTTTTTAATTCGCCGATGACTTTGATGTGTGTCACCAGTGAAAGGAACGCGTCGTTTTTTTTTTTTTTTTTTATATCGTGTTTTCGGTAATTTGGTGTATGCGGAGCCATAAAGACTCGAAATAAAATCTAAAGGGAAAACTTTTTTTATGAATGTAGGAGTTTTATGAGATTTTCCGAGTGCAGAAAAACTCGTTTTATACACACATATGTACATACATTGATACGTTTATGTTGACGTCGAATAAGATACATCAAAGTTGCACGACAAATTATATAATCTACTTACGTGTGGGTATGTACCTTTATAGAAAATTACCACATAGAAAATTGATCCACTCGAATTTCACTCGTGGAAAAATCGGCTAATGGGTACTCGATACGACTTTCAGCTTATTTAGCAGTATAGTGGATCAAGTACCTATTGTATAATATTTAAAATTTTGTTTTTATACTAGAATATAGCCCGTTGACGATCAATGGGAGTTGATTATTGATATATTATGATTGAGCTAAAAATAGCGGTAACTATGGCATATGGAAAAAAATTTACATAAAAATAATAATTCAAGTTATCAATGAAAAGAAAAGAAGTTTGTCGAACGTCCCTGACGGACAGACTTAAAGGTTTTAAACATATTATACTACCTGAACCTACTTATTAAATGGTTATCATTTTAAAACCATACAAAAAAGCATAGAAAGATGTATGCTTGGTATAACAAGAAGATATCGTAAGAGGAATACATGGGTAAGAAGTATAATCAAAGTGGCAGATATAGCAGAAAGTGTGAAAAAGTTGAAGTGGACACATAGCCAGAAGAATGGATGGCAGATGGAAGCAAGAAATACTGGAATGGTATCTGAGAGGATGTGAAAGTAAGCAAGGTAGATCGAATGGATGATGGGCTGATGAATTGAGAAGAATGTGTGGAGTTAACGGGATGCAGATTTCACAATACAGACAGGAACGGAAGAGGATGAGAGAGGATTTCATCCAGAAATTGATGGTGAACGGCTGAAAATGATGAATTATAATCCACAAAAATTAATTTCTGAAATGCATTATTTATACCTATGTATATGTATTTTACAGGCAGTGTGAAATTCCGCATGTCTAGGCATTCTATACAATACTCAAAATGGACAAGCAAATATCAAAATTTACCTACTAGGTACCTACGCTTCATAAATTGAAATATAAATATCACGTATGAAAAATTAAAGTGTGAGAAAAACTGGATGAAAAAAAAGCTGTCGAAAACGCTTATGCGGGTATTACACGGTAGTTTACTAGCCGCTAGTAAACTAGCTCGTGTAATAAGCGAAGCTAGTAAACTATCTGGTTTTTTCCGCCGAACGAGTGAAGTTCGAATGTTTGAACTTTACTCGCTACTATCTGACTAGTGTGACGTCATTTCATTTTGACAGTTTGAGGTTAAGCGGTTCATTTTCAGCTCCCAACACACACATATAATTATGAAGGTTTAGTCACAATTGGATATGAGTCAGAGGTCGCAACACATAGCCCTCTGCCTCTCTTCCCCTCAGTTTAAGTTGATGCTGACCAATCAGGTTTGACAGGCGATCAGGCGACAACCAATGACCAATTGCAATGACCCAGCGATCAGCTGTTTTTCCTCTTACCCCCCCCCCCCCAGACCTCTTAAGGTTATATATAGATGTAAACGTCAGAATCACGGACTCTTCCAGTCAAACAATTAATCCACACGGACGTATACTCTCCTAAACTATAACAACAGTTGCAAACACGCAACTTTTCCGAATTATACCAACACACAAACCTTTATATTTTTACTGTAATTGTGCCACCAAATGAACCATTGTGAAATTAATAAACAAACGATCATCATAACATCAAGTGCCTTTTTCTCATTTCTCTGTTCCTCAACCTCCAATACATAACAAATTGTAGACTGTGTACAAAGACTGTAAAACACTGCCACTGGCGAGTACACTAAACACGTGTAATAGGATTACTAGCTCTACGTGTCGGCTAGTAAATTAGCGAGTAAACTATCCCTGTGTAATACCCGCGTTAGGCTCTGTGCAAAACGACTAGGCGTTATGCCAAATTTGCATGTACAATTTTTTTTATAATTATAACATTCGCATCAATGAGTAATGTGTCGCCTAGTTCCAAATCCCGATAAGTCCATAAAACTCACTTGTTCGCAAACGCGGTTTTTCTGCTACAGACTTATTTGCTTGATGGCGTTTAAACTCATTTAAACTCAATTTTGTTGATATTAAACAAAATATTGAGATTAGAAACGTGGACTTACCGTTGTTTGTTTCTAAATATGGCTTTTATCAGCTTTTATCATAGTGCAATTGTCAGTTTTTGGAACTAACACTGATTTTCAATATTTTTTTTACGGCGCACTTGCCGGTATTTGGAACAATTCAAGTACATATAAGGCATCGTTTGAAAACATTCTTAGAACCAGAAAATATTTTATCCTCGTTTTTTTGTATATTGTGGACTTATCGGGATTTGGAACTAGGCGACTCCGTTGTTGCTTTGAAATATACATACAATAGATTTTCCAATGCGGTAAACATTCTCAAATACCGGAGAATAGAAATTTCTTCTTTAGCACAATATGTACGTAGAAGCGGGGTATTATACTTTCGATTGTTCAAATTATATCAAAAAGACGAATTTAATTAGCGAAATTGAAGAATTATGTGAAAAAGGTCACGCATTAGAGACGCGAGCTTCTTAAGAAGTCGACAAAAGAAGCATTGTTGAGTTCAACAAAAGGGTCCAACACCCGGCGTAATAATACTCCTTAAAAGCTTCAAATACATACGACTCGCGGAAGCCAAAAACCCGTATTGTTCAAATTTCTTTCTCAACGGAGGCTTCCAAATTCCACGGTGAAACTTTCGAGAAACAATTTCACTAAAAATTCGACGAAGAAAATAAATTCACACAAGAGACACAAGTGGAATTGTTTAGTAACCCAACTACAGTAGTCCAATTAAAATTCACTTGTATTTTTATTAGGTTTTCACACAAAGCTTGTTAAAGCGTGCGCCCTTAAAGGGATTTGAGGTCGAGCTCGTCGTCGCGGAGAATGGATTAAGTTGAGGTCAAAACCTGAAACTTATGGCTCGGTTTGTAAGCCCTATAGGCCGTATCCTCGTGGGTCGCATCTAAAAGTTAAAATAATTTTATCGATCAACACACACAAACAAAGAAGGGCCAAGCTTGAGACCTAAACTGACATATTTACCGTTAACCCGAGCCAGCCTCTTTCTATCGGCTAAGATTTAACGGTCAACCCTTAGTTAACTCTCACTGTAAATTTTAACTTTACCCACACACACTTAGAGATAACATAGAATAGTTAATAATAATGATACTGTAGAGATAGTTGATAGTTATTGACACCTAGGATAATTGTTGAATATGACCGGATGTAAAGAATAAGAAATGAATGGAAGAATGAACATACATAGTTTTTAAATCCAACATTTCGCTATGCTTAAAAAATAAGGTGTACAACCAATGCATACTGCCAGTTATGACGTATGGATGTGTAACTTGGATGCTAAATTCAAGAATACTACGTAAGATCCAGTGCACACAGAGAAGCATGGAAAGACGTATGCTTGGTATAGCAAGAAAATATCGTAAGAACGTGGGTTAGAAGTATGACCAAAGTGGCAGATATAGAAAAACGTGTGAAAAAGTTAAAGTGGACACATAGCGAGAAGAATGGATAGCAGATGGACGCGATAAATACCGGAATGGTATCTGAGAGGATGTGAAAGAAAGAAAGGTAGTGGAAGATCTAGTAGAATTCTATGTAGATCCCACTTCTGACACTATTTTTTTAATAAAAAAATTCTGACTAAATTGTCGCCAACTATGTACATACATATATTCATGTCATGATAAAATATCAAAGAGTATTGTCTGTTGACAGTTAAGGGTAAGTATCGAGTGTTCCTTATGCCGGCACTTCATATTGAACGAGCGGTGTCGAGCGCCAAGGTGTGGGTATGTCGCTCGAACATTTTCGTACTTCATAACATTCGCGCGACATCCGCAAAAGTTGAACGAAGGCGAGCGAACCGCTAAAAAAGCAAGATGGCGGACCCTTCTCCACACCCCGGACCCCTCCAGTGTTGTATGTGCCTTTAGTGCGTAATCATGTGGACCAATTCAGTGACTTTCTCGAAATTCTCCACCAAGAACCCGCGATATGGGATCCAAAACACCGATGCCACGATGACACTTCATTCGCTGCCGCTTGCTAGTTGACACTAGAGTGGCGCCACTAGCGATACGATAGCAGCGCTCTGGACGCGCGAGCAAGCGGCAACCGACCACAACGCCAAGGCCAACATTTCACGAACATTAGCGGAACATTCTACGAACATTCGCGCGATGGTGAAATGAAGGCATTACAAACAATGAAATTTAAGGAAACTTTCCCTAAATTTTAAAATCCTAACTTTTGTAGAACTTTATAGATACATATTCTGACGCTTAATTTTTTAGAACAAAATATTTGTTAGTTTTAATGCCTATTTCTACATATGTACATATACATATGTGTATTTATTAAATCGACTAGTCTTTTAAGTTTAAAATTTGTTTTATTGGCATATTTGTGCAATTAACTGCGGCGAAAATTGCACGTTTATTCAAATCGATAGTAGTAATTTTGATTCTGAACACTATGCAAAGATTTTAAGTAGCGGTTTTTCACAGCGCACGCTTTGCATATAAATTGACGCTTTTCCTCAGTTTCAGGAAAATCGGTAAAGCTTTCACGCTTCCATTATACATCATATAAATTGTGCCGTTCATTAAATTTCATCAAAAATAATCCTATTATACGTTTCTCCTAAACATACACATACCTACGTACATAATATATTTGGTTATACGTTTCAATTTTTTTGTCGCGAATAAGTTTGACGACTTTTTCATCACTTCCATTCATCCGTAGACGGAAGACGACAAAGTAGATTTCCTTGTTACGTTTTTCATCCCCTCTTGTCGTAAACTCACCCTTTAAAAAGTGTTTCTAAAGGCGGGATATAACAAATACAATTCTTTGCATTCAAAAGAAAAAAAAAACGAAACGCGGAACCAATACGTCGTTTAGTCGTTTTGCATACGCGCGAAAACGTGTGCTGAAAACAAACCCAAAATACCTTTTTAATTTCAACTATCCAAAGTTTTTATATTAGTATTACATTCGTTAGATTTCAATGTAAATTTTAATCGTTAAGCTCAAAATATAAAATGTATTCTGCCAGGAGCCAAGTATGAATTAAAACTTCATGTTATGAGCGTTGAAACTCTCGAAGCAATTTCTATACTACATATAATACTTGATAACTACAATAGCATTCTCCTCAATAGACAGACAGGCAGACTTAAGCTCTTTATTAATAGTAGGTATTAATAAGTATTGAAAGTGTAAAAGTATGTCAGTAAAGCTAAATTCCATATCTGCATAATGGATAAAATAATATACATAACTGAGAAAGTAATGAAAATTTTAATTAAAAGTTACATACTTTCAGTATTGTATGTAGTGTCTGAAATATATCATCATTTTCAGCCGTTCACCATCCACTGCTGAATGAAAGCCTCTCCAATCCTCTTCCATTCTCTTGTCAATCTTGAGCAATCTGACTCCACACTACCGTCTACCTTGCTTTCTTTCACATCCTCTCGGATACCATTCCAGTATTTATCGCGTCCATCTTCCATCTATTCTTCTCGCTATGTGTCCACTTCAACTTTTTCACACGTTCCGCTTCTTATCCATGTATTCCTCTTACGATCTCTTCTCGTTATAACGAGCATACATATGTTCATGCTTCTCTATGTACACTGAATCATCCACGCTTCACATCCATACGTCATAACTGGCAGTACGTATTGGTCGTATGCCTTCTTTTTTAAGCATAGCGGAATGTTGGATTTAAAAACTATGTTCATTCTTCCAAAAGCACTCCATCCTAGTTTTATTTCTTCTGAATTTCGTATCTGTCCATCTTGTGCAATCTGCATCCCGTTGACTTCACACATTCTTCTCAATTCATCAGCCCATCTTCCACTCGGTTTACCTTGTTTTCTTTCACATCCTCTCGGATACCATTCCAGTATTTATCGCGTCAATCTGCCATACATTTTTCACACGTTCCGCTTTATCTGCCACCTTGGTCATACTTCTTACCCATGTATTCCTCTTACGGTCTCTTCTTGTTATGCCATGCATATATCTTTCCATGCTTTTCTGTGTGTACTGGATCTTACGTGGCATTCTTGAATTTAGCATCCAATTTTCACACCCATACGTCATAACTGACAGTACGCATTGGCTGTATGCCTTATTCTTTAAGCATAGCGGAATGTTACAATAAAAACAATGTTCATTCTTCCAAAAGCACTCCATCCCAGTTTCATTCTTCGTTTTATTTCTTCTTCTTTACAACCAGTCATATTCACCAATTGCTCTATAATAAATAATGTCTACAATATGCTTCACTACAGTGACTAAGTTTTGCGTACAAAATTCATTAAACATTTATTAAAATTAGTTTTTAATCCTACTTTCATACTTTCGTTGCTTAATTATGTTCTGAAATACATACTATATATGGAACTAAATTAGTCAAGTTTGAAAGCTCGCTTATTTCTCGGGCTTTTTAAAGTAACTGTCGCAAAAGACCATACAATTTTTAAATGTTTACATTATGTTCAATGTAGTCTCGTCGCTAAATCATTACAGACGTCTCCTTCGAGACAGTGAGGGCGCTTTAGTCGTAAAAACGTGGGTCTTTTACATTGTAAATTTTAGAGAATTCTAGCAAACGTTTACGACAACGGTGTCCCGTTGTGCCGATGGCGTAAAGAGTGATTGAAAGGCACATCAAAGGGACCATTGTGGAAAATGATGCGAATTTCCCGAACGTGGCGACTGGAAAATTCGTTACTTTTCACGGCGTAGACTAGAAACTGGCTAGATGTTTATCTAGAGCGGTACCGATTTACTATAATGGACGCGAATTCGATTTGATAATTCCTCATCAGTTCGAGTGAAGGCTCCTTTTGCAAACGTCGGTGGAAAAATAAAGTCTATTTGGCACTGCTGCGATAACGGCCAGAGAGAAATTTCGGGAAAATTGGGTATATAATAGGAAACTGTTCTAGTGTTGATTTTTATTATCTAAATTTTACTGCACACGCTGCTAGAATGTGTGATAAATGAATGAAGATTAAAAAAATAGAAGTAGGGGGTGAACATAAATTAGGAGAGATAATGGAAGATTAACGAGGAAGGTTTGTTACGTAGATTTAAATTTAATTTGCAATGAACACCCTTGGAAAAAAAGTGTAGACTGCTTAAATCAAGTTAAATTGTATGTAAAAAGTTAAATGTCTTAACATTTATATTTGTTTATGTATAGCCAGAGTATTGCTCATTAACGATCAACGTGATATTATTATTGATGTGTGGGGTTAATATGTAATAGTGGAAACTATGGTCGTACAGACAGTGAGAGACAAAAAGACACAGAAAAACATTCTGTATGTCTGTGTGTGTGTGTGTGTGTGTGTCTGTCTGCTGATAACGCTCGCCTCGTTAAATAATTAAAAAACCAGAATGACGCGCGCGAGTGGGATTTGAGCCCGTGATCACCAGGTTGGGATAAATCGTGCCAACACTATCATCCAACGGAGGCGAGGACGAACGTGCTACGATTTGACAATATAATATCTTAATAGGCTCGCGACTTTGCTCAATTGTTACGTTGTTGTATTATAACGCACCATCTATGCAACAACTATAAAAAACTATTAAATACACATACATACATATACTCACCACACAAACATTCGTTGATATTCAACGGGCTTACACTAGTTACATATATAGGTACATATATATATATATATATATATACATATATACATTATCCCAATTCCGTCTGTCTGTCTGTCTGTGTTGGGTGAGTAAGCGCTGACGCGTTTTTTTTAATGAAAATATTAATCCTTAGTAGGTTCGCGACTTTGCTAAATTGTTACGTAATCAATTAAGTCAAACACGTCCGTTGATATTCAACGGGCTTACACTAATAATAATATAATACAAACCGAAGTACCTGGCATTGCTCGCCTCCAAATGTCGCTTATATTTAAACGTAAAACTGTTGATCTGAATTATACATATATTTTTCAACTGGCAAACTTCATCTATCATTAGTTTGAATATTATAAAGAAAAGCTTTGTGTGTATTTCAACTAACTAAAAGAAAAACATCATATCGCACTCGATGTCCTAAAAGACCCGCAGGATCATAGAAAGTTCCTCTGAAAGTTTTGCTCCCAATGATCTAAAGTGGATAAGTGTATAAGGAATAAATAGGCAAGTCAATTTTATCATTTTAGTGCCATATAGTTGAATTGAATCGACATGAAGACCGCTTACTTCATCCGAATACTTATACTGAAAATATAAAATACACGGAAAATGTCAAAAGCAGTTCTGTGATATATGGACGATATATTTATTTTAATTCAACCACATAAACAAGGATAGTATGCGATTTATGTGCTTACAAAGTCAAAAATACTGTACCTTCTACACGGAAATTTCGCATAGAGACGATGCGAAAATGTGAAAATTTATACCAATGTAAATACATATGTACATGTAAATACACGTATACTTTTGCGTACGTTTGTGCGAAATAACGAATTTGAAAGCAGCAACATCAAACGAACGAAATATTGATTAGGAAATTGTTTTCCTTTCGTTGTTTGACTTGGAAAATGTACACGCACACATAAACCGAACCGAAACAATGGGAAATTTATTTACACGTGCGTAACGGCAACGAAATTTTCAACGACATAGTATTTTCAACATTGGTAAAATATCACTCGTTGTCCACACTATGTATATTCTAAAAGCGTATCCCATATTAAACAAATCATAAAGATGTATTTTAATTGGGTTTTTTTTTACAATGTCGTAAGTTTTGTAATTTGGAAGATATTTGTGACTGGAATAAATTGCCTATGCTTAAAAAAGAAGGCATGCGACCAATGCGTACTGCCAGTTATGACGTATGGATGTGAAACTTGGATGCTAAATTCAAGAATGCCACCTAAGATCCAGTACACACAGAAAAGCATGAAAATATGTATGCTTGGTATAACGAGAAGAGATCGTAATTGGAATACATGGGAAAGAAGCATGATCAAGGTGGCAGATAAAGCGGAACGTGTGAAAAATGTATTGCAGATTGACGCAATAAATACTGGAATGGTATCCGAGAGGATGTGAAAGAAAGCAAGGTAAACCGAGTGGACGTTGGGCTGATGAATTGAGAAGAATGTGTGGAGTCAACGTGATGCAGATTGCTCAAGACGGACAGATACGAAGTTTAGAAGAAATAAAACTAGGATGGAGTGCTTTTGGAAGAATTAACATAGTTTTTAAATCCAACATTCCGCTATGCTTGAAAAAAAGGCATACGACCAATGCGTACTGCCAGTTATGACGTGTGGATGTGAAACTTGGATGTTAAATTCAAGAATGCCACGTAAGATCCAGTGCACACAGAGATGTATGCATGGTATAACGAGAAGAGATCGTAAGAGGAATACATGGGTAAGAAGTATGATCAAGGTGGCAGATAAAGCGGAACGTGTGAAAAATGTATGGCAGATTGACGCAATAAATACTGGAATGGATGTGAAAGAAAGCAAGGTAGACCGAGTGGACGATGGGCTGATGAATTGAGATGAATGTGTGTAGTCAAGTGGATGCATATTGCTCAAGACAGGCCTTCATCCAGCAGTGGATGGTGAACGGCTGAATATTATAATGATGATGAAATAAATTGCCTTAAAAAAAATATCTTTATACACTGAATATATAAGTGTTTATAATTGTTTTAAAAATTATCCACTAAGCTGTACCTATATTTAAATTTTTATTCACAACAATGTCAAAATTTTCTTCTAAGGTTGCGTATACATACATATGTATGTAGAATGTTCCCCGTTATAATACAATATTACATGTTGTTCTTCGCGTGCAAACAACAAATGTTCAAACAAAGCGCTACATTTATTTGTGCAGAATGTCACACAGTGTTTACACGATATTGCAAGCTCACATATTTACACAGTTATAAAGTTCACGACACGCTAAATATAAATATAGACTAGTACATACATAGATGTCTAGATTAGTACAAACATTTGTATCCTTGTAATTAAATAGAGAGGCTCGCTGGACCGTTTGATATTATTCTACGTAAACGGCAGCGTTATAACACGGGCAACTTGATTTAATGGCCTGTCGTCCGATAACGGGGGGGTCATCCGTTATAACGGATCCGTTATAACGGACCCGTTACTGTTGCGACACGACATCCTAATTTTCATTTGAATTGCTCAAATTTTCGATGCAATAATAAACTAGACGAGGGGTGTCTCTCTCTCTCTCTCTAGCTGTCGTTAAATAAAGAAACGAGGACAATTTGCTGTTCAGTTTGCATGTGTACACTCGTTATAATAAATTGAACGACGTTATAAAACCCTTTCGACTGTACTATAGCTACTGTACATGTCGAAGATTGTAACAAAAATTACACAGCTAAGTTTTACTATACATACATAATCATAAATATTTACAATCTATATTAATCGTAGAAGAACTTATGAAAAGTTTTTTTGAAGGTAAGAAATTTGTGAAATTAAAATCACTAGTGATGCAACTAAGTACGTCATACATTTCAGTGCCAATTTCAATCACAAATACAGTATACATAATCTTCTTGGAATAATTAAAATAAATCAAAAGGTAAAATTATGTAAATGCAGAAACAATTTTCAAAAAAAACTGACTTTAAAATCTAAAATAAAAATAGTAACCACGTGAAAATAGAGCACTGTAGCAATATTTTAATATAATAATACTGCATGATAATTTTATCTATGTACAAAGAATAACGAAGCTGTCTGTTTTACGTAGTATAGCATCGTTCGCATTCTACTTCTCTTAATTAAACAGCATTCAAAAACCCGTCTGAATGTACTATAGCTATCGTATATACATATATATTGTCTATTTAATTTAATTTTGGATATTAAAGTCTTTGTGCAATTTGCATTCCAAATGTAATACAAATTGCATAAAAGTGGGCGCAACGTTCTTCTGTTTTCTATTCAATTTACAAAACTTGTGAAACATATTGCATAAAACAGGCGCAATTTAAAATACTTATTGCTTTCAGTGTGTTTTTCTATTTTAGTATCAGTTTAAATATTACTAGAGTGTTGCCCTTTGGCGATCAACGGTTGTTTATTATTGACACGTGAGTGGAATAACAAAAAGGTGTAATAATCGATACGGTAACATTTATACATATGTATGTACAATAATAAGTATAGAAAAATTTTCAATTAAAGCAAAATAAGTTTGTCGAGCGTTTCCAACAGACAGACAGACGTAAAGTATCTAGTGATTCAAATTTGACAGGTTTTTTTCAATTCAATTTCAACTGCAAATTCGATAGTGATAGTTATTAAAGATAAATTTTCCAATTCCAAGCAATTTGAAAGAAAAATCAATCTAAAAATGCGTTGTGAACGGCAAAACCGAATTGTCGAGAAATGGCAAACTTTTTTTTTTTTTTTTTTTTGCTAACGAGATAAAAATGTGAATAAATACATAAGGGGAGCGATTGCGCGAGTTAATAACGAGCACGCGACCTTTTGATAATATCTCGATTTTTAACAATGAAAAAAGCACACACATACATACATACAAAACTCACGCAGAGCGATTCGAAAAAAAAAAAAAATAAAATCGGCTTCGATCAATGAATGACTTTGGTTTTTTTTTTTCGAGTACGTATAAATGTTTCTACCCAGTGCTCGAATTCAGCGGGAGCGGCAGGGAGCGGGCGTTCCCTTTCGTGAGATTTGAAAACGTAGCGTACCCTTTCGTGAAATCTGTAAATTTAGCGCTCCCTTTCGTAAAAAACCAAAATTTCCGTGCTCTTTCAATAATTATTGCCGAAAAAATGTTAGAAGGTGAATTTTTTTTTACATTTATGACTCCTAAATCACAATCTTTGACTGAAAGTTAAATTCTTTACATTTCAATTCCGACAAAGGCATCTTATCTGTAGCCAAAAGCCATTTAAAATATTATTATGTTTTGAAAAAGCTGGATGCACTTGTGTTACTTGAAGATAACATTTAGAATTCAAGGGTTTTTATGCGCAAAAAGTTTTATTGCTTTATGGTCGGCACTGTCTGTCACACTATGGTCGAACTGCAACGGGTCCCTCTCGGGGCATCGGTCATTTCGATAATTTACGATATCTTTCTTTGAATTATCGGCTTTCTTATTTTAACAAAATTTCTAAAGCAGCCGTACCGCTACCATTATACTAAAGGAATCAAAATTTCAAAATACTTCAGTCTTGCCTGTCCCTCTGATGAGAGAACTTGAATTTAGCGAACGTATTTGCAATTTCAATCTATCATCGGGAATCGCTTGATTATTTTTTTTATTTATATTTTATTACTGCACTTCATCACTAACAAACACTTTTCTAGCAACATTTTTTAAGTTGTCTGAATTATAATTACTGCACGTGACTAACTAAATAGTGATATTAACAATTATTCAAATTTAAAAAAAAATAACCGTGTAAATTGTGCATGTATGTATGTAATACAGTTTCTATAATAATAATACTAATAACCTAATATATACAACCATAAATTCATTTATATTGGTGTACATATGTTACGTAAGTGTTTTGGTGTTATAATATATGTATGTATAGAAATGTACGTACATTTTCTATACATAGAATTAAAAAAAAAAGGTCCTTTGATATTTTTTGAAAATTATCGAGCGCTCCCATTCGTGAAAATTTACATTTCGAGCACTGTTTCTACCTATATATATATATATATATATGTATGAACGTAAAAATTTCAACAACGTGCTTATTTAGCGGGGGGAAAGAAAGCGGACGAGTATTTTCTACGTGTCGTTTTTAGGTACTGAATTTTTGTATTATTTTTTTTTGCTGCCAGGGGTGAATTTTTATTTAGGTTTAACGCATTTATGAAAATTTTTCGGGGGGGTACTCTTTTCGCGAAACACATTTCAAAGCACACAAAAGCAACGTCGCGTTTCGCATATTCTGGAGTGTTTAGTACGTGCGTGTAAATACGCGCGTTTGATTAAATTGGGAAACGTTGAAATAGATAGCCGGATGAAACGTTCCCTAATGTCAATATGAAATATATATGTCTTTTTAGTACGACGTCGGCGCCAACTAGAGCGTCTAGACGGCGTCGGATTGACCAAAAGCAGGTGTGCGAAACCTTTTCAAGTCAAATATTCATAATTTAACACTGTCCATGCAAGGAAAAATCGAGCTTTTACGGTGAAAATGGCTTCGTTCTCTGAAACTGGCATATTTGATATGAAGAGCAGCCTCTGTTTCATAAATATTATACAATCTGTCATTGTAAAGTAACTAGGGACATATACTGTTACTAGTGTAAGCCCGTTGAATGTCAACGGAGCGGTTTCTCATCACCCGTACTGTGTGAGTGTTTGTGTGGGTGAGTATACATACATACATATTATCTTTGTTATTATATTAAACTAGTGTAAGCCCGTTGAATATCAACGCCCGCGGAATTTTAAATATCGTAAAGCGCTTTTTTAATAGAGATCCCCACTAATTGATCGAAAAAAAAAAAAAAATAAAAAATAGTTTTTATAGCGCCATCTATGTATTATAGCAATCCCCACTAATTGAACCCTATTATATTATTATATAATTATTAATTATTATATACATATATAATAATTATAATTTTGTAAGTGATTTTGTAAAAATCAAAAAACAAAAAAAAAATAATAGTTTCTATAGTGCCATCTATGTATTATCAGCAGAATCACGATCCCTTTTGTAGGTAACGCCGAGTCACGATATGTTTAAAAAAAAAAGGACTAAACCGACCAAGGGTGATAGAGTAAGCGTTAGCGTGATGACTCTCGAGCTTGCGGTTATGGGTTCGATCCCCCACTCGTTCTGGTGGTTTTTTAATAATTTTTCCTCAGCGAGCGTTATCAGCAGACAGGCGGATTTCGGCTATTATATTAAATTATCTTTGCTTAAGTTCCTTTCCAGTCCTAACTCCTAAGTTCCTTTCTTATTTTGATCTGTTGTTCGTTTGTAACTATTTTGGCTGTAGTGTATTGTGTGATATTAATATTATTTTGTATTTATATTTTATTGTACATATACTATAAGCTGTTTGTTGCATAAATAAATAAATAAATAAAAATATGTGTACGTGCAGCATGTATGTATGCGAGTGCGAGTCTGGCTATTCAACCAGATAGTCGGACAGGCAGACCCTTGCGCTACTATGTATATGTATGTATATAGTAATGCATACTTCAAACTTGACAAATGAATAAAGTACTGAGCTTAGTTTTTTTATTTCTTACTAGTGTAAGCCCGTTGAATATCAACGGAGCGTTCTCATCACCCGTACTGAAAAATAATATTAAATTTAATAGTTTTTATAGTCGTTGAAATAGATGGCGCGTTATAATACAACAACGTAGCAATTAAGCAAAGTCGCGAGCCTATTGTCATTTTTTTTTTTTTTATTATCAAATCGTAGCAGACTCGACATCGCCCCGTTGGATGATCATTTACCGCGGCGAGGGTTATCAACAGACAGACAGACAGACGGATTTCGGCTATTATATTATACTAGCTTATTGCCCGTTGATAATCAACGCCCGCTGAATTTTTAATATCGTAAAGCGCAAAATAGGGGCCGCCGGGGTAGGAGGGGGGTCTGGGGGGTGGTAAGGGACCGGAATTGCTTATAGAAAGTTAAAAAAAAAATCCTATAGTGACGTCATAGCGTTACTGGACAGACACACAGACAAACATAAAGCTCTTTATTAATATAATAATAATAATAATGATAAAAAAAATAATATTAAATTTAATAGTTTTTATAGTCGTTGCATAGATGGTGCGTTATAATACAACAACGTAATAATTTAGCAAAGTCGTGAACCTACCGAGGATTAATATTGTCAAATTGTAGCAGGCTCGTCATTACCTATGTAGTTTGGATGAATGCATAAGCGCACTCTCTTCCGATCTGGTGATCTCGGGTTCAAATCCCACTCGCGCGCGACGGTTCGTGTCTTTGAATCATTTACCGAGTCAAGCGTTATCAGCAGACAGACAGATGGAATCGGGCTATTATATTACTGTTATGAATTATGGATTGGACAAGAGGATTTGCAGGAAAATTATACACCAGACTTGTTTACAGTCTTTTAATATAATTATCTTATAGCACAAAACACTAACACTAAACGAATGAGTACAGAGACATTGTACTCATTCGTTTAGTCTAGTAAAAAAGTATAACTGGTAAAGTAGACCTTGTACCTGGCCCATATATGTATAAACAATTCTTAGAAGAAAACTTCGTTGATACCAAGAGTTTCAATCAATTATTACTAGAACTTCAATCGTGTCATCAAAAATCAGGTGAAATGGTTACGATATTCACACAAAGAATCAAAGAACACGATGGCAATCTTATAAGATCGATAAAATCAGAAACAATAATCACTTCAGACATTTCGGGTAAATAACATAATTAAATACATAATAATAATACATAATAATATACATAATTAAAGATCTATTCCTTCAAGCGTTCATGTTAGGCATCTTACCTTAATATGGAACTCTATTAAAATGTAGAAACCCTAAATACGCAATGGAAGAAGAAAAACTTATAAACTATCAACAATTAGCTAATCATCGCAAATCCTCTTGTCCAATACATAATACTCTACAGTAGTTGAGACCTTCTGGAGTAAGATAGGAGAGAAGGAACGGAATGATTTATTGTAAGGAAGGGATTTTCTTTGAATTGTGCCAATTTTGTGCAACCGTCTCACAAGTATGTAAGTTAGATAAATTGCCAAATTCTAACAAAAGATGGATTTAGGATTTGTCGGAGATGTCGTCTGGATTTAGTAATAAGCCAAAGACCTTTTCAACATAGGAAGATCGAACCTCAGACGTTCACACTAACGTTCTAACCACTGAGCTTGACTTTTAAATCAATATTCATTTGAAATGAGATAGTCTTTCATTTTGATTGTAACAAAATTTGCGATATAATGAACCGTTTGCGAAATATTCCCTACAAAGATTAAATTTCCGTTAAATAACCGTTCACTTTTGCGTTCAGCAAAGTTTATATAATTATAATAACGTAAAATTTGATTGCTTTATAATAAATTGTTGGTTTAAAGCTTTAATATCGTATAATTGAAGTTTTAGTTTGGATATAATTTCAACGATATTTTTAATAGGGAAAAACATGGGTTCAACATTTCATTTCGTTCTCTCGTATGTTTTACGAATACTATCAAATATATTTATGTACATATACTGTGTAAACATTTCCAATATTGGCGTAAGCAAAATGAAATAGTTGATGAAACTTTTTTCAATATACCTGTTAAAATATTTACAAAGGAATTTATAACAGAATTTAAATCATAATAGTAAAATTTTGTCGACATATTAAAATGAGTAACTTTATTTGTAAGCCTAGTATAGATAAAATACATGACATTTATTTGAAAATGTCTTTTTTTTTGTATTCAAGATAAATTCTAATATTAGATACACTTTTCATTGTAAATTTGATTTTACTCAAATAGGAATTTTGCAAATGCCAATAAAAAGTCTCCAAAAAAAAAAAATGCGAAAATGGTAAAACGATTAAAAAGACGAAGGAGTATCAAAAAACCCTTCATCCATTAAAAAGCTTTCGTTCATTATAATTATTATTTTGGTTGGATCGTAACGAGCGAACATAATTCGATTCGATGGTGTGGAAAAAAAAATTATTCGACCAAAAAGAAGGGCGAAGAAAAATAATATCTCGCATAAAAATAGCGAGAAAATCTTCGGGAATCAATTGCGACACGTATTTTATATCACACATATTCCACAAATACATTCATAATCACACATCACACAGCAACAGTTGTTTATCACTGTCTGGATTACGTTCCTTGTCAATGGAAACTGTGCGCTGCTCCACGTAGACGCAATCTAGTCGCACACGTAAGATAATTAAATACAACACGACACCGAATCCCACTATCGCTTCCTAGATCAGTATTACCCCTTGCTAGATATGTGTACATACATATAATAGAGATTTGGGATTAGTTTTACGACATACGAATGAAGCTATTGTTAATAAAGTGCAGATGCGCAACAAAACTCGCCCGGAACCAAGCGGGTAGTTTTGATCCCTCGTTATCCGTTAGTGAGGTTGAAAATGGACGCTTTTCCCCGTTAGTTAACGATTCGCTTCGAAACAAATTTCCCCTTTGTTTTGAATCCTCCTATCGTGAAAAAAAAAGAAAGGTGGTTGAAAAATAGTAAAAACGCAGAGCTGGCTCGATCCCATCGTCATTATCCCCCGTGAGCGTTGTCCCAAATATTCGATGCATATATGAAAATATTATTTTTTATATTTATGTAAATTGTCGTGGATGAAAGTGGGCCAATCCCCAATATCTCAAAAAGTTTTTTTTATAGTTCTTTGCGTGGATTTTGCATCGTGCGCCGTATCAAATTCCAAATATGTAGTTTTTTTATTTTATTTTGTATAAAGATAATACTGTATATTTAGATAATCATATTGTAGAGATGGTTGATAGTTATTTATATCTAGGACAATTGGTGAATATGACAGGGTGTAAAGAAGAAGAAATAAAATAATGAAACTTGGATGGAGTGCTTTTGGAAGAATGAACATAGTTTTTAAATCTAACATTCCGCTATGCTAAGAAAATAAGGCATACGACCAATGCGTACTGCCAGTTATGACGTATGGATGTTAAATTTGGATGCTAAATTCAAAAAAGCTACGTTAGATACAGTGCACACATAGAAGCATGGAAATATGTATGCTTAGTGTGACAAGAAGAGATCGTACGAGGAACACATGGGTAAGAAGTATGACCTAAGTGGCAGTGGACACGTATCGAGAAGAATGGATGGATGATGGTTGCGAGAAATATTGGAATGGTATCCGAGAGGATGTGAAAGAAAGCAGATTGCTCAAGACAGACAGGAATGGAAGAGGCTTGGAGAGGCATTCATCCAGCAGTGGATGGTGAACGGCTGATAATGATGATGATGATGAATACTGTATAAGTAGTATAATCTTATTTTATGACTTTATCATTTCGCAGACACCTTTTTGTCGTTTTGCAGTCTGCTTTATGTATAATATAATAATAAATAACCTTTTGTAGTCTTCTTATATGTATGTATGTCATTTTCTCGTCTTGTAGTCTTTTTCTGTGACTTTTTGTCGTTACGTAGATTAATTGCTAATAGTATGTAGACAAATTCCTTAGCTAATGCAATATTTTATAATATGTACCTCTTATATATGTAATACACATGAATTTTCATACTATATAGTCTTCTACATATTTTGACCTTTTTTAACATATTTTTTTCTAAACTTGATTAAATTATAAATTACATCGATCAACAAATACCTTATATATAAAAATTGTATGAATTAAAAAAAAAATTCTCTTCTTATTCCAAATAAGATCCTTCCGGTTTATTTGTTAAAATAATTGAATATTTTTTGTCCCCTATACTTTATTTTATTCACTTTCCACTTTAATATCTATCTTCTGGCGAATGTTATATAAATAAAAAGCATCTATTAAAACAACATACAGGCTTTTGTTATTCAATATGTAGGTATGTTATTTTAGTGAAAATTCAAAAAAATAATACAGAAATTGATTTGTTTTGTGGAGTCTGTATTAAATTGTTTATTTTTCTCTTGATTCCTTTTTCTTCTTTATACATTTCATTCTTATATACCTATGTATATATACAATATAAATAATAATACCTTTCTATAATAACACTCGCTTTATTATCTTTATATAAATGTAACATCTTCCTATATCTCAATTACACCAATATAAATGTATGTAAATTTAAAGTACACAAACCTTTGTTTACATACATATGATAATAAAAACAAGAACAAAAAGCAAAAATTACAAAAATCTGATATTAACCATAATTTAGTATGAATGCTGAATAAAAAATTACCCCAACGCTGAAATCGAGACTGGATAAATAAACAAATAAATACCGTGTACTCGTGTAGACTTATTCCACCATTGCGCGAAATCATTGAGAGCTTTTCTCGAAGCTCTCGCTCGGCATAAACAAACAACACACAGCCAGTGGCACAAAATAAACAATTCCAACATGCATACATATTAGTATTTGGGTTGGATTCTAAATTAAAATCACACATGCGAGTAATCAAGTGGTCTCGATATCGCCGGCACTAATGAAACCACGTACGACCACAACGTAAATATTTCATAAAAATATATTACATCTATTTATATGTATGTACGGTATTTATGGATCCGTAAATAATAAACGCAAACTATTGTTTTCCCCGTGGCAAATATTATAATACGCTAAAAGCAAACGTTGCCAGTTTTGGCTACCCTTATTCATCGAGCTTAATTAACCCGTACGTTATTTTGTTTAACGTTTACATATTTTTGGCAGCGAATGTGTTCCGACAAACACGTTCGTAATTTGCTAAATAGGGTTTTGCTTGGGTTGAAAACATTTCGTTTAAATCTTGTTCAAAGAGAATGTCAAGTTTTCCGATTCAATTTTTAAGTACTACATACATATATGTACTTGTGTTTATAATTTTGATATTTCAGTATTTATGTATTATACGTGAGTTTTGTATACTCTTGTGTTCAATGATGCGTCGAGATATAAATTCGTATTATTTATTCGAAAAGTTTGCCTCGATATTGATCCGACAAACTTATAAGAAACTTTGGCATGAATTCGAAGATTCGTTGTGCAATTTATTGCGAATCGTTTTGCACTGTGGTTCGCTCTCTCATTCAAATCATTCAAATGCACCATAATGCAATACGTATAATATTAAATTTGTATATTTGGTATACGTGTATGAATTTTTCCATATTAGTTAAATTGTTAAATAATTACTATGAATTTTGCAGATTACTTCAAATGTCACGTAATTTATTTAAAAGCTTCCGTCTCAAATGCATCGAGCATGAGTGCAAATAAAGCCCTATATTCGCTTGTTAAACTAAGCCGGCTAAAGCTCGAAACCCAAGGGAACCTTTCAAGAAAGCCTTCGAAAGTAAATAGCGAGGAAAACTTTCGGAATACTTAATTCGAAAGTTTTCTTTGCTTTTTTTTCCCCTTCCTATCTTTATTACATTTCGTTATATCAGCATTCATATTCGAATAATCGTACGTATATTGAACAAATCTTTTCTTGCTAGGTAAAAGCTTGCACTATGACGCGTTGATATGAATTGATCGAATCTAGAAAAAGAGAAAGGAGCGTGTGTTAGAAGAAGAATAAGGTTGAAAAGTGGGTTTGCCGTGAATAATGTCCCTTTATGTATGTATGAAGCGTTCACGGTCATAACTTTCGACGTCGTAGGCGAAATTTTTGCGAAAATATTTATTCTCCTTTTTCCCAAATCGAATTAAAGGCTCCCCGAATTAGGATGTCGTCTGCCTCGATGGGAAAATTCTGTTTGTCGGAAAATATAAAATGAACGTTAAGTTGACAGATATTATATGTATTAGTACGCGGATATATTCCGTTGTTACTATACTATTGGTTTCGGTTCAATTCGAAAAACAAACTTACATAGGTAACCTACAGAATTTATTTATCAAGTAACATACAGCTCATTAAGTACAATATAAAATAAAATAATTCCACATAATACAATACGAAGAAGAAATAAAACGAAGAATGAAACTAGGATGGAGTGCTTTTGGAAGGAAGAATGAACATGGTTTTTAAATCCAACATTTCGCTATGCTTAAAAAATAAGACATACGACCAATGCGTACTGCCAGTTATGACGTATCGATGCTAAATTCAAGAAAGCTACATAAGATCCACTGCACACATATGTAGAAGCATGGAAAGATATATGCTTAGTATAAGAAGAAGAGATCGTACGAGGAACACATGGGTAAGAAGTATGACCCAAGTGGCAGTGGACACATAACGAGAAGAATCGATGGCAGATGGATGCGAGAAATATTAGAATGGTATCCGAGAGGATGTGAAAGAAAGCAGGGTAGACCGAGTGGAAGATGGACTGATGAATTGAGAAGAATGTGTGGAGTCAAGTGGATACAGATTGCTCAAAACAGACAGGAGTGGAAGAGTGCTTTTGGAAGAATGAACATAGTTTTTAAATCCAACATTTCGCTATGCTTAAAAAAGAAGGCAAACGACCAATGCGTACTGCTAGGATGTGAAACTTGGATGCTAAATTCAAGTGTGCTACGTAAGATCCAGTGCACACAGAGAAGCATGGAAATATGTATCCTTGGTATAACAATAAGAGATCGCAAGAGGAATACATGGGTAAGAAGTATGACCAAAGTGGCAGATATAGCTGAACGAGTGATAAATGGATGGCAGATGGACGCGAGAAATACAGGTATGGTATCCGAGAGGATGTGAAAGAAAGCAAGGTCTGATGAATTGAGAAGAATGTGTGGAGTCAACGGGATGCAGATTGCTCAATACAGACAGGAATGGAAGAGGATTGGTAAGGCATTTATCCAGCAGTGGATGGTGAACGGCTGAAAATGATTAATACAATACAGCCAAAGTATTTACAAACAAGAACAAATCATAGCAAGAAAGGTTATTTAGGAGTTAGATCTGGAAAGGAACTTGAGTGAAGAAAATCTGAATGAGGGCAAGGAATAGTGAAAATGATTTTCGTTGAATGACGAGCAGGATCTATGAATGAAAGTGTTTTGCGAATAATAAGTATAACAATGATTCAATAATTGAAACAATGGAGCATTTCTAACAGATCTGGGGGAACAACGGAAAAGGATCCTATGTACAAGTAAGGCCTATTTGATAAATTATTTAATAACTTAAATACAAAGCAGAGATCTGAGACTGTCCTCTTAGACTGCAGAGGGATATAATCATGGAAATTGGAAGAAGAAGAGGAAAACCGCAACCTGGAAATGGAGTACGTATTTATTAATGGAATCTTTGTAAAATGGGTTCCATTTAGTACTATCAAATTCCAGGTGACTTCTAACAAATGCATTGCATAGCAGAGACATGGTATCAAAGGACTTAAGGGGTTTAGATACTCTCATAATGAATCCAAAGCTTCTATAAGCTTTACTGATAACCGCATCAATGTGGGTTTATACCCGTACATACTTACATATGTACATATATCAAAAGATAAATAATTTTTGAAACATTTATATCGACGAGTGTACTCTTACATATGTACATATGTACAAATTTAATATAAAAATAAATCAACGTATAAAATTGTAACAATACATATATTTTTTATTCCTTTTCGCACGTTACACAAAGTAATGTCTCGTGTGGGAAAAGGGGTGTTGAGTTATAAGAGACCTAAGCCGTTTTTCCCTACAGTTTTCCAAATTTTCATAAAATATAATTTGCCCATAACGCATAATACGTACTCGACGCGAACGCGTAAAGTGATACATAAAAGAAAATAATCATTTTTTCGACAAATCATATTACAATATACATATGTACATACATACATAGGTTAGACTTAAAAGACGTTTAATTTAATGTATTATATACAAAATGGCAGCTTTGATCAAACGTAACTGTAAAATTATACAGAATGGACACAAAACCAACGAATCTGTTTTCTAAAATTTATATCTCTGAATGTTATATTTGGTAATGAAAACGGTAATGAAAAAGACAAAAATTCATTTATCTTCTTTTTTTAGTAAATAGTCCTTTCTTTAGCATATATGTTGCTCTTTCTTTCGTCCTGCTTCGGCAGGACATGCATATACTAAAATTGGAACGACATCTTCTTTCTAATGATAAGCCCGTTGAATATCAACGGAGCCTACTCATAACCCGTACTGAAAAATAATATTAAATTTAATAGTTTTTATAGTTGTTGCATAGATGGCGCGTTACAATACAACAACGTAACAATTTAGCAATGTCGCGAGCCTATTGAAAATTAATATTGTCCAATTATAGCAGATCCGTTGTGTTTCGGGTTCAAATCCCACTCGCGCGCGACCTTCTGGTATTTTAATTATTTGACTCGGCGAGCGTTATCAGCATACAGATAGACAGACGGATTTCGGCTATTATATGTATACTAGTGTAAGCCCGTTGAACATCAACGGATATTTGTGTGGTATAAGTATAGTTCTGTTTTATGAGTACGTTCTGGTTTTTTAATTTTTGTGAAAATTTTATAATTTAATTCAACCACTTTTTGAAACTAACTTTTATAGGTAATGTTTAAAAAAAAAGAACCAAATCGACAACTGGCCGTGGCGTATAGCGTAAGCGCGATTACTCCCGACCTGGCGTCCCGGGTTCGATCCCCCACTCGTTCTGGTTTTTTAATTATTTTTCCTCAGCGAGCGTTATCAGCAGACAGACAGACAGACGGATTTCGGCTATTATATATATAATATATGTATGTACATATATATAATGGTGGTTTTTGTCAAACCTATATTATTGTCAAACGTAGTGTTTGAATAAACAAAATTAGAATGTATGAAATTCTCTAATAAATGCGTTTTTTTTTTTTTTTGGCAAAATCAACGATATTGTTCGAAAGAAGATAAAAACATCTCCAATTTTTAATGTCTATTTTGTACATATAGTCCAGCCCTAATATCATACAAATTTTTAGATAAAATAGTATACAAATAACATTGTTCTCCCATAAATTAGACATTGCATACAAATTATGTGTTGAAGGAATCAGATAAGATTTTCAATATCACTTTAGGATCATTGAATAGGTATACAGTTTTGCACATTGGAAATAATATAATTGTGCTTTAAATATAGAAAGCCAGGTTCTATGTTTTAATTCATTCATTAATGTAAGTTCAAAGATCTAAATTTTGAATGTATGTACACATAGTAATACTTTCGGATACGCCACGTTGACTTTGCTCATTATGAATCATTAAGCTCACTTGTCTAGCTTTGTTCTGCTTAATGCTTTTGACGTATTCCTCTCTCCTTTAAAAGCCTTTGATACTCCTCCAGCTAGGATTATACTCTATGCAAATTTTTACACACTTTTCTCATTTCGAATATATCCATTTCATATTTTTTTTCCCCGTCGTCGGAGCTTTTGCACGCGAGAGTTGAATATTTCATAAAACACGTACACTCAATATAATGTACAATATAATTCGTCAAAATATTTAAGAACGAGTTTTTGTTGATGAGAAAAAATTAATTTGGACGAGAAGAGGTTTTCCTTTAATTAAATAATTATATTTTTTTTTGAAGTACAAATTCAAACGCTCTACGTTTGACGAAACGTCCACAAAGGGGTATTGTCGTCTCTTTTGTCAAACACAATACCGAATGGTTAATTTGTTTTAATTCTATTTACGTTTAATTAAACGAAAAGCGTCGAAATTTGACGGTGAAATAAAAATGAGGTATACTTTCAAGCATTTGAAGTATCTTTTGGTGGAGGATTCGTGTTGTCCTTTCTAAATATTCAGGATTATAGCAATGATTGATTAATGATGACCTCCATTTTCGGTCTAAAAGTGAAATTTTAACTGCGTTACGCCGTAAAAAAAAAAAAAAGCCTTTGTTCTCGAAGCTCGAAAAAAGCTCGTGTATTTTCGTCCGACACAATGAAAGGATCCTCCACGGTAACAATTTATTTCGAAAGAGACAATGTCAGCGAAGCCTACTTTTCCGTCGGGGTATCCTTTTGTAATATTCATCATTCTGTTAATTTATTTAAAACGCCAACTCACTGCGTTTCCAAACGACTACTGCTTGTCAAACTTGGTTGCACATTTTTTTTTTTATTCGAAAAACTTCGACAAAGTCTGTATAATTGTACTGACGCCAAGCGAATCGTTAAAACGCTATAAAATTTAAACTTTGAAAACGTTCAATTGTGTTATTAAGCAGTTAAATTACTCGCTTTCAGTCTGATTAAATCGACGACGTACATAAATCCCTTTTTCGCTTTTGTTTTTGTCGCGCAATTTTATATCTGGACCTTTGCCTCCCTCCGTATACATAAAATAATATATAAAAGTAACGATTCTGTCAGATTTTAGGCCGTTTGTTTGTTGGGAAGGGAGCGGGGTGGCAATAAATAGATAACGACTAGAACGGCTCGCCAATTAATGCCAAATACAATAGAAATATTGAATTTCGTCCAATAAACCACGTAGTGGACCGATATTTCTCTAGTACAATATTTTTTTTTTTATTTATTTCAGTATCGTAAGATTTAATATAATAGTGAGACCATACTTGTAAAAACGTATAGATTCATAAAATGTAACGGATGGCCAATAAGTCAGTGAACCTTTTGCTTTTACTATAACATCCATTAAAATGTAGTTAATTTTTAAACGTTGTTTTAACTCGTATTAATTAATTCATGTGAAATTTCACTAGAGAAATAAAATCAATTGATTTTTGTTAGCTTTAGATTATGACTGTGATTTTTGGTTTCAGTATATAACATTGTTCTAACAGAATTAATTTATTTTACTTAATTATTTATATATCAAATGTTTTAAATTTTAAGTTACAAAATATATTGACATGATTTATGGAATTGTTTATAATTTTAAATTAAAATTTAAAAGTACTACTGGAGAGTATGCTTTCAAGGATGAATACTAATTTGTTTCGTATTTTTAAAAGTTGGTACTTGATGTTTCGAGTTAATTATTTACCGATTCAAAAAAAAGACTAAGCGACACTTTTAATTTAAGCGATGTCTTATAGTCTTAAACTTTTGAATTTTTGAATACGTAACTTATAATAAATTTAAAAATAATATTATAATACGTCTATATAAAGTATAGTGTTTAAAATTTGATTCTGTTAAGTATTTAAATTAAATTATTCCAATAAGTTGTTCAAAAGTCTCATACAACAAATATTAGTATACAAAAGTCTCATACAACAAAAGTAGTGTAAATTTAAATAAAAATCATCATATAGCATTGCAAGTCGTACAGTTGTTCATTATTTGAATGAATAAGTTTTTTTATCATTGTTTAAATTCAATTGTACCAGTCGTAAATTCACCATAACGAGGCAGAATAGTCTATTCGTTAATTTAAAAACGTTCCACAATGGTCTACGTGTATCTGTGTGCAAATTAGCAAAATCCGACAATAGAATACAACATTGATTCAAATGTCAAATCGAATTTTACAGGTACCACACAATATAGGGTAATTCCACGCTACTATAATGTAAAATAAAAATAGTAACCACTGTAGCAATATGTGTAGTAATTGTATCTAAAAATGTGTCACGTAAAATCGCTACCAAAAGCGTGAAAAACGACTCATTGCAAAAGTGAACCAAGTCGACAAACTAAAACGATAACAAGCTTTACTCGAGAACACACACACGAGCTTTCAACACGGGAATACTATATTAATCAAATTGTCAACGTGCCGTGTGTGCGTTTCGAATTTGATGAATTGGATCGGACTTGGTTCAGTGTTGCGCCGAACGATCCAATCAGTGTTTATAATCTACTTTGGCAAGCTGCACACATTATTCGAGTCGAAATTAAAAGTGATTGTGCTCGCGTTTCAATTATAAACGTATTATGTATATACATATATATGCCAGCGCGAATTTTCAATCGTTTTTCCATTCGAACAAAAGAAGGTTCCGTTTGCAAATTTATAAGGGAGTGAGTAAAAAAATATATTAAAACCGGATCTAAGCCATTGAGTGCAGCTGACGCCGGTGTGTTTAAAAAACGAAGTGTGTGTTTCTATAAAAGTGTGCTTTTTTAAGCTTTCAAAAAAACACCAACTTGAACGAAGCAGTTATTTTTTAATGAAAAATTCAGTGTTGTTGCGGAAAATTTCGGCTATCATAATTCTTAACAAATTTACTGTTGCCCGTTACTAAAATATGCAATTCTAATTATGTAGGTTTCAATGTTTACACATTAACAAATGACTAATATAATGTATATTCGAATATTAACGAGTGTTGAAATGATGTTAGTAATCAGAGTACGTGTGTACATTAATTAAATCGACGTGCTCTGTTCTGTGAGATGGACCGTTAAAATACAAAAATCGTAATTAAACTTGAGTATTGCCCGTTAACGATGGACGAGTGTTGATTATTGACTTATTTGACATTCAACGAAAGCAAATTGTGTGTTCCTAATGAACAGGCAGACAGATTAAAAACATTTATATATAAGTATACATACATATAGTACACAAATAATAGTATAATTAATGTGTCGAGCGTTCCATGCGAATATACAGACATACTTAAGGGTTTTATATATGGCAATTGGTAAATATGACTGGGTGTAAATACGAATAAATAAGATGAAGAATGAAACTAGGATGGAGCGCTTTTGAAAGAATGCACATAGTATTTAAATCCAAAATCCCGCTATGCTTAAAAAATAGGGCATACGACCAATGCGTACTGCTAGTTATGACGTATGGATGTGAAGCGTGTATGCTGAATTCAAGAATGCTACGTAAGATCCAGTGGACACGGAGAAGCATGGAAATATGTATGCTTGAGAGGAATATATGGGTAAGAAGTATGACCAAAGTGGCAGATATAGCGAAACGTGTGATAACACATAGCGATAAGAATGGATGGCAGATGAACGCGAGAAATACTTAAATGGTATCCGAGAGGATGTGCAAGAAATCAAGATAGACCGAGTGGACGATGGGCTGATGAATTAAGAAGGATGTGTCGAGTCATGTGGATGCAGATTGCTTAAGACAGACAGGTATGGAAGAAATTGGAGATGCCTCCATCCAGCAGTGGATGATGATGATGATGATGATACCTTTGCTGTGATATAAATAATAAATATGCTGAGCGTTCCTGATTGACAGACTTTAAGCTATCCTTGATATAAAATAATAATTAGCTGTAATATAAACACGGCAGTCTTACATAATTCATTCTTCTATACAAAGAAATGAACTTTAGATTTGATCTTACTATGTACATATGTACATATTCTTTATATAAACGAAAAAACATGCATGGAATGTTTCCGTAACACTTGTGCATACTTTGAATGCAAGTTGCAATGCTTGCATATAAGATTTGTTTTGTCTCGAATGCTGTATGTACTTTGCATGTTTATTAAATTATAAATGTGCATTGTATAACACCGTCTCCATATGTGGATTATTCAGTGTTTAGCAAAGTAACTTTTTGGACATTGCAATTTTAACACATGAAAGTGTATTTTGACATTGGACTTTTTTGTATCAAACACAAATATATATATACCAGTTATACTTGTATAATATTGTTTAGAAATCTGTCTCTGTCTCGTCTAGAATAACGGCGAGAGCGAATTTGAAACTCCGGGGTGAGCAAGTCGAGAAATAATTGAAGGAACGTGTTACAACATCCGCACATTTCTCTTGTTAAGCATGACAAATATATTGTTGTTTTATTTTTTTCCACGGGCGCCCTTTGTATGGTCAAATTACACGAATAAAAAAAAATGTATTCCCCGAATGAAATAATAAAATGAATTTTTTTCCAGACGAAATTGTCGAGACGTGTGTGTGCGCGTTCGCGGTGAAATTGCAAAATATTTGTAATTTTGAAAATTTTCATATATTATTTTCGCGTAAATTTATGAAACGTCACAAACAGCCGAAAGCACAAGTTAAGGGTGGGGACTACGTCGTACATTTAGAATCAAATAAAATTTTATTACACCGTAAAAGAAACTTATCCGGGAGAATAACGTATCTCATATTTACGAGAGTCTCACCGCGTATAAAATATCACTCAACTATTCGCTCGGAGACGACGACGACGACTCGCCGTGTTGCTTTTATCCATTAAAATTTGGTTAAAATCCTATAAAAACATTGTATTGCAAGGTATTGCGTGTTGTGAGTTTGAAACACACGGCGCTTCCCGGCGCCATCAATGTGAAATTCAAATAAGTTATCTGAAGTGAAAAGTACGCGCGACTTAAAGTTCATATTCACCACGAATCAACCCTTTTACGGAAATGGAAAAAATTACGCAAAAGGGAAACAATCTTAGATAACGTGTCGATATAAGAAACGGACCGTATAATATTGGACACCTTACACGGTCAGTATTATTGACGTCAATAATTGTGACCCAGATGTTTGGAAATTCAAATTCGCTTCAATTCAATCCATCAATATTTCCACGTCACACGGTCAATATGATAAGGTATTATCAATAATATTAACCGTGTAAGGTAATATAATAACAATAGTGGAATATGGTTTGAATGCTTCAATATACAATTATTAAAAGATAATGTCAGAATGTTATTAAGATTATAGATTTTTCATCTTGGTCATTGTACACATTTTGCACATTAAAAAAATTGTTTCATTTTCGAAAATTTATATCTCCAAAACTAATAATGCTGCATTGATGAAAATAAAATATTTTTTAAGTTCATATCGTATTCATTCTAGTGATACTATGGTTTTTGCAAAACAGGTTATTATTAATGCCAAAATTTGCGTTTGAAACAGAAAAAACGCATAAGGAATTTTATACACAACATTGAATTTTTCTTTTGGTTTTTTTTTACCTTTTAAAGTTATAGAACAAATAGAAGACGATATGGAATCATTCATCATCATCATCATTTTCAGCCGTTCACCATCCACTACTGGATTAAGGCCTTTCCTATCCTCTTCCATTCCTGTCTGTCTTAAGGTATCTTCCACTCGGTCTACCTTGCTTTCTTTCACATCCTCTCGGATACTGTTCCAGTATTTATTGCGTCAATCTGCCATCCATTTTTCACTCCTTCTGCTATATCTGCCACCTTGGTCATGCTTCTTACCCATGTATTCCTCTTACGATCGCTTCTCGTTATACCGAGCATACATCTTTTTATGCTTCTCTGTGTGCACTGGATCTTGCGTAACATTGAATTTAGCATTTACGTTTCACATCCATACGTCATAACTGGCAGTACGCATTGGTCGTATGCCTTATTTTTTAAGCATAGCGGAATGTTGAATTTGAAAACAATAACACTCTTATACTATTTAAAATAACTAAAAAAAATTCAATTGTATGAAATTTCCTTATAAAATGCGTTCGTTTTGTATTTTTTTTAAGCGCTAATTTTTGCATTAATAATATTTTACGTTTGGTAAAAAAGTCATATCATTACAAATTGAATCTTATTAACTTTAAATGCTTGTTTTTCAATGCATTATTAGTTTCGGTTATATATTTTTTTGTAAATTAAAGTAAACGATCGTCCACTTCAATTTGAATGCTACGATATACACAAGTTCATATGAAAAGTCATACAAACTCAACTGAAATAATAAATTTATATTATATATGCATCCAGTTCTTAATTGCACCCGCAATTAAAGCATTTTGGAGTGCAATCGTACCAAATGAAGCTTTGAGAGCTTTAACTTGAAATCTTGAGAACAATTGCAAGCGCATACCGTTCGTAATTAAGGCTTTCCGATGAAATTTGCTCATTAGGCGATTCTACTGTAGCATATGTGTATATTTTTCAATGACATTCCTCATTGAAAATTGGGTATGTGATCGAATATCGACGCTATAAATCTTCACGGACACGGATAATCGGTCAACGTCTGTCAATGGAATTCCGACAATTTTCCGAAATGAATTCTGCTGATCGTACTGGACGTTTAATCCGATTGTAAAAAAATATATCGGTATTCTAAGATGGTCTGTATTATACTGAAATAGTATACGCGACCGTCAAAAATGACGGGAATTGATTTTGGTTTATTATTTCTTTGTTCACTCGTCTCTTTCCCATAATATATATGTACAAACATATCACTGTCACTTATTCTATTCCTGTCTATTTTACTCTACTTTCGCCTCTTATTATCTTCATACTTTGTACTCAATACTGTCCTTCAATTAGAATTAGAACTAATGTACATATATTTACATTGATTTATGTATAAAATTTTTAGATATTTAATACGACTGCGGATACTTTCTAGACATCTATAAAAGGTCAAAACATCAAAACATACAAATATGAAACTTACGAAATATATATTTTCTTTCTATGACGATATGTTTATAAGTTTTATCTGTTTTACTAGTAGTTTACAATAGTTTTTATCTTTCACTCTGAACTTTTCCTCGTATTATTCCGTCTGTTTTCTAGAACATGCAAAAATAACAGGTTGATCTTAAATTGATATCCAACTATACTATAGGTACTCGTATATACCTATACATTTCCCGAAAAAGATTTGTATATAAAGTATTTCAGATTTCTATGTACATATATATAGCATAATATATAGCTACTAGTGTAAGCCCGTTGAATATCAAAGGAGCGGTTTCTCATCACCCGTACTGTGAGTGTTTGTGTGGGTGAATATATGTATGTGTACGTGCAGTGCGTATGCGAGTGATCCGCGGCTATCCAGCCAGACAGACCCTTGTGCTACTATATATAGTATAGACAAATGAATTTATTTCTTATAATATTAAATTTAATAGTTTTTATAGCGGTTGCATAGATGGCGCGTTATAATATACAACAACGTAACAATTTAACAAAGTCGCGAACCTTTTGAGAATTAATATTGTCAAATTGTTGCAGACCCGTCATTATTTAGTTTGGTTCAAATCCCATTCGCGCGACGTTCTTGTTTATCTCGGCGAGCGTGTTATCAGCAGACAGACAGACTAATGATAGATGAAGTTTGCCAGTTGAAAAATATATGTATAGTTCAGATCAACAGTTTTACGTTTAAATATAAGCGACATTTGGAGACGAGCAATGCCAGGTACTTCGGTTTGTATTATATTATTACTAGTGTAAGCCCATTGAATATCAACGGACGTGTTTGACGCAATTTATTACGTAACAATTTAGCAAAGTCGCGAACCTACTAAGGATTAATATTTTCATTAAAAAAACGCGTTAGCGCTTACTAACCCAACACAGACAGACAGACAGACGGAATTGGGATATTATATATATATGTATATATGCAACTAGTGTAAGCCCGTTGAATATCAACGAATGTTTATGTGGTGAGTATATGTGTATTTAATAGTTTTTTATAGTTGTTGCATAGATGGCGCGTTATAATACAACAACGTAACAATTTAACAAAGGCGCGAACCTTTTGAGAATTAATATTGTCAAATCGTAGCAGACCCGTCATTATTAAGTTTGGTTCAAATCCCACTCGCGCGACGTTCTGGTTTTTCTCGGCGAGCGTGTTATCAGCAGACAGACAGACAGAGTGACAGACGGAATAGGGCTATTATATACATATATATGATAGCCAATCTGTCCGTCTTCAGTCCGTTAGAAACGTTCGATATACTTCTTTTGTTCTTCGACACATCTTCAAAATTTGAATTATTATTTGTTTACATTTAACTTTTTTTCCCGTAATTGATGCTTTCTGCCAATGTTAACACACTCATACGTCAATAATAAACACCCTTTGATTGTCAACGGGCAATACTCATCGGTTTCATAATATATTAGATATGTCTTACCCATTTCTTTCAGCACCAGAGACGAATGCTTCAGCTTTTCCATGGCTCACCCGGTAATGTTTCACACTATTCATAAGTAGTTCGAAGAAACTTCTCACGCACTCACTCAATTAATTATTTTTAATTCGCCACAGTCAAATTTTTGCATTTTCAATCTGCAAAACATTATCGCTTTCTTATAATTATTGTTTCGGAAAGGTTTCTGCGAAATAATTTCTATTCCTTTTTATGCGAAATCGTTTCAATTATAATCCGATCATTTAGTCAAAGTTACACGTAAACGGGTTTTAATTCCATTAGCCTCATAAACCGCTGAAAAATTACCGAGAAATTTCCTTGGAAATTGTTTTTTTTTTTTTTTTTTTTTACACTTCTCTGTTAAAGATAATTTTAGAAGTAATACATTATCGTGAACCCCTTATAAAAGCCTTTACATATATTTTTTTCTACGGGTACAAGGTTAAATATAAGCTCTCATGAATTGAAATTAATAACGTAGTCCGATAAGACTAGCAATCCCTAGTTAGATGTAATAAAATATTCAATTCAAAGTCGCAATATTTAATTTGAACCTCAAATCTGTCGTGAATTATATTATTATCCTTTGAAACTACAAATTAATAAACATTATATTTTAAATTAAAATTTACTGGAAATTGTATTTTTGATTCATTTAAATAAATGAATAATCTAATAGCTATCCTCCTATTGAGATTTAAGATATAAATATTGAAAATACTTCTTTGTACAGTATACTAAGTACAGTTTTTATTATTATTTATTCATGTTTACTTTTATTTACTAATCCAAAATTTCTATATGGGGCAAAGATTGCAATATCTTCTTTTTGTCTGAAATAAATTGATTTGACATAAAAATGGCACACATTCGAACGATATAATTTTAAATAACACTGTGCGACAAAAAATCACGCTTTTGAGTAACCGGAGCGGAAATTCAAAAATTATTACTAATTCTAACCCACTAAATCCGAATATGATAATAAAATTTGTTGGTTAGCCCTCATTTATGAGATATGAGCGTATAAAACAATGGACAATTATTTACATATTTTTTAAACTTTGCGGTCTGTAACTCAAAATTTAATACTTTTGTGTTCAAAATGAGTATTGAAAGCAATAGTCAGATATTTTTGCTATTACATGTGATATTTGAATGTTTTAAAATACTTTTAATTTTAACGCATTTATAAGGATTGGTTCTTTATGTCGGTATATTTTATTTTTTGTCTAAACGTACAAATTTGAGCTGTAGATGATTTGAAGTCGCATTTAGTGGTGGTTTTTGTTACACAGTGTAATTAGTGTCAATCGAATCACACGCATTTGACTAAGATACCCAATTTATTGAATTGATTCTACTGTGTATTTAAAATATAATAGCAAAGAATAGTGGGTGGTTACTTATGGGACTCCTATACTGCCGTCCTAAGCCCACTTAACGTAACTGACAAAAATTACGAAAATGATGTGTTGCGATTTTTCATATCAAAATTAATGTATCATCATCCAAAAGTGACTTTTTTTAAGCTATTAAATCTAACGTATCTGCATGCGCAAAGAAACAGTATCACCAATATTTACTGCCGTCACTACCTTATCATGAAAGATTGAAAAGACTGAATGTCTCTACATATTGGAGACGAGGAGATTAAGAGGTGATTTAATTGAAGTATTTAAAATAATAAATAATCATTATTCACGTGAAATGACCAACCTCATTATATTCAATGAGAACCCACTTAGACTCCGAAAAGAAAAATCAAATAAGTTTGTTACAAATTCATTCTTTTCAAATAGAGCGGTTGAAGTTTTGGAATAGTCATATGTATACATTAATAATGAATAATGAAGTGACGTAACTACTAAAGTATTCATTTTTTTTTTTTAATTTTTCCTTAGAATTATCAAAACACAATAGGAAATAACCTCATGCACCAAAACAAAGTTTAAATAAATCAATAATATATGTACATAGATGTAGAATAACATAGATTGGCCTTGCAAAAATGCATGCCTTGCATGCATTTTGTTTGACTTTTTTTTTGTGAGAATTCCCCGCACTTTAGACCCTCCGCACCCCCCCGTTGCTTCTGACGCTTTGTGCAGGCAAATTTGTTTGGAATGACATATCTATGGTAATATATGAAGAAAAACACAAATTTACGTAAAAAAAGTTACGTTAAGTAGGCTTAGGTCGGCAGTATATGTACAACTGAAGGGAAAAAAAAATTCAAAGGAAAATTCTTACGTTTTCAACATTTTATTTATTCAGTATTGGAACCACCTCACCAATTAATACGACACGATCGAACTTTTATTAAAGTTTCCTTTTAAAAAGAGACCACGTAGCCTCCGTCGAGCCACAGTTCACATTGAATTAGAAAAGCACTGGGGAAAATGGATGGGAAAAGCTACGACCGGTGAACGGGGCGAGCGTACGTGTTATCCATTCAATGTTTACACTGAGCGGTCACGAAAAGCCGTCGGAAAACTCGTGGAAAACTCGTGGAAAACTCTCGGGGAAAATTTGCAAGTCACAGCACGTGCTGCTCCCGGCACATCCCGGCCAATACTGACTAGAGAGGGCACACACCCCCTGCCAAAACGTACCACTTCACACACAAAACTGATAACAGATTTTCCCCTCTATCCCGCGACTTTCCCTCTCCGTCTCTCTTCCACTCTCTACACCCGCTTAATTCGGATAAGAGGTTCGGCCGGGGAAAATCAACAGGAAAAACTATCTCCGTTGCGAATCTCCGAACGAAATATGATAATAAATTCCTGGGGATCTCCGTTCCCCACCATTCCTTATTCCTTTCATCCGTTAAATTCTCAAACAGTTTAATTAATATCCGCGCAATAAAACAGCGACGCTCAAATTTCACTCGAGCCATCGAAACTTCAATGTCTGCTCGGTTGAATTTTCAAGCGAATATTATAACTCGAATATCTTTCGACGAAAGTTTAACGATGTATTTGTGTATTTTATTTTTACAAATTATACCATAGTGACACTACAGGTTGCCCCAATTCGTCACTATGGCGAGACAAGAAAAAATTCACAGATTACATTAAATCAAACAATTTACAAATAAAAGATTATATACATACATATGAGTCGCCCAGTTCCAAATCCCGATAAGTCCATAAAACTCACTTGTTCGCAAACGCGGTTTTTCTGCTACAGACTTATTTGCTTGATGGCGTTTAAACTCATTTAAACTCAATTTTGTTGATATTAAACAAAATATTGAGATTAGAAACATCGACTTATCGTTGTTTGTTTCTAAATATGGCAATTGTCAGTTTTTGGAACTAACACTGATTTTCAATATTTTTTTACGGCGCACTCGGCGGTATTTTGAATAATTCAAGTACTAAGGCATCGTTTGAAAACATTCTAAGAACCAGAAAATATTTTATCCTCGTTTTTATATATTGTGGACTTATCGGGATTTGGAACTAGGCGACTCATATATAAATAAAACATCATCATAGTTGGCATTAAGGATGTCAATTAAAATGAACGTACACATTTAAAAATGTATATATGTATGTATGTACATACATATAATGTACATTTTATTTTATTTTATTTAAAAAATATAGTATATATAGTATACTGTGATGACCTAACAGGTTATTAACAGCCAAATTATATTACATACAATTAAATGAATTAAGTATAATAAAAGTACGAGATAATATGTACATATGTATGTGTCGCGTTCACCTTGTCTAGGTGTTTATTGAAACAATTAGTAACTCTTTATACAATTTATAATATTACCAATTTATAATATTAAAAGCAACAAGTCTAAATTACGTTACCAAAATAACAATATGCACAAAATCCAAAAGAATTAACACAAAAAACCCATATTTGGCACATCAAATCCAACTAGTTCAAAAACCTGCTAAAATGTTGACACTTATTATAACTCTAAGACTTGGGAGTCTAAGTTATTATAATTCTTTAATCTATGTATATATATGTATATGTATATAAATCAATGTCTGTTTGTTTGTTTGTCTGTTTGTCTCTTATAGGCTCCTAAACCACTCGACCGATCGCGATGAAACTTTCAGGACTTATTGTGATCATGCCGGAGATGGTTCCTGTGAAAAAAAATCGGAGGAAAACGGGAACGGGAACGGGAACGGGCCTGCTCATGCGTCAGATAACGTACTAGGAACGGGAACGGGAACGGGATCGGGATCGGGAACGGGCCTGCTCACGCGTCAGATAACGTACTAGCAACGGGAACGGGAACCAGATCGGGAACGGGATCGGGACCGGGATCGGGAACGGGAACGGGATCGGGCATTGCAACGCATGCCGGGTCAGCTAGTAATGAAATAAAAAATATAATAATTTGGTGGCAGCGGCAATATACTAAAATTCTTCAAATCCGTTTTATAATACAGTGTAACTTTCAGTTTGTTTTTTTATTTATTTCTATTATGATTGTATTAAGTGTGAAAAATAATACACACTACAGGAAAACAGTTTCACTTGCGCTCTGAAAATTTCACCAAAATCGAAGCCTTTCATCGAGTCTATAAATAATAACTTTCAATTCAGTGCGCTCGATAGTTTCCTAGAATCGCACACAGAGAAATCAAGAGTAAACTGCCACTTCCGGTCGATGGATATTTATCAAAACCTTTTTTTTTCCATTACGTATGTGTGTGTGCGTCAAAGAAAAGACGCGATAGAATCAATTGAATCTTTTTGTAAACAAATCTCTAACGTTTTTAGTTCCCCCTCGTTAACGATAGTTTTTGCAATACATCTTTTGCCTGGAAAAGGCTTTGATTGATCGTTCAACTTCCGGTCGGATCGAGAGAGCACGTTTTTACGAAAATTCACTACGTACGCATTTTTGGTACGTATATGTACTTATATATATTTTTTTCGCATTTTGATTCGCATACAAATTTCCTATCATCATCACTTTTAGCCGTTCACCATCCACTGCTGGATGAAGGCCGCTCCAATCCTCTTCCGTTCCTGTCTGTCTTGAGCAATCTGCATCCACTTGACCCCACTTATTCTTCTCAATTCATGAGCCCATCTTCCACTCGGTCTACCTTGCTTTCTTTCACATCCTCTCGGATACCATTCCAGTATTTATTGCGTCAATCTGCCATCCATTTTTCACTCCTTCTGATATATCTGCCACTTTGGTCATACTTCTTACCCATGTATTCCTCTTACGATCATGTTATACCAAGCATACATCTTTCCATGCTACTCTGTGTGCACTGGATCTTACGTAGCATTCTTGAATTTAGCGTCCAAGTTTTACATCCATACGTCATAACTGGCAGTACGCATTGGTCGTATGCCTTATTTTTTAAGCATAGCGGAATGTTGGATTTAAAAACTATGTTCATTCTTCCAAAAGCACTCTTCCACTCCTGTCTGTTTTGAGCAATCTGTATCCACTTGACTCCACACATTCTTCTCAATTCATCAGTCCATCTTCCACTCGGTCTACCTTGCTTTCTTTCACATCCTCTCGGATACCATTCCAATATTTCTCGCATCCATCTGCCATCCATTCTTCTCGCTATGTGTCCACTGCCACTTAGGTCATACTTCTTACCCATGTGTTCCTCGTACGATCTCTTCTTGTTATACTAAGCATATATGTATGTATCTTTTCATGCTTCTACATATGTGTGCAGTGGATCTTACGTAGCTTTCTTGAATTTGGCATTCAAATTTCACATCCATACGTCATAACTGGCAGTACGCATTGGTCGTATGCCTTTATTTTTTAAGCATAGCGGAAAATTGGATTTAAAAACTATATTCATTCTTCCAAAAGCACTCTTCCACTCCTGTCTGTTTTGAGCAATCTGTATCCACTTGACTCCACACATTCTTCTCAATTCATCAGTCCATCTTCCACTCGGTCTACCTTGCTTTCTTTCACATCCTCTCGGATACCATTCCAATATTTCTCGCATCCATCTGCCATCCATTCTTCTCGCTATGTGTCCACTGCCACTTAGGTCATACTTCTTACCCATGTGTTCCTCGCACGATCTCTTCTTGTTATACATACTAAGCATATACATATGTTTCTTTTCATGCTTCTACATATGTGTGCAGTGGATCTTACGTAGCTTTCTTGAATTTGGCATTCAAATTTCACATCCATACGTCATAACTGGCAGTACGCATTAGTCGTATGCCTTCTTTTTTAAGCATGGCGAAATGTTGGATTTTAAAACTATGTTCATTCTTCCAAAAGCACTCCATCCTAGTTTCATTTGTTCTTCTGTACATCCAGTCATATTCACATTCTCCAGTCCATTAGTACTTCAACTTTTTCACACGTTCCGCTATATTCCGTTTTATTTCTTCTAAATTTCCTATACGTGATGATAATATTCAATTATAACATTGAAAAAAGTATAAATTTTATTTTTCAATAATTTAAACGGAATCTCTGTTTTTTTGGAAATAGAAGTACAATAAGAACGTTTCGCATTTTATATCTAGTGTAAAAAGTAGGATGAGGGGACTTTAAGGGTTTTTTTTTCTTCTTTTTACTCTCGTTCCATAAGCGAACCGTGTTTTTCAAATGTTTATATTGACAAAAGCCGCTAGGGGCTGGCGTGGCTTATTCACTTGGCCCAACCATTCTATTTTATTTTTTCAACAGTAGGGTGTATCAAACTCGGAAAAAATGTACATAAAACACAATATTAAAAAAAAAGCGTTACATACATATATGTATGTAGGATAAAATGGTATTAAACGAAAACAAAAAATAGTGTGGCCAGAACACTATCCCAATAAACATGTTTAAATAGAAAATACTTAATATAAAATAGTTTTAACAGTGGGAAAAAATCCCAAGTGAAAATACATACTTTTGACTTTTGATTTGAACTGGACGACTACTTAGAAAAATCTGAAAGTTGAAAAGTACTACAAATGAAAGATAAAATACCCAACTATAGATTCCAATATTCATTTTGAACAAGCAATCGACAGATTTTGAGACATCGAACGAACAAAACCAAGAAATAGAAAAATCGCGTGATTTAAAAAACACATACTCGAGCCAATCAACATTTTTTATTACCAGATTCGTGTTCACTGGGCATAGATCTATAAGAAAAGTCATATCTCGTCTCGGAAGCATTTTTCGTGTCGAACAGTGTAATTGGTCATAATAAAATATTGTCGATACTTTTCTTTGCACCAAAATTTTACATTGGGCCAGTTGTACAGATTTTAAGTCAAAATTATGTTGTGAAAAGCATATTTTGGATTGTTTTAAATGACCTTGACCATATACATATGTAAATATTATCATTTTTTTGTTTGCATTGATAAGTAGTTACTTTGTATTAATATTATTCAATTTTTCAGAGTTGATTGAAGTTTTTATGAAATTCCTGGCAGCCTTAAAACAGCACCTCTGTACAAGTGCTGGTAGATAATAAATTTATTTTAGCTTTAAATAATGTTTGTTTGTAATAATTAGCCTCTTAAGCTATCTTAAATAAATAAATATGTTTCATAATGCAAAACTAAGGTAGGTAAAATATAAGTTACGTCACACTGTCAAGTATGAATTTTTAACTACCTACTGCAGCCAGTGCTGAAAATTAAAAAACTCTTGTAATGCGACATTATCTCACCTGAAAATCTGAAAATCTAACAGTCATTCCCTGGATGGATCTACAATTTATAATTTCGTCGAAATCTAAATCGAAAGAAAGCAAGCTTGAAAGTGCCATAAATTGGCAAAAGCGAGAACGCGTGAACACACTACCCATTAATAATGCATCACCCACTCGACACAGAGGGAAACTGGGAAACGCCCTGCACAAAGGAGACTTGGTCCTTTAGGGAAAACGTTACCGTGAAAAAAGAAGTAGCAGGCAGATGAAATGGTCGCAGTAAACGCGTTCAAATCCTAAGGCGAAAAAAAAATTTTCACGCATCGAATTCCCCGTCGCGAGAAGGAATAAATTCGTTTTTATTAAACATTTTATGTTGATCTCCTCGCAAAAGTGAGATAGAAAGAGTTTTTCAACCATACCATACATACATACGATCGTAAACTCGTACATATTGTATACTATATATATTTTTTTTTTTTTGGATTGCCTCTTCGCTTAAAATACTAATACGCCGAGTGGAGCGTTTCTTTTATGATATCGTATCATATTTTAGATCTACGTTTTTGTTTATTTTTTTTTTTTTTCGCTTCGTACTGCAAACTGTACATCGACTATCGCGTAAATTTAAAAACGAAGTCATAAATCTTTTCGTAATCGACACGTGACTTTCTACGTAATACTTTCTTTATACACTCCAGTGTATAAAAAGAGTCTTGAAATTTGATCATTCAGCTACACTTTATTCTAGAGCACTTAAGTCTTACATCGAGTTCTCGGTGTCTCGATAATATTCTCGCTATCGTTACATTGAATACCGATCGTTTCAAAACGAATATCCTTTGGGTATACATACATACATATATATAGTATAAAACTGTGTATTTTTACACGGAAAAAAGAAAGCTTCTATAACTTGTTCTATAAATAAATTTTCATCACAATATAAAAGCAACAGGGGTAAGTTTCACGAGACTGTGGCGATTTTACGTAAAACAGACATTTAAGATAGATGTTTTAATGCTTTACCGTGAAGTATTATATTTTATTAAAATATTTATATAGTATTCTATTTTTAAATGTCAGTCTGTTCGGGTGAATTTTTGATTTATTTTAATCATCTCAAGTGAGTCTGTATTTTACTGTTTTTGCAATGATACTCCCAATTTTCCAAAAGGTTGGAACAATGAACATTGTTTTTAAATACAACATTCCGCCATGCTTTAAAAATAAGCTATACGACCAATGCGTACTGTTAGTTATGACGTATGGATGTGTAACGTGGATGCTAAATTCAAGAATGTTACGCAAGATCCAGTGCACACAGAGAAGCGTGGAAAGATGTACATATGCTCGGTATACGAGAAGAGATCGTAAGAGGAATACATGGGTAAGAACCATGACCAAAGTGACAGATATAGCGGAGAAATACAGAGTGGAGCTGATGATTTGAGAAGAATGTGTGGAGTCAAGTGGATGCAGATTGCTCAAGACAGACAAGAATGGAAGAGGATTGGAGAGGCCTTCATCCAGCAGTGGATGGTGAACGGCTGAAAATTATGATGATGATTTCCAATTTTGCAATTTAAAAGATATGTAGATATATATGATTGAAATTGGTACTAAAATGCACAATTTCTTCACTTGCCTCAGTTACGTTTTTATTTACTTAAATCAATCAAAATATTCTTTCACGATAGTCTTTCTACAATTAATATCGAATGCTTATAATTATGTAACGTTCACAGTGTATCTACTTAGCTGTTTAGAATTTTTTTTTATTTACAAAAAATGTCAAAATTAGCTTCAAATGTTTCGTTGTGTGACGAGAACTTCTCTTTAATAAGTTGATCTTATTTTCATTTCTCCTTATTGATTTTCCGATCGAGTGCTCTTCGCGTTGTGTATTTCGATTTATACACGTATAAATATTGAGGGCAAAAGGACAAGTGCCCCCTTGACGAAGAATTGACCTGAAAAAGTCGGAATCAGAGGCAAAAAAAAGCATCATCATTTCGAATGGCGGAAAACATTTCAGCGTCATAAAATGAGTAGTTTTGAGTCCTTAGACGATCTCAAAGTTTCACTATTACGATGCCTTTAATACTTCCGCTATTCGAATCGTATTTTAAATGGAATTCCCATATACATACATACATAGATATAATTTATATAAAATAGCGATAAAACTAAAACCTCATTTTAAATAACTGCAATTTTTTTTTTTTTTTTTTTTTTATTATCTACTTTATCCATATCGGATAAAGTATTGTTTTTTTATTACTAACATATTTCCTATTGACGATCAACGGCAGCTTATTGTGTCTATTATTGACGTGAGTGGGATAACAATAACGATAACTTTGGGTTACTACTGTCGGCCATGTGGGCAAAGCATTGTTAGTTCCTTCTCCCCTACAGAAAGTAATGGTTTCACCACTGGAGAGTATCTTTCCCTAGTTAACTCACTGTAATATATTGTAATGTAAAGAAGAAGAAATAAAACTCGGATTGGGTGCTTTTGGAAGAATGAACACTGTTTTTAAATCCAACATTCCGGTATGCTTAAAAAATAAGGCATACGACCAATGCGTACTGCCAGTTATGACGTATGGATGTGAAACGTGAATGCTAAATCCGCAATATCAAAGGCACACAGAGAAGCATGGAAATATGTATGCTCGGTATACCGAGAAGATATCGTAAGAGGACTACATGGGTAAGAAGTATGACCAAAGTGGCAGATATAGCAGAAGGAGTGAAAAATGGATGGCAGATTGACACAATAAATACTGGAATGGTATCAGAGAGGATGTGAAACAAAGCAAGGTAGACCGAGTGGAAGATGGGCTGATGAATTGAGACGAATGTGTAGAGTCAAGTGGATGCAAATTGTCCATAGTAATGTACCTATGCGTCTTGGTTTTTCTCAACAGCTTATGTTTGCAATAATTATGACCATCAGCTTTTACTTTTGCTTCATAAGTGAGGCTTTCATAGTAAAATACTAAAAAATCGTTGGCTTTTAATGTACTCCCCCTAACGCTGTACAAAATTATTAAAATCATAGGGAAATGATTCAAGGTCAAATTTTTGCTTGACAACAATACTTTATCGTACGTAAAGTAAAAATATACTTTTTGATTAAATGCGGTAGGATATGTACATACGTGTGTAACATCACTTTTTACATTTAAATTTATGCTATGCTTAAATAATAAGGCATACGACCAATGCGTACTGCCAGTTATGATGTATGGATGTGAAACTTGGATGCTAAATTCAAGAATGCTACGTGAGATCCAATGCACACAGAGAAGCATGGAAAGACGTATGCTCGGTATAACAAGAAGCGATCGTAAGAGGAATACATGGGTAAAAAGTATGACAGATATAGCGGACAGATATACGAGAGGATATGAAAGAAAGCAAGGTAGACCGAGTGGAAGATGGGCTGATGAATTGAGACGAATGTGTGGAGTCAAGTGGATGCAAATTGCTCAAGACAGACAGGAATGGAAGGGGAATTGGAGAGGCCTTCATCCAGCACTGGATGGTGAACGGCTTAAAATGATTATAATTATATTTGTATATAATAGTGTGTGTGTGTGTCTGTGTGTCTGTCTGCTGATAACGCTCGCCTCGCTTACGTGGTGAGCTAAACCAGATGATGCGAGATCCCTTTTATTTTGAACATATACAAAAATCGGTTGAAAGTTCGCGATTTTGCTAAATTGTTACGTTGTTGTATTATAACGCGCCATCTACGCGACAACTATAAAACTATCAAATACACATACATATACTGCCGTCCTAAGCACACTTAATGTAACTGACGAAAATTACGAAAATGAGTTAGATGTGTTTTAGGGGTTATGGGGAGTGTATTCTTGCGATTTTTCATATCAAAATTAATGTATCTTGATCCAAAAGTGACTTTTTTAAGCTATTAAATCTAACGTATCTGCATGCGCAGAGAAATAGTATCACCAATATTTACTGCGGTCACTACCTTATCATGAAAGATTGAAAAGACTGAATTTCTCTACATACATTGGAGACGAGGAGATTAAGAGGTGATTTAATTGAAGTATTCAAAATAATAAATAATCATTATTCATGTGAAATGACCAACCTCATTATGTTCAATGAGAACTCTCATGTAAGAGGTCATACTCTAGACTCCGAAAAGAAAAATCAAATAAGATTGTTAGAGATGCATTCTTTTCAAATAGAGTGGTTGAAGTTTGGAATAGTCATATGTATACATTAATAATGAATAATTAAGTGACGTAACTACTAAAGTATTTTTTTTTTTTAATTTTTCCTTAGAATTATCAAAACACAATAGAAAATAACCTCATGCACTAAAAAAAAGTTTAAATAAATCAGTAATATATGAAGTAAAACACAAATTTAGAATAAAAGTCCATTTATCTCGATATTGTTGTTTTGTCAGTTACGTTAAGTGGGCTTAGGACGGCAGTATACTCACCCACACGAACAGCCGTCGATATTCAACGGGCTTACACTAGTGATAAATATATTGTTCGAAATTTTCGTCAAATAGTGAAGAGGTAACGCTTTTCATATCGAGTACGTCAGCTTCAAAACAATGAAATGTCAGTTTTAATACAAATTTTTTAATACAAAGTATTTGTATTGTGTATAAAAATTTATTTTATTTGTTCATTTTATCTATCAGCTCCCCTTTTGAACCTGGCCATTCGACAAAACAAGGCATCGCCCCAGGGCGGCTCGACAAAATTCCAAGCACAGTCATCGACCATTGTCTGACAAAAATTGTGACAATAACGCAATTTTTCATACAACGACGTTCACCCATTTCGGAATAAAATACAAAATAAAATGTCGCGGTCGAATTTTCGCACGACAACATTACTTTATATATCTATTATTTATTTATTTATTTTATATAATATTAGCTAATTAGCTAATTTAACTTACATCTATTACATATTTATAACAACTACATAAATCTATTACACATTATACACTATACTTATACATAACTACTATCTCTCACAGAGGTGTCTCCTCACACTTTTCAAGAATGCATCTATTGTCTTAGAAGACTTGACGCACTCCGCGAGGGCATTATACATTAATACACCTCTGTGAAAAACACCACCAGCTGTCTTTGTTTTCCTTACTCTACCTACAACTAATTGGTTCTTATTTCTAGTACAATAACTATGGATATCACTATTTATAATGATATAATTCTTAAAATAATTTGGCAATAACTTATAAACAAAAGATAATGTGCTTAACTTTAAACAATTTCTAATACTCACCCATCCCAATTCATCTAACATACTTCTAATACTTTTTAGCCTACCAACATTCAAAATACCTCTCATAGCTCTATTTTGCAACCTTTGAATTTTATCTAAATCTTGGCCACTGAACATATTAAGTACAGTGGCACAATAAACCAGATGTGGCAAGACAATTGTATTATAGACTAAAACCTTACTTTTTCTACTTAAAATATTTCTTAACCTACACAAAACACCAACTTTTCTAGCCATTTTTTTAATAATATATTCAGCATGTACCTTAAAGTTCAGTTTAGAGTCTATATGAATTCCCAAATATTTTAAATTATCAACTATTTCAATAATTGTATCATTAATCCTAACTTCATTCAACACATTTTTACTATTCAACCACATAATTTTTGTTTTATTCACATTTATTTTTTTTTTTATTACTTTATTCACATCTATGGATAAAGAAAAAAAAAAAAAAAGGTAGTGAAATTGCTGTTTACAACAAGAGACTATTCCGGAGTTTCGAATCGATGTGTATTCGACGTACCGTGACAATTTAATTTAATGTCAGGTGACATTTCCATTCGGTGCGAGAGCGAGGGCTTTATCCGATTGACATTAATATTAATGGATTCGGTGGTTCGGACTAGCTTATTGGCAGCCACTGCTTTGTAATCTCGTCGACCGGCAGTCAACCCGTTAACGTCCATTCCCCGTTGAAAATCATCTCGAATCGAACATGAACTCGTTTTTTTTTTTTCCCTCGCCGAGAATCTGCGATGTCTGTCTACTAGTAGATTTTACAATGCTATTACGTTTCGACGATCTTGTGAGATCGGAAAATGCTTGGAAAATGGTTGAAAATGTTCGACGTACGACTAAAGGTCAAATTTCAATCAAAATGGTCATTGTATAATTATTTCCATGTGTGGTTAAAAATTGATATTTTAAATATTAAATCTACATATGTATGTATGTACATTTTACATCCATCCACTGCTGGATGAAGACCTGTTCAATCCTCTTCCATTCCTCCACACATTCTTCTCAATTCATCAGCCCATCGTCCACGTGATCTACCTTGCTTTCTTTCACATCCTCTCGGATACCATTCCAGTATTTCTCGCGTCCATCTACCATTCATTCTTTCATGTCTTTACCCTTTAGGTATAAACACAAATTACCTAAACATAATTTTCTTTAGATCGCTGACTCTAAAAAGTATTTAATTATGTAAAATATATTATAAACATTTGATAAGAATTGTAAATAGGTTTTTGAGCTCTTTCTCCTATTATGCTTTAAACGCTAACATTAAAATACAAGAATCGTTATAAATGCTAACAAAATGAACAATGTGTAAAATAGATAATGGTCACTGAACCAGTAGCTATTAAAATAGATTTAAGATGTATTGTGAAGAAAATTCTTCTCGCTATGTTCTGCTATATCTGTCACTTTGTATTCCTCTTACGATATCTTCTCATTATACCGAGCATACATCTTTCCATGCTTCTCTGTGTGCACTGGATCTTGCGTAACATTCTTGAATTTAGCATCCACGTTTTACATCCATACGTCATTACTGGCAGTACGCATTGGTCGTATGCCTTATTTTTTAAGCATAGCGGAATTTTAGATAAAAAAACTATGTTCATTCTTCCAAAAGCACTCACATCCTAGTTTTATTTCTTCTTCTTTACATCCGGTTATATTCACCAATTGTCCAAGTATCTCTACAATATGATTATCTACTGTGATTACGATTTTCCTACATATGTATATATAATCTTTCCATGTTTTTCTATCTGCACTGGATCTTACGTAGCATCCAATCCTTAAATGAGTTAAAAATTTAGAATAAATGTGTTTTTAGTCAAAAGTGGAATGTTCATGTAGCGGTATTAAAACGCAGATAAAATATATTACTTGTCGTTTGTTTGATTTAATACAATGCAAACAAGAAATATATGTATGTATGTATGTACATGCAGTGAGATTATTTTTATATGTATTTTGCTCTCGGAAAGTTAGTGCTTCGTATTTTATTTGTTTTTGCATTTTGTACGAGGCTACTAGCTGGAGATTTCTTCGTCTGGGTACAATCTACAATGCTCGGTTGCGATGCTTAAATTATAATATTTTAATGGGTTATTACTTTGAATTTGTACAAAGTGTACATTACAGCTTTGCTCCGGTTGTACAGCTTCTGCTATTTATATTGCTTTATTATTCGTAAAGCGGTAGTTTCTGACTCTCTGTACTGTAAATTTGAAACAACAAAACGATACTCGGGAATCGCAGTAAGAACTTTTGAACAATGGTGGCTTGTGCAGTGCTATTTTATTAAAATGCTACAACTATGTTCTATTTTATTATGGACACTGAGTGTACTGTTACTATCAATATTTTTTTTAAGTTGTTTTTCAGTGAATTTTTGTGTATGTAAGTGTGATTACCATTTACTTTGAACATAAGGAACAATTTTACCTTTTGATTTGTTTAATTATCCTAAAAGGGTTCTGTATTTAACCGTTTTTATTACAATGTCTTAAGTTTTGCAATTTGAAAGACATTTGTGATTGAAATTATTGATACTGAAATGCACAGCTTCTTCAAATGCGTTATGTTTTTGTTTTTTTTTAATTTCTTGTGATCAAAACAACCTTTCATGACAGTATTTATACATTTAATTAAAAGCGGTTTTGTTTATAATTATAATAATAATAAAAGTTATTCACTTAAGCGGTGTATTTAAAATTTTATTCACAGTCAAAATGTTGTTTAAATGTGAACTAAATCCTATATGTATTTCAAATTCCAAAATAAATCTTATAAAGCTGTTATAGAAGTATTGGAATAATAATTTAAAGAGTCAAGAACAGGACTTTGGTGGAAATCTGTCATAAGCTTTACAATTTCCCAAATATCACGTCAGTCTTTGTTGCTCGAAGATATTGCAGAATGCTGAATATATGTACACATACAAACATACGTATGTACATATATAATTAAGTATGTATGTATGTATGTATATCGACTCGTGTAATATTGAACGTGTGCATTCGCTTTTATTATTATTATTAAATCATATATGTCAAAAGCCACGTTGACTAAGACGAGTCGTTCAGTTTGACATCTGTCAAAGCTCCTGTCTGTCCTGGAGGCGAGACTCTTGACGAGGGCAAAGCCCCATTTCGCTAAAAGCTCGAAATTTTCGTAAGTAGAAGAGTATAAAGATATTAAAGAATAAATATAAATAAACATTCACAATGTCGTTTTCATGTGAACAGATTACACAATGAATTTTTTCTAGGAAAATTTAATGGAAAATGCACTCGCTTGCGCAAAAAAGCTTTTGTCGACTTTTCGCTGTTAAGTACATACATATATATGTATTCGTCAAAAATTTTATAATTTATTTCTTCCGTCAATAAAATTGTGGCCAGGTGTAATTTAAAAATATTCTTTATATTTCCAGGCATAATATAAATCGCTATAATATATGTACACACAAATACGTATAAGCTTTTAAAGTATCTCAATCGAGTGGTACACATCCTCGGTAAACATTTTGAGTTGCTTTAATAAATTTTCCTAACGAAATGTTGACACGTGCTGTTAGCAATCAACGTGTTAAAGCATCATACGTTGACGAATAGTATTAGAGATAAAAATAAATAAAAATAAACTGAACGACATGTGATTTTATCTTTTATAATGCAATGCCAACAAAATTGAATCAACAGATTGAATATTACATAATATGTACATTAACTTTTGATAAATTAAAAATGCTGATATATGTACATACATATATCTTAATAGTATTACTATTAGAGGATAAAGAGCAGTGCTTCCCAAACTTTTTAGTACCGCGACCCACTTTTTAGAACCACAAACTTTCGCGACTCATATACATATTTTACAAACTTTCGCGGATATATACATACATATGTATATATATGTACATACGTATATACCTTTTTAATACTGTTTATATATATATATATATATATATATACATACATATATGCAAAACTTTAGGTATGTATATTAAATATTATACATAGTAAATATCCTCTTTGGATTGACTGCTTTTTTTGTAATGTTATTTTTATCTTAAAAATTAATATACATTTGTATACTTAAAGTACCTGTGTATAGTTTAAAAATCAATTACATAAAATAGTTAGGCACAAGCCACAAGCTACTAAATTAAATTAAACTAAATTTTTTGAAAGACAACTGGAACAGTGTAAGTCGTCGAAATCGAAGCTTTCGCATTACACCAGAATTAATGAAAAATCTCTCCACGCCTCGTACCTGAAGACTTTAGTGCTACCACCAATAAAAGACACGTTTGGAATTATGTTTGATGATAAGATCAAGAAAGAAGTGTAGAAGTCGAAACGATTTAGCTTATAATATACGATTGCACGCAGAATCGATGAAATGACCCAGTGGGCAGAAGATGAGCTGATCCAAAGAGTTAGTGAGACATTTTTAGAGTTATTGAGCTAGTAACATTTTTATCATTGCAACTGGACGAGTCCACGGATGTACAAGGTTTATCCTAGCTGCTTGTTTTCGTTAATTATAAGTTATTTAAAAATAAATAAAACTCTGGATATTTTTAAGTATAAAAATAGTATTAAAAATTATTTAAATACCCCATTATGTCCATTAAAACTAGGTGGGTCGCGAAAGTTTGTCGTGCCAATAAGTGGGTGGGGGTACTAAAGAGTTTGGGAAGCACTGGTGTATACTGTATAGGTACTCATCAGGAACTCTCGACACACATTAAAATTTTGAATTGTTATTTTTTTAATGTAACTCAGTGCTTCCCAAACTTTTTAGTACCGCGACCCACATTTTAAAAGGACAAACTTTCGCGACCCACCTAGTTTTAATGGACATTTAGGGGGGGGGTCTTTATGATACTGTTTTTTTATATTTATTTTTATATAATTTAAAATTAATGAAAACAAGCAGTTGGGATAAACCTTCTTCAACCGTGTAAACACGTCCAGTTCCAATGAGAAAGTTTTACTTTAAATTTACCAATTCATTGGATTAGTCAATTTTGTGCCCACTGGGACATTTCATAGATTCTGCGTGCAACCGTGTTATTTGAAAGTGAAATCAAACATAACTCCAACAAACATATGTAACTCCAACCGTGTCTATTATAGCTGGGAGCACTAAAAGACTTGCCTTTTAGACTAGACTTGAGATTTTTCATTGATGCTGGTGTAATGCGAAAGCTCCGATTTCGACGACAAACTTCTTTCGATAAATTCTAGTGGCTTGTTTTTAAAATCTCAATGTTTCGTCACAATACGCCGACACAATTTGTTCGGTCGCATGCTCTCGTTCGCTAGTGGGCACATTGCGGCAAATAACGCACTGCGGCCGTGGATCTTCGTGGTTTCGAAAATCCAATTTTTAAATAGTTGGATTTTCACGACCCACTAGTCGCTATTGATTACGTAACATTTTAGCAAAGTCGCTAACCTACTAAGGATTAATAATTTTCAAATTATAGGAGGCCTCCCATCACCGGTGATGGATGAACGCGTTAGCGCTAACTCACCCAATTTGGTGATCACGGGCTCAAATCCCAATCGCGACGTTCGTATTTTTTCGTCTTTACCGAGGCGAGCGTTATCAGCAGACAGACAGACGGAATTGGGCTATTATATGTATAATATAGTGTAAGCCCGTTGAATATCAACGGATGATTGTGTATTTAATAGTTTTTATAGTAACTACTTTATAGTAAATACAACGCGTAACAATTTAGCAAAGTCGCGAGCCTATTAAGATATTATATTGTCAAATTGTAGCAGGTTCGTCATCGCCTCCGTTGGATGATAGTATTGATAGTGTTAGCGCGACTCATTTCAACCTGGTGATCACGGGTTCAAATCTCACTCGCGCGAGCGTTATCAGCAGACAAACACACACACACACACACACAGACAGACAGACAGACGGAATAGGGCTATTATATATATATATATATATATATATAATAATAGTATTCGACTGAATATTGACTAATAGAACATTTTCGTTGAATTATCCTCGTGAATCAAATCGACCACTCAAAAATCAAAATACTCACGTATTCCATATTTAAACTGCACAACATCCGGCTGGGGTGGTTCAGAATCTGACTTTTTCGGTGATGCCTTTTTTCCACTCGATCTCTTCCGCCTGTTGCCCATATCACTTCCTGTCACGTTTTAATACAAAACTCCAAATTAAAAATCAATACAAATATGTATGTACACACATTGCAATAGTAATATAGCACACTTACCTAATATGTATCGACGACGACAACGACGACCATTCTCAACAAATTAATTAATATTGCCATTTTTTTTATTTGTAGTAGTATTATATATCTATTATTACGTAATAATATTTCAATATCGAAAAATAAATACAATTTGTTTACGTATATATTGATTATTGTATGAGACAACACTTAAAACGATTTTTAAATAACCTTACAGCGACTTATAGCCCTCGGACACAACCGCAATAATTACACTATACTATTATGAAATTTGAACACTGAATCTACCACACCATAACGAACACGTCGAAAATATAGACATGTAAAACGAAAATATAGACTTAAACTACCGATACGAACAGTGAGCTTTTTTTATGTGTATCGGCCAATTTTGTTATTATTGCGACGATGATTTTTTTTTTTTTTTTTTATTATTATTATTTTTTTTTTTTTCGTTCTCACTTTTTGTTTGATTTGCGCGGTTTCTTTCTCATCGTGCACTCGTCACTGGATACACTTTAGCGTGACGTTTCGCGATCGAAATTATTAAGGCTTTCGCGACGTCGCGACATTGATTTGCAGAGATACATAACCTAAAACTTGATAAACAGATGGACCGGTGGCGCCATCTGCGCGGGGAAAACGTTCGTTCGGAAAGCTTCGTTTGCGCATGCGAATTTTGCCGTTTCCTGTGTGCGAATGCGATCGATTGAAATATATTCAGAACGCTCTTACGGTATAACTTGTACTGTAATTCAGTATCGTCGGTAAGCTGAGGTCAAATTGTCAGTTGAATTGATAACTGCTCTTTGTATGTATAATATTTAATTTTAATTTAATAACTCTTTTGTACGCTAGTGTTGTAACACTGTTGAAATTTAATCATAGACGGCGCTTTATACGTAAGCTTGCAGCTTTAAGTACAATGAAGCGAGAGCTTTCGCTGTTTTAAGCACCTTCTGTAATACTAGGACTTATAACTGAGCGGGTGACGTCATGTCGTGGAAGCAATAAATTGAAAGAATGATAAACTAAGGCTGATGCGTTCCAAAATCGCCAAAAAAAAAGTGTAAAATGTACTACGCTTTATAAATTGAAACAGAAAAATTACAGTTTTAGAAAGACCGGTTGAAAAAAACTGTTCTTCAGAATCAGCCGGTTAGATTGATGAGGTAAAAACTTGATTTTTCGTACATTGCCATGGTATGAAATGACTAGACCTTTTTATACAATGCGAGGATTTCACGCTTTGTCTGTAAAAATGCATTTCACTTAATCCTTATTGAAATTTGAGTCTCTCAACACCTTCTGTAAGACTATAGTTTAAATAGGGCAGTGCATTTCAATATATGAGCCATTATTAGTTAATGTTAGTTTTGGCTACAAACAGTACAAACATATGTGATCTATCTATTTATCTCAAAACACAAAAAAATGGACTTAAACCATTCATAAAATATCAATGATAATAGACTTGTGTAAAAGTTTAAATGACCTTGCAGTTAGTGGTCTTGTTCTATAGAAGGTGCTGCTCAACTTTTGGTGTGTATTTTTAACATAGTATTGGTAGACATGTTTTATTTTGTATTTTTAGTTGAATAAAAAAACTATACTATACTAGTATGTCTGTCGGGAGCGTTCGATGCACCTTTCCCCGTAGCTTATAGTTATCGCTATTGTTAGCCTACTCATGTGTCAATAATAAGCATCCGTTGATTGTTAACATGAAATACTCTATAGGTAGTAGGTATGCATCATAATTGAAAACTATAATATGTATTCATACATAGATGCAATTTTGTTCATGGAATATGTATTGTTTCATTCAATTTTGAATATATAAGTTTTATTGCCAATAGTAGAATAGTGATATTTCTAAATACAACATATGAATCTTAAATTTAAAATAAGTTTTAATAACTGTATAATAATGTTGTTCTAAAATTATAGTCATATTGAAAATCATGCATATGATGAGTGAAATGAAACCCATTTTTAGCGCACACTGCAATAACTCAAAAATGACGTTCGGCGTCTAATTAATATCCGACAATCAAATTGCAATGATTCGTTCTACATTTGAAACTCTACACAGATGAATCGGTATCATTGTCATCATTCCGGACAATCAGTCAATATTTGATCGCACACGTCACGGCCCATTTAGCATTCTGCGTCACACACGCCGTTCTCTAAACGCACACTAAATTTATATTACACGTAATTGTGCAACGGCTGATAGATTAATCATCAATATAACTGGGTCCTCGTGGTGCCATCTGCATACGCCAATCAATTACGATGACTATTTCGAACGCATCAATGGATACATCAATTGATACTTGAACACGAGGGTAGCGATGACTCGAATGAATTATTTTCATTATTCATGTTACACTTTATAATATTGAAGATGAAAGTTTATTGAATTTTATAATATAACAAAATTGTTTCATTTTAGTACTAAACAGTTTATCTGTTGGAAAATGAAAAATTCAATTTTACTTTAGTTGGAAAATTTTTCGGTAGATGTCTCAATACTTTTATGGAAAATATTTTAATTTAGTTTTTAATTTTCTTTACTTTATGAAACTAAACCAATGTAACTATATTTTAATCGATGGTTTTAATATTGTTTTTTTTCTGCTATTGTTGCCAAATATCGTATGGTATTCTTTGTTCGGCTTGAACCATTTTCGTTGGGTCGCTACTGTGAATGCCCACTCGGTACATGGATAGGTAGGGTTTGTATTGATTTTTGTCCGAGTCTAAACAGTTTGACATATATCATTGCTGCGGCGTATCCAACAACGTTCAGAGACATCCTCGAACGATCTGATGCAGTCCAGACACTGCCAAATCATCCGGTACGGTTAATTCAACCGGCAGAAGTGAAGAAAATGTGACTCGGATCCGTTGAACCGCTGCGCACTTGTTAGGTTAGGAAAACATATTATTGTTGTTTATCCGAGATGTTCTACGTTTGCAATAATATACGCTGAAACGTTTGCTCAAATGTGATCCATTTGCATTTATACAATGTTACTTTCATATATAACGTCGATAGACACAAATGGTAAACATTTGTATTTAAAATATTATTCAACGATAATATACATATATAGTATACACTGGCACAATCAATTTATATTTATAGCAAACATTTCAGAATCGTTTATTGATTTTAATTATTTTATATAAATTAATTATGTCATACAAAAAATGTATATGAATTGTAATTTGTACTATTCTATACAAAATATACAATAGTATGATGTTTCATTGTACTAATATATGTATATAATATTGAATACACATTGGTAAATTGGTAAATACTTTTTATGTTGTATGTAATATTGAATTATTTTAAATTAATTTATATTTACATCAAAACTTATGGCTTTAGTCCTTGTCTTTTAGATTATATAACAATATAAAAAATATATTTTAATTTACAGTAAGTGTACAGTTGAATCATACCTATGTATATTAAACAATGTACATACATATATACATACAGTATGTATGAATTTAGAGTTGATTTTTTTAAATGATGCATTATTATTAAATTTGAGTATGTTGAATTAAAAATAATACCATTGGCAATAAAATAAAAATTTTAATTTGTACTTCATATACATATGTATGTACAATACATAGGTAGTTTGAAATCTTAGATTTATTTACAATTGAGTTCAATGCTCCCTCTGCATTTGACCTAAATATTATTGAGGTTTCGTTCACTCTTCGATTTAACAGTTCAATCTTTGTTCAAATGAGTAAATACGGTCAATCGATATTTGCACGTTTGAATCAATTACCGAAGGCAGGAAGTAGCCATTAGGCATTCAATCAACAACTGCCTGATGTCATCTAAAAGGTAGCAACAAATTGATTCCATTACAAACAGTACTACCTAAATACATACATATGTACTGTACATTATACACCAAAAATTCACCTTCAATTATTACGATATTTCGCATGAATAGTTGCCCTTTTGATTATATAGTGCGTAGCTTTCAGACACTGACTATATTCTGTAATCTATTTTAATACGATAACTTATATTTTATTTGTTGTAGTTACGCTTTTAAGTCAAGGACATCTCTGTATATATTTGACCTCTGATTTCAATACATGGTAAATACACACAAAGTTTTTAGTGCGTCATCGAAAATTTACCATTCGCGAATCGAACGATTCGTTTATTTACATAGAGCCACATATTATGTGGTTCGGTTATAAAAAAAAGGCCAATGTCAAATACAATGTACTATCGAAATGTGTCGACAGTTTTACTTTACTGTATTAACAATCTCACATAACTTTTATTATGGATTTTTGCCCGCTGAACACGAATACGACAAGAATAATTCTTACGACTAGTTTCAAACATGTGTAAAAGACGGCCAATTTTTCCAATTCTTGGCATTCTACTGCAGTCTTTTTCACAAAATTTAGCAATTCTACGTTTAAAATGAAAATGAAAATTTTTAACCAGTGGCCTATATCTTTTATTTGGTATATTTTATAGCTTTCAAATATTTTTAATCTAATTTTACAGTCTACTTTCATGTAATAAATCGTCAAAGTATAAAAAGAACCGTTAAATAAATTGTATCAAATGGCCTAAAAAATGTCTGACGTTGTATTTTCAGCAAGCAGAGTTAAAATTCCTAAATTGATGTAATAACTAGTGTAAGCCCGTTGCACATCAACGCCCGTTGAATTTTTATTTTACTTTACTTACTATTGATATTATAATTATTAATTATTATATATATAATACTAATTATAATTTTGTAAGTGATTTTGTAAAATCAAAAAAAACTATAAAAAAATAATAGTTTTTATAGCGCCATCTATTTATTATTAGCAAAGTCACGATCCTTTTTATAGGTAATGATAAAAAAAAAAGGACTAAATTGGCCAAGGGCGATAGCGGATAGCATTAGTGTGAGTCCTCTCGAGTCTTGGGTCCTGGGTTCGATCCCCACTCGTTCTGGTTTTTTAATTATTTTTCCTCAGCGAGCGTTATCAGCAGACAGACAGACAGACAGACGGATTTCGGCTATTATATATATAACTAGTGTAAGCACGTTGAATATCAACGGACGTGATTGATTGCGTAACAATTTAGCAAAGTCGTAAACCTATTGAGGATTAATATTTTCCTATCACCCAACGTGGTGATCACGGATTCGAATCCCACTCGCGACGTTTATTTCAGCCTTAACCGAGGCGAGCGTTATCAGCAGACGGACAGACAGACAGACAGATGGAATTGGGCTATTATATAATAATAAATGGAATTTTTTACTATAAACAATTTGTTTTTAAAACTTATCATATGTAGATATTATGTACTAACCTTGATTTCTTTTGAATAGATATTTCGACATTGACCCTTTTAGAACCAAACCGCATAATATACGATTCCACACAATTTCCACTTAAACTATAGGGCTGTCACTGAATAAAAAATAAACAATAAAAAAAAAATGCGCCAATAAAATAAAACAAACGCGATGAAAATACATTATATTTTATGCGGTCGTAATTTTTGCGGTAGGATGCTTGCATATATATTATTAGGTATAAATAAACGCGATTCGCTAATGTTTTTGATGTGTTTACGATTATTCTGCATCGTTGTTCGCGTGCTCAATTAGAGGCCGTTTCGTGTTCGCCATAGGCCCCCATGAATAAATATTATATCGCATTCGGTGGGCCTATATAACCCAGTGAACCGGCCCTGTTTACCCAAACGTATTCACTTATTATATCAAATACATTTTGGGAAGATCGCTATCCGATTCTCTACGATTTTTTTTATTTCGCATAGGGTAAGTCCACGCGAATGTCGCGATTTTACGAAAACCGAACATTTTTATTTTTATTTTATTTATTTTATATAATAATAGCTAATTAGCTAATTTAACTTACATCTATTACATATTTATAACAACTACATAAATTAATTATACATTATACACTATACTTATACATAACTACTATCTCTCACAGAGGTGTCTCCTCACACTTTTCAAGAATGCATCTATTGTCTTAGAAGACTTGACGCACTCCGGGAGGGCATTATATATTAATACACCCTTGTGAAAAACACCACCAGCTGTCTTTGTTTTTCTTACTCTACCTACAACTAATTGGTTCTTATTTCTAGTAGATTAACTAATGATATAATTCTTAAAATAAAATGTATTGTAAATTTTCATTAAATGTATTGTAATACTATGTATAATATTGCTACAGTATTCTATTTTTTTTTTAATTAGTTACACCGAAAGTACTGTAATTCTTTTTGAAAAGTTGTTTTTTAGAGAATTTCTGTGAAAGTGCGTGTGTGACGAAAATAGTTTGAACAATTTTATGTTTTGATTTACTTTTATCATATCAGGTGAATTATGTATTTAACTGTTTTTATTACAATGTCTTAAGTTTTGTAATTTGAAAGATATCTGTGAATGAAATTGGTACTGAAATGCATGATTTCATCAGTTACGCTTTTATTTACTTCAATTACCTTTCGTAATAGTATGTATTTCTGAAATTAATATAGAGTTCATCATCATCATTTTCAGCCGTTCACCATCCACTGCTGGATGAAGGCCTCTCCAATCCGCCCCCATTCCTGTCTGTCTTGAGCAATCTGCATCCACTTGACTTCACACATCCTTCTTAATTCATCAGCCCATCGACCCATTGTAATTATAAACACTTGTATAATATAGCTCTATAGTAATAATTGTAATAAATGGAGGAATGAAAGGTTATTTTCAAACCAGAAAAATAAGGAAAACAAAGTCGTGTATTTGGGTACCAATTTCAATAACAATCTGGATCCAGTTGAGCCCATCGTCCACTCGGCCTACCTTGCTTTCTTTCACATCCTCTCGGATACCATTCCATTCTTCTCGCTATGTGTCCAGCCCATTGCCACTTTAGTCATCCTTCATACCCATATATTCCTCTTACGATCTCTTCTTGATATACCAAGCATACATCTTTCCATTTCTGTGTGCACTGGATCTTGCGTAACATTCTTGAATTTAACATCCAAGTTTCACATCCATACGTCATAACTGGCAGTACGCAATGGGCGTATGCCTTCTTTTTTAAGCATAGCGCAATATTGGATTTAAAAAGTATGTTCATTCTTCCAAAAGCACTCCATCCTAGTTTTTTTTCTTCTTCTTTACATCCGGTCATATTCACCAATATGATCATCTACTGTAACTACGCTTTGCGTGTAAAATTCATTAAACATAAATTTAGTTTTATTAAAATTAATTTTTAGGCCTACTTTCATACTTTTGTTGCATAATTCCGTTAACCTATTTTGTAAATCTACTGAGTCACATGCAACTACATACATATGTATGTATGTAACTATATCGTCAGCGAATCTTAAATGGCTCAAGTGTCTTCTGTTAATCTTGACCCCAATATATAGTTATAATAAGTATTTATAATATAAATTATCCACTAATCTGGCTGGTTAAAATTTTCTTCAAATATTACGTATGTTATGTGGACTTGCCCTACATTTGTATTTTGCATTGGGAAATTTTATTAATACGATACGACACGAATGTGTATCTTCGACGAGTGATACAGAATGGTTTAAAATTTGCGTTATCGCATTTCGTGCACGGTTAATAATTCTAGTGATTGATCGCGAATATTGATTGTCTCTGAAAAAAACCACACTATTTTTCATGGATTCGAATGCAACTCGAATTGAAAAGTTTTCGATTGCACTATCAAAGCGTTGATTTATTTTTGGTATTGCGCTAATTCGCTGAATATTTTAGCGCCGTCGGCGGTGAGTACATTAAATTTGTTACAGGTACATATGATATGTTACAAACAAATGAATTGATCGATCATCGACATGACTGTACGCAATACAATTACGCTCATTATTGCAGTTAATTGACTTTAAATGCTGCATTCATCGCTTTTGTAGATAATCCGTCGAACTTGAAAGGTTTTAATAGAATACTATGTACATATACGAGTATGTATGTACGTACATACGTACATAGGATTGCGGATATGAGGGTCACCTGTTGTTACATTGTTGAACCATTATTTATTTATCAGACGAACTATTCAATGCTAATGTGAACCAATCGCACGAAACTACTAATGACAATACAAATAGGTACATACATACATAGTCAAATATTTAAATTTTTGGATCAATTAGGTTACTAATTGGAATACATGCCCAACCTACATAAGCTCGCCTACCAACAATAATATGTCTGTTTTATGTACGTAGGTCAATATATCTGTATATTTTACTTTATCCTGATCGGATAAAGTATTGTGATCGTGCAAAAATTCGACCTTGAGATTTTGACTGATTTATATCAGATTTGCCTGTGTGTCTGTCTGTGTGTCTCGTAATCTTTAGAAGGAAGGCAAAACTATGATACACATTAAGCTGAAATTTTGCATACATACATATGTGTAACAACCTTCAAAAAAATACAATTTTAAAACATTTACTTTTTACTTTTGGTTTTCGGATAAAGAATATATGGATAAAGTCATAAGTTGGAATTTTTTGTATATGTACATATATGACTGTGCCTACTGTACATACATATGTACCTGTTCATCTATTCGAGGCACCTTCTCCATCTGTCTACTTATTTGTCTGTATGTATTTTTATCTGTTTGCATATCTGGCTCTATGTATGTATATTTGTTAACGTGACTGTATATCTGCCTATATTGCCTGTATGTCTATCCATATGTACATATATCTATCGTTCTGTCTGTATGTATGTGTATTTTCTCGTATTCCTGAAACGATTGCCTAATCATCACCCAACTTTGCAAAGGTACTTTCTATAATCCAGCGGGCTTCAGATGTTCAAGTTTTTTGTGTATGACCCACATTAATGACCGTCAACATAATATTAAAGAGCAATTCAATCCTAAATCATTACATACCCGTACTACATACATATACGGTGTATGATAACCTAATATACATACATATGTATGTAGTAGGGGCTGTCGACCCCATCGCCTATACAGGTATTGAAACCGAATTAACCGTCTGAGTGAATGTTTGCCGAATGGTACCGTATAGGTACTAGACATATGTACGTACGTACATACAATAGGGGGCGTTATTATCGCTTCTTTTACAGACACACATATATGTACAGGGGTACAGAGTGTGCCACTCGGGAACCTCCCCTTAAAGTTTCGAGGCACAATTTCGTGCCTGTCAGTCAGTCAGAGGCACACTTTCATGGAAGACGAAACCTTCCGCAACATATCACACCGACGTAGTACTTTATTAGGAGTCAGGGGGAGGAATGTCGCCTTGTTTGAAAGACCTCAAAGTGGCGATGTCCTCAACGATAAAAAATATTTCCACGGTACCCTCAGAGAAGCGGCAAAGTCGCCGAAGCCGAAAAAGTTGATCAAACGCGATATCAATGTGGCCAAAGTGCGTCCGAGGAAAGTACCGATGCCACGTACGCTTTATAATGTGCCTGTTAAATCTTTACCAGATGCTGTCCTGAAGGTTGGGAGTGTGTCGGCGAAATGTCCGAGCAAAACTTTGACTCAAATCAACGAAGCCGACAAAGTGTCCGACTTTGAAAGGATTCTCGACTCTAATGCAATATTGTTCGGCGGGCGCCACAACACAACCGATTGTTCAGCTTCAGCTGAAATGTTCAGCGATGTGTCTGACGGCGATCGTCAAAGACCACCGTCCAGCTACTCGTTGCTGAACATCAGCGAAACCTACAACTATCTGTTTCAGAGGCATTTGGACACGCTGAAGAAGACGGTGTTGTGTCGAAAGTACAGCGTCGAGTCGACGTACGCCATATCATCGGAGAGTCGCATGTACGAAGACCTGTACAATCTACCGGAGTACTACGATGAGGATTACATACCGATAGATCAGATCGTCGAGTGTACCGACGTGGTTGGCAGCAGCCGTTGCAACGTCAATGGCAACTTCAACGTTAATTTGAGCGGTTTAATCAGCGCCAAAGATGAGCGAGTGATCGACGAAGATTGGTCATTTAGTATGAACGCGTCGGAAAAGTCGGACGCTGTCATCGGCGAGCTGGAAAAGTCCTTGTGCAAGTTCCACCTGGACATGAGCAGGGATTCTAAAGTGCCACAGATCACACTGAGCGAATGCCCCGAGTGTCCCACGCAAATTCCCAATCGTCGAATGGACAGTTCGTTCAGTTTGACGGTGCCTTCTGTCGATTGCGACGTGGAGTCGAGACCTCCGATCGCCGATTGAATTCGTCGTGCCGTGTGTTGTTATTATAATAAGTGATTGACGTGTTTGTGCGACCGACAGTCGACAATGGCGACTAACGAGGATATGGTGGAGGCTGTTGCCAAACCGCCAAAGTTGACCAGATCGAGTGCCGTCAGTCAAAAATCGGTGGAGCTGAACTTTTCGCCGGAGACTTCGGCGAATCCTTTGAACAAATCGCGCTTGGCCACCCAACGATCGGTGCCGGAAAATCAATCCAGTGCCAAACGAGCGTTGGATTTGCGAAGAACGAAAAACTCCTCGATCGAGTCGACGATCAGTTTGCCGAATCAAAAGTCGCTCGATAAGAAGCAGGCGAGTCTTGTGCACCAAAAGTCGATCAATACCCAATCGGATATCGTACTCAGTACGCAGCATTCGATTTCCGACGATAGGAAAGCGTTGAGGGACGCTTTGTATCAGGGGATTTTTCACAGGCATCGCAGGACCATTTTCGCCGTCGGCTCCTTCCTCAGAATGTTGAGGAGTAAAAACTCTAATTACGACTCGATCAGATCCGATTCTGACGATGTATAGCTGTAGTTTTGTTTCGTTTTTGTTTTCGCCGTCGGAAGTGATGGGTAAATGTTTGTGTGGTCCAAAATGACTTGTTTTGTGCTATTTTATTTATATAAAAATTTAAAACCTGTCCGTTTGTTGATCAAAGAACGCTCGACACATTTATTTTGCTTTCATTAAAAATAATGTTACTTCAATTTTATATCAATAATAATAAACGACCTATCGGTCGTTAACCGTCAATACTCTTATTTAAAAGGGTTCCATGACCAAAGAGAACAAGACAAAACAGAACACGACAAACGAGAACAGGACAAAACAGAAAAGCGATAAAGAGAACAGTGGAAAAATAAAATATTTATTTTTGTCGAATCTATTTATTAATTATATACATATAAAAGAAAATATTATAAATATTATAAAAATATATAAATATACAATATACCTACATATACCATACATATAACAAAACGATGACAAAACAAAACAGTGGAAAAATATTTATTGTATATGTCGTATCTATTTATTGATTAAATATATGTATGTATATAAAACAAAATATTAAAAAAATGATAAAAATATAAATATAAAAGCGTCCTGTCGAGGGTATCGGACGGTGGTAGATGTGACAAATTTATCAGGGCATTTAAATTAACTGCGATGATTTTTTTATGGCTTGACATTGCATAAGCATTTAATATTTAACATTTTTTATGTGGTTAAAGAAACCTTTCTTTTATTTATATGCATACCTATATAATAAAATATTATGTTTTTGATTAAATATTAATATATAACCCCACGAACTATTTACGTCGTAGAATCTACGTTACAGGGGTCGGCAAACTTTTTTTAGAAAGGGCCAGATCGTAAAAATTTTAGGCTCAACGGGCCAGGATAGAATTTTGTTAGATTCTTTTATCAAATAATTTAGATAAATCAAAACATCGAACATGCTTAACCGATCGGTATCTAGAAATTTTTTTATTAAATTATTGTAATTACAACACAAATTTGTCACATCTACCACCGTCCGATACCCCCGACAGGACACAGGACACTACAGGACAGGACACTTTTTTTTATAATTTTTTTTATATACATATGTATATTTAATTAATAAATAGATACGACATATCGAGATACGAAAAAAAATATATTTTTCCACTGTTGTGTTTTGTCATCGTTTTGTTATATAAATTGTACATTTATATATTTTTATAATATTTATAATATTTTCTTTTATATGTATCTACATAATTAATAAATAGATTCGACAAAAATAAATATTTTATTTTTCCACTGTTCTGTTTTGTCACTGTTCTCTTTTGTCCTGTTCTCTTTTGTCATGTTCTCTTTTGTCCTGTTCTCTTTTGTCGTGTTCTGTTTTGTCTTGTTCTCTTTTGTCCGGTTACCTTTAAAAAGATATGTTCTTTTTAATAAATGTGTTTTAAACAATACAATTGATGAATTGTAATTTTGTTAAAGTTTGCTACGATTTATTAAAATTTTTATATATATTCATTGTTAAAATAAAAAAAAAAAAAATAGTTATTTAAAATGAGGTGATTGATTTTGCCCCACTTTTTGTAGTTGATTTAATTTTCCGTTTGTTTAGCTTTGCCTCAAATATAAAGTTTTGCATGTTGATTAATAGACATAAATACGTAATTTCCGTATATAGAAAATGATCTTAAAATGTAAACAACTACGATATCTGCAAATATCAAGAGAAAAGGTTAAAGTTCAATATTTGCTTATGAATTTTAATATTGCGATAATAAATTTTGATTGTAAATTATCTGACATTTGTAACAATTTTTTAAAATAATGTGTAAGTGGGTGATATTTACATTATTCAACGTGAACTTGAACATCTTTTTGTTGGAGAAAAATCTCAACTTTTTATACCGTTAATTATTATTTGTCAGTTGGCTAATGTATTGATCCATTGGGGATTCTCAGTGTTAAGATTGATGTTCAATGTTCATGTTCATCCATGTAAATGCTCAATTACCTATACATATATTAGGTTTACGATTCAAACTGAAATTATGTTGAGAAACCATACATTTACCCATCCATTCGATAGATTATAATGAATATATAAGTTCGTTGTAGTATTAATTTTGAACGATTGTTATTTTCGATTAGTTTCAGCTTGCAGTGTGCATCTATCACATTATTTAGATTGTGTTTCATTTCACACACCTAAAGAAAATTGTATCCTTTAAGAGAGAAATCCCGTTTGTGTAAAAAATATATACGTACGCTTAATATATAATATGTGTTAATCGTCGACACACGTACATTGATTTGTTACAAAATTTTTCTATAAGGCTGAAATCAAAAATGTAATGTATGTATTTATAATAATTTAGAGTCCCTAAAAATGAATGTTGTGAATATAAAAATGCACCAAATATATGCCTGTTATCGATTACTGTTAAATAGTTGATAATTAGGATGTAATACTTGTATTTTGTAATCAGCTGGGCTCCAATCTGAGCAAATTTGAGGCATTGATTGATTAGTTAATTATTATCAGGGACAGGTATCCCTTTCTCCCCAATAAATGTGAATGGAATGGTGTATTTACACCAACAGACATGTTCAAACAATTATTTAATCGGCTGAAACTGTAATAGGAATGGTTCAGTTGACTATATTCTAATAGTTTCTTAGTACTACTATGTTCATGTTAACAGTGTGAATGTGCGCATCGTTTAATTTTGAAGATAAAACTCAATTAGTTCTTCCATTTTTCAATTTACAAAACATTTTCCTATGAATTACCCTTTTTTTGTATTGTACTACAATTTAAAATGAAATTTTGATACCAAAAGGTGTTTATTGGAAGAAAAAATAACATTAAAATGTTATTTGTGTTAAAACACTTGATTTTTTGTAATAAAACATATCAAAGCCCAATAAAAAATGTTATTGAAAAAACTGTATGCTTTAGTAGTTGTATAAATATTATTATGTATGTCAATGTTTAATTTTATAATAATTTGTATATCAATTATTTTACAATGTAAGCATTATGAATAATTGTTTTGTGTATTCATAGGTGTCGGCGAATGTTTGTTATTTAAATTATTCGTTTAAATTTAATGACACTATTTGTTGTAATGTATTTGCATACGTTGCATTTTGCCAAATCAAATATGTGTTTCTTTATTATATTATAACTGTTTATTATGTGTGTAGATAATTCTAAAAGCAAAATCACATAAAAACATATTAACATTTTAACCCTCGTTCCCAAATTATTTAAAAAAATATATATATATATATGTATATGTATGTATAGAAACAATCAATGTAAGAAATTGTGTGATGATATTCAAATATTGTTAAAAATTAACTATTCGTTAGTTGCAAAATTGATTGAATCAGAAATATTATTAAATTATTTATCATGTTGTTGAAAATGCACCCGATGACAGTTGAAAATTCTTTGAAACGCAATGTTTGGTCTCTTTTTGGTAAAAGTATATATATGAATATATTACAGGGTATTTTGTAAAATGCATTTTTGTATATTTTTATATATATTTTATATATTATATATATATATATATATATATATATATATATATATATATATATATATATATACTTGTATATTTGTAAAACTTTGCATTCCTTATTATAATATGTATGTGTATCGTAGGCTTTACTGTTCGTATTGATTGAGCCGGAACGGAACACTATCATATTTAAAATTATTTTTATTGTGAGAAATGCTTATTTTGATTGATGTAATTACATACATAAAAGTTGTTTCAACTATTTTAAGTGTAAAATTATAAGTTTAGTTTATTTTTCATAATGTTTTAAGTATTACGAGTACTTCTCGCAATCAATATTCAAACTTTTCTTTTATAGCGTTCAATTATTTACATAATTAAAAACATTTTTGATTACTAAAGTAATTTAATTTAATTTAATTACTAAGTAATGTTAAAACATTAAAAAATTACCCTTATCGTACAGTAGTTCAAAATTAGAAGCATTCCGGCCAAATCTGAACATACGGTGAACCTAGTTATGTGACATATGTTGGAGTTTTGTACTCGGCTGATACAATACAATTTTTTTTGCTAGACAAATATTGTAAATTTAGTGCACAACATGAGCTTAATAAATCCATTCGCGTAGGCATAAAATGTGATTTGATATAATGACGGAACCAAACTTTTCCATACAGGGGGTACGAATTCTAAATATTTTCCAATAGTTTTCCTATCCCGTAACAGTTAACCAAATTGATAATAATTGTGTATTAGCTCTTATGGTTATATTTATTTTGGTAGAAATGCCTATATGTATTCACTGTATTACTGTATAGCTAAACTTAAACATTTTGTAATTTTATTTTATTTCAAACACATTCGACAAAAAATGTATATGTTACAAATACTATAAAACTTACCATTGACTGTATATTAATCATTTTTATTTCATATAATTGGCTATAAAAAGTCTTCCTGTTACGTTTCATTCGTATTCTGAAAACTTAAAGTACCACTTATGAATCCCAGTTTTAATATGCATTGCTCATAATTATAGAAAATTTAATATTGACAAGCCCAAACACTCCCGTTGAGTATATATTATAAATATGTAGGACCTTATGTCAAAGTTTTTATTAATAGTAATAGCTTTTATATGATATTTACTATTTGAAAAACTCATTTTGAATTTAGTAGCACGTGGCACACTGGCTTTCAATTCAAAATAAATTATTTTGGTCATAAATAAACATTATTAGAATCAATTTTATATAAGAGAGGAGGATGCTAGATGTACTATAAATTTTAATTCAATATACATATACATAATTTGTATACAGAATCTGTTATCTTGAATTTGATATAAAGTCAATATTGTGTAGTAAGTTTTTTGTTACATTTTATCAAAAGAACATAATAATAACTACAAAATCCCCTTCAAAAAATTTTGAATATGCGCCTGGTTGGAAATTCATACACTTAGCAATATATCATATAAACTTATACGTAGAAGAAAAGCTTATTAATTTGGAAATTCGAGCATGGTTAATTTTTCATCATATCGTTATCACTTTGAAAGGATACGATGACAATGATTTTTCTATTGTATCCTTTTGAGCAAAGCAAAATCATGTATAATAATAATAATAATAAAACTATACACGTATTACATATGAATATTTATTTATCGTTTATATACATATTATACAAATGCACCGCATTATCCTGTAAATTCGACTGTTATTCATAATAAAATATAATGATATTTGTTATTAGTGTTAGAGAGAGCTTTTGTACCCAAATTTTTGCTAAAAAACATGATCAACATTTTTCAACGTCGAAATGAAGTGTACGTTGAGATTTATCCCAATTTATCGTTAGTTTGTTTGTTTTACCTGTTAGTTTAACTTAGTTAATTTATGTATGTTGTATTCGTGTATTTATTGTACCTAATTATTTTCCAGTTCAACTTTCGTTTAATTATATTTCACTTATCCCAATAATAGTTTTACTGTATAACCAATGTATTGATTATTTTATTTTATTTTGTTGTGTTGAAATAAATTTTGTGACTTTCAAAAATGATTATTTTATTACGTAGGCACACAAATTAGCAAAATTATCAACAAATACTTTGCTCGGTATTTTATTCATTTTTTAAGTTTATTATGGAACTAAAATACTCAAATATTATTATTTTTTCTTTATCAGTGTAATTGTATTGTAATTATTTTCATATTTAAAAATAATGAGATGGCTCAGCTTTTTTCCAATTAAATCAATATGAATACATTTAATACAATTTATTTTAGATATGGAGCAAGTTCTTTATAACATAATATGAAAATCATCATTAAGAATGTTAGAATTTTTTGTAAATTCTGAGTTAAATGGTAAATGTTCAGTATTTTTAATAAATACCAACAGTCAACACCCAGTAAATGATACTTGACAAACCAATCTTCTACCTGAATTAAATACTCGACGGTTAATCATAATATAATTTTCATGCATTTAGATTTAAATTTTTTAAACAAACCATGACTTTCATATTAAGTTTACATTATAAGAAACTTGATTAGTAAATATTTCAACTGAATTTTTTTTATATACTCACTCACTAAATAACCATTTTAACAGTCATAATTTAAGTATGACCCTACTGACTACCATGAGGTACTAAACTTTGCTTTCAAAGTTACAGTAAACTTTTTCTTTCATCTATCTATGTACTTTGACTTTCCAACAAAGCAAAGCAAATTTGTTTGCTTGAAACTATATACATATGTACTCCACATACCCAATACGTGTACATATACATATTATAATTACAACTTGTGGAAAGACAGGTCGCTGAACACGGGCCATTACACCCCGGCTACTGAAGTGAAAGTCAATACCTCAATAATTGACCGTTCTGAAATTATTTATGCAGCACAAATTATTCGGCTCGTTAGCACACACACACACAACATAATATAAAAATTGACGAGACACACTTTTGTCTCGGCCAGCTAATGGCGTGATGATACGTGGGCGTGGCCGGTTCATCAAATCATCAGCGAGTTGAGTTTTGAGGTATGTACCAACATTTTTTTGGTTAATCGCGGTTTGATCGCGTCAGTCCCTCTCTGTCCCGAGTCTGTGGTGTCTACACCATTATTATTTAATGATATATGATGAGTGAGAGGGTCCCCTTGGTGCCTGGGGCACACCCCGGGTGCATAATGGTAAGTGGATTTCGTACCTGAGGTGGCAAAACCAACACCGAACCAAGCTTCGCCACCTGAGAGTGTTACACACACGAAATTCTGGATATATTTTTTTAATATTTATTTTAATTTCATGTGGAAAGATACCTTCGGCTGATGATATTCACCGTGATCAACTTTGTCGAGGTGAATATGGTAGAGGGTAGTTCAACGTCACACATGCAGCAACGCAACATCGTAAGTTTGTCATAGTAAAGTTACTAAGGAAAGATCTCTCCAGTGCAGTGGTGAAACCATTGCTTTCTGGAGAAGAGAATGAGATGATTTGGTAGGAAGGAAGACTTTTTTGAGTTGTGGAACCTTCTCACCATCCACTGCTGGATGGTGAGATGGTGAGCTGGTGGTCTGTCTTGAGCAATCTGCATCCACTTGACTCCACACGTTCGTCTCAATTCATCAGCCCATCGTCCACTCGGTCTACCTTGCTTTCTTTCACATCCTCTCGGATACCATTCCAGTATTTCTCGCGTACATCTGTCATCCATTCTTCTCGCTGTGTGTCCACTTCAACTTTTACACACGTTCTGCTATATCTGTCACTTTGTATTCCTATTACGATCTCTTCTTGTTATACCAAGCATTCCATGTTTTTGTGTGCACTGGATCTTACGTAGTATTCTTGAATTTAGCGTCCACGTTTCACATCCATACGTCATAATTGGCAGTACGCATTGGTCGCAGCACTCCATCCTCGTTTTATTTCTTCTTCTTAGGCCCGTAACGCACTGGGCAGCCTGGCTGCGCGGCCAGTGGCTGCCTGTCTGGCTGCTGCGTATCGGAGCCGGTACCTGTGGCCGCGCAGCCAGAGTTTCCTGGCTGCCTCAGTGCGTTGTCAAACAGGCAGCCACATACATTTTCTAACATCGTTGTGCCAGGCTGGCTGCCAAGTGCGTTACGGGCCTTACATCCAGTCATATTCACCAATTGTCCTAGGAATAAATAACTATCTCTACAATATGAGATAGTTTTATATTATCAGAGACTGCCGATCTGGAGTTAGTAATCTTGCCCATTATGATGTTAAAGTTTGAGAGCAGTCGAAAAAACCTTTCGACATACGGGGTTCGAACCCAAGACCTTCGCACAAGAGGCTAACTCTCTAACCACTGAGCTATCGCCTGACTTCTTATAATTATAAACCCTTTAAAATGCAACTGAAGAAGTCGTGTATGGTAATAAAAACGGTTAAATACAGAATCCTTTTGGGATAAATACATTAAAACAAATTTTATGATGTTAAAAATAAATGCTTTCACAAAAATTCAGTGAAAGACAACTTTTTAAAAATACTGACAGTAGTCAGAGGGTTTATTAATCTAAATAAAATTACTCACCATACGAAAATAGAGCACTGTAGAAAATTAACAAAGCCCATACTACACTTTATTCGTTTAATATCAATAGCAAAAACTGTCAAAATAAGTTGTCAACTGCTAATTAATTGTCAGTTTGATTGCTAGTTATTTATATTTGCCCAGAACGTATCTATGTACATATGTACTTACGAGCTTCAGAATTTTACTCGTCTATTGGAAATATTCCGTACTGCGAAATTGCAAAACAGGTGATAAAATACAATCTGCGGAATAATAACAACATCACGCGTCTTCAATTTACAAACACTTGTCATTTCTTTTGAAGATGACGCATACAGATATATAAATTACCATTATTACACACACGTCGTAAATGTGTATAGCAAATAACAAATATGTAGCAATTGTTAAATGGTGATGCGAACAATAAATTGTTTTGTAAATAAAAATTGATTAATACCACGTTTTATGTCTGGGTATCCTTCAAGGTGGGCCTTGATAGCGAAAATTACCGGTTTGTGTTTAAAACAGAGCAGTGTCGGCGAGATGCTGATGAAGAGGCGAAGATGCGAACGGAGACCAGCTCTGGATGTCGGCAATTTGTTACCAATTTGGAAGATGCACCTGCCATCGTATCAAAAACTGAAGGAGACTAGGGCTACGAATGTTATAATGTACAGAAAGAAAAGGCATACTATTTTAAATATGTATGTATGTATAATTAATCAAACGACAAGATATACATATGTACATTTGATGGATGAAACTTGAATGTTTTAATTTTATCATAGGTTAACTCAGATTTCATGAAACTACATATGTAGATGAATTTTTTGACATTTCTACATACAGCTATAAAGAATAATATGGGTGTCAATCCAAGTGAATTTTGATGGAAAATTTTCTTCATTAAATAATATTTTCGCCTGCCGTGCATTTATGTACATAAAGGCCCTCACAAACCTGAGCGATATCGCTGCGTCAAGTTTTCGTCCTCTGTCGTCGTTGATTCGCACCAAATGCGAATTATATCGGTGCGATTGGACGACTATACTGCCGTCCTAAGCCCACTCAACGTAACTGACAAAAATTACGAAAATGAGTTGGATGTGTTTAGGGGTTATGGGGGTGCATTCTTGCGATTTTTCATATCAAAATTAATGTATCTTCATCCAAAAGTGACTTTTTTAAGCTATTAAATTTAACGTATCTGTATGCGCAGAGAAATAGTATCACCAATACTTAGCGAAAATAACGTATCCAACATTTACATAGCAAATTCAACGTATCTGCGTGCAAATACGTTTTTTCGTCTAAGGATAATGCAGTAACGTTAGTTTAGCTAGTTGATATCGAAGCATTTTGCTTAGCTAAAATAACGCAACTATTAAAATACATATGATTTTCTAAGCAAATTTCACGTATAGCACTTACGTTATTAAAATTAAGCAGATTTCCTAAGCAAATTTAACGTAAGTGTAAAAAAGTGACGTAACTACTAAAGTATTCATTTTTTTTTTTAATTTTTCCTTATAATTATCAAAACCCAATAAAAAAATAACCTCATGCACTCAAAAAAAAAAAAAAAGTTTAAATAAATCAGTAATATATGAAGAAAAACACAAATTTAGAATAAAACTTTCAAGTCCATTTATCTCGATATTGTTGTTTTGTCAGTTACGTTAAGCTTGGGCTTAGGACGGCGAAAGTATAGCGGGCCCTCACAAACCTGTCAGTCATCTATTTGATTCGCAGCAATGCGAAACCGATAAGGTGTGTGAACGCCTTTACCTCGCAGTTCGATACAATTATATTCGTTTCGTTTGATTTACAGTTGCAGTAATGTGAAAATGATGTACATACAGTTATGTTATATTTATTTTTTAAATATAACAAAATAAAGAGGTGTGTGCGTCATAAAGTTTTATGTCATTAAATTTTCAATAGAATCACGCTTATGTGTGTTTTAAAACGTAAGTACGGTATATTTAAACGCTATTCTATAACAATACACTTTAAATACAAGTTTATATGGAAAAAAAATTTGCATACGAATTTTTCTCGTTTCAAAGTCAATTACAACATAACTATAAAATAAAATTCTAAATTATTGCATTGTAATTCCAATTATTATTAAGCAAATCAATTATTTTTCAAAGTTGCTGAAAACATTGCTAAAAATAAAGACTGCGCTCTAATGTATTAAAATTTTCAATTGTATTACTCGATCGGTTGAATATACAATTTATTATTTATTAAAATAGTAACACTCGCGACTAGCCTCCCCCGTTGCTTAGGCCCATTCGGCCCTCGGCCATGTTTACAAAAGACCTTATTGAAGAGTAAATATTTATACACGAGATGTTTCCCCACCTTTCTTACTTTCGCGTTCTACTGTGGCATCGCACCTCGCAAATTACCATTTCTTTAACCCTTTTTCGACCGCACATAATTGATCGAATTAAAATTTACTTACCACCCACCATTTACGTGTAACATGTTCGGCATACAATTTTTATTTGATACTCGTTGCAGTGCACCGCTGAAAAAAAATTACAATTTTTCATTTGACGTTGGGCAGACACTGTGATGCATAATAATGTGCAAATTTTTAATGAAACTGAAATTGCGTCACCCCCTATAATTTGATCAAACACATCATTTTGAATTTTAGACAACGTACAATACAAGACATATATTACATAAATACATATGTAATATTTGGAAATCAATATTGAACTATTATATGATTATCACCACAAAAATAACAATACTGACGATTGTATTGATAATATTTGATTTTTACAATACTATACTTAACGAGACTAGTTTAATCCTTTTTTTTTGTTGTAGTGTTGATATTAATGCACACACCTGCCAAATGACTATAAGGGCGTAAAAGGATTTCTTTAAAATTATAAAAAAAAAATTTCCAAGGACCTCAGGCGATTCCCTAATTAGATTTATCACCTTTCAAAGTCAAGTATGAGCATAAATACGAAAATCTTTATTTTTTCTTTGTTTCCTAGAGATACCTGCTGCTGCTGCTTGTTAAAAATGGTCCAAGAAAAAACGTCTAACTCTTTAATTTGTTATGTAATCAAATTTAAGCTATTAATTACATAAGTATATAAATACATATCAAATGCCAACACAAAAATGTTAGCATTGATTTAATTCGTGGCTGATGCTTGACTATTAAGACAAACATTTCAATATCATTTGACTGTTTATACTTGTACTCTTTAGTTACGTTTATAGATAGTTTATGTAATTAATATTAGATCGAGTGTTATTTATTGTAGTTTTAGTCTGTTAATTGCATCTAGAAATCTACACAAATATGTCAATAGACAGAAAAAAACGATCGAAAGTTTGTTAAGTTTAGCTACATATCCTCAAAAAACTACAAAAGTTCACAGACTAGATATAACGACTCACATTATAATGGAAACCAGCCAATTAGCCGACGAAAGGAATTCTCCAAGGTGACCGTTCATGTCGTAAATTTTGCTTTGAAAAGTGAGCACAATCAATTTCGCCGACAAAGTCAAACATTACGGAATCATAATTTATAACTCTTTTCAAATCCTTTCAACGCCATGGCAAATGTACAAACAGCTAGACTAGAGAGACATCCTTGAAATGACACTTTTAAGGAGAATTTTGAGGAAATGGGACGCTTTTGTGCTCGAGATGTTGCTTGGTGATATTATGACAATTTGAACGTAAACTTAAACTTGTACATATGTATGTGTGCTAAAACTTTTGCAGAGTCGTTTTTATTAATTTTTAAACCTTCAAATCACGATTGATTGAATCGGTATACAATTTCAAATCAGTTTTGTATACAAGCATCCAAAGTATTGGGCTAAAAATAATTAAAATTTCAATCAAAACTGTAAATAAGGTGGATCTAATCGATAGGATTCGATTTCTTGCTCGGTGTATATATTTTTTCAATGTTATTTTCAAAGCTTTGAAGGCTATGACTTAATTATCGCAAAGTATCCGTTAAACGTAATAAATTTTCTAAATGGTTTTCGGCTTTTCTGCGAAAAGGATCGTTATAAAATTATGACCACTGAGGAGATACCTAACCGTGACAAATTTTACCGAAATGGTTTCGCTAAAAATCTAAAAACATTAACGCAAAAACAATTTCCGTTATATTTGTTGATGGAATTCTCTTCGAATGTTTGATAACCGCAATATTATCCGTTTGGATACTGAGAATAATGTTTTTTTAATTCTGAAAAGAGGACGTGACTTCTTGTGAATGTAATTTCAGACATTTTTGGACAATGGTGGTTATTTTTTTCTACTTTTGTTAAACATTTGGTTCAATACTATATTGTTCACAGTATTAGTAATGGTCTGTATAAAAATTATGGCTTAACGCTTTTCAAAATAATTACTACCGTATCAATGAAAGAGCTCTGTGACAAACCAAACAATCCAATTCATTCTAAAGCCCTTTGGTAATGGTTGCGAATTTATCTTGACATCATAATCATACCATACGCAAAAGTAAATAATTATTTTTAAAATATACGAGTCTGTTTAATGTACAAAACTTTCGTTCTTGTATTGTCGACTGCGATAACGATTCGTTTCCTTGAAAGTAACGGATTTTTTAAGCTCAATCGTCATCTTGAAAAGAGTCCTTTCTAATGGTTTTATGATGGCTAATAAAATACGAAACTTTCAGTTATCCGTTTGTAAAATTTGCCGACTCGAAAAAAAAAAGGGATCTCAGTTGTGTCCTTATTGTTTTATTGCGGTCAGTTTCTAGAAGACCTTCCCTTTTACCCTGCAGTTCGATAAAATTCTATTCGTTTCGTTTGATTTACAGTTGCAGTAATGTGAAAATGATATACATACATACATACAGTTTTGTTAGATTTATTTTATAAATACCTACATATATAACAAAATAAATCTTTAAATCATAAATCGTCACGAAGATAAGGAGATTGTTTATAGTGGTATCGAGAAACGGTACAATTGTGGATTTTTTTGTGTATTTACGGGAAAACAGTCATAAATCTAACTCTAAACTGCACAAATTTGCATAAATACCTACTTGAAGGACAAAAGATTGTTGCACAAAAAAATCACCGTTAGTTTACCTAAACGTCTCACAAAAACAAGGGATCCGACAATATATAAGGAAAGTGATTTTTTTTCTTTTGATGAATCAAATATTTATTGATTTTTTAATAAAATGAACATTTTTCATCGCCATCTTTATCGAAAAAATATTTTCGAAGTTACAATTTTCTTCGTTTATTTAAAATCGCATAGATGTCACTATAATGATTTCGTACAAACGTTACATTTCATAAATCATAATTATTATTTTATTATTGATTTCAATATTCAATTTACGCAATAGCGACACAATAACTATCCTATCTCGACGAATGGAACAAAATGATCTACAGGATTAGTTATCCTCCCAAAAAGTCACGTTTGACGTACTAACTTGTATGTAATTGGCTCCTCTGTTGTACTCTGAAACTACATAATATACATATATACATATGTAGGAACGAACATTGAATTGAATTGAAATAAATAATAGCAATAGAGCCATCTAACATTCGCTAACGACATACATAGTTATAATTGCATGCGACTCAGTAGATTTACAAAATAGATTAACACAATTAAGCAACGAAAGTATGAAAGTTTTAATAAAACTAAAATTATGTTTAATAAATGTTGCACGCAAAACGTAGTCACTGTAGATAAGCATATTGTAGAGATAGTTGATAGTTATTTATACCTAGGACAATTGGTACATATGACAGAATGTACAGAAGAACAAATTAAACTAGAATTGATTTTGGAAGAATGAACATTGTTTTTAAATCCAACATTCCGCTATGCTTAAAAAATAAGGCATACGACCGATGCGTACTGCCAGTTATGACGAATGGTTGCTAAATTCAAGAATGCTACGTAAAATCCAGTGATCGGTATAACGAGAAGAGATCGTAAGAGGAATACATGGGTAAGGAGCGTGACCAAGGTGGCTGATATAGCGGAACGTGTGAAAAAGTTGAAGTACTAATGGACTGGAGAATGTGAATATGACTGGATGTACAGAAGAACAAATGAAACTAGGATGGAGTGCTTTTGGAAGAATGAACATAGTTTTTAAATCCAACATTCCGCTATGCTTAAAAAAAAAGGCATACGACCAATGCGTACTGTCAGTTATGACGTATGGATGTGAAACTTGGACGCTAAATTCAAGTAAGAGGAATGGATGGCAGATGGACGCGAGAAATACTGGAATGGTATCCGAGAGGATGTGAAAGAAAGCAAGGTAGACCGAGTGGAAGATGGTCTGATGAATTGAGAAGAATGTGTAGAGTTTACTGAACATCCAGCAGTGGACGGCTGAAAATGATGATCAAATAGCAGTAGACCACATACGATAAGAGTGTGGGTATTTATGTACATAGGTACTATCCATTCCTTGTAGAAGGCTAAGCACATAAAACCACTGAAGAATATCAGATCCTTCGTTACTTTTATATACATACTTCACTATGACAGACATTGTTCATCGAAAAGTGTAGAGGCAACGCTTCAACTCAAAATACGCCACTTTTAACGATAATACCGCTTTTTTAAACCAGCACAAGAGCACAGCTAGGACCCTGTCTGAAAACACACCTCTGGATATGTGCGTAGTAGCTCGCTTGTGTACATTGATTCAAATTGGTCCCCGAAAAAGGGGGCACAGTCGGAGGTCCTTCATCGGTCCGTGGTCCAATGTTACCTGGATGATTGCCGACAGTGCCAGAGATGGACTGATATAATGGTTTTGGGTTTTGTGATGTGAACAACAACGTCTCGAGCAACGGGTGGGCCTTCGCACGGTTGTCAACTCGCTTTGAATAATACTTGCCGTGTGGTTCAAGTTCGATAATGGCGTGGAACAATGACTTGGAACAAGTGGAAACATGCCAGGACGTCCACCTTCTCCGTGTACCCCATCAGCTCGGTTACCATTCTTTTTAATTGCCGTCATTTATCAAATGGAGTATGTATATAGGCAGCGACCTGTTTTAAATTTATATATATATACATAAGTCATAGTCACAAAACGAAATGTGGAAGCTGTCGTGTATGTGGGTACGGTTCGATTGAGTAATTGGGCGAATTTGTTAATGTAAAGTAACCGGTGTGTATAAATATGTGTGCAATATTGGCAAACGATTAAGAAAGTAAACTGATGATGAATTCGTTGGTGAATCAATGAAGCGATAGTTTGAAGCACGACAAGCGCGCGCCGTGTAATTTCGTTTTCGCTTTCGAATTCGGAATTCTAGTGAAAAACAATATTCTAATCGGTCTATTAGTCAATTGAAGTGAAAAACCTGTTGATTTTCTCGCTGGTTGTTGTGTTGATTACACAATAGAACCTTTTTTTTTTTGTTGTTTTTGATGATTCGAGTGAAAATTGTGTCGTGTGTGATTTAAACGTGGTTAGATTTGAAGCTTTACTATGTAGTAGCTGCAATGTCGGTGTACAAATTGTAACTTTTGAATTTTTAAACTGTTCTGTTGTAACTTTTTTTAGATCATGTCTGGAGAATTTAATAAAATCTGCGTCTGATATAATAAAATCAAAGTCAATGTGCACCCGTAAAAGGTTATAACCTACTGGACCTCACGGATCACTACCACTTTTTTTTTTCCATAAAAGTAACATTCTAAATATGAAATGGTACAGTTGTATTTGCAAAAAATTGGATATCACCTTATAATAAATAATCGATATATTCATTATTCATTGTGAAAAATGCGGACCACCGGTTGGCGACCGCTGGTTTAGAGCATCGTTTGACAAGTCGTTAAAGAAGCTTCGCTTCATCTATTCATAAACTATATTTTGTCAAAATTGATAATATTTAGATGTAAGTCAGCTGAGCAACAAGGTTTTGTCGAAATTTGTATTTTTGATTTTGACAAATGACAAATCTCATTTTCAATTTAACTTCAACCCAACATATAAACGTCTAAGTCAGTGATCGGAAACCTTTTCCGAGGCAAGAGCCAAATTAAGGAAAACCTTGTAAAATTGGTAAGTTTTGGAGCCGCAACACATTATTTTCGAATTAAATGTTACTGGTCAATGAAATGAATAGCTGTAAAAAGTAAGTTATATTCGTGATATTTCTTAGCGTTCGATAGTGTATATTACAATAAAGTATTATAAAGTTTAATCTGAAAAACGATCTTAATGCTCTTTATAGCCATCAAGTTGTGGAAATAGGATTCATTTTTTTTTTTGTTTGACGCAAAACGTTGGATGACACCGAGAGCCGCAGGTTTTCATACAAAGAGCCGCATGCGGCTCCGGGAGCCGCCGGTTACCGACCGCCGGTCTAAGTAGTAAATCGTTTTTACTCACAAACTTTGATAAATTGCAATGTAACCAAACCTCACTATTTCCTTTACGAGAGAGACACGAAAGCCCCAAAATGGAGCACTGTAACATTTTTATTTCTAAATCGGTCAAAGATGCTATACTCCGGCCGTTTTAGGAAGACTTCTGGGCAAAACGTACATGCTGTCCCTTTTATCCCCTCTCCACCCGCAAATGACAAATTGCAATTCATTTCAGTTTCATGTTGCATTTTAGGGCCATAACCCACTGGCGCGACACGTCGCGCGCGGCAAGATAGGCGCGACCAAACGCCACGCGGCAAGACGCGTCAAAAAAAAAATAAACAATAGGATCGAAGTTTTGGGACTTCATCTCAAAATTTTCCCTTCTATTGAAAGGAAGAGTACTTAAGTACAATAGACGCAAGTTGCACTGACATTGTGTAACTGTTTTTAAAAGTAGTTAGGACCAAAAGAAGCAAATAACAAATACACATAGCTATGAAAAAATGAAGAGTCCATCTTGACCGTAATAAATAATAAACTCGACATCCAATATCCGTGTTTCAGATTTAAAGGGTTGTAAATTAAATAACACCGTTTGTGTCCTGCTAGCCAACACATCAATAATTGCAAACACATACAACTGACAAAAACAGAGTGCCGTGCACGACAAATCGTATGAAAGTTGAAGAGATAGCAGCTGTGTTATTTTATCACAATCGTCGTCGCAAAAAAGTGAAACGAAAATACTGGGATGAAGAGAAGTTTTACAATTATTATTGCAGAATGACCGTTGAATCATTTGACGAATAATATTTACTTATATATAAAACTGAATTTGGGACAAATAAAAGGACAAGATACTAATTTTCGTGATAGTATATGTGCTGAAAACTCGTGCCGCGCGCGACTTGTCGCGCCAGTGGGTTATGCGCCATCTAAACCCATGTTAAAGCTGGCCGCGCGCGGCAAGCTTGCCGCGCCTTGCCGCCAGCTAGCCGCGCTCAAAAGTCTGGCCGCGCGCGACCGCGCGGCACCGTCGCGCCAGTGGGCTATGCGCCCATCTAAACCCATGTAAAAGCTAGCCGCGCGCGACGTGTCGCGCCAGTGGGTTATGGCCCTAAGTCGAGCGATACATTGTGCGTGCGTCGGTAGAATTCAACGTTAATATTTACTTTATTTTTATAGCAATCACATAAAAGTTAAAAAAAAAAAAAAAAAGGTCAAACTGAAATCACCTAAAAAAAGTGTTATCGTGAAATTCGATCAATTTTCACAGGCTCGACTCACACAACGCGATACAAACATTGACCGCGAAAATTAGCCACTCGATCAAAATTTCGCACACACACATCAATCCATTGCACAGCATGCATAGTCATTTACATATACATATATACAATATTCGAATCAAGTCGCTAATTGCGCAGGCCTTTGATAATGTGCGCGTGAGTTGGCGCGCGCCTCACAGACTTCGGCACGCGCTCAGCGTGCGCTCGCGCAAAAAAAGAGACAAACCCATACAAATGTGCACGAGTGTGAGCGAGACAGCGATAGAAGCGTGTGACGTACCCCCACTATTGCACGCGTTTCGGCGCGCGTTTTGATCATCAGTCGCGCGACACGTTTTGGCGCGTGTGGTTGCGTGCTAGACGCGTGGCCAGAAGCTGTCAACGCGATCAAATTATTCAGTAGTGCCGAACAACACTTTTAGCAAGGTAACAACACCTTTTTTTTTTTTTTGATCAGTATAAATTTTCATCTTTGATTACAAATATTGCTTGTGTGTGTGTATTTATTTCTTCGTTTTCAATATAGGGAGTTCAAGTTATAATTTCGAAAAATTACACCGATGGGTAGTTTTCTATCCCACGCATAGAAAACATTGTGTGTCAACAACACAAGTCTGACTCTACAAATAGCAGTACAAGTTTCAAGTTGCAATACTACCAACACCGAACTAGAGTTTCTTAAGTTTTTGCTCGAATTGAATCCATCGATTATATAGTAATTTCAGTGTTTATTTATACTTTTAATTTGTCGACTTAAAATTCGTACTGTAATTTTTTGATCATTATATTGTTAATTTCTGACTTTTTTTGATCCGATACTAATTAAATGTCGCGGTGTCAAATTGGTCAAATTTACATTTGTTATGTTTTGCGATAATTCGACTTGCATACGTACATAGTTCGCGAAATCTCAGTGTGCGGAATTGGAAAATTTTGTGATAATAATGGACTGATGATTTTTGCTGTGTATCTGTTTGATTAGTTCAAAAATTATAATAAGATAAAAAACAATGCAACGTTCAAAGTCACCGTTTAATTGTTTTACCCGGAAATTTACTTAAAAGTACTTTAATTTGTAATGCGAATAAAATTGGAATATAGTCAGAAAAGTTGAGTATTTTGTTTGTTGTGTATTATCATTATTAATGCATTTAATTGAGTGATATTATTTTTCTATATTTGGTCACATATTGATGTCAAAGTTACGTGCCCCATAAAAAATAAAATATTGATACCTGATTTGAAGCATATTTTTAATTGATTCGTGTTGTTGTTTCTTTTCAGAGCAAACTTTCATCATACTACCAGAACTTAAAACTTGTGCTTGGTGTTCAGTATAAACCCGTGCTATAAACTATTGACAATAAACATTAAATTTATTATTATAAGTGCTTCGAATACGTCAAAATGGTGACAGGAGTGGGCACCACCAACACTCAGGTGGAAGCTCAAAGGGCTGCTGCCAATGAAGCTAGAAGGGTAAGAATATACTTATACTATACATTACAATATATCAAAGCGAAATCTGCATGCTCAACGCTACTATAACGACCGATAAATTCTAAAAAAAAAATTACACAATTAGTATCTCACGTGAAGGTCCCAGGGCTTGATCCCCGTATGTTGAAAGGTTTTCGACAATAAATATCGTCATTGGCATGATCTATGTATTACTTAATCCAGATAGGTCGTTTCCTCTTATGCTGCGTACACATCGACGAACCGAACAGCGAACGACGAAGGGTTACTATTGTGTTCATAAATCATCGGACGTTAACAATAATTTGCTTTCGTCCTTCGTGTCGTTCGCTGTTCGGTTCGTCGGTGTGTACGCAGCATTAGACTTTGCCGATTTATTTAACTTAGTTGTGAGATGTTACCACAAAATCGTAGTCGGTTATTCTTCTATGGAAGGCAATGGTTTCACCACTGGAGAGTATATTTACCTTTTAACTACTTTGACCGACAGTAAAATTTTTGCCAAATGGTGATGGAGCAATTTTTGATATCAAGTCATCATCATCATTTTCAGCCGTTCACCATCCACTGCTGGATGAAGGCCTCTCCAATCCTCCATTCCATTCCAGTTTGTCTTGACTGTACTGTCTTGAGCAATCTGCCTCTATCATAGATATAAAATACCATAGATATGCCATTCCAAACAAATTTGCCTGGAGAAAGCGTCAGAAGCAACGGGGGGTGCGGGGGGTCTAAAGTGCGGGGAATTCTCACAAAAAATAGTCAAGCAAAATGCATGCAAGGGATGCATTTTGTATGTCATTTTTCGGGCGCTAAGGCCAATCTATGCTATTCTACATCTATGTTTTCAGCCGTTCACCATCCACTGCTGGATGAAGGCATTTCCAATCCTCCTCGCATTCCGTTCCATTCCTGTCTGTCTTGAGCAATCTGCATTCAGTTGACTCCAAACATTCTTCTTAATTAATCAGCCCATCGTCCACTCTGTCTACCTTGCTTTCATTCACATCCTCTCCGATACCATCCTATTGGTACTTCAACTTTTTCACACGTTCCGCTATATCCACCGCCTTGGTCATGTATTCCTCTTACGATCACTTCTCGTTATACCGAGCATAAATCTTTACATGCGTCTCTGTGTGCACTGGATCTTGCGTAGCATCCACGCATTTTTGCATGCCCTTTTTGTGTGTAATTTTCCGGGCGCTAAGGCCAATCTATGTTATTCTACATCTATGGCATCTGTGTACATAATTGACTACACGTTCTTCTCAATTTATAAGCCCATCGTCCACTCGGTCTACCTTACTTTCTTTCACATCCTCTCGGATACAATTCCAGTATGTGTCCAGCCCATTGCCACTTCAACTTTTTCGCACGTGATATCAAGTGTACCACCTAATAAAAAAACAATTGCGTAACGTGACCGGTCACTAGCGAACATCCGTAGCAACCAAATTGCCCAATCGATTTTTCGCCCATACTATTGGGAAGCCAGTCTAATCGCTTCGCGACACGGCCATATACGAGTGCAGCGAAAATACGCCATTTACACATACATACTGTCATAAATGACACTCAACTCACCAAATTATTGTATAATCATCAATATTTTCTTTGTCCTTCTAAACCCATCAATGAATTCGTGTACTTGTGCGTCATCGTATTGTAATTGTACGTACGTACGTGCTCATCGTTGTTTATCCTGCGCGTTATTATCTCGCGTGGAAAACTACCGCGCTTACAAATGGAAAAATATGCAATTTGACCGGTCGGAAAATTCCTAATAGATTTTTAATGCATTCAACGCTTCAAAAGTGCCAAATAAACAGACGACAAAAAGTGTACATCGATGTATGTACATACATACATAGTTTCCGATGTAAAAATAATTGTCGCATTCGCTAGTTTACGTAGTTGTAAAATGGGACAGATTCACGTGCATTTAATTTGCACCGTACGGTGCATATATATATAATTGCAACCGGTTAAATCCAGATAAGTTTGCGATATTTTATACGATATCGCATGTATTCTCATTTTAAATCAATTCGCATTTATTTACGAGTGTTTGTACTTCTTGTGAAATAAACGACGCGATGCACATAAAATACGAATTTTACGAAATGTACATAATATCGTAGAGTCGTAGACACAATTTATTTAATAACACATAGCATTTTAGGAACACGTTTTGATGAGTTTTACGACACGCGTACAAATCTAAAATTTCATGCTTGTAATTTTAATAACCACATTTTTTTTTTTACGTGTATTTCACTGGGACTTAAATTTTAGTCGGTTTATTACTTTATCGTGTTTTGGATTTATAATGTACACATCAATTGATCAATTGTAATAAAAATCTATTCAACGGATGTTGACTTTGTACAAACTTTTCTTAGTGTAGGTACGCGTATTGGAAATAAATCTAAACATTACTTGTCAATATTTCAAAATCAATTTTACTATTAAAATATAATAAATATACGATTCTACAGATACAAACCACTTTTTGATCCATATAATATGTATGAGTAACTCTGTTAGTATATGTACATATGTAAGTGATCCTAACCTAAGACAATACATCGCGTCAAATCCGATAATTATATAAATAGTAGTGTAAGCCCGTTGAATATCAACGGACGTGTTTGACGTGATTGATTGCGTAACAATTTAGCAAAGTCGCAAACCCGTGGTGATCACGGGTTCAAATCCCACTCGCGACGTTTATTTCAGCCTTAACCGAGGCGAGCGTTATCAGCAGACGGACAGACAGACAGACAGACAGATGGGATTATATATATATATATAATATAATAATAAATTGGGCTATTATATATATAACTAGTGTAAGCCCGTTGAATATCAACGGAGCGCTTTCTCATCACCCGTGCCGAAAAATAATATTAAATTTAATAGTTTTTATAGTTGTTGCACAGATGACGCCTTATAATAACAACGTAACAATTTAGCAAAGTTGCGAGCCTATTTTTTTATTATATAAATAGTCAACACACAGACACACACACACACACACACATTATATATGTATAGTGCCATCTATGTATTATTAGCAGTCACGATCCCTTGTATAGGTAATGTTTAAAACAAAAAAAAGGACTAAATTGACAACTGGCGACAGCGGATAGCATAAGTGCGAGTCCTCTCGAGCCTGGGGTCCTGGGTTCGATCCCCCACTCGTTCTGGGTTTTTAATTATTTTTCCTCAGCGAGCGTTATCAGCAGACAGACAGACAGACGGATTTCGGCGATTATATATATAATAATTGAAGCAATCAACATTCACGCTTTACAATCAGCTTGCCTCTCCCCATGAATCAATTCACAACTTTAAATTTTCTCACGCACAATTGTCCGCACGAGCACAAATTACCCATGTGTGTCTGTTATTCAATTATTGTCTCTTATTTATATGTATGTACGTACGTACTAGAGAACGCGTGTCATAGCACGCGCCAGTCTGCTTGGACCAAAGCCAACTTGGCCAGCATTTCGTCTCGTCTCTGCTTTTTGTGGCCATCAGACGATTGTACAGTCACCGCCACTCACGATGGCACCTCGAAACGATGGACAATCCCTCAGACTCAGTGGCGCTCAAAGCGCGGCTAGCGCCAATTCCTCAAAATCATCAAATTCTGTAATGCCAAATTGTTTTTGTTCAAACATTGTACGCTGTTACGTTCACTCGTATGACTTAAAAAGCAAGACGATAGCTCAGTGGTTGGAGTGTTATGCTGCGTACACACCGACGAACCGAACAGCGAACGACGAAGGGTTGCTATTGCGTGGAGCGGTCCACACGATAACAATTCGCCTTCGCCCTTCGCGTTCGCGGTTCGGTTCGTCGGTGTGTACGCAGCATTACTTTCTTGGGCGAAGGTCTAGGGCTCGATACGCGTATGTCGAAAGGTTTTGTCGACATTAAATATCGTCACTTGCAAGATCTGAACATAATTAAATCCATATCGGCCGTCTCATGGTGCCACCAAAAATTGGTACCATTCTTTTATTAACCTGTTATTAGGCGTCTTTTGAATGAACATTGTTTTTAAATCCAACATTCCGCTATGCTTAAAAAATAAGGCATACGACTAATGCGTACTGCCAGTTATGACGTATGGATGTGAAACGTGGATGCTACGCAAGATCCAGTGCACACAGAGAAGCATGGAAAGATTTATGCTCGGTAGAACGAGAAGTGATCGTAAGAGGAATACATGACCAAGGTGGTAGATATAGCGGAGCGTGTGAAAAAGTTGAAGTACCATTAGGATGGTATCGGAGGGATGTGAAAGAAAGCAAGGTAGACAGAGTGGACGATGGGCTGATTAATTAAGAAGAGTGTTTGGAGTCAACTGAATGCAGATTGCTCAAGACAGACAGGAATGGAACGGAATGCGAGGAGGATTGGAAATGCCTTCATCCAGCAGTGGATGGTGAACGGCTGAAAACATAGATGTAGAATAGCATAGATTGGCCTTAGCGCCCGAAAAATGACATACAAAAAGGGCATGCAAAATGCATCCCTTGCATGCATTTTGCGGGACTTCTTTTTTGTGAGAATTCCCCGCACTTTAGAGCCCCCGCACACCCCCGTTGCTTCTGACGCCTTCTCCAGGCAAATATGTTTGGAATGGCCTATCTATGGTATTTTATATCTATGGCTGATAATTATGAAATGATGAGGTCTTTAGTCTGTTGATCAACTTAACACTAAAAATGCGCCGCATGCAAATATTTCACAAAAATCCTTCCAAACGACAATATCATGTGCGCCAAAATAAATTGTAAATCGCTGACCGCTCGACAGCACTTTAGTCGTAGATTTCGCAACTAAGGCGAAGAGTCATGGTCGAAAAAAATTGGCAATATTTCGCCGACACTCCTGAAGCGTCTCTCAAAGGTCCTATCGGTAATAGATCATGGGTCTTTGTCATTTTTTTCCCGGCGGTTCTCAAAGCGCGTATTTAGCCGGCGCTTGGCGCCCGTTAAAGCCGCCCAGGACCGTTGGGTCGAAGCCAGCTAGCTCGGTCGGATAATAGTCCAACAGGCGCTGCTGGGGACATTCGATATGCCGAGAGGTGTAAACAATTGGTGATGATGTAACGAGCGGCGGCCCGCGAACCACAGGTGCGCAATCGGTATTTGAACAGTGATAGCGGCCCGATGGTTATCGGCGCGCGAGGACATGACACTACCATTAACACTTATCATCGGTAGACGTTGAAAAAATCAACGTATCGTGTGATAAGTATCGTCGTTACTCATGTTATGCTCATACGTAATATGTCACTATTAAGACAGTTTGAAACCAATGTTACCTACTTAACAATGATACTTTTGTATCATCATCATCATCATCATTTTCAGCCGTTCACCATCCACTGCTGTCTAGAGCAATCTGCATCTACTTGACTCCACACATTCTTCTCAATTCATCAGCTCATCTTCCACTCGGTCTACCTTGCTTCCTTTCACATCCTCTCGGATACCATTCCAGTATTTCTCGCGTCCATGTTCCATCCATTCTTCTCGCTACGTGTCCACTTCATTTTTTTCACACGTTCCGCTTCTTATCCATGTATTCCTTTTACGATCTCTTCTCGTTATACCGAGCATACATCTTTTCATGCTTCTCCGTGTGCACTGGATCTTACGTAAAATTCTTGAATTTAGCATCCACGCTTCACATCCATACGTCATAACTGGCAATACGCATTGGTCGTATGCCTTATTTTTTAAGCATAGCGGAATGTTACAATAAAAACAATGTTCATTCTTCCAAAAGCACGTCATACTAATTTCATTCTTCGTTTTATTTCTTCTTCTTTACAACCAGTCATATTCACCAATTGTTCTAGATATAAATAACTATCAACTATCTCTACAATATGCTTATCTACAGTTTTGCTTACAAAATTCATTAAACATTTATTAAAATTAGTTTTTAATCCTACTTTCATACTTTCGTTGCTTAATTGTGTTCTGAAATGTGTTTTCACTCGTTCCGCTATATGTATCTGCCACTTTGGTCATACTTCCTACCAATGTATTCCTTTAACGATCTCTCCTTGTTATACCAAGAATATGTATGTACATCTTTCCATGCTTATCTTTGTCAATAATTTTGTGCAGAATAATAATCACTGTTCGGAATATTCGGATTCTAACGTTTGAAATTCAGCGCCTAAACAAGTAATCCAAGTACTTCAATCATTAAAACCCGAATCACACTAATTTCTAGTGATAAGTTTTAGCTTTTAGCTTAGAACCGAAATTTGTCTCTAGAAACTCCAAATGATCTGAATATAATGTTATTCAGTATTAACGATACGGACATAATTAACTATCTATTATATAGGTAGAAGAACTCGAATCAATACCTATTTAAATTGATGTACATACATATGTAGAACCTGAATAATGTGAAAAACCTGAACTTTGAACGTGAAAATTTTCAATTTCGAATGTTTACACTCTGACTTAGTAGTCTAACGTGAATATGCACTAATATCGAAAACAACAATTTATACCAATTACAAAAAGGTGCAAAATGAAGTCATCTCTACACCGAATCACCGAATTCCTTTTTATAACCCTATCTCTACTAAAGTGGTTAAAATAAGAAGGCGTACTGCCAGTTATGACGTATGAATATGAAACGTGGATGCTAAATTCGAGAATGTTACGCAAGATCCAGTGCACACGGCGATACATGGAAAGATGTATGCTTAGTATAGCTAGAAATGATCGTAAGGGGAATACATGGTTAAGAAGCATGACCAAAGTGGCAGAAATAGCGGGACACAGCGATAAGAACAGATGGCATATGGACGCGCGAAATACTGGAATGGTGTCTGAGAGGATGTGAAAGAAAGCAAGGAAGACAGAGTGGACGATGGGCTGATGAATTGAGACGAATGTGTGGAGTCAACTGGATGCAAGTTGCTCAAGACAGACAGGAATGGAACGGAATGCGAGGAGGATTGGAAATGCCTTCATCCAGCAGTGGATGGTGAATGACTGAAAATGATAAATTCGAGAATGTTACGCAAGATCCAGTGCACACGGAGATGTATGCTCGGTATAACGAGAAGGGATCGTAAGAGGAATACATGGTTAAGAAGCATGACCAAAGTGACAGATATGGCGAGACACAGCGGGAAGAACGGATGGCAGGTGGACGCGCGAAATACTGGAATGGTATCTGAGAGGATGTGAAAGAAAGCAAGGTAGACAGCAGTGGATGGTGAACGACTGTAAATGCTAAATTCGAGAATGTTACGCAAGATCCAGTGCACACGGAGATGCATGGAAAGGTGTATGCTCGGTATAACGAGAAGAGATCGTAAGAGGAATACGTGGGCGTGAGTGAGAAGCACGATCGATAGCGAACGTATCCGAGAGGATGTGAAAGAAAGCAACCGATTGGACGATGTGCTGATGAATGTGTGGAGCTAACTGGATGCAGATTGCTCAAGACAGACAGGAATGGAAGAGGATTGGAGAGGCCTTCATCCCCAGCACTGGATGGTCAATGGCTGAAAATGATGATCTTTACTATTACCCCGGTTATCGACTGTTTTTCAATTTCATATTTGCAACCTTACTTGACATTTCTGCAATAAGTACATGGATCAATTCTTCTACTTCTAATTACTTTATAATGACACCAATGGTATCGCACACATCATATTATAAAGCATAACGTCATCAATCATTCACTGCCAATCTAAAGACACTCGATTACGACTTTATAACTATTTTTTTTTTTACACACACATGTCGATTTCGTCGTGCAACAATTTTGCGCATGCCGTGTGCGATAAAAGCGCAAGTGCACGTACCGTGCGCATTTCGATCGTGAATTTAAATTTTTTTTTTTTCGTTCTTCTGTATGTTTTTTTCTCGAAATCGTGACCGAGAGGCGTCATCGCAGTGACCGGGGCCCCCGATAATTATTTTAATGCGAGAAACGTGATTCTTGCACTTGGATAAATGAGAAAAATCACAATTAACCATTCGCGGCAAACAGGAAAACGACTAGTTATTGCGAGCGACGAGTCTCGTTAACACATTTGCGGCCGCCGACGCCCTTTAAAACGAACAATATGTATCGAGGCGAAAATTCGCACGGTTGCGCAATGGCAAATCGCGATGAAGGCGCTCACACACCTTAGCGAAATCGCTGCGTCAAACTTTCGCCCTATATCGTCGTTGATTCGCACCAATGCGAATTATATCGGTGCGAATGGGACGACGATAGGGGCGTCAGTTTGAAGGCATGGTTATTGGCTAGGATCTAGCCACCTGCCAAAGCCAAATTAAGGCGCTCACACACCTTATTGAAATCGCTGCGTCAAACTGACGCCCTGATGTTTATTTATTTATTTACTAGCTGACCCGGCATGCCCGATCCCGTTCCCGTTCCTAGTACGTTTTCTGACGCGTGAGCAGGCCCGTTCCCGATCCCGATCCCGTTCCAGATCCTGTTCCCGTTCCCGATCCCGATCCCGTTCCCGTTCCTGGTACGTTATCTGACGCGTGAGTAGGCCCGTTCCCGTTTTTTCCCGATTCCAGATCCCGGTCCCGTTCCCGATCCTGATCCCGTTCCCGTTCTTAAAACGTTATCTGACGCATGAGCAGGCCCGTTCCCGTTTTATCCCGATTTTTTTTCACAGGAACCATCCCCGGCATGATCACAATAAGTCCTGAAAGTTTCATCGCGATCGGTTGAGTGGTTTAGGAGCCTATAAGAGACAGACAGACAAACAAACAAACAGACATTGATTTTTATATATATAGATTTATTAACAGGTTTTTAGCCCAAAATATAGATTACCTATACATACATATCTAAATTACATACATACATATATAAAACAAAAAGAATAAGAATATCAAAAAGATACATAGAAGTTACACAGAATATAATATAATATAATAAAAAGAATTTACAAATCTTTAGTTTGATTACAAACTGCGCCAGGCTGATGTTATGTGATAACAAAATTAATAAAACAATAATATCAATAGCAGGCTGATGTTATTGATATTATTACTGATAACAAAAAATATATACATACATTAATCAAATACCATCACCATCCCCGCTCAGTATCCTCGCTAAATTAAGCTTAAGATATGACACAAAGCGAGGATAAGTGATGGCTCAAATTACTTGGGCTCACACACCTTAGCGAATTCGCACCGATATAATTCGCATTGGTGCGAATCAACAACAGGGCGTCAGTTTGACGCAGCGATTTCGCTATGGTGTGTGAACGCCTTAATTTGACTTTAGCCTGCCTCTAGTACAGGTGGCTAGATCCTAGCCAATAACCATGCCTTCAAACTTGCGTCCCATTCGCACCGATATAATTCGCATTGGTGCGAATCAACAACAGGGCGTCAGTTTGACTTTAGTCTGCCTCTAGTACAGGTGGCTAGATCCTAGCCAATAACCATGCCTTCAAACTTGCGTCCCATTCGCACCGATATAATTCGCATTGGTGCGAATCAACAACAGGGCGTCAGTTTGACGCAGCGTTTTCGCTAAGGTGTGTGAGCTCCTTAATACCGCAAGATCCGCGATCAAATTCGACATCATATTCGAAAAATCATGATTTGGAAAGATTTTGACAGTGGCGCGACATTTAAAATCTAAAGTATTTAACACATGACTGGCTTATGTCTTTCAAAGGAATATAATTAAATTCACGAATCGATATAATAAAGTAAAAGTGATTTGTGACACTTCAAATATCAGCACATCAAATGTCTATCAAATGAACGATTAGATATATAAAATCGAATATAAGATTTTCATCGACAGAATGCAATTAAAATCACGAATCAATAAAGTGCGATATAGAGGTGACTTATGCCACTTTCAAAATCAAAAATTGAACACATTAAAATAGCAAAGACATTGAGAATATTAGATTTTCATGTATCTACGCACCTGCGGGAGGTACATATGTAATTAAATTCAGAAAATATCATAATTTTCAGCCGTCAACCATCCACTGCTGGATGAAGGCCTCTCCAATTCTTCCATTCCTGTCTGTCTTGAGCAATCTGCTTCCAGTTGACTCCACACATTCTGAATTCATCTGCCCATCGTCCACTCTGTCTACCTTGCTTTCTTTCACATCCTCTCGGATACCATTCCATTCTTCTCGCTATGTGTCCAAGCCGTTACCACTTTGGTCATGCTTCATACCCATGTATTCCTCTTACGATCTCTTCTCGTTATACCGAGCATACGTCTTTCCATGCTTCTCTGTGTGCACTGGATCTTGCGTAAAATTATTGAATTTAGCATCCACGTTTAACATCCATACGTCATAACTGGCAGTACGCATTGGACCATATTCATGTACAACACAATACATACAGAATGATTGAATTTGGTTATAATAATTATATACAACGGTAATTAATTCGAAAATATCAAATTATTTCTGAAATGGCTATGAATATCAGAGTTAAATAAAACTAACACAAAATATACATATATTTATTTTTTTTTTTTTTTTTTTTACAGAGCAACAAACCGATTATGGAAAAGCGAAGGAGAGCCAGAATAAACAATTGCCTGAACGAATTGAAAACTTTGATTTTGGACGCGATGAAGAAAGACGTAAGTGCCTCAACAACTTATCATATCAAAAAATATATCTCAAGTGTGTGTCCAATAAAAATGCACACCTAAAAAAACACCACGGGCGTTCCTTTCCCTTTTGGTTTTACACATACATATTTTTTTTTCGGTACACTTCATTTTGTCGGTAACTTTATCTCTTTTGGCCTATATGTAATCCGAGGATCTGCCGATCATACATTTTCAAAAAGTGGACGGCCAATCTTTTAAATACGATATAAATTATAAATTATTACTTTGCGAGCGCGTGTTGGAAACGACTTTTGAGCCGTGCAATAAATATAAACAGAACCAGTAATGGCGATAACAATAGCGAAACGTGACATTACGGCGATAAAACGAACGCAAGTCCTTGAAATTTTAATAACGCAGGTAGATTAATTAAAAGCAATGGCGCATTTACACTGGCGAACGTGTGGTCGTGTTCGAAGTATTTTCGTTTAAGGGGAAATTCACGGCACGCAAGCAAATTCGAAGAAATTTTTGACGCTTTTGACGTTGATAAAAATTTAGCTACACACAGCTTAGTCGATAACTTTTATTATTATAATTATATAAACACTTGTATAATATACTAGCTGACCCGGTATGCGTTGCAATGCCCGATCCCGTTCCCGTTCCCGTTCCTAATACGTTATCTGACGCGTGAACAGTCCCGTTCCCGTTCCAGGCCCCGTTCCCGATTCCGATCCCGATCCCGTTCCCGTTCCTAGTACGTTATCTGACGCGTGAGCAGGCCCGTTCCTGTTTTTCCCCGATTTTTTTTCACAGGAACCATCCCCGGCATGATCACAATAAGTCCTGAAAGTTTCGTCGCGATCGGTTGAGTGGTTTAGGAGCCCATAAGAGACAAACAGACAGACATTGATTTTTATATATATAATATAGATATACATAGATGTAGCTCTATATTAATTGTAATAAATGGAGGAATGAAAGGTTATGTTCAAACCAAAAAATTAAGGAAAACACAGTCAAACCAATTTCAATTAAAAAGCTCCAGTCTGTCTTGAGCAATCTGCATCCAGTTGACTTCACACATTCTTCTCAATTTATCAGCCCATCGTCCACCCGGTCTACCGTGCTTTCTTTCACATCCTCTCGGATCCCATTCCAGTTTTTCACACGTTTCCCTATATCTGCCACTTTGGTCACGCTTCTTATCCATGTATTTCTATTACGATCTCTTCACGTTATACCGAGCATACATCTTTCCATGCTTCTCTGTGTGCACTGGATCTTGCGTAGCATTCTTGAATTTAGCGTCCAAGTCATAACTGGCAGTACGCATTGGTCGTGTGCCTTATTTTTTAAACATAGCTGAATGTTTGATTTAAAAACTATGTTCATTCTTCCAAATGCACTCCATCCTAGTTTTATTTTTTCTTCTTTACAATCAGTCATATTCATCAATTGTCCTTGGTATATTAAAAAAATTCCCTATGTTTCAAGTAAATGCAAAATATATAAATAACTTTTCAAAAAGAGTCACAGTACTCCGAGTGCTACTAATTTTATTAAATTAGTAACCATATGAAAATACATAGTACACTGTAGCAATATTTTATTAAAATGGCACTCCATGATTGATGCATAACAAATGTGTACATTTGTAAAACAACAACAAAAATGTTTGTTTATTAAAACTGGCGTCTTCCTGATATATTAAGGCGCTCACACACCTTAGCGAAATCGCTGCGTCAAACTTTTGGCCCTATCGTCGTTCCATTCGCATCGATATAATTCGCATTCGTTCCTTAAGGCGCTCACACACACCTTAGCGAAATCGCTGCGGTATCGCAGCGTCAAACTTTTGGCCCTATCGTCGTCCCATTCGCGCCGATATAATTCGCATTGGTGCGAATCAACGACGATAGAGGGCGTCAGTTTGACGCAATGATTTCGCTAAGGTGTGTGAGCGCCTTTACTCTGGCGACGATTTTTGTCGACCGACAAGTATGTAGGGGCATATCTATGTATTATATGTACATATATATCCAGAATCGTAATCGTAAGGTCGTACATGACATAAAATGAGCAAATTGTTCACAAACTTGCAAATTCTGCCGTCCTAAGCCCACTTAACGTAACTGACAAAAATTACGAAAATGAGTTAGATGTGTTTTAGGGGTTATGGGGGTGTATTCTTGCCATTTTTAATAAGCATGCCTTCAAACTGACGCCCCTATCGTCGTCTCATTCGCACCGATATAATTCGCATCGATGCGAATCAACGACGATAGAGGGCGTCAGTCTGACGCAGCGATTTCGCTAAGGTGTGTGCGTGCCTTTAGACGGCAAATAATGATCTATATTAATTTACACGTTATCCGTTGGCAACCACTGCTCCTTATCGCCACCGTGAGATCAGGTTGTAGTGCAAATTTTTCGCATCAAATCACGCGTGCGTGAAATGTTCACATTTGGCCCTTCTCGTTCGCACCACGCGGAAAACTCGTATTTGTTTCCTCTGTCGCACACAAACTGTTCATTAAAATTTAACAACATGATAAATGGAGCGTGAACTCACGATGGGGCCACCTCGAGCGTTGGTCGATTGTCTTCACCTGATTCATCAGCCTCATCATCATCATCATCATCATCGGTGCGTGAATGTCCATCGATGGACAAAACCTTTTTTTTTTTAATAATAAATAACCCGATTTGCAAAAATTGTGTCAACGATTCCTATTTAGTTACCTTTGTAACTTTGATGGTACTTTTATATGTAGTACACACTTATTCCCTCCATTGGTTTTCAATATGTAATTTTTAATATGAAACTTTTCAACATACATATCTATGTATGTATGTACCTATGTACATACATATGTGTGGTACAATTTTTACCCACTTAAAAATGTAATAAAATTTAAAAGTATTCCTAATCAACGTTTCAATACGTTAAATTAGAAGACTTTTGCTATAACTACATACATTTGTAATCCTCTAACTAAAATTTCAATTTCCGTTTTGTGTAGTACTTCGCTTAATAATGACATTGTATTAGCATATTTTAAAAATGCGCATCATCAGCTATTAATTATAATTTACAGAAATTAAAATTTCACCTTGCGTGCAGAAATATTAAACTTTTTATTTGCGTGCAATCGTTGCAATATTCTATGCATGCGTGGAAGCATTCAATTCAAATATCATAATAATATATGTACATGTACATAGGTATCTGCATAAAGAGCTAAAATCAGTTTGTTGGTTTGACCGATGTCAAAACGTTTTTTTGACCCTAGTTATCATCATTTTCAGCCGTTAACCATCCACTGCTGGATGAAGGTCTCTCCAATCCTCTTCCATTCCTGTTTGTCTTGAGCAATCTGCATCCAGTTGACTTCACACATTCTTCTCAATTCATCACCCAATCGTCCACTCGGTCTACCTTGCTTTCTTTCACATCCTCTCGGATACCATTCCAGTATTTATCGTGTCCATCAGACAACCATTCTTCTCGCTGTGTCCACTTCAACTTTTTCACACGTTCCACTATCTGTCATGTATTCACCCATGTATTCCTCTTACGATCTCTTCATGTTATACCAAGCATACATATTTCCATGCTTCTCTGTGTAAACTGGATCTAACGTAACATTCTTGAATTCAACATCCATACGTCATAACTGGCAGTACGCATTGGAGTTATCATAAACGTCAATAGTAACGTCATCATTTTCAGCCGTTCACCATCCACTGCTGGATGAAAAAGCCTCTCCAATCCTCTTCCATTCCTGTCTGTCTTGAGCAATCTGCATCCAGTTGACTCCACACATTTTTCTCAATTCATCACCCCATCGTGCACTCGGTCTACCTTGCTTTCTTTCACATCCTCTCGGATACCATTCCAGTATTTCTCGCGCCCATCTGCCGTCCATTCTTCTCGCTATGTGTCCACTACAACTTTTTACCCATGGATTTCTCTTACGATCTCTTCTCGTTATACCGAGCGTACATCTTTCCATGCTCTTCTGTGTGCATTGGATCTTGCGTAACATTCTTGAATTTACCATCCACGTTTCACATCCATACGTCATAACTGGCAGTACGCATTGGTCGTACGCCGTCTTCTTTGAGCGCTATATAGGTAGTAGAGATAGGGTTATAAAATGGAATGAGGTGATTCGGTGTAGAGATGACTTCATTTTGCACCTTTTTATAATTGGTATAAATTGTTATTTTCGATATTAGTGCATATTCATATTAGTCATACCACTAAGTCAGAATGTAAACATTCTGCAATCATACTGCTTACTATATATACGTCAATAGTAAACACAAATAACAACATTTGTTTTGTTGTGTTAAAAAATTCAATTGTTGTTTTTCCGTAACCATTGATTTGATAAACATGTCTTGATCGTTAACGGGCAAATATACAATCTTGATTAAAGCCCCTTAAAGTTTTGACGTTTTCATTTGAACCATTACTTCCAACCAAATAGTCAATCCTTTCCACTTCAACATCCAATTCAAACGTTTAACATTTTTGTTTCTTTGCAGCCCGCCCGTCATTCGAAGTTAGAAAAAGCTGACATCCTCGAGATGACGGTGAGACACTTGGAAGCACTCCAGAGGCAAAGAGCAGCCGCCGATCCAGCGGTTCTCAACAAGTTTCGAGCGGGATTCACAGAATGTGCTGGAGAAGTGGGTCGATTTCCTGGCCTGGACCCAGCTGTCAGAAGAAGACTCCTACAACACTTGGCCTCATGTTTGACCACATCGCACAACGCTTCTCAAAACCAGGTTCCGATTCAACAACACACATCCCCCACAAATATATTCCTGACCACTGGTGCTGGTCTTCAGTTGGTACCCACGAGGTTACCCAATGGGGATATAGCTCTCGTCCTTCCCTCTCAACCACCATCGTCTTCTCCTTTGCCTACTTTGATCCCCATACCTGCGAGAACTGCTTCAGCTGCTTCTGCATCTTCCACCGCTTCTTCGGCGTCGTCTTCCTCTTCGTCTTCTGCTTCTTCTACTACTTCGGAATTGCCTCCTGCAAGTCCTGACGCTCCTTTGGCATTGGTCACGAGAAGAAAATCGTGCGATCAGCCACACGAAGACGAAAAACCTTGGAGACCTTGGTGATTTCGTCATAATTATATAATTTTATTTTAAAAGTGCCAGTATAATGTTTATATACATAGATAGTATAGCGTTTCCCGTACATTGTTCTAATCATTTCAGTACATGCAATTGTGTTTTATTTTTTTTCATTGAAATAAAATTTCAGTCATTAAATATTTCTACTGTACAAATACTGTTTCTAAAACAATTGTTTTTGTCTATATTAAAATCATAATATACTGTATTGATTTGTGCAAAAATTCAATAGACAAGTGTTCAAATTAAAAATTTTGCGATTCAATGGAATCATAGATTCGTTTAAAATGTGATAATTTGAAGATTGTGAAGAGTCATCTCGTGGTAAAATTCGTTTATTGAACAGCTTCAGAACCACTTTGAAATTATGTATATCGATTGAAATAGTTTGAGAACCACCTTAATTGAATCATTTAAAATGTGAAATTATATCAATTTAAATAGTGGAATTCAGGTATTTAAATTTTTTTACAATTCTTAATTAACATTTAAATATGAAAAGCTTGGGAAACGCTGAATTATATAATATGTATATGTATGTATTTTAAAAAAAAATTGTACATAAAAACGAAACAAAAATGATTCTCAGTGCCAATTATAATTATTTTGTTTATACTGTAAATAAATCGAGAATATAAATCATATCATTTTATACTTGAAAACTTATAAAGCGAGCCGCATACTGAATGATCAATCGATGGCAAAAAAACAGAGAATGTTAATAATTTATTTATCAATATGCGTCGTCGTTTAGAGTGCACGTCAAACAAATGCCAAGACGTTTGACGTACGCTCTGCTCAAATATTTAGTTTAAAAAATTTACACAACTTGTGAATTATAAGCATAGCATAATACAAACATAAGGACATCGGCCGGTACGTAATTAACGATTGTACATAAAATATATTTTAAATACATAATACATAATAATACATAATTTGATAGTCAAACGTGATTTATGCGAGCGCAATGCTTCAATTAAGAGTTCCTTTTAATTTTTATTATACATACCTATTTAATTTTTATATCGTAAATAAACGAGGGCCAGTTTTCACTGTATGTATTATATTATATTTAACACGCGTACCTTACATTATTGGTTTTATTTTTCGTGTGACTTGTTTTTATATAATTCCAAAATTTATTAAAATTTGTATATAATGCGTTACTGTGATATTTTGATTTAAATGGAATATAAGGATTAGAATCGTTCGGAATTCAAAAGTGTCAAGGCGTATTTTACGATGTCTCTTGAATGTCTTTGGTCAAGAATTTCCATGTAGGTGGCCAGGAATTCGTTGTCTGGTCTTGTGTACCATTTTCTAGCCATGGTCATGGTCATGTCGATTATTGCTGATTCACCCGTGTTAATTAACACCGAAATACAGATACGCGGCACTCTCACAGGTAGTCAACATTCTCAGAAATAGTCATTGTTATTGGAATACTAAAATTTTCATACTAATAATTATATTTATCGAACAAAAAAAATTTTTTTTAAGTACTAAAAAATTTTTTGACATCGTAAAATATGATACAAATAAGTCGCGCTACTTTATTTTACACGTATTTAATATAAGATTTGTTTTTTTTTATGTAAATTATGTGCCTTACAACAAAATCAAAACGTCTTCCATTTACGTTGCTCCGAAAGGTTTTACGTTTTTGTATCAACAGTGCTAAAAATCTTTTGGGACAGTCGAATAAAATTTATAATTTGTTAGTTTTAACGTTTATCATATGTATTTTTTAATGTGAATGTGATTATAATTGTATGCATAGAGTCGATCAGGGCCGTACTTATATCATTTTATTTTAAATATAAAATATTTTCATATGAAATTGAAATTTACTATACAATATTGACAAATTATAATGTTTTTTTTTTTTTTTTTTAAGTAAGTTGTTGCAAATTTTGCCATTGAATCGCTAATCTTTATGAGTGTTGTGAGAGTTATCATTAATTTGTCTATTATAAAGAATGTTTTTCTCTTATTTATTTGAACCGCAAAACAATTTGGTGTCAAATAAAAATAATATTTGCTCAATTCAAGTGTTTTTTTTTTTTGATACAAAATCTTCCCTGACGAAATAAAATTTTGATATTTTTTGTACCAGGACACTTCAATGAAAGAAAATATCGAAACGAAAACATTATGGTGAGATTGTGAAAACCTTGACCTTAAACAAAACAGATACATACACTATATTTTGGATCAAATCTCAAGCATTCCATATATAGATATGTATAAAGAATTTGTAAACTGAAGGAAATACAAAATTATTACTGTAAGTATACATCAATTAAAACGACAATAAGTAAACTACATATACCAGGTTTAAGGATCAACCAGTGAAGGTTTGTATGTTTGTAAATAAATTGGTGGAATGTTAGTATACCTAACATTTGGAATTAGCAAATGTGCCATTTAAAGTAGTACACGATCAATGAAAGTACACAAATGCAAACATATTGACAGAACAAATGTTTGATCTGCTGAACAAACGACAGGTCGATCATTCGACAGTCGTTTTTGAACGAGGCACAATCCAAAGGTCGTAAAGAAACTTGAAAAAAAATCAGTATACATACATATGTATGTATATACATATACATTTTTTTTTTCATTTTATTCGACCATTTCCGTATCACGGTATCGCAAAAGCTTATAGAACGAATTATTACGATCGTTTGACATTTTTTTAAATTTTATTTTCCAATGAAGCGTAGCGATTTCTTGTCGATTGAACTTTAGAGTCATCGGATTGTTAAACTCATTACCAAAGCTGTGGCACCTGTCAAATTTTATATGCAAAACTAGTATTTTATAATTAGTACACTGATCCAATTAACGAAGCGTGTTATCTATTCACATACTGGTATATGTATCTAATTGTTTTTTGTCGTTCGATGATTTAATTTGACACAGCAATGTTCTTGTCAACTACGAGGCTGTCAGTCTCGGAAGCAAACAGTCTGCACATCTCGTTGTTAATACATATTATACTTGAGTAAATGTTTGAATTTAACTTTTGGAAATAGTGACACACGTGCCGAACCGGTTCAGTTGTTTGCATTGGAAATTACGCGAATCGTCTGGAAGTGATGCCGACCTTAGCTGTGCCGAATAAGTATCATGAAATTGAGTGAAGCTAACATTTTATTAAATCGTATTGTTAAAAATTGCAATACAATACAGTTTGTTGCAAGTAATACATACATATTATGGCGTAAGGCAATGTTATAGTTGATACAATTCACATTTTCATAAAACTTTTAATTAATTAAAAATAAGTATAACATGAACAAATTACATATTTTGTAATAGGTTATATCCTTGCTTTTAAACGGTATTTAATTCAGATTTTTATTACATCTGGTTTTAATACTAGGATGTTTTTATCGTGGGTATAAATTTTGGTATCAACGTACTCTTGTGTAATTGTGCCTGTTGATAGTTAATTTTTTAATCAATTGAAAATAAGTATTACGTAATTAAATTTTATATTTTTAAATACGTTTTATCTTTGGTTATAAATGGTATTTAATGCAGATTTTAATTACATTCTGCTTTAATACTAGTACGTTTTAATCAATAAGGTATAAATTTTACTTTAATTAAATTCACTGATTATTTTATGTTCTATTTGTATGAGAATTTTTAATAAGAGGTAATTAAGGTAAATAAGAAAAATTAACTGCCAATAACTTTTCATTTTGTGTTATAAAATATTACATCCACGCCTGAAAAGTTTGTGCGTTTGATGATTACAATGAACAGTTTGAATTAAATAAATATTCAACAAAATCGATCATCCATCAATCAAGCAATTGCTTCGAACATCAATACGTACACATTTTTTTCCAATTTTCAAACAACCGAACACGTTCAGAATTAATTATTTGTTTATTAGATGTGCACGAAATATAATACAAATAATTCTTCATCGTCGGACATGCCAATATTTACTCTAGTCGATGAAAAGAAAAACCATTAATTTATCGCAGTGTATGATAATAATTTATCACGTGCAAAAATAATGTGCCTTTCGCGCGATGAAAAATGATATATTTGAACAGCGAAAGCTTTACAGTTTCGTAAATCAACAGATGCATTGTTTTTTTTTTTCAGATCACTGAAACATCACGCAACCTCACTTTGCGATTGCAATGAAGTAATAACACAATTGTATCAATATAGTAACAAAACGTTAACTTGTGAATCATTGAACGCTAGCGAAAAAATATGAATAATTTTTTTTGGCTTAGGAAAATTCATACAAAATCGTTAAAATTAATTATTATAAATCTCAAAAGTTCATTAAAAATTTTCATAATCTGAATTTGCCTATTATTCCTTTATCAAAAATGTAAAATATTCATAAAACTTTTGCGTCGATCGTCTGAACGCTACAGACTCATTCGTGATTTCGATGATTTTGGTGGCGATTTTTTCATCTGATGACTTAATGATACGTTTACATCGACGGTAGTGGGTCTTTAGAAATACCCGAATGATTGTGAATGATTATTGTGACGGTCGCAATCGGTGATTGTTGGCCGCGCATACATATGAAGTCATCATCATCATTATACAAATAATACACATTTCCGAGGGGTGCACTTCCACACCGCTATTCATTCGGCTAATACATAGGCGAATCCAAACGAACTGCATCCACACAAAATAATGACTATACCGTAGTAAAACCCAATACTTGATCAGTGAAAAAATATTGAACCAATCTAAAAATATCGATGATGAATCAAAACGATTGGATTTTTTTATAGTATAAGTTTTGTTTGTACATACATATTTTATTAGGGTTATTCTATTCATATCTTTTTCTATTCTAGTTTATAATGCGAGATAATTATCCGAAGGTGTGAGTGATGATACTATTTTAACTGCATTTTTTATATGGTCTTTGTTGGGAGAAGTCGATTAAAAGCAATTTTATTTACCCGAATGCCTTCGACGGTTATCCAATTTTATTGGTCCACACAAAAACAATAATAAAAAAGAGAGACATCATGTGTCCTAAGCCACAAGAGTGCCATTAAAACTAATGTTTGATAAACACCGTCATTTGTTTCTAAACAATAAAATGAACCATCAAATGAACGAACTAGGCCCTCTATAGGTAATCTATTCGGTCGATCTTTAAAGTTTCACTTTCGTAAATTACGATTAATCAAAGCAAAAGGCAATACATATAGGTATACCTAATGTGTTTTTAATGTGAACGACAAAACCGGCTAATTGAGATGCTGATTTAATAATTTTTTGTATTAATGTTTGTATTTTTGGAATAATGTTTAAAATTATCCGTGCGCGAATCTCGATCCTGAGGGCTTCTCTTGTGTGGTCTTCATTGTGCTTGGATTTCAATATTCCAACGTTTCCAAAAATTTTTTGCTTAAAATATTTAAGAATAATGTATCAAGTAAGTTTGAATTATTCTATGAAAGATAATAGTACTGGAAAATTAGTTTGATTGAGAATTTAATCCAATATTTATAATATACACGTAATTCGTTGAAATTTTTATATACGGTACGTGTATTTTATTGACTTTTATTGAATTCTTACTAGTATGTTTTTTGAAAATATTTATTGGATGATTTGATGTCGATTCAATTAAGTTTCCATTAGATACGAATTAAGTTTGATGATTTATCGATTGAACGATTTTATTACATACATAATATGTTGAATGAATAAATGTTTATTCAATTGAACGAAATATCTCTCGATTTAAATAATTAAAACAAATTATAATGTAAATTCACCAGCAATCAAGCTTTTTGTCAAACGTTTCTATAATATAATAGAATCAACGTTTTAAAATAAAATTTTTATTGTAATCAACAACAATGTCACAATAGTTTCATAAACAGTATTTTTCTATAAAAAGTTAATCTGATTTAACTCAAAGGCGACAATAGATAATTTTCACCCAAATCCTGCCGAACTTATGTAAATCCCTCACAAACCTGAGCGGTATCGCTGCGTCAAACTGACGCCCCAATCGCACCGATATAATTCGCATTGGTGTGAATCAACTTGACGCAGCTATTCCGCTCAAGTTTGTGAGGGCCTTTAATCAATGAGACACCTTAGCAGTTTCGCTGCGTCAAACTGACGTCCCATTCGCACCGATATAATTCGCATTGGTTGCGAATCAACGACGAAACCTTGACGCAGCGATATCGCTCAGGTTTGTGAGGGCCTTTAAGTTAAGAGACAACTTTTTGAGTTTGAATAAAGCAGCCGTCACGATTTGATTGTTATTAAAATACAGATAGACTTCTCTTTTGATCATACTTTGTTATTAATTCAAGCAATTCATCTTTGGTTTCTATTCCTATCCCATGTACGTAAAAGGGGATATTGATCGAAATCAGCGCTCGAATTCAGCGGGAGCGGCCGGGAGCGGGCGTTCCCTTTCGTGAGATTTGAAAACGTAGCGTACCCTTTCGTGAAATCTGTAAATTTAGCGCTCCCTTTCGTAAAAAACCAAAATTTCCGTGCTCTTTCAATAATTATTGCCGAAAAAATGTTAGAAGGTGAATTTTGTTTACATTTATGATTCCTAAATCACAATCTTTGACTGAAAGTTAAATTCTTTACATTTCAATTCCGACAAAGGCATCTTATCTGTAGCCAAAAGCCATTTAAAATATTATTATGTTTTGAAAAAGCTGGATGCACTTGTGTTACTTGAAGATAACATTAAGAATTCGAGGGTTTTTATGCGCAAAAAGTTTTATTGCTTTATGGTCGGCACTGTCTGTCACACTATGGTCGAACTGCAACGGGTCCCTCTCGGGGCATCGGTCATTTCGATAATTTACGATATCTTTCTTTGAATTGTCGGCTTTCTTATTTTAACAAAATGTTACCTGTACCGCTACCATTATACTAAAGGAATCAAAATTTCAAAATACTTCAGTCTTGCCTGTCCCTCTGATGAGAGAACTTGAATTTATCGAACGTATTTGCAATCTCAATCTATCATCGGGAATCGCTTGATTATTTTTTTTATTTATATTTTATTACTGCACTTCATCACTAACAAACACTTTTCTAGCAACATTTTTTAAGTTGTCTGAATTATAATTACTGCACGTGACTAACTAAATAGTGATATTAACAATTATTCAAATTTAAAAAAAAATTAACCGTGTAAATTGTGCATGTATGTACATATGTAATACAGTTTCTATAATAATAATACTAATAACCTAATATATACAACCATAAATTCATTTATATTGGTGTACATATGTTACGTAAGTGTTTTGGTGTTATAATATATGTATGTATAGAAATGTACGTACATTTTCTATACATATAGTTAAAAATAAAAGGTCGTTTGATATTTTTTGAAAATTATCGAGCGCTCCCATTCGTGAAAATTTCCATTTCGAGCACTGATCAAAAATTGAACACGCAACATTTGATATCAAGTAAACAGTCATTCGTTCAATAACATTGACTTAACCTTTAAATTGTATTGTAAAAGAATAATTCTAAAAACATTTTACATTCCCAAAGTGTGCTTTTAGTGGTGTGTGGCGCTTTGTCGATATTTTTTAATGACGCTATTCCCGAAAAATAAACGGACTCGGTCATCTTCCCGAGGGCTATAATTTTTGCAGAGCCTGTGTGGCCTCAGACTACCGTGGTCCTGGCCCAAAATTAAATCGGATTGAATGTAATTACCATGGTATGAAAGCCTAAACGCCACCGGTCTCTAAAAATGACACACACACCATACACTTTTAGTCCATCCAACACGAGACATATCAATCCGTCGGGGATTAAACGTGTTTCGATACGATTTATTTTTTTTTGCTCTGTTTATTAATATAAATGCCAGCTTTGTAATTTCGTAATCGTCGGTCTCTGTATACGTGTGTGTGTGTTTGTTGTCTGGATTAAATTGAGTGTGAAATTAATAATTTGATCGACAGGCCGACACTGTGCGTTTCAATAATACGTATTATTAGCGGCGTGTAATCTGATTCTCGCGCGTTATATCAACAATACTCGTACTAAAGGTACATAGGTATTGGGTATGTGTGTGTTTAATAATTATAATCAAAATTTGAAAGTCGTTGAAAGATAAATGACAGGTGTGCAAATATAAATCCTTAAAAAAATGTAGGCATGCCTTTGAAGTACCGAGCTGTCGCCGATCGGTTTTGGATTACAAGATTAGTATTTCTGTCAAATGATAATTTGCTCGATTGGACGGAATATGTTCACTTTTTAAATTAATTTAATACGCACTCTAGTGCTAGTGCTAATTCTAATCGGTTCTGCTTCCTATTTTTATTTCACTTCAGTCGATAAAATTTATAAATAAAATTCACGTAGACCGTGTAAATATACTGTGATATAAAACGCGACAAAGATGCTACAATGATTCAAAGATGTCAAAAACAAAATTAATTTACTGTATGTTTACATTATAATGGTCATATTTGCGTATGAGTTTGCATATTTTATAATGTTCTGTTTTATAATAAAAACCTCTGCTGTTATTGAATCGCGTTAAAACTTTATAGAACAGAAATTTTAGCGTAATTACAACAATATGACATTTAATTTTAAATGATATATAGTATATAATTTAAGCTGTATTCAAAGGTGTTACGTAAGATCTAGTATACACAATGAAGCATGTAAAAATCCTTGGTATAACAAGAAGAAAAGTATGACCAAAGTGACAAATAAAAGCGGAACGTATAAGAACAAGATAAAATAAAGCAAAGGTTGAAACTAGGATGGAGTGCTTTTGAAAGAATGAACATAGTTTTTAAATCCAACATTCCGCTATGATTAAAAAAGACGGCATACGACCAATGCGCACTGCCAGTTATGACGTATGGATGTGAAACTTGGATGCTAAATTCAAGAATTCTACGTAAGATCCAGTGCACACAGAAGCATGAAAAGATGTATGCTCGGTTATAACGAGAAGAGATCGTAAGAGGAAGGACGCGAGATATACTCGAGAGGATGTGAAGGAAAGCTAGGTAGACCGAGTGTACGATGGGCTGATGAATTGAGAAGAATGTGTAGAGTCAAGTGGATGCAGATTGCTCAAGACAGACAGGAATGGAAGAGGATTGGAGTTTATTTCATCCAGCAGTGGATGGTGAACGGCTGAAAGTGATGATGATGATACATATGTATAAGAACAATAAATTTTTGAAATCGAAGTTGGAATCACGTTTTATTTTAAAGACTCCACAGCCCAGTAAAATTTTTGCTGCACTTAACCAGATTTGCGCCCAAAGCAATTTTTTGAATCAAAATCAAAATTTTATCAAATTTTATATTCAGGTAATACGGTTGAGGATCGATACTACATATTGGCAACATTTGAACATCGCTGACATTTTCCAACGACGAATTGGGAAGCGACCAAACCGGCGCAGTCGGCCAACGTAATGTCGCGTGAATTTTCACAGCAAATGAAGACATAAAATGGCCGCGAGGATCGAATAGAGACATTTAAAATGACCACCACCTCTAATTAGAGGTCCTGGCTACCAAATCTGGGTGGTCCACAGGAGCACATCTCGCCCTCGAGGCGGCTTCGGTAACAATCGGAATTAAAATGATAAATGCTTACTTTCGTTCGCTCGGTGCATGGACAATTACGCACCGGACATTATTTATTACGGACGAATGAATATACACACAGTGGACATTAAAAACCAGTGTTGCTTTCAAAAATATCTCCGAAACTAATGACGCTTCGGCGACGAAAATAAATACATTTTAAAGTTCGTATCGTCCTCTTTCTAATGATGTGGTGGTTTTTGCCAAACGGATAAATTATTAATTCCAAAATAAGCGATTAAAAAAAAATACGGAAAATTTCATTTATTAAAGCTAAAATTACAAAATAAACATTATCTATTAGCACTTGTACAGAGTTGCTGTTTTAAGTCTGCCAGGAATCTATCAATTTTATTTATATTTCTGAGAACTTCTGGCAGGACATTATATTCAACAACACCCCTGTACAAGATACTTCTCTTAGATCAGTGGTCGGGAACTTTTTTCGAGCTAAGAGCCAAATTAGGGAAAACCTTGCAAAATTGGTAAGCTTGTGAGCTGCAACATATTATTTTCGGATTATATATTCAAAATTAAATTAAATGTTACTCTTTTAAGAAATGTAAAGCTAAGTTTATTAAGACGGTTTATTAATAAAAAGTATTACAAACTTTAATGTGAAAGAAACGATCTTATAGCTTTTTATAGCCATGAAGTTATGGAAATAGGATTTATTTTTTGAATACATTGTATGTATATCTATTCTAAATGAAATTAAATGTTACTCATTTGTGAAATGTCTTAATGTTCTACAGTTTATTATTAAAAAGTATTATAAATTTTAAACTGAAAACCGATCTTCACGCTTTTCATTGCCATATGTGTCGACGTTTTGTGTTTCACGCAAAATGTTGAATGACAGCGAGAGCCGCAGGCTTTCATACAAAGAGCCGCATGCGGCTTCAAAGCCGCCAGTTCCCGACCGCTGTCTATTTAATTTTAAATTCTTAACTATTAACTTATTCTTACCCCTAGTATTATGACTATGTATATTAATACCCTCTTATTAAATATTTTGGTAATAAATTCTTATTTAATTTAAAAATACATATATACTAACATGCACACTTTTAACGTTTCATTATTAAATTCATCCAATTCAATTCATTCAACATATATCTTATACTAGTAATCTCGTCTCTTGCAGTCTCGTACAATAATATGCGAATTTTTCTTTTATTTATTCTTACGTTTCGAAGTTGTTGACCAATTAAATAAACCATTCATGCCTCAATAAAATATTAAGTTGATTGTTATCGTTCAAAATTCTTATACTGTTAAAAAAAGACAAAAGAAAAATATTAGTATGAAATGTCCTTAGAAAATTCGATTTTTCTATAATTTTTTTTCAATTATTAATTATTATTATTCGTTTGGCAAAAACCTTAATATCATTAGAAACAGAACAAAATGTTCTTTAAAATGCTTTTTTTTTAATTACAGTTGCATTATTTGTTTCGAAGATACACACCGTTCTGTTTAAGTGTATACAGTTTGTGATCATCGCCGATAGCACCATTCATATTTTTCGCCGCATTGTGATCAAAAAGTTATCGGATCGATGATTGTCTATTTATTTTTTGCAATTCTTCCCCAAGATTCGATCTCACCGTGCAAAAAGTATAATTATATTGAAACTGTCGTTGAAAAAAAATCAAACAATCATTATGCACGCTTTTTGCGCGACTTCCAGTCCAACCTTGTGGCGGGTAAAAAAAGCGTAAAGATAACGCGAATCGCACACGCTTTTTATCGCACGAATCAAATAGGTAGCGTACCACCTTGCATAATTATTACGCTCGAACGATTCGAATTTGTTTATACGCACATCAAATTAATAATAAAATTTCGTATGCAGCAAAAGATTGACGACACCTGTCGTCAGTTTGAAACTATTAGATACTATGTACGTTGGATGTGTCAAATTGTCATATTCAAATATATACAGTAAAAAACCATATGAAATGACAAAGATTGATCGTCAAAATTTGTAACTAGTATTTGCTATGATATGTAACTAGTAGTACATGGAGCTACTCGTATGGCTTCTTTAGATTTATATCTTTGCATTTATTAAATAAAGGCCAATGTCAAATAATATGCATTATACATAATTTACATATATCATAATATTTTCATACATGTCTACGCTAGTGTGCTAAAAGTTTGATTGAAATGCTAAGAGTCATCATCATCATTTTCATCCGTTCACCATCCACTGTTGGATGAAGGCCTCTTCGATCTTTTTAATTCCTGTCTGTCTTCAGCAATCTACATCCACTTGACTCCACACATTCTTCTCAATTCATCAGCCCATCTTCCAATCAATCTACCTTGCTTTCTTTCACATCCTCTCGGATACCATTACAGTATTTCTCGCATCCATCTGCCATCCATTCTTCTATGTTTCCACTCCAACTGTTTCACACGTTCCGCTATATCTGCCACCTTGGTCATGCTTCTTACCTATGTATTCCTCTTACGATCTCCTCTCGTTATACCAAGCATTGAAACTTTGGTTTTTTACGAAAGGGAGCGCTAAATTTACAGATTTCACGAAAGGGAACGCCCGCTCCCTGCCGCTCCCGCTGAATTCGAGCACTGATCCACATACATATGTATATTCAGAGAGTTTTTAATGCAGTTTAAACCTTTAGATACCATAAACTTATCTATTTTGCATTTTATTTAATGAACTACACATTGTTGCATAACTTTTAACAAAATTTTGTTGTAACTATATACATAGATATTTAGGCATTGACCCTTTTTCATTTATATTCTATTTGGTAAAGTCGGTTTCACAGAATTTTTGCGAAGCGGGCGTTGATATTCAACGGGCTTACACTAGTTTATCAATAGTTTTGGAACTTCTAATTCCATCCGGCGGTCTATTATACTCCAAAACACCTCTGTAGGTACAAGATGCTTCTCCTATTTCTATTTATTTTAACATTTTTTAGAATTAAATTATTTTATTCCTTAAATTATATTCACATACATCCATTCCTCTCACAATAAATTTACTAAAATATGATTGAACCAAAATATAAATAAAAATTGGTTAGAAATCGTAATCATACACATACATAGGTATATGTACAAACGTCAGTGACATATTCACACTTTCTTTCGGTGGTCCTACGAAGGCGTAACTTACGCCACCACGTACATTTCAGCATGTAATAAATGTAAAATAATTCAATAACGCTCATACGGCGAAAATTTAATTAAAAAATCAATCGTTTCGTTATTGACAATAAACGTCGATATAAATTAAGTTGCGTCTCCCCGTCGTAAATCTACGGAGTTTGTTCACTTTTTTTTTTTATTTCACTCACGGATTCTTCTTCTTTGGCGGTGTGTGGGAACTCTTTCAACGAATTTTTTATTCTGTCTACGTTGTAAATTTTCATTCAAAATTAATACACAGCGACGTTGGTTATTGATTGAGCTTTAAATCGGCAACAACAGTCATTATTCAAATCGCTCCCACAGTGATGCTGTTGATGATTCTCGTCACGTAGCGTTCGCCACGAGAGCAATTTAATTAGCACCGGGTGTGGGCGATACACAGGTGTGTTTAAATTGCACATGCATAATGTACTCTAGAACAAAACAGGGGTCAAGATTAACGGAAGACATAGTTATAGTTGCATGTGACTCAGTAGATTTAAAAAAAAATAGATTAGCAGAATCAAGCAACGAAAGTATGGAAGTAGGCTTAAAATTTAATTTTAATAAAACTAAAATTATGTTTAATGAATTTTGCACGCAAAGCATAGTCACAGTAGATAATCATATTGTAGAGAGTTGATACTTATTTATACCTAGGACAATTGGTGAAAATGACTGGATGTACAGAAGAACAAATTAAACATTCCGCAATGTGTACTTTATGTACGTAAGTTATGACGTATGGATGTGAAACTTGGACGCTAAATTCAAGAATGCTACGTAAGATCCAGTGCACACAGAGAAGCATGGAAAGATGTATGCTTGGTGTAACAAGAAGAGATCGTAAGAGCAATACATGGGTAAGAAGTATGACCAAAGTGGCAGATATAACAGTACGTGTGAAAAACTTGAAGTGGACACAGCGAGAAGAATGGATGGAAGATGGACGCGAGAAATACTGGAATGGTATCCGAGAGGATGTGAAAGAAGGCAAGGTAGACTGAATGGAAAATGGGCTGATGAATTGAGAAGAATGTGTGGTGTTTATTGGATGAAGATGGTGAACGGCTGAAAGTGATGATGAAACACAAATACATCAAATGAAAATTATTGTGATTTGTTCTGTATGAAGAAATAATCTGTTTGATGATTGATATGTCAACGCTGAACAAAAAAAAAAAATGCAACAACATCGTATTGTCTCAGTATTGCGTTTGATAATGAGGAAGCCGTTTTCCGGTCGATTGTTTTGAAGTTTTGATAAGTCTCAACAGTATTATTGGTATGTAAGCCGCTGTTTGTATGGGTAATTATGATTAAAGTGTCAATCATTCCCTATCCGACGTATCAGATAATTTTTTTTTTTTTTTTTTTTTTTTGATCAGTGTGTACCTAGCGGAGCCGTCATCGAGAGTTCAACAGCATTTTTAACATTAGAGAGATAAGATCGCCGATTCCGCGTCAAAAATAATAATTAAACCTTTCGTACCACTTCTTTCATTAACAAATTGTAATTATTTCAATTCGATAAAAAACCTACATATATATGTATATAATTTAAATATCACATACAAAGATTGTACGAATCTGTACTGCGTATCTCATTGTAATTATTTGTTTTTTATTTATCCTATCGATATAGATAGTATCGAAATTCGGTACTAACTGACAGTACAATTGAGGTGTCTTTTTTAGGCAACTCTTATAAAAACATTATATCAAACGAATGTATGTATGTAGATATTATTGTTATAAGACTCAGAATTCGTACATACATATGTATGAACTTATTTACATACTATACGTAAAGTCTGTCCGTCCGTCACAAATTGTATTGAGATTTTATATCAAAGTATCAACGAGTGATCAACACTAGACATACTATTTTTTGTTTTTTTTTTTTTATATATTTATTATTTCCGTAGTACATATGTACATAGCTATTGTTAGTCTATTGTGAGCATCTGTTGATCGTCAACAGGTAAATTTCTAGTACTAGATAAGTAGTATCTATTTGATATATGTACATACTTACCTTCAAACTATATATAGAATCATGAATGTATGAATGGTGTATATTTAAGGATCACTCGGTTATTGTACATAATGACAATTTGTTTATAAAGTTGAGAAAAATCGATTAAATTCGTACTTTTGATTGAATTTTCACAATTTTCTACCAAACGATTTCCGTTAGTCCATTTTGTCATTCATTTATGTATAATTATTTTTTTTTTTTAGACACATTTTCTTTTGATTCCGTGTTGATCATTCACCGTTTGTTTTAGTTCAATAAGTGTACTTCAATCATAAGTACCTTTTGTGTGTTTGTCCTTAGAATAGAACACTTCTAGGCCGTTTTTTGCGCATTTTTCACTGTTTTTTTTCGGACACAACCAATAGTCCAAAAGTTGAATTTAAGAACTACATATGTATTCTCAAAAAACCATAGATATAGAATATGTAGGGATGAATGGACAGAATCCGAGACTCGAATAACAAAGAACAACACTTCGACTCCAACAACTAGGATTTTGAGTGACTATTCTACATACATACATCTACTAGTGTAAGTCCGTTGAATATCAACGGACGTGTTTGACGTAATTGATTACGTAACAATTTAGCAAAGTCGCAAACCTACTACGAATTAATATTGTCAAATTATAGGAGGCCTCCCATCATCGATGTTGGGTGAACGCGTTAGCGCTAACTCACCCAATCTGGTGATCACGGGTTCAAATCCCACTAGCGACGTTCGTTTTTTTTCAATTAAATTTGAATTTAAGCCTTTGCCGAGGCGAGCGTTATCAGCAAACGGACAGACAGACAGACGGAATTGGGCTATTATATATGTACTAGTGTAAGCCCGTTGAATGTCAACGGAGCGTTCTCATCACCCGTACTGAAAAATAATATTAAATTTGATATTTTTTATAGTTTTTGCATAGATGGCGCGTTATAATATACAACAACTTAACAATTTAGCCAAATCGCGAGCTTATTTTTTATTATATAAACAATCACGTTGGAGCCTGCCTATTATCATCTGGTTTGGCTCAACGCGTAAGCACTCTGTTCCGAATCAATGATGCCGGGTCCAAATGCCATTCGCGCGATGTTCTGGTTTTTTAATTATTTACCGAGGCGAGCGTTATCAGCAGACAGACAGACAGACAGACGGATTTCGGCTATTATATATATATATATATATATATGCTAGTGTAAGCCCGTTGAATATCAACGACGTGTTTGATTACGTAACAATTTAGCAAAGTCACGAACCTACTAAGGATTAATATTTTCAAATTATATGACCTCCATGACCGGTGTTGGGTGAACGCGTTAGCGCTAACTCACCCAACCTGGTGATCATGGGTTCAAATCCCACTCGCGACATTCGTGTTTTTCCTTTACCGAGGCGAGCGTTATCAGCAGACAGACAGACGGAATTGGGCTATTGTATACATATATAATAATATGATGATTATGGTCAAACACCAACTATTTCCAACAACTAAGATTTTTATACCTGAGTGTCATGGTTAGAGTCGGAACATTTTTAGAGCATGAGGGCATATCTAGACCAGGGGTCGGCAACCTTTTTCTGCGTTGGGTATAAATTTCAAAAGGTTGCAACCAAAAAATTTTGGTGGGTCATTATGTCATTAAACAATGTTAGCTTCTTAGTCTTAACAAAAATTTTAGTCATATTGAGAAATATGCGTATAATGCACCGCAGCAAAAAATTTTCTTCATATAAACGTGTTTTCCGTGTATATTTTACATAAAATTCCAAAAAACAATTAGACAGTTTTTGACTGCATATCATACATTGCCAAAGCGCAATGATTTAATTATCATCATCATTGTCAGCCGTTCACCATCCACTGCTGGACGAAGGCCTCTCCAATCCTCTTTCATTCCAGTCTGTCTTGAGCAATCTGCATCCACTTGACTCCACACACCCTTTCCACTATACATATCTGTATGTATGTATGTATGTATATTAAAAAAAAAAACAAAATCTTGTGCACTATTTTTATATTATACTTTATTTGCGGAACTCAAGTGGGTCTCTTGAAATTATCGAATGGGTCACTTGGTGACCCGCGGGTCATAGGTTGCCGACGCCTGATCTAGACTATTCTATGTATGTATGTACATCTATGCAAAAAAAACCCTTTAAAATTGAAAATAAGTACATTCTATTCCATTTACAAACAGAGTATAGAGATTTGGGATGCTTTTTCGTGTGATAATATTCTTAGTGGAAATTATTATGGTACGCGGTTGGCCTTTAGAAGGCTGTATGCCGTGCGGCAGCTGAGCCTTTGTTTCCGGCAAGCGGTTTTAATGTCTATATTTTAGCGGGCGTGTGTTTTTGCCGACTTTTTGGCGAACGTTCGCCACCCAAGAAGACGGCGGCGGGTACTTAATTGACCAAATCGCCAAAAAAGAATCATCGACGACCTATAAGTTGGGTGTGCCTTTCGGCGCCGACCAGTTTTCTTTGGCGCAAAATATACGACAGAGGCCACGTTCGCGTGCCTTCCCGGCTGATGGACCCTTGTCGCTTCGTATTAGTGCACAGTGCTTCTCAAACTACGCTCCGGTGCTCCAGCTAGACGACAGAGGTCGGAAACCTGTGGCTCCGCAGCCGCACGCGCCTCTTTGTACGAAAACCCGCAGCGCGCGCTGTCGCCCAATAGCGTTCAAATGCCACTGACGCACTAATACCAGTGGAGTAATGGTTAACTCCAATTATAATAGTATTACAATACAAAAAAAAACCGTTAGATACGACGAGATTGGTGATTGGCTGTCGACAAATTATTCCACTTATTATTACTATACATATGTAAATAGTTACGCAGGAATCTGTGTTCGTCACGCTCGCATTTGTATGGACATTTGCTGTGGAGACTTCAACGAAAGGTGAAACTCGCAACCTGAATTTATGTACATACACGCCATTATTCCACTAGTATTAGTGTGGCATTGGCAATCCAAAGATTTGCGTGAAGTGAAATAAAACATACCAAAAAAGTGTTTGAAACAAGCACACCTTTTTTTGTAGTAAAGTACCTTTAAAATCACTTTGTAGATCAAATTTTATATTTAAAATAAGTTTCAGTAATAAATTGTCTATCATTGAATAACTAGTGTAAGCCCGTTGAATATCAACGCCCGCTGAATTTTAAATTAGGTAAAGCGCTTTTTTAATAGAGATCCCCACTAATTGATCGCACGGTTGTAAGTGACAAAAAAAAAAAATAGTTTTTATAGCGCCATCTATGTATTATTAGCAGAGTCACGATCCCTTGTATAGGTAATGTTTAAAAAAAAAAAAAAGGACCAAACCAACAACGGGCCGTGGTGTATTAGGAGGAGGACTAAATTGACCAAGGGCGATAGCGTATAGCGTTAGCGTGATTACTCTCGAGCTTGCGGTCCTGGGTTCGATCCCCCACTCTTTCTGGTTTTTTAATTATTTTTCCTTAGCGAGCGTTATCAGCAGACAGACAGACAGACGGATTTCGGCTATTATATATATATAATATATAATAGCTGATTTCTAACAATTCTTCAATACCTAGATATATGTACATATGATTATTTTATTTTAAATACATATACATATTATGTGACATAAATATGGTCCAATGCGTACTGCCAGTTATGACGTATGGATTTCAACGTGGATGTTAAATTAAAAAATGTTACGCAAGATCCAGTGCACACAGAGAAGCATGGAAAGATAACGAGCTCGGTATAACGAGAAGAGATCGCAGGAGGAATACACGGGTAAGAAGCATGACCAAAGTGGCAGATATAGCAGAACGTGTGAAAAACTTGAAGTGGACACATAGCGAGAAGAATGGACGGTAGATGGACGCGAGAAATACTGGAATGGTATCCGAGAGGATGTGAAAGAAAGCAAGGTAGACAGAGTGGAAGATGGACTGATGAATTGAAAAGAATGTGTGCGAGTCACATGGATGCAGATTGCTCAAGACAGACAGGAATGGCAGAGGATTGGAGAGGCCTTCATCCAACAGTGGACGGTGAACGGCTGAAAGTTTAAGAAACTTCGAACTAGACAAAGGACACAAAAAATCAAAAACGATCCACTATTAATATTCGATACACACTACACAAAAAAAAAAAAAAAAAAAAAAAACACAGGTACAGTGAAAAAGTCTATTTCGAATGTTTACCGCGTTTCGATTTGATGCCATACCATTTTTTTTCCCCACCGCTTTTGTAAGCCGCTTAGCCGCTTTGATCACAATAAAAAATATATTCAAATTAGCTTTTATCAAAATAGAATAAAAATACAAGTCAGTCTCCTCCCGATTTATGCGGATTTACCTGTGATTAATGGGTAAAAATAAAATAAAAAGTACCCGCACGGGGACCTCACAGGTGAGAGTGACCTAAGCACCTCGACCTTTCGCGCTTACTCATACATATTATAATACTCGTATGTATGTATATATTCAACTGTATGTATAAGTTTATACAGCAATCCACTGCACGATTATGGCCTCTCAGGTGTTTGAGAAGACACCTCTGAGTTTGAAATTCAACAATGGTTACATCTCAATCTTTATATAGTATTTATATATCTATGTATTATACCTATACCTGTAATTGTATAGTAGCGTTCTTTGAAATAGTACTTTCACAAGTCAAATCTAATATTTATAACTAATACAGTCATAAAGAAGTCTTTTTTACATAAGAACATCAAACTTTATTATATAAAATGTATGTATATATATGTTAGTTAATATTTAGTATGAGTTTATGACGTAACAATACAAAGAATTTATTCTAGTGTTATTTGATATGAATACATGTTTATTTATTTATTTAGGATAGCTTAAAAAGCTAATTACAATATAAACTTATTATCTACTAGCACTTGTACAGAGGTGCTGTTTTAAGGCTGCCAGGAATCTATCAATTTTATTTATATTTCTGAGAACTTCTGGCAGGACATTATGTATATTCAACAACATCCCTGTACAAGGTACTGGATCTACTTAATTTTAAATTTTTAACTATTAACTTATTCTTACCTCTAGTATTATGACGATGTATATTATACCCTCTTATTAAATATTTTGGTAATAAATTCTCATATAATTTAAAAATATATAGTAACATGCAGACTTTTAATGTTTCATTTACAATCATCCAGTTCAATTCATTCAACATATATCTTATACTAGTTAATCTATTGACATTTAAAATACTCCGTATAGCTCTATTTTGTAGTTTTTGCAACCCATCTTTAACTATCTATCCTATTTACTGAATTTAAAAATAAACCACAATGTTTGAGTATAAGTATGCTTTGCACTGAATACAATAAAGCGTTTTAAATTACGTCTTAGAACGTTAAGTTTTAATTTTTTCTGCATTTTAAATTCTACATATTTGACAAAACAATATTGCACTGTTATACTTTTCAAAGTATTGGTATTATAGTGAAAATTGTATTAAAATCAATCAACAGAAAGTTGTTTTTAGTTCACGTTACATATTTTCATATGAAATTTTCACGGAATTGTGTACGAAATTTCGCATCGTAGCATTTACAGATTCGGTTTGAGTAGTACGTCTTAAACTTAATTAAAATTCGCTCATGAAAGTCAGCCTCATCGTCTTCGAATCCCACCGTATAATTACAATGTACCGAGTTGCCACTGGTTTTCAATTTAAACGTTGTTATGACCTGTTCGCGTGCACAGAAGTCATATAAAACTGCATTGGATTCCAACGTTCCTTGTATTTCAAACATCACTTTGAAACTGTCTCGTGTACACTTCAAATTGTGTGACAGTCTAGAATGAAGACCACCGACAGAGAACTGGGTTTTTATTTTATTTCATCAGAATTCGATTTAAACCATTCTATGCACCTAGTATATAAACGGTGCACACAATGACCGTGTAATTATCGGGACAGTTTAAGACGGGAAATTATCACGCGAGAGCATGAAAGGGTTAAATTGCTGCTCGTTTAACACAAAACGTAATCGTGTCATATTTAACATTCTTGTGCGTTTTAATTCGACGCTTGTGAAATTTAATTTTATTAAACGATATAAATTAAGAATACATTTTTAATAAGCACTGCGGTATTATTTCAAGGAAAACGCGTTTCAGTGTCCGCGCATTACGTGGGGATAATTTTTCATTCGACATGGTTAAGTAGCAGATTAAATAACCCCAAGTGGACGATAAATAACTCCTTTTAAAGCGATCATTTGCGTAAATATAATTCTAAAAGTCGTCCATTAACTTTGAAATGAACCAATAAATAAAAAAAACTTTAGATATTTATGTGATTTTTGCGGAGAACGTTCGAAATGTCTAATTTTCTTTTGCTATTAATAATTTTAGCCATATAAATATTTAGAGCTTATCTTTTTCAAGAAAATAACACGATTTTATATAAATTAGTCGTTTTTTGTATAATACTACAATATAATGATTAATGATGCGTACAAATGAATATATTTACGTACCTGCTCATATATTTTATAAAGCAGATAACATTTCCTTTTTTTATGTATTATTATTTTATAAAAAGAAGAAGCTATTGATACACATATGTACATATATGATCCTCTTCATATTCTTCCACTTATGTATGTTTTTATACTGATCTATTTTTTAATCCATTCAATTCAACAGAAATAAATCATTCATATAAAGTTAATGCATTTTATATGAGCTTTCATACATTCACAAAATTAATAAGAAGTTCCATACGTACTCCATTTCCAGGTTTCGTCTTTCCTCTTCTTCTTCCAATTCCCATGATTATGTCCCTCTGCGGTCTCAGATCTCAGCTTTGTATTTTTAAGCTTTTAAATAATTTATCAGATAGTCCTTACCTACTAAGTAGGATCCTTTTGCATTGTCCCCCTAGATCTGTCAGAAATCCTCCATTTAAATCTTTGTTCCACTAATTATTATTCGCAAAACTCCTTCATTTATACATAGATCCAGCTCGTCATTCAACGAAATCCCGGCACATATTGATCCTTTTCACTATTCGTTGCCCTCCTTCAGATTATCTTTACTTAAGTTCCTTTCCAGCCGTAACTCCTAAGTTAATTTCTTGCTATGACTGTTGTTTGTTTGTAACTATTTTGGCTGTAGTGTATTATGTGAAATTAATATTATTTTATATTGTACTCTATGAGCTGTTACCTAATATTAAATAAATAAATAAATGCAATGGCTTGCATTTTTGGACAGTATTTTTAATAAATGTTAATCTGACCGTTAGTTGGACCCGACTTGCTTTTTTAGTTTTCATTGAAGTTTGAACTATTATTTGTTTATATTGAATTTTTTTACATGTAATTAGCCCAATTAGTTGTCTATTATATACACCCGTTGATCGTCAAGGGGCAATACTCTACTTCGAGTTGGACCAAATACAAAGTGCTTCTTAAAATACATCAAGTAGAATACATTACATACACATACCGAGAAATATTTTCACTTCCTCCGAATCTCAATCTTACGAGCGGTATTTTAATTTGAAGTTCATAGAACTGAGTCTCTCTCACTCCGATCAGATAAAAACGTCCGAACGAGCTTTCCGTGAGCAGCGGGACAAACTGTTATTTATTTGAAATTTATAGGCTTAGGGGATTAAAGCTCATTCGATATTCAATCGAGATGGACGTTAAAGGGCTACCAATTGATTTCGACATCAATTGAGTACCTCTTTTGATACGAGGGAATGTGCATTTGTCAGATCTGTGACCGTTTATGGATGTTCCAGTTGGCGTGTGTCTTCTGATTTTTATAAAATACATACATATGTATGTACATACATACATACCTACGAGGAGAATAATAATTCCGTTGCGCAATTGTGATTAATGGCGTTCGTGCATGAAAATGTCAGTGCATGACTGGATATCAAAAATAGTCGTTGATTGAGTGTTAATTATCGCTAATAGAGCTCATGCTCAGCAGGGGTGCTCAACTCGATACAGAATATTCTATCTATCTATCTATCCAACGTGTGTAATGTAATCTTCGTGCGAACGAGTTTATTCCTAATGTAAATTATCGTGTGATTTTTTTTATTTTGATTTATTTCTACGTCGATTCATTCGAATATATATTATATTTCTATGTCTGTGTAATCTTTAATGTTATTATTATTATAGGTTATAATAGGGCTCGTCGATTTATGTACTGTCTATATATCAATATCATGAAGTGTACTTTATTAGTGCTTATTGTAATTTCGTACGAATCAAACATGGAATGTTAATGTTTGAATATTAACTTTTTATTATTATTGTTACTATTTGACTGTTGATTTGTTTTGGATAACTCATTTTATTTTTCGCATGTTAATAATTATATTGGATTTTAAATTCTTTCACCGAACTTTCTTTTTTATCCAAGTATTTGATATTTTTTAATATTTCTCGGAGTTTGCTTCGATTTAATTTATCTCTATACATAGTTAATAAAGAATCTCACTTTTATAATCCAAAAACAAATATGATTTAAATCTACGAAGTGTTTATGTACATTAAAATTGTAAAAAAATAATATATTTCTTAGCCATACTCCACTTCTTTTCTTTCTTTACTTTCTTTACTTCATATTTTTCTTACAAATTACACATATAATTTATATTTTCTTCTTTGACTTTCTCGTCTTCTATTATTGTTTTGCAATTAAAATTATGAAGCATTAATTCATAAAGTCGCGTTTTTATTTAAAAAAAAAACTTGACTTCGAAATATTTTCTCTTCCTAATATCATTTCGTTTCATCAGTGCCAATGAATTTAATTCAATTCATTCTTTCCCATTTTTCGACAAAAGTTTTAATTCCAATTTATTCATTATATTCGCATATGAAGGATTAATAAAAAAAAAAGCTTTTAGTTTTATGCAAAATTTGACCTTGAAATGTTTTCATCAGTTCCATAATCCATTTTCTATCTTTCTGCTATTGATTGTTCTAATCCCAATATTTATTTAAACATACATATGTATGTACAACAAATTAAAAAAATGGTATATGTTTTTGATTAACGCAATTATGTAAGCAACGAAAGTATGAAAGTAGGCTTAAAAATTAATTTTAATAAAACTAAATAGATAATCAATCATATTGCAGAGATAGTTGATAGTTATTAATACCTAGGACAATTGGTGAATATGTCTGGTTGTAAATAAGAAGAAATAAAACTAGGATGGAGTGCTTTTGAAAGAATGAACACTATGTTTTTAAATCCAACATTCCGCTTTGCTTAAAAAATAAGTCATACGGATCAATGCGTACTGAATGTTACGCAAGATCCAGTGCACACAGAGAAGCATGGAAAGATGTATGCTCGGAATAGTGAGAAGAGATCGTAATAGGAATACATGGGTAAGAAGCATGTGCATATCCGAGAGGATGTGAAAGAATGCAAGGTAGACCGAGTGGACGATGGGCTGATGAAATGAGAAGAATGTGTGGAGTCAACTGGATGCAGATTTCCCAATACTCCTTCATCCAGCAGTGGCTGGTGAACGGCTGAAAATTATATAATTGAATCTGTTTATAGCAGGAAAATCAACAACCTTACAATCAACCGAAAATTTCCACTTGAAACACCGCAAAAATATACACATACACGTGTGTGTCATAAAAACGCATTACAAAAACATCCGGATATTTTGCATTAATGACTATATTTATAAAATTAATAATAATAAAAAAAAAAACGCGTTTCGACGATCTCGCCATAAAAGTGTTTTTAACCGCGAATGGAGCGCGTCCAATCGTTAATTACATACATACCTTTTAAAGCTTTGCATCACTTACTGTTTACAATCACTTACAAATTCAAACGACTTTCTTCAATTTTTATTTTAATACTCTTAATGTAATCAATTCCCCGACGTTAATAACTCGGTACATTCGAATAAAAATAATAATAAAAAAAAGGCAGCCACACTAAATCAGCGGTGTAATGAGAACACATTTGATCGATCATTGAGTTGAGCTTTTTTTTTTTTTTTTTTTTGAACCCGCATCGAATCCAATGCATAAATTTACTATAAATCTGTACTTGGATGGAGTTATAGATCAAAAAAATCGTTAATGGAGTACAAATTGCCGCGTGAAAACAATCACCCGATCGTGTAAAATCTAAATGAGGTTATATTCCATGTACAAATTTTATTTATTTTTATTTTTATTTATTTTATTTATTTATTAACAGGTTTTAGCCCAAAATAGATTACATATACATATGTACATACATATGTATATCAAAAAAACAAAAAAGAATAAGAATATCAAACAAAAAAAAGATACATAGAAGTTACACAGAATATAATATAATGTAATAAAAAACATAAGAAAATCAAACAAAAAAAAAAAAAAGAAATAATTATATATATATATATGTATAATAGCCGAAATCCGTCTGTCTGTCTGTCTGCTGATAACGCTCGCTGAGGAAAAATAATTAAAAAACCAGAAAGAGTGGGGGATCGAACCGAGGACCGCAACCTCGAGAGTAATCACGCTAACGCTATACGCTATCGCCCTTGGTCAATTTAGTCCTTTTTTTTTAAACATTACCTACATTATTATATATATAATAATTAATAATTATAATATAAATTGTATAATATAACGGGATTGCTATAATACATAGATGGCGCTATAAAAACTATTATATTTTTTGTCACTTACAACCGTGCGATCAATTAGTGGGGATCTCTATTAAAAAAAGCGCTTTACGTAATTTAAAATTCAGCGGGCGTTGATATTCAACGGGCTTACACTAGTAACAAAATAATACTAGAATTTACAAATTTTTAGTTTGATTACAAACTGCGCCAGGCTGATGTTGAAAATGTCAACATCGGGCTGCACCCCATAAGCGTTGTTCTGTACCCCGGCACCACAAATAGCTCGTGACCCCGTGCTCGACAATAAAAATCCGGAGTGTAAAATTGGAGACGCTCTAGTATTTCCCCATTGAACATATGTCCATTTATAATCATGAACACATGTTTCAACAGGGATACTTTCCTCCTCCACTCCAAAGACCTCATGCCAGTCATACCCCTAACAAATTTTGTTGGGAAGAGAAAAGGGTAGTAGCCGTACATTTTGTGTCGTTGTAAAATTTCGACCTTCGTAAACGTTCAACGTTTCAGTTGAAACTTATTTTATTTATTTTTTATACTTTTCGCACGATCAATAATTTCCAATAGGTTCGTGCTCGACCAGTTTTCCATTAATCACGCTCGTTTTGACGTTTGTAAGCTTACCAACAAAATCGTGACCGATTCTATGCTAATCCGATCGCCTCCGAATATTGAGGATATCATCGTGGAGAAGCCTATGTAATTAATTAACGGTCTGGGTTGTTTATTTTAATAGTTAAAAGTGGGCTTAATAACGCGCCGTTACTACAAGAGCGGTCCCGCAATGTGTTATTAGCGTTAATTAGTGGTTTTTTTTTTTTTTTTCACTTTGGATTATAAATATTTATATTATATAAAATACCATTTTCAGCGTCACTGTGACGTAAGCTCATTTGGTATTCGCGTTTTTTGCGTGATTGCTAAATGTAAATCTCTTTTTGCATCAGTGCGTAATTCAAATATGTACTTATCTTCTGCCTGCCCATTTAGTAATGTTTCGCTTATCTGTCTGTACTTTTTATCTCTGCCTTTTCAATCGTTATCTAAGAATTCAAATGTGATAAAAGTGTCCAATTTAAATAAATTTTTCTCATTTTTCAGAATTAATTCTTATTTTGCATCAGTTCATTATTGAAAAATTTTCTACTGTTGTTCTTATATATATGTATACTAGTTTGTGTAAGCCCGTTGAATATCAACGGAATGTGCTGAAAATAATATTAAATTTAATAGTTTTTATAGTTGGTGCATCTATGCAACAATGCGCCATCTATGGCGCGTTATAATAACAACAACGTAACAATTTAGCAAAGTCTCGAACCTATTATTTATTGTAAATAGTCATGTTGAAGCCAGCCCTATATCATCTGGTTTGGCTCACCACGTGAGCACTCTGTTCCAAATCAGTGATACTGGGTTCAAATCCCACTCGTGCGACGTTGTGGTTTTTTTAAATTATTTACCGAGGCGAGCGTTATCAGCAGACAGACAGACAGACGTACAGATAGACGGACGGACAGACAGACAGACAGACGGATTTCGGCTATTATATATACATATGTATAATGTACATAAGGATCTAATTTTAAAAATACGTGAAATTAATATAATTTCACACAGTTTTCGGAAAAAAGCGTTTAGTATGGACAAAGCAAAGTCACGAACCTACTAAGGATTAATATTTTCAAATTATAGCAGGCCTCCCATCACCGGTGTTGGGTGAACGCGTTAGCGCTAACTCACCCAACCTGGTGATCACGGGTTCAAATCCCACTTGCAACGTTCGTGTTTTTCAATTAAATTTGAATTAGCGTTATCAGCAGAAGGACGGACAGACAGACGGAATTGGGCTATTATATATATAATAATAATAATTAGAGCTTCTAACATATTTCTTCTATGTAACTTGCATTTAACATTGATAAAATATGTACTTGAATACGTTGCATTGAAATCGAAATCACTAAATCGACTAAATCACATTATTCTTTCATGCTACGTCTTCGACCAATTTACATACAAAAACCAGCGATTCAAACCTCAAATATACAGAAAGCGTTCAATAAAGATACACCACATAATACAACAAAATGAATGATCGCGTTAAAACTCGCATAAGCCATTTTTAATCATTCGCATCAAATTTGCACTCACTTTTGTACCTTTGCTACGGTGCGCGCAAAACCTTTTTCACAAGAAATAGGACTTTTAGCATAACCCAGACAACCACACTGTCCAACTCCCCTAATTTCGTATAGTAATTGAGTATATATCGACCAGTAATCTACTCGGCAAGCGAGCGCTTCGGCGGATACTATGGACCGCATAATGAGCAGAGCGTGACTGTTCACCGAACTGGCATTGTGAGTGACCAGCGGATAATTGGAGAGGATATCGGGAGCTGAGGAGATGAGGGGGCGTACGTATTGAAGGGGGAGAGAGAGAGAGAGGAGGAGGTCGAAACGTTAATCACTACACCCAAAACGAATATTAATTACCGACCATCCATTCCTGACTGACATGTTAATACTGAAGAGCGGCATTCGATACGGCTACCAAAGCACACCCACACGACCCACAAGTTTCTACCCACGCACCACTGCTACCACGGCTACCTTAGATTGGGTACGTGTAAAGTTCAGTTTGGGAAAGCTCGTCGTGGGACAAATCAGTCAGCGCTTCCGTAAAAGCAATGTGTTGTTTTGAGATGGTAGCTTCTTCTTTACAGTATTACAGTGCGGTGCTATCCTCACTATACATAAAGCAGGTGTAGGTTTTACTGTTTGAGTTTTATGCTCTGCTATATAAACAAGTTTGTTAGCACCGGCTTAATTTATTGGTCAAATAAACGAGCACGTTTATCGCATTCATCCCTCTCGTGGCTAAAAATTGGTGTGTTGAAAACGTGCAATTTATATAATACTAGTGTAAGCCCGTTGAATATCTACGCCTGCTGAATTTTAAATTACGTAAAGCGCTTTTTTAATAGAGATCCCCACTAATTGATCGCACGGTTGTAAGTGACAAAAAAATAATAATTTTTATAGCGTCATCTATGTAGTCACGATCCCTTGTATAGGTAATGTTTAAAAAAAAAGGACTAAATTGACCAAGGGCGATAGCGAATAGCATTAGTGCGAGTTCTCTCGAGCCTGGGGTCCTGGGTTCGATCCCCCACTCTTTCTGGTTTTTTAATAATTTTTCCTCAGCGAGCGCTATCAGCAGACAGACAGACGGATTTCGGCTATTATATACATATATAATTGCATACCATCGTAAAACTTTAAGTTGGGGTTGAAAGATTTAGTTTTGAAATGTGACCTGGTTCGAAAGTGGTCAATTACAAAATATAGTGCAAGTTTACATTGAAAATATTTTAGAAATGGATAAAATATGACTCAACCGAGAAAAATGTAATAGTAGCAATAAATTCAATACGCATGAAAGTAGACAAATTGATACTACATTATTTTCCATTGACAGCAATCAACTGGTGTTTATTAACAAAAGCGGTAACTGGTCAATGTATCAAAATGTGTTGAGCTTTTCTGATGGACAAACAGATAGATATATGGAGGTTGTTATCATCAACATTTACCATCAACTGCTGGATGAAGGCCTCTCCAATCCTCTTCCATTCCTGTCTGTCTTGAGCAATCTGCATCCATTTGACTCGCACACATTCTTCTCAATTCATCAGCCCATCTTCCACTCGGTCTACCTTGCTTTCTTTCACATCCTCTCGGATACCATTCCAGTATTTTTGGCGTCCATCTGCCATCCATTCTTCTCGCTATGTGTCTGCCACTTTAGTCATACTTCTTACCCATGTATTCCTCTTACGATCTCTTCTCGTTATACCGAGCATACATTTTTCCATGCTTCTCTGTGTCCACTGGATCTTGCGTAACATTCTTGAATTTAACATCCAAGTTTCACATCCATACGTCATAACTGGCAGTACGCAATGGTCGTATGCCTTCTTTTTTAAGCATAGCGGAATGTTGGATTTAAAAATTATGTTCATTCTTCCAAAAGCACTCCATCCTAGTTTTGAGTTATCTGCATCCAGTTGCCTCGCACATATTCTTCTCAATTCATCAGCCCATCTTCCACTCGGTCTACCTTGCTTTCTTTCACATCCTCTCGGATACCATTCCAGTATTTTTGGCGTCCATCTGCCATCCATTCTTCTCGCTATGTGTCTGCCACTTTAGTCATACTTCTTACCCATGTATTCCTCTTACGATCTCTTCTCGTTATACCGAGCATACATCTTTCCACGCTTCTCTGTATGCAGTGGATCTTGCGTAACATTCTTGAATTTAGCATCCACGTTTCACATCCATACGTCATAACTGGCAGTACGCATTGGTCGTATGCCTTCTTTTTTAAGCATTAACATAGGTTTTATACGTGGAAAAGGGAAATGTTTTATCTGCACTAGAAATTCTGTAGAAAATTTTTATATTACAAAATATGCAATGGTCAAAATAGAAACTTAAATATGTGTCCCCAAATTGATTTGAACGCACATACATAATATTAAATATTATCACACATCTGTCAAAACGTCAAATATGTATATGATTGAACATAAATTGAGCGAAAATCATCTGCATTCAACTTTAAATACCAGAATCGAAATTTGAGATGCGTCGCACACTTCGCTTAACAAATAGAAAAAGCAGACACACTGAATTGAGAACTCATATGGAAACGTCAAACGAGATACTACACATATGTATGTATGTATGTATGTACATACATATGTATATACATACATACAATCCAATTAAAATCATGCATTTTCACCGACCTTCTCACGATCTCGTCTCAATCACTTATGAGTTTATCTCAAGCAACAACACACATAACGAATATTAATGATCGAGTTGGAAACATAGCAAGCTTAATTCGCACCGACAACATACCTAAGCGTCCACAACACAAGTTCCAGGTAGCACACCTAACATTTGATGATAACTTTGACACTTGTGATGTGAGTAAAAATTTACCTACACCTAGTGGATTCATTATAATAACAAACACTAACAATTATACTACATATATTAATTGGAGAAAGACTGTTGCGAAAGGCTTTTTTGAAAGTAAAAAATTTAAGGAAACAAAATCGTCACTGACCCAACTGAAGAAGTCGTGCATTTGAGCATCGGTTTCAATAGCAAATATCTTTCAAATTATGAAACTGACGGCATTGAAATAAAAACAGTTAAATACAAAATCCTTCTGGATTTCCATGTGTTCAAAGCAAATGCAGAATATCTTCGTGACATGCAACTTTCATGAAAATTCACTCAAGCAAAATTTCAATACAGATATAACATTTCAAAAATGCTGACAATACTCTGTGCTACTAATCTGATAAAAAATAGACATTTATTTATTAAGTAACATACAGCTCATAAACTACAATATAAAATAAAATCAATTTCACAAACAAAGAACAAATCATAACAAGAAAGGAACTTTAGGAGTTAGAGCTGGAAAGGAACTTGAGTAAAGAAAATCTGAAGGAGGGAAAGGAATAGTGAAAAGGATTTTCGTTGAATGACGAGCAGGATCTATGAATGAAGGAGTTTTGCGAATAATTACTAGAACAAAGATTCAAATGAAACAATGGAGGATTCCTAACAGATCTAGGGGAACAATGGAGAAATATCCTACTTAGCAAGTAAGGGCTATCTGATCAATTATTTAATAGCTTAAATACAAAGCGGAGATCCGAGACTGTCCTCATAGACCACAGAGGGACATAATAATGGGAATTGGAAGAATAAGAGGAAAGACAAAACCTGGAAATGGAGTACGCATGGAACTTCTTATTATTTTTTTCCAGTTAAGTAATGGAATCCTGGTAAAACGGGTTCCATATATGTACGTACATACTAGCAAATTGACTTCTCACAAATACATTGTATAGCAGAGACAGTATACATACAATCATTATGAATCCTAAGCTCCTATAAGCTTCTATAAGTAAGAATTAAAAGATAATTTAGTATCTAATAAAACACCTAGGTCTTTTACGCAATCAACTTTCAATACTCGTGTCCAATAAATAAGTCAAACAATACAGGGGAAGCAAAGTCTGGAGAAAGTGATATGAAAACATTTATCAATATTAACGAACAACTGGTTAAATATCACTGTAGTTTTAAAACGAGTCAAGATCATTTTGAAGATTAAGAAGAAATTTTATTAAAATTTTAATATCATATCATCATATAAAACGTTGTAGCAATACTTTAATACAATAACATTCTATGATAATACAGCAATACATTATAACAGCAATTATTTAAATCATCATTTTCAACCGTTCACCATCCACTGCTGGAACTGCATCCATTTGACTCGCACACATTCTTCTCAATTCATCAGCCCATCTTCCACTTGGTCTACCTTTTTTTCTTTCACATCCTCTCGGATACCAATCCAGTATTTCTCGCGTTCATCTGCCATCCATTCTTCTCACTATGTGTCCAATCCAACTTTTTAACACACTTCGGTCATACTTCTTACCCATGTATTCCTCTTACGATCTCTTCTCGTTATACCGAGCACACATCTTTTCAAGCTTCTCTGTGTACACTGGATCTTACGTTTTATTCTTGAATTTAGCGTCCAAGTTTCACACCCATACGTCATAACTGGCAGTACGCATTGGTCGTATTCCTTATTTTTTAAGCATAGCGGAATGTTGGATTTAAAAACCTGAAAGATAAAATACCTGACTATAGATTCCAATATTCATTTTGAACAAGCAATTGCCAGATTTTGAGACATCGAACGAACAACACCAAGAAATAGAAAAATCGTGTGATTTAAAAAAACACATATATCTCCGAATCTCGAGCCAATCAACATTTTTTTATTACCAGATTCGTGTTCACTGGGCATAGATCTATAAGAAAAGTCATATCTATAAAAGTCATAAAATTAAGCACATTGTCTTTTGTTTATAAGTTAGATCAAAAGTTATTGCCAAGAGATTTTAAGAACTATATCATTAGAAACAGTGATATTCATAGTTATTATACTAGAGATAAGAACCAACTAGTTGTAGGTAGAGTAAGAAAATCAAAGACAGCTGGTGGTGTTTTTCACAGGGATGTTTTAATGTATAATCCCGGAGTGCATCAAGTCTTCTAAGACAATAGATGCATTCTTGAAAAGTGTGAGGAGACACCTCTGTGAGAAATAGTAGTTATGTATAAGTATAGTGTATAATGTGTTTTTGATTTAGTGTTTTGAAATATGTAATAGATGTAGTTAAATTAGCTATTTAGCTATTATTATATAAAATAAATAAAATCTCGTCTCTGAGGCATTTTTCGTGTCGAGCAGTGTTATTATTTGAAGTTCAATAGATATATTATATATATTCTCTTCCCAACAAAATTCGTTAGGGGTATGACTGGCATGAGGTCTTTGGAGTGGAGGAGGAAAGTATCTCTGTTGAAACATATGTCCATGATTATAAATGGACATCTGTTCAATGGGGAAATACTAGAGCGTCTCCAACTTTACACTCCGGATGTTTATTGTCGTGCACGGGGTCACGAGCTATTTGTGGTGCCGGGGTACAGAACAATGCTTATGGGGTCCAGCCCGGTGATTACTGCTCTCAAATTATTTAATTCGTTGTCGACTGATGTTGACATTTTCAACATCAGCCTGGCGCAGTTTGTAATCAAACTAAAGACTTATAAATTATAGTATTATTTTGTTATTATTTCTTTTTTTTTTTTTTTTTTTTTTTTTTGTTGTTTGATTTTCTAATGTTTTTTTTTTCTTTATTATATTATATTATACTCTGTGTAACTTTTATGTATCTTTTAATACTCTTTTTTCTTTTTTGTTTTTATATATGTATGTATTTAATTTTGATATGTATGTATATGTAATTATATTTTGGGCTAAAAACCTGTTTATAAATATAAATAAATAAATATGTATGTATATATATGGTAATGTATGAAAATTGGTATGATGAGTTTTCGGGTTCTCTGAATATGTATTACCGATCGACAAGTACTACCGTCTGCCAAACTACTAATCCGATGGCCGTTTCGTGATGTTTTTAATTGGTGATTAATGGACTGAAGCAGTTGGTAATTGACCACCCGTGGTCTCGATGATGATTAAGGTCGTCGCTGTAGACCGCTAGAAACCCACCACCTTGTAAAATCGGTGTACAAGAAAGGGGCCTGCTGTACAACGTATTTCATCATCAGATTTATTACGACCCGATTGGCCTCTGCGATATCTCCATGGACCCACCGAAAACAAACATGAAAAAAATGCCACGTACAGGTATGTATGTACGTAGCTATAAACGCACATTATAGCCCGTGACAAAATTCCGTGGAATAAATTTGACTTTTTTTTTTAATCAAAAATAATCTCGTCGTGGCGATTATTGGACGTGATGATCCGTGTACTGTCGGCTGTCGTTTAAAAAAAATCCAGATAACGAAAAATTGACAGGTGCAAAATTGTGGGTTGTCCTCTTTTGACAGGTCAGCTTATGTGGTGCATTTGTGTGCTGTTGCTGTTGAAATTTATTTATTTATTATAGAAAAAAAACGTAATTGTATTAAAGTAGGCTTAAAAATTAAGTTTAATGAATTTGGCACACAAAATGTAGTCACTGTAGATATAGTATACATATACTGCAGTGCTCGAAATGTAAATTTTCACGAATGGGAGCGCTCGATGATTTTCAAAAAATATGAAACGACCTTTTTTTTAATTATGTAGGTATACGTATGTACATAGATACCTATACATATGTATATATTTTTCGAAATGCAAAATTTTACCGAGATTAATACCGTGTAATGTCTGTAAGTCAACTACAACAGGTAGATCTGAAAATGGTCTCTGATTTTTTACTATCCTATATACTTTTCTGAAAACTCTTTCAGTGGTTAAAATATGAGCATTCTGACTGTTTTGTACAAATTTATACATTTCATTATTATTGGCCGATTTTATTATAGTGAGATATTTAACCAATTTTTTTTACTCATTTTTGTGGTGGTCGCCGTACAACACGACAATTCAAAGAAAGATATCGTAAATCATTAAAATGACCGATGGCTCGAAAAGGCACGTTGCAGTTCGAAATGCCGATTGCCGGCTATAAAGTCGTTATACTTTTTGCGCAAAGCCGACATAGAATCTAAATGTTATTAGTTATTATTACTAAATTGAAATGTAAAGAATGTAACTTCCAGTCAAAGATTGTGATTTGGGAGTCATAAATGTAAAAAAAATTCACCGTCTAACATTTTTTCGGCAATATTAATTGAAAGCACGGAAATTTTGGTTTTTAACGAAAGGGAGCGCTAAATTTACAGATTTCACGAAAGGGTACGCTACGTTTTCAAATTTCACGAAAGGGAACGCCCGCTCCTTGTCGCTCCCGCTGAATTCGAGCACTGATATACTGTAGAGATAGTTGATGGTTATTTATACCCAGGAAAATTGGTGAATGTGACTGTATGTACAGAAGAACAAATTAATGTTCTTTTGGAAGAATGAACGTTGTTTTTCAATCCAACATTCACGCTATGTTTAAAAAAAACCGAGCATACGACCAATGCGTACTGCTGGCTATGACGTATGGATGTGAAACGTGGATGATAAATTCAAGAATGTTACGCAAGATCCAATGCACACAGAGAAGAGATCGTAAGAGGAATACATGGTTATGAAGCGTGACTTAAGTGTGAAAAACTGGCAATTGGCTGGACACAGCGAGAAATACTGGAATGGTATCCGAGAGGATGTGAAAGAAAGTAAGGTAGACCGAGTGGACGATAGGGTGATGAATTGAGAAGAATGTGTGAAGTCAACCGGGTGCAGATTGCTCAAGACAGACAGGAATGGAAGAGAAAATGATTATGTTTTTATTTGGATATTGCCCGTTGACAATCAACGGGTTTTTATTATTAATAAACGAGGAGCTAACAATAGTGGTAACTATGGGTTACGCGAAAACGATTAAATTTAAAAGAATAAGAATAAGACAGACAAAGAATATTTTGTATAAAGCAATTTCAAGTCAATGTCTTTTACTCGACAGGGTGGGCCAAAATATTTCATCCAATTTGAATTGACTGTAATTTGTTTTGTGCTTAAAATTTATACATTATTTTTTATTTATAATTAAACTCAAGTCTAGGTAAAATTATAATAATTTGTTTGAAAAGCTCAAATATTAATTAAAATAAGTTCTTTCTAATTCAACGCATACATACTTAGTGATATGAAAGTACACGCAAAGAGGGACAATTTTTAAATGCAACTATTGAGTGTATTTAAGCAATATTATTTATAATTATTATTAGTTTTTATATAAATGTAATGAGTTAAGTTTTGATATGCAGTTAAGATTTTGAGGTTAACTTTTTTACTTTGAAAGTTGTGATCAATTAAAATGGGGTGATTAATTTTGGTCCACTTATACATACATAAAATAATTGAAGTGTATAAAAATTTAATTTTCTGTGTTTCTGTATTGAAAGCTTTTCACACCTATTTTTAGTAATGCGAACATAATTATTAAGTTATCTGGTATTTTTTTTTTTTTTCAAACGACGCGACACCTGTACAAGGACGACTATCCTGACCCCAAAGTTCAAGGTATACAATTTGCACGCATGTTCGTCACTGACACAATATAAAATTCGTGTAGACACCTACATATACATACATACATATAATAGTAGTCACTCGGCGTGAATTATTTCATCACTTTCGAATGACCGCGAGCAAACTAGCACTTGTTAAAGTTAATGCGTGATTTACACACATTAAGGGAGCTTGGGGCGTTGTTACTAAATCATTGTAAAAAAAAACCAAAACAACCAAAAACGGCGTCGCTTCGAAAAAATAACTTCACGAGAATTATTAGCGTCGTTAAAACCGATTTTTTACGCGTTAAAAAGTTAAGATTGCGGCGAAAATTAATGGAAATCCTGTTACGGATAACTTTTTTGTAATATTGATGTGTGCGAATTTTCGTTTTTAGACTACAATAATAATTGCAAAAAATAGAGTAAAAATTTCACACGTTTAGTTTGTTGTAATAAATTTTACGAGGAATCATTCCCGCTAGTAGTATTAGCAGTAGTAATCGGTGTGATTATTTACGAATGGTACATTTATATGTAGAATCGAAGACACCCTCTAACTTTTTAATCTTTTTGTTACGTCTAGACGTCTGTTGATATTCGGGAAAATTATCAAAAAATAAAAAAAGGCAACAGCGACTTTGTTCCAAAGTCCTTTTACAAAATGGTCATTTGGTCGACGATTATCGTTATAGCTTTAGAATTGGATCAATTTATCTTTCAGTCCCTCTCAAACAATCGTATCTAAAAGTATGTATATGCATTGTTGAAGTTGGAATTTGGCAATCAAGTGCAATTATTTTAATAGTAATCGGATTGTATTATTAAGAGATATTAAACATTTTCAGCAGGGTAGTGTAAGTTCTTGTACTTGAAAAATTTAATACATTATTAAAGAAGATATTAAAGAGGGCTACTATCTCGCCAGTTTACTAGCCGACACGTAGAGCTAGTAGCGAGTAGCTAGTAATCCAATTACACGTGTTTAGTGTATTCGCCAGTGGCAGTGTTTTACAGTCTTTGCACACAGTCTACAATACTTATACATTTATTAAAAAAAAATATGCGTTTTTTAATAATACAATTTTGACTAAACCTTCATAATTATATGTGTGTGTTGGGAGATGAAAATGAACCGCTTAACCTCAAACTGTCAAAATGAAATGACATCACACTATCCAGATAGTAGCGAGTAAAGTTAAAACATTCGAACTTCACTCGCTTGTCCGAAAAAGTCAGATAGTTTACTAGTTTCGCCTATTACACCGGCTAGTAAACTGTCGAGATAGTAGCGAGTAAACTATACCCGTGTAATACCCGCATAAGAGAAATTAAAAGGTCAAAATTTTCGGATTGGATTCTAATGCGTACTTTTAGTATATGTATAGGCAGTGCTCAGAATTCAGCGGGAGCGGCAGGGAGCGGGCGTTCCCTTTCGTAAAATTTGAAAACGTAGCGTACTCTTTCGTGAAATCTGTAAATTTAGCGCTCCCTTTCGTAAAAAACCAAAATTTCCGTGCTCTTTCAATAATTATTGCCGAGAAAATGTTAGAATTTGAATTTTTTTCACATTTATGACTCCTAAATCACAATCTTTGACTGAAAGTTAAATTCTTTACATTTCAATTCCGACAAAGGCATCTTATCTGTAGCCAAAAGCCATTTAAAATATTATTATGTTTTGAAAAAGCTGGATGCACTTGTGTTACTTGAAGATAACATTAAGAATTCGAGGGTTTTTATGCGCAAAAAGTTTTATTGCTTTATGGTCGGCACTGTCTGTCACACTATGGTTGAACTGCAACGGGTCCCTCTCGGGGCATCGGTCATTTCGATAATTTACGATATCTTTCTTTGAATTGTCGGCTTTCTTATTTTAACAAAATTTCTAAAGCAGCTGTACCGCTACCATTATACTAAAGGAACCAAAATTTCAAAATACTTCAGTCTTGCCTGTCCCTCTGATGAGAGTACTTGAATTTAGCGAACGTATTTGCAATTTCAATCTATCATCGGGAATCGCTTGATTATTTTTTTTTATTTATATTTTATTACTGCACTTCATCACTAACAAACACTTTTCTAGCAACATTTTTTTAAGTTGTCTGAATTATAATTACTGCACGCGACTAACTAAATAGTGATATTAACAATTATTCAAATTTAAAAAAAAATTAACCGTGTAAAATTGTGCATGTATGTATGTAATACAGTTTCTATAATAATAATACTAATAACCTAATATATACAACCATAAATTAATTTATATTGGTGTACATATGTTACGTAAGTGTTTTGGTGTTATAATATATGTATGTATATAAGTGTACGTACATTTTCTATACATATAGTTAAAAAAAAGGTCGTTTGATATTTTTTGAAAATTATCGAGCGCTCCCATTCGTGAAAATTTCCATTTCGAGCACTGTCAGTATAGGTACAAAAAAATGTTTTGAACCGCTGCTTTCGTGCGAGAAATATTCGCAAATGATACGTCTGAACAAAACGCGGCGCCATTATCTTTGAAAAATGCAACAATTTACAATTGATAACGACTTCAAACGCCCACGAAATGTAAAAAAAAAAATATTTAGACCATCATCGTGCAATTAGCGCCAATTTACACGAGGAAATAATCACAATCTCGACCGAAACGCGTACTACGAAAGGGGAGTGTCGTCCATTTATTAATCCCCATTTGCCCGCTACTGGTTTAGTGTTTCGTGAAAACCCTGCAATTAAACCAGGGAGCGGTACTCATCGATCATACAATTCGATCTCTCACAGTTTAGTTTAAATTATTTGGACCGGTCAGGCTTAAATGTCTCAATTTGGTTTAGCGCTTAAACGCGCGTCGCCGAAGGATTTATTTGGCCGAAGGGTTCAACGATCGAATTCTTCGCGTATATTTTTTTTTACGTATACAAATTATTGAGGAACGTTTTTTTTTTTACGGTGTGGCCGTTCGGGGAGTGTTCCAGAGTTCTGAGAATTTAAGTGAGTGTGTGTTTGTGTGTATGAGAAGATGGAACGAAACGAAAGGAGTCTTTTGTTCCCCGTATTGGTGATCGGTTACGATACCGTATCCGAAAGGGCCAGACGCGTCAACGAGTTAATGGGATTTCCGAGCGATTTATATCGCGATATTGCATGTGCCAATCATTCCGTTTCATCTGTGGACATGTCTTGGTGTGAAAATAAAATATTGCATCGGTTTTTGTTTGAACTGTGGAAGCAGATGGAGCAGGAGAGGTATTGAAAGCGTATTACATACATACATATGCATATGTATAGTGCTTATAAGATTGACATTGATATCCGTGGAAATTACGCTCTTGTTTTTGTTTTAAATGCGAGAGATGAAGATAATGATTCTGTGAATTTATTCTGTTGTCTTTGTTTTCGTCTTTCTACTTTGTTTAAATTTTTATTTATGGTTAATAAGGCATGGCCCTGTAAAAGACTGCAGTGATGATTCAGTTTTACATCAAAGCTTTATTAAGTTTTTTTTATTATATGTATCTACATATGAGTCGCCTAGTTCCAAATCCCGATAAGTCCACAATATATAAAAAAAAAAACGAGGATAAAATATTTTCTGGTTCTAAGAATGTTTTCAAACGATGCCTTATACTTGAATTGTTCCAAATACCGCCCAAGTGCGCCGTAAAAAAATATTGAAAATCAGTGTTAGTTCCAAAAACTGACAATTGCACTATGAAAAAAGCTGATAAAAGCCATATTTAGAAACAAACAACGATACGTCCATGTTTCTAATCTGAATATTTTGTTTAATATCAACAAAATTAAGTTTAAATAAGTTTAAACGCCATCAAGCACATAAGTATGTAGCAGAAAAACCGCGTTTGCGAACAAGTGAGTTTTATGGACTTATCGGGATTTGGAACTAGGCGACTCATATATATGTAGGTTTTGAGTCAATCGATCGATCTAATTTTACGACCGTTCTATAAAACAAATGTGTCGAATTGTAATAACTAATTGGGACCAAATTTTGCAGAGATACTTGGTATACGATCCTGCGGATTTTAGTAGTTTTAGCAGTTGGTATATGTACATAAGTCAATCATATAATCTATCAAACTGTATAAAAATTGTCGATATGATAGATACGACTCAATTGCATAAAATTCATTGAAACTTCCAGTAAGAAAAACAACAATGACACACATCATACTATGTATGTATGTTGATTTGCTTATAGTCTGTCAGTATGAGTATAAAGCGAGATAACTGTCAACTATTAATATTTCTATCTTGCATAGTAGACGGGAGGAGTGGCGTAACCAGACATCTGATTAATCTTGATCACACTAGCACACACATGTAGCAGAAAAACCGCGTTTGCGAACAAGTGAGTTTTATGGACTTATCGGGATTTGGAACTAGGCGACTCATATATATATATATGCATGTACATAAACGTAGTCACTGTAGATAACCATATTGTAGTTATTTATACCTAGCACAATTGGTGAATACGACTGTTTATACAGAAGAACAAATTAAACTAGGATGGAGTGCTTTTGGAAGAATGAACATTGTTTTTAAATCCAATACTCCGCTATGCTTAAAAAATAAGGCATACGACCAATGCGTACTGCCAGTTATGACGTATGGATGTGAAAAGTGGATGCTAAATTCAAGAATGTTACAACGCAAGATCCACTGCATACAGAGAAGCATGGAAAGATGTATGCTCCGTATAACGAGAAGAGATCGCAAGAGGAATACATGGATAAGAAGTATGACTAAAGTGGCAGACACATAGCGAGAAGAATGGATGGCAGATTGACACAAATAATACCGGAATGGTATCCGAGAGGATGTGAAAGAAAGCAAGGTAGACCGAGTGGACGATGGGCTGATGAATTGAGAAGAATATGTGCGAGGCAACTGGATGCAGATAACTCAAAACTAGGATGGAGTGATTTTGGAAGAATGAACATAATTTTTAAATCCAACATTCCGCTATGCTTAAAAAATAAGGCATACGACCATTGCGCACTGCCAGTTATGACGTATGCATGTGAAACTTGGATGTTAAATTCAAGAATGTTACGCAAGATCCAGTGGACACAGAGAAGCATGGAAAAATGTATGCTCGGTATAACGGGAAGATTGTAAGAGGAATACATGGGTATGAAGCATGACTAAAGTGGCAATGGGCTGGACACATAGCGAGAAGAATGGAATGGTATCCGAGAGGATGTGAAAGAAAGCAAGGTAGACCGAGTGGACGATGGGCTGATGAATTTAGAAGAATGTTTGAAGTCAACTGGATGCAGATTGCTCAAGACAGACTGGAGCTTTGTTATTGAAATTGGTACCCAAATACACGACTTTGTTTTCCTTTTTTTTTATGGTTTGAAAATAACCTTTCATTCCTCCATTTATTACAATTAATATAGAGCTATATTATACAAGTGTTTATAATTACAATGGGTCGATGGAATGATGAATTAAGAAGGATGTGTGAAGTCAAGTGGATGCAGATTGCTCAACACCGACAGGAATGTAAGAGGATTGGAGAGGCCTTCATCCAGCAGTGGATGGCGAACGGCTGATATACATACATAAGATTCAATATCATCAAATCATCACATTTTTAATCGTTAAAAAAAAATAACAAAGAACGATACAAATTTTAAACTGATCGATACTATCAATATATGGTGGTATAAAGTTTTCAACATTTAAAACACATACATACTTCCTATTCTTTATACACATGTAATAAATAGTCAGAGCCATGTTTTACCGACGCACATACACACATACATAATTCCAAACTCTAATTGTAAGTTATAGGGTCAAGTCTCCTCGCGATCAATATTAAATCCTACTGAAAAACAGTAGTACCCAATAGTAGGCAGTGGTTATAATTTTTTTATTTCTTATTTTTCGTTTGAAAATAAACCGATGTGACTTCACAGGAATCCCTAAAACGCCACATCGGCCAGATACATAATATAAATATAGAATTAAAAATGAGAATTATAATAAAAATATTAATAATGATAACAAAACCAAAAATAATTATAATAATAATATTAAAAATGATAATAATAATAATAATAATAATAATATTAATAACAATAATAATAACAGTATTAATAATTATAACAAAATAATTGCATAAGAAAATAAAAAATTATATATCAAAAAAATCCAAAAATACTGACAAGTTGCTGTCAGAGATCATGAACAAGTCAACACTCCTAGCAATCCTAATTAAAAGTGTTATCGCACTCGATACCGGCGAGTTGACGAGCATACAGGTTCGTGCGTGCACAGGCAAGAAAAGAGACCGCGCTCGAGACTCATGGGAATGCTCTGGAACCCATAAACGAAGCTCCTTGAGAATCTCCGGATTATCTACCCGACCCTTTAATAATCCAGAAAAATGTTTGATCAAGCAAACTTTTCTCCGAGTTTCCAATGATCTGTATCCCAACATTCCTAATAAAAATGCACTGGGATACAGAAACGGGTAAAAACCACACTCCTTCATATACAGGTGCCGAAGAACTTTCTTCTGCACTCTCTCGATAAGTAAACAGTACTTCGCCTCAGAGGGGCACCAAATCTCGGAACCAGACTCCAATATACTACGGACTAAAGCGCCATACAGAACACGCAGCACAAACAGGTTGTTAAAATGACGCGCATTCCGCATGACAAATCCAAGCATCCTAGAAGACCTGTTACAAATGTCTGCGATGTGTCTGTGTCAAATCTCCATCCAGCCTCGAATGTAACTCCCAAATCCTTGGTGTATGACACTCTCATTAGATCACTTTCACCGATATTGTAAGAGTGAAGTAATGGAGTGTAGAATCTGGAATAGGAGACCACTTGACACTTACCGATGCTAAGTGGAAGACGATTTACAGTTGCCCATTTCACAAGAGAATCCAGATCCTCCTGAAGAAAATGACAATCTGAACTCGTCTTAATAGCTCTGAAGAGCTTTAGATCATCATAATGAGCACACAGGTACTTTTATATTTCTATCTATCTACATACATATATATATATATATATATATATATATAGGAGGCCCTATAGCTGTTATCGAGCATGGATCGGTTCACTTGTCAGGTTGGACGTTTTGTGTGGATGTTGAGAAGGCACGCTGGCACGCACGAGAGCGTGCCAGGCCAACAAAGGTCGAATCGGCGGGAAAAAGCTCGCTTCAAAAAAAAAAAAAGAAAAAAAAAAAAAAGCCAAACACGAAAACTGATTTTAAATTAGGCGTGCGCCGTAAGCGTGCTTGTGTAGTTGTGTACGTGTATTATAATAGTCTACGCTTCAAGGTAGCTATTTATTCATGAAAAAAAAAAAAAATCGTTGGGAAATTGTCTGACTTTGCAAATCAGAAGTTATGTAGCTATGTGAATTTGCAATACGCTTATTTTTATTACCTTGTATGTTGGCCGAAGTGTTCATAGTGTGATCAAGATTAATCAGATGTCTGGTTACGCCACTCCTCCTGTCTACTATGCAGGATAGAAATATTAATAGTTGACAGTTATCTCGCTTTATACTCATACTGACAGACTATAAGCAAATCAACATACATACATGGTGTGTGATGTGTGTCATTGTTGTTTTTCTTACTGGAAGTTTCAATGAATTTTATGCAATTGAGTCGTATCTATCATATCGACAATTTTTATACAGTTTGATAGATTATATGATTGACTTATGTACATATACCAACTGCTAAAACTACTAAAATCCGCAGGATCGTATACCAAGTATCTCTGCAAAATTTGGTCCCAATTAGTTATTACAATTCGACACATTTGTTTTATAGAACGGTCGTAAAATTAGATCGATCGATTGACTCAAAACCTACATATATATGAGTCGCCTAGTTCCAAATCCCGATAAGTCCATAAAACTCACTTAATTTTGTTGATATTAAACAAAATATTCAGATTAGAAACATGGACGTATCGTTGTTTGTTTCTAAATATGGCTTTTATCAGCTTTTTTCATAGTGCAATTGTCAGTTTTTGGAACTAACACTGATTTTCAATATTTTTTTACGGCGCACTTGGGCGGTATTTGGAACAATTCAAGTATAAGGCATCGTTTGAAAACATTCTTAGAACCAGAAAATGTGTTATCCTCTTTTTTTTTTTTTATATATTGTGGACTTATCGGGATTTGGAACTAGGCGACTCATATGTATGTACATCTACCGTTTAATTATCGTTATTCATATCATCATCATCATCATCATTTTCAGCCGTTCACCATCCACTGCTGGATGAAGGCCTCTCCAATCGTCTGCCTTGAGCAATCTGCATCCATTTGAATCGCACACATTCTTCTCAATTCACCAGCCCATCGTCTACATCGGTCTACCTTGCTTTCTTTCACATCCTCTCGGATACCATTCCTGTATTTCTCGCGTACATCTGCCAACCATTCTTCTCGCTATGTCTCCAATCCAACTTTCTTACTCATGTATTCCTCTTACGATTTCTTCTCGTTATACCGAGCATACATATTTACATGTGTGCATTGGATCTTGCGTAACATTCTCGAATTTAACATCCACGTTTCACATCCATACGTCATAACTGGCAGTCATAGATATAAAATACCATAGATAGGCCATTCCAAACATATTTGCCTGGAGAAAGCGTCAGAAGCAACGGGAGTGTGCGGGGGGGTCTAAAGTGCGGGGTACAAAAAAAAAGTCAAGCTTTTTGTATGTCATTTTTCGGACGCTAATGCCAATCTGTGCTGTTCTACATCTATGCTGGTAGTACGCATTTATGTACAACACAAATACGATTTTAATTTAAAAAATTTCCAACCGTGGGGTCAACAAATGTCCAAAGGTTAAACACCTCAGATCTATAAAATCACACAAATTCGTTGTATAAATAGTTGAACAGGTGTGTACACAACGTTCTCCCAGTGGAAAGAAACGTCTCGCGTCACACGTTACATTAACGATAAACAATACAATCGAATCGCCGAATTCGCTGGTAAATTTATGCAAACGAAAACAACAAAAATGAATGTCATTCACCTCTGTGTGCGTGTGTACACCACACGTAATAAACGTTAATGAACAAGCCGACGACACACATCCAACAACATATTATGTATGTACATACATACGCTGAAACAGTGACGTGTGTGTCGCACTGGGGTTTTTCCACGGTGGTGTTTCCACGGTGCGAATTTTCCGACGTTTAATTTTCTCACGTGTACATGTCAGTCGGTGGTAGCCCTAGCACATTTTGCCCATGTCTGTATGTCTGTTGCGCTGTGTCTGTGTGTGTGTCAGTAGCGGGGCATTCCACGCGCGTGTCTGCCGCACGGCTCGGCGTGACGGGGCCGTGAGAACGCGCGCGCCGCAACAGTTCCCAGGCGCGCGCCAACACAACTACTCGATTAAAGGCTCGAATTTCATCAATGCCATTATAATTTTCTTGGTTTTAATTTTGCATTTGTTAGTTGGACGTATTTGGGGTTGATTGTGTGAAGAAAGTTGGCTGGGTTTCGGCTCGGGGGCGATGGTGTGCGTTGCTGAAAAAAAGTTGTTTTATACGTCGGCAGTTAAATTTACTGTGATTTTTTTTTTTTTTGTATCTGAACTATTTATTTTAGTTTATTGGAAAACTAACAGCGGTATACAAAAATATAAAAATAAAGGTAGAAATGAGAATGGCAATTAATTTTTTTCACAAGTAAAAAACAAATCTAGTAGCTAGTAACTTCTGAAAATATAAATCTGTTTAAAAATCATCTCGACAAGTATTTGAATATAAATGGATTTTTGTAATCCTTCAAATATCAAATATTATTATATCTATATATATATAAAAATGAATGTCTGTCTGTTTGTCTGTCTGTCTCTTATAGGCTCCTACACCACACAACCGATCGCGACGAAACTTTCACGACTTATTGTGATCATGCCGGGGATGGTTCCTGTGAAAAAAACGGGAACGGGAACGGGCCTGCTCACGCGTCAGATAACTTACTAGAAACGGGATCGGGACCGGGATCGGGAACGGGAACGGGATCGTATGTATGTATATAAAAATCAATGTCTGTTTGTTTGTTTGTCTCTTATAGGCTCCTAAACCGCTCAACCGATCGCGACGAAACATTCAGGACTTATTGTGATCATGCCGGGGATGGTTCCTGTGAAAAAAAATCGGAAAAAAACGGGAAAACGGGAACGGGCCTGCTCACGCGTCAGAAAACGTACTAGGAACGGGAACGGGATCGGGCATTGCAACGCATGCCGGGTCAGCTAGTTATATATATAATAGCCCTATTCCTTCTGTGTGTGTCTGTATGTCTGTCTGCTGATAACGCTGGAATTTGAACCGGGTATCACTGATTCGGAATAGAGCGCTTACGCGGTGAGCCAAACTAGATAATAATTGGCAGGCTTCAACTTGAATATTTATATAGTAAAAAATAGGCTCGCGACTTTGTTAAATTGTTACGTTGTTGTATTATAACGCGCCATAGATTGCGCATTGTTGCATAAATGCAACAACTATAAAAACTATTAAATTTAATATTATTTTTCAGTACGGGTGATGACAAAACCGCCGAAACCGTATGAACAATTTATATCAGACCGTCTATAATTTTTTTTAATCATATACATAATAGCCCAATTCCGTCTGTTTGTCTGTCTGCTGATAACGCTCACCTCGGTAAAGGCTGAAATTCAAATTTAATTGAAAAAACCGTGATCACCAGGGTGGTAATAATAGTGCTCAGTTGTTTATAAAACTAATGAACATTTTAGGCTGTAGCAATCCTATTAAGGAGGTTAGGTATAGGAAGGTTGGTTCATTATTTTCCGCGTTAAGCTTTCGTCCTCTATCGTCGTTGATTCGCACCAATGTGAATTATATCAGTGCGAATGGGACGATGATAGAGACGTCAGTTTGACGCAGCGAAACCGCTAAGGTGTGTAAGCGCCTTCATGCGAAAACTTCGTTTTCGACGACTAGCTGTTCAAGTTGTCTTTCGAAAAATTCTTTTGGCTTCTTTTTCAAATGGGGACGCTTCGTCTAAATATGCCGACGCAATTTGTTCGGTCGCGTGCTCTCGTTCGCGAGTAATACACTGCGACCCCATGGTCGCAGTGTATTATTGTCTTCGTTTCCATTCCACGAAAATCCGATTTTCAAACAGTTCTTGATGCTTTTGTATATCCTCAGGCCTTAGCTGCAATGTCTAAGACCATAAAAATACCTCAGATCATGGACTGAACTGATGCCAGACGGAGCGTGTAACACCCGTCTTAAGGCGCCCGCACACCGCTGCGGATTACGTACGAAATTCATGTAGGAAAATCGCACGAATTTCGCAAGTCGCACACACTGTCACGATTGCAGCGCCATTTCGCAATCTACCGGCCGATTAGCGAACTACCATCTGTCACCTCACTTTCGGAACGTTTGTATTTCCACTCACGATTCTGACGTGGACTCCTCAGATGAAGACTAAGCTGTAATGTTGTAAAATCCGATTTTCAAACAGTTCTTGATGCTTTCGTTTATCCTCGGGCCTCAGCTGCAATGACTAAGACCATAAAAATACCTCAGGTATTTGTACAAATCAGTGCGTCATCAATTCGAGCACCGTTCTGTAAAAAAAGCAGGTATCATCATTGCCGGTGCGAGTCTGGGCACAATCCATGCCCTCGTGACCGCCGCTCAGTTCTTCCTTTTGCGGACGCTGAGCTGCACGCGCCACTCAGGGCTGCCACAAACGCATTAATTTAATTAAAAAATACAATTAAAACCCTCGCACAAATCATCCACACCAGAAAAAAACACTCGAAAAAGTCAAAATCGTAACACAAACCATTACAATTCGGCCGCAAAGTACATAGAATCATCAAACTTTTCGATTCTACTTTACAGTTGTATTTTTTTGACTAATCTACATATATGTATATATAAAAATCAATGTCTGTCTGTTTGTCTGTTTGTTTGTTTGTTTGTTTGTTTGTTTCTCTCTTATAGGCTCCTGGACCCTCAACCGATCGCGATGAAACTTTCAGGACTTATTGTGATCATGCCGGGGATGGTTCCTGTGAAAAAAAATCGGGAAAAAACGGGAACGGGCCTGCTGACGCGTCAGAAACGTACTAGGAACGGGAACGGGGGAACGGTATCGGGCATTGCAACGCATGCCGGGTCAGCTAGTCTATATATATAAAAATGAATGTCTGTTTGTTTGTCTGTCTGTCTGTCTGTTTGTCTCTTATAGGCTCCTAAACCACTCAACCGATTGCAATGAAACATTCAGGACTTTATTGTGATCGTGCCGGGGATGGTTCCTGTAAAAAAAAATCGGGAAAAAACGGGAACGGGAACGGCCTGCTCACGCGTCAGATAACGTACTAGGAAGGAACGGGAACGGGAACCGGATCGGGAACGAAAATGGGGCAACGGGAACTCGGGAACGCGTCAGAAAACATACTAGGAACGGGAACGGGAACGGGAAAACACGGGATGAGTGGCATTGCAAAAGCATGCAGGGTCAGCTAGTCTATATACATATATAAAAATCAATGTCTGTTTGTTTGTCTCTTATAGGATCCTAAACCACTCAACCGATCGTGATGAAACTTTCGGGACTTATTGTGATCATGCCGGGGATGGTTCCTGTGAAAAAACGGGAACGGGAGCGGGCCTGCTCACGCGTCAGATAACGTACTAGGAACGGGAACGGGAACGGGATTTGGAACGGGAACGGGAACGGGATCGGGCATTGCAACGCATGCCGGGTCAGCTAGTTTTAATATTATAAATTTCACTTTCTATTGTTGTTTGATAGCACCGTATGGATACATGGATGAGTTTTTCATCGCGTTTGCGACAGCCCTGTCACATTGTCGCTTTTCTTTCACACGCCCACATCACTGTATTTTTCATCTCACTTTAAGCTTCGTGGTTCGGGGGCACCTCTGCGTCACAGTCTCGTTTTTAGTCTCAAAATCAAGAGTAATTACCATAAAGATGTCGTGCTAACACCCACCTACCCCTACTCCCCGCTTTGTAAAGCCTTTTTTTTTTTTTTTTTTTATTTAGCCTGGATTACCGAACTGGGCGTATTCCACGACCAGCAACACTGTATGTAAACTTCGTGACTTGCAAGCTTATCCGAACTGTAGCACTTTTGAACTTATTATTTGGAAGCTTTCAAGGACGTACGAGTGTTGTTATCGGGCACTTGGTTCATTTTTTTCATTCGTGGAAAAAAAAAAGTGAACGCGGAACAAGTCGATTTTCCACGCGAGCTCATTAACGACGCTGATTCACGAGATCTCGTCGACCACAACGAAGTGATAATTACACGTTTATTTTGTAAATTGCGTCTGAGGAATCCAGTGTGTGGAGATCAGGGAATTTGTACTGTCTTGTACATAGTTGTTCTGTGGGAATTGTTTGATTGAAACGTGTCGTCAGTGTTGTTAATTGGGTCGATGATCGGTTTGTCGGCCACCCATATATATTCACATTTTTCCGTTGCACGAATCCATTATATTACGTATCCTTTTATTATATTAATCGTCTCTCACGATCTAAAAACCATATTTGATCTGTCTACCTGTATGTGGGGAGAGAGAGAGCACCTGTTTCGTGCGGGGTTCTACCCTAAAATATAAAAAAAAAACACCAAAGAAGCTTTCAACGTGGTTTAAAAATCCAATTACCGACTTACGCCGCTAAACCTTTGTTTTTCGATAATAAAATGTCTGTATCAATAATGGTTCTGTTGTGATTGTATAGGAGAGGCTAAGTAGGGTTTTTAAAAGGAGTATTTTGTATAGTTTGAATGAAAGTTTATACAAAAATGTACGTTATGTAAATATATGGAAATTATGTTGTTGATGATGGGAAAACAACGAGGAAAAAAAATAGATTAGGAAGAGGAAATATGAAAAAAACTGAACTAAAGAAGAAGAAGAATAAATTACATGTATATAGACAGACAATCCTATGTATATTAAAAGCAAAATTAAATGAAATGTCGGAAATTGTAGATTTTTTTCTAGTAGCATGACAAAGGATCAATTAATCGTGAAAGTTAAATAATGGAAGAAAATGTTACTCAGTCATTCAAGTCGAAAAAAATTCAAATTGATATACATATGTATGTACATAGATATAAATAAACAAGATGAAAGCCTGTTTTTGCTTCTTCTTTTTTACTAAAGATTATTATTAGGCAATCTATCAAAGTGTCTTAAAATTTCAGATATGAAAAATGAACAGAAGATTTTCCAAGAGAAATTGAAATTGTTTGCAAGAGGAAAATAAAAATAAAACTAAAGACGAGGTATTTAGGGAGATTATGAAGAATTAACATTTAAGGATGAGGTTTAAAAAACCAGGAAAGCAAAGTAAAGCTAAGCTAATGCTGCGTACACACAGACGAACCGAACAGCGAACGACGAAGGGTTGCTATTGTGCATAGCGGAATATTGGATTTGGAAAACTATGTGTATTCAAACACTTCAAAATACACCCAATAACAGGTTGATAAAGGAATGGTGCCAATTTTCGATGGAACCATCTCACAAGTAAGTTCGTTTCGTCGGCGTGTACCATAAGAGTCCTTAAAAGAACGGAAAAAAATCAAATGAGACAACTAAGAGAATACTAGTTTTAATTCGTTTTTCTAGCTTTAAAAGGGAGATGATCAATAGAAGTACCAATAAACTGACTCGCAATGTCTGTAAAAAAATATATTTAAGCTAATCAAATTTAACCTCAGGCAAGCAGAACACAAATTTTAAAAGGGTTAATTACAAAATGACGAAAGTTTCGATGCACTTAACAATAATTGCGATAACGAAGCGGCAGAGAGGTGAGAATCTTCGAGTTTGAGTTGAAATAAAACCCGAGCAAACAATATAACGTACTTCAAAAGGCTTTAAAAGTCGTCACCGTGTCCTTTCCCACGCTTCGAGCTCTGCCCACGGCCTCTCCGAACCTCTAACGTTCAAATAAATAAATAAATAAATAAATAAAAAAAGCACGAAGATAAAGAATAAATATGCTCCGAAAACGTATGTAAATATTTGGGGATCGAGATGCACAAGGGCGCGCAAACCTCCCATACGTATAATTTTGAGACGTCTTTTTATGTCCATTTTAAAATCGTACGATTCACAAATAAGCAAAAGAAATCGTCTTAGACGATTTAGGAGATGATGACGATCCATCATCGTCATCATCGATTGACGTTCGACTCTGAATTTCCATACATAATCTAATTCGTATTCCAAATTACATATTCATGAATTTTGAGGGCACTGCAAATCAACCCCTTTAGAAATAAAGGCCTCTTTGTAACATTTTTTTACGAAGCACAAATTCAATCCAGCTACATTCAAAGTGTATAATAATATCTACTATATATTTAATTTACCTTATAAATGTGAGTTTTTGTGTATCTATCATACAAAAAATTTCAATGTTGTAAATTGCACGTTTGATTGATGAGAATTGTATGCAATGCCAGAATGCAACTTTCGTTTAATCTTTTGCCGAATTATTATTATGGCTATGGTGTTGTTTTTTTTTACTTTATTTAAATGGCGCTTATTATGTGCAAATCTAATTTGGACCCGCGGCTCTTTCTCGACACATTCATCATAAAGTTGTCGACGAAGAATAACCCTTTAATGATCTTCTAATAAGGAATAGAGGTTTCTGTTGTTTTTTTTTTTTTAAATGTAGTCCCCATTGCATTTTTGATAGGGAAAAGGAATTAATTGAACACGAAAAGGTTTGAGATATTTGGGTATTTTTAACAGATCGTTAACCCTTTTAATTTTGGTAGAAATTATTGATTTTAATTAAATCATAAACCAATCAATTGTTTCAATGATAAAGTTTATTAGGTATGCATATTTTATAATGAATGTCCGTCAAAAATTCTCTTCTTTTTTTTTAAATATAGGTACCTACAGAAGTAGTAGAGATAGGAATTATTGAAATGTGCAAGTTTCCGTCAAATTTGACGGACTTTACCATAGACCAGTGGTCGGTAACCTTTTTCTAGCTAAGATCCAAATCAAGGAAAAAGTTGCAAAATTGGCAAGTTTGGGAGCCGTAACATATTATTTTTGGATTTTATATATGTATGTATATGTACAATTAAAATAGATGTTACTCATTTGTGACTGGAGAGTAGTATGAGAATCGTTATCTAAGTGATATTTCTTAGTACTAGACCAGTGGTCGGAAACCTTTTTCGAGCTAAGAGACAAATTAAGGAAAACCTTGCAAAATTGGTAAGTTGCTGGTAAACTGCCAGTTATGAGGTACGGATTAAAAATACAGCAAAATTAATTTATTAATTTAAGTTTAGGCACTTTATAAAATGGCTCATCTAATGCTGCGTACACATAGTATAAGATAAAAGCTTTCATCGTCGTCATCATTTTCAGCAGTTCACCATCCACTGCTGGATGAAGACCTCTCCAATCCTCTATACAATTCATGTTTGTCTTGAGAAATCTGCATTCACTTGACTTCACACATTCTTCTCAATTCATCACCCCATCATCCACTCGGTCTACCTTGCTTTCTTTCACATCCTCTCGGATACCATTCCAGTATTTCTCGCTGTGTCGAGCCCATTGCCACTTCAAGTTTTTCACACGTTTAGTCACGCTTCATACCCATGTATTCCTCTTACGATCTCTTATCATTACACCGAGCATACATCTTTCCATGCTTCTCTGTATGCACTGGATCTTGCGTAGCATTCTTGAATTTATCATCCACATTTCACATCCATACGTCATAGCTGGCAGTACGCATTTTATCGTATGCCTTATTTTTTAAGCATAGCGGTATGTTGGATTTAAAAAGAATCGATTTAATCTAATTTTGCACACATAAATACATATATGTATGTATGTCATAATCATTTTCATCCACTGCTGGATGAAGGCCTCTCCAATCCTCTATACAATTCATGTCTGTCTTGAGCAATCTGCATTCACTTGACTTCACACATTCTTCTCAATTCATCACCCAATCGTCCACTCGGTCTACCTTGCTTTCTTTCACATCCTCTCAGACACCATTCCAGTATCGCGTCCAACTGCCACTTTAGTCATATTCCTCTTAAGATCTCTTCTTGTCATACCAAGCATACATCTTTCCACGCTTCTCTATGTGCACTGGATCTTATGCTGCGTACACACCGAAGAATGAAGAATTGTGTGGAACGGTTCACACACAATAACAATTCGCCTTCGCCCGTCGTCGCAATTCGTCGTTCGCTGTTCGGTTCGTCGGTGTGTACGCGGCATAATAATATTTCGAATTCGCTTCCAATTTAAAAGCGAATTTAACCCCTTCGCGGCAACAGAGCGTTCATTTTACTTTCACATGTTGAGTTTTTTTTTTTTTTGCTTCTTTAATTTACAGGTGAAATCCCTTTTTGCGAACGGTCGAATAAACGCGGTCGAGAAAAGCACTATCCGGCTCTTACAAAGGTCGCGGGGTTCAATACCGGCACGGCACCAACTTCGTGACCGGATTACACGTTCGTATCAAATTGTATGTACGTAAGTGCGCGTTATTAAGCAACACATACACACAAATATTGTATACATAACGTATGTACATAAGTACCTGTACAGAACGCGAACCAGAGAGAAAATTTTCAAAAAACGTTACCACTAGTCCTTGGTTCATTTTTGAGTTGTGTTAGTGAGTAGATACGTACGTAATGCGTATTGTATCAACAAAAAAAAAATTGGTTTGCTTTATAAGTCGCGAACGGACATGTTTATCTTAATAAATTACTCAATGAAACCGATATATCCTTCTTCGTGTGTGCCCAATCGACTTTTTTTTTGTTTTTTGTTTTTGTTCGCTAACCGGACGACGACAATGCGAATGGTGGCGCTCTCAATCTGTCGTACATTTTTTCACGTACTCTGTCCGTCAAATTTGACGGGTGCCAAATTTGACCATCCTATCTAGCTGCGATCGATTTTCGTTGCTTTGTTTGCAACGAAATTCTATTGTATAATTTTTGTCGGATTGAATTCAACAATTGATTTGAATTATTGAACAATGAATTTAAACAGTGTAGCAAAGTCGCGAACCTATTAAGGATTAATATTTTTAAATTATAGTAGGCCTTCCATTACCTGTGTTGGGTGAACGCGTTAGCGCTAACTCACCCAACCTGGTGATCACGGGTTCAAATTCCACTCGCGACGTTCGTGTTTATTTCAGCCTTTACCGGGGCGTACGATACCAGCATGCGGAATTGGGAATATATATAATTAGCGATCAGAACCCTCCTCTCCTGCAGTGTCACGTCTCAAGACTTGAATAGCTTTGTAACGTGCAGAGTTACATTGTAACCACAAAATTCTTAAAGGCATGGCTATTGGCTGGAATCTAGCTACATGTACTAGAGGCGGGGCTTAGAAAAGGACAGAGCTTAGAGCTTCATTAGACTGACCAACTATTATGACTGAAAGAAACAGACACACTTGTGTTACGGTGGAGGTATCAGTCATCCGTAATCGCCGCTGCCACACTTATTTCCAGAAATCACAAAAAACGTGATCAGGAGACGATATTAGTCAAAATCTCAAGGTTGAATTTTCACATGATCACAATACTGGATAAAGTAAAAAGATCGATAGATAAGACAGGGTGGGTAGTGTTTGGTTGTCAAAAAAATGTGTGAGATGGTGGAAAAGCGTTCACACACGTGATATCTCTCAAGTTTGTGAAGGGCCTTTAAAGGCACTCACACACCTTAGCGGTTTCACTGCGTCAAACTGACGCCCCTATAGGTTTGTGAGCGCCTTTAAACTATGGGACAGATCTAAAGTATTTAAAGAAGAATTACAAAAATGCCATCCGAACTCCGATCACTACTTTGTCACAAAAGATTGAAGAGACTGAATCTCTCCACATTGGAGACGAGGAGGTTAAGAGGTGATTTAATTGAAGTATTCAAAATAATAAATAATCATTATTCATGTAAAATGACCAACCTCATTATGTTCAATGAGAACCCACATCTAAGAGGTCAAAAATCAAATAAGCTTATTAGAGATTCATTCTTTTCAAATAGAGTGGTTCAAGTTTGGAATAGTCTTCCGGATTCAATAGTCACTTTAAAAAATGTTAATTTATATAAAAATCAACTAGATTTATTCTTAAAAAACAATTGATATTTGTAACTCTTTAATATATGGACCATTATTCATTTTACATTCATTTATTTTTATGTTAATTTTATTTTTGTTATTATTTTATATTTTAATTTTGTTCAATTTTGACAATACTGTCCTCTCTTTTTTTTTCGTTTATAATACTGGTTTTTTTTAAATCTTGTTAACTGATACCAAACCACATGGGCCTGTCGGCTATGCCGCCTCTTCATGTAATTATTAAATAAATAAAGGCGCTCACACACAGCGGTTTCGCTGCGATATCGCTGCGTCAAACTTTCGCCCCTATCGTCGTCCCATTCGTATTGGTGCGAATCAACGTCAATACAGGGCGTCAGTGTATCGCAGCGATTTCGCTAAGGTGTGTGAGAGCCTTAATTTGGCTTTTGCCTGCCTCTAGTACAGGTGGCTATATCCTAGCCAATGACCGTGCCTTTAGGCCCGTAACGCACTTGGCAGCCTGGCTGCGGGGCCATGGCCGCGGCGGCCACAACGATGTTAGAAAATGTATGTGGCTGCCTGTTTGACAACGCACTGAGGCAGCCAGGAAACTCTGGCTGCGCGGCCACAGGTACCGGCTCCGATACGCAGCAGCCAGACAGCCAGCCACTGGCCGCGCAGCCAGGCTGCCAAGTGCGTTACGGACCTTAGAATCTTGTAGGTAGCCAGTCTACATATTCTGCTTTATATTAACCTCGCAGAGGCGCTCTGACGCAAACGCAGCCTTACATCGAACGTACAAGATTCAGTTAACGTAAGAACATCAGTAGAGCTTCCGCAAAAGCTTGAACATCCCTGAAAGCGTGTACATACATATGTGTATGTGTGTTGTTGGTGTTGTCGAGTGGGTTTCCCACAGCAGCGTGAGAACAGTTGGCGAAGTCAGTCAGTGGGCGAGCTTTGGTCGTGTACGAGGCGCACAAGAATTACCACCGAAGCTCGACCGACGATCATCACGACGCCGACGATGACGATAATGATGATGATGATGATGATCTATGTACCGCCTTGCAAATGTGCCGCTCTCGCAAAACAAAAAACAAAAAAAAAAAATACATACATCGATACCCGATCCGATCCCCAATTGGCACGTCAGGGCCGGACGAAGCAGTTCGGACTGTTTGTAATTGAATTTTTGCACCCTCCCATTCCCCCCCCCTCCCAATTATATGCATTTCTGTTAACTGAAAATGTCAATTTGACTTTCTTTTGATAATTTTGATAATTGAGCGTCCACTTTTATGCCGCCACTTCACCATCGCGCGAATGTTCGTAGAATGTTCCGCGAATGTTCGTGAAATGTTGGCCTTATGTAAAAATGTGTAAGAAAAATATTTATTTATTTATTTATTAACAGGTTTTAGCCCAAAATATAGATTACATATACATACATACATATAAAAAACAAAAGAATAAGAATATCAAAAGATACATAGAAGTTACACAGAATATAATATAATATAATAGAAAACATAAGAAAATCAAACAAAAAAAGAAAAAGAAATAATAAAAAAAATAATACTAGAATTTACAAATTTTTAGTTTGATTACAAACTGCGCCAGGCTGATGTTGAAAATGTCAACATCAGTCGACAATGAATTAAATAATTTAAGAGCAGTAATCACCGGGCTGGACCCCATAAGCATTGTTCTGCACCCCGGCACCACAAATAGCTCGTGACCCCGTGCTCGACAATAAAAATCTGGAGTGTAAAGTTGGAGACGCTCTAGTATTTCCCCATTGAACATATGTCCATTTATAATCATGAACACATGTTTCAACAGTTTATATATTTTTGACTTTAAAAATTCGCTAGATAAATAAGTATTTTAAAGCAAAAAAAAATCATAATCAATAGGAAAAATATCTGACTATTGATTTCAATACTCACTTTGAGCACAGCAATACTATATTTTGAGTTATAGGCCGCAAAAGCCAAAAAAATTGATGTTTTTTACATTTTTTAAATCGGGAATATCTCATAAACAAGAGAATTTCAACAAAAATCATTATCGGATTCGAATTCAGTGGATCAAACTTAGTAAAGATTGACTAATTTCCGCTCTGGGTATTTTTTTTTGTTGATCAGTATAATTAGTTAAATACTTTTATTGTTGAATGTAATTTATAATGTACCGCACACACCGGGCACGACTGCAGCGCCATTTCGCACTCTACCGGCCGAATAGCGAACTACCATCTGTCGCCTCGCTTTCGGAACGTTTGTATTTCACTCGCGATTCTGACACGGACTCCTCAGATGAAGAGGAAGCTATAATGTTGGCCGCATATTTATACATAAATGATTAGTTAAATAATTTTATTATTCAATGTAATTTATAACGGTGTGTCATCAAGGATCGGCTGACTGTTGACAAAATCGTCTGGTTTCTGTCACTCTGACATAACCTACCAAGTCAGATCGTACAGGATGGGATACTTTTTCACCGTCTCCGATAACTTTTCCACAAACGTCATCGAAATCGAGCGAATCGTTTTTCGGTCGGAAATCGGTAGTGGTGTAGGCAGCACTACCTGCGACCATGCGATACAACTCCCCCACCATATCAAACGTGCGTTTCTTCGCAATTGCGAATACGAATTCGCAGAGGTGTGCGAACACCTTTACTGTGTATTACGTTTTATGCAATCGCAAATTAAACAATCGCACATTTTGCCGTGTGACGTAGCGAATAATATGCGTATGCGCTGACATTGTTATGTATTGGAGGTTGAGGAACGGAGAAAAATGAGAAAACAGCACTTGATGGTATGATGATCGTTCGTTTATTGAATGGTTTCACAACGGTTCATTTGACGGCACAATTACAGTAAAATAATAAGATTTGTGTATTGGTATAATTCGGAAAAGTTGCGTGTTGGCGACAGCTGTTATTATGGTTTAGTCCGTGTGGGTTAATTGTTTGACTGAAGAGTGAACTGTGTGCTTCTGTTGTGACTTGATGAGTGGACTTTCTCCGACCTTTACATCTATTTATAAACTTGAGAGGGGCTGAGGTTTGGGAGGATGTAAGAAGGAAACAGCTGATTGTTGAGTCGATTGCAATTGGTCATCGATTGTCGTCCGATGCGTTGTCGAACCTGATTGGTCGACGGCAACTTAGACTGAGGGGAAGACAAGGGGGGGTATGCGTTGCAATGTATGATTCACTCAGGACTGTCCCGAATCTTTTAACCAAAATACGCAAAAAACAATGTATGACCCTACCATTGCGCCATACTTACTGAATCTGATGCAATAGTTTGTGGAGGCGTAACAACATCAACGGGCGTTCGTGCGTCCATACGACCTAGTGCTAGCTTCGACGGAGTATTGGAATTGTGCTGCCCGGCTCGCATATAGCTTAATCCGGCACTGTGTGTGTGCTTTCAAAAAAACATCGAACATCCGAAGAGTTGTTGCAAACTTTAACGGGGCATCGTAACCCTTCGGAGATTTATCTGCAAAGTGGTTAAATCTCGCCGCGAGAAAGTGATTGTAAGTCGCGCCATAAAAGCCTCCATTTATTCGCAACGCAGAGGCAGAGGCGGTCGGCTTCAGATTAATTTTCGAAGCCGGCATCACAAAGGGATTCGTTGTTGTATTTATACCACTGTTATATCGCTATAGTTGCAGTAAAACCAGGTATTGCAGCGGCATTGCGTGCAACTTGCGAAATCGGCCCGAGAGCCGATGCCAGAAAATTCTTTTCCATAGCATTTTGTTTTTGAATGGTACAATGTCCAATTAAAATGCTCGAGTTTCTAATATTTTTAAATCATTAAAATGCAGCATGAGCTCAAATAAATCACTATCAACTTTCATCGAGTGGTAAGAGTACTATTTTCATTCAAACACAACTCTAGGTATCAAATTTGATTTTTATTATACACTAGCTGACCCGGTATGCGTTGCAATGCCCGATCCCGTTCCCGTTCCCGTTCCTAGTACGTTTTCTGACGCGTGAGCAAGTCCGTTCCCGATCCCGTTCCCGTTCCCGTTCCAGATCCCGTTCCCGTTCCCGATCCCGGTCCCGTTCCCGATCCCGTTCCCGTTCCTAGCACGATATCTGACGCGTGAGTAGGCCCGTTCCCGTTTTTTCCCGATTTTTTTTCACAGGAACCATCCCCGGCATGATCACAATATGTCCTGAAAGTTTCATCGCGATCGGTTGAGTGGCTTAGGAGCCTATAAGAGACAAACAGACAGACAGACAAACAGACATTCATTTATATATATGTATATAGATATGTATGTACATAGATGTATGTATGTATATTTGAAATATTTATTCAGTATCAAATTTTCGCAGATTTTGTGAATTATTTTTATTACAAAACGTCAACTGAATAAATAAAAGTCAGGTCCAAGAGAAAATGGGCATTTATAATTAATGGATAATTAATTATACATTTTATGAAATAAATAAATATTGTGGTCCAAATCATTTGTACCTCACCAATCTGATCAGCTAATCCAAAAGAACAATTTAACCAGTTTTTCTCAAACTTTAGTTTTTCACACATACAAATTCTACGTCAATTTATGAAGGTTCATTTTATACTTTCAAAGCTTCAAGTAGTCCAAAATAAATCATTAAAAATCATTTATAACACGCCCATATATACTAACCTAAAAAGACTACATTCCCAGTATAACATCCCATTAGTCGTAGATGTCACTAACAGATTAACCAGTAGATTCTATGATAGAATTACCAATAACCACACTAACAAATTAGTGAAAGGTCTCGGTGATTATAGCAAGATGTCTTTACCCTTTAGGTATAAACACAAATTACCTAAACATAATTTTCTTTAGATCGCCGACTCTAAAAAGTATTTAATTATGTAAAATATATTGTAAACATTTGATAAGAATTGTAAATAAGTTTTTGAGCTCTTTCTCCTATTATGCTTTAAACACTAACATTAAAATAAAAGAATCCTTATAAATACTAACAAAATGAACAATGTGTAAAATAGATAATGGTCACTGGACCAGTAGCCATTAAAATACATTTAAGATGTATTGTGAACATAGTATAAGAACAATAAAAAGCTTTTTTAAATTAAAAAAAAAAAATTTTGTACTTTGCCTGTATTCATTAGTTACGATTCGATTAACAAACTTTTCAATTAATTCAATAGTAGTGAGAATAATTTTCAACGGTCAACAGCCTATGTATGTATAGATTATTTACATATTTATTTAAATACATGGGGCAAGCCGATGGAGTTGTTATAATTTGTACATGCAATTTTTAATTGTTTATATTCGAAAGATTACAAAAATCCATTTATGTTCAAAAACTCATCGAGATCATTTTTTAAAAGATTACTAGCTGATTTGGCACACGGTTCCAAACTTCGACCACTCTATTTGAAAAGAACAAGTCTCTCACAATTTTGTTCGATTTCTCTCTTAGGAGTTATTAAGTATTATTTATTATTTTATACACTTCTGTTATATCGCCTCTTAATCTTCTCGTCTCCAAAGATGTGAGACTCATTTTCATCAACCTTTCATTATAGGGTAGTAATCGAATTTCAGATGCCATTTTTGTAATCCTTCTTTGGACCCTTTCTAAACGTACAATATATTTTTTGAAGTATGGGTTCCAAACAAGCAAATTCTAATTTAGGTCTAATATAGGATTTATAAATTTTTGACGGCGACTGCACACTAAGTTTGATAATATATACACATAAATGAATAACACTTATTTACTAAGGAGTTTATATAAGTTGACCATTTGAGGTCTTTGAGATAACAACACCCAGGTCCATTTGAGATGCAACTTTTGGAACACTTACATTATCAATTTATTAAATAACGGATTTGGGGCTTAGTTCGGCCTAGGTGTAAAACAGAGCACTTATTATTAATGTTTAAAAACAATAGCCATGTTTGGCACCATATATTTATAGAGCTTAGGTCATCCTGTAAACTGTTTATATCCATAGACAGTTAATCAATATTTCTTCGTAGAGCTTTTCCTAAAATCTCGTATCAAAGCACATACATACAATATGTACCTATATTACTGACTGACAGTACACAAGAGTCATGCTTTGTACTTTCATATTTATATATCATATTACCACCTTTTTTATAAATATTTTCATCCTATTTAGTTACGGTGGATACTCGCCATTAGACGATATACATAATACGAGACTTCCATTAGTCGGCAAAAGAAGGCGCGCTTTTAAATCTCGGTTGTAACAGAGCTTTACACTCTGCGCGCTTATAAAAGTGTCAATAAAATAACAATTTTATAACACGACGCGCGCCTCGTCATTACGCCTTTTTACCCGAAGACGCCTCGCCGACAAATTTATTCATGAATGTCGTCCCTGGCGGTAAAATGGCTATTGGCCACTCTGTACCACGCCGGCAAAGCCACCTTTATTGAATTAATCCGCTGTTACGCCGATAATCTGATTATAAACACACATACATGTATGTATGTATATATGTATGTATGTATGTATGTATGTATGTATGTACGTACGCGCGCCTATGGAAAATCTTTTAATTTATCTCTTTTTAACGAACGATCGCGATCTAGAGCCGTGGTTCTCAAACGCGGTGATGTTCAGAAGCGCTACTATGAATATGTATTTTATTGTTTGTGGTAAATTTGAATGGTAATCGCAATGTGAAGCATTCGAAAAAGCTCAATCACAGATCGATTGACTTTGATATTAGGTACTAGCTGACCCGGCATGCGTTGCAATGCCCGATCCCGTTCCCGTTCCCGTTCCCGGTCCCGTTCCCGTTCCAGATCCCGTTTCCGTTCCTAGTACGTTATCTGACGCGTGAGCCGGCCCGTTCCCGTTTTATCCCGATTTCACAGGAACCATCCCCGGCATGATCACAATAAGTCCTGAAAGTTTCATCGCGATCGGTTGAGTGGTTTAGGAGCCTATAAGAGACAAACAAACAAACAGACAGACAGACAGACATTCATTTTTATATATGTATATATGTAGACTAGCTGAATTGCCCGGCGTTGCTCGGCCGGGGGTTGTATATGGGAGCCCGTCGACCCCCTGATCCGACCCCTTCCAAAACCCACCTAAGGTCTGAGTTAGGGTATCATGAGATAGTATACCAAGTTTGGCGGTTCTAAGTTCAAAACTGTAGATTTGCATAGGGAACGACAAACAAAGAAATAAAGAAACAAACATTTTTATATAGTAGATAGTAGATTCTAGTAAAATTCCTTTTTTAATGCTTAGTTACAATTTTTTTAAAATAATAAAGATCTATAAAATTAAAACCAATTTACATATGTACATAAAAAGTTGAAACTTTTTTCCATTTCATATTCGATTTTCGTAAATATTTATTTTTCGCAGTTGTTCTATAAATTCTAAACGATTAAAATTTAAAACAAGTTTGTACAAAAAAGTGCAGATTAAGGTTTTTTTCAAATAACTTTGCATATATGTATGTACATATCATCATTTTCAGCCGTTCACCATCCACTGCTGGATGAAGGCCTCTCCAATCCTCTTCCATTCCTGTCTGTCTTGAGCAATCTGCATCCAGTTATATCCACACATTTTTCTCAATTTATCAGCCCATCGTCCACTCTGTCTACCTTGCTTTCTTTCACATCCTCTCGGATACCATTGCAGTATTTCTCGCGTCCATCTGGCATCCATTCGTTTTCATCTGCCACTTTAGTCACACTTCTCACCCATGTATTCCTCTTACGATCTCTTAATTTTATACCAAGCATACATCTTTCCATGCTTCTCTGTGTGCACTGGATCTTACGTAACATTCTCGAATTCAACATCCACGTTTCACATCCATACGTCATAACTGGCAGTACGCATTGGTCGTATGGCTTATTTTTTAAGCATAGCGGAACGTTGGATTAAAAAAAAATGTTCATTCTTCCAAAAGCACTCCATCCTAGTTTCATTCTTCGTTTTATTTCTTCTTCTTTACCACCAGTCATATTCACCAATTGTCCTAGGTATAAATAACTATCAACTATTTCTACAATATTACAATTAAATTGTACAAAATCCCAATGATGAAAATTGAACTCTGTTATTTATTTAATTAAATCATTACTTTTTATTTTAAATTATATTAAATTATACAATTATTTCTCTTACAGAACATAAAATTTCATTTTCCATACAAGTACGAAAATATAATTCATTTGTTAATGTGCAATCGTTGAGTCGAGTGATCAAAACTCAATAGAAAATACCAAATACAAAAAATCAATTAATTATTACACATTAAACAGTCGATATACCCCACTGTGCATCACCGATGAACACGTTGGGATATCTCTCTTCACACGGGCAGTGTAATATCATTACGCTTACAATGTATGCAAAAGCATTTATGATAATTGACGATCTCGAACATGCATCAATCCCATGACCAAAGAATGTTTCGCCAAATTTGCATACACATAATGAACAGTATCAATTTTCACAAAATTTTAAATTCGATTAAAAATCAATAAAATGCAAGTACAGACATAGGTATGTACAATGTAGATATTCATTATACGATACGGTAGCCGGTGTTATTGTGCTCGAATGAATTATTTATACCCAAAATCAAAACTACCTGTATTAGATCATCAATCATGCTGGAAACGAGGATCATCATCTAATCATGCCATCGATCGGCTCTAGATAATTTTTTTTCCCGATCGTCATCAATCACGACATAAACTTATATTTAACGGCGAAAATCGCCCCCTATTAAAACGCACTAGGGTATTTTCATATCGAAATTGACTTCATTAATATAATGTTAAATACAGGGCCATTCCACGTGAAGGCGGCGATTTTAAGGAGTTATTTTAGTTGTTCAACGAAATTGCTGTTTTAATGTATTATCATAGAGTGTTATTTTATATTAAGATATTGCTACAATGTTTTATTTTAAAATGGTGACATTTTTTTTTTAGATTTGTAAGTATTTTTAAAAAAATTAAGTTATGTGACGAAGATATTCGGAAGATATTCTTTGAACATAATGGAAAAAAAATTTCTTTTGACTTATTTAAATTATTCCATGGTGATTCTACATTTAACTGTTTTAATTACAATGTCTTAAGTTTTATAATTTAAAAGATACTTCTGATTGAAATTGGTACTGAAATCCACGAATTTTTTAGTTGCGTCAGTTAATTTTTTGTTTACTTAATTTTCTTGCTTTCAAAACAACCTTTTGTAAAAAAATTTCAACAATAAATTAACATGGAGCTATAATAAGTGTTTACGATTATTATTAAAGTTATTCACTAAACTGCGTAGTTCAATTTTGATTTTCTACAAACGTTACGTGAACTTACCCTACATATAATATTATAAATACTGAGATTAATTCACGTATACGAAAGAAAAATAATAAACATGTATCGATTGTTGGTATTTTTAATTCGTATACGTGAAAATATTGCACGTAATTAGGTCTTCGTGTGAAAATACTGGTTTCTTATATGTATATGGCATTGTAATTGAGACTTTTATCATACTTTTTTTGTTGCCTTACATGTTAGTGGTATATAAGGAGCAGACTTCAATTTTCGTAATCGTGAGACATTTAACCCATTAAGATCCGCCTTAAATCGCGCTTGTATATTTTCATGTCATAAACGCTGTGAATACATTCCAATTTTCAAAGATATCAATGGCTTTCAAATGTAATTCGATTTCCATTAAGTGTTTCTTATTAAATATACCAAGAGAAACACACTATTGTACTCATTTTTACTTCATACATACATACATGTATATACGTAAAATGAATAATTTTTTTTTTTTTTAGATTTTTCAGTACATAATATACCTATACATACGTATATATGTAAGTACGTGAAATATACACATTTATTTAAATAATATTATTCGCACATAAGCGAATATGTGTAGTATTGTCATATGAAAATCAGAGCTTGAAATTTTGAATAATATGTATCAAGTATCGCCATTTAATCAACATTCAATCACCATTTTTTGATTAAAGTCAGCAAAAATAGTAAATAAAACTGACTAACTAACAAACTGACTAAAAATCCATTAAAAATACATACAAATAATATTATATCATGCCAAATACAACACTTTTGGTTTATTTATTTCATAATTAATTTAAATATTCACTAAATGTTGATTGCCACGTATGTATAATAAAAGGAAAACATAACATAGGGGTTAAAATTTAATATATGTATCTCATATTTGGCCCATAAATAGTCATAAATCTTCTAATTTGCAATAGGAAAAATCGTTACTCGGAAAATGTAATATCAGTTTCATTAATTTATTATATATACATACATATGTATTTATGAATGTATTTGATATTCTATCCTCTCTATCGAATCAAATACACTGTTCCTGGAACACTATTTGACTCGTAATAATTTCAAATCTTCAAATCAAACCTTCTATGGTATTAGAATTATCTTCACCTTTCAAAACCACGTCATACATATATCAATATAATTACAAACAAGTAACATAGCACAAATTTAATAATCAAATCATCAAATCGAATGACTATTACGAAACGAACTCGGCATCATGCATTGTTACTTTCGACACTAGCAACTACCACTAGAACATTATATTCGAAAAATTGAAAGCGTGTACAACTACCAACTACGTCAAACAATACCGCTTTGATCATAGTGATTTTTATCGACGAACATATTATCTTCGAAAGTGTCAATCAATGGGTAACAAATTGATGGCGCAAGTGGAAGCCGACAGTGTACGAAACTTCACCATTTTTGGGCATCGAATCGGTTAAAAACGTGACGCCAAATTGGAAAAGATACGCCAATCAATCGACGTGAAAAACTCAATACTATATTCGTCGAGTCGATTTCGCACAAGAGTGGACTAAAGCCATTGCTGTCATTATCGTCGGCCACTTAAACGGTTAACGGCTAGGAATAGAGACGGAAGCCGTTGCGGTGCCTGTGGCGTATAAAATTTTCCGTAATTTCACCGGCTACCGTCTCTCTTATTAGACCATTTTATGACCATGTGGTAAAAAATTGTATATTACATGTATGTATGTATGTATGTGTGTACTGCTTGTTAAATAAAATCGTCTGCCTGTAGGCGAGAATGTGAGAAAATTGTTTTATTGATTCGATAGATTATCACGTTTCGAAAACAATGCGTCACTTCACTAAGTGGAAAATTAAAATTAATCAAAACAAAACAGACGCGATTTTCTTTAGTGTACGAAAACATAAACCAAATTCAGATCTGAAAATCCCATCTGGAGAAAGTCTGAAATGGCAAACACAAATAAAATACTTAGGAATTACATTCGATAAAGAGAATGAGATGGGCCCCCACATAGAGGCGGCGAAATGCAAAGCAATTCGCGCCATATCTTCAATATACCCTATATTCAATCGACATAGTGCCTTATCACTACATAATAAAATTAAAATATATCGCGCACTCATACTACCCTTACTAACGTACGCTGCTCCCGTATGGAATAATGCCTCCAATACTAACCAATCAAAGCTTCAAGTAGTCCAAAATAAATCATTAAAAATCATTTATAACACGCCCATATATACTAACCTAAAAGACTACATTCCCAGTATAACATCCCATTAGTCGTAGATGTCACTAACAGATTAACCAGTAGATTCTATGATAGAATTACCAATAACCACACTAACAAATTAGTGAAAGGTCTCGGTGATTATAGCAAGATGTCTTTACCCTTTAGGTATAAACACAAATTACCTAAACATAATTTTCTTTAGATCGCCGACTCTAAAAAGTAAGTATTTAATTTAATTATGTAAAATATATTATAAACATTTGATAAGAATTGTAAATAGGTTTTTGAGCTCTTACTCCTATTATTCTTTAAACACTAACATTAAAATAAAAGAATCCTTATAAATACTAACAAAATGAACAATGTGTAAAATAGATAATGGTCACTGGACCAGTAGCTATTAAAATAGATTTAAGATGTATTGTGAACATAGTATAAGAACAATAAAAAGCTTTTTTAAATAAAAATAAATAAAAACAATGCGATACAATGTGCGTGTTTCTTAATGTAAAAATGTAATTGAATTTCTTTTGTAATATTTGGGTATGTTGTCTAAAATTTGATGCCGATTTTAGCCGTGCATCTTGTCGTGAAACCGACCCTTAAAAATACGGACAATAACTTTAAAATACTTTAAACAAAAATTAAATACTCTTTGATGTGTGAACGATAAATATTTTCAGCCGCTCACCATCCACTGCTGGATGAAGTAATCTCCAATCATCTTCCATTACTGTCTGTCTTTAGCAATCTGCATCCACTTGACTCCACACATTCTTCTAAATTCATCAGCCCATCGTCCACTCGGTCTACCTTGCTTTCTTTCACATCCTCTCGGATACCAGTACAGTATTTCTCGCGCCACTTCAACTTTTTCACACGTTCTGCGATATCTGCCACTTTGGTCATACTTCTTACCCATGTATTCCTCTTCTTGTTATACCAAGCATATGTATATCTTTCCATGCTTTTCTGTGTGCATTGAATTCTGAATTTAGCATCCACGTTTCACATCCATACTTCATAACTGGCAGTACGCATTGATCGTATGCCTTCAAGAAGAGATCGTAAGAGGAATACATGGGTAAGAAGTAAGAAGTTAGAAGAAAGCAAGGTAGACCGAGTACCTTGCTTTCTTTCACATCCTCTCGGATACCATTCCAGTATTTCTCGCGTCCATCTGCCACTCTGTCCGTGTATTCCTCTTACGATCTCTTCTCGTTATACCGATCATACATCTTTCTAAGTTTCTCTGTGTGCACTGGATCTTACGTAGCATTCTTGAATTTAGCGTCCAAGTTTCACATCCATACGTCATAACTGGTAGTACGCATTGGTCTTATGCCTTATTTTGTAAGCATAGCGGAATGTTGGATTTAAAAACTATGTTCATTCTTCCGAAAGTACTCCATCCTATATTTATTTATTTATTTATTACACGCCTAAAAAGGCTTTTACAAGAAAAAATACAAACAGAGAAGATAACAATACAAGAGTAATCTATATATATATAAATCAATGTCTGTCTGTCTGTTTGTCTCTTATAGGCTCCTAAACCACTCAACCGATCGCGATGAAACTTTCAGGACTTATTGTGATCATGCCGGGGATGGTTCCTGTGAAAAAAAATCGGGAAAAAACGGGAAAGGGAACGGGATCGGGATCGGGATCGGGATCGGGATCGGGATCGGGATCGGGAACGGGAATGGGACCGGGATCGGGAACAGGCCTGCTCACGCGTCAGAAAACGTACTAGGAACGGGAACGGAATCGGGAACAGGAACAGGATCGGGAACAGGAACGGGATCTGGAACAGGAACGGGAACGGGCCTGCTCACGCGTCAGAAAACGTACTAGGAACGGGAACAGGAACGGGATCAGGCATTGCAACGCATGCCGGGTCAGCTAGTAAACATATAAAATTTAATTAAACTAAGAAGAGGAACTTCTTAAAGAAAGCACCAGCTTGAGCTTTACTAAATGAATGCTCATACAGAAATAATCCAATAAATTCCCATAGATACTTATAGTTATACATAGTTACATTCTTCGTTTTATTTCTTGGTCGATTGATTGAATTCATCAGTAAATTCGTTTGTATTTATTATATTATTTTAATTTCGCTTCCTATTTAAGTCTATCAGCATTACATAAACAGGGCCTTTAATACAGATACCCAAAATTCCCTTTTGACATTTCTCCATTCAGATGACAAAACTTGCCCTTATTTAAATAAAATAACATACAGTTGTATGATTAATAACAAAAACCCTAAAATATGATACTTGTCGCACTTCTAATACTCCATTACTTGACTCATTTGCATGGCCAATAAGCAACTTAGTAACCTATAGTAGGTACACAAATCGAAAAGCTTACATTTTAACATTTAGCAGTATTCTACCTTTTATAACTTAAGATGGTACAAGATAATTATGTAAAATTAGTGTTCAATCTAGTATCAATTTTCATATTTGAAAGTTGTGTAGATAGCCAAAATACTATAGAAACACTTTCGATAGTGGAAAATTCGGAAAAAGTCACTTGAAAATGCAGGCATTTTCTACTCACATCGACGAATCAACAAACTAGTGATTATTTATTGAACAAAACGAGCCTTCGTTCAAAACACAATACGGCACGCAACAACAAAATTGAACCGGGAAAAACCCAACGTCCATTAAATCTAACTAATTAACATCGCGTGTCGTAACTGATTACACGTCTGCACTGCAATAACAACAATAATAAATAATCGAAGAGGACCTTGTTGCTTTTATTATTACTACATACATACTACTGCAACGCTTCTAAACGTGTATAGGCAGTGCTCGAAATGGAAATTTTCACGAATGGGAGCGCTCGATAATTTTCAACAAATATCAAACGACCTTTTTTTTTAAATTATACATATGTATGTAGATACCTATACCTACATATGTATATTATAACACCAAAACACTTATTAATAACGTAACATATTTACACCAATATATATGAATTTATGGGTGTATGTATATATTAGGTTATTAGTATTATTATTATAGAAATTGTATTACATAAATGCACAATTTACACGGTTAATTTTTTTTAAATTTGAATAATTGTTAATATCACTATTAGTTAGTCACGTGCAGTAATTATAATTCACACAACTTAAAAAATGTTGCTAGAAAAGTGTTTGTTATTGATTAAGTACAGTAATAAAATATACATAAATAAAAAAAATAATCAAGCGATTCCCGATCATAGATTGAAATTGCAAATACGTTCGCTAAATTCAAGTTCTCTCATCAGAAAGACAGGCAAAATTTTGGTTCCTTTAGTATAATGGTCGCGGTACAACACGACAATTCAAAGAAAGATATCGTAAATCATCAAAATGACCGATGGCTGGAAAAAGTCCGTTGCAGTTCGAAATGCCGATTGCCGGTCATAAAAACTTTTTGCGCAAAGCCGACATAGAATCTAAAAACCCTCGGAGTTGAATAGAATTCTAAATATTATCTTCAAGTAACGCGTGCACTCAGCTTTTTCAAAACGTAATAATATTTTAAATGGCTTTTGGCTACAGATAGATGCCTTTGTCGGAATTGAAATGTAAAGAATTTAACATCCAGTGAAAGATTATGATTTAGGAGTCATAAATGTAAAAAAAACTCACCGTCTAACATTTTTTCGGCAATAGTTATTGAAAGAGCGCGGAAATTTTGGTTTTTTACGAAAGGGAGCGCTAAATTTACAGATTTCACGAAAGGGAACGCCCGCTCCATGCCGCTCCCGCTGAATTCGAGCACTGGTATAGGATCATTCCACGCGAAGGAGGCGACTTCAAATTAAACAGACACCTGTTTATCAATACAATTCCTGCTTTGTCACAATTTTTCTTCAGAGCAACTAAGACTGTTTATGATTGCTAAATTTATATTCTAATAATACATTCGTTACGTGGACTTACCCGACATCATTATTATATGGTATCTTATCGAAAGGTCGTACCGTTCTCGTCCTTTGAGTCGGATAATCGAATATTGTACGTCTTGTGAACGGTGTGTGTGTTTGTGTTGTTTTTGGTTTGTTGTTGTTTGTGCTTTTGTGAAGATTTTCGCGTGATCCCCTCGGGAAGGTCGCACGATCGTACTGGCGTGTTACCGCAATTCGATTTGATTCCCTCGAGAACAATAGCTTCGTGTTTCAACGTTGTGTTTGTGTCTGTGCCTGTTGTCCTAATGACTGTGTAATTTTCGTGATGAAAATGTAGACCGCATACTTTGATAAGTATGTAAAAAAAGTTTTGAAACCACACGTTAAATGTTGCAAATGTATTGCAGAATTCGTATAGCTTTATGTAGGTGTACAGCGCAAAGGTCTACTAACTTTTAGTATTGAGTCTAGTATAGACAGAGGTAACAAAAGTCAAATTTTTTTCCCGTTGGTAAATTTTTCATGTTCAATGTTGACACTTGTTGCCCGTATATGATAGGTTAACCTTGATTCTTGTGGACATTGTGGTGTTGACGTACATTTTACTTGTTCGCTCAGCGTTCAGTATTCACTGAAAAATCTGTTTTTGTAGGTTAAAACTCACAAGCTTTAAGTATCAAGTTGTAGCAAAGTTCAAATGTACTCCAATGGTTTTAATTTGCCTAAATAATAATAAGCAAGTAGGCATAGCTCTTAAATAATAGTCTTGGCTCATTCTCAGATCAGGACCGGTCGGCAAATTATGGTATATTACATATGCATAGGAATGAGCTAATAAATGTAATTGGAAAACACAGGGAAAGTATTATTAATTAAGTATAATGTACATACATACATATGTATTATATATATATATATATATATATAATAGCCGAAATCATTTTCCGCTCGAATTAGTACGTTTAGATAAAATAAAAAAATGTTGAGATAGAAAACCAATCCTTATAAACATGGTGACATATAAAGTTCTCTAAACAAATGCCAAATAACACGGGGAAAAAAATGTGTAAAATAAAATATATTTTTGACCTTAAAAATTCGTTAGATAATTAATTAAATGTATTTCAAAGCAATAAAAAACCACAATCAATAGCAAAAATATCTGACTATTGATTTCAATACTCACTTTGAGCACAGCGATACTATATTTTGAGTTATAGGCGACAAAAGCCAAAAAATGGATATTTTTTACATTTTTTAAATCGCGAATATCTCATAAACGAGAGCATTTCAACAAAAATCATTATCGGATTCGAATTCAGTGGGTCAAATTTAGTAAATATTTATTAATCTCCGCTCTGGGTTTTAAAAGACGTGATTTTTTGTTGCTCAGTGGTATCAAGTTGTAGCGAAGTTCAAATGGTTTTAATTTGCCTAAATAATAATAAGCAAGTAGGCATAGCTCTTAAATAATAGTCTTGGCTCATTCTCAGATCAGGACCGGTCTGCAAATTATGGTATATTACATATGCATAGTAATGAGCTAATAAATGTAATTGGAAAACACAGGGAAAGTATTATTATTTAAGTATAATGTACATACATATGTATTATATATATGTATAATAGCCGAAATCCGTCTGTCTGTCTGTCTGTCTGTCTGTGTGTGTGTGTGTGTGTGTCTGTCTGCTGATAACGCTCGCCTCGGTAAATAATTAAAAAAAACCGGAACGTCGCACGGAACGATTTGAACCCGGTATCGCCGATTCGGAACAGAGTGCTTTCGCGGTGAGCCAAACCAGATAATAATAGGCAGGCTTCAACGTGACTATTTCATACGAAAAATAGGCTCGCGACTTTGCTAAATTGTTACGTTGTTGTATTATAACGCGCCATAAATATGAAAAATGGCGCTTTGTTGCATAGATGCAACAATTATAAAAACTATTAAATTGAATATTATTTTTCAGTACGGGTGATGAGAAACCGCTCCGTTGATATTCAACGGGCTTACACTAGTATAGGTATAATAACCCAATTCCGTCTGTCTGTCTGTCCGTTTGCTGATAGCGCTCGCTTCGGCTAAAGGAAAAACACGAACGTCGCGAGTGGAATTTGAACCCGTGATTACCAGGTTGGGTGGTGGGAGGCCTTCTATAATTTGAAAATATTAATCCACAGTAGGTTTGCGACTTTGCTAAATTGTAACGTAATCATTTGATCAATTTATTTAGTTAGCACGTTGAAGGCATTTTTCTATCGTTAAAATCCCTTTATAAGGACTGTCCCCAAATAAATTAAGGTATTGTTTAGACTCGTATTCGACATTTTTCCGAACTGAACTTTTTATAGTCAAATTAAATAGTTACATTTTCGGTGTGTATGGTTTAATCGTTAGTGTTTATCTCAACGAATCCAGAAGACAAATGACCGTCATTGGCCATTTGGAAAGAGTCGTAACATCATGCGCAGAAATTCTCAAAATACCTTCTAGAAAATAGTCATAATACTGTAGGACAAGATGTACCTACATAGATAAGGCATGCTTTGAACCGTGACGGATGACACCGGATGATCTTAGCCGCACGCGCCACAGTACAAGATAACTCACATAATTTCAGCTCGAGCACGATTATTCTTTCAAGAGCATAGCGAAAGAGAAGATGATTGAAAAATTTAGTGGGATTAAAATATGGTTTTAAACTTACAATATTATTCTGCGACGTTTCTACATACATACGAAACGATCGGTATTCTTACCTCACACATAAAAAAAATAAAAAAACAATACTTTCAAGCATCGACAGACGAGTTAATGAGCATCGGAGACGTCATCAGTCATCATTAAACGGCATCATCGTCGATCGATCGAGTCACGTCCAACGAACGATCCACCATATAAATAACCATCGATACTCTGCGCGAAAAACTCTCATTGTTGCCATTCTTCGGATAACTTCTCACGGAACGGTCGCGTGAAAACGAGCTATCAATTATTTTTTACCCTCATTGACTTCTTAAATTCGCATTTAATATACCCAATCGTCGTGCCATCACGACATGAGAGACCTTCGCTTAAAAAAAAGTCAACTGTATCCAAGTACATACTAGTACATACATATAGTTTTATCTAAACTTGAATATAATTCGTTAATTTGGTTTCCTCATGAACAGTCGTACATTGGTATCTATGTTGGAAAGGGTAGATAAAAATTTTGCCCGTTACATATATAATTACATATTTGACTAATTCTGGAGTTCCACAGGGTTCTAATCTTGGGCCTTTATTATTCAACCTTTTCATCAATGATGTTATCTCTGCGTGCAGTCATTCTAAATTTTTGATGTATGCCGATGATCTAAAGCTCTTCAGAGCTATTAAGACGAGTTCAGATTGTCATTTTCTTCAGGAGGATCTGGATTCTCTTGTGAAATGGGCAACTGTAAATCGTCTTCCACTTAGCATCGGTAAGTGTCAAGTGGTCTCCTATTCCAGATCCTACACTCCATTACTCCACTCTTACAATATCGGTGAAAGTGATCTAATGAGAGTGTCATACACCAAGGATTTGGGAGTTACATTCGAGGCTGGATGGAGATTTGACAGACACATCGCAGACATTTGTAACAGGTCTTCTAGGATGCTTGGATTTGTCATGCGGAATGCGCGTCATTTTAACAACCTGTTTGTGCTGCGTGTTCTGTATGGCGCTTTAGTCCGTAGTATATTGGAGTCTGGTTCGAGATTTGGTGCCCCTCTGAGGCGAAGTACTGTTTACTTATCGAGAGAGTGCAGAAGAAATTTCTTCGGCACCTGTATATGAAGGAGTATGGTTTTACCCGTTTCTGTATCCCAGTGCATTTTTTTATTAGGAATGTTGGGATACAGATCATTGAAACTCGGAGAAAAGTTTGCTTGATCAAACATTTTTCTGGATTATTAAAGGGTCGGGTAGATAATCCGGAGATTCTCAAGGAGCTTCGTTTATGGGTTCCAGAGCATTCCCATGAGTCTCGAGCGCGGTCTCTTTTCTTGCCTGTGCACGCACGAACCTGTATGCTCGTCAACTCGCCGGTATCGAGTGCGATAACACTTTTAAATCGGATTGCTAGGAGTGTTGACTTGTTCATGATCTCTGACAGCAACTTGTCAGTATTTTTTGGATTTTTTTTGATATGTAATTTTTTATTTTCTTATGCAATTATTTTGTTATTATTATTAATACTGTTATTATTATTGTTATTAATATTATTATTATTATTATTATTATTATCATTTTTTTAATAGTATTATTATAATTATTTTTGGTTTTGTTATCATTATTAATATTTTTATTATAATTCTCATTTTTAATTCTATATTTATATTATGTATCTGGCCGATGTGGCGTTTTAGGGATTCCTGTGAAGTCACATCGGTATATTTTAAAACGAAAAATAAAAAAAAAAAAAAAGAAAATAAAAGGATGGACGGCTACTACCCTTTTCTCTTCCCAACAAAATTCGTTAGGGGTATGACTGGCATGAGGTCTTTGGAGTGTAGGAGGAAAGTATCCCTGTTGAAACATGTGTTCATGATTATAAACGGACATATGTTCATTGGGGAAATACTAGAGCGTCTCCAACTTTACACTCCGGATTTTTATTGTCGTGCACGGGGTCACGAGCTATTTGTGGTGCCGGGTACAGAACAATGCTTATGGGGTCCAGCCCGGTGATTACTGCTCTTAAATTATTTAATTCATTGTCGACTGATGTTGACATTTTCAACATCAGCCTGGCGCAGTTTGTAATCAAACTAAAAATTTGTGAATTCTAGTATTATTTTGTTATTATTTTTTTTTTTTGTTTGATTTTCTTATGTTTTCTATTATATTATATTATATTCTGTGTAACTTCTATGTATCTTTTGATATTCGTATTCTTTTTTGTTTTTATATACATATGTATGTATATGTAATCTATATTTTGGGCTAAAACCTGTTAATAAATAAATAAATATAATAATAATATCTACTATGTGTATAAAATTCAATGTTTGTTTGTTTGTTTGTGATTCCGCTATGCAAATCTACAGTTTTCAACTTAGAACCGCCAAACTTGGTATACTATCTCATGATACCCCAAGTCAGACCCTAGGTGGGTTTTGGAAGGGGTCGATTCAGGGGGTCAAGGGGGCCCCATACAAATTTTTTAATCTGAAAAAAATGTTGTACTGGTGAATAAATGTTTTCATTTGTTTCAATTTTTCATTCAATTTTTGTTTGTACTGGAGAATAAATGTCACCCGCCCGAGCAACGCCGGGCAATTCAGCTAGTAATATATACAAACACTGATAATCATATTGTAGAGATAGCTGATAGTTATTTATACCTAGGACAATTGGTGAATATGATTGGTTGTAAAGAAGAAGAATGTAAATAGGAGTGCTTTTGGTAGAATGAACATTCCGCTATGCTTAAAACAGAAGGCATACGACAAAATGCGTACTGCCTGTTATGACGTGTGAATGTGAAACGTGGATGCTAAATTCAACAATGTTACGCAGGATCCAGTGCACACAGAGATGCATAGAAAGATGTATGCTCGGTATAACGAGAAGTGATCGTAATGCCGGCGCCAGACATGAGTTCAAAGAAGTGATCACTTTTTTGAAGACTTTGCTCACACATTTGGTCACATATTGTTGTATCTGCCAGATATGTGTTCAAAGATTTGATCACTCCTTTAAGCTCACAGTTTTCAAATAGACTTCACAAAACATGGACCACCTAGACCAGTGGGTTACTTCAAATAATTTTTGCAGAATGTCTTCTGAAGACTTTGAAATACTATATACAAAAAGTTTCTCCTTTAATTTCAAAATTAGACACAAACTGGAGAATAGCTGTTTCTTCCAAAAAGTGCAACAGGCGATAGTTATATGAGTCAGTGTGGCAGGCACACAAACATTTGAACTTTTATCCCTTTGATGTGCGCTAAAAAACCGACACGAAACGGCAAAGCGCACTTAAGTGATCAAATATGTGACAATAGTATCAAATGCCCGTGCCACACATGTGAACACTTATTTGATCACATCTTTGAACACATGTCTGGCGCCGGCATAAGAGGAATACTGATCCAATAAATACAGGCCATATCTATGTATAATACATACTTTATCTATACTACGTACATATGTACATACATATATGTATGTACCTCTATCTACCTGCTCTCCAGCAGTGTCTCCGTTCAAAACACTAATGTTACTTTGTAAGTTTTGTTCGTAATTTTAATTAATACTCATAGACTGTAGGCTTTTGTGCGTAGTATACATCATATGGATCTTTCAAAGATCCAGTGCACACAGAGAAGCATTGAAAGATGTATGCTTGGTATAATAAGAAGCGATCGTAAGAGGAATACATGGGTGAGAAGCGTGACCGATAGCGGAACGTGTGAAAAAGTTGAAGCGGACACATAGCGAAAACAATGGATGGCAGATGGACGCGAGAAATACTGGAATGGTATCTGAGAGGATGTGAAAGAAAGCAAGGTAGACCGAGTGGACTGTGAATGATGTATTGATAAGAATGTGTGGATTTAACTGGATGCAGATTGCTCAAGACAGACAGGTAGTGGATGGTGAACGGCTTAAAATGATGATGCAACACAAAATCGAAACTACTAACGCTATATGCTTTTATTTTCATCACTTTAGCGTTTTTTGTTTCGGAAATATGAATTTTTTAAAACAATACCTGTTTTTGCCCATTTTGTATGGGTGTGTGAGGAATTGGGTGAAATTTAATTTATATAGCGCAATTTTTTAAAATAATTTTAATACGATATAACAGTGGAGGTGTACAGTCATTAAATACATTAACGGCATATTAACATCTCATAATTAGCACACTTTGAATCGTTATCGACCAGCCGGAAGGTGTTCTGTGAAGTGCACCGCCCCTGCACGTTGCAATTTCAATGCAAATTTTATCCAGTATAATGTCAAGTTATTAAAGCTCTCTCGGTCTCGTTACCGTTCCTCTCTTATAATACATTTCAATAAACCTTTAATAAATATCAACATTTTTTCTTTGATATTATACATATGTATGTACATCTAAAAACGTCACAACCACTCGTAGATAACATTAAGTATATAATTTATGTAGGAGGTATAACATCGATTAAGTATAATATGATATATTATACATGTACAGATGTTTCAATGTTGGATATGGTGTATAAAATCAACAAAAATAATGAGTACAGAAAATAATGCGTTTTAATGAAAATAAAATAAAATCACATATAAAGCAAACAATAGCAAAACACTTGATAAAAGAAAATGTTACAATACTTTCGTATTAATTTAGTACTAAAAAGTGTGCACATTACGGACAGTGTATCAAATGTACATAGCTAGAGTATTGCCCGTTGCCAATTAACGACTGTTTATTATCGATGTATGGGTGGGCTAACAATAGCGGTGTTTCGAGCATTCCTAATGATTGAAGGCTTTATTTTATACATGTATAAGTAGTATAGTTTTTATATATGAGTTCCAAATCCCGATAAGTCCATAAAACTCACTTGTTCGCAAACGCGCGTTTTTCTGCTACAGACTTATTTGCTTGATGGCGTTTAAACTCATTTAAACTTAATTTTGTTGATATTAAACAAAATATTGAGATTAGAAACATGGACTTATCGCGTTTTGTTTCTAAATATGGCTTGTATCAGCTTTTATCATGGTGCAATTGTCAGTTTTTGGAACTAACACTGATTTTCAATATTTTTTTACGGCACACTTGGCGGTATTTGGAATAATTCAAGTATAAGGCATCGTTTGAAAACATTCTTAGAACCAGAAAATATTTTATCCTCGTTTTTTATACATATATTGTGGACTTATCGGGATTTGGAACTAGGGGACTCGTATACTGATTCATAAAAGTGGGGAAGTACGAGCTTAAAGTTTCGGAGTTAAAATTTTAAATGAAATATTATTACCTCGTTTAATGAAAGCGGTTGAGAGTCGCTGCAATTTTAAAAATAAATGAAAATTCTTCAAATCAATTTCAAGCCATTGATATTGTCGCTGAAATGCCTGCATTTTATGATTACTGTCCATAATTTTACACGATATAATTCAACGAAATAAAGCAAATGATAATAAATAATAAAAAAATAGCTCAAATTCGCCCTAATCTTAACTAAAAAAAAACGAAAAGGGAAAAAAATGAATCGAACAAGCGAAATGCAAAAGAATGTTAAAGTAATAAGTAATAAAAGCTACGTCAATCAATCGTAGGTATATAGCACTTGAAACTTAACAATACACAATAAATAATGAAAGCTTTCATTTTTTTTTAAATTATTTTTGATGTAATTTTAGTCACTGGACGTAACGTCTAAGAGGTCAAATCTATTTTTAATTCTGGTATCGCTGACAGGATCGTCATCATCAGAGGAGGATTCCTCTTTAGAACCACTCTCTCCATGATCATCTTCAGAGCTGTCTTCGTCTTCATCGTCGGAATAAACCGGATCGTGAGTGTTGATCGGAATATCGTCGATGTTTGCCTGCACCCATTTGATGTACTCGATATCTTCACATTGTTCCCAACGAGCTGAAATAATAAAGGGAAAATACATACATACATATATTCGGACAAGTACTAGTCGATGGTCCACCGATGATTGCAACGTGTGTTGACAAAAACGGAAATTATTGACGGCCAGCGAACTGACCTTTTTGATCTATGACACCTTTTTTTTTCAATTTCAAGCTTTCTTACTTCAGACTACTTATACACACAAATATAACGGTGCTTGCACTGAGATTATAATATGATCTGGATGAGAAAACCTTTCAAAATACGGGGATCGAACCCTGAATCTCGCTCTAGCCACTGAGCTATCGCTTGGGTTGTTTCTAACTATAGTATAACACACAGGTTCCCAACCTTTATCGAGTGGCGACCTTTTTTTATATAAAAGTCAAGTGAGCCAGAACCCAATGTATTTAAAAAAAGGCAAAAATATTATTCAAACATCAAGAATGATGAAATTGAGTCGTATCTTTTTATACAGTTTGATAAATTATATGATTGACTTATACCTACGGCTAAAAAAAACTTATTTTTCTCATGCATTGTATGGCAGCTACTGAAAGCTATCTATGTATAAACCGACAGGATCATTGAAAGGATCTCTGCAAAGTTTGGCTCCAATTAGTTATAACGGTTGGGGAATAAGGAACGAACAGACACACGATTCGACAAATTTTTTATACAAATATACAATGCAGTTGGAAAATTAGATCGATCGATTTTAATTGACTCAAAACCTATACATCTACTGTTCAACTCTACACATTCTCAATTCATCAGCCCATCTTCCACTCGGTCTACCTTGCTTTCTTTCACATCCTCTCGGATACCATTGCAGTATTTCTCGCGTCCATCTGGCATCCATTCGTGTCCATCTGCCACTTTAGTCACATTTCTCACCCATGTATTCCTCTTACGATCTCTACTTGTTATACCAAGCATACATCATGCTTCTCTGTATGCACTGGATTTTGCGTAACATTCTTGAATTTAGCGTCCAAGTTTCACATCCATAAGTCATAACAATCTGCATCCAGTTAAATCCACACATTCTTCTCCAATACATCAACCCATCTTACACTCGGTCTACCTTGCTTTCTTTCACATCCTCTCGGATACCATTGCAGTATTTCTCGCGTCCATCTGGCATCCATTCGTGTCCATCTGCCACTTTAGTCACATTTCTCACCCATGTATTCCTCTTACGATCTCTACTCGTTATACCAAGCATACATCATGCTTCTCTGTGTGCCCTGGATTTTGCGTAACATTCTTGAATTCAGCATCCAGTGAAATCCACACATTCTTCTCAATACATCAACCCATCTTACACTCGGTCTACCTTGCTTTCTTTCACATCCTCTCGGATACCATTGCAGTATTTCTCGCCTCCATCTGGCATCCATTCGTGTCCATCTGCCACTTTAGTCACACTTCTCACCCATGTATTCCTCTTACGATCTCTACTTGTTATACCAAGCATACATCATGCACTGGATCTTACGTGACATTCTTGAATTCAGCATCCAGTTAAATCCACACATTTTTCTCAAGACATCAACCCATCTTACACTCGGTCTACCTTGCTTTCTTTCACATCCTCTCGGATACCATTCCAGTATTTCTCGCGTCCATCTGCCATCCATTCTTGTCGCTATGTGTCCAATCCAACTTTTTCACACACTTCTGTCATACGTCTTATCCATGTATTCCAAGCATACATACATCTTTCCATGCTTCCCTGCGTGCACTGGATCATGCGTAACATTATTGAATTTAACAACCACGTTTCACATCCATACGTCATAATTGGCAGTACGCATTTTATCGTATGCCTTATTTTTTAAGCATAGCGGTATGTTGGATTTAAAAAGAATCGATTTTATGGCCTGTATTTATTGGATCAGTATTCCTCTTACGATCACTTCTCTATATACCGAGCATACATATTTCCATGCTTCTCTGCGTGCACTGGATCTTGCGTAACATTATTGAATTTAACAACCACGTTTCACATCCATACGTCATAACTGACAGAAAATTGCATTATAGTCAATATTTTGTTTTATGTAGTTTATACTGTTTCAGTCGGCGACCCCACATAATAGCTTTGAATGCATGCAAAAACTTATATAGCTTACATTTTTCATCGACATAACCAGGTGGCATGAAGCACAGCGATATTTGACCGGACAATGCCATCCTCAGCAAGTGATTAGCTGCTCTGTACGTGTCTGGTCTGGCAGCTTTAGCCGTGAAAAATCCTCTTTTAGTAGCCCAAGCTTCGCACACGTCCATTGCCGACCATTCTACCTCTTTGCTAGGATGAGCTATCTTCAACAATTGCACCAAATTCATTCTCTCAGCCAAGTATCTGATCGTGGAGTATGGCTCGCGCAATTGCGCTATGGGAAACGAGCCCATCAACACCTGCAACACCTTTGACACGGTCGAGGGGAAAACCAAACCGGGACAGTCGCATAGTCTCACGTTTGACGTCAAAAATATCGTTTGGAAGTGTTTGGTATGTCCTGGAGTTCTCGATACGGAGACTACTTTGCGTCCCATCAGCGCGTTGATCAGTGATGATTTTCCCACGTTCGGTTGGCCGACGCATCCTATGGTTAATGTGCCTTCTTTGAATTTTTGATGTTGGAAATACGACGTGTCCTCCTTCTGATTGATCACCTTGTCCACGACAATGTCCTCGTATTCGAAGTTCATCTCTTCCAATATTTTATTCTTCCACGATGATAAGTCCAGTTCGTCTTTGACTAGCGCTTGACAGGCCTCTTGTAACTTTTGAGCACCCTCCGCGGCCATTTTCTGTTTGCCCTTTCGCCTTTTTTTTTTTATGCCTGAAAGTTTAACACGTCTAATTATGCAAGTCGTGGATACATAAAACTTGAACACATCAGCCAATCGAGTGCGGTTTAGTTTACTCGGTTCAATCAATCGTTTCAGTCGATTTGCTAACTATTTATTGTGCGGTTTGAATTTTCCACAAAGAAAATTGATTGAACTGTTCAAAAGCAGACGCACAAATGTGAAATGAAGGAAACTTGATTCGCCTCTCAATAGAAAAATCGCTTTCCTGAACTGTGCAACAAAAAAAAAAAAAACTACCGGAACGGAGACTAGTCAATCTTTACTAAGTTTGACCCACTAAATCCGAATATGATAATGAAATTTGTTGGTTAGCTCTTGTTTATGAGATATGAGCGTTTTTACTTTTACGGTGTGTAAAATTAAAAATTTAGTATAAATTCATTAAAATAAAATAAAAATACACCGAAAAAAAATATTTTCGACTTTTAAAATTCGCTAGACGATTACTTATACGTATTTTAAAGCTTTCAAATATCATAACATCTGACTATTGCTTTCAATACTCATTTTGAACACAAGAGTATTAAATTTTGTGTTACTGATGTCCATCTCATAAACAAGAGCTAACCCACAAATTTCATTATCATATTCGGATTCAGTGGGTCAAACTTATTAAAGATTGACTAGTCTCAGCTCCGGTAACACAAAAACGTGATTTTTTTTTTTATTGCTCAATGTAATTTTATCCACAGCTAAGTCAAGTTAATTGAAAATAAAGGATTCAATGTTTAAAACTATACGTTCTATAGACTAGTATTTACTGGGGGGGAAAAAAGTGGCTTTGAGAAATTTATATCAACGATATTATCAGAAATTAGGTTTATGGTGAACAGGCCATATGTACATATGTATGTTTCTTTTTTTTTGGATATTCGTTTTGAAATATTTATAAAAAGTTGCCTCCACATTCATACCAGTTCTGTCCGAAAAAATCTGCTTAATTGAAAAAGTTTTTCTGGCGTCTACCAGCACTTTTATCCTAATACTTTAACTTGTATGAAAATTTCCAATTGATTGTTTCCAATCTCTATAAATAGCCATTTTAATTGGAAAATTAGCATTTATTTTTACTATACATACTGAATAATTCAAGGAATACATACATAAATAAATTAGATTTTTACAAAAAGTACTTATAATATTCAATAAAGTTAGGGTAAATTTATGAGCATGCTATCTAAAATTTTGTATTCTGTGTTCAGATTTCGAAATTAATACACAAATTTTATTTTTTCGCCTTCGGGTAGAGGCCTGAAGACACATTCACAGATTTTTTTCAGTATTTTTACGAAAATACGGATGATACAACGAAACTTTTGCTAGGTATTACAATGCCGATTTTTAATTTTTGCAAAATCGCTCCACCCTAATGTACATACATACATACGTAGATACGACACGATGAAAAAAAGTGTACAATAAGACGCCAAAAAGCAACAGATAAAATAAAAAATTCAATCATCCTTCGTAAGCATTTGATTGGCGCTAACAATCGTGCAAAAAACAATACAATATGCAGCGTACAAATAAATACACCTACCTGACGACGATCCACCACCGTCTCTCAAATTATACGAAGGAAACGACGTGAATAATACAATTTTCAATTTGGGATATTGTTTCGTGAAATGAGATTTCCAAGCAGCAACTAATGACGGGGGCGCCAAATCAATTTTGTTCAACACGACTACCATGTGCTTGTGTAATTGACCCACCACGTAATCGTACAAAGATGGTGGAAAAATGAGATTCTACAAAATAAAAACGACACAATTCAATTCAAATACACAATCACAATGATAACATACAATAAGACGACGAGGAACCTACTGGGAATCTGATATCGACGACTAATAACAATATATCGGACATTTCCATGACTCGCCACAACTGTCTCCAATTCTCTATGTTACGATCGATACTGATCGAATCCTGCTTTTCGAAATTCTTATGAATTTCGGTTAAATATTCCTAAAAAAAAAAAAACCGACGTAGTAAAAATGCACTGCTGGATTATTTAAATATAACGTCATAAGAAGATTTACCGTAAAATATCGATTTTCTCTACTATCTAATTCCAAACGCGACATATCAAAATTCCAAGGCGGTCTTCGGGGAAAAGTCAAACCGGACGGAAAATACTTATCACTTGTTATTTCCAAACACGTTTCCTCCAAACGTACAATTTCTTTCCTTAAATCAAACGATATTATTAAAATATTGCATTTCATTGATGAGAATCTAGTGGAGATATTTACATTGCTAAGTTTTTCTTTTCCTCTACTTCGGCGTCTGTTTCTCGATTCAATTTTAAAGCGTATCTATTCGATTGTCCTTTGTGTATGTAAGATCTTCCGTAATCTTGTCCGTCATCGTCGGATGATTCTTTGGCTCTTGTCATTAAATAATTTGAATTTTTACCTTAAAAATGATCGCAACAGACAAGTTATAGTGAAAGAATCGCATTTAACCTGACAACAGTCTAATTTTAAGACTGAAGGCCCTCACAAACCCGAGCGGATTCGCTGCGTAGAGGACGTCGACTTGACGCAGCGAATCCGCTCGGGTTTGTGAGGGCCATAAAATTTTAATTAATTCATAAAAAGACACATAAATAAACTGATACTAATTTTTTTATAATTCAGTAGTAGGTACAATGTTTAGATTTGATCTACTGGTTTAATTTTGATTGAACAATTAAAAGAATGGCAGATTTTTTTTTAAATCTGGGGCCGTTTTTAAAAAAGGGTAAAATTCTACTTTAGTGCATTAAAATTGATGTACACACATCTGCTGATTCATAAACTTTAAAATCAATCGATCGTGTAATTATAATGGTGCGTACACACCGACGAACCGAACAGCAAACGACGAAGGGTTGCTATTGTGTGAACGTTCACAAATTACATACACTGTTCGACACGAAAAATGCTTCAGAGACGAGATATGACTTTTCTTATAGATCTATGCCCAGTGAACACGAATCTGGTAATAAAAAAATGTTGATTGGCTCGAGATTCGGAGATACATATATGTGTTTTTTAAATCACAAAAGCTTAAGAGGTATATACATATGTACATACACATAGCAACTCTTCTCTTACTAGTACGAGTTTTAAGCTCGCTATTTTACCGATTTAAAATTCAGCACACTTCCAATTAACCCTTTTAAACGAAAACAAAAAATAATGTGGCCAGAACACTATCCCAATAAACATGTTTCAACAGAAAATTCTTAATATAAAATAATATTAACAGTGGGAAAAAATCCCAAGTGAAAATACGTACTTTTGACTTTTGATTTGAACTGGACGACTACTTAGAAAAATCTGAAAGCTGAAAAGTACTACAAATGAAAGATAAAATACCTGACTATAGATTCCAATATTCATTTTGAACAAGAAATTGACAGATTTTGAGACATCGAACGAACAACACCAAGAAATAGAAAAATCGCGTGATTTAAAAAACACATATCTCCGAATCTACATTTTTTATTACCAGATTCGTGTTCACTGGGTCTATAAGAAAAGTCATATCTCGTCTCTGAAGCAAAAAAAAAAGTCGCCATTTGTCGAACAGTGTTTTTGGACGTTATTGTGTGGAGCGGTCCACGCAATAGCAACCCTTCGTCGTTCGCTGTTCGGTTCGTCGGTGTGTACGCAGCATAAGACATTTGCGGTTTTAATTTCGTACCTCTATTCTGTCAAAACTAAATATTTCACATTAGTTATGTATTAAAGAACCAAAATATAAATATTTTAACTGTGTTATAGAAAGTGCATAAATTTCACTCACCCATCTTCTTCTTTTGCAGTTGAACCTTTTTAGCTTTACCGCTAAACGGTACTTTCTTTCTAGGCATCTTTCACGGCCGACTTCTTCTTCTTCACATGGACGTAAAAATTCAAAACCTGCACAACAAAATAACCAAAAATAAACAAACGTGGTCTGACATTTTATAAGACGCAACAACACGCTAAGTGGCACTTGGCAGAATAAGTTTCGCGCATTTTTACGACCAATTTCAATGTGGCGTTAAACGGCCCCAACGATTGAGATGCCCTGGAGCACTGTATGGAAACTGTTGCCTCTTCCAAATAAGGCCGAAGCGGCAGCTGTGTGTTGTTGGAGAAGAAGAAGAGAGGAAAAGAAGTGCTAGGTGAATATACATATATGAACGGTAATTTGTTACCGTTGATTGTTTACCGTTCGCGCGGTGGTAGCGCTTAACGAACACGCGGTAGGCTTTTATATTTAAACCATTATCATAAATTATATTGTCAATGTGGTGGTGGATTCCGAATGGGTTCAAAAGGTACCCGAGGATGAATTTGAAACGTTTTATCTGTTTATCCGGTACAAAATGCCGTGACATTGTCGTGGTATTAATCACGCAAACGGATAACCGAAACAAAACACGATAAATAATTACGTGGTATAAGTTGTAAATCAATCACGGTCGTGACTTGTCGCGAATCGCAAGATTTGAGTTTTTGTATGTTTTTAAGTAAGGATTGATGATATCGATGATCGTCAAAGTGAATGATGAATGTAAATGTGTTGCAAATCAATCCTTTAATAATAATGAAATTCTATCATAGATGTAGAATAACATATGTAGATTGGCCTTAGCGCCCGAAAAATGACATACAAAAAGGGCATGCAAAAAAGCATGCCTTTTTACTTACGCAATTGTTATTTTTATTAGGTGGTACACTTGATACCACGTGCGAAAAAGTTGAAGTGGCAATGGGCTGGACACATACTGGAATTGTATCCGAGAGGATGTGAAAGAAAGTAAGGCAGACCGAGTGGACGATGGGCTTATAAATTGAGAAGAACGTGTAGTCAATTATGTACATAGATGCCATAGATGTAGAATAACACCTTCTTTTTTGTGAGAATTCCCCGCACTTTAGACCCCCCGCACCCCCCCCCCCGTAGCTTCTGACGCTTTGTCCAGGCAAATTTGTTTGAAATGGCATATCTATGGTATTGTATATCTATGAATTCTATAGTATATTCTCAATTACATTTGGTAGGAAAATCTGTGGCTAATGGGTGATTATATTATTACTAGTGTAAGCCCGTTGAATATCAACGGAGCGGTTTCACATCACACGTACTGTGAGTGTTTGTGTGGGTGAGTATACATACAATATGTATGTGTGTACGTGCAGTATGTATGCGAGCGATCCGCGGCTATCCAGCCAGACAGGCCTTTGCGCTACTATGCATATATAGTAATGCTTAGTATTTATTTCTAATGATAATAAAAAAAATTATATTAAATTCAATAGTTTTTTTGCATAGATGGCGCGTTATAATACAACAACGTAACAATTTAGCAATGTCGCGTACCTACTGAGGATTAATATTGTCAAATTGTAGCAGGCCCGTCATTACCTCTTCCGAACTGGTGATCTCGGGTTCAAATCCCACTCGCGCGCGACGGTTCGTATCTTTTAATCATTTGGCAAGGCGAGCGTTATCAGCAGACAGACAGACAGACAGATCTGGACTATATATATATATATGATGGTGCATTAAATGGCAATAGTCAAAGTTCATACGGAATAAGATCAAATAGCATAGCCATATGAAATAATTTTATGATGCACACTGTTATGGAACTACATTATAGCAAACAAGTTCCAAAGCAGTTAAAGATCTAGGGATATATTCTACTTTTTAGACAGTAAATAATTTATATTCTTTACAACAGCGCTCGCTTAAAGAACTAGGGAAATTCGTGAAAATACTAGATATTCCCATATCTCAAACTAAAAGTCTTCTTAAAGTTCACTGTAATATTTGGCCAGCATATTACACATACTTTAGCTCGTTGAACAGATAATTGCACACGTTTTCCTTGTCCAATAAGCGAGCTTTGACGAATTTTAATTTACGAATTAGAATTTTTAAAGTGTTGATCTTATTAAATTTTCCTTGCATATTTTTACAAAAATTCGTTTTTTTTTCGTTGATAAATATGTATGTTCACAATCATATCCTTGATTTTTATCATATTTTTTTTCACAAAATGAATGGTTGAATGTTTTGACTTGTCAAGAAAAGGCCGATTGAATTATCACAGGTGACAATTTATGTTAAAATTATAGATACTCTTTCATATTTAAATTACTATCATACGAACGTAGTAACTCACGTACATTAGATATATCTACGATTGTTTCAACAAGAATAAAACGACATGAAAAAATACATATTGAATTCGTGACCTCTCACAGCGTTCGGAACGTTGCTTGGCTTGTTAGTCGACCTGCTTAAAATTCAATATTAAATTTATATCCTGTAATTGATTAACCGGCTGTTATGAAAATTCATGTAGAATCACGACTGTCCTCCATTTTAAAGCATTATATAAATGAATATTTATCGATTTGAGTACCGTGGTGCAAAAGGCAAAAATATAAAAAAAAAATTGCATGGCGTGACGAATGATTTGTTTGCTTATCGTTTCAAAGATTTATATTTGCAAATGGTGACATTCGCGTGCCAAATTCGGACTAAAAAGGTCTCTAAAAAATTTTTCGGATGTACATACATATGTATGTATATAAAGTCTGGGATAGACAGAGGCGAAAAGTGTAAACACGTCGAAAGAACATAAACATACATATAATAACAATGTCCAGCAATGAAATACGATGTATGTATAGTCAAAATGTCAACTCTTACTGCCCAGTTAGTCCTACGATTTTAATACTAGGACATAACTGGGCAGCAAGCGTCAACAAGTTGAAAGAATAGTTCCATAAATATGAAACGCGAAGAATTGATGTTACAAGACATGAATAATTCGAAAATATGCTACAAGGTCAAAATGTAGTCTCCTATTGCCAGTTTGTCCCTAATTTTAATCCCGGGACAAGACTGGCTACAAGGGTCAACAAGTTGAAATAACAGTTTTATAAATATGAAATGGGAATAATTCACGTGTTGAGACAAGAAAATTCAAAAATATGCTGCAAGGTCAAAATGTTGGCTTCTATTGCCAGTTTGTCCCTAATATTTATCCCGGGACAAGACTGGCTACAAGGGTCAACAAATTGAAATAACAGTTTTATAAATATGAAACGGGAATAATTCACGTGTTGAGACAAGAAAATTCAAAAATATGCTGCAAGGTCAAAATGTTTGCTCCTGCTGCCTACTGTATCCCATACTAAAATCCAGGGAAATAACTAAGCAGCAAGAGTGAACAAGTTGAAAGAATAGTTAAATATCGAAGATATAATTTGTCCACACCTGAAAACAGTGAAAACCCAAAAGTAAGGCAACTCGGTCAGAATCATGGTGCGAAATCAAAATGTTGTCACTCATTGTTGAAATATGCTGTTATGTCAAAATGTTCACTCTTACTGCCCAGTTAGTCCTACGTTTTAATCCTAGGACATAACTGGGCAGCAAGCGTCAACAACTTGAAACAATTGTTCCGTAAACATGAAAAATGCAACTATTAACAGGAAGAAATGATTTGTGCACAACTGAAAAAAAAAAATAAAGAACTTGGTTAAAAACCTACTACTGCATACTGACACGTTAAAAAATTCGGAAAAACATATATGTTGCAGGGTCAAAATGTCAACTCCTACTGCCCAGTTCGTCCTATATTTTAATCCTAGGACATAACTGGGCAGCAAGCGTCCACAAGTTGAAAGAATAGTTCCATAAACATGAAAAATACAACTATTAACAGGATAAAACCTGACCTGAAAACAGTGAAAACCCAAAAGTAAAGCAACTCGGTCAGAATCATGGTGCGAAATCAAAATTTTGTCACTCATTGTTGAAATATGCTGTTATGTCAAAATGTTGACTCTTACTGCCCAGTTAGTCCTACGTTTTTATCCTAGGACATAACTGGGCAGCAAGCATCAACAACTTGAAACAATTGTTCCGTAAACATGAAAAATGCAACTATTAACGGGAAGAAACGATTTGTGCATTAAAAAATTCGGAAAAATATATGTTGCAGGGTCAAAATGTCAACTCCTACTGCCCAGTTCGTCCTACATTTTAATCTTAGGACATAACTGGGCAGCAAGCGTCCACAAGTTGAAAGAATAGTTCCATACACATGAAAAATGCAACTACTAACAGGATAAAACGATTAGTGCACACCTGAAAAAAAATTAAGAACCAGGTCGAAAAGCCTGCTACAAAGTCAAAATATTTACACGTTGAAAAATTCGGAAAAATGTATGTTGCAGGGTCAAAATGTCAACTCCTACTGCCCAGTTCGTCCTATATTTTAATCTTAGGACATAACTGGGCAGCAAGCGTCAACAAGTTGAAAGAATACTTTCATAAACATGAAAAATGCAACAACTAACAGGGACAAATAATATGTGCATACCAGAAAAAAACAATGAACGGCTAGGTTGGAAGCCTGCTACAAAATTAAAATACAGACATTTGTTGAAAAATTCGGAAAAACATACATATGTACATACATACGTTGCAGGGTCAAAATGTCAACTCCTACTGCCCAGTTCGTCCTATATTTTAATCCTAGGACATAACTGGGCAGCAAGCGTCAACAAGTTGAAAGAATACTTTTATAAACACAAAAATTGAAAGAACATAAACATGCACCAACAGAAAGAAACGATACATAAAAAATCATACATTTAAATCAAAATGTTTACACTTGTTTCCTCTGTCTTATCCCAAAAAATTACCTAAACTCTTTCATATGGAATAAATTATTTTGATATATGTACATACACTAGTGTAAGCCCGTTGAATATCAACGCAGCGGTTTCTCATCACGCGTACTTTGATTGTTTGTGTGGTGAGTATTGTAGTTTTTGCACAGATGGCGCGTTATAATACAACAACGTAACAATTTAGCAAAGTCGCGACACTTTTGAGGATTAATATTGTCAAATTGTAGCAGGCTCGTCATTACCTAGTTTGGATGAACGCGTAAGCGCACCCTCTTCCAAACTGGTGATCTCGGGTTCAAATCCTACGGTTCGTATCTTTTAATCATTTACCTCGGCGAGCGTTATCAGCAGACAGACAGACAGAATAGGGCTTTTATATGGATACTAGTGTAAGCCCGTTGAATATCAACGCCCGCTGAATTTTAAATTACGTAAAGCGCTTTTTTAATAGAGATCCCCAATAATTGATCGCACGGTCGTGAGTGACAAAAAAAAAAGTTTATATAGCTCCATCTATGTATTATAGCAATCCCGTAGTATCGATAGTATCAATAGAGTGATTTTGTAAAAATCAAAAAAAAAAAAAAAAAAAATTTTTTTTATACCTTATTTTTATTATATTATAATTATTAATTATTATATATATAAATAATAATTATAATTTTGTAAGTAAGTTTTGTAAAAATTCAAAAAAAAAATAATAAAAAAAAGTTTATATAGCTCCATCTATGTATGTATTATAGCAATCCCGTAGTATCGATAGAGTGATTTTGTAAACATCAAAAAAAAAAAAAAAAAATTTTTTATACCTTATTTTTATTATATTATAATTATTAAATGTATATATTATAATTAATTATAATAAAAAAAATTTAGTTTTTATAGGTAGGTAGTAGGTAAAGCAGTCAAGTTCGCGTGTATATATGTAGGTAAAAAAAGGGTCTCTCACCAAGCGGCCGTAGCTGATACGTTACCGACGGCGACAGAGTGAGCGTTAGCGCAATTACCTCTTGAGCCTAAGGTCGTGGGTTCGATCCCCCACTCGTTCTAGTGGTTTTTAATATTTTTTCCTGAGCGAGCGTTATCAGCAGACAGACAGACAGACGGATTTCGGCTATTATATATATAATATAATAATTATAATTTTGTAAGTAAAAAAACCAAAAAAAATTATAGTTTTTATAGCATCATCTATATGTAGGTAATGTAGGTAGGTAGGTAGGTATGTAGGTAAAGCAGAGGAACGATCCCTTGTATAGGTAATGTTTAAAAAAAAAAAAGACTAAATCGACGAAGGGCGGTAGCGATCAGTGCGAGTAACTCGAGCCTGGGGTCATGGGTTCGATCCCCACTCGTTCTGCCAAGTTTTTTCCCAATTTTTCCTCAGCGAGCGTTATCAGCAGACAGACAGACCGATTTCGGCTATTATATATATAATGATGATATATGTACATACATACATACATAGGTTACAGCCAAGGTGTAAAATTCCGCATCCTAGCCAATTTATGCCCAAAATGGCCAGACAAAGTACAAGGCCTTATAAATTAGGATATATGTATGTACATAAATCTTGATGTGAGAAAGACCACAACTGGTTTAAATATTGTTCTTAACCGGGAACCGGGACCGTTCTTAACTGCAAAACCGGGATTTTACACATTTTCATTTAATTTCAAACTATGGATGGCCTTCAAGAAAATTTTCGATTTTCTAAACATACATATGTATGTACATACTTTCCCCGAGTCTTACATCGACCTGTATGTATTGTTTATCGTTTTTTGCTAGACTTAATTCGCGAATCGGCATTAACTCTCTAGAGATTACATCGCAATGTCGAAATGAGGCATTTTCAGAGGTTCCAACTCTTTAGGTATGTACTACCTATACACACAACGTCAACATCAGCGGCGACAATTAATGCAGAGGTCAGGTCCGCTTCGGTCATCGTTGTTTGTTTGTTTGTTTGTTTTTTTTTTGTTGCACACGGTATTTAAACGGGCATCAGATAATTACATCGCGGTCTGGTGTGTTTCCCAGATGCGTGCCGCGAACGGGGGACCCGCTTTTATGAATTTAAATTGGTTAATTGCCTTTCAAAATTACATATAATTTAAAACGTAAGTGAATCGACTTTAGCGCGCAATTACCCACGCTCTACCGAGTCTCTGATTTCATTTGAATTGTCCGCGTTCATTTGTGTCATTAGTCCATGCGCTTATGCGCGGATTTCGAAATGGCAAAAAGCGTAACGAAAAATTCCCCCTTTGCATACCTAGGGGTCGTCAGTCGTACATAAATAACCAATAAGAACCAATTAGTTGTAGGTAGTGTAAGGAAAACAAAGACAGCTGGTGGTGTTTTTCACAGGGGTGTATTAATGTTTTGTGTAGGTTAAGAAATATTTTAAGTAGAAAAAGTAAGGTTTTAGTCTATAATACAATTGTCTTGCCACATCTGGTTTATTGTGCCACTGTACTTAATATGTTCAGGGGCCAAGATTTATGTAGATAAAATTCAAAGGTTGCAAAATAGAGCTATGAGAGGTATTTTGAATGTTGGTAGGCTAAAAAGTATTAGAAGTATGTTAGATGAATTGGGATGGGTGAGTATTAGAAATTGTTTAAAGTTAAGCACATTGTCTTTTGTTTATAAGTTAGATCATAAGTTATTGCCAAATTATTTTAAGAATTATATCATTAGAAATAGTGATATCCATAGTTATTGTACTAGAAATAAGAACCAATTAGTTGTAGGTAGAGTAAGGAAAACAAAGACAGCTGGTGGTGTTTTTTCACAGGGGTGTATTAATGTATAATGCCCTCCCGGCGAGTGCGTCAAGTCTTCTAAGACAATAGATGCATTCTTGAAAAGTGTGAGGAGACACCTCTGTGAGAGATAGTAGTTATGTACAAGTATAGTGTATAATGTATAATTAATTTATGTAGTTGTTATAAATATGTAATTGATGTAAGTTAAATTAGCTAATTAGCTAATATTATATAAAATAAATAAATAAATAATAATAAGTCGTCAAAGGATCGTTGAAGAATTTGACATATAACGTTCAATCGTATCATAATATGTACATACATAAACAAAAGCTTTCGACATGCCCTTAACTATTTGACAGCTGATTGCATTGTCCCTGAATGGTCAAATTTATCATAGAGTCTTTTAGCGAGTCAAAAGGTAGATCAATTCAAAAATAGAGTACGGTAACGCAACATTTGAATGTTTTGACACTTTTGGATAACTTTTATAATTTTAATCACCGGAAATAGCTCTTTTGTGTTTGACGAAATTGATTGCGTAGCAATTTAGCAAAGTATTAATATTTTCAAATTATAGGAGGCCTCCCATCACCGGTGTTGGGTGAACGCGTTAGCGCTAACTCACCCAACCTGGTGATCACGGTTTCCAATCCCACTCGCGACGTTCGTGTTTTTACTTAACCGAGGCGAGCGTTATCAGCAGACGAACAGACAGACAAACAGACGTAATTGGGCTATTATATACGTATATAACTATGTAGCCCGTTGAATATCAACGGACGTGTTTGAAGTAATTGATTACGTAACCATTTAGCAAAGTCGCGAACCTACGCAGGATTAATATTTACAAATTATAGAAGGCCTCCCATCACCGGTGTTGGGTGAACGCGTTAGCGCTAACTCACCCAACCTGGCGATCACGAGTTCAAATCCCACTCGTGACGATCGTGTTTTTTCAATTAAATTTGAATTTAAGTCTTCACGGAGGCGAACGTTATCAGCAGACGGACAGACAGACAGAAGGAATTGGGCTAGTATATTTATAATAATAGAAAAACTGTCGCGAAAGGTTATTTTGAAAGAAAAAAAAAATCGTCACTGATGAAACTGAATAAGTGATGCATTTAATCACGAATTACAAAATCAAATTACAAAACTTAGAACATTATTAATGAAAACAGTGAAACACAGAATGTTATCGGTATAGCTAAAATCAATCAAACCGGGTCGAATTTTCGCACGATCACAATACTTTATCGTACTACGTATGTACATGTATGGTCAAAGTAATTCCTTATGTTTAAAGTAAATGAAGAATATCTTCGTCACACACGCAACCTTCACAAAAATTTGCGTAAGAATTCTAAAAAAGCGAAAACATCCGACTTAAATGACCGATACTGTGAATAGTCACATAGCTTTGGGTTTGCGTCTTACCCGTTCGTCGATCTCACTTTTTCTTTTGCTCGCGAACAAATTTATGCAAAAAATGCTAAATACGTTGAATAAATTTAAAATGCGAAACGATACTGCATACATATGAACAATTGTGCAAGGCGAGACGATATTAAATGGTAAAAGGTAAATCGTTCGGATCGCTATTCCCAAAAACAGTTATCGACGTTGTGCATCGCGCTCCAATGAATTTGGCTCGATCCTTGATTGGAAAAAACAAATAAATAAATCGTTCGATTTGTACATTAAAGGCATTGGGACAACGAGGGCGTGGTTCGCGCGACCCACACCACCTGTACAATTCGCAAATAATCGCCACTTAAATACCTAGTTTGTCAAAAGCGTCCGCGGCGGTGATTAATTGCAATTTAAATCACCCGTTTACGAGAGCAAAACGAAAACAAACCAAAAAAAAAAAAAATTACAACACCGACGTGTGCTCCTTTTCTGGAATCCGATTCGATACGTGAACGGAAAAAAAATCAATGTCGTGCATGCGTGATGAGATGCGATTGTCGTGATGATAATGGTAGGACACAGTATGTATGTATGTACGTGCAGAGTGGGTAGGCGAGTGTTAACAAAAGCTCGAGGGTTCGTGTAATGAAAAATTCAGTTGTTATGTATATTTTATGTGTGTGTGTCTGTGTGTTTGTCGGCAAGTTGTTGTGGTGGGAAGCTTTACGAAGCTTTTACGAGCCCGGAGGCTGTGGCAACGCGATTGTTCAGGTTTGATGTGCCGACTTCGCTTAGTAGGGATCCCTTTGTCTCGCGTGTCTCAACAGAGACGAACTCTGATTCAATATTCATCAATTGCTAGTGTGTAAGCTTTGATCGATTCGTAACGCCATACATCCGTTCAATCAACGGCACACTATAAAATTATTTCACGCATTGTCGATCGGGCCAGGGGCTGTAGTGTTATTGTACAAACCAACGCGCATGCGTGGAGATTGAGGGGTGGTGAGGGAATGGGGGTGAAAATCCACCATCATAATATGACGAGGGACAATCTGGCTAGTTGTAATTATAATTGATTTGAAAAAGAAATTGAGGCAGTCTAAGCCATTTTGAAATTGAAAATGAAAGCATCGAAATGGACACATTCATATATTTTTATTTAGCACTAGCTGACCCGGCATGCGTTGCAATGCCCGATCCCGTTCCCGTTCCCGTTCCTAGTAGGTTATCTGACGCGTGAGCAGGCCCGTTCCCGTTCCCGTTTTTTCCCGATTTTTTTTCACAGAAACCATCCCCGGCATGATCACAATAAGTCCTGAAAGTTTCATCGTGATCGGTTGAGTGGTTTAGGAGCCTATAAGAGACAGACAGACAAACAAACAAACAGACAGACAGACATTGATTTTTATATAACTAGTAATCGATTACAATTTTATTTTTCATTAGCCTGTGGTAAACAGTGGCCGTCGAGGTGCGAGGTTGTTTTCCCCGCTCGCAGCGTCGATTTTCCGATGTTCCCAATACCGTCTCACTCGTTCTGTCACAGACATTTTGGTACTGATCGATAGATGATAAGACCCTTTTCTGATGATATACGTTTTTTTTTTGTATTTCCTATTGGCTTTTTGGTGAGTATGGGCCGACATATTGATTTTTCACCAACAAATAATTTACATCGTTCACTTTTTACGGCTTAAATCGACAGATATTGAAGAGATATTTCGTTTAGTGGCAAAATCACCGCGCTAGCACGTCAGAGTCGCGAGATATACTGCTTGGAAATTTCCAAAAACGTCAAAAATAGCCATTGGAAGATACGCCCTCTCCTCCGCGCCTCGCGCATGCTGGGTACTGTAAATCTAAGGTTGGAAATTTATCGTAGACGTATACCCGAGCGAATAGAACAACATTGATGATGATGATGAAGTTATAGTGTCGGAATGTATGCCCATCCAAATGTAACACGCCGTTTCCGAACTGGTACCCCATACTGGTCCGCGTATACACGTATTCACGTCAAAAAAAAAATACTGTTAAGCTTTAGCATAGGATAGAATAGGGCAACAAGTCAGTCAATCAATGCGTCACGTGAACAGTTACGATTATGATTCGGTCGAAAGATTTTCTCGCCAGTTTCGAGTATTGATATAGCCGCTGGCAAGGTTTAGATGTAATTGTAATCGGCTAATGTGCATATTTATTTGACTAAAATCCAATTCGGGCCTGTTAAAGGTAGTTAGTTGTGTGGCACGCGAACGGCCCCCCCACTACCCATAAATACAGAACCTCCGAGCTTAACTATAGTAGATTCTTGGATGTACATATATATGTACATGTACACTTTTATTGTCGAGGTCCTCTTTGTGTTCGCCCTCGGGACAAGAATGTGAGGTCCACGCTCCACGACAATCGACCACTCGCTCATAAGACGAGGAATTGATTTAATCTAATTTTGCACACATAGATACAGAAATGTCATCATAATTTTCATCCACTGCTGGATAAAGGCCTCTCCTATCCTCTGTACCACTCCTGTTTGTCATGAGCAATCTGCATCCAGTTGACTACACACATTCTTCTCAATTCATCAGGCCATCGTCGACTCGGTCTACCTTGCTTTCTTTCACATCCTCTCGGATACCATTTTAGTATTTCTCGCGTCCATCTGCCACTTTGGTCATACTTCTCACCCATGTATTCCTCTTTCGATCGTTATACCGAGCATACATCTTTCCATGCTTCTCTAGCTACATGTGACATATGTACATATCATTTTCAGCCGTTCACCATCTACTGCTGGATGAAGGCCTATCTCTAATCCTCTTCCATTTCGGTATGTCTTGAGCAATCTGCATCCACTCGACTCCACCATCGTCCATTCGGTATACCTTGCTTTCTTTCACATCCTCTCGCACACCACTTCAACTTTTTCACACGTACTGCTATATCTGCCACTTTGGTCATACTTCTTACACCCAAACATAGCGGAAACTGGATCTTACGTAGCATTCTTGAATTTAACGTCCAAGTTTCACATCCATACGTCATAACTGGCAGTACGCATTGGTTGTATGCAAAGCGAAATTTTGAATTTAAAAACAGACATGTATGTACATATGTGTTGAAAATGAACTACTTATCAACAATAATTATTACTGTTTAAATAATACATTAAAAATTAAACAATGTGCATTTGATTGGAAATGAAAAGTTCTAAATTCTATTTCTAGGGTTCAAATCAATAAAATTTTAAATAAATAAAAAAGGGGTTGTTTTGTTTTTTTAATTTCCCAACAATTTACTGTGTGGACTTAATCCCTTATTTTATGTAACTGGCGGTTCATAATAAACAAACATACTATTGGTACAACGTTTAATTATTTATTCTTCGAACTTGAAACACTACTCGGGGGCAAACGTGACCGGATCGCGTCTCTTCTTGTCCTTTAAACAAAATCGTACGCGATACCAATCGCAGGGAACAGTTGGTTTCGACATTTCCCTTTTATTCTTTTGTTATTATTTTTATTAAATTACTGTCGAAAGTTCGCGTTGGTGGTTTCAGAGGAAAGATTGCATACGTCTTCTCCAATTTCGGCGGCCTCGTATCAAATCACTAGATGTTATCCAAAGGAAGAGGAGGAGGGTCGATACGTCCGCACTGGTCCTTCGTCACTTGAGGCCCTCAGGTCCTTCGGTACGAAAGGTCCATTATTGGCATTGGAAACGTTCAACGTTTGGTACATGCCTGCGAGGAAAACGTGACTGTGTATTATGAGCCGTTAAATGTCCTCGAAGACATGAGACATGCAAAGTGGATGTGTTTTTCCAAGACCGCTGGAGTTTTCCCGTGCGGTGGAAAATGCTCGTGATGCAAGAACAACATTTATTGCACTTAAAACAAATTTAATTCAGGATTATTATTTACTGTGGCAGTTATAAATTGAATATATGCATGTACGTATGAATAGAGTTAATCTATTGATACTTATTTATACCTAGGACAATTGGTGCATATGACTGGTTGCAAATAAGAAGAATGAAACTAGGATGGAGTGCTCCAACATTCCGCTATGACCTACGACCAATGCGAACTACCAGCTATGACGTATGAATGTGAAACGCGGATGCTAATTTTAAGAAAGTTACGCAAGATCCAGTGCACACTGAGAAGCATGGAAATATGTATGCTCTGTGTAACGAGAAGAGATCGTAAGAGGAATACATGGTGAAGTGGTCACACAGCGTGAAGAATGGATGGCAGATGGACGCGATAAATACTGGAATGGTATCCGAGAGGGTGTGAAAGAAAGCGAGGTATACCGAATGGACGATTAGCTGATGAATTGAGAAGAATGTGTGAAGTTAACTGGATGCTGATTGCTCAAGACAGACAGGAATGGAAGAGGATTGGAGAGGCCATCATCCAGCAGTGGATGGTGAAAATGATGAAAGTTCAGTGAAGTGAATTTTACGATAAAAATAAATCAAGAAATAACACTTTTATGAGTAAAATAGTTTAAATTTAATTTAAAAAATGATAAAAACTACCAAATTGGATTGTAAAAAGCATAAAATCTGAAGAAAATATAACCAATCAAAGCTTCGAATAGTCCAAAATAAATCATTTATAACACGCCCATCTATACTAACCTAAAAAGACTACATTCCCAGTATAACATCCCATTAGTCGTAGATGTCACTAACAGATTAACCAGTGGATTCTATGATATAATTACCAATAACAACACTAATAACTTAGTGAAAGGTCTCGGTGATTATAGCAAGATGTCTTTACCCTTTAGGTATAAACACAAATTACCTAAACATAATTTTCTTTAGATCGCTGACTCTAAAAAGTATTTAATTATGTAACATATATTATAAACATTTGATAAGAATTGTAAATGGGTTTTTGGGCTCATTCTCCTATTATGCTTTAAACACTAACATTAAAATAAAAGAATCCTTATAAATACTAACAAAATGAACAATGTGCAAAATAGATAATGGTCACTGGACCAGTAGCTATTAAAATAGATTTAAGATGTATTGTCAACATAGTATATGAACAATAAAAAGCTTTTTTTAAATAAATTGATTCAATTTTTAATTACCTACAGCCCGATAATTTACCATTAACGAAACATCATAACGACAAAGCCCTATCTATGTATGTATGTAAATTTCAACCGCGTTAAAAATAACACTCAAATCGATTACGGTCAGTATAATTTTAAACACAGAAACAAACAGACCCACCACATCATCAATATTACCTCTACGAATTACTGACCACGATTAAACAACCCTTTACACTAAAAGCGACGACAGACAGAGGCGCGCGCGCGCGCAATAAATTAACATCCACGTACGTTTGAATGGCGTAAAGCGGCGTTTGAATGGCGTATGTACCATTTTCATAATTCGCAACACGAGTGCAAAATACCACATACAGTAGCTCACAACAAGTACCTCTAATGAGCCGACTTCCCAGAGACCGGAGGCAGTGAGATTTCATCTTATCCGAGGAGACGTCTCTCACGACGTTCATAAATCCGCGAGTTTGAACGTCGCTCGGTTAAATCGATACCTAAGTGGATTAATTAACACACCGCCGACTTGATATAATATTATATTACCGGCAAGTCGTGACCCTTCAATTGCGGCAATATAATCCGGCTTTCATTAGTTAAACTCAATTAAAACAACGTGCCGCAATTAAAACGAACGATAAAGACCTTATCCGCAACGCTCGCTCGCTCGCTCGCTCGGGAGAAAGATGGGCACGCGATTGATTCGCAAAAAGTTCACTTTTGCTCCTTTTAGTTTCATTTTCCTTTTTGTCGGCGAGTTGAATAAAATAAAAAAAGGGGCGAGGATATTGAGGACGAAGCATCTGGAATTCGCCGATAACTTCCCATGGGAAGTATTCGATTAAACGTCGACGAACGACGTAAAATAAATAGCGTGTGCGTGCGTTTATGTGCGATAATCGAGCAATCCCCACTTCAAAATGTCAAATATGAAAACAAAAAACGTTGAGATTCACGCATTTGTGTAAGTGTGCATATACACACAAACTAGCTGTACTGTGAGTGTTTGTGTCGGTGAGTATATGTGTACGTGTATGCGAGCGATCCGCGGCTATCCGGCCAGACAGACCCTTGCGCTACTATGTATATGTATGTATATAGTAATGCACACTTCAAACTTGACAATTGAATAAAGTACTGAGCTTAGTATTATTTCTAATAATTAAAAAAAAATAACATTAAATTTTATCGTTTTTGCATAGATGGCGCGTTATAATACAACAACGTAACACTTTAGCAAAGTCGCGAAACTACTGTGGATTAACATTGTCAAATTTAGCAGGCTCGTCATTACTTAGTTTGGTTCTTATTTTTTCAATTATTTACCGAGGCGAGCGTTATCAGCAGACAGACAGAATAGGGCTATAATATATATGATGATATACATATGTACATATGTACATAGATTACAGTCAAGGTGTAAAATTCGCGAACCTTTTAATATTGTCAAATTGTAGCAGGTCCGTCATTACCTCTTCCGAACTGGTGATCTCGGGCTTAAATCCCACTCACGCGCGACGGTTCGTGTCTTTGAATTATTTACCGAGGCGAGCGTTATCAGCAGACATACAGCATAGGGCTATTATATATAGTGATACGACTGAAATGTATGTCGGTGTATCAAAGTGTGTCAAATGCAAAACTCGCAATAGACGGAGACAACAAGTGTCAACAAAGTTTATGGAACTGTTCAACGTGCAACTTAAATGTTGATCGTCTGAATTCAATAGAGAAAGTAATATATTTTGGTTGAGCAGTCGTGCTCGAGTTATCTACATAAGTATGTCAATTTGTGAGCATACGGCTACGATTATCCGATGCCATCCGTCGCAATCAAAAGAACATTGTTGGATCGAGCTGTTGGTTGATGCCCCCGTCTATTCCGAGCTTAATACAGTCAACCCTCCTATAGCGTACACTTCTATAGCGTTTTTTTGTATAGCGTTTGCGGCGGTTTTTTGTATAGCGTACATTTAAAAAAATGCAATATTTTCAAGGTCAAATTAGAATTTTAGAATATGTATGTGCACTTTGTCAGTAGCAAAATAAACTGGACTAAATGTGCAAGGTCAATGCTCCGTCGCGCGTGTAGACACGTGCTATTGTTATCAAACTAAACACATGCAAGGTCATTGGAAATATAAAAATGGGTAAAATGTTTGATTTGCTTCAAATCCCAAAATATAATTAAAAAAAACTGAACCCCAAATTTTGTACGGGTGCCTAACTTTCTATAGCGTTTTTCCTATAGCGTGGTCCCTATCTCAACGCTATACGAGGGTTGACTGTATTGATAAATGTGTTTGAAACCCTACTATGGACGTGTTGGCACTGTTTGCCTGTCTACATACATACGTACATAGGTACAATACAAATCTAGTTTAAAGCCTGCGCGTAACACAGATACACAAAAAAAAAAGTTCACAATCAATTGAATGTGCAATGCACAGCCACGGGGACTGTTACATTTCCTACATTTTCCCAACTTGTTAGCGTCGTTAACAGTAAGCTAGCATTGAAAGTCGTATCTATGTATGTACAAAGGTACGCATAAAAGAGTTAAGAGGTATTTCGCGAGTGTCGCACACAGCAGTGCGTGCGTCGACTGCTATGGCGGCAATGTCGCTCGTAAATCCAATTAAATTTCTTAAAGGGCGATCTGTTTAAAATATCTCGCGTGGGAAGGCAAAGATAGGACCTTAAGGTTTGGTCCTTTGCCGCGCGTGTATATGTCGTACCGGTCCCAAGGGTCCGAAAGATAAGAGCGCCACTTTGACGCACGGCATTGCCTTTGTGGCGTGTGCGAAAAAAAAAAATGTATAGAGAGCCACGTTCGAAATATAATGCGGTTAAAAGGTTATAAAAGCGGCGAAGGGTTATAAGCCGAGACGCGTGGGCGAAGCGCGCCCGTCGACGCTTAGACTGTGACGTCACGCGTGCGACGTGGTGCGCGCGACGTCACAGTCTAAGCGTCGTGATAAATTACGCCGTGGCAACCCTTTGTCTGCTTCTGCCCGCGCATCGATCGCGCTCTAACGACACTGATGTAGAGGGATTCCTCGAGGATTCTCGATTAAGTGTTCGCGTGTCCTAATTATGTGTAGGATTGACCGCCGGACATTGGCCCTTTCCGAATCGCGACACATATATAACCTTAAAAAAGTTGGATCACTCTGGAATCTAGATGGGAGTAAAAGGAACATGAACACTGCCGTCCTAAGCCCACTTAACGTAACTGATAAAACAACAATATCGAGATAAATGGACTTGAAAGTTTTTTTTTCATATATTACTGATTTATTTAAACTTTTTTTTTTAGTGCATAAGGTTATTTTCTAATGTGTTTTGATAATTCTAAGGAAAAATTAACACCTTAGTAGTTACGTCATTATTCATTATTAATGTATACATTGACTATTCCAAACTTCAACCACTCTATTTTCAAAAGAATGAATCTCTAACAATCTTATTTGATTTATCTTTTCGGAGTCTAAGAGTGTGACCTCTTAGATGGGGGTTCTCATTGAACATAATGTTAGCTTGGTCATTTCACATGAATAATGATTATTTATTATTTTGAATACTTCAATTAAATCACCTCGTCTCCAATGTGGAGAGATTCAGTCTTTTCAATCATTCATGATAAGGTAGTGACCGAAGTAAATATTGGATACGTTATTTTCGCTAAGTATTGGCGATACTGTTTCTCTGCGCATGCAGATACGTTAGATTTAATAGCTTAAAAAAGTCACTTTTTGGATGAAGATCCATTAATTTTGATATGAAAAATCGCAAGAATACACCCCCATAACCCCTTAAAACACATCTAACTCATTTTCGTAATTTATGTCAGTTACGTTAAGTGGGCTTAGGACGGCAGAACAGATAAACGATAAGGAAATTTGCAAGTTTGTGAACAATTTGCTCATTTTATGTCATGCACGATTCTGGAACATAGATATAGAATACATTAGATATGCCCCTACATACTTTTCGGTCGACAAAAATCGTCGCAATAGTAAAGGCGCTCACACACCTTAGCGAAATCGTTGCGTCAAACTAACGCCCTCTATCGTCGTTGATTCGCACCAATGCGAATTATATATATCGGTGCGAATGGGACGACGATAGGGGCGAAATTTTGACGCTGCGATACCGCAGCGATTTCGCTAAGGTGTGTGAGCGCCTTAAGGATGAATGGCCAGAACGAATGCGAATTATATCGGTGCGAATGGGACGACGATAGGGGCGAAAGTTTGACGCAGCGATTTCGCTAAGGTGTGTGAGCGCCTAAAGGATGAAAGGACAGAACCCGAGACTCGAATAACAAATAAATGACATTTTTCCTTTATTTATTCAACACTTCGACTCCCACAACTAGGATTTTCATACCTAAGTGTCTTAGTTAAAATCGGAACATTATTATGCTGCGTCCACACCGACGAACCGAACAGCGAACGTTATTGTGTGGAAGTTCATTAATCATCGGAGGTTATTGTGTGGAGCGGTCCACACAATAACAATTCGCGTTCGCCCTTCGTCGTTCGCCTTTCGGTTCGTCGGTGTGGACGCTGAATAATGCTGCGTGAGGGCATATCCACCATTCTACATCTATAGTGTAAACCCGTTGAATATCAACGCCCGCTGAATTTTAAATTACGCAAAGCGCTTTTTTATTAGAGATCCCCACTAATTGATCGCACGGTTGTAAGTGACAAAAAAAAAAATAGTTTTTATAGCGCCATCTATGTATTATAGCAATCCCGTAGTATCGAATTTTTTTTTACTTTACTATTTATTTTATAATTATTAATACAATACATACATATAATAATTATAATTATTATACATACATACATATAATAATTATAATTTTGTAAAAATTAAAAAACAAAAAAAATAATAGTTTTTATAGTGCCATCTATGTATTATTAGCAAAGTCACGATCCCTTGTAAAGGTAATGTTTAAAAAAAAAAAGGACCAAATCAAGAACTGTGGCGTATGCGTTAGCGCGATTACTCCCGACCTGGCGTCCCGGGTTCGATCCCCACTCATTCTGGTTTTTTAATTATTTTTCCTCAGCGAGCGTTATCAGCAGACAGACAGACAGACGGACGGATTTCGGCTATTATATATATAATGTTCTGGAACCTATGTAGATAGTAGGCAAATGGAACTAGGGCACGTATGTAAATGATTTTAGCTCTAATTGAAAAGTGTCGTAAGGGTGAATTGTGCAGTGTAAACGCAATGTTAATATTGTAATCGACGAGACGTTTGCGCAAACACAAACGGGTAGACAATAAAGAAACGAACGCGTTCACATAAACTGAGCTCCATTATTTCAGCCGCGGCTCGACTTCATCTCACGCCGGTTAACAATGGAGGATCGGACGTTGAAGCGAGCAAAAAAGGACGAAAAAAAGAAAAGAAAAAAGAAAGAAAGATGCAAATCAAGTTTATTTGGTGGACGTTTTCGGCCTGTGCCCGCAGCAGCCGCTGTACCACAACACAGTCTTATTGCCTTCTCTTGCCACTTTTTTATTTTCCCCCGAGAGCCTCGAGATACGGACACATAGTAATGTAACTCGTATATGTTAAATTGTTGCTAGCACGTTGATAGCATTTTTACTACGCTTCATATATTGAAATATAAATAGAACGTATGAAAAAGACCGCGTGAAAAAACAACTGGTTCGGATTGTTCTTCAGGATCAAAGCACGTGTACAAAAAAAAAAGGTGCAAGTAGATAAAAATAATAAATTTGGATTTGTTTCGGATGTGTATAAAGTCGAGGATAACTAACTAGACGAAGGTAAAAAGTGTCAACAAGTCGAAAAAACATTAAATATAAACGTAAGCAATGTATGTACATGGTAAATAGGAAGAATTGATGTGTTCAGACATGAATAGTTCAGAAATATGCTGCAAGATCAAAATTTAGACTCCTACTGCCCAGTTCATCCCATGCTTTATTCCTGGGACATAACTGGGCAGCAAGCGTAAATAAGTTGAAAGAATAGTTGCCTTAACACGAAAAACACGAGTGAATTGATGTGAAAAGTTCAAAAATATGCTACAAGGTCAAAATGTTGGCTCCTATTGCCAGTTTGTCCCTAATTTTAGTCCCGGGACAAGACTGGCTACAAGGGTCAACAAGTTGAAATAACAGTTCCATAAATATGAAACAGGAATAGTTGACGTATCCAAACATGAACAGTTCAACAATACGCTACAAGGTCAAAATTTTGGCTCCTATTGCCAGTTTGTCCCTAATTTTAGTCCCGGGCCAAGACTGGCTACAAGGGTCAACAAGTTGAAAGAAATAACAGTTCTATAAATATGAAACGGGAATTGACGTGTCGAGACAAGAAAAAATGAAAAATATGCTGCAAGGTCAAAATGTTGGCTGCTACTGCCTAGTATATCCCCTATTTTAGGCCCGGGACATGACTGGGCAGCAAGGGTCAAAAAATTGAAAGAATAATATTCTATAAACATGAAATAGGAAAAATTAATGTTTAGTACAAAGCGCCTAGCAACTAATCTAAAAATATGTTGTAAGGTCAAAATTTTAGCTCCTACTGCCTAGTATATCCCTTACTTTAAGCCTGGGACATGACTCGGCATTAAGGGTCAACAAGTTGAAAGAAAATTTCTATAAACGTGAAATAGGAAGAATTAATGTATTAGCAAAAACCGTCCAACAGCTAATCTGGAAATATGCTGCAAGGTCAAAATTTTAGCTCCTACTGCCAATTATATCCCTAACTTTAATCTCGGGACATGACTGGCAGCAAGTGTCAACAAGTTGAAAGAATATATGTAGTTATTATATAAACATGAAATAGGAAGAATTAATGTGTTGTTAATTGATCCGGAAATATGCTGCAAGGTCAAAATGTTGGCTCCTACTGCCAATTATATCCCTAAATTTAATCCCGGGACATGACTGGCAGCAAGTGTCAACAGGTTGAAGTAATTAGTTCTATAAACATGAAATAGGAAGAATTAATGTGTTGATAGCAAAAAGCGTCCAGCATCTAGCAGTTGCTGGAAATGTTGCGAAAGTTGAAAGTTGCGTCCAGAAAAATGCTGCATGGTCAAAATATTGGCTCTTATTGTCCAGTATGTCCCTAACTTTAAACCCGGGACATGACTGGACAGCAAGGGTCAACAAGTTGAAAGAATAACTGTATATAAACATGAAAAAGGAAGAATTGATATTGTTAGCAAACAGCGTCCAGCAACTAATCCAGAAATATGCTGCATGGTCAAAATGTTGGCTCCTACTGCCAATTATATCCCTAAATTTAATCCCGGGACATGACTGGCAGCAAGTGTCAACAGGTTGAAGTAATATAGTTCTATAAATATGAAACAGGAAAAATGCACGTGTTAATAGACATGAAAAATTCGAAAATATGCTGCATGGTCAAAATGTTGACTCCTACTGCCAATTATATCCCTAAATTTAATCCCGGGACATGACTGGCAGCAAGGGTCAACAGGTTGAAGGAATAGTTCCATAAACATTCATCTAACAACAGAAAGAAATTATTTAGTCAAAAGTTGCACAAAATGTTGACACTTGTTACTATCTCAAAAAGTCAATTAAAAGTACATAAATTTCTGAATTATTTCAAATGATGAAAATGCAGTATGTATTCAGATATACGTACATATGTATGTAAAAGCGAAAAATCCGCTCACTGTAAAACGCTACGTCAATTACACAGATCGAGAGCGAGCGAGCGGTGCCAGCTGTCGGTGTGAGACCGTTCCCTTGCGAGCCCTAACCACCGCGTATTACGACAATTTACGCTTCATCGACCATCATACTGTACACGAGCTCCATTATATGTATGTACGTACAACAACGATCACAACGCTATTTTCTTTATACAAGATGAAATAATAAAATTTTTTTGGAAGATCTCCATTTTCTGGAAAATCTTTATACAGTTACTGCATATGAACGAATGACTTAAATTGAGTTTAGCGCTGATTTTCTTAATATATTTTTATTATTTATTTAAGTTATTATGTTTTGGCGGGATTTGTAAGCGGCGTCCAAGCAAGCGTGGGTATAGTAGGTACTTTTAGGAGACAGGAAAAAAAAAACGAAAGAAGTGAAATAAGATTTAAGAGCGGTAAACCTCGGGGCGCGTATGCGGGCGGCCATCACGTTCTCAAAACTCAATTAGATCCACAAAAATAAAGACAATAAGAATAAAATGAAAAAAACCTTCCTCACCGTTCAAAAAGACGTTATTGTAATTGAATCACACAAAAACTGTCTACCAATCCGACTCGAAAAGACGAAAAGCAAACCAACAAACGCGTATTCGACAGTGTTTAAAGCACCGGAAGAAATCGTCGATTAAAATGCATCATAAAAATTCACAACAAAAAATAATTGAACAATGTTTTTGAGATGAGTTGAGCGGCAACTTTGTGAATAGTGGGAGGTATACAACAAAACCCCACACGGGCGTATCTCATTAGTCAACTTCGACAATTTAGATACGAGAACGCCTCTTTCTATCTGTACCTTTTGAAGGAATACGTGAAAGAGCGCGGTAGGAACGTAAAATGAAAAACGAATAAAAATTAAATAACAAAATAAAAAAAATCAAAAGAGAAACAAAGAAACCCGAACGATGGAGTGTGCGGAGCTGATTCAAAAGGAGCGGCAAAAGAAACTGGTAAGGAGATTAAAGTTAAGCCCATTCATCAGCCGCGTTAAAGAAGGCCTCCTATCTGGTAATTGAACTGTTTCGTCGGCGAGACGGTTATTAATTGTAATTATTAATGTGTGTGAGCGGTTTAAATTACCTACGAGGCAGTACAACTTCATCTTCGGGGATGCAACGGACATTAAAGGGTAAATGGTTTATCATTATGTAATTGGTGTTGGGGGGGGACCTCGCAAGAGTCGAGCTGATCAATTACATAGTGGTTTGCAATTAATTTTTTTTTTTTGACAGACGAATTTCGCATAAAGGCGCTCACACACCTTGGCGGTTTCGCTGCGTCAAACTGACGCCCCTATCGCCGTCCCATTCGCACCGGTGTAATTCACACTGGTGCGAATCAACGACGATAGAGGACGAAAACTTGACGCAGCGATATCGCTCAGGTTTATGAGAGGGCCTTAATTCACACTTTATTGCGACTGTTAATAAAGGCCCCCCCCCTCTCCTTTTGAAAATCTGGGGAGGAAGATATGAGTCGCCTAGTTCCAAATCCCGATGAGTCCACAATATATAAAATACGAGGATAAAATATTTTCTGGTTCCAAGAATGTTTTCAAACGATGCCTTATACTTGAATTATTCAAAATACCGCCAAGTGCGCCGTAAAAAAATATTGAAAATCAGTGTTAGTTCCAAAAACTGACAATTGCACTATGATAAAAGCTGATAAAAGCCATATTTAAAAACAAACAACGATACGTCCATGTTTCTAATCTCAATATTTTGTTTAATATCAACAAAATTAAGTTTAAATGAGTTTAAACGCCATCAAGCAAATTAGTATGTAGCAGAAAAACCGCGTTTGCGAACAAGTGAGTTTTATGGACTTATCGGGATTTGGAACTAGGCGACTCATATACTCGTTTTTATATTTTTAGTGAAACGTAATGGATCTAAAAATAGCCCGAGGATAAATTTAATTTCAACAGTTTGACAGTTTGTACACACATATGTACCTATACATATGTACATATGTATGTATGTATGTATATATATTAGATCAAAATAAAATGACCGCCACTCTGACAGTAGGTTAGGTTGTATATGTACATACATATATGTATGTAGGTATGTAATATTATAGGCAGTGTGAAAAGTACTACGCTTCTTATACATACATACATAGTGTAAGCCCGTTGAATATCAACGTATGTTTGCGTGGGTGAGTATACATATGTATGTGTATTTAATAGTTATTATATGTAGTTGTTGCATAGATGGCGCGTTATAATACAACACGTAACAATTTAGGAAAGTCGCGAGCCTATTGAGATATTAATATTGTAAAATCGTAGCAGGTTCGTCGTCGCCACCGTTGGATGATAGTGTTGGCACGATTCATTCCAACCTTGTGATCACGGGTTCAAATCCCACTCGCGCACGGACGGTTCGTGTCTTTTAATCATTTACCGAGGCGGGCGTTATCAGCAGACAGACAGACAGACGGATTTCGGCTATTATATATTATATATATAACAATATAGAATATGAAAATGTATGAAAAACTAGTTTGAAAAAAAATGGTTCAAATGGTTCTTCAAAATCAGACACATATGTAATGTATGTAAGTAAAATGATAATTTTCTGAATTGTTTCAGATGTACATACATACTTATGTATATATGTATATGTAGGTATAAAGCCTGGGATAGACATACATATGTACATACATAGTAAAAAAATATCAATAAGCCGAAAGATCATAAAAATAAAACATATACATATAAACAGGAAGAATTGATGGATCCAGACATGAAAAGCATAAAGCGTCCAACAACTAATTAGGAAATATGATGCAGGGTCAAAATGTTGGCTCCTACTGCCTACTATATCTACTGCTCCTACTGACATAATTAGGCAGCAAGAGTCAACAGGTTGAAAGTATACTTATATAAACATGAAACATGCAACTAACAAGAGAAAGATACAATTTGTCCACACCTGAAGGCGCAAAAGTAAAACAACTCGGTCGGAATCTTGGTGCGAAATCAAAATGTTGTCACTCATTGTTGAAATATGCTGTTATGTCAACATGTTAACTCTTACTGCCCAGTTAGTCCTATGCTATAATATTAGGACATAACTGGGCAGCAAGCGTCAACAAGTTGAACGAATATGTTTTGCTTAAATCGAAGAACTCAACATATAGGTATACAGGTTGATTCATGGCTCATGGTAGATAGTGAAGACATTTTAACACAAACAATATTATGACTATAAGTTCTGAAATCAATAGGTTCATTTTAAACTATTGGCAACAGGCATCGCATTGTATACAAAGCCGAGACATTTCAGTTAAGTTTAAGAAATAATGTATGAAATAAACTGATTCAAATTGGTATGCAGGATCAAATCTTATAAGTAATGAATGGGGTGTATACCACAATGCATATGTAAATATATAAGTCTGGGATAGACAGAAGAAAAAAGTGTAAACACGGCGACATAACATAAGCGTACATATATGTATGTATGTGTGTATGCAATAGTAACAATGTCCAGCAATGAAATTTTTGAAAATACGTTGCAAAGTCAAAATGTTAACTCTTATTGCCCAGTTAGTCCTATGCTATAATATTAGGACATAACTGGGCAGCAAGCGTCAACAAGTTGAACGAATATGTAGTGCCATAAACATGAAACAAGAAGAATTAATGTGTCCGGAGATGAAAAACAGGCTGTGAGAATAAAGTAAGTAAACTAATTCGAAAATACGCTGCAGGGTCAAAATGTTGGCTCCTACAGCCTAGTATATCCCTTATTTTAATCCTGGGACATGACTGGGCAGCAAGGGTCAACAAGTTGAAATAATAGTTACATAAATATGAAACAGGAATAGTTGACGTATCCAAACATGAACAGTTCAACAATACGCCGTAAGGTCAAAATGTTGGCTCCTATTGCCAGTTTGTCCCTATTTTTTAATCCGGGGATAAGACTGGCTACAAGGGCCAACAAGTTGAAATAACAGTTCTATGTATAAATATGAAACGGGAATAATTGACAAGAAAATTCAAAAATATGCTGCAAATTCAAAATTGTGGCTCCTGTTGCCAGTTTGTCCCTATTTTTTAATCCTAGGTCAGAGCTGGCTACTGGGGCCAACAAGTTGAAATAACAGTTCCATTAATATGAAACAGGAATAATTGACGTGTCCAGACAAGAAAATTCAAAAATATGCTGCAAGGTCAAAATGTTGGCTCCTGTTGCAAGTTTGTCCCTATTGTTTAACCATGGGATAGAGCCAGCTACTGGGGCCAACAAGTTGAAATAACAGTTCCATTAATATGAAACAGGAATAATTGACGTGTCCAGACAAGAAAATTTCGAAAATATGCTGCAATACAAATATGAATTTTCCACACCTGAAAAATAGAAAGTTAAATAATGGGGTCGGATGCTTGAAATTAATAATGTTTATAAACTCGCTATCTGTCTATCCCAAAAAAATCTTAGATACACCCAGTATAAAATGCTTTGTCAATTGAAGTAGCTTTACATTTTTAACACTTTGCCTGAATTCCATACGATGCAATGTTTTGGTGACTGTGATTAAAGTCAATCGTTGACTAACCAAACCGTTAAACCACTTGTTGAATTTGATAAAGTCAAGATTTTTTCAATACCAAAATTTGAAACCAAATCAGCCACACGCATCAAAAGCAGAACATTATGCCGGTGCCAGACATGAGTTCAAAGAAGTGATCACTTCTTTGAAGACTTTGCTTTGCTGAAGAAATTCAACAATGTTACGCAGGATCCAGTGCACACAGAGATGCATAGAAAGATGTATGATCGGTATAACGAGAAGTGATCGTAATGCCGGCGCCAGACATGAGTTCAAAGAAGTGATCACTTATTTGAAGACTTTGCTCACACATTTGGTCACATATTGTTGTATCTGCCAGATATGTGTTTAAAGATTTGATCACTCCTTTAAGCTCACAGTTTTCAAATAGACTTCACAAAACATGGACGACGATTTGGTCGACAAAGTTTGCTTATATTATTTACTAGCTTTATTACCCGGCTTTGCCCGGGGTGTAATTAATATAATATAATATAGTCCCTCAAGCCCCGGCGGCCCCCTTTTGGGACTCCCTCAAGCCATGCCGGCCCCCTACACCCCCCCAGACCCCCCTCCTATCCCGGCGACCCTTATTTGGACCCGAAAAGCAATGCCGGCCCCTTACCAACCCCCAAACCCTCCTTAATACCCCGGCGGCCCCTTTTTTGGACTCCCGAAAAGCAATGTCGGCCCCTTACTACCCCCCAGACCCCCCTCCTGCCCCGGCGGCCCCCTTTTTGGGCTCCCGAAATAATTTACTAAACAAGCACTATATAAAGGAGGGATGCGGGGATGTGGAAGGGTGGGGTCAGGGGGAACGTACGTACTTAAATCTGCCGAAAACATCTACTATCGTGTGTACTTCGTCGTTTCTATTAATCGCGCCCGAGCAACGCCTGGTAATTGACGAATGACCCATACGTACATACAAACTTATGTGTTTTATATATTAGATGCGCGTGTAATTATTTATTACACGTGCAAAATATGTGACAATATGTGATCAAATATGTGACAATAGTATCAAATGCCCGTGCCACACATGTGAACACTTATTTGATCACATCTTTGAACACATGTCTGGCGCCGGCATTAGACCGTGCTGTACCACTTTCGAGATTCGCGATGTTAAAAAAAAAAAAAAAAAAAAAAAAACACTTTTAAGATTGCAGATTAGCTCACTGCAGTTGAGAAAACTCTGTGCAAACTGTGCAAGTTTCACCGCGATGCGAAACTTTCGCACAACGACCGCTAAAGATCAACATCGACAATATCGTAAAATTTGATTGACCGTTTGCCGGCTCGAATAATTGAGAGATTAATCGCGTAGAGTTACTTTAACCATCGCTTTCGCAATTACGAAACGAAAAAAAAAGACATACATACGTATGTACGTACATACATAGGGTACATACATATACTCTTATTATGTATACAGTAACTAGTACCTACGTATTACAAAGTAGTTGCGCCGATTTTTCCTCTGATACTTTTATTTATGCCTCGGTCATAAAATACGAGCCGAGAATAATAAACAATTATTTCATCATGTGGACATAAATTACGGGCGCCACCTGCGCGTGCATTCGGCGACTTTTTACCTTTTTTTTTTCGTTTATTATTTTTATTTATTCTTCTCGGTACGAAAGCGAGCTTTCCACGTCGCAGGATAACCGCGATTGACAGGATCGATTTGCAATTAATTCGGGACACCCGACGAACAAAAGGAGTGCGCGTAAAAAAAAAGTGCACTTCGGCTCAATGGACGTCGGTAATGTTTTCGTATCGAGAATGTCGAATAAACTGTGGTGGAAAAATTTTAATTACGATCCGATACGAGAATGAAACATCGAAATGTTAAAAGAACGTGGAAATTTATCCGTTATGTACACAGTGATATTGAATTTTATTCAGTTTGAGAAGATCGTACGACATTCTTGGGGACGTTGATAAATTTTGAGTTGCAATCTGCGACATTATCTATACAGAAATTTATTTAAAAATAATAAATTTTCGAAGAACCTTATGGTGCGTACACACCGACGAACCGAACGGCGAACGACGAACGGTTGCTATTGTGTGGACGTTCATAAATCATCGGACGTTATTGTATGGAACAGTCCACACAATAACAATTCGCCTTCGCTGTTCGGTTCATCGGTGTGTATGTACGCAACATAATATATTAACAGAACAGTGTAATTATAATGTTGCGTACACATTGGCGAACCGAACAGCGAACGACGAACGGTTGCTATCGTGTGGACGTAAATAAATCATCGGACATTATTGTGTGGAGCAATCCACACAATAACAATGCGCCTTCGCCGTTCGGTTCATCGGTGTGTATGTACGCAGCATAATATCGTAACAGAACAATAGTCCATATCTGTTTGTCAGTCTGTGCATCGAGAACGCTCGACACACACCACTCATAAACGTTAAAATCAATTGATCGTGTGATTATAATGGTGCATACACATTGTCGAACCGAACAGCGAACGACGAACGGTTGTTATTGTGTCGACGTTCATAAATCATCGGACTTTATTGTGTGGAGCAATCCACACAATAACAATTCGCCTTCGCTGTTCGGTTCATCGGTGTGTATGTACGCAGCATAATATATTAACAGAACAATAGCCCATATCCGTTATCAGCAGGCAGACAGACAGACAGACGGAATAGGGCTATTATAATATGTACATATATGATGAGTAGTTAAAAACACATATGTATCTACATGTTGTCTCGATAGCAGAAGCCTAAATATCTCAGTATCATGTTGATGGACTTGATCCATTAATATGTATCCATATATAACTCAACCTAACTGAAAGTTAATCCAATCAAAACTAATCGAAAGAGATAAAAAAAAAACTTTACCTAAATTCGTGCGTAATCTAATAATGCTGCGTACACACCGACGAACCGAACAGCGAACGACGAAGGGTTGCTATTGTGTGGACGTTCATAAATCGTCGGACGTTATTGTGTGGAGCGGTTCACACAATAACAATTCGCCTTCGCCCTTCGTCGTTCGCTGTTCGGTTCGCCAATGTGTACGCAGCATAATATGTCAATGATAAACATCCGTTGATCGGCAACATGCAATACCTATGTACATACATATGTACTCTACATAGTTCCGGTAAATGTGTTATAATTATATGTAATTAATCCGTATAAGTGTTTGAGTTCGAATCATTTGATGATTTTAAAGAATAAAATTTTTAAATCTAAAAAAATTTTTGAGAGAAACACAATAATCGATTTATGTACATAAATAGGCAAAAATTTCAAGGTTGAATTTTTGCACGACAACACTAAAAGTATATTGTAAATAGCGGTTAAAAAAGGAATCATCTCAGTGTAGAAGAAAAGGTAAATCATTTTAAACTGTAATAATGAAGCTCGGCGCGATTGCCCAAGAGTGCGCATGATTAACTTTGGACACTAATTAACGCCGATAAACCAAAAACGACAATAAATTAAACGAAAAAAAAATTAACAGTTTCGAGAGAGGATCGTACATAATAATAATAATTAATACCTACGCGGGTCAATTTTTTCGAAAGGCTTTCTTTCTTTCGTATAAATCTTTCGGGCCGAGACGCTGTTATTAAATTCACTCGGCGAAACCATTAAACGTCAAACCGCGAACAAGAAGATATCGACCGTCATAACTTTTTTCATTATATCCATCACGCTGTCATAATTGATAAGAACAGGTGTTGAGAAAAATGCCACGTAACGGCATTCGCGCACAAATTACAATTAAGCTCGCGCATAATTTACAAAGCTCTCGATAACGAAAACTTAAGCCCGTGCGAACTTTCCTCAAATATTTCACTTTCACCGTACGATATGAACGAAATAACTCAACTATTACAGTTTTAAGTATGAGACTTTTTTGTATGTATGTATATGAGACTAGGCGATAAATTGCTAATGCTGCGTACACACCGACGAACCGAACAGCGAACGACAAAGGGTTGCTATTCTGTGGACGTTCATAAATCATCGGACGTTATTGGAATGGTCCACACAATAACAATATTTGCCTTCGCCCTTCGTCGTCCGCTGTTCGGTTCGCCAATGTGTACGCACCATAATAATATGGCAATACCTACACAATAACAATTCGCTTTGGTCGTTCGCTGTTAGGTTCGTCGGTGTGTACGCAGCATCACAGAGTCAGTCTATTGAGCGAAAGTTCGGGGCTTGATCCCCGTACGTCGAAAAGTTTTCGACCTTAAATATCGTCATTGGCAAGATCTAAATTACTTAATCTAGATCGGCCGACTTTGCTTTTGCTTTGTTGTTCCATAACAATTCCACAAAATTGGCACGACCCAAAAATTCAATCTTAACTACCAAATTATCCATTCCTTCTCTTCCTTTCTCCCCTCCAGAAAGCAATGGTTTTATCACTCAACAGTATCTTTCCCCTAGTTAAATTCCTCACAAACCGGAGCGGATAAATACGCGCGGTCGTACAGTGAAACCCCGATCCGTCGTTTGTCAAGGGCATCTAAAAACGATGAATGCGAGAACGATCACAACACTTCGCACCACGATCGCTCTCACTAAAATGAACGAAAGTACAAAAAGCTTCAAAAGAAAGTGCTAAAGCCCGGGACACACCAGGAGACTAGTTGCGCGACTAGTCGGCCGACTAATTCCCGGGCCTAAAAACGATCAATCGGGATCAAATTTGTGACGGGACTAGTGAATACGGAATAATTTAACACTGTTCTTATGGGTGTTTGGCCGGGACTATGCACAAACAACGATAAATGCGGGAAAACAACGAATGCGGGAACGATAGATCGGGGTTCTACTGTAAATGGTGGGGGTTGTAGCGCATTGTGTTGCAACCCCCACCACATACCACCGAGCGTATTTATCCGCTCCGGTTTGTGGTGCCCTTTACACAATAAAATGTTTGTCATATGGTGAAGAGGCAACACTTGATATCAAGTACGCTACCCACAGAAGAAAAAAATGTTTCTCCTAACCGCGTTTGTTACGGGCGGAATTGTCCCATTTTAACACGCGCGTTTAGTCAAAATGTATACTATCTTGTTAAAAAAAAAACCCGAGTGGATTGTTAAGTACGCGGTATTATAAATACCGTACAAGGTATTATCGGTGTTTATTGACGTGCAGAAAAAAAAGGCAATGGGCGAGTGACGGTTAAAGTTAACAATGAAATGAGGTCAGAAGACGCTGCGGGATTCGAACCCGCGACAAACCTGTCTCATTAGCGTTGCTCTGTCGAAGAGCGACGGACCGCACGGAAGTGATTGGCGAGCGAAATTCGCCCTTAACGAGCCGAAATGCGAACAACGGGCCAAAATCGTAAATATGCTTCGAATGCGAGATCGTTTCTTCTGAATAAGAAAGAGAGAAAGAAATATTGGAGGTCCGCTGTTTTGACCCTTTAGATGCCGTTTTTATTCACGATACGTGCACTCGAGCGTATACTTCACATACACATGTTAAAAAAGAACAAAAGTTCTACACGGTATACTTTTAAGTACTAAAAAGTAGTAAATTTTGATTGTTGAATGAAGCTTTCATACTAGTGACATTTCATCGTTGGAAAATACGATTATTTTAATTTGATCACGCAGCAATGTGCCAATGCTAATTCATCATCCACTGCTGTATGAAGGACTCTCCAATCCTATTCCATTCCTGTCTGTCTTGAGCAATCTATGTACATCCATTACACTCGATCTACCTTACTTACTTTCACATCCTCTCAGATACCATTCCAGTATTATTAGCGTCCATCTGCCAACCATTCTTCTCGCTGTGTGTGCACTGGATCTTACGTAACATTCTTGAATTTAGCATCCAAGTTTCACATCCATACGTCATAACTGGCAGTACGCATTTGTCGTATGCCTTATTTTTTAAGCATAGCTGAATATTAAGTTCATTCTTCCAAAAGCAATCCATCCTAGTTTCATTCTTCTCAAAGAAGAAGAAGTAAAACGAACAATGAGAGCATATCTTCCACTTTCTTACCCATTTACTCCTCGTACGATCTCTTCTCGTTATACTGAGAATAAATCTTTCCATGCTTCTCTGTGTGCACTGGATCTTACGTAACATTCTTGAATTTAGCATCCACGTTTCACATCCATACGTCATAACTGGCAGTACGCATTGGTCGTATGCCTTCTTTTTTAAGCATAGCGGAATATTAGGTTCATTCTTCCAAAAGCACTCCATCCTATATTTTTCTGTAGATTTTTTTCAAGCGTTCACTATCCACTGTTGGATGAAGGTCTATCCAATCCTCTTCCATTCCTGTCTGTCTTGAGCAATCTGCATTCGCTTGACTCCACACATTCTTCTCAATTCATCAGCCCATCATCCACTTGGTCTACCTTGCTTTCTTTCACATCCTCTCGGATACCATTCCAGTATTTCTCGCGTCCATCTGCCATCCATTATTCTCTGCTATGTATGTATATCTGCCACTTTGGTCATACTTCTTACCCATGTATTCCTATTACGATCTGTTCTTGTTATACCAAGCATACATCTTGCTTCTCTGTGTGCACTGGATCTTTACGTATCATTCTTGAATTTAGCATCCACGTTTCACATCCATACGTCATAACTGGCAGTACGCATTGGTCGTATGCCTTATTTTTTAAGCATAGCGGAATATTATGTTCATTCTTCCAAAAGCATTCCATCCTATTTTCATTATTTTTCTTTACGTCCAGTCATATTCACCAATTGTCCTGGGTATAAATAACTAACAACTATCTCTACAATATTATAATAAATGAATTGTGTATCAACTCAATAGCACAATATAACAAATCGAAACTACAAATTCGTACAAAAGTGACACTGAAAGCGCTACCATTCAATTGGCGAGCTTTCTGATCAATCAATTTGAACCAACTTGTTCACGACATATGTATAATGAATTTCAAAAATTTAAACTTAAGGCCGTCGACTTCTCAGTTACATAACACCGAATGAAAGATCACTTGCGCACAATCTGCAGTACATACTTTAACGACACTACCAATCTCCACTCCTCGGTAAGATGGCAGTGATTGAAAATTGAAAACACAGCCGCCGGACAAAAGATATATTATTATTATACACGGCGTATAAGGGGATAAAGCAAAAGTACGACTCCGAAGGCGAACCGGGTTCGTGAGCGAACTTTTAAAATCCGCGAAAGCCTTAAATCAACAATGACACGCCGAAACCGAGTGCACAAGTGCCGAGAAAAGCTAAATCTTATTTAATTTGAAGGTTTACGTTATTCGCTCGCGTGCCGAAACGCTCCGAGCACGCGATACCCAAACACTGGTCTACCTTGCCGAACTCAAAAATCAAAACCCAAAAAAAAATAGCCCCGGCGAAAAACTTCCTCGATCGTGGCATAAAAAGGATTTCGCATAAAACGGCCATAAATTAAAACGCGCTTGACGCGTAGCATTTAAAAGAACCGCGTACTTATGTATGTACATATATGTACAAAGTACGACACAAGGTGGGTAAAAAAAAAAAAACCATATGCACCTGTGTTACGGGGAGATTGGTATAGTGAATTATAGAATTTGGTTGATTTACCTATAACAACACTTAAATTAACACAATTCACACAAGATATAGAAATAACGATTGTACAGTGTAAGTAGGAGAGTACAGAGTACTAATCCAGAGTCTGAGTGTACAACGTATGAATGTGACCGGGAGTGTACGGTGGTCAACGTACAACTCCAGAGTGGTATCCTATGACTAATACAACATGCTTATATACAATAATACTATGGTTACATAATATAGTGATAAGAGGAGATGATTCTGTAAAGTACATTAAACATATGATTGACAGTTTTGTTTACTAGAGAAAAATAGAGTTATCAATAGTATTGTGACCTTTGACATGGATATGATAAAGTCAGATATAATATAGTATAGTAGATGTCATCCATTAAGACATGATTAAGCACTTACAGTGAAGAATAGAGTTATCAATGCTAATGTGACCTTTGACATGGATATGATAAAGTCAGATATAACATAGTATAATAGATGTCATCCATTAAGACATGATTAAGTACTTACAGTGAAGAATGGAGTTATCAATGCTATTGTGACCGTTGACACGCATTAGTTGATATTTAATACACAATTTGGGAAAGAACAAATAGAGCTATCAATGCTACTGTGACCTTTGACACGCATTAGTTGATATTTAATACACAATTTGGAAAAGAACAAATAGAGCTATCAATGCTACTGTGACTCTTGATATGGATATGAAGATTATATCCTAGTCGCAAAAAGGGTCGATTTGAAAACAAACCTATAAAGGTGTAACAATAAGCGATTATATTCTAATCGCTTAAAAATACATTACAAACAATAGTTATTGACTTCTAAAGTACTGCACAGGTTGGTAGGTTGCTACATAGCACCTGTATCTCTTACACTAATAAAGCTGCGATTGTAAAATTTACATCACTTGAAAGTTCATTTAATGTTCTTTCTAATAATATGGTAGTTTTTTTTACAAACAGACTATTCAGTAGATAATCATATTGTAGAGATAGTTGATAGTTACATATTTATACCTAGGTCAATTCGTGAAAATAAACCGGATGTAAAGAAAAATAATGAAAATAGGATGGAATGCTTTTGAAAGAATGAACATAATATTCTGCTATGCTTAAAAAATAAGGCATACGACCGATGCGTACTGTCAGTTATGACGTATGGATGTGAAACGTGGATGCTAAATTCAAGAATGATACGTAAAGATCCAGTGCACACAGAGAAGCATAGAAAGATGTATGCTTGGTATAACAAGAACAGATCGTAATAGGAATACATGGGTAAGAAGTATGACCAAAGTGGCAGATATAGCAGAGAATAATGGATGGCAGATGGACGCGAGAAATACTGGAATGGTATCCGAGAGGATGTGAAAGAAAGCAAGGTAGACCGAGTGGATGATGGGCTGATGAATTGAGAAGAATGTGTGGAGTCAAGTGAATGCAGATTGGTCAAGACAGACAAGATTGGAGAGACCTTCATCCAACAGTGGATAGTGAACGCTTGAAAAAATCTACAGAAAAATCGCATTTTATGGCATTAATAATTATCTGTGTAGAAAAAACTACAAGATCATTAAAAATAGAATTAAATGAACTTTCATCAGCGTAGCGTTATTTGTTTCAGGATGTGAATTTAAAAAAAAAAAACAGGTATTGTTGTTTTTGTTTCCACCTGTACAATATCTGGTTATTCTGTGTGAGCTTTTAACGTATTCAAAAATTTAATTGTTTATTCACTCTCGATTTTTTAATTATGTATGTATATATTCGGTATAAATTGATAATTACGCACGTCGAGGCGTGAATACTAAATCTCCAACGTGTTATCTTTGTATATTATCTAAAAGCGCGCTTGGATTGAATTATTATTATGAAAACGAGATATGTATGTACGTGAGGTGTCTGATGTCGCCGTTGTAAGATTGTTTCTTTATTAATTTTATTTTCAAACTGTTAAGGATTACTTATTGTGAAGGATCAAGGCTGTACAATTGTATGTACATTTCCACTGTTCGCTCACAACTTATGTACATATGTACATATGTATATGCGTTGAAATAAAACAATTGATCATAATCTGTTTGGTATAAAAACAGTAGGTACTTGTATTGATATAAAACCGACTATAGTAAGCAAGTTAAGTTTCATAAGCACTGTACATATGTATGTATGTTTTGCCGTGAAATTTACTGTAATAAGTACATTCTGCACTACGTATAAATTTTTCCATCTTGTTTCTGGCGGAAAAACAGTCTATTTTTCAACATTACTGCAATAATCTTTTGAATTTAAAGCTCCTTTTATATTATATTAGTTACATTTCTAGTACGACACAACTTCTCATTAATATTTGATACAACTAATTTTGCGCAATTTACAAATTGACCATTTGATGCATTAAGTCAAGAAGACTGCTCTGGGTCATGATGAATTTTTAACCAACATCATAGAGAGAAAGGTAGAAAGGAAGTGAGGAAGAGGAAGACCAAGAAAATAATGCTTTAGTGAGATAAAATACATAGAACCCTCTGATTCTACTTGCTATGTATCATCATCATTTTCAGCCGTTCACCATCCACTTCCATTCCTGTCTGTCTTGAACAATCTGTGCATCCACTTGACTCAACACATTCTTTTAAATTCATCAGCTCACCGTCCACTCTGTCTACCTTGCTTTCTTTCACATCCTCTCGAATACCATTCCAGTATTATTCGCATCCATTCGGAACACTGCCATCCATTCTTCTGGCTGTGTTCCGCTATCAATCATGCTTCTCACCCATGTATTCCTCTTACGATCTCTTCATGTTATACCATGAATACATGTTTCCAAGCTTCTCTGTGTGCACTGAGATCTTACGTAACATTCTTAAATTCAGCATCGACGTTTCGCATCCATACGTCATAACTGGCAGTACGAATTGGTCGTATCTTTTAAGCATAGCGGAATGTTGGATTTAAAAACTCTGTTCATTCTTCCAAAATCACTCCATCCTAGTTTCATTTCAGAATTAGAGCATACCTTCAGCTATATCTGCCACTTTTTTACCCATGCATTCCTCGTACGATCTCTTCTTGTTGTACCAACACTGGCTCTTACGTAGCAAGTTTCACATTATACATACATACTATATATAATAGCCGAAATCCGTCAGTCTGTCTGCTGATAACGGTCGCTGAGGAAAAATTATTAAAACCCCAGAAAGAGTGGGGGATCGAACCCAGGATCCCAGGCTCGAGAGAACTCGCACTAATGCTATTCGCTATCGCCCTTGGTCAATTTAGTCCTTCTTTTTTTAAACATTACCTATAGGGATCGTGACTACATAGATGACGCTATAAAAACTATTATATTATTTTTTGTCACTTACAACCGTGCGATCAATTAGTGGGGATCTCTATAAAAAAAGCGCTTTACGTAATTTAAAATTCAGCGGGCGTTGATATTCAACGGGCTTACACTAGTAGATACATATGTACGTTATAACTGGCAGTAGGCATTGGTCGTATGCCTTATTTTTTAAGCATAGCGCAATATTATGTTCATTCTTCCGAAAGCACTCAATCCTAGTTTGATTCTTCGTTTTATTTCTCCTTCTTTACATCCGGTCGTATTCACCAATCTAGGGATAGGTCACGAAAAAAAAAAGCCACTAAGACCATTTGACGCAAACATCTGAACAATGTACATAGGAACAGTTTTATTTTTAACAAGTCTTCACGAAACATCGATGCAACGGGGAGGGACGTTCCGTTAATTCCATTAACGGAACAGGAATTAACGGAACACCATTAAGAACCAATCAAAACTGGTAAGGGGTATAGGGAGTGGTGGCGAAGACTGAATATTTATGAAGATGAAAAGAGACAGGAGGGAAAGCGGAATAGGTACCTGAGAAAGCCTTTTCTCGGTCCATCATGTATGTAAGTTTTTAATTAATTAAAACAGCCGTAGTGTGCCTGCGAGCTTAATCGAGTTTTGATTATTACCGACGAAGCGTTCATTAGCGGTCGACCACAAAGAGGACACGCGTTGCCATAACAGCTTCCACTGTCTGCCGTGATTTATCTGATCTAATCGCGGCTAGAGAGTAAGAACGTGCGTCACATAAAGCCGCTTTTGAATACCTAAACGACGCTAGATTTATGCCCCCAAGGAGAGAGGCATAGGTCAAATGTGTACGAAACATATGGGACACGAACGAAATGGTATACAATATACCCAGGTGTCCGGAAAATTGATCGCGCCGAGAATTTGACCGTAGGGAGAATTTAACGCTCACACAATTTAATGTTAATAAAAGTATCGATTATTCTTTTAAAGATGGCGTACACCAAACGTTAACTCTTCACTTTTTGACAAATATTTCACCGCCTCTCACTACTATATATGTATAGTAACGCAGGAATCTGTGTCCGTCACGCTCGCATTTGTACGGACATTTGCTGTGGAGACTTCAAGCGAAAGGTGAAACTCGCAAACGAAATTTACACGCCACGCGTAACATATGTATGTACATATATACACACACAACACGAGTTGCCTGTAGCGGGCGATCACACACACACACATTATCATACATATATGTATATATGTATATGATAATGTGAACAGTGAGCGCTTACGCTATGATCCAACGCCGATAATGCGAGATCTCCTATATTTGAACATATAAATCCTTAGTAGGTTCGCGACTTTGCTAAATTGTTACGTTGTTGTATTATAAAGCGCCATATGTACATATATACAAAAACTATTAATTACAAATATATTCACCACACAAACACTCACAGTACGTGTAATGAGAAACCGCTCCATTGATATTCAACGGCTTTACACTAGTTATAAATATAATAGCCCAAAATTCCGTCTGTCTGTCCGTCTGCTGATAACGCTCGCCGCGACTCTAGTCTACCAGGAGACGGCCGATTTGAATTTAATAACATCCAAATATTGCCAACGACGATATTTAAGGTGTAAAGTTGTCGAAAAAACCTTTCAACATACGGGGACCGAACTATGAGCCTTCGCTCAAGGGACCAACGCTCTAACCACTGACCTATCGCCTGGCTTAATTATTTTTAATCAAGGAGGATCAAAATATTTTATAAAACAATTAGACAGTGACCCCACGACGCGTGACGTCATCATATAATGTAAGCTCACTGATTAAAAATTCGTCAAAAGCTTTCAACAAAGCATCGCGTGCTTCGGACATAGTACAAAGCACAAAAAACCTATTTAAACGTAAAAAAGTATCAGGTGAAAATGCGTCATAATACTGCGTACACACCGACGAACCGAACGTGAACGTTCATAAATCATCGAACGTTGAACAGCAAGCAACCCTTCGTCGTGCGCTGTTCGGTTCGTCGGTGTGTACGCAGCATAAGAACAAGAAAATAAACGAAAAGAATACGCTGCTGGCACAAAAGATCCAGAAACTACATAGGTACATATGTAGCTTAGCTTTCTGCAAATTAAAATTTTGTTTTGACACTTATTCATTGCCTGTTTAGCACATGAACCATTTAACAAAACGAAAGCAGCAGTTCATACGCTTTTTAAAAAAAGTTTTGAATTATTTCAATTAGTGCATTGAAAGGCAAGAATTGCTTGTAAGGTCGCAATCCTTTTTTTTAATGTCAAATTATATCTTAAATACATTGGCTCTTATGAATAGTTACATTGGAACGCTCAAATGAGTATGTAATTTGCAGTATTTAAGTAGTAGTGGATGAGGTAGTTATGTACATAGTTATGCGTAATAATCTCTCATTCCGTCTATAAATCCCCTGTCATTATAGGCCGTAAAATTACTGCCAAAAATTTCAACGAGCAAATGTAAGTAGGCTCTGGGTGGTTTTTTTTTTTTTTTTTTTTTTTAGCACGCGCGATAAACATTCGCAACTGGTCGAAACGAATCCTGCAGGCTTTTTAACTGTAAAATATATTGCTGAGGGCACGTGCGCATTCCGGACAGGTGCACTCGAACGAGACGGGGGGCGCCACACGAAAAAGTTGCAGAGACACTGGAATGGCTCGAGGCAAAATATGTTCTATTGATTATACGCTTCGCGATTTATTGATTTGATGTCATTTGTAATGCAATGTTATGATTTGTATCAAACTACACAGAGTTTTCGACGAACCAATCTTAATCTAAATCTAGGAAATTGAGAGAGAAATCTATGTATGTAATTAAGTCGGGAAATAAAAACAAAATAATTTAACTCAACTCAACTGAGCGATACAAACTTTGATACCTAACTTACAGATAGATGGGGGTTCACAAAATCGAGTCACAATTTTGAAAAATTGCACTTTTATATACCAACTAGTGTGAGCCCGTTGAATATCAACGGAGCGGTTTCTCATCACACGTACTGTGAGTGTTTGTGTGGGTGAGTATATGTACATATATGCGAGCGATCCGCTGCTATCCAGCCAGACAGACCCTCGCGCTACTACATATATGTATACTAGTGTAAGCCCGTTGAACATCAACGCCCGCTGAATTTTTATTTTACTTTACTTACTATTTATATTATAATTATTAATTATTATATATATAATAATTATAATTTTGTAAGTGATTTTGTAAAAATCAAAAAATAATAGTTTTTATAGTGCCATCTATGTATTATTAGCAGATCCCTTTTATAGGTAAAGCAGAGTCACGATCCCTTGTATAGGTAATGTTTAAAAAAAAAAAAAAAAGGACAAAATTGACAACTGGCGACAGCGGATAGCATAATTGCGAGTCCTCTCGAACTTGGGGTCCTGGGTTCGATCCCCCACTCGTTCTGGTTTTTAAATTATTTTTCCTCAGCGAGCGTTATCAGCAGACAGACAGACAGACAGACGGATTACGGCTATTATATATATAATGCATACTTCAAACTAGACAAATGAATAAAGTACTGAGCTTGAAAAAAAACATTATATTAAATTTAATAGTTTTTATATAGATGGCGCGTTATAATACAACCAAGTAACAATGTAGCAAAGTCGCGAAACTTTTGAGAATTAATATTGTCAAATTGTAGCAGGCTCATATCATCTAGTTTGGTTGAATGCGTATGCGCACCCTCTTCCGAACTGGTGATCTCGGATTCAAATCCCACCCGCGCGACGTTCTCGTTTTTTTAATTATTTACTTCGGCGAGCCTTATCAGCAGGCAGACAGACAGACAGACGGAATAGGGCTATTATATAATTATGTACATATATGATGAGTAGTTAAAAACACATCTACATTTTGTCTCGATAGCAGAAGCCTAAATATTTCAGTATCATGTTAATGGACATGATCCATTAATATGTATCCATATACAACTCAACCTAACTGAAAGTTAATCCAATCAAAACTAATCGAAAGAGATAAAAAAAAAACTTTACCTAACTTCGTGCGTACGCAGCATAATGCTGCGTACACACCAACGAACCAAACAGCAAACGACACAAGGGTTGCTATTGTGTGGACGTTCATAAATCATCGGACGTTATTGCGTAGACCGCTCCACACAATAACAATTCGCTTTTGCCATTCGGTGTGTACGCAGCATTACCGGTAGATTGAGCCGAATTTTACCATAGTTGGAACGATGGAAGATAAACTAGCAGACTAACTCAACTGAAGAATAGAATCAACCTAAACTGATCAAATGAAGAGATACAAACAATCTTAAAGATATTATGTGAAGTTAAATCCGTATCACATACATACATATGTACATATGTATAACCTAACCTAACTTAATATGAAAATTTAAAAACTAAAAGATACAGTTTATTCATATAACCTAGAGATTAGGCCCATCTAAATTTACTAAATAAAAGATAAAACAATCAAAAGTGGGATTACATATACATTATATATATAATAGCCGAAATCCGTCTGTCTGTCTGTCTGTCTGCCTGTCTGCTGATAACGCTCGCTGAGGAAAAATTATTAAAAAACCACTAGAACGAGTGGGGGATCGAACCCACGACCTTAGGCTCGAGAGTCATCACGCTAACGCTATACTCTATCGCCCTTGGTCGGTTTAGTCCTTTTTTTTTAAACATATCGTGACTCGGCTTTATTTACAAAAGCTATCGTGATTCTGCTAATAATACATAGATGGCACTATAGAAACTATTATTTTTTTTTTTTTTTTTGATTTTTACAAAATCACTTACAAAATTATAATTATTATATATATAATTCCCGTTCCCGATCCCGTTCCCGTTCCTAGTACGTTATCTGACGCGTGAGCAGGCCCGTTCCTGTTCCCGTTCCCGATCCTGACCCCGTTCCCGTTCCCGTTCCTAGTACGTTATCTGACGCGTGAGCAGGCCCGTTCCCGTTCCCGTTTTTTCCCGATTTTTTTTCACAGGAACCATCCCCGGCATGATCACAATAAGTCCCGAAAGTTTCATCGCGATCGGTTGAGTGGTTTAGGAGCCTATAAGAGACAGACAGACAAACAGACAGACAGACATTCATTTTTATATATATGTATATAGAAGATAATTAATAATTATAATATAAATAGTAAAGTAAAAAAAAAATTTTTTTTTTTGTGGGTATCGAAAGCGTTCAATTAGTGGGGATTGCTATAATACATAGATGGTGCTATAAAAACAATTTTTTCGATCAATTAGTAGGGATCTCTATTAAAAAAGCGCTTTACGATATTTAAAATTCAGCGGGCGTTGATATTCAACGGGCTTACACTAGTTCTCATATAAAGAGCAACATTCAACAACATAACAAAATTTAAACAGTACGATTATAAACTAATAGAGTTTCACTTAAAGGCGCTCACACACCTTTGCGGTTTCGCTGCTTCGTGTTTTCGTGATTATACCTACATATACATATATGATTTTGTTTTTGTTATAGATTTTTTTAATTATGATTTTTCCATTTGTCACCAATCATTGTCAATTCGCCGGGTTCGGTGACGCGCGCCGAATCGGTTCGAACCGGTTGCTTTCCCCGTTTTTCGGCCCGTTTCCGCCAACTTCTGGCGCGTTATAAATGCAGAAGACTGCTGAAGCAGCAAAAAGACAAAATGGTTTGCTTTATTCGTTGGCAATATAACGGCGGCAGGTCCGTTTTAATTTTCATCCGTGTGTAATGGCGTGTCAACACTGTCGACTCGAGATTGTTCGTCTTCCGGGCCCACATTTCTCCCCGAGACAAATACGCCGAGAGCATAATAATAACAGCGCAACTGTCGAAACGATATTTTTTTCCTTTTGAATTTCACCATTTATAAAATGCGAATAAATAATCATAAAATGAATAAATGTCCAGCGTCGACTTTCAGAGCGGTCTGTCCTGCGAATGAGAATCTCCACACAGGTACAGTTTCAAATAATATAATCATTCCGAACGTTCGGCGATTCCAATCACGTACGTACTGTTGCGGTGTATATTTAATATTAATGTAGCATACTTAAATTACTTCGTTGCAAATGATTCAAGGTCGTATTGCGTGTATTGATTCTGCACTCGGTATAATAATAGTGTTGAATTTACATATGTACATAGATATGACTATTACATAAGCTACATAGCTAGCTATGTATAATAGCAGATACTGTTTCGCTGCGTCTAACTTTCTATCGTCGTCCCATTCGCACTGGTGCGAATCCACGACAATAGAGGGCGTCAGTTTGACGCAGCGATTTCGCTAAGGCGTGTGAGCGCCTTAAAGCGGCTAACAGACAAATTTTTCTTATTGTTAACTGTTGTGTCATTTCCCTTTGGCACTACACAATTTTCACTATTAATGTTACTAGTACATATGTATGTATAAGCCCGTTGAATACACTGAGCAACAAAAAATCACGTTTTTTAAAACCCAGAGCGGAGATCAGTCAATCTTTACTAAGTTTGACCCACTGAATTCGAATCCGATAATGATTTTTGTTGATATGCTCTCATTTATGAGATATTCGCGATTTAAAAAAATATCCATTTTTTTGGCTTTTGCGGTCTATAACTCAAAATATAGTATCGCTGTGCTCAAATCGAGTATTGAAATCAATAGTCAGATATTTTTCCTATTGATTGTTATTTTTTATTACTTTAAAATACTTATAATTAATTAATTATCTAGCGAATTTTTAAAGTCAAAAAAATATATTTTTTCCCATGCTATTTGGCATTTATTTGGAGAGTTTTTTATTTCACCACTTTTATAAGGATTGGTTTTCTATCTCAATATTTTTTTATTTTATCTTAACGTGCTAATTCGAGCGGAAAATGATTTTAAACTACGTTATGATATGTTACCGGTGGCGCGCTAGTGTATAATAAGTAGGTACACATCTTTCACATAATCACTTTTACATATGTATATAATAACCCTATTCCGTCTGTCTGTATGTCTGTCTGCTGAGGTAAATAATAATTAAAAGACACGAACCGTTCGCGCGCGAGTGGGATTTGAACCCGAATTCGGAAGAGGGTGCGCTTACGCATTCATCCAAACTAGACAATGACGGGCCTACAACAATTTGACAATATTAATCCGCAGTAGGTTCGCGACTTTGCTAAATTGTTACGTTGTTGTATTATAACGCGCCGTATATGCAAAAACTATACTCACCACACAAACAATCATAGTGAGAAACCGCACCGTTGATATTCAACGGGCTTACACTAGTAATTTTATATTTTATAGCTCTTATTAATCTCCGCACTAACTCTGTATTGTGGAGCAGTTATGTACAAATATGATTGAATTACAATTGAATCGATGATGCGACTTGTTCGACGCGGATAGGATTGTATCTTTTTTTTGCGGCACATTGATGACGATGATGATGATGATAGAGGAAATTAAACGTTCTTCGACAGCGTAAACGCACAATTAAAAAGCTTTTAGGTTATCTACACTACTATATAATTATTTATGCACACTCATCGAGGTGATATGACTTTTCTCGTCGATTGGAAAAGTTTTAATTTGAAACTTTTATATACCTGTGTTATTAAATTACATCTTCGAGAACCTTTTTTCGAGCGGACAAAAGGCGAACTAAAAAATATCATATTATATCTATTATACGCGTATTATACACCGATATTACACTGTAAAATTTGTAAAGAATAGAACTGTAATTACGACACGTCGTTTCATTGTTTGACCAAAGTGGATGCGTTTGTTTCGTGATTGATGTTTTGCCCCATGCCTCGGGTAATGCGATATTCAATATTTAGTGTCAGAAACAGTTGGGTCGATTTTTTTTTTATTATTATTCTGTACTCGTAATGGTTTTCCGATTCGGCACTGTTTTAAAAGCGATAAGCTTGTTAAAGTACGACGCACACCTACGCCTTTTGCCAATTAACCAAATTCGGCAATCAGTGGTTGCGTATCTTACGCGCCAAACACGTTCCGTATCATCGATGCACTTTTTTTTTTTTTTTTTTTTATTATTTATATTCAATTTAATATACCTACGTGCATTTATATGTCAAGTACAAATTTTCGATACTCAACATCGACATTTTCATTTTATATGTTATTGTATCTGCCAGTTTTTTTTTATTTATTTATTTCGTATATGGCGCATGAGAGAAAATCGACTAGGCGTTTTTTGCTCTCTACCGTTTTTGTTCCAATAAAACGAGAAGTAATTTAATACTTGACATATCAACTTTTTTTTTTTGCCTGGACGTTGTTGTCGTTGTTCGCCATATACGAATTTGCAGAATTCTGAAAAGAATCCGCTAAGAATCGACAATACAAGCGCTGAACTAATTCCCTCGATTCGATGCGATTTAATACGTAAGAGATTTTTTCAAGTTTTTTAATGGCGTCGACAAGACAAGAGTTGATGAAATTTCGAGGATTCAAAATCAAATTATACAGTAGACTCCCGTATAACGCGGTTGATACGTTACGCGTTGTATGAAATTTATTTAAAAAAAAAAAAAAAGAAATATTACAAACTTTGTTATTTCATAAAAATCCAAAAAAAAGAAATAAAAATAATTTAACAAATTCATCAGTTATGTATAATTATGATAAACCAAAACCGGAAACGCTTTTTGTACATAGTGTTGATACTTGTGTAGTCACGCAATAGCGCGTTGTACGAGAATCGCGTTATATAAAAAAAGTTGCCCCAATAACGTTATACGGGATTCCACTGTATATATGTACATATTTTTTTTTTTTATAAATGTGACCTTTGCTTTTAATTATAATATTATTTACTAACTATAATATGAAAAAAAAAACAAAATAAATTTAAAAAGACGGTCTCCTTTACAGGTAGGTACGAAAATTCAAACTGGAATTTTTATTGTGTCCATTTATAATAAGCCAAACATACTAAATAAATAGATAACTTTCAAGATAATTGAACACAAAAGTAATAATTAGAATATATGTAATTCAAAAGGACAAAATTGATTTAAATTCAACAAAAAAGCCACACACTTAAAACCTTAACCCAACTTAAAACTAGATATACATGTGTATCTTAAGATGTCACAGAAAGATCAATGAAATATACACATATCTAGAAAACTTTACCTACCTAACTCAACCTACCCACAAAACAGTGGATTAACCTAACCTGACCTAATCTACCACAATTAAAACTAGATATACATACATATCTCGTCAGCACTTTTCCTTTCGTGTTGAGACAGTACAAGAAGACGGCAAATGGCTAATGGCAAGAAGAATGCGTTTCCACATTCGTCAAAGTCGGAAAACTAAGATGGGCTAGAATGGACAATACCCAGCAGCCGAGGAGTATCCTAGACAGCAGACCCAAACTTCAGTGGCTGGACTGGAACCAACTGGAGGACATTGGCGCAAGACAGGTGAAGATGGAAGAAATTCTTGGAGGAGGCTGAGACCCGCTCTGGGTTGCCAGCCCAATTATGAATGAATGAATGAATGAATATCTCATCGGAAGACAGCAAAATACTACGGAAATCTAGGAAACTTTTATCAGTTTCAATTGCGTCAGCCATAGTTGTAGAATAACATAGATTGGCCTTAGGGTGATATTACACTGAGCAACCAAACGGAACACCAGATTTTTTTTGAACCTCGACGACCAGATACAAGTTCCAATGCGACGTATTAGACGATGCGATTCTCTGTTGCATAAAAATTTCTTGGAAGTCAATGGTACGATGAAAAAAACCTTCACAAAAAACCCTTTTCTGACCTTTTTTTTGCATCGTCGTACTCAATTATCAACGCAATTGTTTCGAAAACAATGAAATTCAGAAAGAAATGAGAGGTTGAATTTTATATATTTTCTACGTCTACACACTACTACATAGAGTACCTAGTTTTCGTATAGCTTCCTAGACCCATTTTTTTTGTATGAAGATTATGAGATGAGCAGGTAGCTTGGTGAGTGAAAAGTGGTGCAATGTAATAAGATGCTCGCCACCGTCAAAAAAAATCTGGTGCTGGTGTGGTTGCTCAGTGTAATATCGCTGTAAGCGCCCAAAAAATGACATACAAAAAGGGCATGCAAAATGCACTCCTTGCATGCATTTTGCTTGACTTTTTTTTGTGGGACTTCTTTTTCGTGAGAATTCCCCGCACTTTAGACCCCCCGCACACCCCATATTTGCTTCTGACGCTTTCTCCAGGCAAATTTGTTTGGAATGGCATATCTATGGCGTCAGCCAACTTTTAACAACCACACTTGCACAAAGCACCCAAACAATACCCTCGAGCGAGAACCTCAAATGAGGCCACAGCCCAATCTCACAAAATACGAAGACAATCACCTGTATTATTATATTTTCGAAAATGACCTCAAGGTTTATTATACCCCAGCGCTCGAAGAGTTCTTCTTCGACGGGACAATTATTTGCGATTGCGCACTGTTACAGCCTACCTGCACACACATTATTCGTGAGTTGCGTGTAATCTGTACACACCTGATTACCGTTTTTTTCTTCTTTTTTTTTTTTTTTGTACGACCGGTCGAGCGCGTGCTCGCTCCGAGGCATGTCCTCATCGCATCGAGCCCACCTGGCGCATATCATTATAATTTATTTACCAGGCCACCACCCGGGGGTGACTTACCCGAAAATCTGCCAGTGAAAAGCGCCAACGACTTATCAACGATCGATCGTCGAAAGCTTTTCGGATGATTCGTTTCGCCTCTTGCGAAATGGACATATGGACAGATAATAAAACTGGCTTTTTTTTTTTTTTTCAGTTCGACGGATGAGCGCGCACAGTAACAAATGCTCTTTTGGCCAAAGACGGTTTTTTGTCGTGGCTGTTGTAAATTGGGTAATTTGTCCGGTGTAGAACGTGCTTTGTGAACATCGGACGTTTAATTCGACGTTCAATAGTAGTGCTTTTTTTAGTTAGACTAGTAAAGAAAGTAACACTTTTTTATATACATAGAACCAGTGCTCGAAATGGAAATTTTCACGAATGGGAGCGCTCGATAATTTTCAAAAAATATCAAACGACCTTTTTTTTTTTTAACTATATGTATAGAAAATGTACGTACATTTATATACATACATATATTATAACACCAAAACACTTACGTAACATATGTACACCAATATAAATGAATTTATGGTTGTATATATTAGGTTATTAGTATTATTATTATAGAAACTGTATTACATATTGCACAATTTACACGTTAAATTTTTTTTAAATTTGAATAATTGTTCATATCACTATTTAGTTAGTGACGAACAGTGCCCGACCATAAAGCAATAAAACTTTTTGCGCATAAAAACCCTCGAATTCTAAATGTTATCTTCAAGTAACATAAGTGCATCCAGCTTTTTCAAAACATAATAATATTTTAAATGGCTTTTGGCTACAGATAAGATGCCTTTGTCGGAATTGAAATGTAAAGAATTTAACTTTCAGTCAAAGATTGTGATTTAGGAGTCATAAATGTAAAAAAAAATCACCTTCTAACATTTTTTCGGCAATAATTATTGAAAGAGCACGGAAATTTTGGTTTTTTACGAAAGGGAGCGCTAAATTTACAGATTTCACGAAAGGGTACGCTACGTTTCAAATTTCACGAAAGGGAACGCCCGCTCCCGCTGAATTCGAGCACTGCATAGAACAGGCCTGGGAAAACTACGGCCGCGTGAAAGCCTTCGTCTTTACGACCGATAAGCGCCCCGCCAAGAACATCTCATAACGTAATTTAAAATCATTTGCCGCTCGAATTAGTACGTTTAGATAAAATAAAAAAAAACATTTTGATTGAAAACCAATCCCTATAAACGTGATGAAATAAAATACTGGCCAAATAAACGCATAATAATTGCACGTATTTTAAATAAAATTATCTGACTATTGATTTCAATACTCACTTTGAGCACAGCAATACTATATTTTCAGTTATGACTGCAAAAGCCAAAAAAAATAATATTTTTTTTACATTTATTAAATCGCGAAAATCTCATAAACGAGAGCTAATCAACGAAAATCATTATCGGAATCGAATTCAATGGGTTAAACTTAGTAAAGATTGACTAATTCCGCACTGGGTTTTAAAAAACGTGATTTTTTGTGTTATTATTTAAGATACCAGAAAACAAATTTGAAGAATATGGTGAATACGTAGTTTGAAACATTTTCACATTTATGTACCTACATATATAGTAATTAGCTATATTGGACCTACAAGTTTAATCGAAACTAGAATACTTACATACGTATGTACATCAAATCACAGTAATTTGACAAATTATTATATATAATAGCCGAAATCCGTCTGTCTGTCTGCTGATAACGCTCGCTGAGGAAAAATAAGTAAAAAACCAGAACCAGAGTGGGGGATCGAACCCAGGACCCCAAGCTCGGGAAGAACGCGCTTACGCTAATCTGCCAAAACCAGTTGTCTTTAAACATTTTTTTTTTTTAAACATTACCTATAAAAGGGATCGGAGATTTATTGTAAATAAAATGCAAGTAATTAACCAAATACATAATAACCTGATAAAGCAGCATCATACTAAAATAAAAACGAGAATCAATTCCATCAGATTATGCCAAAGACCTACGTTCAGTTCAAACGGTTGAACCGTAAAATCGTTCCCTTACCATGATGAACCACACCGGCAGCATCATTAACGCAACAAGACAAAGAGACCGGGATTAATCTCGAGAGTGAGAGAGAGGAGAACTTTGATATATCTCCCGGTACGACATGAATGATGGATGAGGATCAAAGATCGCATACGCTCCTCTATAATACACTGTGTCGATTGTTCCGGCGCTTTGTGCTCACCGGCTATTTTGACCGGCCAAATTCACACAAAAATCAAAACTGATTGGACAGCCGAGTGGTTCGAGACACTCGTGAATCATTCATTGTAAAAGTGGACTATGTTGCGTTTGCAGAAAAAAATTGATCTAAGCTGCTTAAGGTCATGGACTTACTCAATACTATCATCCATAGCCAGGGTTGCGAGAAGTCCCGAATTCAACGGAGTCCAGCATTGCCTTCGAAAATCCCGATTTAATAAAAATGTATGTAGTTAAAAAAGGCTCGCTTAATTTTGACCTTCTATACGAAGACTAGTTAGTGTAAGCCCGTTGAATATCAACGGTGCGGTTTCTCATCACCCGTACTGTGAGTGTTTTTGTGGGTGAATATATAATAGTTTTTACAGTTGTTGCATGGATGGCGCGTTATAATACAACAACGTAACAATTTAGCGAAGTCGCGATCCTACTAAGGATTTATATGTTCAAATATAGGAGATCTCGCATTATTGGCGTTGGATCATAGCGTAAGCACTCACTGTTCCGATCTGGTGATCTCGGGTTCAAATCCCAATCGCGCGACGTTCTGGTTTTTTTACCTCAGCGAGCGTTATCAGCAGACAGACACACACGCACACACACAGACAGACAGAATAGGGCTATTATATATATGATGTGAAACGTGCATGCCGAATTCAAGAATGTTACGTTATGCTCGGTATAACAAGAAGAAATCGTAAAAGGAATACGTGGGGATGAAGCATGATCAAAGTGGCAGATATAGCGGAACGCGTGAATAAATTAAAATGGCGATACACAGCGAGAAGAATGGATGGCAGATGGAGGCGAGAAATAATGGAATGGTATGCCGAGAGGATGTGAAAGAAAGCAAGGTAGACCGAGTCAACTGAATGCAGATTGCTCAAGACAGACAGGAATGAAAGAGGATTGGAGAGGCCTTCATCCAGTAGTAGATGGTGATATCATCGATCTACATAGGTTCAAATTTCCGTTTGATTCATGATGTGAGATATGGCAACACTAGCTTAGATATGGCAGATGAACGCGAGAAACAATGGAATGGTATCCGAGAGGATGTGAAAGAAAGCACGGTGGACCGAGGACACGATGTTTGGACTCGAGTGAAAATGATCCATTTTTTCTTAATTGCTTCCTTGATCCCTTAACTTTTTTTTTTAATTGTTCCAAATTGTGAATGTCGCGATCTATGATTTTGGAAAACTGGCAACCCTGTCCATAGCAGAGTTCATTATCAGTAATTACAAAATTATTAATGGGCGTGGCCACTGGCTGGAATCTAGTCACCTGTACTAGAAACGTACTAAATCACGCACGCCTCGTGAAACATTTACATACATACATAAGTTACATGAAATAAGCAGCTTTCGCATTCAAGACACTCAAGTTTATTTTGTACAGAAAAAAGTAAGACGACGATAACTTACGGGACATTTGATGACAGTGCAGTCTCACCTGGGAATGCGCAATAAACCATTGCGTCACGGGGATGTGCATAATGCAATTTTCTGCAACTGAGTTGCGCAGGTTCAGACGCGTATTGATTTCAGGGATAGTCAAGTCACGGCGCACGAACGATAGGGTTAAAGTCTACACCAGGCACGCCAAACTGGCGGCCCGCGAGCCGCACGGACAATTTAGTTTGACAAGGATTTCCATAGCATAATTATTTCAGGAATATGTACATACATACATACAATAGCAGATCGTATCAGATATCAATATTTAATCATGGTTGTAATTTAAATTCTGTTCTAACTGAAGCACTTTTTTAAATCATTTCTATGCATGACACTACATATGTATGTACATACAACTGGAAAGATTTATTAAAAAATTTTTGCTGGTTATAACTGGCCTTAAAAAAATGTGTTGTGGACTTAATTAAAAACTTTAAGACAATATTGCATATTCCATCAGAAAGTCCGATGTGGTAAAATTATTAAAATGGCACTCAAATACTTGCATCAATCGTCAGTTTTATTATGCTGCGTACACACCGACGAACCGAACAGCGAACGACGTTCTTTTTGTTCTAATAAGTTGGTGACTATATTTCAGTTTATTAAGACACCAGTGTAAGCCCGTTGAATATCAACGCCCGCTGAATTTTAAATTACGTAAAGCGCTTTTTAATAGAGATCCCCACTAATTGATCGCACGGTTGTAAGTGACAAAAAAAAATAATAGTTTTTATAGCGCCATCTATGTATTATAGCAATCCCGTAGTATTGATAGTATCGGATTTTTTTTTTTTTACTTAACTATTTATATTATAATAATTATAGGTGATTAAGTAAGTGATTTTGTAAAAACAAAATAAAAATAGTTTTTATAGCGTCATCTATGTAGTCACGATCCCTTGTATAGGTAATGTTTAAAAAAAAAAAGGACTAAATTGACCAAGGGCGATAGCGAATAGCATTAGTGCGAGTTATCTCGAGCCTAAGGTCGTGGGTTCGATCCCCCACTCTGGTGGTTTTTTAATAATTTTTCCTCAGCGAGCCTGATCAGCAGACAGACAGACGGATTTCGGCTATTATATATATGTACTAGCTGACCCGGCATGCGTTGCAATGCCCGATACCGTTCCCGTTCCCGTTCCAGATCCCGATCCCGTTCCCGATCCCGTTCCCGTTCCAGATCCCGTTCCCGGTCCCGATCCCGTTCCCGTTCCTAGTACGTTATCTGACGCGTGAGCAGGCCCGTTCCTGTTCCCGTTCCCGTTTTATCCCGATTTTTTTTCACAGGAACCATCCCCGGCATGATCACAATAAGTCCTGAAAGTTTCATCGCGATCGGTTGAGTGGTTTAGGAGCCTATAAGAGACAGACAAACAAACAAACAAACAGACAGACAGACAGACAGACATTGATTTATATATATATAGATAATAGATAATAGGAAAATATACTCTATGTACAGTGGTTTACCAATTGCTTTCTGTAGAGTAGGAAAGGAGAACGAACTGTGAATTAGTAGAAAGGAAGGGTTTTATTGGGTGGTGCCAATTTTGTGCAATAAATTGCTGAATCTGAATTTAGTTTAATACAGATGTTGCCAATGATGATACTTTATGACCGAAATACTTTAGGATCGAGGCTCAAGAGACTAATGCCGCGTACACACCGACGCCGAACCGAACAGCGAACGACGAAGGGTTGCTATTGTGTGGACGTTCATAAATCATCGGACAGTAACAATTCGCTTTCGACCTTCGTCGTTCGGTTCTTCGGTGTGTACGCAACATTAGAGCCTTGGAACTAAAACACATTTCTTAACGAAATAAATTGAGAGTCCATATGAGGATTTACCATATTAACGTCAACCTGTTGCAAAGCTTTGACTTATTTAATTAAATTATATTTTTCTTACAATTGAAACGGCATGAGGTTACTGATATAAAATATTCTGAATGGCAACGCAATCGAGCATTTTTAATCGATATTACGAAGTTGGTCCACATATACGTACATATGTATATATAGGAGTATAGGTATATCAAATAATTTGATTTTTTTGAAAAGTGAACATAATCCACTGTAATTCCAAACGATTCATTATGGGTAAGATTGTAATACGTCGCGTGTGATATGACTTCGGAAAATTGTATCCATGTCGTCGAAATTAGTACGCCTTTCAAAATGGCGGCCGCCATTTTGAAAGGCTCTTTACATACATATAATGCGCGTTTCAGCTTCAATTAAAAGTCGATTTTATACGTCAAAATGTTTTAATGAGACATTCTGCGAAACGCCGTCGAAACGTATCACACGGATAATTGAACAGGACCATTGCGAATCTTTCATTACAATACGCATGTATGACTTTTGTCTGACCGGTTCGTGGGAGTCGGCCCGAGCTTTCAGAATAATTGTAGATATAAAAGTACAGCAACGTTCCGCGGGTAATGTATGTATTGAAGAAACGTGTAATTTTACCAATACGTCCCCAGATAAACGATGAATCACTGTGACATGACGTGTATCAAAAGGGGTCGATTCCGCAGAGGATAGTATAGCTTCGAAATATTCTAAAAAAGGGTTGATGTCATACAAAAGAGTGCATCGTATGATACGCTTTTGAGCGTAACGGCTCAGTGCGTACAATATATTTTTTTTAATTATAAATAAAGCTCACTTAAACTCGGGATAGACAGAGGCAATAAAAAAAAAGTACAAGACATATGTATATTTTATATGTAGGCAAAGTGTAAAATGCCTACACATTTCATACCTATGAAATAAAAACGCAAGGCAAAGTGCAAAATGTACTACGCATTTACGCTAAAACTGAACTGAGAAAAAACACGCATTAAATTGGTTGGCACGTTTAGATTGGTGAGATGAAAATGATTCGGCCACAGAAATTAATCATTTACCTAAAACGCATAGGCATTGTATAAAATAACTACGCATTTTATATATGTACATACGCGGAGATTTCGCACTTTGCCTGCGACACATTCACACATGTTGACACCTGTTGCCTTTGTCTATCCAATATTATATGAAAAATATGAACAACGCGCAATATGTACATTAAAAAAAAAGGCAAAAAGTGTCAACACGTCGTCGTAAGATCGTGACATGTATCAATAAAATGAGTTGATGTGTCCAAACATGAAAAATATGTTGCTAAACAATAAAGTGTCCAATAAATATGTTGCAATGTCAAAATGTTAGCTCCTATTGCCAATTATATCCCACAATAGGCAATAAAGGTCAATAATAAAAAAAAAAAAATAAAGAAAGGTACACAGATATGTTAATATAGTATATGATATCAAAAAATCAGCTCACTGCGATACGCTACGTCACAAAGAGCGAGCGGCGCCAGCTGTCGGTGTGAGCGCCCCGCGACCGCAGAGCCAGTTCGAACAGCGAGCTGGAAAGGTGACGAGTGCGCCCTAGCCACCGCATATTATGGCCACGTACGCCTCACTGCTCGAATTACCGTACACGGGCACGAGCGTGCGCTGCGCAGACTTTTCAACTCGCAAAAGGGAATCTCCGCCCTTTCTACTGCGCAGGTTTTCTAAAATATATGCGCCATGTCACGAATTGATTAGTGCGCATGTCACAACGAAAGGTGGGGATATGCCCCTTTGTGAGATGAAAAATCTGTACAATATGGTGACCTTCAGCTGTATCCATGGTGAAATTTCGCCATTTAATTACGGGGCGTGTGGGATCGATTTGGGGATAGACATTTTTTTTTTGTATTTATTCTGCACCATAGTATCAAAACAAAAAATCAAACTAAGCTCAAGCGAAATTTCACCATACAATTGAGACTGAATAAAGAAATACACCTGTATAAAGAAATTTAATGTTATAGGTATATTCAAATTAAATGTGTGGTGAGCGTTTGAACACTATTGATTTTACATATCGTATTAATAATTCAACGAAAATTTAGTACGACAGTACTTACAGGTAAACCAAAAAAAAAGCGAGTTTATCAATGACGTGGCACTTTTTATTGTACATCGCAATTCATGCAAAACATATTATATGTACATACATCCTAGGTCCCAAAGGGTTCAAAAATACAAAAAAAAAAGATTCTCATACAAAATGGTAGACAAAGGAATAACGGTTGTATCGATTTGATTCCCAAATGATTCGGATCAATTGTACATACAAGTGCACAAAAATGAAAAGAAGAACCCTTTTGGTTAAAACGTTTCCTAGGATGATTGAGCAAATTTTTTCACCAACATCAACCGAAGCGGAACACGAGGTAAAATTATCCACCATTGGTCAATTTGACATTTTGTTGAAAAATCACCGTTAAAAAGGTGAATAAATCGCGTAAGCCCATTACGTTGCGTACAATGAACAACTTTCGCATGCGAGACACACAAATTTTTGCACAGAAAAAGTAATACGACGATAACTTACAGGACATTTGATGTCGGTGCAGTCTCGTCTGGGAGTGGCGCAATAAATCATTGCGTCACGGGGATGTGCATAATGCAATTTTCTGCAACGGAGTTGCGCAGGTTCAATCGCGTATTGATTTTCAGGGATTGCCCAGTCATGGCAGCCGAACGAAAGGGTTAATACAGTACCAGTCGAGCCGAAAAAGGATCATGAATATGCAAAAAGAATAAATAATAATAAAAAAAAAAACCACCAACGTTCGATTACGCGGAAATAATAAATCACATTGTATGTACATATGCACGTGGTGCGAAGTGAACGAGGGGTTGCAGAGATTTGGGGAAATAATAAAATATGCGACCGACACGCAACTTTTCATCTGCGCAACAGAAATTTAGCGAAAAGCTCCATCTCGGTTTAAAAATAGATGTATTGATTAAACATTACGTACATACGTTTAGGTACATCTCCGAATCTGATAACGCTACGACGATGAAAAATAAACCAATTTAAAGTCAATTCCGTCTTCTTTCTAACGATACAGTGATTTTTTACAAATGCACAATTGCTAATGCTTAAATTAGCCGTTGAAAAAAAAAAAAAAACGCATTTTCATAAAACAATTTCATACAATATTTTAGTTTTTCATTATGAAAAAGCTCAATTTTGGTGTATTGATTAAATATAACGTACATACATACATAACACACGCTTTCAAATATTCATATCTCCGAATCCGATAACACTACGACGATGAAAAATAAACCAATTTAAAGTCCATTCCGTCTTCTTTCTAGTGATATGGTGATTTTTTTACAAACGGACAATTGCTAGTGCTAAAATTAGCCTTTGAAGCAAAAAAAAACGCATTGTACATACATATAAGAGAATTTCATAGAATATGTTTTTCACAAGCTCAATCTTGGTATAAAAATAGATGTATTGATTAAATATAACGTACATACATACATAACATACGTTTTCAAATATTCATATCTCCGAATCCGATAACACTACGACGATGAAAAATAAACCAATTCAAAGTCCATTCCGTCTTCTTTCTAGTGATATGGTGATTTTTTTACAAACGGACAATTGCTAGTGCTAAAATTAGCCTTTGAAAAAAAAAAAAACGCATTGTACATACATATAAGAGAATTTCATACAATATGTTTTTCACAAGCTCAATCTTGGTATAAAAATAGATGTATTGATTAAATATAACGTACATACATACATAACACACGTTTTCAAATATTCATATCTCCGAATCCGATAACACTACGACGATGAAAAATAAACCAATTTAAAGTCCATTCCGTCTTCTTTTAGTGATATGGTGATTTTTTTACAAACGGACAATTGCTAATGCTAAAATTAGCATTTGAAGAAAAAAAAAACGCATTGTATAAGGGAATTTCATACAATATTTAAGTTTTTCCATATAAAGTGAGCCACGTTATATATATGTACTTCACCTGTGAAAATATTCAACGTGCAATTATTGCACGTGGTTAAAAACGTGACCCGATCAAACATCACGTTTTATCTCATAATATGTCATTTCGGAATAAATTACGATCGGCAAACGCTCTAATCGCATTAATAGAACGCGACACGTGTGCTGAAAGTCGAAAAAGGCGGTGCTGCAACAATGGCCGCCATCGAACAGATCGATCGCCGAGCCCAAAACGATCAACACCAAACGATATCGACGTGGAAACTTTTCTACGCCATATTCATGGTCGTGACGAGGAAAACAGATATGATTTTGATGAAACAGCTGATCGGCGTTTGTGTCCACTATACTGTGGGTTTACCTTTTCGCCGTTGACAGTTTGACCAACCGTCGGTGAAAACTCAATCGACACACTCGCACACACTATAATGACGGTTCGATGATGAAAAATATAAACAAAGAGCATGTGACATTGACGTACATAACCTACGATTCGCGCATGCGCATCGCGTTTCGAGGTTCTACGTCTAATCGATTTTTCGGCTATTGTCGAATGTAATGTTGGTAGGATTGTGTATTATTTCAGTGTGGGACTGTGTGTAATTGTCGAATAATGTCGATGATGATGAATAAATTGATGATAAACGTCAAACTGACCTGCTGACAGCTGGATGACAGCTGCTCAGCTGTAGAAGTGGCGCCACAGTCTGCCGTGCGGCCATCGAGCAAAACACTCCCGATTCGCCAATAACATGTACCTATTTAATTTTCGGGATTTAGCTCGGTGTTGCCAATGTGTGTTGTGTAAAATTATAGGGAGAATTTCGTCCGTAAAATATAAGGAACATAAGATACAGGCAGGATTGCCAGATTCCCAAAATCACTTGGAAATATTGGGAAAAAAAGTTGAGTTTTTGATGAAATAAATAAAATTAAGAAAAAATGGATCATTTTCAGCCGCTCACCAATCCTGTCTGTCTTCAGCAATCTGCATCCACTAGACTCAAAATATTCTTCTCAATTCACCAGCACATCGTCTCCTCGGTGTACCTTGCTTTCTTTCACAACCTCTCGGATACCGTTCCATTATTTCTCACGTCCATCTTCCATATCTCACATATCAAACGTAAAATTTCGTTGCAATTTGAACCTAGATGATTATTATGTGTCTATCGAAAATCACCTTATCATCATTTTCACCATCCACTACTGGATGAAAGCCTCTCCAATCCCGTCTGTCTTCAGCAATCTGCATCCGGTAGATCCTAGATCTAGCGGATCTAGGCTAGATCCTAATAACGATGCGTCGCAGGTGAAATATTTTTCTGCATAAAAAAAAATTCAGATCATCATCATTTTCAGCCGTTCACCATCCACTGCTGATTGAATCCCTCTCCAATCCTCTTCCATTCCTGTCTATCTTGAGCAACTGCATCCAGTTTACTCCACACATTTTTCTCAATTCATCAGCCCATCGTCCACTCGGTCTACCTTGATTTCTTTCACATCCTCTCGGAATACCATTGCATTATTTCTCGCGTCCATCTGCCATCCATTCTTCTCGCTATGTGTCCAGCCCATTGCCACTTTAACTTTTTCACACGTTCCGCTATATCTGTAAAAATAAGCTTTGAGAAAGACCGCGTTAAAAATCTGGTTCAAATTGTTGTTCGGGAACAGCCAATCAGATTGATTTAATAAAATTGATCAGGACACCAAAATATTAATTATTATTTTATTTTTACAATGTTTAGGCATTATAAAAAGCGAATAGGCACTTTACTCAAAGGATTTTAGACTCTGCCTGTAGCATTTTAACTTACATACTTGTGTAAGCAGTATTATTTTAGAAATCACTAGATTTTGTATGAAATTATAAAAAATGCGCTGCAGGTGATATTTTTTTTGCAAAACAGAACATATTATCGCTTTTGAGATTTATTAATTTTTTTTATTATTCACCAATCAAAATGGCAGGTTTCATTATTTTTTTTTACAAAATTATAAACTGACCTGGACGACACCTCCAATTTTCAAAATGGGACAGTTCGGGTCAAACCGGAACGTATGATACACCTACACATTCATAATGCAAATGTGAATTTGTACTCGTTGCAGTTTTAACTTACTACATTACAACGTTACGGTTAACCAAAAAGATCTTTAGCTGTAGTGGCGAACAGTTTTAATTTATCAATTTCTTTATCTTTATCAGACTGTTTGGACTTTAATTCTTTGAATGGTCTCATCTCGGTTATTTCGGGTGTCCATCCCTACGGTTTATCCAAATCGGTTTTTTGTATCATTACAAATAATTAAAACACCGTTTTGATAAATACATTTTCCATTTTAAAAATATTTCAATTATATTTACTTAGATGAATCCAATACTCGAAACTAAGTTTATTATTAATATATTTTTAGTATCATTTAAAATAAAGTTAGGATCAAAAAATTACAAATAACTATGGAACATAGATATAACATTTATTGATAGATAGTTAAACATACATTACACCAATGACAATTTCACATAAAATAGTGCAATCGAATAAGATTTGATAGAAACAGTTATTTAATGACACAAATGCAATTGTAGGACAATTGGGTATTTATCTAGTACATTAGAGGAAGATCACATTGTTTTAAATATCAACTATGGTTAAGTGGAATATTTACGGATTATAAATAGACATCAATTAATTAGGACTGAAAATTTGAAGTTATCATTCGAACAACACCAATGGAATAATATGTATTTAATATATCTATGTATGTATTGGAATCAGCCATTTTCATGTATAAAAATGTCATGTTTAAATCGAGCATCAATTTTATCGATTACGCTGATGAATGAATGATTGAATCGCATCCGAATCTTTACATTCCTCAATATGCTATATCGTGCAGCCATTTGCATAGAAATTTTATGTTTGCAGGTTTATCGATGCTTTCGTCGATTGCGCAACATTCCACTATGTCAAGGTCTATATTTGATTGGGAGAATTCAAAGTCCTTTTCTTTTTTACCCAAAAATACGTTGGTCGAACTGTGAGACGGATCGACCGACTGGAGTTGACTTGATTTTGTCTTCCGTAGAAGATTTCTGTAACAAAATTAAACAAAACGTACACATTAAACATGAATTTTAAAGAATATTGAGACATTTGATATAAGCCTGATATATTCAGAGACAAGTATCAACATATTGAGAGAACAGCTTCACACTATCGACAAAATGTTGATACTCGTTGTCTCTGTGTACCTACTAGGCGTTATACTTACATTTTTTTTTCTAATAAAGACTTAATGACGTGACTGCCTTTGGCTAGTGCTTGGTCTTGTTTATTACACAGTATTAAAAAGTGCGTACCGTTACGCAATATCACAGCATCGGAAAGAATAGTATAGAGATATCTGAAACAGAAACAGATTCAAATGAAATTCTCGTGTATGTAGAAAGTATGATTATTAAAAATAAATAGAAAATAGTTACTCGGCAACATCTCTTATTTCCTTTTGAATTGTTACCGAATCCAAAATGAAGACTATTCCTCTCGTCTCATGCTTATACTTATCAAGTAATTGTACTCGTACACGTTCGTGGCCGGGAACGTCCACGATATATAAATTTGCCTAAAAGTATAAATAGTCATAGCAGGATAAGTACCGTAATTAAAATTAAAATTATAAAATTATATTAATACCTTTCCTATGTCATACTCTCCGACGTTTTCCTTGATGGAAGTGTGCGTGTGGACAAAGTGTGAATGCAAAAGACGGGCAAATATTAACGTTTTGCCGGAATCGCTGAGACCGGTGAGTAGTACGAACCGTCGAGCTTCCCGATGGTTAAAATAGGCCCATACGAAAACTGAAATATAATACATTTGAACGATTAATCTTTCATTGATCTTTCACATCCTCCCGAATACCATTCCATTCGCATCCATCTGCCATCCGTTCTTCTCGCTGTGTGTCCATTTCAACTTTTTCACACGTTCCGCTATAGGTCATGCTTCTCACCCATGTACTCCTCTCACGATATCTTCTTGTTATACCAAGCATACATCTTTCCATGCTTCTCTGTGTACACTGGATCTTACGTAGCATTCTTGAATTTAGCGTTCAAGTTTCACAACCATACGTCATAACTGGCAGTACGCATTGGTCATATGCCTTCTTTTTTAAGCATAGCGGAATGTTGGATTCAAAAACAATGTTTATTCTTCCAAAAGCACTCCATCCTAGTTTCATTCTTCGTTTTATTTCTTCTTCTTTACATCCGGTATATTTACCAATTGCCCTAGGTATAAATAACTATCAACTATCTCTACAATATGATTATCTGTGACTACGCTTTGCGTGCAAAATTCATTAAACATAATTTTAGTTTTATTAAAATTAATTTTTAAGCTTACTTTAATTTAATACTTTCGTTGCTTAATTCTGTTAATCTATTTTGTAAATATATTTTCTACTGAGTCACATGCAACTATAACTATGTCCATTTTCAGAAATGAAAATACATAAAGATATTTTAAATATGTATGTCTGACGTCCAAAAGATTCCTAGATTTTAGCTCGATACTGACTCGCCATCCAAATTCACAAGGATAGCAAATGGAATTAAGACCGAAAGTGCTCTATTTGCCAAATTTGGATAGGCAACTGTTTGAGAGCACCAAATTTCATCAAAGGTTTCGATTTGAGAAGTCTTGCTTCAGCAGAGCTGCTCTGTAAATCGACGAAGTCGTCCTTCTGCATCATCCACAGAGTTCAAATTAAAACTGAAAGAATATCCACCAAAGTACCCACTCTTCATTTTGTAAATCAGGTTGAAAGCAATTATTGTCAAATGACTCCATTAGATATTTCAAATCCGTCAAAATATCGCCTTGAATCCAACTTGGAAGTGTATCTAACGAATTATTGCAATTTTTTGCGAGACACCTAAAACACCACAGGGCTAAATTACGTCGTAAACGATTTAGCTCCGTCCTTTTCTAAGCCTCGCATCCAGTACAGGTGGCTAGTTTCTAGCCAACAGCCATATCTCTAAAAAGTAAAAAAAAAATTTCTACCGATTCCGGTTTAGTCCGGTAAACTTAGACTTACCGCAGCCGATTTAATGGGGGTATCGACTACTATACTGCCTTCCTAAGCCCACTTAACGTAACTGACAAAAATTACGAAAATGAGTTAGATGTGGTTTAGGGGTTATGGGGGTGTATTCTTGCGATTTTTCATATCAAAATTAATGTATCTTCATCCAAGTGACTTTTTTAAGCTATTAAATCTAGCGTATCTGCATGCGCAGAGAAATAGTATCACCAATACTTAGCGAAAATAACGTATCCAACATTTACATAGCAAATTCAACGTATCTGCGTGCAGATACGTTTTTTCGTCTAAGGATAATGCAGTTACGTTAGTTTAACTAAGGAGCTATCGAAGCATTTTGCTTAGCTAAATTAACGCAACTATTAAAATACATATGATTTTCTAAGCAAATTTCACGTATAACACTTACGTTATTAAAATTAAGTAGATTTCCTAAGCAAATTTAACGTAAGTGTAAAAAAGTGACGTAACTACTAAAGTATTCATTTTTTTTTATTTTTTCCTTAGAATTATCAAAACACAATAGAAAATAACCTCATGCACTAAAAAAAAGTTTAAATAAATCAGTAATATATGAAGAAAAACAAAAATTTAGAATAAAACTTTCAAGTCCATTTATCTCGATATTGTTGTTTTGTCAGTTCCGTTAAGTGGGCTTAGGACGGCAGTATATACATATTTAGCTTGAAAGCAAAGTACTGAACGTTTTAATACAAAATATTAAACATTACAATAACGACAATGTGTAAGCCAAGGGTATGCAGTGTCGAATGCGAGATGTGAATATATGCATATCATATGCACATATTGCAGCATATGGAGTAAATATATGCAATGGTCTTATAGGTTAGAATTTGGTTTGTCAATATTTTGAATGAAAGTGTTCGCTAACGGGATATGACTGTCAAGAAGAGCATTGTGAGGAGGAACAGCTGGTAGCCAGAATCTTCTTGGACCATGATGACACTCGATTTGTTTGACGTTCGATTGAAAAATGGCTCAAACGACCGGTCACTGGAAATGTAAAAATGGCGACCAAACGTCACCAGAGACTAGTTGACACAAACGCAAACCCTCAATAGCAATTTTAACGGCCATGTACGAATAATTTATAAAATTTATTTTTGAGTTCGTTTCGATGAATTTGTACGGTTATCTTCGATTTTAGATTTTTTTCATGTATAAATTTAATAAATGTGTAGAAATCACGACTCTCGTCAATACGCATACATATATGTATGTATATTTTCTAAGTTTCGGGGTAGACCCATGTATATGTATAAACAGGTGTCACAATTTGTGACATTCTTATCATCAAATATAATTCTAACCGTGCATTTTATTGGTGGTAGCACTTAAGTCTTGCCAATTTATTGTATGCGGCTTACAAGAAAAATATAAAATAATAGAAAACCAATCCTTATAAACGTGGTGAAATAAAAAAACTTAATGTGTAAAAAAATATATTTTTGACTTTAAAAATTCGCTAGATAATTAATTATAAGTATTTCAAAGCAATAAAAAATCATAATCAATAGGAAAAATATCTGACTATTGATTTCAATACTCACTTTGAGCACAGCGATACTATATTTTGAGTTATAGACCGCTAAAGCCAAAAAAATGGTGGCAAAAAAGATTCCATTTCACCTTTAATCCATGTTCTATTTCCTCTACCCACCAAATAGTCCCAAGTTTCGTATTGGTTTTGGATCTATATTTACACTGTATAGAAAATTTGAATCATCTGAATTATCTGAATCTTCACCGGAATCTTTGTCGGAATTTTCATCAAAATTCTCGTGTGTCGCATTCCTGTATCTCAATTCAGCTTCTACTCGTAATTGTCGTGAGTTTAGATTGTCTATTGTTCCACCAAAATCTTAAATCTCCTGAATCTTCGTCCGTCAGGACTGCAGGATCCGGTGCGGATATAAATAAATCATAGTTGGTAATATTAGCATCGTCTTTTTCTTCATAAAGTGCGTCCAATGCATTGTTTATTAAAATATCCCTTTTTCTTATAATGCCTGAGTCCATAAAACTAAAAAAACATTTAAAAATTCAAGTTTATATATAATGCTATTATCGTTTCATACAAGTCACATATTTTTAATTTACAAAGGAAGGAGTCAAGTGTGTCCATATGAACACATTGAAGTTTACTACGTATTATAACTGTCAAAATCAAAATAAAATTTAAATCCGAGTATAAGCGTCTTAACAACATACATGTTTTAATAGTTTCATAAAGTAAATTATAAAAATTGAATGTGTATTATATGAAAAAAACACTTACCCAAAATTTTGATCCATGATTTTTCGTTCACAAAATATCTCTCAAGTTTAAATTTGGTTATTTGCTGTTTATAACGATGGAGGCCTCTCGAATTACGTCGGAGTATAGCAATGGTCATGTTTCAACTAACAAATGTTGTTATTCGGTCTAAATATAGACGTAAGTCATTCACTGGGCATTTGAGTAACACGGTACTTGTGTGTCCATATGGACACGCTTCGTCCACGACAAGTGTCATTTAACTTTAGAAGGTGAAAATAAGAAAAACACGTTTTATTGATGAAAAACATGCATATATTTAATAAATTATTTCTAATACAGTATGATAGTTTTCAAAGCAAGTGGTACATAGCCCTACGTCACATTTTCCACATTTAGATCTTTGACTGGATGACTTTTCTTTACAGTAAATCCCAACGCATCGTCTTTTATTTTCAATTTTTTGGACATAATGTCCTATATTATCGTATCTTACTTCATTTGAAATCCTTTTTGTTGCGGTTAGTCGCGTGCTCCTTCCTATGGTGATATCCTTGTATTTGTTCAGATAGACTTGAACTATTTCTCTTCTAAATTCGAGCTGGGTTAATGTAGATTTTACTGAAAGACTTTTTGAACAAATTTCACATTTGTATGGTTTTTCCCTAGTGTGAATGGTCTTATGTTCTAATTCTAAGACCTGTTTTCTTACAAAACATTTTAAACAAATTTCACATTTGTATGGTTTTTTCCCAGGTTGGGGATTCACATGTGTATTTAATTTTTCTATGTCCATCTGAAAATCAAATCATCACATTTATACATAATAATACTCTTCAAAAGATGTTCAAACGAAATTCCACATCAATTATTATATTTTGATAAAGCTAAACTAATAATTTAAATTACGCCACTATAGAAATATTACCGGTGAATATTTTTGTTCATCATCATATTGTATATTGCACAGATTGGGTGAATGATCATTTACTTCGTTTGTAGTAATTTTTTCAGCATCACTTTCACCATCAACGGGTGACTTACACAGTTGTAAATTTTGATCAAAACCGTCATCTTCCCAAACCAAATTGTCTAGTAATACTTCTTCCACTTTAATATCCGAGCATTCGGTGAGTTTTAGTCTTGCCATTTCATCATTTTTAGTGCAGGTATTTTTAAAATGGGTGAACAATTTGAGTTTGGATTCACATGACAAACATATTGTATCTGGCAATCTGTCGTGATTTTTCACCTGCAAAGTAGTTATACATTAAACTATTCTTTTCGCATCCGACTCGAATACTCGAGTATTAGAGCATGTCATGCATAGATGTAGTATAGTCTAGATATGCCCTCACGATCTAAAAATGCTACGAATTTAACTAAGACACTCAGGTATAAAAATTCTAGTTGTGGGAGTCAGTGTTGAAAAAAAAGGATACTTCTTTGTTATTCGAGTCTCAGGTTATGTCTATTCATCCCTAATCTTGCGATGACTTTTGTCGACCGAAAGTATGAAGTGGCATATCTATGTATGTACAAATTCTATACATATCTATGATGTCATGCGAATAAGTTGTTGAACCAACCTGTGGCTGACGGCAGCTCCAAACGTGTGTTGCTAAAAAGTCAGAGTACGAACAAATAGGGATGGAATACTCCACTGGCACAAAACATAAGCAAAGCCGACACTCCATTATAAGTTAGCTGTTAGATAGCAGAAACGTCGAACAACCAACTCAAATGTAACGATGACATGACACGATGAATCCCGGCCAGGTATCAAATACTTAAGCCAGAACATTCTGTAAATTTACCGGGTCTACTACGATTGACTGAAAGACGATTGACTGATGAAACTGATGAAATTATACACGTAGAAATTTAATTAGTGAAACTTTATTTTAAATAAAATTCACGACCATTGTCAGATTGTAAAACTGTTGGTAAAAAGTTAAATATCACAATTATTATGGTTCATAACCATTTTGAAATGAAATCCTGTTTTAAAATCAAATCGAAATGCTTTGACAACAAAAGCGGTAAGGGTTAATAAAAAGTTTATTTATGCCAAATACGTGCCGCTTGAAGTTCATAGATAGTGCAATTAAATGTCACTGCTGTCTTTTCTGTCAACTGGTGTTAAAATTCACCATTGTTTTCAAAAGTTGTCTAGTTATCAATTCTTAAAAATGAGCATCGATATTAGTAGTGAGTATATAAGTAAATTCTTCATTCATTAAATATTTAGTCAAATTATTCATTTTAAACATTTATTTAGGTATGCGAATTCGCTATAAAGACAGAAGCGAAACATTTTTGGAAGAACATCTCGTAGCGAAAGAACCATTTGCACAATTCCATTCATGGTTCGAACAAGCTAAGAGTAATTCAAGTATACTTGAACCTAACGCCATGTGCTTATCTACGGCTACAAAGTAGGCCACGTGTATGTAGACTGTATTACAATTTCTCGGATTTTTTTCATACATTTTATCAATTTATAGGGACGGAAAGCCTTCTGGTCGTTTCGTTCTCTGTAAAGGATATGGAAAGGACGGCTTCAAATTCTTCACTAATTTAGATAGTCGCAAAGCAAACGAGCTAGTGAGTATAATTTATTTTCATTATTTGCTTGTTGTGTTTGCGTATTGTTGCATTCATTTTGTACATTTTAGAAAGAGAACCCCAACGCAGCGCTGACTTTCTATTGGGAAGTTTTGAATAGAAGTGTTCGCATTGAAGGTGTTGTCGAAACATTGTCTAATGAAGAATCTGAAACATACTTTCACGCTCGTCCGGTTCCCAGTCAAATTGGTGCATCTGCCAGTCATCAAAGTCAACCGATACAATCGAGGGATATTCTTTGCGAACGGGAGAAAATCTTAGAAGGGAAATATACCGAGAGAGGAGTACCAGTGCCGAAACCAGACTTTTGGTTATTATTTTATTTTTTTCAATATCCGACTCATCTGTAATGAGTGATTTTAATTTTTTTTTCTTTAATAGGGGTGGTTACATATTGGAACCTCATACTGTTGAATTCTGGCAAGGCCAAAGAGATAGACTGCACGACAGATTAAGGTTCCGTCGACCAGCAGAAGGTGAAATTCCTGATGAAAAGTTGCTGCATCAAGGAGAAAATGGTTGGGTTTATGAACGCTTGTCACCATAGGGTAACAATTGTATCGTTTATGAATTTGGAGAAGTTTTATATAAAAATAATTTACATTGTAAAATTGTCGTATACCACAATGAAAGTCTTCCAATAGGTTTAGTTATACTATATATAAGTCTGTACCAGTCGTGCGTGGTCGACACTTGATTTCATTGTATGGAACCGTTTCAAAAACCAAGTTAAATAAGTTGGCAAATTATACCAAACGATAGTCATTTAGATTTAGTGATATGTAAATATTGCCAACAGCTATAGTAATAGTCGAAAATTGACAAGAGAACCTTTTCAACCGTGTCAGAATTTGAACTCCGAATCTTGAATTGAATTATTTAATTGCTTTATTACTTTAATTTTTGATTTTTACGGTCTGTAACTCAAAAATTTAGTACTTCTGTGTTCGAAATGATTATTGGAAGCAATAGTCAGATGTTTTTGCATTTTATTGTGATATTTGAAAGCTTAAAAATACTTGGCATTAAATATGAAGAAAAAAAGATACGGATATGCATATGCGGTCCCGGAACAAATAGCCGGGCATGTCATCTTCAGTTACAAAGCATTTTGGATCCTTTTCCAGTTGATTATATGTATTACTAGCATTGTCGAAATTATCATAACCGGCGACTGGGGCTGCTATGAGTCTAGTTTTGCACTAAATCGATATTTATTTACTTGAAACTTTTGTATATTTATTTATTTTACAAATTATACCATAGTGACATGAGAGGTTGCCCCAATTCATCACTATGGTGAGACATGAGAAAAAACATTTAATACATTATAATTATACATATGTATATGAATATATGAGGCAAGATTAAATACATATTACATGTAGAAATTTCCTAGGCTGAGCAGCCATTAGAGAGCCATCAGCAACAGCAGTTCCTATTAAAACTTTCTTTGAGGAAAGCACACTGCTGTAACTGCTCCGCAAAGAGTTGGACGAAATTTCCATCGCAAGGGCCAAACCGATGACTAAGTTTAATGTTCAGCAGGAACTCTTCCGATATACCGTTCTGGCGACAGAGAGCCCTGGCGAGATCACCGTCCACCACCTCCCTGGGGACGTACATTATTTTAATGCGCGGGTGCCTCTTTTCTGCCATTCTGGTCACCAGATCACCTTTCTGCACCGAGGCAGCCAGGCGAGCGATCTGGTCCTACGGGGCGGTGGTAGCAAGGCCCGAGTTGCGGACCCTGCGCATTTTTGCTATTTTAAAGCCATCGGAGGCAGGGTTTAGTGTATCTCTGACCACCTGTCTTACTTTTTCTGATGATCGCTCAGTAGTGGTCACCGGCTGCTCTATTGTTATTGTGGTGGTCAGCGGTTGAGCGCCAGCAATCGTTGCATACGTCGCCACCCTTTGCAGTTGCTGTGGATTAAGGTGGTGGTGGTCTTCATAGCCTCCTTGATGGCTTTTTTAACAGTGTCCAAGTTTGCCTTGGCCGCCTGATTTATAATAGTCGGCAAATAAGAGTCAATGGCGGACTTTACCATCCCCGCCGCTTGGCTGGGGCTGGTAGGGGACTTTCCAGTCATGTCGGCATCATCAGCCTTTGATGCGGCCAATCCTTAGCCAATTTCCGAAATGCACCGCTGCAATTCTGATATTGCAGTGTGCATATTTTTCGGAAATTTGGCACGCTTGACAGCAGGGTCAGCCGCCATCATCTTGGATTCGAGGCAATCCTCGTCTTCCTACTCTCTTTTCCCTTCGAGGAAATCGGGCACCGGGAAAATCACTCTCGGTCAGCATTGGCGTCTCTTTCGACCTACCGTATTTAAGGCCTCCGTCTCAATGGCAGAAGAGTCCCCGACATCTGTGGCGGATTCATTGCCCTTCGCTCGCTCCAATTTCAGACAATTTTTACATAAATTGTTCTGTTTGATAAAATCCCATTTACCTTTGGTGGATAACTGCAAATTCAGAACACTTAAATAATGGATGCACATTGTCACATTTTGGGCAATTGGGCATCAATTTGATCGCTTGAAAAGAATTTTTACTAGTGGTACTAATGTTTTTTCCGTGGTTTATTCTTGTGTTACTCAAAATTTGTTGCTGTTCATTTAGGAATTTTTCGTAAGTACAATCATCTAATTGAATTGACACGGTTTCCCATAGTTTTGCCGTTTCATTATCAAGTTTTGCCGGAAGCACAGTTGTTAAAATTACGTCCCAATTTTCTACTGGCATTTTTAAATTCTTTAACGCCCTATAGTGAATTTGCATTTTGCTCAGTAGTGACCGAATTCTCGATAGCGTGTCCCTACCTACACTATCTATATTTAACAATGCCCTAATATGTTCTTGCACCAATATTTTTTTATTATTAAATCGCTTTTCCAACAATTCCCAGGCTAAAATAAACGCCTCATTGGACATTGCCAGTCCAGTAATCGTATCCGCGGCCTCACCCTTAATGGCATCTTTCAAAAATTTAAATTTATCCAAATTATTAATATTACTTTCTTTAACGCTAAAAAATGATCGGCAAACTGAGGCCACTGATCTAAATTTTTCCCATCAAATTTATTTATTTTCACAATATACCGTGATGACCTAACAGGTTACCCCAATTCGTCACCACGGTTAGATACAATTACAAAAAAAAAAGTAGTAAAATAACAAAATATAACAATGTCCACAATGTCATCATAAAACTAATACCAGAAAATCATAAAAATAACTTAATGTAGAAAATAAAGGAAACTGGAAAGCTGTTGAGGACTAATATTAAACAAATCAACATTCAATGCAACAGCATTCAGCCTACCAATAGCTCTGGCAACGGGTGAGTCACGGAGGATACAGGATCTGGCCCAGATTGGTGAAAACAATAGCTGTGATCGAGATCCATGAGGATGCTCAGGTGCCAAAAGCTTCAACTCCTCCAAGACCGGAGGATGAAAAATTGGTGTAAAAATGACAAAGGAGGTGAGCGTCTCTCCGAGACGATAAAGTTTTATACCCCACTGCTCCCAGAACAAAAGCGCTGGGAAACAGAAAGGGATAATAGCCGAACTCTCTCAAGTACAAATATCTCAAGAATTTTCTTTGGATCCTTTCAATCTGTACTGAGTATGTAATGGAACTGGGAAATTATAGAACCAGATTCTAAGATGCTTCGGACTAATGTATTGTAAAGGAGACGCAACACCCGCATATTGTTAAACTGGTGAGCATTACGCATAACAAATCCCAGCATCTTTGAAGACTTATTACATAAGTTCGCAATGTGTAGAGAAAATCGCCACTTGCTCTCAAAAGTCACTCCGAGATCACATGTTGAAGACATTCTTTTTAAAATATTTCCACCTAACTTATAATTGAATATAGTAGGAGCGACAGAACGAGTATAGGACACGAAGTGACATTTACGAATGCTAAATGGCAGACAGTTAACAATAGACCAGTCCCATAATGATTCCAAATCTTTTTGTAAGACAACAGAATCAGAAATCGTCCGGATATTTCTAAACACTTTCAGATCATCAGCATATAGTAAAAAATTCGAATTAATCGCATCCTTTATATCATTTATAAAAATGAGAAATAGTAACGGGCCAAGATTGGAGCCTTGCGGTACTCCAGAGCTAGTTGGATATTCACAGGAATACATACTCCGGAACCTGACAATCAGCCAATTCTTTCAAGTTTACGAATCAGTATTCTGTGATCAACTTTGTCGAAAGCTTTTTCAAAGTCAGTGTAAATAACATCAACCTGAGTGTTGGTGTCCATTGACTTAGTAATAAAATTAGATAAAGAAAGAAGATTAGTGATAGTAGATCGGGCAGGGCGAAAACCATGCTGTTGCTCAATCATGATTTTATTAAAATGGTCATAAATAATTTTATGCAAAATTATTTCCAACAGCCTCGCAGGGGCAGAAACTGCAGCTATTGGTCGGTAATTAGCAATAGATGATCTATCGCCATTTTTGAAAATCGGGGTGACTATATTGCACCCCGATTTTCATGTTTCAAAAATTTATAGTCAAAAAATGTGAGTAATTTCAGTATATGGCCTCTGAGATGTGCGTTTATATTGAAAGGAATGAGGTTTTTCATTGGGCATTTATATTTATTATTTATTATTTTGTAGACTTCTATTAAATCGCCTCTTAATCTTCTCATCTCCAAAGATGTGAGACTCATTTTCTTCAACCTTTCATTATATGTAGGATAGTGATTGAAGTTCAGATGGCATTTTTGTTATCCTTCTTTGAACCCTTTCTAAACATACAATGTCTTTTTTGAAGTTAGGGTTCCAAACATTTACAGCAAATTCTAGTTTAGGTCTAATATACGATTTATAAATTTTTGACAGCAACTGGATACTAAATGTCTTAAATACACGTTTGATAATATATATAAATGAATAACACTTATTTACTAAGGAGTTAATATGAGTAGACCATTTAAGGTCTTTTGTGATAACAACACCCAGGTCCATTTGAGATGCAACTTTTGGGACACTTACATACATTATCAATTAAATAACGGATTTGGGGGTTAGATCGTCCTAGGTGTAAAACAGAGCTTATTAATATTTAAAGATAATTAGCCATGTTTGGCACCATCTATTTATAGAGTTTAGGTCATCCTGTAAACTGTTTGTACCCGGAGAGACGGGACTAAAAAGTTTAATGTCATCAGCAAATATGGAATTGTTAGATTTAATTTCACTCACAATGTCACACGTATAAATTAAGAATAACAATGGGCCCAATACAGAACCCTGTGGAACACCACTGAGTACCGGCAACATATATCTGACAAACTGTCGCCGATACGAACGGTGAAACTTCTTAATCTAAAAAAACTGCCAATCCAATTTACATAGTAATTTACCTCTAACACCAAAGTGGTCGAGTTTTTTCATAAGACGTTCAATGGGTACTCTGTCGAATGCTTTTTCGAAATCAAGGTAAATTACATCAACTGGTATATTGTTGTCCAGATTTAGTGACCATTCGTTGACAGTCAAAAGCACGTTGCTTACAACTGACCTACCTTGGAGGAAACCATGTTGGGTAGAATGTTATTTTCTTCTGTAAACTTTAGTAATTCCTTGGCAATGATTTTTTCCATACATTTTAATAGTATTTGTGACAAACAAATGGGGCGATAATTTGAAGCATTTAGTTTATTGCCCTTTTTTTAAATGGAAACAACAATTGATGTTTTCCATTCAATCGGTAGTGATGCGAAAAAACACGAAATTTAAGAAATAATATCATAATAGTTCATACAAATCAGATGCTTGTGAATTTATACTTCCACGCGACTGGATAGAATGATCTGAAGTCCCAGATTGTGGACGGACGTAGTAACCTTGATGAGACGTACTTAAAGTTGGATTATTATGGCGGTGAGATTCAGAAGCTTGATGTCTAGAAGTATACGGTGTCTGATATTTTTGAACCTAAGTTGATCATCTCAATCTTTGCACTGGGCTTGTAAGGACTTGGTATTATTTTTTTAATTATCAAGCAAAGATAGTAGAAATAATTTATCATAATTTTTTTTTGCTCTCTTCTCTGGCGTTAATGCTGGACTTCAAGACCTCTACCATATCCGTGCCAATGGGATCATCAATATTACGTCTTCTCTTGTGATGTGGGCGATAATTTTGGGTTTGATGAGAATCTTGGTATTTATTTATTTTTACAAATTATACCATAGTGACATTACAGGTTGCCCCAATTCGTCACTATGGCGAGACATGAAAAAACATTATATTTAACATATTGATAGTAAAATTAAATATAATCAAATAATTCACAAATTACATATTATATAAAAAAAAAACATAAAGGATCGTGAAACGGGGATCCATGTGCACCCTATGCTTTTGTGGGTGCATAGCTCCTCCGAAATGTCCAGGTGTTTATCGCCACCCCCTTAGGCCAAATATCTGGAGACATTACCAGTTGGAACATTTCTTCGGGGATCGATATTTTAAATGACGCATAATCACCCTTAGACACCAGTTTCTCGGCAGTAGCATTACATAAAGGAATTTTTATGTTTATATAATCAACCACTTGCTTAGCAGTAGTGTTCGTGGAGAGATAAAATAAGTGCACAAATTTCTTCCACTGTACCGCCGTTAGTGTGCTCTCATCTGCTGTACCACGTATTATTTGTCACGTGAGGCTCTTGGAGGTTGGTTGGTTGGTTGGAGTTGGCTCTAGGCTTCAGAGTTGAAGGAAGAGCTGGCCGAGGCGTGATCCAAGGTTCAAGGATATCCGGATCCACAAAAATAGTTGGGGCAACAGGGGTTTTATATTATTCGCAACAGGCGGTGATGGCAACGGTTGTATTATTGTCGCCAAATGCGACGGCGACTGCAGCTGCGGTGGAAGAGATGGTGACATAGTTGTCAAAACACATGATGATGACGACGTTGATGATCGATTAACGTTGGCAACGGAACTGTATGTGGATTTACCAGATGTGGTCGGAAGTGGAACTGGAGTCCGAAATGAAGCCGGAGTCAGAACTGGAAACAGAATTGAAGCTGGAGCAGGATTTACTGGAACTGGTGTATAACGGACGCAATGGTCTCGATAGCCCGCAATGCATCAATATTCACCGAACAGATTTTGGTCACTCTTTCAAACTCTTCAAGGATCTCACCAACAGCAGATAGCAGATGCCTTTTCTTCGCCGAGGTTAAAATGTTTGATTTTGACATCAAAATGTTTTTAATTGATGTATGTAGGGCTTGCGCCCTAATTAAATGATCAGACATTAAAATAAAGTTTAAATAATATGTTGTGGTTTCTAAATTTTCCCGTTCAATACACGAGGAAGTATGTGCGTTTACAGCTAATACATTTAGAAACTGAAGTTGTTCAAAATATATGTTCTTGCGGTGCTGCTGTTTTTTCCTCTACTGCTCTTGTGTGGCGGGAGTGGCTCCGTTACTTTGGGGGGGGTTTTCGAGGATGTCGCTGACGATCTCGCTGGTTCGTTCGTCTATGTTCGCCGTAATCCACTGCTCTCCAGCTGGTCCAGCGTTATTCTCAGCTGGGTTGATGTTTGAGGGGGCCTTGTTTTGGTCTTCCACCGCCTTAACTGCACCCTTTTTTCTTCTTTTTGGTCTTCCAGGTGCGGGTTTAATGGGTGTGCTTCTGCCACAAGCCACATCTGCGGTTTCCCGCGACTCTGCAGCGTCAAGAGACTCCACATGTCGATGCTTCTGGTGTTCCTTCGTGTTGTTTCTTGTCTTCTAGCTTCGCCAGCAGATAAGAAACTTTGAGTATTGCCTCTTTCAATGGCAAGCGCACGTTTTTGCCTTCGATGTACATAGGCAAGCATTGTTTGCACTTCGTCTTTGGCGTCTTTAAAGACTCCATCCTCTAGTAGCTCTAACTCCCGTTGCTTCTCCTCGTACTCCGACGACTTCATTTGTACGATGTATCGAAGACCTGGTGGAATACATTCAGTACTTGTCCTTAAATACGAGGAGTACTCGGTTTTGCCCGAGTCGCCCGGTCTAGTTTGCAGTAATTCGACATATGCGTATTATAAAATTTTGACAGCAACTGGATACTAAATTTCATAAATCTCTGCGTATTATCAATTAGAGTATGCGTGGTGCGAAAACGATCCATGGTTATTCAAATTACTTGCTCGGATGGACGATTATGTCGAGCGTAAAATGGCCGTAGCGCACGGTAAGTTTCGCGAACTGAACCACGATTTTTAAATAAATTGATTGATTGAATGTCTATTCATGGTGAAATGGCAAACCAAACTGAGCACAAATCAGCTGTCAGCAGTCAAATTGGCTGTCGCTGGAAAAAGTATTACCAATTCGAAAAACAGACCTCTAAAAGAAACACTCTTTATATACATATATGTAAATTAATGACACTTATTTACTAAGTAGTTTATATGAGTTGACCATTTAAGGTCTTTTGAGATAACAACACCCAGGTCCATTTGTGATGCAAATTTTGGGACACTTACGTTATCAATTAAATAGCGGATTTGGGGGTTTTTTCGGGTTAGGTGTAAAACACGACACTTATTAATGTTTAAAGACAAGACAAGGAGGACTCATTTGTACATTCTAAACCGGATTCTTTCGGTTTGCAGGATCCTAAACCAAGATAAACGTTTGGTTTCAAGGATTTCAATTTGCTAGGTTTTATACCAGGTACCAGGCCACATATAAATTTTTTTTTTTTTTTTACCAAAGTGACTAGATTTATAGTGAGTTAGTAAAAGAAGAGATTTTTTTATTATTTTATAATAAAAATAGTATAAAAAATATAAAAAAAAAAAACAAACAAAAATGAATGAGAGGTTTGAAATTTTTGCAATTTTTTTGACAATTTAGTAAAATTAACATGGAAACTAGTGGTACTAACTCGAAGTAACGCATGCAAATGTCCATCTGTAATTCTAGTCCGATGTTTATTTTTGATATAATTCATTCGTGAAAATGTTTGTTCACAAATATATGTGCTGGCAAATATAGTTATCATGCCAGATGAAAATTTCTTCAGTGCTGGAAATAAGGAAGCGTAAAGTTCAGTATAGAACTCTGTTAACTCCACAGTTCCGACAATCGCTTTCTTTGATTGAAGGTCAGATCTTCCTTTAATTTCACTCCAAGACTTCCTCTTCTACTTAACAAGGATTTTGCTGCATGTACTTCATCAAATTGTATTTTAATTGGTCTTGGCTTATTACCTTGTTGCCTTCCCAGCCTGTGTGTGATATATTTTATATCAAGCGGTAATTCCATTTTAGCCAGCAGACCGCTTACAAACTTATTGTCATTTTTATCACCTTGACTTTCTTCAACATTAAAAACGATAACGTTTTTCTGTCTCCTTTTTCTATCTTCTATTTCGTTTACTATATCAAGCGTGTTAGTGATATCGCTTGCAGGTGTTGATTGTGGTATATTCCTATATACCGATATTTCTCCTTCCAATGTGGCGATGTTACATGCCATTTCTCCCACAGTTCCAGACAATTCTGAAGTCTTCGGCATCAATTTCGAAATTTGGTCTTTAGAAAACCTGTTTGCCGGATCCATTAGAATATCAATAATTGAATCAATGATGCTTTTTACAGAATTTACGAATTTAGCCATTTCGCAAACAAATCAACCGAAAACACGACTGCACGCGAGCGCAACAATACTATCTAGACATAGTTAAAAATTATTATAATTTTTAATACACAAATAAATTAGAGCTAGTTATCCTTTCCACAAACTCTACGGAAGGCCCCGATAATCCTGTTGGATTTTGATGTATCCAGTCTACATATGTCTGGATAATTGAAGTCGCCAAATATCGAAATGGGATTTGGATCATTAGCCTCTTCTACCATATTATCAAACAGTTTCTTGTCCTCTTCAAGTTCTGAACCTGGCGGTCTGTATATACAGGCCACAACGCATTTGCAGCTGCCAATCGAAACTTTCAACCATAGACTCTCAATACCAGAAACTTGTCTATAAGTAGGGGTATATTCGTTGATAGCAATATGTGTTGTTTAATACATTTTTGACATATATACATACTCCACCTCCTCTTTTACCATAGCAGTCGCGTCTGTATAAAGAGTATTTAGGTGTCTCAATAATACTGTTAGGTACACCTTCGTTTAGCCAGGATTCTGTTATTAGAATTATGTCTGGTTTAACTTTGATGATGTAAGAGAAGAATTCCGAGAATTTTGGTATAAGAGAGCCTATATTGGTGTATGTTAATTTAATTTCCAGGTATGTGTGGTCTAACGGTGTATCAATCATTTTGTTTATCGAAGCCATTATTTGAAGTTTATGCGGTCCATCGTATTTACCCATGATGCCCTTTTAGCAGGGCAGTTTGGATCCTCCATTGCGTGCCCGGCTGGTCGTTTGAACGACATTTTTTTGGAAACCGTTTGTCTGCCACACGGCAAAAAGTCAAAAAGGCACAAAAAGTCTGCCACACGGCAACGCTTAAAATCAATGTAGGCCTCCCCAGCATCAATGATTTGCTTTCTCAAAGGCCCTGGTATAAAAACGACCATATGTACATAATTTTCTCCTTTCGGTCCAAATTATGGCTCACCTTTATTTGGGCCTTCTTTTCCTCTGTAATATTTGCCAAGTTTTGGCTGGTAAGTGCCTCCACTAATTTCACCTCGTCCTGTGCCATTTCAATAGGTACGCCAAATATTTTTATTCTAGGCAGCGTTTGGTTTGTTAACTTTGTTAACATTCCCTTTTTGTGGAGGGCCGGTAGAAATTTGTTAAGCTCTGTCTGAGTAGCGTTGACGACAATTCCGTCATTCCGTGTTTTTCTTATATTAATAATTTTGAGGTCCTCAGTGACCGGGTCTACCGCATTTCTGAATGCGGCTAGTGTGTGGTCTGAAGATTTAATCTCGTCAGTTTCAGGTTGATTGATAGCCACCGAAGCGCTCGCTTTGGCAACATATGATGCCATGAATTTTACACCTGGCTTATAGAGTAAGGCTGGGTGCATGTAGGCCTTCTTCTCGAGAGCTTTTTTAACCGCTTCCGTAGTAGCCTCCTAGACTTTCCTGACAATCTCAGGAATAGCCTCTTAATGGCGTCCATTATCACAGCTGTCGGCCGTTCTTCCTGGTCCTAGTATGATTCCTGTTGTTCCAGAAACTTTGAGTCTCGAAATAGTGGACTGGCGTGCGAGGAGGCGATGCACCTGCATGGCAGGGAAATTTTCGTTTGAGTAAAGGCCTTCTAAGATATCCTGTAAGTCCGCAAAAGCGGTTTGCAGAGACGTCACAATAGTTGAGGCCTCCTTTGGGAAGAGAGAATTTATCTCCTTTATCCTTTAAGTACTGTTGAAGTGAAGCTCCCATGGTTGTGTCAGATGCGTCCGTTGTCATGATCAATGGGGTCTCTGGTTCTGTATGAGTGAGCTGGACTGCTGCTACAAGCTCGTTTTTCGTAATATTAAACGCTTGTTCCAATTTTGGAGTCCATTGCACTGGTGTTTCGTCGTTTTTCTTTGATGCTCCGGTGATGGCCTGCAGTGGTATCTGTGATTTTGGTCCCGAAACAAATAGCCGGGCATGTCATCATTTTGCATTTTGAAGCCTTTCCTGTCGATTATATACATAAGTATAGTAGCATTATTGTCGAAATTCTCATAGTCCAGTCTAGTTTTGCACTAAACCTACTTCTGTGTTCAAAATGAGAACTGGAAGCAGCAGTCCGATGTTATTGCATTTAATTGTGATATTTGAAAGCTTTGAAATACTTATAAGTAATCTTCTAGCAAATTTTAAAAGTCGAGAATATTTATTTTCTTTTGGATTTTTTCCGTTATGCGGTACGTTGTCTATTTTTTTTATTATTTTAATGCATTTATAAGGATTGGTTTTCTATTTTTGTCTAGCACTAAATTTCGAGTTACAAATGGCAAAAGTAAAAAAAATGTAAAAATTGTCGCAATTTTTTTAACACTTGTATCTCATAAACGAGAGCTAACCAACAAATTTCATTATCATATTCGGATTCAGTGGGTCAGAATTAGTGATCATTTTTGGGTCTCCGCTCAGGTAACTCAAGCACGAGTTTTTTCCTGCAATGTTACATATTTGACCGTAATTTTAACTATTGTTACCCCACTGATATGATAATAAACACGCGCTAATTGTTAATGGGCAATAATTGTTCAGTAGAATTAATAACTATGTAATTAATGTAATTTTTTTTTTATTCAATAAATAAAATCTATTTAAATGTCAATTTTAAAATTTCTCTCTGTATTCCTCCTTCGCTCTTCCAACATGTCTCACAATTCATTACACAATCATCGTTAATGAACTTTTCAAAATCTTTAACATTTCCACCGACTCCAAAGTAATACGACTTTGCTGCGACGAGTGCAAAGCCTGTTTTTTTCAATTGATTTTTGATTATGTTGTATATTTTTTTATAATTCTTAACGTTATATATTGTTTCAGACGTCAGTATGTAATCGTATTGGTATTTTTCTGAATCTTCAGACATTAGCCCTTGCAGCGATTCCCAATCGCCGGAAAAAAATCGACATTTAGTCTTTATCGTACTTCTTTCTTCTTCGGGTAAATTGAGAAGAACATTTGGTATAGTCGATGCAATAATAACTTCTTCATTCTGTAAATTATCATCCATAACGATTAATTCAAATTTAAAGTAACACCGACATGTCTACAAGGATCATACTTACATAGTCTTGAAAGTGTACTTGTGCTCCATACAATAAAGCAGCAATTCCTAAAACTCCAGTACCACATCCTAAATCTAAAACGGTAGAATCTTTCCATATAGTTATATCATTTTCGCAAATGTAATCAGACAAGTCCACAGTACATTCCCATACTTTTAAACCTCCTGAAAATGAACGTTAATATTCATATAATTGTAACTAATCATTAAATATTATTTAGTAAATTATTACTAAAATTGTTTACCTTCATATTTTCCTTCCACTAAATCTGAATGTAGATCGTCGGCTAGAGAAATATTATTATCTAGATTTTGTATTCTTCCATCTTCTTTCAAATACGTAACAGCATCCTGTGGAAGTACATGTCCTATTTGCAAATCACCACACGAGAATACATTCGCTTTTAGTACTAAATCTTCAATATTTTCTATAATATTATCACCGGGGAAAACTTCTTGCGCTTTCAATGCATCGTTTTGTGGCAATTCTAATGATTCAGAAGCTGGAATGTAATACATTGGAAATCATTTCAAGTAAAATAAATTCATTAAAATTCATTGCGTAAAAAAATACCAGGATTTGTCTCTTTGGGAGTATCATCTTGTTCTTCACAGGGTTCGTTTTCAGGTAAGTTAAATTTGAAAGAAAACATTGTGTAAAAAATATAATCCAATTTGTCAATGCAAATATGTAACCAAAAAAATAAACAATCGCGGTTATACACGTGCTTTTGACAGCTGTATTGTTGGCCGTAGCAAGATTACTAACGAGCAGTGTATTGTCAAAAATTTCAAGACATCACTCGTGCAAAATCGTGCTGATTATAGTGCAAAAGTATGTGCGGGCAAATAAATAGGCATAAAAAATTAATATTATTTGATATTACTCTGATTTTTGAGGCTACTTACGTTTTGGTTGGCAACCATTGTTCAATCAATTTGCTCAATTCGGTTTGACAATTGTATCACGCAAGTCGTCTGACTGTACACATTATAATCGTGAATGTCTTTAAGGTCACGTTCGTCATCGCCTCCGTTGGATGATAGTGTTAGCACGACTCATTCCAACCTGGTGATCTCGGGTTCAAATCCCACTCGCGCGACGTTCTGGTTTTTAAAATTATTTACCTCAGCGAGCGTTATCAGCAGACAGACAGACACACACACACACACACAGACAGACGGACGGAATAGGGCTATTATATATTGGAAATATCTGAAAAGTAATTATCCATCATATTGAATTTTACAGCAAGTGCTGCAGCTAGACAGTGGTTCTCAAGTGCGGCCACTAGGGGATTTTATTGCGGCCACCAGCGACTTGAATTGAATTTTGTTGAACACACCTGACTTGTATTCAACAAAAAACAAACACCTCAAAATTATTTTCCACGCGATAATAAACGCAAACAATAAGAAATTGACTTGCACACATGGGAGTGAGGTCAGTCGAGTCGTTTATCGCTTACTCACGAGAGGGTTGTAATAAGCAAATCCATCAATAAATGCCCATTTTATAGTTTTTGTTTGGACGAAAGTAATGATGTGACAAAGACCGACCAAATTTTAGTTTTTGAAAGATATTTCGATGTCGACAAATGTGAATTTATTGAAAATTTTTTTGTCACTTTAATTTATTTGATTAAATTCGGTGCGGCCACCAGACATTTCCATGGGACCACTATTATCACTTGTGCGGCCGCGGTAAAATTTCGCCTGAGAACCGCTCAACATTCAATCTAGATTTCTCACTTGTTCAAAAATCATTAGCAATAATTTAAAAAAACTGCTTCGTGCTCATGCGTCTCATGTCAAATACAAATACGTCACACCGCACGCAACGAATCGATCGAATACGGAGATTTACAGATTAGTCTTCAAATATCGAAAAGGAGGACATTTAGAAGGACACTTTTCAAAGGAGGACATAACTCAAAAAAGGAGGACGACTGGTCACCTTACTGTTGGCGACCCTACGCATTAGCCACAATTTGCGCAACAATTTGCAATAACGCAATTGCGCAAGGGTGGCGTAAATGCAAAACGGCAACTAATGATCGTCAATGGCCGTACAGACGGCGAGCTTCGGTCTGTTTGTCTGTCTTTTCCACACGCGGTTCGACCGCTCGTCTCCAGCCGGCTCTTGGCTCGAGGAACATTTCCAGACCAAGTATCATCAAATCGCCAAGCTGTCACTCCGACTCAACAAACTCGCCATGGCAGACACGGCCAAGAAGGTGAGCCATCGACATTCGCAATACATCGACATCCTCGATCATTATATTCCGATCCGATCGGCACCTGCTCTAAAAAAAAAAATCGCGAGATGCGCAACACACCCCACCTCATCAACCGCCATCTCCCGTCTGATTCGTCAATTGCTTTTTGTTCCCCCCCCTTTCCCCGCGTGCCCTCTTTCCCCAACCCCCCTCATACACGTTGCGATTTGAATGTTTAATGTTAATGCCCGCCATACACGTTGCATTTATTGTGCAAATAGCCACACGCGTTGCTTTTCAGATTAGTCATGCAGTGTGCGTGAGCCTTTACGGTATTTCGTATTCGATGACCAATCTTATATTCTCGAATCAATGCCATTGCCATGGAAAACTTTATAAAGATAGTTGGTGTTTCTATCACGATGGTTTTGTTTATGTTTGTTTTCAGGAATTGTATGGTGGAGATGACTTGGTGGTATGCTTGTCGGATTGTCGTTTCTGTGGAATTTTAAAAGTGTACATACATACATAATGTTTTATGTCGAGAATATTCTCCAAAAGATTATTCTCCGAGAATTTTCTTTTTTCTTGATTATAAAACATCTCTAGATAGTTTAATAGCTTTTTAGAGGATTCTAGAATATTTTCAGAATCTAATAGGAGTAATAGGACTTTCTAGAGTGTCTGCGAGTATTTTGAATGACATTTTTTCATTCTGACGACACTGAATGTGTCATTTCGTCATTTTAACATACGCATGAACTATTATTACTAGCATGAACGTTTTCCGCGAAATTTTCACAGGAATGCAATGCTTACTAACTGTGGTTATGATATTCCAGCGAAATTGTTCCAACTTATGATATAATCATTCATTTAAAGTTAGCACAAAAGATCGTAAAAAATTTGTCATATTCACGCCCCGTCAAATTTAGTTTTTGTCACGGATACTAAACTAATATTATTCGTGTAATCCGTATCACCTGTCCCAAGTATTAGCCCGGATTAGAGGGAGTTTACTGTATATTTAAGCAAATACAGTGAGAGTTAGTATTTATTAATTTAAAGTGCATGGTGGCCGATAGAGCCCAGGGTACATTGCATTATGTACTACAATTTTAAACAGAAAATTCTCAGTTTGTAGAATATTCTCCAAAAGATTATTCCCGAGAATTTTACAACACTATACATATGTACATATGTATGTACGGATGAAATTATTGGGCTTCAATGAATTGTCAAGACATTTTAACGTGTAACTTTTTCTAGAAAAGAAATAAGAAAAATCCTAACATTTAGCTGATTAATGAAAAAATTCGTCAAATTTTACAAAATATGTATGTTACGTTTTGCAAAAAAAATCTCGCATTCTGAGCATATTTTTTTCAATTTTGTACAGAATTAGTGACTTATCCGATTTTATCATAAACACAATTAAGCAACGAAAGTATGAAAGTTGGATTAAAAATTAATTTTAATAAAACTAAAATTATGTTTAATGAATTTTCTACGCAAAACGTGGTCACCGTAGATAAGCATATTGTAGATATAGTTGATAGTTATTTATACCTAGGACAATTGGTGAATATGACTGGTTGTGAAGAAGAATGAAACTAGGATGGAGTGCTTTTGGAAGAATGAACATTGTTTTTAAATCCAACATTCCGCTATGCTTAAAAAAGAATGCATACGACCAATATGTACTGCCAGTTATGACGTATGAATGTGAAACGTGGATGCTAAATTCAAGAATGTTACGCAAGATCCAGTGCACACAGATAAGCATGGAAAGATGTATGCTCGGTATAATGAGAAGATATCGTAAGAGGAATACATACGTAAGAAGCATGACCAAGGTGACGGATATAGCGGAACGTGTGAAAAAGTTAAAGTGGACACATAGCGAGAAGAACGGATGACAGATGGACGCGAGAAATACTGGAATGGTATCCGAGAGGGCTGATGAATTGAGAAAAGTAAACTGTATGCAGATTGCTCAAGATAGACAGGAATGGAAGAGGATTGGAGAGGGCTTCAATCAGCAGTGGATGGTGAACGGCTGAAAATGATGATGATCTGAATTTTTTTTTATGCAGAAAAATATTTCACCTGCGACGCATCGTTATTAGGATCTAGCAACCTGTACTAGAGGCAGGGCTTAGAAAGGAACAAAGTTTAATTAAGGCGCTCACACACCTTAGCGAAATCGCTGTGTCAAACTGACGCCCTCTATTGTCGTTGATTCGCACCGATGCGAATTATATTGGTGCGAATGGGACGACGATAGGGACGAAAGTTTGACGCAGCGATTTCGCTAAGGTGTGTGAGCGCCTCTAAAAGTTAGAACATATTTTACGGAACAAAAATTTGTTCAAGTAAAATAAAGTGTCCATAGACAATGTCCAGCTGGTGAAAATCAATTACCAATTGTTATTTTGAAAATAATACATTGAAAATAATACTACTTTGATTACATTCAAACGCTTTCGCAACATGAATTCACGTTTGAATAAATAATTTGAACATACATACATATGTATGTAGATACATATAATATTCTCATTATTTCCCAAAATAAACACTCATTTAATCAAATGCACATTGAGCTTACTCTCGTAAGAGGTTCAACGTCATTGACATATTTTGTAATACGTATCACTCGTCGTATCTCATGCATTTCATTTGCAGCATTAGACATGTGACATTACATTATCGTTTGTACATACATAATCTACATACGTTTCGACTTTTACTATGTACGAAAAAAATGCATAAAGATAAAGTAAACACACACAGATGGACACACCTTGAGCCAAAGTTCACCACCAGCCGCTATAAAATTCTTAAGAGGCATAGAGGCTAGAATATGTATATCCATCTGTACTAGAGGCGAGTCACAATTGCGTTGTTTACGGCGCAACTCAACGCTTCTCACCCATGTATTCCTCTTACGATCTCTTCTTGTTATACCGAGCGTTAATCTTGCCATGATTCTCTGTGTGCACTGGATCTTACGTAACATACTTGAATTCAGCATCCACGTTTCACATCCATACGTTATAACTGGCAGTACGCATTGGTCGTATGCCTTCTCTTTTAAGCATAGCGTGATGTTGGATTTAAAAACTATGTTCATTCTTCCAAAAGCACTCCATCCTAAAAATTAAATTATTTTATCACAACTTGACGATTCATTTTCAGAGCACGTCATATTGGAGCTAATGATTTCCGCACCGTTGACTGTTTAAACATTTCTTATTAAAAATTGTTACAGGTACAAGAGTACAAAGATTCACTGAAGACCAAAGCGGAGCATCTCATCACTAAAGTGTTTCCGGCGAAGATAGTCGAACTCAATGAAATACTTGAAACGCCAAGTTTTCAAAATAGAAACTTCACCGATGTCCATCAGGTACTTTTATAGATATAAATATATAAGCTTTTTTTTTTGTGTTCTGTATGAACGTATTAATATTTATTATTGTTTCTTTTGTAGGATTTAAACATACCAGTACCACCAGCAGTTTCTTTGATTAATAGTAGTAATAATTGCTCAGACGGTGCTCCGCCGGCTAAGCGTTCTCGCGTTGATGACGATGCACCTGAAGTGCCGGGAACTCGCGTGTACTCCTTGCCGTACGGATCTGTACATTGCAATAAACCTCTTTGTGATCTTATACATATAGTTAAGCCGCGTATTCGTCAGCTCGTTGAGGATTCTAATCTTGTACGTACTCTTTCTCCACATAATGGATGGCGAAGCGTTGATCATTCATCTACAAAACGCTCTCCCGTCTGATGATTCAGGGTTAGGTGATGTATTACGACAATCAAAAGAGGATATGATGTAATTTTAACTGTATTGATCAATTTGTTTTCAATCAATGGTTGGCTAGAAAACAGATTGTACAATTTGAGTAGCAAAAGGTAGGTTTCTAGTTTCAAACTCATACTGGATATATATATCTTATAATGCTTGATCATTGCATCACGCAACTGAATTTTCTTTAGGGAACGTAAATTTGAACAGTTAAATGCCAACATTCACCAATAACTATACGTATTAAAGATAGTCGTAGAGCTTTGGAAATATTTTAAATGTAGTGCACTTCGTTCTGCTCGACAACGATCAGGAATTCTAGGAATATCCAATATGAGTTTGGGATTGAAAGAAACTGCCTTACTGATGCTATCTACACGGATAATAAAATAGCACGGTTCATCTGTACCTATAATACATACAGAGAAGAAGAAATTAAACCAAGAATGAAACTAGGATGGAGCACTTTTGGATGATTGAATATAGTTTTTAAATCCAACATTCCGCTATGCTTAAAATAGAAGGCATATGACCAATGCGTACTGCCAGCTATGACGTATGGATGTGAAACGTGGATGCTGAATTCAAGAATGTTACGTAAGATCCAGTGCACACGGAGAAGCATGGACAGATGTACGCTTGGTATAACAGAAAGAGATCGTAAGAGCAATACATGGGTGAGAAGCATTACCGAATAATATAACGAAGTATGAAACTAGGATGGAGTGCTTTTTGAAGAATGAACATTATATTCCGCTATGCTTAAAAAATAAGGCAAACGACCAATGCGTACTGCCAGTTATGACGTATGGATGTGAAACTTGGATGCTAAATTCAAGAATGTTACGTAAGATTCAGTGCACACAGAGAAGCATGGCAAGGTGTATGCTCGGTATAACACGAGATCTTAAGAGGAATACATGGCCGATAGCGGAACGTTTGAAAAAGTTGAAGTGGACACACAGTGAGAAGAATGGATGGCAGATGGACGCGAATAATACTGGAATGTTATGCGAGAGGATGTGAAAAAAAGCAAGGTAGACCGAGTGGATGATTGGCTGATAAATTGAGAAGAATGTGTGGAGTCGGATTGCTCAAGACAAACAGGAATGGAAGAGGATTGGAGAGACCTCCATCCAACAGTGGATGGAAGAAAATGATGATGATGATGATGATAATACATGTTATTTTCACTTGCACCTTGTTTGCATCTCTACTATGATTGAAAAAAATTGATCAATACAAGTTAATTTGTATCATATTTTCTTTTGACTGTTGTGCAAATACAATACATGCCTCAGACAGGGAGAGCCTTTTTTAATTGGATGAAGAATGTGTCGCAACTCTGTATAACTACAATATAACTACAATAAAAGTATGAATTAATGAGTTACTTTCTGTTTGTAGTTAAAAATGTGGATTTCCTTCATGATACCTAAGATAGAAGACGGTAATAATTTTGGAGTATCCATCCAAGAGGATACATTAGCTGAAGTGCAGTCTGTTGAATCGGAAGCGGCTGCTTTCTTCGATCAAATATCACGATATTTTACCTCGAGGGCGAAGATTATATCAAAGGTCGCTAAATATCCGCACATCGAAGATTACAGACGTGCCGTTCAGGTAATAAGAGTAGCACAGAATGAAAATATGCAGTACAGTTCTGTTTTAATACGATGTTATCATGTTTTAGGAGTTGGACGAGAAAGAATATTTGTCGTTGTGGCTCGTCATGTGTGAAATACGTAATAGATATTGCTCGTTGCACGACATCGTCATCAAAAACTTGGAGAAGATTAAGAAACCGCGATCGTCGAATGCCGATTCATTATATTAGTATTAGTGTCATTCCATTATATCGTAATATTAATTGATTTGAATGTTTTTAATTTTGAGCGAATCTGCGTATTTTTTTTTTTTTTTTTTTGTAATGCAGTTTTTTGACGCATGTGCATATTAACAGTATGGAACAATTTCCGAAGCCAAATCTTGTAACGAGAATGTATTTAAATTGAAGTAACTGGTTTGAGATGTATTGCCAGTCAATGTGGAAACTTTTCCTTTGTCGGATTTTTTGATAGCAGTTTCATCTCTCTGTATATGTTGCCTTTGAATTTGTAAAACTTTTTGTATGTTGAAATCGTTAATTGTTATCCAATAGAGGAAGTGATCCGATCATCGGCCGGTTTTGCATGTGATGCGATAATTATAGGTTATTTTCAATTTTATGTTGTCTCATTAAATTTAGATATATTCAAATACCTTGTAATATGTTTTATGATACAAAAAGTGACCGCTGTGTTTGACTACTTTTTTCTAAAATAAAAACAATGTCACTTTATATGATTTTATTTTTAATTCATTATATACATACATATGTATGTATGTACATATGTATATGTTACAGGTAATGTATAATTTCTTATTGTATTGTGATACAATAAGAAATTATACATTGCGTAGTTGTCTCTGGATTAAAGCGTGGGACGCACTAAGTAATCGGAGCTAATATTTTGACCTTACAGCATGTTTCCTAATTTTTTATGTCTAGGCAAATCGTTTCTTCCCGTTGGCAAGTGCATATTTCAAGCTTATGGAATTATTTTTTCAACTTTTTGACCCTTGCTGCCTAGTTATGTCCCTGGATTAATGCGTGGGACTCACTAGGCATTAGGAGTTAACATTTTGACCTTACAGCATATTCCCTAATTTTTTATGTCTAGGCAAATCGTTTCTTCCCGTTGGCAAGTGCATATTTCAAGCTTATGGAATTATTTTTTCAACTTGTTGACCCTTGCTGCCTAGTTATGTCCCTGGATTAATGCGTGGGACTCACTAGGCATTAGGAGTTAACATTTTGACCTTACATAGGAGTTAACATTTTGACCTTACAACATATTTCCTAATTTTTTATGTCTAGGCAAATCGTTTCTTCCCGTTGGCAAGTGCATATTTCAAGCTTATGGAATTATTTTTTCAACTTGTTGACCCTTGCTGCCTAGTTATGTCCCTGGATTAATGCGTGGGACTCACTAGGCATTAGGAGTTAACATTTTGACCTTACAGCATACATTTTAGGCAAACCGTTGGCAGGTGCATATTTCCTTATGGAATTATTTTTTCAATTTTGACCCTTGCTGCCTAGTTATGTCCCTGGAAATCGTGGGACTCACTTTCTTCCCAGCATATTTCCTAATTTTTTTATGGCAAATCGTTTCTTCCCGTGCATGCATATTTCATGCTTATGGAATTATTTTTTCAACTTGTTGACCCTTGCTGCCTAGTTATGTCCCTGGATTAATGCGTGGGACTCACTAGGCATTAGGAGTTAACATTTTGACCTTACAGCATATTTCCTAATTTTTTATGTCTAGGCAAATCGTTTCTTCCCGTTGGCAGGTGCATATTTCATGCTTATGGAATTATTTTTTCAACTTGTTGACCCTTGCTGCCTAGTTATGTCCCTGGATTAATGCGTGGGACTCACTAGGCAATAGGAGTTGACATTTTGACCTTACAGCATATTTCCTAATTTTTTATGTATGGGCAAATGGTTTCTTCCCGTTGGCAGGTGCATATTTCATGCTTGTGGAATTATTTTTTCAACTTGTTGACCCTTGCTGCCTAGTTATGTCCCTGGATTAAAGCGTGGGACTCACTAGGCAATAGGAGTTAACATTTTGACCTAATTTTTTTATGTCTAGGCATATTTCCTAATTTTATTTATGTTTGGGAATTAAATTGTTTCTTCCCATTGGCAGGTGCATATTTCATGCTTATTGGAATTTTTTTTTCAACTTGTTGACCCTTGCTGCTTGTGGAATTATGTCCCTGGATTAAAGCGTGGGACTCACTAGGCAATAGGAGTTAACATTTTGACCTTACAGCATATTTCCTAATTTTTTTTATGTTTGGGCAAATCGTTTCTTCCCATTGGCAGGTGCCATGCTTTGGAATTATTTTTTCAACTTGTTGTGCATATTTCAGCGTGGGACTTATGGAATTTTTTTCAACTTGTTGACCCTTGCTGCCTAGTTATGTCCCTGGATTAAAGCATGGGACGCACTAGGCAATAGGAGTTAACATTTTGACCTTACAGCATATTTCCTAATTTTTTATGCCTGCGAAAATCGTTTCTTCTCCTTTGGCAGGTGCACATTTCATGCTTATGGAATTATTATTTCAACTTGTTGACCCTTGCTGCCTAGTTATGTCCCCTAATTAAAGCGTGGGACGCACTGGGCAGTAGGAGTTAACATTTTGACCTTACAGCATATTTCCTAATTTTTGATGTTTGGGAAAATCGTTTCTTCCCCCGTTGGCAGGTGCACATTTCATACTTATGGAATTATTATTTCAACTTGTTGACCCTTGCTGCCTAGTTATGTCCCTGGATTAAAGCGTGGGACGCACTGGGCAATAGGAGTTAACATTTTGACCTTACAGCATATTTCCGAATTTATGTCTGGGGAAATCTGCCCGTTGGCAGGAGCACATTTTATACTTAAGGGATTATTATTTCAACTTGCTGCCTAGTTATGTCTCGGGATTAAAGTATTGCATGTAGTAGGATGTTTTATGTTAGCAACGTGCTTATATTTATTTATGTACTTATGATACTTGTTACCCTTTTCCATCCCAGACTTTACATACATCCGAAACAATTTAGAAATTTATCATTTTTATTACTCATTACTCACAGATTTTGATCTTGAAAAACAGCTTGAACCAGTTTGTTCCATCTCAAACTTTTGTTTTCAAACATTCTATTTTTATTTCAATTTAGCAATTTATAATTACAATTACAATTTAGCTGTACATTTTGGGCCTTGTATAAATTGACTAGGCATTTTTACAATGCGGGATTTCACACTGCCTATACATACGGTGACCATACGTCCTTTATTTAAGAGGACAGTCCTTTATTTCACTGCTCTGTTCTTTAGAGCTATTAATTAAAAAAAGTAAATTCTTGCAAAAAGTATCAAAATTAAATTTTTTTGAGTAATAATATGATTTTTTGAAATGCTATGCTTAGATATATTTATTAATAAATATTATAAAGCTTTTTAGTTGTAGTGAAACAAAACAACGCTACCTACTTTTTTTATTATGAAACAATTTCTGGCTTGTCCTTTATTTTCTCTAAAAAAAATATGGTCACCGTACCTATACACCTGTACTAAAATCTGAAAAAAAAATTTTTTTTAGCTGTGTGTAGAAAAACTACAGTGCAATTTTTTTTGTTTTTATTTATTTTGTCTATTTTTTGATACACGAAGTTTTCTAACATTACATACTTTTAAACATTAAAAAAAAATCATCATTTAAACGATGATATACTGTGGATTGTTAAAAGATAATATCTAAAGGCTGCTTTTTTCGACTAGTCCTTATTGAGATGTACATGTTTTAGTTCATAATCCTTGTGCAATTTCCCAAAATTTTGTCTATAAGAACTAATTATAAAAAGCAGTGAACAATAACCAAAAAGAAAAACACTAGAAAATGTGATAGTTGTCAAACGGGAAAATTTTCTTAAGTTTATGTGACAAATTTCTAATAAGATTCTTCCTCTTCTTTGAGTCTCAAAATTTCAGACTTATTCATGAAATAATAAGACGGCTGTCTTCCTTTCAGATCTTTCAGCACCCTTTTAGCACCGGCTTTTATCAGAATTCTACTCAACGATTCCACATTGTCCGCGCCCATGGCATAATGCAGAGCTGTACGCTCCAGCTAAAAACATGGTTTCAATATAACACAAAAAATATATTATTGTACATATTCTTAGTTAACTATTCCATTTACATTGTCGCCAATCCTGAGTGTTTCCGGGTATGCTCGAGCTATGTATTCGGCGAGCTCGTCCTGCTGTGCCAAGACAGCAATGTGGAGACTGCATCGACCAAAGGCATTTTTAGCGACGGCCAGTGTTCTTCCCGATTGCAAGTTGTTGCTTTGTTTTGTCAATATTGCTCTCGCTTGTTGTACGTCGCCTTGTCGAATAAACTGGTGTAAATGCTCACGTATATCCTATCGAATGATACAGTTTTAAAATTTCATTTATATTATTATAAACATAAAGAGTCTGTGTGTTGGTCCGTCCGCCGGGAATTGTATTGAAATAACTTCAGGCATATCAACCAGTCAAATCTCATACGACATGGAAATACACTAGTTGAAAAATAAAACTATGTATATCAAAGATTTTCGCACAGAGAAGCGTGGAAAGATGTATGCTTGGTATAACAAGAAGAGATCGTAAGAGGAATACATGAGTGAGAAGTATGACCAAAGTGGCAGATATAGTGGAACGTGAAAAAAAGTTAAAAGTGGCAATGAACTGGACACTGAGCAGAGTGGGTGGCAGACTGGAATGTTATTCGAGAGGATGTGAAAGAAAGCAAGGTAGACCGAGTGGACGATGGGATGATGAATTGAGAAGAATGTGTGGATTCAACTGGATGCAGATCGCTCAAGACAGACAGTAATGGAAGAGGATTGGAGAGGCCTCCATCCAGCAGTAAATGGTGAACGGCTGAAGATAATGATATCAAAGGTTTGCGAGAGAAATGCGTGTATAATGGACATACTCGTAGACTTTTATGCATACTATATGTATATGCGAAGAATGAAACTAGGATGGAGTGCTTTTGGAAGAATGAACATAGTTTTTAAATCCAACATTCCGCTATGCTAAAAAAAGAAGGCATACGACCAATGCGCACTGCCAGTTATGACGTATGGGTGTGAAACTTGGACGCTAAATTCAAGAATGCTACGAAAGATCCATTGCACACAGAGGAGCATGGAAAGATGTATGCTTGGCATAACAAGAAGAGATTGCAAAAGAAATACATGGGTAAGAAGTATGACCAAAGTGGCAGATATAGCAGTAAGGGTGAAAAAGTTGAAGTGGCAATGGGCTGGACACATAGCAAGAAGAATGGATGGCAGATGGACGCGAGAAGTACTTGAATGGTATCCGAGAGGATGTGAAAGAAAGCAAGGTAGACCGAGTGGAAGATGGGCTGATGAATTGAGAAGAATGTGTGGAGTCAAGTAGATGCAGATTGCCCAAGACAGACAAGAATGGAAGAGGATTGGAGAGGCCTTCATCCAGCAGTGGATGGTGAACGGCTGAAAATGATGATACATAATATGGATCTTTCGAAGATCCAGTGCACAAAGAGAAGCATGGAAAGATGTATGCTTGGTATAACAAGAAGAGATCGTGAGAGGAATACATGGGTGAGAAGCATGCCCTATAGCGGAACGTGTGAAAAAGTTGAAGTGGACACAGCGAGAAGAATGGATGGCAGATGGACGCGAGAAATACTGGAACGGTATCCGAGAGGATGTGAAAGAAAGTAAGGTAGATCGAATGGACGATGGAAGTGGATGCAGATTGCTCAAGACAGACAGGTATGGAAGAGGATTGGAGAGGTCTTCATCCAGCAGTGGACAGTTAACGGCTGAAGATGATGATATCAAAGATTTTAGAATACGCAGAATGGATATTCTTATACAGTGCAAATTGGTCATATAGCCGCTCTATATAATACAAGTTCTTTGGTATATACATATAATATGTGTTGTATCCTTATGAAAGGAGAATATTCAAAACTGTTTCGATTGGCAAAATGTTCTATCGGTTCTAATAAAATTTGGAATCATATTATGTATGTATGTACATATTACAAGAGTACTAGAGTAGTGCCCGTTAACAATCAACGATGGTTATAGTTGAAATATGAGTGGGCTAACTATAGCAGTAACTATGAGTAAGTGTAAAAAAATGAGAGGGTACTAAACCCACTGCGGAAAAGGTTATTGGTCCATCTTTTGGTTAATGCTAGGTATCTAAATTCTATTGGCGCATCTAGCAGAGTAGGCGTTGCCACTTGCAAATTCGTCCTTTTTTCTACTCTTGGTTCGAAAAACGGTCTATAATTATTATTGGACCTCTGAAAAGTTTGCTCCCATCAGTAATCTCTAATTTGAATTACCTCGAAACTTGGTATTGCGGATAACAAGGCAGACGTTTCAGAATGACCTCGTTGAGCTGCGAGTTCCGATACAGGAGTTCCTTCATCGTCCACCACGTCCAAGATATGATCGTAGCCTTCGATTAATAGATCGGTCAGCTTGTCGACTTCACCTAAATACATATTTTCTTAATATCCAAGTTGGATAAGTAATTATTAGGATAATTTTGGCAAAACTACCTCTAGCTGCAACTTCCAACAACCAATGATCCAATTCGACGGTATTTTCTGGAATATTTGCCTGAAGAGAAACATCTCTGGCTGTACGATAGAGCTCATCCCTATAAGCAGGACTAACTCCAGCTTCGCGTACCAATTGAAGAAGAGCACCTCTACCATGAGACCTGGCAGCTGCGAAGTGAAGCATCGATTGCCCATGTTCATCCTGTAGATTAAATTATTATTATGTACATACATATGAGCCATTTGTTTTGAAAGTAGATATGTTGACTGTCTGAAAAAATTGGCAGCTCAATGTATCAAACTTTGTATTAAAAGTAGAAGAAGTGCATACCCGATTGTCACTGCTGAATGCTGCTTCTGGAGCTCCTGGAGTATTAGAAGCCGGAGGAGTGGGCGGAACAGGAAATTGTCCTTTGGGTGCAGTGAGATTTTGCGATGACGTCACGGCGTTTACGGTCTGATGATTGTGCTGATCTTCACCAGTCTCCTGTTCAAGTTCAGAGCACCTATTATAAATCGATTCTATTCGAAGTGTATTTTTAAAATGGTAGATTGGTGAATTACCTGTGTTTTCAATGTGGTTTTATTCTGATTGGCGAAGTTGTAGAGGTAAGTGGCGAGGAAGGCTATCGGATCCTTGGGTCTCTGATTGGCCACCTCTGTCAATCCTTTAATGAGTGGATCTCCGAGTGCTGTAAACACATCCTGCACGTTATCACTTGAAGATGCACCGGCCATGCTCGTGAAGCGATCGATCATAACAACGCGCGCGCGTGCAAATGTAAAAAATGGTTCGAGAAAAAAATTTCGTAAATTATCCGCTATATTTTTTATGAATGATTGTTTTCGAAATCGGTCTCGATGAACTTGCTAAGCATACAATGACACGCGATAATTGACATTCGTTGTGTGGCAAAGTTTAAAATTGAACGAGCGAGTGTGTGGAAAAACGTGAGTCTTGCTTACACGAGGCGAGGTATCTGCCCTCTTCGGTCCTGAATATCGGTATATCCACTTGTCCGTTGTGCCCGTTGTTGGTCGGCTCTGAAATAAGTCATGAATTATTCAAAAAGACCATTTTTCAATCGATGATGGCTAATACGCGGCTAACGTATCCGAAATCGATCGTTCGCCGTGACACGAATTGTATTTAAGCGACGCTCAAAAGGTGGGACGCGAAAGTTCAAATACCAAACTTAAGCTTCATTCTAAAAGTGTCAATGTCACAACTTAACAAGATGTTAAATTAATACTTTTTGATGTGGAACATCTTTGGTACCTAACCAAATTTCTAGGAGTAATTAATGATCACGTAACGAAATCCCGACACTATTATCTATTTGGCTTGAGCGGCTGTGTTGCAATTTTGTTACATGTGCAATATCTCATTTTTAAAAGTCAAACGCTATTCAATTTCTTTTTACTTTGTCCATATATGTACATACAATAGTATGGATAAATAATATTTTACTTTTATTTTGAGTTATACAGTCGATTGTTTTAGATAATATTGCCCATACTCATTATGATATTTAACCCTTTCATAAAACATTTTTCACTTTTACAAATGAATGTTCGCCTAAACTCTGACATTGGCTCTTTTAGAATCAAGTAACAAATAGTTATGTATTTATCGTTTTGGATCAGTAATACTAGGCTATCATCAGATAAAACAGGAATCGTCATTATCAATCTTTACATAAATGAAAATCCATTGCTGTCTATTGACGATATAAAGCAACGTTTACACTGTTCAATTTTTAAAACGACCAGTGTAAACGCACCTTTAGTATCTAAAAAGAATTCATCCAATTTCAATCAAGTTAAAGTACGTATAAATAAATTATACACGAAAACCTTCATTGGAATCGCTCAAAATCGATTTTTCAAGTCATACTATGAGCTTTCATTCAATTATAATGTGTTTGTTCAACTTTTTTTTTTATATTGTATTGAAATGTAGAAAAATACACAAAGGACTAATAAACCCATACACATTTTTTTACATTCCTTTATCTATTATCATTTTAATCTACATACGATCGTGTATCGAATGTTTTAGTGAATTATGTATATACACGCTCAAAAAGGAAATTTGGTTCAACGCTCTATTTTATGTATGAGACAAAATAAAAACATAAAAGTAAAACCGGAAGTAGACACACGAGTATCGTACTTATTTTTTTAATAATTCAAAATAACTTCCGGGTATTGGAAAATTTGTACGTTAATTATTGAAAATGACTTCCTTATAGTTAATAAATGAAAATGGTCCATTTACGAATGCAACACTACGTATTAAACTTATACTATACATATAATTAAACATAAAATAGTGCAAAAGAGCAAAACAAGACAAACATAGTGAAATAGAGCATAGACAAAGCTTATTTTTTTGTTTAAAACTTAAAAAATCAATGATTAAAATAGGCAATAAATATTTTACTCAGTGCTTTACTCAATAATTGTCAAGTATTTTTTCTCAGTAAAAATATTTTTTTCTCAGTTAAAATTCTGATGCCTGAGTGCTCAATATTTCGTAATGAAACGTAGAGCGAGCGGCGCTAGCTGCCGGTGTGAGCGAGACAGTTTTCCCCACAGTATTAATCTCCGTACGACCCACTTTTCAGGCATCCGTTGATAGACGCAACGAAGTTTCGCTAGTTTTAAATGAATGTCAATGATAATCATTCCGATAATAATATTTAAGGCGCTCACACACCTTGGCGAAATCGGCGGTATCGCTAAGGTGTGTGAGCGCCCTTTACTTGGCAAACCTGAAATTATACCTGACAAAAATGATTTTTTAATTCTGCGCAAAGCCGAATTAAATACTGAGCGGTATATCATATGCCATTCAAATATGTACCGTCTATCAGACAAGGCCTCACTATGGGACGCGTGACGTCACAGTAAACGTGCTGATAATTGGCAGCTTATATGAGTAAGACCTTGTTCTGTAAGTTTGCTGTTAATTATACACACAAAGCATACTTATAATGTATAATGAAGCTTTTCATTTATGAAATGGTTTATTTTCATGCAGCACATACATAGAGATGATATAATGATTTATGTAATTCTTCTTACGTACATCGGATACATTTATTTATTTAAAATCGAATTCGCTTGGCGTGATTCAGTGAGCGTATCCTAAGGTCAAAAACACTGTGCCGAAAAAACACGATAAAATAACATATACATAAAATCGATTGAAAATTGAACAAAAAAAAAAAAACACTCTAAGAACAATTAAAAAATTCTGCATTTCACACACCAACGATTTTCACAGTGGAAAATATTAAGGTATACGAAAATACGGACGACAAAATCACAAAGCTAATTTTTCCAAGTACTGACCTATCTATGTAAATGAATCCGATGGTCTTGTAAGAAGAAGATTCTCCATTGAAGTCCCGTGCTATCGGGCTTTTTTTTCATGTCCTTACTTTGACACTAATTTAATATAATCAAACACTAAAGTAAAAGCGTGTCCTATGCATTGTATGTATACGTTATGTTACTTAATGAGTACTCTAAACAACTAATACTTTTTTTGTTTGTTTTTGTTTTTATTTTAACTAAAGATTCGCATCCACCAAACTGCTACGCTTCTTCCTGAATATGTTCACGAACATTTCGGCAATGTGCATGGAATTTTGCATCGCCAAATCCTTTTCCAATTGTAAAATATTCGAAACGGCCGTTGTATAATCGTAGAAGCTCTGCAATTCAGTGAGTCCCAAACTTTGGAAATTGCCCACACGAATCATATCTGGGGTTAGAGTTTCACGATGATTCAAACCTCTCACCGTGCATATGCCCTTTAAGTTTTCAGAATCTTTACTCAGATAAGGCACGTTTATGGTCATGTTGATGCGTAAAGAGTTTCCTAAGAAACTGGGTCTCGCTGATAAGTGACCCAATTTATTGTCCCATTTATACTCGAGCTTGTCTTCAAAATGGATCATAGTTTGCGCTAGTATGGAGTAAGCTTTTCCGATTTCGCCTGGATCGTCGTGTGAAGTGCAAGTTATGACTCTGATGTGATCCTGAACGTTGATCCAAACAGCTAAACTATGATTGTGCGATACAAAAACTCCACGTCCGTAGGGCCAGTGCTTTCCGTGAAGACGCTGATCATCATCAATCTCTTTACTGTCACATAGCGGTATCAATAAACCAGATGCTGCCAAAATAGTCCTTATCTCAGAAGGATTCTCCAACACTTCGTTCATGGTGTAATACACTCCGATCTTTTCATCGGGGTCTGAATCAGCAGGTAGGAAGAGTTTAGTAAATTTTTCACTGAAGAAGATGGTAGTTACAGCCCTCTCTACACACTCCAACTGTCCAACGTTTAAATTTAACGGCAGTTCAAACTGTTCGAGGTTTCTACTGCATTCAATGGTACCATTCAATATATACTTTCCAGGTGGGTCTAAGTCTAGATTGATCGGTAAGTAGGACGGTTCAAAATTGTCACCTGCCTTCTTCATAGTGATGGGAAGGAATAACGATTCTGGATGTACTTGCAAGTCAGAATACATGTTGATACAATGTAGATCTTTTATAAGTGGTAAAAGGAATTCTTCAAATACTGGATAGGCGTAGTAATCAGGTGCTACTATGCCCCCGTTAAAATCTTCCTCAACAGCGTTAATGGCGTTTTTATTGTTGGGTAGCTTTTTAACTGCTGGCCATATGACGTCGAAGAGGTTGTGGTCCAGTTTGGTGGACCTTTGCTTTATTCTGTCGAAGACGGGTCTCGTGAGGAATCTGCCTAAGAAGGAAGAAGGTGGTCCTTCGTTGGCTGAAGCACTTGGAGGTGGTCTGTTGGCTGAACGAAGTCTATTGTCTTGAAGCAGTTGGAAGCATCGTTCCAGGAGGAGCAGGATATCACCATCTGTTAGGTCCCTCCTCGATGACCATACGTCGTCGCTAACTATCATTTTTATACAGGTTAATTTAAACGATATATCGATACTCAGAGCTTCCAATTAAGACTTTAGTCAGTATTTTTTTGTTTAATATTTGGTCAGTATATGTAAATATCAATGTGTTTTATAGTTGTGTGTGAAATTCCTTTCTTTGCCACCAAAAAGCAATAGCAAATTACAAAAACGTTCTAAAAGCTCGGTTTCGACTATTTTTAATAATTCCTGATCGTTAATCACAGTTTACAGAAAGGCAACAAATGAAACGTGTAGCAACAAAAATAAATTATGTTTTTGAAGTATTTTACTGGAACAAAGCATACAATGACTATTGCAGTTTGAAAATTTGCTGAAAAGTCAAAATTTTGACACTTATTGCCTGTGTGTGGACTTGAATTGACAATGACTCATGCGGATATTACACATGGATAGTTTACTCGCTACTATCTCGCTAGTTTACTAGCCGTCAGTAAACTGGCTCGTGTAATAGGCAAAGCTAGTCAACTGTTTGGATTTTTTTCGGCCGAGCGAGTGAAGTTTGAATGTTTGAACTTTACTCGCTACTATCTGGCTAGTGTGACGTCACTACATTTTGACAGTTTGAGGTTAAGCGGTTCATTTTCAGCTCCCAACACACACATACATATATATGAAGGTTTAGTCAATATTATATTACTAGTGTAAGCCCGTTGAATATCAACGCCCGCTGAATTTTAAATATCGTAAAGCGCTTTTTTAATAGAGATCCCCACTAATTGATCGAAAAAAAAAAAAAAATTTTTTATAGCGCCATCTATGTATTATAGCAATCCCCACTAATTGATACCCACTCAAAAAAATATTTTTTTTTTACTTTACTGTTTATATTATAATTATTAATTATTATATACGTATGTATAATAATTTTATTTTGTAAAAATCAAAAAACAAAAAAAAATAATAGTTTCTATAGTGCCATCTATGTATTATTAGCAGAGTCGCGATATGTTTAAAAAAAAAGGACTAAACCGACCAAGGGTGATAGAGTAAGCGTTAGCGTGATGACTCTCGAGCTTGCGGTCGTGGGTTCGATCCCCCACTCGTTCTGGTGGTTTTTAAATAATTTTTCCTAAGCGAGCGTTATCAGCAGACAGACAGACAGACGGATTTCGGCTATTATATATATAATTATTAAAAAACGCAAATTTATTAACCATATTTATTTTTAAAAAGGAAGTAAAACAAGTACTGTAACAGACTGTGTACAAAACTGTAAGACAAGTTGACAACAGCAACTGGCGAGTACACTAAACACGTGTAATAGGATTACTAGCTCTACGTGTCAGCTAGTAAACCACCAGAGGTATTAGCGAGTAAACTATCCCTGTGTAATACCCGTTTCATCAGTGGAAAAAATTTTCTAGTTTAAAAAGTTCTGTTTCACGTAGACTTTTTTGTTTACTTTACAAAAGGCTGAGAACTAATGGTGAAATATTATTTGAAATTGAGTGCTGTATAATAGACTTAAAAAACTTTTATCCTGTTAATTGGTTTAAGTCATAATACTGACCAAATATAATTTTTATATTGACCATTATCCATTCAATTTAATACTGACTATTGATAAAAAAAAAATGCGTATGAGCATCATGGCGAAAACAGTTGATGTCGTACTCATTACTCTCCTTTAATTTTCGAGGGATATAACGTAACGTTACGCCATAACATAAATTGGAAAATACAAAAGAAAAACTCACCTTACAAAGCGGTAAATTGAAAGCAAAAACGAACTACACAAAATCAAGTGCAAATCACACGACATAAACTTTTTTTGCCACAAACATTTGATTGTCTCAAGATCAAATTATATCAACTAACACATGCTTCAATAAATGAAAACTACGTCTGCGTTCGACATGCGCTATACCTTTATCGATCAGCATTTCTTCCAAAGTCGTTTCGTCTGCGCCGAAGTCCTTCAGCAAATCCTTGTGGGTTAAATACTTGTCGTTGTTAACAAAATCATCGGGAGTGTGACTCTCCTATTTCAGGACCAAATTGTTACTAAGCTTTTAATATACGATTTAAATTACTTAAAGAAAAAAATTTTGCTCTTACGTCATCTTGATCCTTTGGATTAGCTCCCATACTTTGCAGGAGATTGTAATAATGACCATTATCCTTTAAAACTGCAGAATAATGCAAGGCTGTCCTACCGTCGAAATCAACAGCCGATAAAGTCTCAGGAAATCTAGTTAAACAATTATATTTTCATTTAAAACAAAGTGGAATATTGATTTATGTACGTATGTATATACACATTACAACGAGATAAAATCATTGCATGCTCGTTTGACCCATAACATGCAACAAAGAGTATTGTATACAGCTCAAAATATAATCTTTATTGCCACAAAGTTGCAAATTAAACGTTCAATAACGAATCGTGTCACACATTCATTTATTGTAAAATTATCAGCATCATTTTCAGCCATTCACCATTCACTGCTGAATATCCACTTGATTCCACACATTCTTCTGAATTCATCAGCCCATCTTCCACTCGGTCTACCTTGCTTTCTTTCACATCCTCTCGGATACCATTCCAGTATTATTCGCGTCCATCTGCCATCCATTCTTCTCGCTGTGTGTCCACTTCAACTTTTTCACATGTTCTGCTATATCTGCCACTTTCTTACGCATGCATTCCTCTTACGATCTCTTCTTGTTATACCAAGCATACATCTTTCCATGCTTCTCTGTGTGCACTGGATCTTACGTAACATTCTTGAATTTAGCGTCCAAGTTTCACATCCATACGTCATAACTGGCAGTACGCATCGGTCGTATGCCTTCTTTTTTAAGCATAGCGGAACGTTGGATTTAAAAACTATGTTCATTCTTCCAAAAGCACTCTATCCTAGTTTTATTTCTTCTTCTTTACATCCGGTCATATTCACCAATTGCCCTAGCTATAAATAACTAGCAACTATCTCTACAATACGATCATCTACTGTGACTACGCCTTGCGTGCAAAATTCATTAAACATAATTTTAGTATTGTGCAATTGAGTCGCCTAGTTCCAAATCCCGATAAGTCCACAATATGTATATAAAAAAACGAGGATAAAATATTTTCTGGTTCTAAGAATGTTTTCAAACGATGCCTTATACTTGAATTATTCCAAATACCGCCAAGTGCGCCGTAAAAAATATTGAAAATCAAAAATCGACAATTGCACTATGATAAAAGCTGATAAAAGCCATATTTAGAAACAAACAACGATAAGTCCATGTTTCTAATCTCAATATTTTGTTTAATATCAACAAAATTAAGTTTAAGTGAGTGTTATGGACTTATCGGGATTTGGAACTAGGCGACTCAATTATATAATCGAATTTGTTCTATTTTAGCTTAATGACACTTTTAGAATAAGGGTCAAGTGCAATATTTTAAATATACAACGAAAGTTCACGTATACAGTAGTGTGGGCTTAATGTTTTTAGAAGTTTATGTCAAACGTAGTAAGGTGATTAATTTTGACCCACCTTACGTCTTATCGTTCAAACTAGATTAAAAAAAATGGAAAAGTACAAAGGAATTACATACCTAGCTGCTAAATAGCGCAGAATAGGAGTTTGTCCAAATATTACAGCTACATGCAAAGGTGTAGCACCTCTGGGCGAGCAACGATCACGAGCAATTGCAAATTTGCGTCTGTCCAAAGCTGACTGAAGTTCTTTCAGACCACCAGAACGAGCTGCCAAATGCACTCTTTTGATTTTATTCTGAAAGTACAACGCAAACTCAACATCCTGAACTAAAAACATCTAATTTGTTTGAAAACTACCGAGTACATACCATATAAGAAGGCACATTGTCTAGAAAAGCTTGCAGTTCCCCATTTTGAGACATTTGTCCCACTAATCTTTCCCCCTCACCGTTCAATACCAAAGCGGCCAATTGTTCCATATTGCACGTATCGATGAGAATTTGCACTTCTTCATCATCGACGTTTACATCAGTCTGAAAAACGATAGAAATTTCAATAAAAAACAAGTATAAAGCTAAAATGAAACATTTCAACGTAGAAACCAGTGCTCGAATTCAGCGGGAGCGGCAGGGAGCGGGCTTTCCCTTTCGTGAAATTTGAAAACGTGGCGTACCCTTTCGTGAAATCTGTAAATTTAGAGCTCCCTTTCGTAAAAAACCAAAATTTCCGTGCTCTTTCAATAATTATTGCCGAAAAAATGTTAGGTGAATTTTTTTTACATTTATGACTCCTAAATCACAATCTTTGACTGGAAGTTCAATTCCGCCAAAGGCATTCAAAATATTAATGAATGGTTAATTGTAGAAAATAAAGGTTTAGGTTGCTTTTCTTGTAGATCAGTTAAAAATTTAGGAATCGATTCTGATAAAAAATTTACGACTGTCAAAATCGTGGCAAAGCTGTTCTGTGTTTCCCAGGTAGTACGAAAGAAAATTAATAATCTTGTCTAAGGAAAAAAATACACCTACATAAAATTTCTGACGCCCATATAATAAAATTGGCCAATAATAATGAAATCGATAAATTTGTGCAAAACAGTCAGAATGCTCATATTTTAACCACTGAAAGAGTTTTCAGAACAGTGTATAGAATGTAAGAAATCAGAGACCATTTTCAGATCTATGTACCTGTTGAAGTTGACTTACAGACATTAAACGGTATTAATCTCGGTAAGATTTTGCATTTCGATAAAATATATATATATATATATATATATATAGGTATCTACATACATATAGTTAAAAAAAAAGGTCGTTTGATATTTTTTGAAAATTATCGAGCGCTCCCATTCGTGAAAATTTCCATTTCGAGCACTGGTAGAAACAGATACATAAGAAAAGTTACAAGAACTTTAAGCGAACGTGAAAAGCATGCGAAAAATACCTAGATATAATAATGACCTTTTTATAAAGTATTGAGTGAGAATCAGCATTTCTCTGTAAACAATGAGTGTTCGTTGTGCAAATTTTGTGCATTCCAAACAAATCCACAAACGTGTAGGGTGCAAAGTTTTGAACATGAGAAACACTGTGCCTCTTTTGTTAACATCCAGGTATTTTTTTTTTTTTGTTGTTGTTGGGTATTTAAACTACCTCATTTGCATAGTTAACTCCTTTTTGCTCAGCATCCAAAGAATCCACTTCAGGATCAGCGTTCACGACTCCCTCGATGATTGATTCACTTTCTTGCGAAAAACGACCCGTCGAGTCTTGAGCTTCTAAACACAAATCGAGAGTTCTAAAACAAATTAAAAATGCTCGTACATTAGTATGATTGAACATTAAAAATTATATTACCCGTTGGACTAATGCGATTCTTCTTCATGTTTTCAACGTCCAAAACATCAGCAGTGTCTGCTTTATGAAGTTCATCATATTCAGATTCACTCTCGCCACGAACGTGTACGTCATCATCATCTTCAGATTCAGATTTGTTTAAATTATCAGGAGTTTTCCTGTTCGCATCCTGTTCCTTGTAAACGTCAACATCTTCGTCTTCTACTTGTGGTGCTTCGTTCTTCTTATCTTCATCTTCCTCCTGTTCTGATTCGTGATTAAAATGATCTCCATTGTGTTGAATATCATTGTGATTGCTTTCTTCAACAGCTTCCCCTACGTCTTCTTCTTCTTTTTCTTCCTCAGACTCTTCATTGTTATTCTGTTCGACTTTTGTTTCCGGTTCTAGCATTCTAGGTGTAATATTTGCCGTCTTAAGACGAGCATCAGGCGTTGGAGACCTTTCCTCTTCAGCTTCAAAACTTCTGTCTAATTCATTGTTGACACTCTTTTCGAAAGCTTCTTCAGCTTCGGTTACATCCTAAAAAAAAAGCTCGATTATCAGAATATAAATATTTAAAAAGAAACAACCTAAGCACACGTTTACAATACTATACTATTCGTTCTAGTAGTGCACAATACTAGATTGTAAATCCTTCAATATTATACTACTAATCAAATAAGACTAAAATCGTATTAAAATCTGAAATAAAACCTAAAAAAATATTTTATCAATTAAAAAATTAAAGCTTTCATGTGTCTTGTGACTAATTTTAAATAGGCAATTTCGAACACACGTGTAATAAATTGATATCGTACAGAGCGAGCCAATACAAATCACCTTATTTGAGAAGCTTATATATAACTTGTATTAACACATTTAATTTGACATAAAAAGCTAAAATGATCAAATATTTTAGCTTTTTATATTGAATTATGAAGTGAACCATGACAGTTGTCGTGAATATTTTTTTATTGTAATTGTATTAGTATGTTATTAAAATAATTTTTAATGCATTTTAAATTCACAAAGCTTTGACTTTAAAACAAATAAATAATAAACGATAAAATTGCAAGTGTATGAAAATTGAAGCCAATTCAAATAAGGTGATTTTTTTGACCCACCTCGTACAAATAGGCATAATATGTATGTTTGTATGTATGTAGAAGCCGAGCAAAATTACGCAATTAACTCTAAGCACACACTTGAAAAAAAAAAAAATAATCCATTCTCTCACATTTTCGGAAATCAGATCCCTTTCGAAATCATTCTCCATGTCCATGTTCTCTGTATTATCATCGAAAAGATCATTATTGTCGACTACTAGCATGTCGTGAGTGTTTGCTTCCGGACTGATTGGGGTTTTCGGTCTAGTTTTCACAAATTTGCTAACGACGACTTCTTCAGCCGCTTCTTCGACTTCCGGTTGCACTTCCGGTATTGGTGTGGGTGTCTTTTTCTTGGTCTTCTTGGTCTCACCGACAGGCTTCAGCAAATCCCAATCCCACGAAGTCGGATAGCTCGTTGATGCAATTCTTGGCGCTTCCGGTATCACAGCTAGCAAGGATTTGTCAATATCTCCAGGACGTGTCTTATAATATCCAGCAGATTTCATCTTCTGAAAAATCAATCAACCAATTGCTCTACAGAAAAGTAAACCGTGTGCGCGCTCGGAAGTGAAACGACAACCATGGCTACGGATAAATAAGTTGGGTCACGCTCACGCTATCGCTCGAGTACTCGATAGCTCGCTTCATTACTTCGTGAACTATCACACATATAAACATACTAGTATGTGTATTTAATAGTTTTTTTTAATAGTTGTGGCCATAGATGGCGCGTTATAATACAACAACGTAACAATATAGCAAAGTCGCGAGCCTATTGAGAAATTATATTGTCAAATTGTAGCAGGTCCGTTATTATCTAGTTTGGATCATAGCGTAAGCGTTCACTGTCCCGAACCGATGATCTCGGGTTCAAACTCCGGATTTTTATTGTCGTGCACGGGGTCACGAGCTATTTGTGGTGCCGGGGTACAGAACAATGCTTATGGGGTCCAGCCCGGTGATTACTGCTCTTAAATTATTTAATTCATTGTCGACTGATGTTGACATTTTCAACATCAGCCTGGCGCAGTTTGTAATCAAACTAAAAATTTGTAAATTCTAGTATTATTTTGTTATTATTTTTTTTTTTTTGTTTGATTTTCTTATGTTTTCTATTATATTATATTATATTCTGCGTAACTTCTATGTATCTTTTTGATATTTTTATTCTTTTTGTTTTTATATATTTATGGGTATGTAATCTATATTTTGGGCTAAAAACCTGTTAATAAATAATAATAAAATTCCACTCGCGCGACGTTCTGGTTGTTTAATAATTTACCTCGGCGAGCGTTATCAGCAGACAGATTTCGGATATTATATATACATATATAACTAGTGTAAGCCCGTTGAATATCAACGAAGAGCTTTCTCATCACCCGTACTGAAAAATAATAGTTTTTATAGTTGTTGCATATATGCAACAATGCGTCATTTATGGCGCGTTATATATAATACAACAACGTAACAATTTAGCAAAGTCGCGAGCCTATTTTTCATATTAAATAGTCACGTTGAAGCCTGCCTATTATCATCTGGTTTGGCTCAACTCGTAAACGCTCTGTTCCGAATCAGCGATACCGGGTTCAAATCCCACTCGTGCGACGTTCTAGTTTTTTTTTAAATTATTATTTACCGAGGCGAGCGTTATCAGAAGACAGACAGACACACACACAGACAGACAGACGAAATAGGGCTATTATATACATATACATATATAAGCTGATTTGACGTTCATTTGTGGCCGTAAAATCAGTTAGTTAATCACATAACTTTAAGTGTCCATTGGAAAAACTAATAAGGCAATTACGTTATCGAGTTTTCCTTCGGGTGCTCCGTTTTCCAAAAGTAAATTATAAGTTTCGTCATCGTCTTTGGGTAAAGCTGCCCAATGAAGTGGAGTTCGACCATCGTTGTCTGGTATTGATACAGATTCTGGATACCTGGTTGCGATGTGTTCAGCTATTTTGAAGTGTCCCATTCCAGCTGCCTGTATTCAATGTAAACAAGTGTTTAAAATCAACTCTTACCGACGAAAGTATGCTTATTTGGTTTAGATTTACTTTATGTAATGCTGTCAATCCGTTAATGTCCTTGCTAGAAAGAATGACTGGTGGTATTGGATCTTCTGTGAAGGTTTTTACCTTATCTAGGTCATTCTCGATGACTGCCGTGTGAATGTCTTTTATGGTACCCTAAAATATTGTACATATGTAACATTAGGCAATCGTTAAAATATTTTTGGTTGATTTTTCGGAGTATGTATTATGAGAGTATTGATTACTATGGATTACGGAAAATATCAATCAAGTCCATCAGAATCATTCGCTTCGAATGTTCCTGATGGACATATGTACAAAAGTCAGGTTAGGTTAGGTTGGGTTAGATTCCACGTTTGGGCGTTCCTGATGGACAAACGAATGTATTAAAATTTATTTATTATTTAATGTGAATTATTATTATTTTTATATTCTATAATTTTCGCATAGCCCATAGTTAGCCCACTCAAATGTCAAAAAATATCTGTCGTTCATCAATCGGCAATACATTCATATTTTGGTTTTTAATATAAAAAAGTAAGGTGAAAAAAAATTGGAATTGAGCGCCTGATTTTATGCAATACACATGACACATGCGCAAAGAAGAAAATTATTTTTGCATAAAAAAGAAAATTAGGCGCAACTTCAAAAGTATGTATTTAGTACAAATAATATTCAAATTCAAGAGGGAAACAGCAATTTCCGGTTCACTACTACTTTATCAATCAACAAAATTGAACATATGTAAATCATCAACTATAGGAACAATTGACATTCTTCATACAAAAGTATATGTACAAATTCAATGTGTATACAGTTTAGACTTACCATAATATTAGGCACAGCTTCGAGAAACTTTTTGACTGTGGATTGGCTGGAGACTTCATTTCGCAGACGAGCCCCTTCTCCACGCCACACGACCTGCTGAAGCCTTCCAAGATCTCGATCATGACACCAAATCCTTATATTAGACGGCTTGATTACTAATTCAGCTGAAATTGAAATCGATAACGAAAAATCATAAATGTAGAACAATATATTTGTCGACACGTGTCATCGAACTTTTGCTTTGGTCTAATTTCCACGTATGTCCGGCTAGACATTAAAAATATACACCGTAGATATTTGGAAAATGCTTAATGGCCGTCCATTATGTGTATGTTTACATCGATCGATAAATAATTTAATTTCTAAGAATATATTGTGTACTTCGTACGATCGATACTGAAAGCGCACATACAATGGGGAAATTAATAATCGATAGTACATAGATATTGATGTCGCGCTTGGGAATTTTCCAATGTCGTTCGCCAATTGCGCAGAACTTTAATTATCGTTTGACATTAATTTAAAACGTGTTGACGACACAGTGTCGTTCAATTTTCACATTTGTCTCGATGTAACGATTCAATAAGCCGTCAAATAATGTGGTTTGCGTGTTATGCCACTTCTTAGCGACTCGTGAAAGCAATAAGAGTGTTAGGCACGCTACAACTTCACCACGCTATCCTTTGTATGAGGAGAAAGTTAAAGTTTTCCGAAATTTCCCAATTTTGTCTAGAAAAAATAGCGATATACGCTTCTATTTTGGTGTTGGAAAAGAAAATGTTCAATAGAGCAGACGTGTCAAAGAATATATGGTTTTTGTTTAATAGTATAACTGACGTCAAACCTTTAGCTTTGATAATTTCGTATTGCTTCAGATCTGTGAATGAACATCGTTACATAAAAATAGCATGCTAATGAAATATTTGCAAAAATACAATAGATAATACTGTGCAACAAAAAAAAACTACCGGAGCTGAGACTAGTCAATCTTTGCTAAGTTTGACCCACTGAATCTGAATATGATAATGAAATTTGTTGGTAGGCCCTTGTTTATGAGATACAATGGACAATTTTACCATTTTTTTGACTTTTGCGGTCTGTAACTCAAAAGTTAATACTTTTGTGTTCAAAATGAGTATTGGAAGCAATAGTAAGATGTTTTTGCTAATAATTCTGATATTCGAAAGTTTTAAAATACTTATACGTAATCGTCTAGTAAATTTTAAAAGTCAAAAATTTTTTTTTTCTTTCGGATTTTTTCCCCGGTACAAATAATACAATAGAACTGTTCATGGAAGGAAAAGTTCAAATTTTAATACAATTTTTTTGTTGACGGACGATGCTTTCATTATAATAGAGTTTTTTTTAAAGCTTTTTGTATATTCAGTTTTGCAGTGCTTTAAAGTTAGAATAACGCGTGAATGTGTTCTCCAAGATTTGATCTTTAAATATATCAAGATTTACAACAACCCTATTTCGCATTCACGAAACAAAATTAGGAGAGGATATATTTTAAAATTTTCATAAGGTCAAAGATTATCTCATAATTTCACCAAACGGGGTTAAAATAAAAGACGAAGTGAAAAAAAAAAAAAAACCAAAACAAAGACTTTTGGGTACGAGGCGACGCCTTTTTACGCGAAAATTTATGTGAAGTTGTATAAAAAAATTTCGTAAAACACATGATCACGCAACAATGCAGTGCGATTAATATATTTTATAACATACACATAATATATAGAGCGTATGTTACGATCTGAGATTACGCTTACAATATGTGATTGAAAAAATCTATGCGTACACTTGATATTAATCGAACGTGACATTTTGAATGACAAAGCACTGCTGTTTTATAATCTATTCATATCCATAATGCATCTATCTAACTCTGACAAGCTTATGTGCACTTGTTTTACTGCATGATAAGCGATATTATATTAGATAAGCATTTGTTTATAAAGCGTATGTTACGCCCTATTCGATAGAACATGCAAAATAAGCGTGCTTGTAACTTTGCAGTCATGTGAACACAGTTAGTTTATGCAAATTTTTCGTACCATTTTGCTAAAAAATTATAATACTTTAAAATTTATTATAAAAGTCAACGATATACTTAATATGTTTATTAAAGTTTTTATGCAAAAATTAAACATTGACGTATTTTCATAAATTTTTGAATTTCTTACATTTTCATGAGACAAATTACTGTATCTACGTATTTTGTCATTCTAAAATAGAAACACGTAGTATTATAACCAAAAGTTCCATCAAAAGACAAGGTCAATGTTCAAATTCCAATTTGCTACGCACCTCTTAAAACAAACTTGTTCCATAAAGTGGATAATTATGTTGGTGAATGTGAAAATTTCTACCGGAAAAACGTTAGCCGATGTTTTCACAATCGATTTCAGACATATCGACCAGACGAATTTTGAATTATTAATCAAACATGTATATAAAAGTATGTTTTCGACCGAAACATGCATACGTACATATACGAAATAGGTACACATTAAAATTTTTCGAATCAAATCGAACGAATGGAAAATTAGTCATCAATCAAACTTCGATGATTGTTTCTCTGTAAATGACGATGACGCAACTGTCTGTGTGTATCTATAAATTATATACAGATAGTTTTATAGTGTAGCAGATGAAATCGTGATACACTGTTTGTAACAAAGGAGTGCAAGTCTTCATTTTTATTCTAAAATCCCCTTTTGACGCTTAAAATGCCATTTAAAAGTATTGCTATTTTTTAGTTGTTTTATTTTTAATGAAACTTCATATGCATGTTTATGGTATAGAACATGTTTTCACAAAGAAACATCAATTTAAGGGATTGCAAACTTTAAATTGCGTTTTCCGATTGTTAAATTGCATAAATTGTACATTAAAATAATAACTTTATATATTCTAGGCGAATAATAAGGAACTACAATCTTTATATTTTTTTAATTTATATATTTATCATCATTTTCAGCCGTTCACCATCCACTGCTAGAATGAATTCCTCTCCAATCCTCTTCCATTCCTGTCTGTCTTGAGCAATATGCATCCACTTGACTCCACACATTCTTCTCAATACATCAACCAATCTTCCACTAGGTCTACCCAGCTTTCTTTCACATCCTCTCGGATACCTCGGATATTCTTGTGTCCAGCCTATTGCCACTTCAACTTTTTCACACATTCTTATGCATATATTATACATGACATGGAAATATAAATAAAAGTAAAAAGCATAAAAACAAAGATAGTGCCCATACATAATAGAATTTTATTTGAAATAGCTATAGCTTTTTTTACCCACCCTGTACAATTAAAAAAAAAATACGATCCCAAAATGTATATCCTTTATAAATAAAAATACAATGACACACATTGAAAACATTCCAAATTCGAATATATTACATTGACGTATTAAAAAGGCAAACTAATACACACGTTGTATTGCTAAACTATTACAATTGATTATTTTTTTTATTTAAAACAACAAAAAATAACAACAACTCACCATCACTCTTGTCAATAATACGTCGTCTAGTTTTCCTAAGGTTTTTCCTTTCGATCGGTGGCGGAATTGTCGTCATAACTTCTAATAATGGTCTTCTTAGATAAACCATCAAAAATTATTCCGCTACAAATAATTATTTCCACCACTTTTCTTACATTTTCCCCGACTATCGTATAAATGTGCAAAATAATAATGTGATCAAGTAGCGAGTTTTAATAGTGGGTATGCTTGTGTGTGTTATTTTGATAGTGATTATGTTAATTAGAAAGTGTCTTGTGGATAAATGTTAAGGACGTGCGCACCCATTTGTGTCTTCTGTCTACTGACTGGTATATCACACGTGGCGACCTCGTAAATACTGGTTTTTCAACCCCTATTTAGGCCAACTGTGTTGCTTTCACTATAAAGACAGGGGTTGTAAACGAACGTGTCGTATCGAAACTACAATATTTCAAAATCAACTGTCCAAACCACATTTAGATGTAGAATATAACATAGATTGGCCTTAGCGCCCGAAAAACGACATACAAAAAGGGCATGCAAAAATGCACGCCTTGCGTGCATTTTGCTTTTTTTTTTTTTTGTGGGACTTCTTGTTTGTGAGAATTCCCCGCACTTTAGACCCTCCGCACCCTCCCGTTGCTTCTGACGCTTTGTCCAGGCAAATTTGTTTGGAATGGCATATCTATGGTCCAAACACAAAATGTGTAGGTACTGACAGTCGCAGTACAGCTGCGGTCAACCGTAGAGGCCAATACTTTTTCACATTTGTACTGTGACCAAATCTAATCTAACCTAGCTTAATCTGAACAATACTTTATACTTTTCACGATCGGAACCATTGCTTAAAGTATAACTAGAGTTGGCATCATTTCGGCTCACTTTTATAAACCATTGTTTCCATTTGGTATACTTGATTGGAGCACAATAACAATTTAACAACAATTCGCACATAGACTATAAAATGGTTGGATGCAAAATTCGACCCTATAGCAATTATGATCTAAGTATCGTTTTTTTTTGTTTTAACATTGAGTGTGTAAGAAAACATATGTACGTATGTATGTATTAAATAGGTTCTATGCCATATGCTTAAATACAAAAAAAAAATAGTTCATTTACAATATAATCGGCTAGGAAAAAGACAGTATATATACAGAAAAATTACGGTTTATAGCAATTAAGACTTGGGTGCATTGTAATACAATTTTATATACTATAATAATGTTTAATTATTGCAAAGACATTCTTCTACATTTATTTATTTAATAATTACATGGAGAGGCGGCATAGCCGATAGGCCCATGGGGTTTGGTTTTAGTTAAAAATCAAAAAAAAAAAAAACAGTATTATAAATGAAAAAAGAAAGAATGAGAGGACAGTATTGCCAAATTTAAACAAAATAAAAAAAAAAAAAAAAAAAAATAAAATAAAAAAAAAAAAAGAAAAAAAAATAGTAACAAAAATAAAAATAGAGATAAAAAAAAAAAGAGATAAAAAAAAAAAAAAAAAAAAAAAAAACAAACAAAAATAAAAATAAAATGAATAATGGTCCATTTATTAAAGAATTACAAATATCCATTGTTTTTTAAGAATAAATCTAGCTGATTTTTATATAAATTAACATTTTTTGAAGTGACTATTGAATCTGGAAGACTATTCCAAACTCTATTTGAAAAGAATGAATCTCTAACAATCTTATTTGATTTTTCTTTTCGGAGTCTAAGAGTATGACCTCTTAGATGAGGGTTCTCATTGAACATAATGAGGTTGGTCATATCACATGAATAATGATTATTTATTATTTTGAATACTTCATGTATATGTTAATCAAAATTAAAGAACGTTGAATGTTAAAAGTCTAAAAAAATTGCACTTGAAATACAAAGGGGTATATAATATTGCCCTGTTTGTTTTTTTTTCAGTACTATTTCTCAACAGAATAAATTGGCCACGTGGCCATTCACACTGGTCAAAAACCATACAAATGTGAAATTTGTTCAAAATTTTTGCTCAAAACTGAGATTAAAAGTACATACGACCATTCACAGTGGGGAAAAGCCGTACAAATGTGAAATTTATTCAAAATGTTTTGGAGCAAAACAAACCTTAAAACTATGTACATATGACCACTCTCGCATACAAATGTGAAATTTGTGCAAAAATTTTTGTTCAAAACAACGAATTAAAACTACATACGACCAATCGCGTTCAAATTCAAATTCGTTCTACATACAATCAGAGCCTTAACGCTGGACAACATTATACAAACCTTGACTTTGGACTTTTGGATTTCAATTGCGTACATTCAAAAGTGTTGAGCGCACCTGTACCCGTTTTATTTTACACGGTTCGATTTCACGCGCCGTCAATGTAACCGACGTTTCCGATATAGTATATATTTTTATTTTATTTTCGTTGTGGATACGATCAAAATGGCGACGCTTTCGACGATCGCACACATGACTGCGTCATTATCGCATTATCTGATTTATTTTTTTTTTTTTAATAAAGGTGACTCACGATTTGTGAACTTACAATTCATTAGCTGCTCTCCGTTGCTGGGCGAGTTCGGATTCGGCTTGGGCAACTCTAGCAAGGTTGTTCTGGTCAAATAGTACGATGGCGTGTGCTGACGAAGGTCCTGAGGAGCTCTTTCAGCACCGGCAGACACCAATATGGCTGAAACAGCTTCAGGATCTTCGGACATTGCAGCGTAGTGGAGCGGAGTGCGACCGTCCTGCAATCGTTCGCGAGAAATCAGTACAATTTTAATCAATTTTTTCTTATGTTTCCTTGAATGAATTTAAAATTTTCAGGTGCTTGAAATATAAAAGATAGTTTCATAAACTTTTATGAAAAAAATTTGGGCAGTGTTACATTGCGTTGCATATGTAAAGTGAGTTTGAAAGTTGAGTAATGTAATTTCATAAGGTATAAAATTGTTGAGTATCAATACTGATATAAATAATTTTATTGCAAGATCTGGCAAATAATTTTAACCGAAAGTGTCATTTTGTTTGATTTGACAAATAATAATATCCACTATGCACTAGTTATCAAAAGTTTGTAATTGAAAGATTGATCAAAATTTGATAGATTTTAATATACCTTAACATCATCATCATTTTCAGCCGTTCATCATCCACTCCATTCCTGTCTGTCTTGAGCAATCTGCGTCCACTTGACTCCACAAATTCTTCTCAATTCATCAGCCCATCTTCCACTAGGTCTACCTTGCTTTCTTTCACATCCTCTCGGATACCATTCCAGTATTTCTCGCGTCCATCTGCCATCCATTCTTTTCACTGTGTGTCCACGTTATGTATATCTGGCACTTTCTTACCCATGTACTCCTCTTACGATCTCTTCTCGTTATACCGAGCATACATCTTTCCATGCTTCTCTGTGTGCACTGGAACTTGCATAACATTCTTGAGTTTAGCATCCACTACCAAACATTTTCACACGTTCCACTATATCTTCCACTTTGGTCATACTTCTTACCCATGTATTCCTCTTACGATCTCTTCTTGTTATACCGAGCATACACCTTTCCATGTTTCACTGTGTGCACTGGATCTTACGTGGCATTCTTGAATTTAGCGTCCAAGTTTCAACTATGTATTGGTCGTATGCCTTCTTTTTTAAGCATAGCGGAATGTTCATTCTTCCAAAAGTACTCCATCCTAGTTTTATTTATTTTAATATACCTTATATGCTAATTAAATTTCATACAGGCTATTAAGTTACTTGAATTACTTTAACTTTTGTTATATTGTATAGAAAAAAAAAGGTGTGTGCTGGTCATATAGTAAATTTAAAAATAAATAAATATTCGTATCTTAACGTGCCAGATACTATTGTTCTTAAGCACGAAAATATCGACACTTTATAAAACTGAACCGAAGGCAATGGATGAGTAATAAAGTGGATTCTCAGTTAATATAAATAAAAAAAATATAAAACCCAATCAATCTTATATGTATGTACGTAGGCACATAGATAGCGTCATCATATTGATTGACTTGCAAAAAATAAAAAAAATATACCCCCTATAGAATGATGAGGTCATGCAGAAATAGCAACTATAGAAAAATACGATTGTTCACGGGTAAAAAGCATTTCGGTTAAGGTCATATTATTTGTCGAATACGAGAATGATCGATCGTGTTATATGTACATACATATATATGTAAGTATAAGAATATTGTGGTACTTACACTGTCTCTCATGTGTACTGTCGTCGGATAATTCTCGATCAAATATTTAGTGATATCATTGTGGTCATAAAATACAGCTTTGTGCAAAAGTCCCACTCCGGCTCTGTCCCTGCATAATGCGAGACGCCTCTTTGCCGGATCTCGATCCAAAATGGTCTAAAAACATTAAATTCTTAAGTATATTTGTTTGGAGACAGTAGGTAGAATAACATGACATTTTAATGTATCTATGTATGTATGTAGTTGTTTTGTATGAGAGATGAGAGTAAGGGCGGCTTCGCACGACAAGGTTTTACGGTTTAATAGCCCGAGCCCTCGTTTTTGCTTCGCGTTCACATTCTATGGTAAATATGGACGGGCTGGCAAAATACCAGCCCCTTTCCAGATGACGGGCATACCGGCATAATGGGTGACGAAACTCGACTGATGATTTTTCGTAAAAACTAGCGAAGGAAGCATAGATTTCAGGTAGCAGCGTGGGTGGTCCCCGGAAAGGGAGCCGTCGCTCCAGTGACAAGTACGGGCTGTAAACGGCGACCGTAGCCGTATCGCGGCCAAATCTTGACCATGGGAATACCCTCATCCAAAACAATGTATCACTGGAGTTACCCGGTTTATACCTGAAAAAAACGTGCCGTAAAACCGCATCGTACGAAGCCGGCCTAAGAGATTAAGAACGATATGACAAAGGAAATAATTCATAACAATGACAAGAAGGAGAGTGATCAAGTTTTATCAAGTTTTAAGGCTAAGTTTGGTCTTTACCTGTAGAAGTAGGTAAATATAAAATTATGGAAAATAAATACGTGAGAATGATTCAGACAAGTCAAGGAAGGGATAAGGAGAAGGACTTGTAAAGAACTTGTAAGAAGTATATCAAATCCCACTCGCGACGTTCGTGATTTTTCAATTTACTGAGATGAGCGTTATCAGCAGACAGACAGACGGTATTGGGCTATTATATACATATGTACTAGTGTAAGCCCGTTGAATATCAACGTAACGGTTTCTCATCACACGTACTGAAACATAATATTAAATTCAATAGTTTTTATAGTTGTTGCATAGATGGCGCGTTATAATAACAACAACGTAAAAATTTAGCAAAGTCGCGAACCTACTATGGATTTATGTTCAAAGATATGTAGGAGATCTCGCATTATCGGCGTTGGATCATAGCGTAAGCGCTCACTGGTTCATATCCCACTCGCGCGCGGACGGTTCGTGTCTTTTAATTATTTACCTCAGCGAGTGTTATCAGCAGACAGACACACAGACATACGGAATATATATATATATGTAATGAGCTTTTGCATTGATTTTACAATAGATTGAAAACTTAACAGAGAAAATTACCAGAAGGCCAAGAAAAGTTTTTTTTTGAATTTTAATAATATATTTAGTTCTATATACAAATACCAAGAATATACGTTAAAAATATTTTGGGGAAATCGACGAAGAAAGGTAAATTAGAAAAAATTTGATTATATTATATTATTGAAATATTCCTGATTTTTTTTACATAAAAACACAGATATAATAGGAAGAAAAACTTTTAACGATTATTCACACAATTAAAAGCACATTATATGTATATATGTACATACATATGTATGTATATATGTATATTATGATAGATACATAAAGATATGAGCGTTTTAACCCCCCGTAGCACATTGATCTTTAACTTTCACCTTTGATTAACCTCTGGCCAATCGATCGACAGTTAAGCCGAGAAAATAAATAAAATAAAAAAAAATCCACCTAAATATATTATAGTAAGTAAACGCGTAAGAGAATTGTCTAGAGATAAAATCGTAATAGTAATTACATCTAAAAGGTCGTTGACGTAATACATTTTTTTATTTATATAAATCATAATAGTATATTATTCTATTTTCACGTTCGACCACTTGGCGGGGGGGGCAATAAAGCTGGAATTTGCTTGAGCTTTATCATCTTATCGCTAGCCTATTTATAAAAAAAAATATTTCAGCAAAAAAAAACCATCACGTGATTATTTGTAGAACCTTTTCGTTTACGTATCAAATAAGTACCAACATACATACATACATACATACATATGTACATATTATGTATGTATACTATTATTATTTTAATGAATTTTCTATATCAATATTATATCTTCTCGTTTTGTTCGTATATACGTAGGTCTTCTAGTGATACATATGGGCACCTTACACGGTCAATATTATTGACGTCAATAATATTGACGCATTTACTTCAATCCCTGTATCAATATTCTTAAACCTTACGGCTTACACGATCAATATTATTGACCGTGTAAGGTGCCCAATAGTGTGACAGTGGCAATATTACTGTCAGTACCGTCTCCACTTTTTGGTATTGATACCCGGATGTTTGGAAATTTGAATCCGCGTCAGTTTAATCAATCAATATGTCAAACCATCAACATCTCCACCTTACACGGTCAATATTATTGTCAATATGATAAGGTATTGTCAATAATATTGACCGTGTAAGGTGCCCAATAGTGTGGCAGTGGCAGACAACGCTGCTTCAATCATAAGCTTTAAAATGCAAAAAAGAGCGTTAGATAAGAGGATAGCGGGTAGTGATTGGCTGTCAAAAAGAAAAGATGGTAACCTTATCAGGTGATGGTGGGTAGTGAAATAGCCAATTTTCGTAAAGGCCCTCACAAACCTGAGCGGAATCGCTGCGTTAAGTTGACGCCCTATATCGTCGTTGATTCGCACCAATGTGAATTATATCGGTGCGAATAGGACGACTATAGAGGCGAAAGTGTAACGCAGCGATTTCGCTAAGGTGTGTGCGCGTCTTAAAGGCCCACACAAACCTGAGCACAATCGCTGCGTCAAACTGACGCCCTCTATTGTCGTTGATTCGCACCAATGTGAATTATATCGGTGCGAATGGGACGACGATAGGGCGAAAGTTTGACGCAGCGATTTCGCTAAGGTGTGTGAGCGCCTTAAAGGCCCTCACAAACCTGAGCAGAATCACTGCGACAAACTGACGCCCTCTATCGTCGTTTATTTGCACCAATGTGAATTATATCGGTGCGAATGGGACGACTATACGGGCGAAAGTGTAACGCAGCGATTTCGCTAAAGTGTGTGCGCGCCTTACAGGCCCTCACAAACCTGAGCAGAATCGCTGCGTCAAACTGACGCCCTTTATCGTCGTTGATTCGCATCAATGTGAATTATGTCGGTGCGAATGGGACGACTATAGGGGCGAAAGTTTGACGCAGCGATTTCGCTAATGTGCGTGAGCGCTTTAAAGGCCCTCACAAACCTGAGTGGAATCACTGCGTTAAAAGTTGACGCCCTCTATCGTCGTTGATTCACACCAATGTGAATTATATCGGTGCGAATGGGACGACGATATGGACGATGTGAGCGCTTTAGGCCCGTAACGCACTTGGCAGCCTGGCTGCGCGGCCCGTGGCTGCCTGTCTGGCTGCTGCGTATCGGAGCCGGTACCTGTGGCCGCGCAGCCAGAGTTTCCTGGCTGCCTCAGTGCGTTGTCAAACAGGCAGCCACATACATTTTCTAACATCGTCGTGGCCGCCGCGGCTATGGCCGCGCAGCCAGGCTGCCAAGTGCGTTACGGGCCTTAAAGGCCCTCACAAACCTGAGCAGAATAGCTGCGTCCCATTGGCAACGATATAATTCGCGTTGGTGCGAATCAACGACGATGGAGGGCGTCAGTCTGACGCAGCGATTTCGCTGGTGTGTGTGAGCGCTTTTAACCGTCATTCCACACTACATAGTAGTAATGTGGCAGTGGCAGTTGACGCTACTTTACAACTGTTGTACGTCACAATCTGCAACGTATTCCCGGGCGTTTCATAAGTTGCTTAACGGTCGTTATGGTAACGGGCCTAACCTTGAGCTGTTGCAAGTCTCCATCTGTGACAGCATCATGCAACTGGTCGCATTTATCCACCAGAGCTGGTAAACCTTTGAGAAAAGTGCGTGCTCTCGTAGTGGCTGCTGGTAATCTAAGCCTGATCAATCTTCCTCCATGGCCCCCTAAAGCGGCACGTTGCAAACGTTCCACATCTCCTCCACGTGCCCAGCGACGTGCCTCCACCACTGGAATAATTAAAATTAATTGAAATGAATTAAAATGAATTAAAATTAAAATTAACCACACTGCAAGACTACAGACTACGCTGCGAAAGGCTTAGGTTAGGTCAGCGGTGCCGCAGTGCGGCAAAGTAACGGGCGACCATAGAACCAACACTTTGATCACGCAAAAGTAAATAACATACAATTGTTTTATTTTAATAAAATCAATATTGATAATCAATTTATTAATAACACATTGTTGCGTTGTAAAATGTTGTTTATTAGTGGGGTAAAGCGCATTCTAAAATGTGGCGCCAATTTCGCGATTAATTCGTCGCCGCTGTCAACATCGATCATAATATTTCGGTGGCATTTTACTATGTCGTTAAAACATATCCAAAAACAATCTAATATTAACTATATTTTAGTTTAACGCATTGTGAATAATTTAAATATATTTAATATAAAATAATTTCGTTATATAATTATTAAAATTGGTGAATATCTATGACTTGTTGTATACGACCAATGCGTACTGCCAGTTATGACGTACGGATGTGAAACGTGAAAATATGTATGCTCGGTATAACGAGAAGAGATCGTAAGAGGTATACAGTCAACCCTCCTATAGCGTTGAGATAGGGACCACGCTATAGGAAAAAACGCTATAGAAAGTTAGGCAAAAAAAATTTGGGGTTAAGTTTTTTTTTATTGTATTTTGCGATTTGAAGCAAATCAAACATTTTACCCATTTTTATATTTCCAATGACCTTGTATGTGTTTAGTTTGATAACAATAGCACGTGCCTACACGTGCGACGGAGCATTGACCTTGCATATTTAGTCCAGTTTATTTTGCTACTGACAAATATTTTGTGCATATTAATAATATATTTATGAAAATTCTAATTTGACCTTGAAAACATTGCAATTTTTTTAAATGTACGCTATAGAAGGGACCGCTATACAAAAAAACCGCCGCAAACGCTATAGAAAAAAAAACTCTATAGAAGTGTACGCTATAGGAGGGTTGACTGTACATGGGTAAGAAAGTGGCAGATATAGCGTGGACACACAGCGAGAAGAATGGATGGCAGATGGACGCGAATAATACTGGAATGGTATCCGAGAGGATGTGAAAGAAAGCAAGGTAGACCGAGTGGGGTAATGGGCTGATGAATTGAGAAGAATGTGTAGAGTCAAATGGATGCAGATTGCTTAAGACAGACAGGAATGGAAGAGGCCTTCATCCAGCAGTGGATGGTGGCTGAAAATTTAAGTGATTTATTAATATTTTTAAATTGAACATTTTTCTGCCGCATTAGTCCCATATGAAGTATGAGTTTCTATACTTAGTGTGCGTAGTATACGTTCTTACTTTATCAATATCGGATATACATATTATTGCTATTGACTTACGCATATTTTGGTGTAACATTTCGTTTCGTGAACTGTATAGTACATTTTGTAATATTAGTAAAGCGCGTAATAAAGCCAATACAGGTATAAAACGATTATGTTACAATCAGATTTGCACTGCTTTTCATTATTCCACCATTGTTTGGCAGGTTCACATTTTCGATTTTAGTTTTTGATATTGTATAGTGTTGCGGTATTATATTGTAATTGTTATGGCACGAATAACGCGCCAGTATAATAATATCTGAGATCGAATTAAATTAGCTATATGGAAAAAAATCAATTAGTAAAATTACTACTAGGAATTGCGTATATAAAAAAAGTGCATGGAAATGTTTAAATAAAGTGACACATTCAATATTTTATTATAAATATTGACGTATTATAATATTTAACAACTCACTGGTGGTTTTAAAATCACAACTAGGAAGTACTTAGTGCTCGTAATGGCCATTGTAAAATGCTTCGTATTTGTATTGCGTGCAAGTTTATATAGCCTTTGGAAAATCGCAAAAATATTTATTTTTACAAAAATTTATGATAATTAATTAGTGTAATGCATATCTTTTATAAAATGAATTTATTCAAGTGCGTAATAATTTTAATGACTCTTTGTATAGAAAATTGTAATCTAATGTATTAAAACTTCACACTATAATTTTCTTAAATAAATTTAAAACGTAAGATAAATCAAATCTGATTAAAATTCTTTGTACATATGAAAGCTTAGAGCTTTACGTAATATTTAATTGTATCATCAGATCTTAGAATGTTAACGTTTGATATTATAAACATCACCAACTTACCATGAATAGATTCTTTTATTTATTGCCTGCACCTTTGAGTCCTTGGCAATTAGGATTCGCGATCATTTATTAATAAATTGCGTGCACATATATAATATAATAAATTTCTTATCCTTTCATCTGTGCCGACTGTTCCCCTTATACATACATACATACATAATTCGCACTTCGATCAATCTAAATGTAAGCTTGCATATTTTATATTATAACAACAGGTTGCAAGTTGACTAAATGTCATCAGGGCCGATTTAAATATCCTTTTTTAACTGAATTCATTCGTGTTTGTTTTATTTCAATGTTAAAAGCATGAAAATGCAATTGCGTACTAATGATAAATCGTTGGAATTAAATCGCAATGTTGAGATATTATGTATATAATTATAATGTGGGTGACATAATAAAATATGTTTTGAATTTGAAAAGGTTGAAAGTTAGTTGAGTTGGAAGTTTCAAAATCTAATCGGCTAAATAAAATTTTCAAAATTAATTTTTCATGAAGAAATTTGATTCACTACTATATACATTGGTAGTTTAAGTTATAGTTTCATCTTAGCTTTTTTTATACAGGAAAATGTAAACTTTAAAATTGCGGAAATGACTATTTGAATAGTTTACTTCCTCCAAATTTAATTTTCAAGTTTAAAAAAAAAAAAAAGTTTCAATTACAATCAATATAACACATACTCAGTGCATCAGAATGTTATGTATCGTACGATACTCCATTATAAAATGGCCAATTTAGATGTTAGGTTACATTACATAGTTTTAAGTCAAGTTAAATTAGTTTGACAAAGATTATTGTACTAGTGTAAGCCGACAGAAAGACAGACAGACAGACAGACAGACAGACAGACAGACAGGCAGACGGATTTGGGCTATTATATACATACTAGTGTAAGCCCGTTGAATATCAACGCCCGCTGAATTTTAAATTTCGTAAAGTGCTTTTTTAATAGAGATCCCCACTAATTGATCGAAAAAACAAAAAAAATAAAAATAGTTTTTTTAGCGCCATCTATGTATTATAGCAATCCCCACTAATTGAACGCTATCGATACCCACTCAAAAAAAAATATTTTTTTTACTTTACTATTTATATTATAATTATTAATTATTATATATACATAGATATAATAATTATAATTTTGTAAGTGATTTTTAAAAAATCAAAAAAAAAAAAAAAAAATAGTTTCTATAGTGCCGTCTATGTATTATTAGCAGAATCACGATCCCTTTTGTAGGTAAAGCCGAGTCACGATATGTTTAAAAAAAAAAGGACTAAACCGACCAAGGGCGATAGAGTATAGCGTTAGTGTGATGACTCTCGAGCTTGCGGTCGTGCATTCGATCCCCCACTCGTTCTGGTGGTTTTTTAATAATTTTTCCTCAGCGAGCGTTATCAGCAGACAGACAGACAGACGGATTTCGGCTATTATATTTATAATATAATAATAACTCTTTCACTTTTCTAACATAAAAAATGCATGACATACTTCAGAAAGTCAAATTTACAATCCTTAAGGCCTTCACAAACCCGAGCGAATAATTTGACGCTCGGCGTCTGCGACTGACGCCCTCTATCGTCGTTGATTTGCACCAATGCGAATTGTATCGGTGCGAATGGGACGACAATAGGGGCGCGTCAGTCGCAGACGCCAAGCGTCAAATTATTCGCTCGGGTTAGTGAGGGCCTCACTCACAGCTGGTGGCGTTAACATCGTTTCAAACGCTCAAAATCTACATTAAAGCATACGTGCACAAACAATTGCTTCGACTGTACATACGTGTATGTAAGTGCATGTGTACAATCGACCAAGAAAGAAGTAATAGCGAGCGAACTTGACATTTAAAGTGTACATACTGTTGAGCTTTTGAAGGTTACCTTTGCCATTTTTAAACCGTAATCTCGCATCGAAATTACTCGAATACCTCTTGATTAGTAATTTCCCCTATAATAAAAATACAACTTTGCACAATCTGTCAGTGAGAAACGCAAACAATGTGACTTTAAAATATTTAATAGATACCTGTAAAATATGTACATATGTACATGCTTATTATACGTACATATGTATGTATGTATGTAGTTCGTACGTTACGTACAGATTATAGTGATAAGATAATACGAATGATAAATGACTATATGGCGTGAAACATCCCCACACTTACTACACGATCATTGGTTTAAAAATAAAGTTTGACAAACTCTCCTGTGACGAATGTGCATTTTTGCTTGCATGTCAATGTAACTTCCGGTCCATTTTAAACATTGCGATTATCGACAAGAGTCATTGACTTTTTACTGCAACAACTGAAAGATTCTAATCGGTCATGTTTTTGCTGGATATTGATTAATTTTTACAATACTTTTTTTTTACCTGAATAGATATTTACACAACTTTTGAATATGACAAAACTTCATATTATGTAAGTGTATAATAATTTTAATCTACCTAACATAACATAACGTAAAATGACCGTACAATTGTATTGTATTGTGGTTCATTATTAAATATGTTAGATAAGTCAACTAGAGATAGATTACAAATATTACAAAATAGAGGTATGAGATGTATTTTAAATGTGGATAGATATGCTAGTATAAAAAAGACGATGATTGAATGTGAATGATACTTTGAGGATTTGTATGTTGGTATTTATATTTAAGTTAGATAATAGTATGTATGTTAACATCATATTTTAGTCAATTTATTGTGAGAGGAATGGATGTATGTGAATATAATTTAAGGAATAAAAATAATTTAATTATAAAAAAATGTTAGAATAAATAGAAATAGGAGAAGCATCTTGTACAGAGGTGTTTTCGAGTATAATAGACTTCCGGATGGAATTAGAAGTTCCAAAACTATTGATAAATTCCTGGCAGTCTTAAAAAAACATATCTGTATAGGTGCGTAGTTTATAAAATAAATAAATAAATAAATTCATACAATTCTGATTTAACTGATTTTTCCCTTTTTGATTGATTATTATCGAAGAATGAAACTAGATTGTTTTTAAATACAACATTCAGCTATGCTTAAAAAATAAGGCAAACGACCAATGCGTACTGCCAGTTATGATGTATGGATGTGAAACGTAGATGCTAAATTCAAGAATGTTACGCAAGATCTAGTGCACACAGAGAAGCATGGATAGATGTATGCTCGGTATAACGAGAAGAGATCGTGAGAGGAATACATGGGTAAGAAGCATGACCAAAGTGACAGATATAACGGAACGTGTGAAAATGTTGAATGGATGGCAGATGGACGCGTGAAATACTGGAATGGTATCCGAGAGGATGTGAAAGAAAACAAGGTAGACCGAGTGGACGATGGGCTGACGAATTAAGTAGAATGTGTGGAGTCAACTAGATGCAGATTGCTCAAGACAGACAGGAATGGAAGAGGATTGGAGAGGCCTTCATCTAGCAGTGGATGGTGAACGGCTGAAAATGATGAAATGATGATTGTTTATAACAGATTTTAGGTCGTTCAAAGTATACTTGAGGATGATTAATATAATAAATTGTTGAAATGGAAGTTATTTTGCGCCGAACATAATCTAATATGACCGTTTTCACGATGAATTTTACAATACATTTTTATTTGAAGTACTTTTTCTTTAGTAGAAATGTACAAATAAATAAAAATAAATATATAAATAGAAGTAACACGATTTAGGGAAGGAATAAAATAAGAATAGTGTACGCGAATAGATATGTATTGAGTATTGAAGCTATTCAGTTAATTTTAATTAGTTGGCCAAGCCAAAATATACATACATACGTATGTATGTGGATAAGTTTCATTTTAAATATGGCATTTGAGCCGCTATAAATGAAAGTTAAGTCCAATTTAAAAAAAATTGAGTGAATGGTAGTTTCTAATACAAAAAGATGGTATATTTAATTTTTTTCTAAACAAATCACGGTCAAGATAAATGAACTTAAACCACTTTCATTTATAACGGCTCATTTATTGAATGAAATTGTACTTTTTAGTGTATGAAAATGACAGGTGATGGGAATTTTATCGTGGCAGTTAAAGTGAAAATCATCGATTAGGACAATGCGACGTACCAGAAGCACTCAAATGTCAGTCACGCGATTTCGCGAGAAACAGTAATAATAATTTTCCAACGGTGATAAATCGAAGTTTCTACCGTCGAAAATCACATATCACTGTCGCAATTGTAATATGTAAGTGACTCTGCGTACAAATAGCTTTTAAGGCGCTCGCACACCTCTGCGGATTACATAGTATTCGCCTAGCGAAGAAAACGCGCCGCGAATATCGCGCGTTGAATGTGGTGGGGAGTTGTATCGCATACCCGCAAGTGGCGCTTCCTACACCACTACCGATTTCGTACCGGAATCCGTCGCGGAATCGCCACGGAATTCGTCACGAATCGCACGTACACTATTTTTTCGGACAAGCTGGTGGAAACGGTGAAAAAGTATCCCATCCTGTACGATCTGACTTGATAGGTTATGTCAGTGTGACAGAAACCATACGATTTTGACAACAGTCAGCCCATCCTTGATGACACACCGTTATAAATTACATTCAACAATGAGGCGCTCACACACCTTAGCGAAATCGCTGCGTCAAACTGACGCCCTCTATCGTCGTTGATTCGCACCAATGTGAATTATATCGGTGCGAATGGGACGACTATAGAGGCGATAGTGTAACACAGCGATTTCGCTAAAGTGTGCGGGCGCCTTAAAGGCCCTCACAAACCTGAGCAGAATCGCTGCGTCAAACTGACGCCCTCTATCGTCGTTGATTCGCACCAATGTGAATTATATCGGTGCGAATGGGACGACTATAGAGGCGATAGTGTAACACAGCGATTTCGCTAAAGTGTGTGGGCGCTTTAAAGGCCCTCACAAACCTGAGCGGAATCGCTGCGTCAAACTGACGCCCTCTATCGTCGTTGATTCGCACCAATGTGAATTATATCGGTGCGAATGGGACGACGATAGAGGCGAAAGTTTAACGCAGCGATTTCGCTGTGTGTGGGCGCCTTAAAGGCCCCTCACAAACCTGAGCGGAATCGCTGCGTCAAACTGACGCCCTCTATCGTCGTTGATTCGCACCAATGTGAATTATATCGGTGCGAATGGGACGACGATAGTTGCGAAAGTTTGACGCAGCGATTTCGCTAAAGTGTGTGGGCGCCTTAAAGGACCTCACAAACCTGAGCGGAATCGCTGCGTCAAACTGACGCCCTCTATTGTCGTTGATTCGCTCCAATGTGATTTATATCGGTGCGAATGGGACGACGATAGTTGCGAAAGTTTGACGCAGCGATTTCGCTAAAGGTGTGGGCGCCTTTAAAGGCCCTCACAAACCTGAGCGGAATCGCTGCGTCAAACTGACACCCTCTATTGTCGTTGATTCGCTCCAATGTGATTTATATCGGTGCGAATGGGACGACGATAGTTGCGAAAGTTTGACGCAGCGATTTCTAAAATGTGTGGGCGCCTTAAAGGACCTCACAAACCTGAGCGGAATCGCTGCGTCAAACTGACACCCTCTATTGTCGTTGATTCGCTCCAATGTGATTTATATCGGTGCGAATGGGACGACGATAGTTGCGAAAGTTTGACGCAGCGATTTCGCTAAGGTGTGTGAGCGCTTTAAAGGCCCTCACAAACCTGAGCGGAATCGCTGCGTCAAACTGACACCCTCTATTGTCGTTGATTCGCTCCAATGTGATTTATATCGGTGCGAATGGGACGACGATAGGGGCGAAAGTTTGACGCAGCCATTTCGCTAAGGTGTGTGAGCGCTTTAAAGGCCCTCACAAACCTGAGCGGAATCGCTGCGTTAAGTTGACGCCCTCTATCGTCGTTGATTCGCACCAATGTGAATTATATCGGTGCGAATGGGACGACGTTAGGGGCGAAAGTGTGACGCAGCGATTTCACCAAGGTGTGTGAGCGCCTTTATACGAAGTTTAAAAAATCGCTCGTCCAATTCCAATGTGAACGATTAATATACCTATAGTTTACATTACATAATTAACCATAATAAATAACAGAAAAATCGTACTATTAGAAATGCAATGGATTTCAGTATTTAAATATTTTATGAAATAGACCTAGATAGCGTTCGATTGTTCGCTATATACATATTTCCGGTATACCGCTTTTCGTATCCACTATCTGGGTTAGAACTTTTTTTAGCATATTCGAACAGTCATTTAAAATTTTTAATACAAGGACACGTTGACATTGACATGATGATCCAATTAACACGTTAAAATGGTGATAAATCATAAATTGACAATAACAAAGTAGAGCGTCAACTTACATAGATACGCGTGAGGTCCAATGTTTCTAATGACTTTTCCAACACTGATTTAAATTAAAGTCATTTTATTTTTTACCTATATTGTTCTGGAGTATTTAAAGGAAATAACCATGTCGAAATTAATTGATATACTCACATCTAGGTGGACTGTAGTGAATGTACAAGTTGTCAATAGGACCACCACCTCTTTCTCCCATACTTTTACTGACTGGCATTGTATCAATTTCACCTCACAGACACTTCACATGTAAAATAGAATAGCACATTTACATCATGGACACAAAAAAAGACGCAAACGATCCAGTTAAAAACACATAAAACAGGGAAAAAAAAACTAATCGAGCTTTCAGAGCGCGCTCGTCGATAATAGTCTCTTCGCACGTCGCCTCATGTCCGTTAACGGCTCACTATTAATATATTGTATATGAAAGCACGTCAAAACTCAAAGTGGAAAATGACCGTGTGTATATTGACTGTTTTATTTTGAATTTTGAAAAATTCCATCGAGACGTCCACGTCGCGTAAACCGATGAAAGCTTTTGAGTTGTACGTTTGACCTTAGGCTCGACGTAAACGATCCCAGACTATGTATGAATAATTGATTGTTTCTTTTGAATTATTGAGTGCTGAAGAGACATGGGTCGTTTGAGGTGCTCCTTAACACTGATCGTGACCCATAAACTCATGGGAAAACGACCCTAATGTACTCGCAAACGTTGTACATGTACATGTTGTACACGCGCTATCATCGTACGGCTGTGAAAGATCGAAGTGGAGACTGGAAACGTTTGCATTATATTGAAATAAAATGAAAACCAATATTAAAATAAGCATACGATACGTTCGTATGCCTAGCTTAATCACATTAAAAATACAATTATTTCATTTGATAGTGAGCTTTGTATCCATTATTATAATAAGGTAAAGAAGTTGGTCACATTAATATTGAATAGGAATTGTACTCGTAAAATTTCCTGTTGAGAATCATTGATTTTCAATTTAACGGTTAAATTGCTTCGATTGACGGAAATTGGTTAAATTTGTTGAAAAATGATTTTTTTTATCGATTTTGTTGATTTGCTCAAAGTAAATGACGAATTGAATTTAAGAATTTTTTCATTGTTTCTTTAGAATACAGTAGACTTCCGTATAACGCGAGTTCCCACAACGCGATTTCCTACAACGCGCTCAAGTTATTGGGGCGATTTTTTTTATATAACGCGATATTGCGTGATTACATATAAATATGTACAAAAAGTGTTTCCGGGTTTGGTTTAATATAATTATACATACATAACTAATGAATTTGTTAAATTATTTTTATTTATTTATTTGGATTTATATCAATATAAAAAAGTCAGTAATATTTATCTTTTTCTATATATATTTCATACAATGCATAACGTATTAACTGCGTTATACGGGAGTCTACTGCACTAGAATTATTTTAGTATTAAAAATACAATAAAATTGATACTTGATATTTAAATTAGTCGAAAATCCATAGGTTTAAATTATTATCAGATTTTAATCTACACATATCAAATAATAAATTCAGCAAAATTTACTCGAAAATCTAAAATTTTACTTTATTATAGTGTAATAAAAAAAGCTTTCACGACACAGACAGCGCGATTCAAAACAGTAAAACTTGCAATTGAAAAAAATTCTACAATATAATAAATTCTTCATAAACAACTATCCATGAAAAATCAACCATATGTTAAAAATTAAAACTTTTACACTAACAACGCACATATTTCATTTAGGAAAACTGTTCTTTTTCGAAAATTAACAAACAGGTTCACACCCCGTCAAGGTCTACTTTTTTTTTTAACCGTTCAATTTCATCAAACACGCATTTAAATTACTACAAAAGCAACGGACAATATGGAGGATGACCCAGAGTCAAAATTGGAATTTAATCGAGTCGTTTTGTTTGTGTGTAATTAAGGGATTGAAACGCCACGGACGCAACCAACTACCTGGTATTAATTACAACTTTTTGGCCTTCGTCATTGTGGTCATTGTTGTACCCCTTAATAAAACTAGTCATTACATAACAGCACTAACAACTGTTGATTAAAAAACCGGTCATGTTTTCAAAAATTTATATCTCCGAAACTAATAACTAGAGACCGGTCAGAATTGGCATGAACGTAGGCTGCAGGTAGAGAAACCGGTTTGCAGGGCCGTATTGGAAATTGTCGTCAAGGCTGAAATATAGGCGAGAAGTATGAAGGAGCGGGAACGGCTTGCAAAAGCTGATGTCATCGAAAAAATCACCTTTTCGAGTTTTACGACTTTCTTCGCGGTCCAAATTATAATCGTTTCCAGGATTCCATCACCATGCTTAGCAACGAACTATATACGTCTTAACAAATAAGTTCATGAAATCCTGGAAACGATTATAATTTGTAACGATTATAATATAAAGTCGTAAAACTCGAAAAGGTGATTTTTTCGATGACATCAGCTTTTGCAAGCCGTTCCCGCTCCTTCATACTTCTCGCCTATATTTCAGCCTTGACGACAATTTCCAATACGGCCCTGCAAACCGGTTTCTGTACCTGCAGCCTACGTTCATGCCAATTCTGACCGGTCTCTACTAATAACCCAACGGTGATGAAAAATAAAATAATTTTAATGTTCATATCGTTCTGTATATATACGTGTAATTTTTTGAAAGCACCACCGATTTTTTTAAATCCACCCCGCATATATGTATGTACATAAGTACTGGTTTCTTAAATTTTATGCACTTTTTAAAATATTTTTTGAAGAGTTGAACTTTATATGCACGAAAGCTCTGTCTGTGTCTATTAGAAGTCCGTAACTGAATGACTATTTCGTGTTGCTCACTGACAGTTTGGTGGTTTCGTGCAACACACACACTCCATTGCATATAGACGGATAAAATTACCTGCATTATCGATAGAATATGCATCAAACCGTTGGAAGTGCAATAGAATGAATGACACGTGAGGGCACGATTTTATATATGTATGTATGTACGTGCATGCGAGCTTTTAGTTCCGAACACAAACAAAAAAAAATATATAATCATATGACTTTGTAGAAACGGTGTATTCTGTATTACATATAATATTTATTTATTTTATTTGAGAAAGAAACATACAGTTATAATTAAAGAAATACAAAATAAAGATGAAAAGAATATAATGCATTTGAAACAAAAATAAATAAAATTGAAAAATTAAAAAAAATTATTTTTAAAAATATAATATTGAAAAAAACATGAATAATATAATTATATTTATTCGGGTGCATAATATGTACCGATACTTATTTTTACGCAATAAATATTCGTATTTAATAAATATATAATTAAATTCAAAGCCTTCTAATTACTTAATTACAAAATTATTTAAAAGCAAATTGAAGAAAGTTTCAAACCACTGCACTGATCTATTCATTGTATTCTGACCCACACACACACACGAGATACACACGCATTTGATGCTCTGTACACATTTGTACGAACTTTTCTCCTCCTGCGACGAGTTTCGAGCTCGCAATTATACCGATTAAAAATTCAGCACACTTCCAATTAACCCTTTTAAACGAAAACAAAAAATTGTGGGGCCAGAACACTATTGCAATAAACGTGTTTCAATAAAAAAATACTCAATATAAAATAGTATTAACAGCGGGAAAAAATCCCAAGTAAAAATACATACTTTTGACTTTTGATTTGAACTGGACGACTACTTAGAAAGATCTGAAAGCTGAAAAGTACTACAAATGAAAGGTAAAATATCCGACTATTGATTTCAATATTCATTTTGAACAAAAAATTGACCGATTTTGAGACATCGAACAAACAACACCAAGAAATAGAAAAATCGCGTGATTTAAAAAACACATACATATCTCCGAATCTCGAGCCAATCAACATTTTTTATTACGAGATTCGTGTTCGCTGGGCATAGATCTATAAGAAAAGTGATATTTTATCTCAGAAGCTTTTTTCGTGTCGAACAGTGTAAGTAAAATTAGATATAACATAAATAAAGCAATAGAAAGATAATAAATGTAAGAAACACAAAGAAAGTAGTGTGAAGGGAGAGGGAGATTTGAAAGGGATTTTGGAAGAGTGTGGGTAGGATTAGGGATTGGAAAAGTGTTTATATAGATGAATTTTGAAAGTAAAGAGGTTGGAGGTGAATATATCAAATGAAATAGGAAGTTTGTTGAAAGTATTGCATGATCTGTTGATGAATGAGTTGAGAGATAAGTTTGAGGATAAGAACTTAAGGTGGAACAAATAAGGATTACGCAACGTTCTGGAAGGACAATTAAGGGAGTAAGTATTGTTAATATGTAAGTAAGTATTGTTTTGAACATTTGTGTGTTGATTCTTTCGGTGTATTATGCCATTAGTCCATTACGGATGGAATAGACTTAGGCAATACATGTCAACATACATAGAAGATTTACATACATGAATATGTAACAAATATAATATAAAACACAATTAAGTAATGAAAGTATGAAAGTAGGCTTTAAAATTTGTTTTAATAAAACTAAAATTATGTTTAATGAATTTTGCACGCAAAACGATAATCATATTGTAGAGATAGTTGATTTATACCTAGGACAATTAGTGAATATGACTGGATGTATAGAAGAAGAAATAAAACGAAGAATGAAACTAGTGGAGTGCCTTTGGAAGAATGAACATTGTTTTTAAATCCAACATCCCGCTATGTTTAAAAAAGAAGGCATACAACCAATGCGTACTGCCAGTTATGACGTATGGATGTGAGACGTTGATGGTAAATTCAAGAATGTTACGTAAGATTCAGTGCATACGGAGAAGCATGGAAAGATGCTTGGTATAACGAGAAGAGATCGTAAGAGGAATACATGGGTGAGAAGCATGATCGATAGCGGAACGTGTGAAAAAGTTGGAGTGAACACACAGCTAGAAGAACAGATGGCAGGGAAATACAGAAATGGTGTCCGAGAGGATGTGAAAGAAAGCAAGGTAGACCGAGTGGGGTAATGGGCTGATTAATTGAGAAGAATGTGTAGAGTCAAGTGGATGCAGATTGCTCAAGACAGACAGGAATGGAAGAGGATTGGAGAGGCCTACATCCAGCAGTGGATGGTGAACGGCTGAAAATGATGAGGTAATACAAACGGGAAGAAACAACGGGTCCATGTTTGCTCCAGCTTTATACGTTATTGATAAACATAAAAACGATATTGTTATATTACTAGACAAATTTTCTAAATACGATTGATAAGGCCGAAAATGTCGCAAACGGATAAGGTCTAATAGGAATAATGTAGATAGCGAATACAGTCTAATAATAATTTTATGGAAAGCGTATACGGTCTAATAGGAATAAGATATAAAGTGGATTTGATCGAAAGGTAAAAATATTTAAAAAATACATTTCAAATTCGTCCTTATTGGATTCGGCCTTTTCAACGCCTCCCAAAATTTTTTTGTATGGTTTGTTAATGATATTTTTTACGGGTATCTGAGAATTTACAACATAATATTAATATACAATGAATAGCGAATATTATTCGCTTCCTACATTGTATCCATAGGTTGCTAACAACACACTAAAGTTCTAAGTGAATAGCTTGACATCTAAGCAAATATCACGTATCGATTGAATTAACCCTTTTTAATATCATTTATTATTGATGGCGATAATGAAAGTGAGATTTTACGAAAGATTGATAGCTTTTAAATGCATATTTTATTGACTACGTTTAAAATCTAATGTAAAATGTCAGTTTGCCGCTCTATAGGCACGGCAATTGATTTTATTAAATTATTATTATCGGTTATTACTAGAGACCGGTAAGAATTAGCATGAACTTAGGCTGCAGGTACAGAAACCGGTTTGCAGGGCCGTATTGGAAATTGTCGTCAAGGCTGAAACAGAAACCGGTTTGCAAAAGCTGATGTCATCGAAAAATCCACTTTTCGAGTTTTACGACTTTCTTCGCGGTCCAAATTATAATCGTGATTCCATCACCATGCTTAGCAACGAACTATGTATGTCTTAACAAATAAGTTCACTTTGAAATCCTGGAAACGATTATAATTTGGACCGCGAAGAAAGTCGTAAAACTCAAAAAAAGGTGATTTTTCGATGACATCAGCTTTGCAAGCCGTTCCTGCCCTTCATACTTCTCGCCTATATTTCAGCCTTGACGACAATTTCCAATACGGCCCTGCAAATCGGTTTCTGTACCTGCAGCCTACGTTCATGCCAATTCTGACCGGTCTCTAGTTATTACACACACCAAAAAGGAGAAAACGTATATGTATAAACAAATTGTTAATTATATTGACAACTGATGATTGTGATGGAAAATAAAAGTTCACAACTATTTGTACGTTGTCTATTTTTTGGAATTAAAGTTGAAGTTGCTCACTACTGGGTAATCAAAATTAAAAAAAAGGCAAGCGCAAAATGACAACAATGGCTGCCATTATCTTAATCGAACAAAACAATAACTTTATTTATTTAATTATATGTAATAGCTTGAAAGCTAATTAAAAAGAATGTAACTTAAAGCTAAAATTACACAACAAACCTATCTATGTATCTATTAGTAACTATATACTTGTACAGAGGTATTGTTTTAAGACTTCCAGGAATTTGTCCACTTGGTTTTGTCTTAATTATCTGGCAATCCATTGTAATCAACAACAAGCCTGTACAACTTACTTCTTCTACATACGTAGATTTATTTCATTTTAAATTCTTAACTATTAACTTATTCTTACCCCTACTACATATTAGGATTATGTATCTTTATTATATTCCCTTATTAAATATACATCGAAATACAAATTCTTAGCTAACTTAAAAATATATACTAACATGCATACTTTTAACGTTTCACTTCATCCAATTCAATTCATTCAACATATTTGTTGTGCTTGTTAATCTGCTTATACATATGTATTTAAAATGCTCCCGCATAGCTCTATTTTGCAATTTTTGTATCCTATCTTCAACTGACCTATTAACTAAATTTAAAAAAGAGCCACAGCCATAGCTCAGCACAAAATGAACATACAACAGTTAAGGCTTAATTTGGCGAATGCTGCAAACTGCAGCATACACCGCAGCAGGCTGCAGCACTCGCCAAACCAAACCTGCAATATTCACGTTAACGTCATCGAAACTTCTCGAGGTAAAAATGCAATACTATATCGTCACTGTACAGGCCAATTGCCGTAACCCTCACTTTTCACCGAAGTGACATTTTGATGAAAATGGATTTATTACATACTCTTACATGAACTGGCCAAGTATAATAAATCCCAAAAATTATTTCCAACCAAAATAATTCAAAAATAGTTTTTAAGCCATTTTTAACTTGACAAAAAAGATTCCAGACAAACAATGTAACCCTCTAACTCAGCGGTCAGGAACCAGCGGCTCCGGAGCCGCATGCGGCTCTTTGTATGAAAACCTGCGGCTCTCGCTGTCATCCAACGTTTTGCGCGAAACACAATTCTTTGACACGATTTAAACAAAATCAAAATAAATCCGATTTCCACAACTTCATGGCTATAAAAAGTTTTCAGATTGTTTTTCAGACAAAATACTTTTTAGTAATAAACTGTCTAACATTAAGAAATATCACGAAGATTACTTATTTCTTACAGCAATTCATTTCATAAAAGAGTAACGAAAATAGTATGTTGCGGCTCCATAACTAGCAAATTTTGAAGAGTTTTACCCCGATTTGGCTCTTAGCTCGAAAAAGGTTCCCGAACACCGCTCTAAACGTATGCTATCACTACGTAGAAGTGATAATCAAACTTGTTGTAGTTTTTTAAATAACTTTATATGTATGTTATTACAATAAATATAATTTTGATTTCTTGCACATTACTCTTACAAAGTGCGTAACCCTAATTTTTTTAATGAAAAACATTAATAGTTAAATATTTACCCATCATATCATTGCGAAATTTTTAACAGAGCTTTAAAATCCGTTTTCAATCAAATATGATTGATAATTTTGATTAATATTTAAATAAATCCAATGCATACAGTTTTTTTCACTGCCGGAACAATTTGATATTTGAGGGTTACGGCAATTGGTCTGTACAGTGACGATATTAATCATTATGCAAAAGAAATAAGATGACAATAAAACAGCCGATGCGATATATTATCAAAAAAAAAAAACTATTTATATACTGTGTATTTCGAATTTTACACTGAACAAAATCGCGTACGCTTAAATAACATTAGGAAACATTATGGGAAATTTTTGACAAGTGAACGAGTTAAGTTGGCAACAATGGTGCCGGTAAATGTCAGTTTTTTCCGTTCGCCGCTAGATGGCAGTTTCGGTGTTCCCGGCTGTTTGCGGTTTACCCGATCAGGTATATCATCAATTTTACCATATGATTGTCAATCGTCTGTCGCGCGAAATATCCTCACGCAATCCACGGTTTCGTGTCTCACCCCAGTTTCAATTTCACTGTCGTATTTGCTGTCTGCTGGGCTGTAGGCGGGTTGCGGCCTCAGGTGAGGGCCGGCTGTCATCGCACCTCGAAGGGATTCCCCCCCCTCTGCGCCCCCATTTACTACTTTATGAACTCTCAAACCACTTAAAACAGCTCTTGCGGATTTTATTTACACTAATTGGCACACGTATCGATCGTATTCGATGTATTATCCTGTTTATTTTCATCAATTAGAACATAACCTCAAAATATTTTCCCCATACATTTTTTCATACAAACAAATTTTTTCTTGCTTATTTCCATAGATTTATTCATTTGCCTTTTGAAGCTTAGTAAAATTTAGTTCAAAATTAATTTTACATACATTTTTTCATACAAATTTAATAAGTCGAGTATTACCTGTTGATCTTTGATTTTTGACAAACTAGTGGGCTAACAATAGCGGAAGATTCAAAATAAAAAAAATATTCACCGAAGAAAAAAACATTCCTATGGACACACTCAAGTTCTTACTTTATCCATATCGGATAAAGTATTGTGATTTTGCGAACATTTGACCTCGAGATTTATTTTATATATATTGTCCTAAAGTTATTGCCCGTTGACGGGCAAGGTGTGTTTAAAAATAATAATTAAAATTTTCAACGACAACATACAAGCGTTCCTGACCTACAGATGGATAGGTTTTTATATACAGTATTAATTTCATTCATTGTTTTTAAATACAATGCAACTATGGGTACGAAAAAAAAAAAAGTATCTTTAACGTTAATACTCCTGAAGCAATTTCATTAGTATTCCCGATGGACAGACAGATTTGATTTGAGAATGGATTTCTATAGATTTTAATATGTTTTATGTATAATTTTATAGCAATGTTTGTTTTGATTAAATAAAAATAATATTGTTACACCGATTGATTATAGTATGACTTCTATCGAATCGAAGTTACAGTATATGGTTTTATTTAATTTTTTTGTTTTCGACGAAGTGAATTCAAAGTACATTCGAACGACTCAATAAATTATTTATTTTGTAGGTCGCATACTACAATAGTGCCACAGATTAATTTCGAACTATTACAATATACGTACATTCGGCTGAATTTCACCGATTTAATATACAATGGTAAAAAATTATACATAATGATATTGTTACAGTGTCGATATTGTTGTATTGATGAGTCGTATATTGCCGTAGATGCCGCAACCTGGACATAACGTGCCGGGTGTGGGACAGCCGGGACATAATATGCCCGGCGTGGGACAGCCGGGACATAAAATGCCGTTACAGAGTCCTACGGGGCCGGTCGGTCAGAATTCGGCTATGGGCCAAGGAGTGCAGCAGAATCCTCGTCATCCGATGGGATTTAGAAGGATGCCGCCGAATCGTCATTGTATCGATCCCGTCGACTCTACGTCTATACACGAAGCTGCTAAAAGAGTAAGACGCGCGTTTCAGAGAGTATGCGGTCTATCGTGATATAATTTATTGAGTACGCTTTGAATGTATATTGTATTACACGAACTAGTAGGGTTACCGGATCAGGAATTCAAAAACCGGAACGATATGAGGAAAACGCGGGGGTTATTTTCGGTTTTTAAAGTGAGAACACGAAATAAGATGTGCAATGTAAGGTTATCGTTTTGCAGACATTAAAAAAGTACAAAATGCAGAAACAATTACTTTATTCCGACAATATTCTGATGGTTCTCAAGTTATAGCGTTCGTCTCTTGGGTGAAGGTCCTAGGTTCGGTATCCGCACTTAGGTATTCGTCATTGGTAATATATTACCAAATCAAGATCTGGATATTACTAAATCTATGTAGATCTGAATATTACTAAATCTAGATCTGGATATTACTAAATCTAGAACTGGATATTAATAAATCTAGATCTGCAGTATCTTAGAATTTGCCATTTTGCATTTTTTAATTTAGTTGTGAGATGGTTCCATAAAAATTGTCACCACCCAAACAATTTCTTTCTCACAACCAATGATAGTCGGTTCTTTCTCTCCCTTTCTCACTCCAGAAGTCATTGGGTGACTGCTGTAGTGTAATTTTACTTTATCCTAATCGGATAAAGTATTGTGATCGTGCGAAAATTCGACCTTGAGATTTTTTTTTAGTGTAGTGTAGTTATCTCAATGACAGTCAATAAAATGTTTGTCAAATAGTGAAGAGGTAACTCTTGATATCCCCGAACAAGTGTAAAATCATCGAGAACACATCTCAAAAACTAAAATTTGGAAAAGAGGACTTCTAGTAACCTTTTGATAAAGGAAAGTCGTCAAATGGCGAATGAAATGAGATAAATTTTTTAATGAAAACAAAAATATGTCGAACGTGCCTTATTACTTATATATGTATAGTAGCGCAAGGTGCTGCCTGGCTTAGTAGCCGCGGAACGCTCGCATACATTCACGGCATGGGTAGCGCGAAACGCTCGCATTTTTCAACTGCCTAATACATTCTGAACTACTATACATATAGCAGCGTTTTTCAAATTCTTTTTACTACGACCCACCGCAAAAACTGCATTTTGTATTGCGACCCAGTATGTCTATATATTAATATATCAAACAAACTTTGTCCATTATGTTCCTTCATATACTATTGGCACATGATATATGCATTTTTCAATTAGAAACTTTGTTTTCAATTGAGATAAAGGGGAAAATTCTAGTTCACACAAATAAGTTGAAGTAAAAGGTAATAGTATAAAGATTGCTTTTTTACTTAAAAGTGGAAATTCTCCTTTAACCTTAATCCAAAATGAAAAATTTAATTGCTGAAAATAATTCTTCAGTGTAAATGAACTAATAAGGTGCCGAAATTCAGCATTCTCTTCGGAATCAAAGTTTAACTCAATTATTGATTCAGAGCTTTCAAATTCAAATAGATTTTTTATCCAAAAGCTTTTATTTACTGTTTTAAATTTCCGCACTGGAAAATATGTATGTAATTATCAAAGCTTTCGGATAGAGAAGTGAGACGTGGCAATATCTCGAGTTTTAATTCTTTTAAAATATCTTCATTGACAATGTCAAACAATGATAGGGGAACTGACCATTCCAGTGTCATGCGATTCTATGAAATCATAAAATCTAGGTAAAGACGACTCGTTCCACTCTCAATATTTGCAACGTTTGACGAAACCAATTTTTTTTGGATTTTTTAAGTTTGTCCAGATCCATTTTATTTATTTTGCGACATACCGAAGGGTCGAGACCCACAGTTTGAAAAACCCTGCACTATAGGTATATACATAAATGATGACACTGTTAACGGGTATCAACTACTGAACACACAAAGAGAAAAAATAAAATTGAACAAACCATTTTGACGGCTTAGGGTCGCCTTTATAAGGGATCTGTTGCGTAGATTAATATGTTAAGAATTTTACTTGTTTGATAATTCCTTTTGATAGACTTCATGCTATACTAATAATTATTATAATAACGATTGTATTGTAAATTTATTATCGTTGTTATAGGAAATGGCGTCGATACCGACTAAAACTCCAGTGTCAGTTCTTCAAGAACTTCTGGCTAGACGCGGCACAGTACCAAAATATGAACTCGTACAAATAGAAGGATTAATTCACGAACCTATTTTCCGCTACCGAGTTACGGTATCCGATGTCGTAGGTGCGTATAATGTATTCTGTATAACACGGAATGTTCCATAAGTAACGACCCGATGCTCTTTCGCTATGGTTTTTGAAATGCCCAATAAAAATTCATTTTGTAAATTGGGTTATCAATGTACTAAATTGATATTTATGTAGTAGTTAAAAAGTTGTAATAAAACATAAAATTTTCAGTGATAAAAATGAAACTTTTCGCGCAAGCAAATGGCACAGTTTTTAATAATTGATTAGTGCCAATCGAATTCTTATACCTTTGACTAAGATACCCAATTTACTAAATTGGTTTTGATCGGGTGGTTCAAAAGTTATAGCTAAATGACTCGTTAGATCCTCGTGGGACACCTGTGTATAAAAAATTCTACTGTATAATAGTTATACCGAATTGAATTTCAGCCATTGGTACGGGAAGATCCAAAAAACTAGCCAAACACAAAGCAGCTAAAACGCTACTCGACAAATTAGCCGGGGAGAGTCAAGTGGATAGTACAACGAATGGTACCGGATCGGACAATGCCGACAACGGTGACGCATCCTATGAAGTGAATCCTATAGGATGGCTGCAGGAAATGTGCATGAAGCGATTCATGCCACCGCCAAGATATGTCACCGAACAGGAAGAGGGAACCGGAAATGGGGCACCTCACGAGCGTATCTTCACTGTTGCCTGCGTTCTGATGTCGCATCGGGAAGTAGGGACGGGTAAGAGTAAGAAGGTGGCTAAACGGCAGGCCGCTCACAACATGTGGCAGCTGCTTCAAGACACTCAACAGGATCTCACTCGGGAAGATGAGGTTAACTTTAAAAATAATTATTACAAAAATTATATCACCGCAACTGAAAACGCCACCGTGATGAAATGTGAACCGTTTTAAAGTTCATAATTAGACTATTTCTAATGATATGGTAACATTGTGCAATAAAATATTGCGTTTTTGAGTTACCCGGGGCGGGTGACCCAAAAGTAATTACGAATTCTGACCCACTGAATCCGAATACGATAATGATTTTTGTTGGTTTTGTCTGTAGTTCAAAATTTAGTCCTTCTGTGCTCAAAATGAGCTTTGGAATCAATAGTCAAATGTTTTTATAACTATTTTCAGCGACATGGTAACATTTTGCAAAACGTATGTAATCACAGTAGACAACCATATTTGCTGAGGTAGTTGATAATTATTTATACCTAGGACAATTGGATGTTAAGAAGAAAGAATGAAATTAGGATGGAGTGCTTTTGGAAGAATGAACATAGTTTTGAAAGCCAACATCGCGCTTTGCTTAAAAAATAAGGCATACGACCGATGCTTACTGCCAGTTGTGACGTATGGATGTGAAATGTGGATGCTAAATTCAAGAATGTTACGTTAGATCCAGTGCACACAGAGAAGCATGGAAAGATGTATGCTCGTTATAACTGTTGATTAAATTCTGATACTTTTTTTGAGCACAAGCACTAAATTTTGAGTTAAATTTTAAACGCTTATATCTCATAAACAACAATTATTATCATATTCGGATTCAGCGGGTCAAACTTAGTAACAATGGATTATTTTCCGCTCCGGTTGTTTTTTTTTTGTTGCATAATGTTATTAATGAACTTAATGAGTTTTTTTTTATCACTAGTGTTATTAGTGTTATTACTGTTTAATAGCTATAGATTTTTGAAAATAGCATCGTATTTTTAACGTCCACCGTGTTTGTTTGTGTAATTGTTGGTTTTGTGTTGCAGCTCGGTCAGAAGGGTGCGAATGCTGCGGCTCGTTACGCCGACATGAAGGTCAGTAAAATCTCCACTCTGACCACAAGCCACAGTCACAAAGTGGCCCAATTCCACAAGCATCTGAAGCAAAATGTGGGACCTGTTCTCGCCAAGCTGCAGGTACATACAATCCGTTCCACACCGATGTATGCGTGCGTACTCTTCGTACGTTCAATACATGTTTGTGGGATTGGACATCACTTTTTTTATTATTTCCTTTTTAGGTTTTATTTTATATTTTGTAACGGTTATTGAATGAAGAGCTGGGGATAAAAGGGGCGGGTAAGTAAAGTTTTTAAAATGAATGTTATCCCTCCGTTGTTCGTGCAACATGCGTAAACGCACTAGAGGCTTACAAAAATAAACCTTTGGTGATTGGAAAAGCAAAAGAGCTATGATTATTAAAGGAGCTGAAAACAAAAATCGTCCTGTTTATTACGATCGATTCTTGCATGGCGATCGACTTCCATGCAAGACTTATCTTGGTAAAATTCGCACCGATATTTGAATATCAATTGTTAAAAGAATTCATCATCACCATTTTCAGCCGTTTACTGCTGGACGAAGGGCTCTCCAATCCTCTTCTATTCCTGTATGTCTTGAGCAATCTGCATCCAGTTGACTCCACACATTCTTCTCAATGCATCAGCCCATCGTCCACTCGGTCTACCTTACTTTCTTTCACACCCTCTCGGATACCATTCCAGTATTATTTGCGTCCATCTGCCATCCATTCTTTTCGCTGTGTGTCCACTTCAACTTTTTCACACGTTCCGCTATATCTGTCACTTTCTTACCCATGTATTCCTCTTACGACCTCTTCTTGTTATACCGAGCATACATGTGCACTGGATCTTGCGTAACATTCTTGAATTTAGCATCCACGTTTCACATCCATACGTCATAACTGGCAGTACGCATCGATCGTATTCCTTATTTTTTAAGCATAGCTGAATGTTGGATTTTAAAACTATGTACATTCTTCCAAAGGCACTCCATCTTAGTTTCATTTCTTCTTCTTTACAAGAGTTTTACCAATATTTCGCGCGTCCATTTGCCATTCATTCTTCTCACTATTTGTCCAGCCCGTTGCCCCTTCAACTTTTTCACACGTTCCGCTATATCTGCCACTTTCTTACCCATGTATTCCTCTTACGATCTCTTCATGTTATATCAAGCATACATCTTTCCATGCTTCTCTGTGTGCACTGGATCTTACGTAATATTTTTGAATTCAGCATCCACGTTTCACATTCATACGTTATAGCTGGCAGTACGCATCGGTCGTATTAAAATAATCAAGTCGTTTAAAATATTTGGAATAAGTCACCATAAAAACGAATATTAGAATTCGCTCTTCGTTCAAACCGCGAAATTTACAGTGTATTCATTTTAAAAGTTGAACTGTCCGTTCAAAACCCTTCCATATACGATTAACGTGCTCGTTATATTTCAGGCTACCCCATTGAATACCAAAGATTTCAACTTTGTAAAATTCCTACAAGAGATAGCTTCCGAGCAGGCTTTCGAGGTGACCTACGTAGAAATCGAAGAAAAGTCGATCACAAACAAATACCAATGTCTCGTCCAGTTGTCGACGTTGCCCGTGGCCGTCTGCTATGGAGTCGGCAAGAACAGCAAGGACGCCCAGTCGTCGGCCGCTCAGAACGCCCTGGAATACCTCAAGATCATGACCAAGAAGTGAATCCGGAAGTGATGGACGCGGTCGCGTCGAATGTGCAATGCTACAAATCAATCGATATTCCCCGATGCTACAAAATATCAACTTTTTTATCATTCAACAAGCGTGTGCGACGTTGTAATCTCTAATCTATTTTATTTTTTTAACGAATGATTACACATAAATGAAATATTAAATCAAATGTATATTTTGATAATGTATAATTTTCGAAGGGAGGTCGTTCTAGTGCGTATTTATGTACGCGCATACATATGTACGTACGTACACGAGCGTTGCACTATTTGCGTCGATCGGTCTGCAAAGACGACAAAAATTCTGAATGCATAGAAAATAAACAAAAATAATAAATAAAAAAAAAAAAAATGCTAACACACTTAGCATATGAATATGCAAACCGATACAGGACTTTGGACCGCTTTATGACTTTATTTGTTTGCGATTTTATTTAACGGTGTTAGTTTACGACACTAAATGCAATCGAGCTTGCGGAAAAATGTGAATATATTACAAAAACGATTATGAATTCTCTGTCAAAATCTCCGTATATATCGGTTCAAATATCGGTTCCGTTAATATATTAACTCAACGACTGCATCGGAAACCCCACAAAACAAAAATGTAAATATACCAGGTTTTAGATTAAGTTAGGTGTGAAATCGAGCAACTATTTAAAGGCAGCTGATTGAAATGGTATATTTGGGTAATGCAAAAAAAATCGTCACTCGTCGTTATTTTTCTGCAAGCTTTTCCTCTAAATATTCAGACAATCATCATCGTGAAAACAACGAATCCATAAGCACATAAGTAAAGTCACAGAGCGGTCCGCACACGCCGGCTGTCCAAAAAGTTAACACGTGTATTCGAAATTCACATTTATACACGTGATAAATACAAGCTATACTTTGCATAGATTTAGTGGAATTTTCCGAGCCCGGAAATGAATAATATATTTTTAACGTATTGAAGTATTCACAATATATATGTACATATATAATTGAATTATATATATATATACATATATGTATATAATTAAGTATCCTTTGTACAACTGTGACGAAGATCGTTACACTATCGAATGTTTTCAATAGCGTACACTCTGTAAGATAATATACATAGTACATACGTATTGAAAGTTACGGCGACGATTACAATGAATCGTCGTACTTTGTACGTATACTTATTAGTGTTAAACGTTGTGTGTCCCTAATCAAAAAATATTCCTACTTATGTATGTGTATACATATGTTATGCCGAATCCGTGAAATTGCGTATTACACGGAATGGGCAAAAAATTGTCTAATTCGTGAAAAGTGCAAGCCCGTTGCTTCATTCATGAATTGGGCAAATTATCTGCCCATTTCATGTGATGAGCAATTTCACGGATTCGGCGTAACATATATTATACATATATAACGTAACTGTAACGTTGAAAGTTAAATGTGATTTTTTATTCTTTCGACGTTGCCTATATTATTTTGAACTAACAATGTCACTAAACAGTATTTTAGTGACTAATCTCCAATTTTGTGATTATTATATTTAACTATTATTTTTCTTTAAGGGACATTTTTTCGTTTTATTTTTTGATAATTTACGAGGAACGTTAATATGTATGTATGTATATGTAGAATTTTTTTCGTTTTATTTTATTTGAAGAGTGCGACATTTATATCGTCGCCGCCTGTGAAAATAGGCATTATTTTGATGCAAAGTATAGAGGTTGTACTCCACGATCCATCGACGAATCGTCGGGTTTTTTCTCGTGGCCATTTTAATAGAAACAGTGGAGGAAAAGCGAGGTTTTTCATATATTTTTCTTTGGTACTCGTTTAGATTTCGTTCACTGGTAATGTTAAGATGGGCAAAGCTTAGAAAATTAAATATTTTTAGTGCCGCCGAGACGGATTGAATTGTTCTCTTTTTTTTCATTAAACGTTTCAGACGATCTCGGTACACTTATTATATTAATAATTATTTTGAAATATTTCATTCAATTTAATAGATAAGTGACGTTTCTATGTTCCGCGCTGTGACAAAACTAACCCAATCCTATAACTTTTTGGCTTTTATATAGAAATAGTTTTCTGTATATAAATAAGATTTTTGTTAGCAATAATATGAAAAACATGGAGACAGCAATTTATATATAGATATGTGTGTACCTATATACGTATATATGTATTTTTAATTTATTACGTATTCTGCGTGTATTTAACTGTCATAGATTCGTAATACTTATCTAATATCTCATTGTAATGAATATTAATAAATGTTTGCTTTCAAAATAACCATATATATTTTTTATTTTTGCACTGTATACAAAATTCACGATTGAATCACGGCAAACACTATAGATATTTATTATTGAAAATTATTACATTGTGTAATTATAATTATTTGTTAAATAAGAATCCTTAAATTTTAAACGCACTTAATATGTTATATTAAAATTTTTAAGTACATATTGAACATCATCATACTTATACATACAAATATGTATAACCATTTAAAATCTAAGTAATTGACAACACTATACTAATCTAACGTATCTTTAGAATCATTTCCAGTCTGTTTTTTTTAACAAGAGAGTTACAGTTAGATTGTGTTGAAAAGGGACACAAATTTTAGTGACTGGATGTACCGATAGCGTGTAGCACACATATGTATGTATGTCCCTTTTCGACATACTCAAAAGGAACAAATACTACAACTCAAACTGCATTCTCTCTTGTTAAAAGTAAAAACAGTCAATAGAGATCAGAAACAATACCAAATCTAAACAAACACATAATAATTTTATCATTTATAATAATTAAAAAACATTTCCCCATGGCCTAACTTTCGTTTTGGCGCATTTTCAAATACTTTCAAAGCGTCAATTTTTAATATGGTACTTTTTTTCACCTTCGATGAAGAACGTTCGTCGATTTTGCCCGTAAAATGATTCAACACTTGCGAATACGAATTACCGACGGTGAAATTTTGCACACTTTTACAAGTAATTGACGCATGTTCACCGACGACGAATTTATTTTTAAATAACCTTTCCTGCGAACCACTAGGCCTGTATGATTTTTGCGAAATACTCACAGGGCTCAACGCGAATCTACTCTGCAAATAATTTCTAACATAATCGCGTTTTGGCGACACTTTGAAAGAACTCGCCAATAAACACGGAGAATTTGTATAATTTTCATCGACATTAATTGTTTCACTGCGTTGAATAGAATTATTCAGTTTCTGAGAATAATATTTATCGATACTGTCATCGTCGGAGACATTAATATTGTTTTCTAAATAAATGGTTTCAATTGGACCGTTTTCGCTTGCCGGCTTGGAATAATCTGGTTTATCGCGATACATATTCAAAAATTTTTCATCATCATAAGAAAATACATTGGAGATAGATTGATTGATTTTCAATTGAGTTTGATTCAACGGAGGATACTTTTTGTTAATTTTCTCTTGCACCCGATTCCTCATTGTTTCCGTCGTCCAATTTGAATCCAAGTTTTCGTCTATTGACCTGTAAATACATACGTAATAATATAAATTATACTAAACAATTTCAATAATACATAGTACTAAAGCGGGTATTACACAGGGATAGTTAACACGCTACTATCTCGCTAGTTTACTAGCCGACACGTAGAGCTTGTAAACACTTGTTTAGTGTATTCGCTAGTGGCGCTGTCGTCAACTTGTTTTACAGTCTTTGTACGCAGTCTACAATAATTGTTTTACTTCCTTTTTGAAAATAAATATGCGTTTTTTAATAATACAATTTTGACTAAACTTTCATGTGTGTGTGTGTTGGCAGCTGTAAATGAACCGCTTAACATCAAACTGTCAAAATGAAGTGACGTCACACTAGCCAGATAGTAGCGAGTAAACTATCCTTGTGTAATACCCGCATAAGAAAAGTAAATATTTTGTTCATACCAACCCGGTTTCGTTTGCGTTGATTTTTGACATATCCTTATGTCTTAATTCGTACTTGTTCAAAATTGAAAATATTTCAGAATCGTATTGACTATATATTGGAGTATTTTCCACATATTCGAAATCCTCAAACGGTGACGTATTAATCCAATTGACCAAATTGTTATATTTTTCTAATACATCTTCCTTTGTCTGGTTTTTATATACAGATCTCAAATTTTCTAATACTTTATTATCATTTTTTATCATTTCGACTTTATTAAATGCCGTTTTATTTTGCGAATTATCTTTCTCCAACTGCTCAGATATACAATTTATATCATTAATCGGTTCGGCGACAGTTAATTCATCATTTTTCATAGTTACAATCTCTTTAGTGTCATTATTGTGTATAGGTGTTACGTCGTCTGAAGGATACGACACTTCATTCACAACATTCAAAACAATATTTGGAACGACATTATTATCGAATTGATTCATCGGCGATAGAACGAGCGGATTCCTCCAAGAGACACACTTAAATTTTTTATTCGCACTCGTATCGTCGGGGAAGATCGGCTCTTCCATTTCACTCAAAATCCACGAATTCGACCGTTTCAAATAATTCAATTCCAAATTTATCGTCTCGTTGAATTTATTATTGATCATTGTTTTTAACATATTCAAACTTTCGTCGTTTGAAGTGTGCAAGTTCAATCGAATCGGCGTAATTTCATGATTTACTCTTTTAGTGAGTGATGCATTTGAACGGTACAATTCCACTTGCATATTTTGATCATCTTCAATACGCACTTCTTGGTTCGTTTTAACAAAATCAAAAGGGTTCATATCATCGTTCCAATAGCTTTCATCGTTCAGTATATCAATATTTGATTTTTCATCATTATTATCAACAATATGACTTGTATTAAAATGAATTTCATCTTGCATTATCAATTGATGTTTTTCAGACATTTGTTCCAATGCAGCATCGTTCATATTTTGCCCACTATTTATTCTTACATGATCAAGTACATCCTCATCGTATGGATCGAGAATACTCTGATCGAATTTATCATCGTGAATTTTACTATGATCTTTATTTGTTGCAAAATTGTTTCGCTCGCTATTTATACCTATACTTAGATGATCGAAAAGAATATCCTCATTGTATGGACTGAGAATACTTTTATCAAGTTTATCATCGTGAATATCCTTGATCGTTGTCACATTGTTTTGCTCACTATTTATACGTATGTGATCAAAAAGTGCACCGTCGTATTGATTGCGAATATCTTCGTCCTTATTTGTCGTCAAATTTTGACATTCACCATTCTGATCGACAACTGTATCCACATTGCATCGATTGTGAATAGTTGTATCATTAGCTAAATCATCACTCGGTGTTAGCATATCAATGCACTTGTCAATTTCAACGTCAATATTTTCATACGGATTAGATCTATCTGAAAAATCTACGTCTTCGTAACATCCCCGTGTAAAATCTGGAAAATCGTTTACAATAACACTGTCATCTATTATATTTTGCTCTCGGAGTGATTTAAAAGATTCTTTGACTTTATTTTGCGAACATTTGGGATTATTATTGTTGGTCGAATTGTTTTGCTTCAACATATTTTTCCACGATTCGTAATCCGTCCAATTGCACGTAGTTTCAACAGTTGGTATAATGTCTAAATTAATCGGCTCGTTTATACCAATATCGTTATTCGTTACGTGAGACATCTCTGCAGTTTTCAACACCTGAAACGGATTTTTATTACATTTTAAATCAAAATTTATGTTTAAAACGTATTCAAAATCGATGAATATTCTATTTTTCTAACCTTGGGACTGGAATTCGTTTCTTGTGCGTACAAAGAATCGATAAGATCTCTACATCTTTTAATGGTAGTTTGTTTTGACTTACTTTGATCTTGCTTCGCTTTATTGGAATTGAGCTTTGGTAATTTTTTTTTAACCTTTTTACCATCGCCATCATTCTCTTGAGACGACTGAATTGTGTCAAAGTTTGAAAATGTAATATCACAATTGGACTTTTTAACACTTAATTCGGTATGCACATCTAGGCCGACTGAAATATGAAATTTAATTCAAATAAACCATTATTTTAATTAGATATTAATAAAGTGACAATTTACCCCACGAATTACTGATCAAATTGGCGAATATAGTCGTATTACGGGAAGAATCATTTTTCAAATTAAATTTCCTTGTAATTTTAGCTGACGGCAAACTGAGCAGATTTACATCCCTGAAAACCAAAAAAAAAAAAAGAATACTCACAGTAAAATTTATTACTTAAAATGCTATAGGTACTAATTAATACACAGACTTACATTATAGTATCAAAATACAGAAGCTCATTTTCAGAATTTCCAATGATCAATATAACTTTGTGTTTATTTCCAGTAGTCGTCACATCGTCGGCTAACAATTCTTCAGCATTTTCAATACACACACCAACGCAAATTACCGTTTCAGAAACTATTTCCAAATTAATTACATAGATCGGCAACAGTGTCACTTGTTTCTTCAACGCGTTACCGGCCGGTGGACCTCTATTTATTAGCTAAAATTTTAAAACCGTCATTATATGCAGCAAAAACACACTTAGTATACCGTGAGTCACATTTGTTGAAAGTGAATTTTCACATGTCCACTTTCAAAAAATGCGACTCACACAATCAATGTTTATATACTCGTTCTAGATCTCTAGGATTGCTCTGTCTGATTGCTTTGAACGAAGTTTTTCCGGCGGTGGCTAAAGCCGATGCAAATGCCGGTCCGATACCGTTTAATTGACGGCTTACGTACTCGCTATTGTCCCACATTTTTGCAGCAAAACACTTTGCGAGGATGGTCGAGTTGAGGACGACTTTAAATATCTTCTTTTCAGTTTGCACGTAAGACGAACGTGTAATATAAGCAACGATACCTAAAATATCATATAATTTACATACAAAAATGGGACCTTTTTAAAAGTATGAAAAAAAAAATAACATGAAACATACATTTGATTATGTTTTCACCTAGTCTTAGTATCTTTACACTTTCTTGATTTAAGGAAGGATCGAGGATGGGGAGACTGCCGAAGACAGCTTGGATAAGACTGTGTAAAAGGAAATGCTATAATAATAGCTGGAACGGATATATGAAAGTTCATAACTATCTACCTGTTAATAAAATGGTATACCAATTAGCTTTCATGTGTTTAGTTTGAATTTTTCCCGGAAAGGGAAACCGACACGAAGGTGAACGTGAATTTTTATTCAACTGATTCAAACATCGCTTCTCGTTGGCTCGCAGTGCAATATCTTGGAATTCGTGACATTCGCATATCAAATTCAACAGGTCGCTCAAACTTTCGTTACCTTTTATCTGTAAATAATAAAAAAAATCCACTATTAAACTTTTGCTACAATTTTGTATACGATATATGTATGTATGTATATAAAAGCCCCAATTATATTGTGTCGAGGAAAGCTCGACACACTCCTTTTGTTTTACTATTATCCGTTGATCGTCAACGGGTAATGCTCTAGTTATTATGCATTCGAATCGTACTTTGAGTATTAGTTTCATAGTGTCGAGATCTAAGCAGTAAGTGGCCATCAGTACTCCGGGCTCCGTCGATGTAACCCGTGTGTCTCCGTCCATTACTAGAAGTCCGGCTCTGGCCAGAGCGTTCATCCATTTGACGCAAATTTCTGCAACAAGCAACAAAATAAACACAATTGATAAACAAAAGAACAATAGTTGCACCGTACAACTAGTACAAGTAAACAAAAGTCACAGTATCATCACTACATCGGTATATAAAAGCGAAATATGCTCATGCTCAACATAACGACAATTCCTGTAACGTGACGTCACCGGTCATGAGTGAATAACAGTGACAGCCAAATCGTTTGATCAATGTTTCGCATGTATGTATGTACAACTAGGGCACTGCACTGGCCTGATTACTTTTCGACACGGCCATATGTGAGTGCCGCGAACACACACTAGGCCACAGGTTCCCAACCTTTTTCGAGCGGTGAAAGAATTAAATTAACGGACATCAATAATCATCATTTTCAGCCGTTCACCATCCACTGCTGGATGAAGGCCTCTCCAATCCTCTTCCATTCTTGTCTGTCTTGAGCAATCTGCATCCCATCCCATTCATCAGCCCATCGTCCACTCGGTCTACCTTGCTTTCTTTCACATCCTCTCGGATACCATTCAAGTATTTCTCGCGTCCATCTGCCATCCATTCTTCTCGCTATGTCTCCACTCCGACTTTTTCACACGTTCCGCTATATCTACCACATTGATCATGCTTCTAATACCCATGTATTCATCTTACGATCTCTTCTCGTTATACTGAGCATACATCTTACAATACTTCTTTGTGTGCACTTGGATCTTACGTAACATTCTAGAATTTAGCATCCATACGTCATAACTGGCAGTACGCATTGGTCATATGCCTTATTTTTTAATCTGCATCCAGTTAACTCCACACATTCTTCTCAATTCATCAGCCCATCGTCCACTCGGTCTACCTTGCTTTCTTTCACATCCTCTCGGATACCATTCAAGTATTTCTCGCGTCCATCTGCCATCCATTCTTCTCGCTATGTGTCTGGCACATTGCCACTTCAACTATTTCACACGTTCTGCTATATCTGCCACTTTGGTCATACTTCTTACCCATGTATTCCTCTTACGATCTCTTCTTGTTATACCAAGCATACATACATACATCTTTCCATGCTTCTTTGTGTACACTGGATCATACGTCATAACCGACTGAAAATTCCATTATAGTCAATATGTTTTTTTTTAGTTTACTGTTTCAGTTGGCGACCCCACAGAAAATCCTTCGCGACCCCATTTGGGGTCGCGAGCCATAGATTGGGAACCCGTGCACTAGGCGATTTGACACTTTCGTTTTATGTAATTGAAAATTTGAACTACATATACCTATATTACTTTTTCCACGCGACTCACGGTTGCCCACTCACATATCAATGATCAACGGGCAATACTCTTGCGAAATATAAACACACAAAGCAATCTCAACGCTCGTGGACAAAATTGTACATAATTGAACTTTTTATTGGAAAAAATTTTCATGGCAAATATGAGATTGCCCTTCTATTGTAATTTTGTGCCGTATAAGGCCGAAGCAATAACACTATCAATTATCGATTTATCGATATGCCAATTTACATTGTATGATTTTGATGCCTTTTTGTGGCATCAAAATAGGTATAGAATAGGTATTTTTCGCACGCTTTTTGCCAACACGAGACCCGACACTGCAAATACATATCGTGACTCTGCAGGCAGTGAAAAATCGCACAAAAATACACCCGGAATGCACAAAAGCAATTGTGTTTAACACGTAGTGTAGTCGGCGCAAAGTCAATTTATTGAAAACTAGAGTGAATTTACATTTAAAGCGGCGTACTCATTAGCGAACATGCGCGTGTAATGTAACAAATTTTGTAAATGTGTACGCGTTCGCGCGCTCTGTAATGCCGGCACTTCATATTGGACGAGCGGTGCCGAGCGCCAAGGTGTGGGTATGGCGCTCGAACATTTTCGCGCTAACGCCAACGTACTTTATAACATTCGCGCGACATCCGCAAAAGTTGAGCGAACCGCGAAAAAAGCAAGATGGCGGACCCTTCCCCACACCCCGGACCCCACCAGTGTTGTCTGTGCCTTTAGTGCGTAATCATGTGGACCAATTCAGTAACTCTGAATTTTGTCGAAATTCTCCACCAAGGACCCGCGATATGGAATCCAAAACACCGATACGATACGATACGATAGCAGCGCTCTGGACGGGCGAGCAAGCGGCAGCTGACCACAGCGCTAAGGTCAACATTCGCGGAACATTCGCGCGATGGTGAAGTGGCGCCATAACGTTCGTGGCGATCCACTCGGTGTCGATTTTTGGCGCGAACACAAAGGGCTCGCAGTTGGTTGCACGGCGCGTGTGTACATGGCGTCCACATTAGCGTGCATTACATTACACGCGCATGTTCGCTCATGAGTACGCGGCTTTAGGCGCTCACACACCTCAGCGAAATCGCTGCGTCTAACTTTCTCCCCTATCGTCCCATTCGTACCGATATAATTCACATTGGTGCGAATCAACGACAATAGAGGACGTCAGTTTTCGCTACGGTGTGTGAGCGCCTTTACATCATTTTCGTTGCGAATGCGACATCCGTGATTTGCCATTTTTCAAAAGGGCATTAATGAGCGGATTATTGTTTATTTATTGGCGATGCCAATAAAACGTGACGATGGCGCAAAGATAAAACGACTCTGGCAGTAGTTGCAAGGCACAAATGTTACGACTAAGTGTGTCATAAAAATCCAACAACATATTTATGGGCAGATGCTCTCTCAGCAAATGTTGCATCATCAGAAAGACATGCAATGTTGCGATTATTATCATTAACCCTTTGCCGGCGAGTTGCATCGGACTGTGATAGACACGACCGACAAGCGAATTTTAACCGGTTTACTGTTAAAATTTCGGTCGACAGAGGGTTGAGCCTAATCGATTTGAGGCAATGGCAATTTTGCGATGAAATAATAATGACATCGAATCAAAAATTCCATCAGTCGTAATGCCCGGTCGGAATTTCGTATTAACCCTAATGCTGCGGCTCGATTTAATAGCTTGGATTATAATAGGATGGAATCTATGTAAATGGCATTTGTATTTGTACGCGTTTCTCGAGTCACAACAAACTTTTGACACTTTTTTTGTGAATACATTTTTATTATCATAACCAAATTGTAGATAGATTATAGTTGATAATTATTTATACCTAGGACAATTGGCGAACATGACATGAAGAATGTAACTATATTAGAGCGCTTTTGGATGTTTTTAAATCCAACATTCCGCTATGCTAAAAAAAAAGGCATACGACCAATGCGTACTGCCAGTTATGACGTATGGATGTGAGACGTGGATGCTAGATTCAAGAATGTTACTTAAGATACAGTGCACACAGAGAAACATGGAAATATGTATGCTTGGTACAACAAGAAGAGGTCGTAAGAGGAATACATGGGTAAGAAGTGGCAGATATAGCAGAACGAGTGAAAAATGGTTTGGCAGATGGGCGCGAGAAATACTGGAATGGTATCCGAGAGGATGTGAAAGAGACTGATGAATTGAGAAGAATGTGTAGAGTCAAGTGGATGCAGATTGCTCAAGACAGACAGGAATGGAAGAGGATTGAAGAGGCCTTCATCCAGCGGTGGATGTTGAACAGCTGAAAATGTTGTAGTAATGTATACTTTAATTGTAGAAAGAATGCCACGAAAGGTTATTTTTGGCAGCAGGAAATTTAAGAAAACATAATCGTCACTGACAAAAAAAGTCACAAATACAATATTTCAAATTATAAAACTTTAGACACTGTGATTAAAACAGTTAAACACAAAATCCTCTTAGTATAATTAAAATAAATCAAAAGGTGAACATTTTCCTTATGTTTCCTTAAGTAAATGAAGAATATCTTCATCGCAACTTTCACAAAAAATCACCCAAAATGATTCGGCACTCTCAGTGTAATAAATCTGAAAAAAATTGTTGACTTTCTAATGCTGCGTACACACGGAGGAACCGAACAGCGAACGACAAAGGGTGTACGCAGCACAAGAGAAATACCACTTCCGGTTGACGAAAAATCACAAAAGCTTTATAGATTGTAATGGCCGGCAAAAAACCTATAAACAGTATGAAATTTCAGTGTGATAAAAGGATAAACGGTTTTGAGTTATAGCGATACTACACACATCCATGCACAACATACAGCATACATTTTCCAAAAATCACGAAAACGTAATCAGGGGACGTTACCTGATATAAATCACAGTCAAAATCACGAGGTCGAATTTTCCCACGATCACAACACTTTATCCGATATGGATAATGTAAAAAAATAGTCACCGTATGAAAATAGAACACTGTACCAATACACTCCACGATAATACACACGTACGTTGAAACTGTAATTTTAACGATTTTGCGTGGAACTGCCCCATGTGTATAATAAATCCAAAAATATTAATAGACGCGTCGTGATCCATTTGCCGGTGTGACTAATTTCAGGTGATTATAATAGAATTGTTCACATTCACCACGAGGCGCAACCTTGCGCAGGGACGTAAGTCACTTGGCCCGTTGAACTCTGTCGCAAAGTGATGTTGATGTACACAATTACACACATAGGTACACATCCCAAATGATCGGTAATAATGACCGTTTCAAAACGTATTAATAATGTCAGTAATAGTCGTCCCCACTCTAATAATACCCATATCGCACCTAGCATTTTATATTTAAGCAACGTTTAATTGACGGCACGCAATGCACCGCAACAGCGTGAGACTTTAAATTTGAGTTTCGGCACACAATATTGTCAAGTATATCGAAAGAAAAAAAAAACGAAATAAAATGCTTAAGTCGTTCTATCTACGTACATATGTTGTATGGTTGTATTGCGTTACGCACGAAAGGTTTGGTTTAGCGCGTGATGCAGCCTGCTACTGTGCACGCTGCAGCTAGAAGGAAGAAGCGCATCGATCGCTCGCATACATACTGCACGTACACATATACTCACCACACAAACACTCACAGTACGGGTGATGAGAAACCACTCCGTTGACATTCAACGGGGTTACACTAGTTATACATAATCATGAAGTGTCATTTTCTTACCTTGCAAACGTTTTTCTATGCTCTCTCTGTCGGCCAATATGCTACAACCATAGTGAGATGGATTTCTCGTAGCTCGAACGTAGAGAAAAGTCGACCGTAGCCAATCCATAGCCAATAGAAGATCTCCTATAGTTCCAAGTGCTACTTCAGCGTTCAAATGCTCAGCCAAATGTCGATGCAATTTGCTCTCAACCGCTCTTTGTCCGCCGCACAGTTGTTCATATCTCTCCTAAAATAAAATTTAAATTATTAAAAATTACTAATCGATTGCGCAAAACAATAATTCGCAGGGGAACTAAACGACACACCGACGGCATTGTTTATAATTTGAGCAAGATCAAATTGCGTCATCGTGCGAGTCTCATACATACATACAACATATAATAAATATGAAAATAAAATATGTTTAGTAAATTTATTGCACGCTCTAATCTGTACCGAATTAATTTTAAACCGAGAGCGGTGTGTAACATTTTCCGATTTTATAAAATGTGAAAGGAGTTAATTATTAATAATAGTGTCGAATGATATTTATCAACGAGACACAATACACAGTGTGTATACAATAATAGTGGTTGCGTATTGTATCGCGTAATTGGACTACACGAGAGTATTACATATATTGTTCACTACACGTCGTAAGTTACACACGATCGATTCACGTCACATGTGTAACCACTCATCTCATCTATGACAATCTAGCTGTATTACTTGGCGTTCTCCGGTCGTAAATTGTCATACTAAACATAAACTATTATGTAAATTGCATCGAAACGCAAAACTGTCCGTATAAAAGTATATGTTTTATTTAGTACAGGCAATATTTCTACTAGCAAAGTGGCAAGCAATGTTCCATTAATCTATCATTGACTAGAGGCTTGAAACAAAATTAAGCCAGCTGGGTCGAAGTACTCCGGCAAAGTTCGGTATCAATTTGTAAAACGATGGCGCAATGAGTGAGTAACAAAAAGACAGACGCACAGACAATAATTCATTATGTATGTATGTATATGTAAAAATATAGATTCTTCTTCTTATTCTGTAATTAAAGATTAGATCACTGTCTTTAAAGCTTTTTCCAAATATTTCGGTCAGTTGTCTTATAATAATATACGTAGATAATACTCGCAGGATCATAAAAAGTACCAATGCAAAGTTTGCTACCAATTAGTCAAACGGTGTTGGAATGTCCGAGTGACAAATAGACAAACAAAGAAATGGACATTCATCATATGTCGAACATCATCATTTTCAGCCGTTTAACATCCACAGCTGGACGAAGGTCTCTCCAATCCTCTTCCATTCCTGTCTGTTTTGAGCGATTTGCATCCACTTGACTTCAAACATTCTTCTCAATTCATCAGCCCGTCGTCTAATCAGTCTACCTTGCTTTCTTTCACGTCCTCTCGAATACCATTCCATTATTCTCGCTATGTGTCCACTACAACTTTTTCACACGTTCCGCTATATCTGCCACTTTGGTCACACCTCTTACCCTTGTATTCCTATTACGATCTTGTTATACCAAGCATACATCTTTCCATGCTTCTCTGTGTGCACTGGATCTTACGTAGCATTCTTGAATTTAGCATCTAAGTTTCACATATCGTACGTCATAACTGGCAGTACGCATTGGTCGTATGCCTTATTTTTTAAGCATAGCGGAATGTTGGATTTAAATCATCATATGTATAGGTATATAAAAATATAGGATAACAGGATAATAAGGAGTATCTCTACAGAGCTCGGTACCAATTAATCAAACGGTGATGTAATAATGAATAAATAGACAGGATTTTATATTATTTAAATTTTTTAGAAAAAAAACTTTTGAGCCTACCTAAAGAGATTGACAGAGTAATTAACATTGACCAATTAAAACGTTCAAGCGAATAATAACAACAACGTCAAGTCAATCATCAATCAGTTGTGCAATTTTTCCGAAATCACGAACCACGACGTCAACACATTTTTTTGCCGTTGAATTTAATATTTTGTGGACATACGAAGTAGCTATTGTACATATGTATGTATGTACATACTGCCGTCCTAAGCCCACTTAACGTAACTGACAAAACAACAATATCGAGATAAATGGACTTGAAAGTTTTATTCTAAATTTGTGTTTTTCTTCATATAATACTGATTTATTTAAACTTTTTTTTAGTGCATGAGGCTATTTTCTATCGTGTTTTGATAATTCTAAGGAAAAATTAAAAAAAAAATGAATACTTTAGTAGTTACGTCACTTCATTATTCATTATTGATGTATAAATATGACTATTCCAAACTATTCAACCACTCTATTTGAAAAGAATGAATCTCTAACAATCTTATTTGATTTTTATTTTCGCAGTCTAAGAGTATGATCTCTTAGGTGAGGGTTCTAATTGAACATAATGAGGTTGGTCATTTCACACGAATAATGATTATTTATTATTTTGAATACTTCAATTAAATCACCTCTTAATCTCCTCGTCTCCAATGTGGAGAGATTCAGTCTTTTCAATCTTTCATGATAAGGTAGTGACCGAAGTAAATATTGGATACGTTATTTTCGCTAAGTATTGGTGATACTATTTCTCTGCGCATGCAGATACGTTAGATTTAATAGCTTAAAAAAGTCACTTTTGGATGAAGATATGTACATTAATTTTGATATGAAAAATCGCAAGAATACGCTCATATAACCCCTAAAACACATCTAACTCATTTTCGTAATTTTTGTCAGTTACGTTAAGTGGGCTTAGGACGGCAGCATACATATGTAGATGTGTGTTAGATGAGCGGGTAGTTTGGCGTGTAGGGTAATTGAAAATGTTGAGATTGTGCGAATTAACAAAGCGACCTGGCTGAGAAGTTGACATTCGTGCACAACACCGTCGAGTAACCTTTGAAAATGGTTGAACTTCGTGTACACCATTCTTTATCAGCGTCACACGCTAGCTACATAGACCTAATGTGAAATCAAATGGAGTTGCTCAATGTGTGGATAGAAAAAGGCGGGAAATTGTGTCGGAACTGGTTGCGACTCGTGTGGCGTCAGTGGAGGGGTAAGTAAAAAAAAATGGCCTTTGCGAAAGAAATATATGGCCATTGTGACCCGAAGAAGGCATAGATGTAGAATAACATAGATTGGCCTTAGCGCCCGAAAAATGACATACAAAAGGGCATGCAAAATGCATCCCTTGTATGCATTTTGTTTGACTTTTTTTTTGTGAGAATTCCCCGCACTTTAGACCCCCCGCACACCCCCGTTGCTTCTGACGCTTTCTCCAGGCAAATTTGTTTGGAATGGCATATCTATGGTATTTTATATCTATGGTTAGAGGGGATGCTGATGTGTTAAACCGAAGTTAAAAAAAATGACAAGCCTGCGATTGACGTGTATGAAGATATGTTCAAAAAGCTCGCCGCTAAGGACCTCACAAACCTGAGCGGTATCGTTGCGTCAAACTGACGCCCCTATCGTCGTCCCATTCGCACCGATATAATTCGCATTGGTGCGAATCAACGACGATAGAGGACGTCAAGATGACGTCCGAAAAAATAGACAGACAAAGAAATGTACATCATCATTTTGAGCCGTTCACCATCCACTGCTGTATGAAGGCCTCTCCAAGCCTCTTCCATTCCCATCTGCATCCACTTGACTCCACACATTCTTCTCAATTCATCAGCCCATCGTCCACTCGGTCTACCTTGCTTTCTTTCACATCCTCTCGCATACCATTCCAGTATTTCTCGCGTCCATCTGCCATCTCGCTATGTGTCCAACCCAATGCTACTTCAACTTTTTCTCATGTACTGCTATATCGGCCACTTTGGTCATACTTCTTACCCATGTATTCCTCTTACGATCTCTTCTTATTGTACCAAGCATACATCTTTCAATGCTTCTCTGTGTGCACTGGATAATATATAATTTGCATTGGTGCGAATCAACGACGATGGAGGACGTCAACTTGACGCAGCGGTACCGCTCAGGTTTGTGAGGGCCTTTACAATAATCAAAATGAATCAGTTCCTATCGATCGTTACTAAGAAAAACGGAAGTGTGCCCGTTCACCGGCGAAACGTCACTATAACGACCGATAACCAACTTTGGTCACCTGTTGCATGCGTGATTTCGTTGAAACTCATCATTACACGGGCATTCACGAATACATTGACACGTCGAGCGAAGCGAGATCGATGCAGTTTATACAAACAATTAGACAAACGCTAGGTAAAAACTGTATCGTGTATGAAAAGTGAAAATGAGAGCCGCCGACAGGCCAAGCTGCGCGAAGCGAAGCTATCTACATACATATGTATGTAAAACCAATTACATACATCAAAATGTTCACGGATAGCATAAACTTCATAAAATTTTTAAACAAGCATCCCTAAGCTTATACGAGTGCTTACATCACGTTTTTTTGATTATATTATTACAGGTAATAAAAAAGTAACCGTGAACGTTTAACCTTGACATTTTGTTTGGACACGACTTTTAAGACAAATTAAATTTTAACTTCACCTAAGTGTAAAAAAAAGTAGGTAGTATATATGAATAAACAGAGCGTTTTCGCTCAAATACTAGACACTTAACAAACAACATTGGCGTGCAAACACGCATAGTTAAACTTGAACGCAACACGAATGCACTCGAAAATACATAGCAATTTTCATATACATATGTACATAACAATACGTAGAATCGTTTAATTTAGATTTTGCACAATAATTAATTAAAGATCGCATGCATATTGATCGATGCGTGGTTATAAAATTAATCATCAAGTAATGGGTCATCCTTTCACGTAAACGAAGATTTAACTTTTTCACACTAAAACATCCGGTCAGTTGATACAAATCGAAAGCATGTTCATTAATCATCAACATGTGATAAATGTTAAAAATTTGCATAAACACATGCAAAATTGCATCGAGATGCAATTGTGCCATTGAAATTGCACGATTCAACGATGAAAACAATGTAAAAATTGTTCATTATATCATCAGCACGAGTATACAAGTGGATGAAATACATAGCTTGAGCGAATCGTCAATAGCACGCTTAAGGCGCTCACACACCGTAGCGAAATCGCTGCGTCACACTTTCGCCCCTATCGTCGTCCCATTCGCACCGATATACTGCCGTCCTAAGCCCACTTAACGTAACTGACAAAACAACAGTATCGAGATAAATGGACTGGAAAGTTTTATTCTAAATTTGTGTTTTTCTTCATACATATATTACTGATTTATTTAAACTTTTTTTATTGCATGAGGTTATTTTCTATTGTGTTTTGATAATTCTAAGGAAAAAAAAAAAAAAAATGAATACTTTAGTAGTTACGTCAATTTTTTTTTTTTTACACTTACGTGAAATTTGCTTAGAAAATCATATGTATTTTAGCTAAGCAAAATGCTTCGGTAGCTCCTTAGCTAAACTAACGTAACTGCATTATCCTTAGACGAAAAAACGTATCTGCACGCAGATACATACGTTGAATTTGCTATGTGAATGTTGGATACGTTATTTTATATTTCAAGTATAAGGCATCGTTTGAAAACATTCTTAGAACCAGAAAATATTTTATCCTCGTTTTTTTATATATTGTGGACTTATCGGGATTTGGAACTAGGCGACTCATATGTATATTGAAATTGTTTTATTATTGCTTGCCGCTGTGGGAAATAATATTCACCTTTTTCGTTGATGATTATCGTTTAATTGGAAACCTTCAAACCATATCTACAATATATATATGTGTAATTAAATGATATTCTTCACGTCTTGATGTCAAATAAAAAATACATAAAAATTTAATTGACTTCAGTTTGAGGAGTTCAAGCGGATATGTACGTCTACAGCCTTGACCAGCGAAACAACCTTTTGCAAACCGTGTGTGAGATGCGCATTTTATTTTTCCCGTGCTCATTGTTCACTTCGTAAATATATTATCAGTTAAAGCTTAATGTATTTTTATTAATCATTGTAAGTTGTAACTTATCGTATGTAATCATCAGTCCGTGAATTTGCGCCTCTGCGATTGACGGCCACTATACAGTTATTCCACCTATTGTCTGAATCATACTTTTACGCGTTCACAAAGGCGCTCGCACACCTTAGAGAAATCGCTGCGTCAAACTCACGCCCTCTATTGTCGTTGATTCGCACCAATGCGAATTATATTGCCGTCCTAAGCCCACTTACGTAACTGACAAAAATTACGAAAATGAGTTAGATGTGTTTTAGGGTTCTGGGAGTGTATTCTTGCGATTTTTAATATCAATTAATGTATCTTCATCCAAAAGTGACTTTTTTTTAAGCTATTAAATCTAACGTATCTGCATGCGCAGAGAAATAGTATCACCAATACTTAGCGAAAATAACGTATCCAATATTTACTTCGGTCACAATCATGAAAGATTGAAAAGACTGAATCTCTCCAAATTGGAGACGAGGAGATTGAATGATTTAATTATTCAAAATAATAAATAATTATTAGTGAAATGACCAACCTCATTATGTTCAATGAGAACCCTCATCTAAGAGGTCATACTCTTAGACTCCGAAAATAAAAAAATCAAATAAGATTGTTTAGAGATTCATTCTTTCAAATAGAGTGGTTGAAGTTTGGAATAGTCATATTATACATTAATAATGAATAATGAAGTGACGTAAACTAAAGTATTCATATTTTTTTTTAATGAATTATCAAAACAAATAGAAAATAACCTCATGCACTAAAAAAAAAAAGTTTAAATAAATCAGTAATATATGAAGAAAAAACACAAATTTAGAATAAAACTTTCACGTCCATTTATCTCGATATTGTTGTTTTGTCAGTTACGGGGCTTAGGAAGGTTGTAGACGTAATTTACATGCAACTATTCGCGACACTTTTCAACTGCAGCTAGACTTCACAAACGTTCGCGCAAAGGACGCTGCATAAATCGCGATGCATTTATCTGTCCATTGTTTTGTAAATTTTTTTTTTTAGGATTTGCAACGCGCTGAATCATCTGGTCGTGCATTGCGGCTCGGATGACATTTTGATGCACTCTAGAGATGCAGCGCAATTTAATCGGGTCGGTCGTTCGGAATTCGATATTTTTACAGTGACTGCCTGCCTGGTAGCGAATGACTTTGAAAAAATGGTATTTAGATGTTGGTACCCTTTACAAATCGATTTGAAACTAGCTGTGAGAATCTGGCATTGCTTGAATGCCAAATGGCATACGATGAATCAAAAATCAAAACTGTCGAGATTTCAGATTTATAATATATTTATATGTATGTATGTACATACTTAGAAACAAAGAGATAATCCATTTCACATATGTACATGAGTCGCCTAGTTCCAAATCCCGATAAGTCCACAATATATAAAAAAAACGAGGATAAAATATTTTCTGGTTCTAAGAATGTTTTCAAACGATGCCTTATACTTGAATTATTCCAAATACCGCCATGTGCGCCGTAAAAAATATTGAAAATCAATGTTAGTTCCAAAAACTGACAATTGCACTATGATAAAAGCTGATAAAAGCCATATTTAGAAACAAACAACGATAAGTCCATGTTTCTAATCTCAATATTTTGTTTAATATCAACAAAATTAAGTTTAAATGAGTTTTAAACGCCATCAAGCAAATAAGTCTGTAGCAGAAAAACCGCGTTTGCGAACAAGTGAGTTTTATGGACTTATCGGGATTTGGAACTAGGCGACTCATATGTACATACATAGAAACATGAAAGCATAAAAGGTATTGAAGATTTGATTAAAAAATGTAGATCCATTTTAAAAGTGCCAAAGCGAATATACTCGTGACAAATATTAAATTTCGGTTATGCTGCGTACACACCGACGAACCGAACAGCGAACGACGAAGGGTTGCTATTGTGTGTGCGTTCATCATAGATATCTATGCCATTCCAAACAAATTTGCCTGGAGAAAGCGTCAGAAGCAACGGGGGGGGGGGGTGCGGGGGGTCTAAAGTGCGGGGAATTTTTACAAAAAAAAAAAAGTCAAGCAAAATGCATGCAAGGCATGCATTTTTGCATGCCCTTTTTGTATGTCATTTTTCGGGCGCTAAGGCCAATCTATGTTATTCTACATCTATGGCGTTCACAAATCATCGGACAGATTATATTTGTTGCTATATTATAGCCAGTTGACTTGCTATTGACATATGGATGGGCTAACTACGGGTCACGGGATAAAATAGTAAATTAAATTTTCAATGAAAACAAAAGAAGCGTGTCGAGCGTTGATACACCTGGAGTAAAATTTCAAACGTTCTGGACGGATCAACAAGCAAACCAACATACCTCAAACAAAAGGATTTTTTCCTGTGATCTACCTATGTATGTACGTGTATGGTTAATCCACTAATATGTTAATATTAAACACCCGTTGATTTTCTATGGGCAATACTGTAAAAAAATACATTTTTCTGTCTGTCGGTCAGCCAGGAACGCTCGAAATTGTCAAATGAAAGTATCGGGATAGCGGAACGCGTCTTAGAGGTCAGTTTGCTGGCGGCCGATGAGTGCTCCTTACTCAAAACTATTATGTTATTTTGATTTTGCCCGTTGAAAGATGGGTCGAATGCGACTTTTTAACATATTCTTTGAAACCTTTCACGTAATATTGAAATATGTATAGGTTTTTCGAAACTATGTAGATTCAGTGGTCGCTAGCCTTTTTCAAGCTAAGAGCCAAAAAGTTATGTAGCCGCAACATACTATTTTCAGATTATATATTCAAAATAAAATAAAATGTTACTCCTTATTTTCGTTATATTTACTTTTTATCTGAAAAACAATCTGAAAGCTTTTTATAGCCATGAAGTTGTGTAAATCCGATTTATTTCGATTTTGTTTAAATCGCGTCAAAGAATTGTGTTTCACGCAAAACGTTGGATGACAGCGAGAGCCGCAGGTTTTCATATAAAGAGCCGCATGCGGCTCCGGAGCCGCCGGTTCCCGACCTCTGAATTGTAGATAAACATCGCCACATTGGATCTTTCCACAAGCCACACAAATAAAAGTTAAGGAAATGAAAATGAAAATGTTTGCGCGTGTCGATAATGGATTAGATGCATTTTTTTTGCATACATAATTCCAATTCCAAACAGTTTAAAATAATCACTCAATAAACAAGCTAGGTAATAACAATTATTGTTATCAATACTGCCGTCCTAAGCCCACTTAACGTAACTGACAAAAATTACGAAAATGAGTTAGATGTGTTTTAGGGGTTATGGGAGTGTATTCTTGCGATTTTAATATCAAAATTAATGTATCTTCATCCAAAAGTGACTTTTTTTAAGCTATTAAATCTAACGTATCTGCATGCGCAGAGAAATAGTATCACCAATACTTAGCGAAAATAACGTATCCAATATTTACTTCGGTCACTACCTTATCATGAAAGATTGAAAAGACTGAATCTCTCCACATTGGAGACGAGGAGATTAAGAAGTGATTTAATTGAAGTATTCAAAATAATAAATAATTATTATTTATGTGAAATGACCAACCTCATTATGTTCAATGAGAACCCTCATCTAAGAGGTCATACTCTTAGACTCCGAAAATAAAAATCAAATAAGATTGTTTAGAGATTCATTCTTTTCAAATAGAGTGGTTGAAGTTTGGAATAGTCATATGTATACATTAATAATGAATAATGAAGTGACGTAACTACTAAAGTATTCATATTTTTTTTAATTTTTCCTTAGAATTATCAAAACACAATAGAAAATAACCTCATGCACTAAAAAAAAGTTTAAATAAATCAGTAATATATGAAGAAAAACACAAATTTAGAATAAAACTTTCACGTCCATTTATCTCGATATTGTTGTTTTGTCAGTTACGTTAAGTGGGCTTAGGACGGCAGAATAGTTGTCCTACTACCTGATGTGTAATTTACATGCAACTATTCGCGACACTTTTCAACTGCAGCTAGACTTTACAAACGTTCGCGCAAAGGACGCTGCATAAATCGCGATGCATTTATCTGTCCATTGTTTTGTAAATTTTTTTTTCCGCGTTAGGATGCATCTCGCAACGCGCTGAATCATCTGGTCGTGCATTGCGGCTCGGATGACATTTTGATGCACTCTAGAGATGCAGCGCAATGCAATCGGGTCGGTCGTTCGGAATTCGATATTTTTACAGTGACTGCCTGCCTGGTAGCGAATGAAAACTAGCACTTTGAAAATGCAAGTGTATTTAGATGTTGTGTACCCTTTTACAAATCGATTTGAAACTAGCTGTGAGAATCTGGCATTGCTTGAATGCCAAATGGCATACGATGAATCAAAAATCAAAACTGTCGAGAGCTTTCAGATTTATAATATATTTATATGTATGTATGTACATACTTAGAAACAAAGAGATAATCCATTTGACGCACATATGTACATATGAGTCGCCTAGTTCCAAATCCCGATAAGTCCACAATATATAAAAAACGAGGATAAAATATTTTCTGGTTCTAAGAATGATTTCAAACGATGCCTTATACTTGAATTATTCCAAATACCGCCATGTGCGCCGTAAAAAAATATTGAAAATCAGTGTTAGTTCCAAAAACTGACAATTGCACTATGATAAAAGCTGATAAAAGCCATATTTAGAAACAAACAACGATAAGTCCATGTTTCTAATCTCAATATTTTGTTTAATATCAACAAAATTAAGTTTAAATGAGTTTAAACGCCTTCAAGCAAATAAGTCTGTAGCAGAAAAACCGCGTTTGCGAACAAGTGAGTTTTATGGACTTATCGGGATTTGGAACTAGGCGACTCATATGTATATACATACATATGTATGAGCGAAGTGCTGAGATTTGTATGTCATCATATGTCACCTCGCTTTCGGAACGTTTGTATTTCACTCGCGATTCTGACATGGACTCCTCAAATGAAGACGATGCTCTTATGTTGGCCGCATATTTATATGAATGGTTAGTTAAATACTTTTATTTCAAAATCTTCTGCTTTCTGTCACTCTGACATAACCTATCAAGTCAGATCGTGCAAGGTGGGATACTGCTTCACCGTTTCGATCAGCTTTTCCATAATTAATTATAAACTTAATTATTTGAAAATAGGTTTATATTTTCATCGATAGCTTTGAAAAACTAAATTAACTAACCAACTTATTATAAGATTCTTGTTAGTACCTACATATATATTATATTCGGACACCCCCCCTAAATTCTTGCACGGAAGTCGATCGCCATGCAAATTATAATGAAAAGGAGCCCCCAAACTGAAAAAGGTTGAGCACCCTTCAAGGCATATGTACATAGTATATTTTTTTAGCCCAGAAATAAACGGTTGACAATCACCGTTATATGAAAAATGGGCTCACCGTTCAAAAATCAACAAGTTAAGCTTAAGTTTGAGAGGTTACAGTTTCAATTTCTGAAGAGTGTCTCTCGACCTTTTTATTATTCGAAACTAAGGTTTAATTTTGACCTTTTAAAAAAAGTTGGTCTAAAATAACAACGTACATACATATATTTTTTCAGCAGTTTTCAAACTGCGTTTTGACAGGTCGCAATTTGACGTCAAAAAAGTTAATAAAAAAAAAAAAAAACGACACTAAAAGGATAAATGATCACATCTGATGTCAATAAAATAACGATTAGCGGTAATCAATCAACAATGACTGAAATTATAAGAATAAAATATTATTAGCTTTATACACTGTACGAGGAACGGACAATAGAATATGACGAATATGACGAAAAATAAACAAACCAAAATCATCTTTATTCATACATACGATCCTCACAGTACAAACACGATCTTGAAATTGACAATGGAAACATCGCATTGCAAAAATAATAATTGCACACGACATATTGCACTCACAAGTTTGAACCTTCGTTTTGTGCGGACGACAATATAATTGTACGAAATGATAAAGAAAGCTTCGATTGATAGCAATTACGAATCGCACGGTCTTGGCCTTTTCGAACACATAATATGTATGTAACATACATATGCAGACTGTTCAAAGACATTACAAGATCATTCTTTACGTACAAACTTCACACACATCATTCTTTTCACAACAATAAAGCGCATCCTTAATTTACGATTGTTGAACATTTCTGCCATATACGTATGTATGTACGTAATATTTTTCAATCAAAACCATTTGAACGATTCGCATTTAAGGTCTTTTCGGCACGCGACCTTAGGGAAAATTAATAATTCGAATATGATACGCGTCAATCACGACTCATCTGACCTTATGTACCCAAGTATAAAGGTAATATTCAGGTGAATATCGTTTGACCCGTAGTATACATACATAGGTATGTACATACATACATACATAGTTAGGTATGTTCATTGTACAATACGTGCGTACTGACATATTGCGAAACTAACGCCGCCGCGTACAAATAATGGCGCCATTCAAAAGATCATCCGTTTCAAAATAATTAAAAGAAGAAAAAAAAATACCAACACGCAATAATAATAAATATTACAACGGCTTAATTGGCTACGAGTGAAATGTCGAATATTAAAATGGGGAGGTACATATTCAAAATTGCGCATAGATAGAATAGCAAAACGAAAACCATGAAACGGATAAACAACTTCGGTCAGGTACAGTGCCGGTACAGCCTATATTTATGTACACATGTGTATGTGTGTTTTATAAAGTACTAGTGTGAGCCCGTTGAATATCAACGGAGCGGTTTCTCATCACCCGTACTGAAAAATAATATTAAATTTTAATAGTTTTTATAGTTGTTGTATAGATGGCGCTTTATAATACAATAACGTAACAATTTAGCAAAGTCGCGAACACTTAAATAATTAATATTGGCCGATTATAGCACGTACGTCATATAAGCGCACCCTCTATTGAACTCGCGTGACGTTCTGGTTTTTTAATGTATTATTTACATCAGCGAGCGTTATCAGCAGACATACAGACATACGGAATAGGTCTATTATATGTGTATATGATGATGTGCCAGGCAACTAACTGTTGGCAGCCAATCTTACACGATACAAAAAAAAACGGTATAGCAACCATACACGATACAAAATATTATCACATCATGGACAAAGCAGGCTGCCAAATAATTGTACATTTTGTACAATCGATACAACGATCAATGGGATTTCGCTAGTAATAATAGTATTACGCATGTGTGTCAACATAAATAGTAGTACAGACAGAGGCAACAAGTGTCAAAAATTTATATTTGCAGCTATATTTCCTGGACGTTTTATGTCATCAAAAGATTTTTTTTTCTGTGTGTGTAGACATGTTGTTTGGCACATGGTTTATGTTTATGGAATTGTTCCTTCGACATTGTTGAACCGGTGTATTCCGAGCTTGAGATTTGCAACACAAAAGTTGAAACATTCAGAAGTTTCAAAGTAAAAATTCTTTTAATTATAGTATATCATTTAAATGCAATGTGTAAAATCTAAAATCCCAATGTATACATAAAATGGCCAAAGTGCAAAATTTACCACGCTTCGTAAATTGGAATGAAGATAAAACGTATGAAAAAATTTAGCATGAAAAAGACCTTATCAAAATAATATACAACTATTGAATGAATTTCAAAAACAACATTTGAATAGTTTGAAATAAAGGCGCTCACACACCTTAGCGAAATCGCTGCGTCAAACTGACGCCCTCTATCGTCGTTTCTAGAACGTTTCTTTTGAAACGCAACTACAATAAATTCTCAATCTCCAATATAAAAGCCTTAAAACCGCCTATCTGTCCGTTCATCGGGAACGCTTAAGGCCCTCACAAACCCGAGCGATATTGCTGCGTCAAGTTTTCGCCCTCCATCGTCGTTGAGTCGCACTAATGCGAATTATATCGGTGCGAATTGGACAATGATAGGGGCGAAAGTTTGACGCAGCGAAACCGCAACGATTTCGCTGTGTGAGCGTCTTTAAAGGAATTTTTTTTGGGAAAATGATGCTTCATCAAATGATATGTACTTTTTGTGAAATATCACACTTAATATACATATGTACGTATAAAGTGTGAAAGTCCAGTCATTTTATACAATTCCCCAAAATGACCAGACAAAGTGCAGAAGGTAAATACGCTTAATAAATAATAATAAAAATAGCTAGAAATATAATAGAATAGAATAGTAGAAAAAAAAAAAAATGATTCGGACAACAAAATTAATTTATTTTGAACTTTTCCTAAGACCTTTCATGCATTGTAAAATAACTAGACATTTTATATGTACAATGCGGGAATTTCAAACTTTGCCCATAATATACATACGTATGTATATTAAAGCGCTATTTTTTTTTACATAAAATAGTCATTTTCGTTAGAAACTCGATAAAAAAGTTATAACTAAATTTTATTCGTTCACCCTAATAGAATAGAAACAAAATATCTGAAAAAACGCGACTAATTAATTAAAGAGACTGTTTGAAAGGTCAAGATTATTCACACATTTTTAATAAATTGCATTTGATTTTAGCGCTAGACGATTTGCGCTAACGGAAGAAACATTGAAGGGAGGAAAATCAAGGGTAAATTCAATTGCAAACACAATTATTGGAATGCAACATCACATGGAGAGGGAGAGTGCTGGTAGAGTGATGGCGTATATAAACGCAGACGCAGATTGGAATTGATACCAGTCTTGTGAGAAAATTTAGTGTTCGTGTGTGTTTGTGATTGTGATTGTGTTTATTCACTTTTTACGGGAAAATATTAAAGGTGAGAATAACACTAGGGACAAAAATAAAACACACTCTGATTTGTAAAAGTAAAGTCTGCTGAAGCTTTTGGGAATTCGAGTACTGAAATCAATACAAAAGTTTACACTATGTCCATTGTTTAGTGTATGTACATATGTATGTACATACATACATGCAAATCATTTTGTATTCAATTGTAGTTGACTTTAAATTTAAAAGTATTTTTTAAATTAACTTTAAACTACAAATTTAATGAGCCTAATTTGTGTATTTGTTATTTAAATCTTTGAATTTTTGCATTTATTACAATTCTAAATTTGAAAATGTTTTAAGGGCATTCAACAATCTTACATTTGAACAGACAATTTAGAATTTCGATTGCAAATATTAGATTAATCTTACGCTCTTTCCTCCTACAAATAAAAGCTTTGTTTGAAAGAGAAGAAGAGAAGGGATGTTTATTAAAAATAATTATATATATAATAGCCGAAATCCATCTGTCTGTCTGCTTAACGCTCGCTGAGGAAAAATAATTAAAAACCAGAAAGTGGGGCATCGAACCCAGGACCCCAGGCTCGAGAGGACTCGCACTAATGCTATCCGCTATCGCCCTTGGTCAATTTAGTCCTTTTCTCTGCTTTACCTATAAAAGGGATCGTTACATAGATGGCACTATAAAAACTATTATTTTTTTTGTTTTTTGATTTTTTACAAAATCACTAACAAAATTATAATTATTATTATTGTATAATAATTAATAATTATAATATAAATTAAGTAAAAGTAAATTAAAAAATTCAACGGGCGTTGATGTTCAACGGGCTTACACTAGTTTTATATATAAAGCCCAATGCTTAACGCCGATTCAAATTTAATTGAAAAAACAAGAACGTCGCGAGTGGGATTTGAACCCGTGATCACCAGGTTGGGTGAGTTAGCGCTAACGCGTTCACCCAACACCGGTGATGGGAGGCCTCCTATAATTTGAAAATATTAATCCACAGTGGGTTCGCGACTTTGCTAAATTGTTACGTAATCAATTACGTCAAACAATTCCGTTGATATTCAACGGGCTTACACTGGTAATATTTTACTATATAAGAGATTCGTTCAGAACACATTTCTTGTGGTTCATAGAACTGTAATTTTTAATATATTTATTTTTTACCGTAGCCCATAGTTACCGCAATAATATACATACACCCGCTGATTGTCAACAGGTATTTTTCAGAAATTATATAAAAAATTGAATTTTTTACATACATCGATCATAGTTTATCAACTTTAGTAAATCTATCTATATTTTTACATTATAAAATAATTAGGGAAGAAAAGGTATGTGGTGATCATCCCTAAAGGCATTTGTATATTTATGTAGGTATATGTATGTAAAAAGATTATGATATCATATTGTGTATTTATTGGGGGATGCATAAGATCCCAAACAACAAAATAATAATTGTATGTTGTATTAAATAAACTTTTCGCAAACAATCTGACGACCTCACCTGACCGTGGAGTGACGCAACGTCTCCACTGGAGCACTAGATCAGTTCGATTTTCGAGATAAATGAAATTCTACTCTGCACCGTGTGATAATTGGCCAAAGTACAACAATGGCCGGTTGCGTGTGTGCGACCCGGGCTCATTGTTATCATGTACAGCTTCAGTTGCCAAAGCTCCAACAGAACACAAAGACCAGAAACGCTTTTCAAGGCTCGTGTGTGTGTGTGTTTTTTTTCTTCGTACATTTTAAGGCAGATTAACTGATCAGATACAATCCACTAATCGAGCCGTCCGTTTTGAAAGTGGACTTTGTTGACTTTCCGGAACAAATTGAGTTTAGAAATACCGTTTGGTGTTGTAGGGAAACAATATTTGAAACACAAAGCTCGATATAAATGTTTTCATTGTGAAACGAGAACATAGTCCATTTGTTTACACTAAAGTGTAAAACAAAAATTGCGAAATCAAAGTGGACTATGTTCTTTCACAGTAAAAACTGAGTTCTTTTTAGTTTACGTTGTTTTTTTTAAGTAAGGACGTGTAAAAGTATCAAAAAGTGAAGTAAAAACCAATTAAACCAGATTTTTCACCAAACCTTGTAATTTCCCAATGCGACGACAAGTCGACATAGTCCATTGTCAATGCAAACGGTTCAATTGTAATATTACATTGCAGTAATCATGGTAGGCGACAAGAGCATGATTTTCATCGGCGCAGTATTGATTATGTTTGCAGCGGCGATCACGGCAGCTCCGCAAGCTCCCGCCGAAGCTCCGATGCCCGTAACTACAATTTACATTAACCGATTGTGATCATGGCGATGGAACATTTCATAACGCTCGAGTATATTTTCAGTACGAGTACAACTACGAGGTGAAAGATCCCGAGAAGACTTTGTTCTTCAACAAGAATGAAAACGGAGACGAGAGCGGAAAAGTCACCGGAGCATACCAAGTGCTACTTCCCGACGGACGATTGATGAAAGTGGAATACAGCGTCGATGGAGAAAGTGGTTTCGTCCCTAAGATATCATTCGAAGACAACGCTAAAGTCTTTTAAACTGTGATCCGACGTTCAGCCAAATTTCCGAAAACTTAATATTTAACACATTTCTAATAGGGATATTGTATCGGTGAATATCAACTGTACACGCTTAATACTGGTAAAGGAACTTGTAAAAGATTTATCAACGGGTTTGCAGAAAAGTATAAGCAATGCAAAACGTACGAGTATGAATAATATTGTGCAAAAAATTATGAATCTATACAACACTTTCTATAGAAAAGGTTCTTTTTATACAAAGCGTTGATTTATGACAGGAAATAAGCTCAAATTCAATACAAATGTTCACTAATGTAAATTCCCTATTACAATAACAACTCTCAAAGTCTACATACGTACAAAAGTAATTTTGAAACAAATTCAAAATTAACTGAATAATACTTTTTTGGTTATTATACATAATTAACATTCTTCTTATTATTATATTTATTTATACGTTTAACTGCAGCATATAAAAAAAATGTGATATTTAATTTAAACCATGCATTTCTCCTTGTCCTATACATAATTATTTATCTATAATTTTCAATCATGTTATAATGAAGGTAAAAAATACAAAAAAAAATAATTAAAAATAAATCGCACGAAGAATCAATAAACAGAGTGTTTTTTTTAAATCATTTCAATACACACCCTATCTTGATTTTTAGTCATAATTACGGCAACCCCTTCGTTGTCAAATTGTGGTCTACCTGCACGACCCATCATTTGAAGAATCATACTCTCCTCATATTCCTGCAAAACAACCAAACTATTTATTTACCCATATCCTGAATTTCATAACCCATTTTAATAATATAAAATGTGCATTTTACAGTGTACGCTCCGTTTACATAGTGTTGGGTAGTTTTTATGATGACTAAATGTGCCGGCAAATTCACTCCCATTGCTGTAAAAAAAAAATCGTTACGATTAATCATTAATTCAAATTGAAATAATACAATGAATTTGTTGAAACGAACAAAAACCTAAAGTAGAAGTTGTAATGAGCACGGGCATATTTCCTTGTCGGAACATTTGCTCTATTATGTTTCTGTCGCTATGCAAAAATCCAGCATGATGGCAGCCGATACCGCTCAAAGCCAATTTCTACAATTGAAATATTATTAGTTATATAATACAGGGGCAAAACGTAGTCACAGTAGATAATCATATTATAGTTGATAGTTATTTATACCTAGGACAATTGGTGAATATGACTGGTTGTAAAGAAGAAGAAATAAAACGAAGAATGAAACTAGGATGGAGTGCTTTTGGAAGAATGAACAGAGTTTTTAAATCCAGCATTCCGCCATGCTTAAAAAAGAAGGCATACGACCAATGCGTATTGCCAGTTATGACGTATGGATGTGAAACGTGGATGCTAAATTCAAGAATGTTACGTAAGATCCAGTGCACACAGAGAAGCATGGAAAGATGCATACTTGGTATAACAAGAAGAGATCGTAAGAGGAATACATGGGTAAGAAAGTGGCAGATATAGCGGAACGTGTGAAAAAGTTGAAGTGGTCACACAGCGAGAAGAATGGATGGCAGATGGATGCGAATAATACTGGAATGGTATCCGAGAGGATGTGAAAGAAAGCAAGGTAGACCGAGTGGGCGATGGGCTGATGAGGATTGGAAAGGCCTTCATCCAGCAGTCGATGGTGAACGGCTGAAAATGATGATGATGATGATAATGATATAATACAGGTGGATGCAAAAAAAGATACCTGTTTTTTTAATTTATATATCCAAAACAAATTAGACTTTGGTGATATAATTTAAATCATTTAATCATATTTCTAGTGATATTGTAGTTTTTTTTCCAAACGGAACGAATTAATACCAAAATTTTTGTATCCTCCCTGTAAAGTAATCAATATTTAATAAAAATTTTCGTTGTGAACCTGTAGCTTCTTTTCGCTCAGTTTTGAAGCCATTTCGGTGAACTTTTCAGTTTGGCCGTTGGTGAAGTGAAATAGTAATTCTTTTGATAGAGTTTCAGCCGTTAACATGACACTTTTGCGAGTGTTACAAAAAATCTGAAATAATATTATTAAAAATGACATAAAAAGTTAAAAACTTTTGTTTCATTCATGAAGAATTTTCAATATTCCTCACCAACGTCGGTTTTCCACCACAATACTTTTCCATAACCGTCTTAACTCTATAATTCAGAAATATATCAAATTTAAATAGACTTTGACCGTCACGACACGGATAGCCTTCGACGATCTTAACAAGTTTCACCGAGCGATACTCGTCTCCTAAGCTAAAATAACAAAAATAAAATCATCAAAAGTAAATTAAAATATACTTTAAACGATAAATGGTATTAAAATACACACTTATAGCAAACAGATGGTTTGTATTTGGTTTTGAGCCACTCGGCAATGTCTTCTGCATTCGGAATGGTCGCAGACGCAGCTATAAACCGTATATCAGTGGATGAATTTTTAACATCTTTAGAAGATTTCGTTCCATGGATAACTTCCTACATGTAAAATATGTACAAATTAAAACAAATTTCATACAGATTAATCTACGACACACAGCGAAGATGTTTGATATACCTGAATAGTCTTCATGCGACTTACGACCACTTCCAAAACTGGCCCACGCACTTCTTCGTTCAATAAATGTACCTGAGAGCAAAAGAAAAAAGTACCATTATCATCACCATCGATCATTAATATTACTTAAATAAAAATAAAAAAGTATAAAACCTCATCCATGATGAATAATTTCACCATTTCGACCATTTGTTTATTATCTTTCCACCTCCTAGTGAGCGAATCCCATTTTTCAGGTGTCGTCATTATTATTCTGAAATACAAATGTGAAATATATATATATATATATATATATATGTCTGTCTATAAATTTGAATTAATGCATATTTATATTTAATTTCTTTTTCCGTAACCTATGGTAACCTTACTCATACTATGTCAATAATAAACATTTGTTGATCATCAACGGGAAATATCATAGTGAAAATACATATACCTATGAGCTTTCAATTGATTGAAATTCAACGTATCACTATCTCCGGTTACTTCGATGGAAGTTAATCCCAATTTGATAAATTTCCCGTACCAATCCATTAATCTTTCCGTGCATAAGGCTTTAGTTGGAGCCACTGAAACATAATTGAAATGCAAAATAATATAAAAAAATAATAATTACACTATAATACATTACATTTTACATACTGTATATTATTTTAAAGTCATCCTTATAGTTGGAGTCGTTCAATTGCATCAACAGTCTCACTATAGCCAATTCGAAAATGACCGTCTTTCCCGAACCGGTCGGTGCAGAAACTACCAGAGATTTATCTAAAAATACAAAAAAAAATTATATGATACAATTTAAACATATCCGATGAGTTATTTGGTGTATTTACCGCTATATAGTACGTCGTCTATTATTTGCGATTGCATTTTGTTGAAATATGGATATTGAAAAATGTGTCTGTATACTGGAGCTGTACATACATACATATATGTAAAATGTAAGGAAATTTATTTTTTCTCAACAGAACAAAAAAAAGTAAAATGAATAAATAAAAATAAGGATACATATTTCTTCAATGGATCGAAGACCATTTGATGGACCTTCATATCTGTAAGGTTTATTAGGAATGGTATTTTTTTTTGGTATTGAAATAATACTGTCTATAGACATTGGTTGTGAATCATTACTGTTGGAATTCATGGCTGAAATTAACGTGAATTCATTACATTTTTTGTATTCTAAAGATGTATTTTATATTTGTAATTGATTATTAATACTTAAAACAAGGATATACTTATTGTTTTGATGAGAAAATGTGATTTTTTTCATGTGATTTCGAAACGAGCGCGACGCGCCTTCAAAAAAAAAACAATAACTGACTTTTTTACGGCCATGTCTTTTTATTCGCTAAATGAGTCAATAATAATATTTATTTTTAATTGTCAATATAAATTGCTATAAAATCCAACAATGTAAAACTCCATCTATATAAAATCCAACTATGTACTCCTCCAACGGGGCGGGGCTTCAGCGCTACTCAAACAGTTTCGGTCAATCGTCTTTCTGTCAATCATCTTTCGGTCAATCTTCTTTCGGTCAATCGTAGTAGACCCGATATCTATAGTTTGTTTAGTTTTTTTATAAGGCGTAAAAGTTGATAAGGTTTTGGGTTGGCCACACCCGATTTTTTTTCAATATGTACTTGTTAGTTGGCAACACTGTAAATAGCGTCGAAAATGTCACCTGTCAGTTATTGACATTTGACAATTCTGTCTAATGTCCGCAGTGGAATGGGACCATTTCTATGCAAGCCATGCAACTCCAGTAGAACTCTAAGAGCATCTTCAGCATCTGACAGACTTCTGTCAACATCAGAAACCTAACATGATAGCATTATTAACTGTAACTTAATTTACACCTAACCTCAATGTCTTACACAAACATTTAGCCTGTGCTTAATTTCATTTTTTCCGTTTACATACATATAATCATACAAAGTTCTGTTACACAATTTTTTTTGGGCTAAATATGGCATTTATATGTAGGCCAATTAACAATTGATTCAAATTTTTGGGTGGGAATAAAACGTACAGCTTAATTTGAAAAAAATATTATTCTTAAAATCTTATAAAATACACAGTGATCTGTTTCATTGGCGCTTATTATAGTACTAGTCTGTGTAAGCCCGTTGAATATCAACGGAGCGGTTTCTCATCACCCATACTGCGAGTGTTTGTATGGGTGAGTATAGTTTTTGCATAGATGGCGCGTTATAATACAATAACGTAACAATTTAGCAAAGTCGCGAACCCTTTGAGGATTAATATTGTAAAATTGTACCGGGCTCGTCATTATCTAATTTGGATGAATGCGTAAGCGCACCCTCTTCCGAACTGGTGATCTCGGGTTCAAATCCCACTCGCGCGACGTTCTGGTTTTTTAATCATTTACCTCAGCGAGCTTTATCAGCAGACAGACGAATTTGGGTTATTATATACATACTAGTGTAAGCCCGTTGAATATCAACGGAGCGTTTTCATCACCCGTACTGGAAAATAATATTAAATTTAATAGTTTTTATAGTTGTTGCATATGTCCAACAATGCGCCATCCATGGCGCGTTATAATACACAACGTAACAATTTACCTATTTTTTTATTACATAAATAGTCATGTTGAAGCCAGCCCTATATCATCTGGTTTGGTTCACCGCGTAAGCGCTCTGTTCCGAATCAGTGATGCCGGGTTCATATCTCACTTATGCAACGTTCTGGTTTTTTAATAACAGTTTTTTTTTTTAATAACAATTTTAATCAGCAGACAGACACACACACACCCAGACAGCAGCACACGGAATTCGGCTATTATATATACATGAACATCAACGCCCGTTGAATTTTTATTTTACTTTACTTACTATTTATATTATAATTATTAATTATTATATATATAATAATTATAATTTTGTAAGTGATTTTGTAAAAATCAAAAAACAAAAATAATAATAGTTTTTATAGTGCCATCTATGTATTATTAGCAGTCACAATCCCTTTTATAGGTAAAGCATAGTCACGATCCCTTGTATAGGTAATGTATAAAAATAAAGGACTAAATTGACCAAGGGCGATAGCGGATAGCATTAGTGCGAGTCCTCTCGAGCCTGGGGTCCTGGGTTCGATCCCCCAATCATTTTGGTTTTTTAATTATTTTTCCTCAGCGAGCGTTATCAGCAGACAGACAGACAGACAGACGGATTTCGGCTATTATATATACATATCTATAATATAATTTCATAGCTCGTTGTACAACAAAATATTGACAGATCTAAATTTAGGTTGGCGACACTGTTCAGAGTTGGGCGCAGTTCGTTGACACTTGTTTGTCATTAAATGTTTCCCTTTTCACAATGGACAGGTAAAATTATTATTCATTAAATGATTATTACTTAATTGAGCTATGGATGTACGTACATACTAAATGTTCTACATATTATTATATTTATTGGCAATAGTAGCAATAGATTATCAATTAGGTTTAAATGACCTTGAACTAATTTTATACAGTTAAAATTTAAACCATAATATGTATAGAAGTTTTTTTGAATAACCTCAAAATAGTTTACATCAAGTTTTTCCTGTTCCTTTTTAATTCAAGCATACTTACTTCTTGTTGGCATTAGTCATTGCCCCGATTTTGATAGTATTTTCCCTATTATTTCAGTGACGAGCTAACATCTGAATACGAAGAATCGACGCTGAGCGTAGAAATACCAAACTTGGATAGTCGCATTCGGGAATACAACGATCTGTGTACTACAGCTAGAAAATTACACGCCAGCTATTTATTTCACCGTGAGAAAATAAGCACCGATCCGTCGGCTCAGTTATGTCAAAAAATCTACGTCACCTTAGCAAGACGTATCGGCGGAACGAAAGTCAACCTTTACACGTCCGGTTGGAAAGATTTGGGATATCATTTGGGACTCGCAGCGGAAGAAATCAACGTATAGTTACATACATATTATCCTAATGATTATTACACACATTACAATGTTGACGTTTGATTAATTTCCAGTATATAGACAATTCGATGAAGAGTTGCCCGACGGAATCAGTGCTGAGAGTCTTCTCTCAAGATGATAGCTCAAATTTTGAACAAATCATTCAATCGCTCATTAGAATGGAACGTTTCGACGTCATCGAAGGAATATACGATCCGTTGAAAAGTCTCTTGGATATTTTGAACAACTTGGATAGCGATCAAGGCTACGTTTCGAATTCCAGAAATGATACGATCATAAAACCGAAATACTTTGCGAATAATTTGCCGGAAGTTTTACGTTGGAATAAAAAGGACGACGCCGAATCTAAAGATATTGACACGTCAATTGGAACGTTAAAAATCAACAAGCCATGTATTTTGTTGACGTATTTCGATGACGGTATCAATACCGCCAATGATGTATGCAAAATAATAGAGAATCAAAAATTGATCAATAAAAAAATAAGCGTCGTCTGTTTAGAAAATGAAAGATTACATGTATTAACTAATCCGGAACAATATATAAGATATTATTTTGACGAGGTAAGCTTTTCAAATGTCATCCATCATCATCATTTTCATCCTGTCTGTTTTGAGCAATTTGCATCCACTTGACTCCACACATTCTTCTCAATTTCCATGTTTCTGTGTGCACTGAATCTTACGTAACATTCTTGAATTCAGCATCGACGTTTCACATCCATATGTCATAACCGGCAGTAGGCATTGGTCATATGCCTTATTTTTCAAGAATGGCGGGATGTTGGATTTAAAAACTAAGATGCACTTTCAAATTTACATACAGGTCATTAGAAAACCGATGTCGTTTTCAAAAAATTATATCTCCGAAACTATATAGTAACACTACGGTGATGAAAAAAATGCATTTTTAAATTCACATCGTCCTCTTTCTAACGATTAGGAACGTAATGCTTTTTATTTCGTCACCAATAGCGTTATTAGATTCCGAGATATAAACTTTTGTAATCATTGGTATTTTAATGACCAATTTGTATATTGTTTAACGTTTACTATGGTGTATTAATTAACTTGTTTAAATTCTAGGTGGATTATGTTATACCGATTTTGACCGAGGGTTATATGAAGACTATCAGATCCCCGGTGTCCGTTTGTTCCAGCAGTACGAATAACATTGATTGTTCGTATGTTAGATTTATCTATACCTTGATGTCTTCCGATTACATTAACGGCAACGGTTGTTTGAACAGAAAAGTACGGGGTATAGTACCTCTCGGTATCAATAAAAAATTGTTAGTGGAGCTGACGAAGAATCCACTTCTCGCAGTGTGGATATGGGAGAATCAGGTCGACAAGTTGATATCGACTTTGTTTCGGTAAAATAAGCACTTAATCGTTAATGTTAAACCGAAATGAGATTTTATGTTACGAGTGAGTTGTACATTGTTATGGCTTATGATAGTATAATGATTTTCATAATAAACATAACATAACTTATTTAATGTTTATTTGAGTTATAAAACAAAAACTTTACTAAGAAAACAAAAATTAATATTATTTTGCATTTATGTTATGGCCATTGTTTTTTTTTTTATAAACATTGGTTTACATAGCAGGTCAAATCTTATCCTATGAAATATTAAAAAAAAGTACTGCTAATTTCAGTCGATTAAGCATATATAAAAATAATTTACATAAATAGCTTATATTTAATCTTCCGCATTATTTTCCTTTGGATTGTCGTCTTCGAGTACACTCGAAGTACTGGCTTCGGCTAAATCAATTCCCGATTCCTGTTCACTGATGATTTCCTACAAAAAATTAAATTTGTATTATAATCAATGTATTGCTTGGTATTAAATCAATGATATTAAAACACGTTAAATTCATACGGATAATACGTCGACGAGACTCTTAGATTCGTCGACCATTTCCCTCAAGCGTTCAGTTTCCTTTTCAAGTAACTCCAATTTTTCATGAAGTGTTTGATTTTCTTGTAAGGTTTCCTCCAGAGCGATCCTGAATTCAATTTAAACAATAATGATGATGGCGATCATAACAAATTTCAACATGGCAATAATGATAATACCTTCGTCGTTCAGCTATAATTTGCCAATAGTTTTCAGACGGTCCGGCATCGCTAGTCAGATCTTCTATATTGAATTTTATATCGGCTCCGGTTTGAATACCTTTGTGCAAGTACTTTTTATCTTTTTCGGTCTTTTGCTCACTGCGAATTAAAAAAAACACATTGATTTACAAGAAATTAAATGCCAATTTAAGTAACACTTAAAATATGCATAACTTACACATTAACATCTTTTGATTTTCCCATTGAAGATAATCTCGTTGGTCTTCCTGTTAAATTTTCCTTATCGGTAGCTACATTTTGTAATGTTTTAAAACCTCGTCTCGTCGGCTGCAATTTGGTCTGCAATCAATTGAAATTTTAAGATGGGTAAGTACAAAATGCCAAAAGTCCATCAGGAATCACTAACATGGTTAGCCTACCAATGTCAATAGTAAACACTCGTTGATCATCAACATGCAATACTCGGTGTACTTGTATAATAATTTTATTATATATAAGAATTTCTCTTTCTGAATTCAGTTTATAATGTAGGTAGGTTTAAATAATACAGAACAAATTGTTCTTACCGAGCTATATTCTTCATTCTACATGATAACAAAAGTACAATAAAATAAAGTTACACTACACCAGAACTGATACTACAAAAAACATAACCTCAAACTTAGTTCAAGTATCAGAATTGGTTTCCAATGTGCAGATGATGTTATAATAGTCAACGTAAAGGAGTTAGGCACTGTCGCGAATTGTTTTCAAGCCATCGGGGATATTCGAATAGAGATAAACAATTTTCAAAGTGCAGTGCAGAGTGAGGATTGTGGAAAAGTATCGAGTTTCATGATACCTGAGTGAGTTGTTTGCGCGGCCTCGGCTGCTCTTGGGTTTCAGCTCCACCCTGCATTGTCCTGAATCCTATAAACTGAAAACCAGGTAGCTTTAGAGCCTTTCAAATCACTGCACCTGTCGTTCGGCTCGTCGCAAGTGACAGGAGTCGCTTATCCCGCGCTCGTTTTGAGTACTGCCAACATTATCATTATACAAACATGAAACGTCAAATGTCGCAATAATTTGACTCTCCAAATAGAAATAAAAATCAAATACTCAATTTATCATCGTAACGAAAGTAGTTATACAAATAGTTTATAGTTTATAAAAACTTTTATACTATCACCGTGGTAAAAAGAAAATCCAGATGTGCTCGAATGGCTAAAGGCTTGGTTTCGCTAGTGCGTCGGCCTGGTCGACACCAATCCCGTGGTTTTTTTTTGTTGTATACAATTTGTGATGCCAACCTCAGCCCATTGATTTCACCAAGTACCCACAAGTTTAAATGTTTTGTAATAATTATTGTCTAAATTCAGATAAAACATACTATACTAAAGCTCGGGGACGTCACGATTTGGTCTAAATTTGACTGTTGCGTGTGAGCATACTCGACACTTTTTAGCGTGATTTCGATTATTTTTTGACCGACTATTATTTTTCATTATAGGGGACGCAAATCCGTCAAAGTCAATCTGATATACAAACGAAAATTATTTTTTCATCTTTAGACACGAGGCAATTTCTTTAAAATATAAGTTTTCTAGGCCACTTAAATAGAATTAAAAAAATCATAAATACAACAAGTACTACATTTATGAATTATATCTTATCCACAGTGTGTTAAAAATACTTTTTCAATTTAGAATCGTGTAGATATTCATATTTTTACAATATAAATTGTTAGTGTTTTGTTTTCTTTGCGTTGCCGCACCTTTTTTCATTCGTGACGCCGCGCGAACAGAGCTGTCGACAAAATGGCTCGCAATCCAAATTCTATCGAAAATTACTTCCAAAGCAGTCGTTCCGGTGAGCTTTCATATTAGTTTTATGTATTGTAGTATTACGCACAAGTTTACAGTACATATTTCATGAAAATTCGACATTTTTTTTTTTTTTACACGAAGGATGTATGTACGTATTTTGACAGTTGCGTATGAGTATAAAAATTTTTAATTTATTCTTTCCAGCGACTTATCGACCACAAATGACAGTACTTTCCGTCAATCCTTCACGAAACGATACATACAACAATTTGTATATGGAGTAAGAAAAGTCCCGCATAATAAATATATTGTCTAAGGGCATGGCCGATATAATTTGGCCCACAGAAGGAGTTCTCAAAATTCACTACTAACGATATTATTTTCAGGTATGAAAATGACGAAATTTCAATGTTGGCTCAGCAAATGCGAAACACTTCGTACAACGAGTCTCAGTACTTGGGCGAATGGAATAATAGTAGCGGAAATCGCGAAAACGTCGAACACGATCAAAACAGGAATGCGAACCGCAGAGAATTCGGAAATATCAACAATATCGATTTATATCGCAACAAATTCGACAACAATGCAAACACCAATAAGGACCCAGTCATATTTGGTAAAATGCCAAATATGCACGTTGCAGCTGTAAGTTAATACCAGTTGTTGGAATCTTCATCCACTGCTGGATGAAGGTCTCTTCTTTTCCATTACTGTCTGTCTTGGGTAATCTCTAATCTGCATCCAGTTGACTCTACACATCCTTATCAATTCATCAGCCCAGCGTCCATTCGGTCCTCCTTGCTTTCTTTCACATCCTCTCGGATACCATTCCAGTATTTCTCGCTGTGTCCAGCCCATTGCCACTTCGACTTTTTCACACGTTTCGCTATATCTGTCACTTTTGTCATGCTTCTTACCCATATATTCCTCTTACGATCTCTTCTTGTTATACCAAACATGTACATCTTTGTGCATGTTTGCTTCTCTGTGTGCATTGGATCTTACGTGCCATTCTTGAATTTAGCATCCAAGTTTCACATCCATACGTCATAACTGGCAGTACGCATTGGTTGTATGCCTTTTTTTTTAAGCATAGCGAAATGTTGGATTTATAAACTATGTTCATTCTTCTAAAAGCGCTTCATCCTAGTTTCATTATTCGCTTTATTTCTACTTCCTGTTGTATTATTATTTTATATTTATATTATTTCAGCAGCGATAGCAAACGCGTCATTTGAATAAAAATTTCACCTGCGGCGCATTTTTGAACGTTTTATATTTAAATGATGTATAGTGATATTTTGATACATTTCTATACAAATTGATAAAAGTTAAATAAAAAATTATATGTATATTTCGCCTGCGGATATTTCTTTGATTTTTATATTGCTTGTGTTGTAAATATACGTATTATAAAATTATCCAACTTGATTCAATATAAATTCGAACCATGTTCGGCCTTTTATCCATATTTATTTTAATGTGGAATTGTGGGTACTCTGTTTGAATCTGGGTTATCGACCATTCCCAGTTGGCAGCCCTGATAACCGTTATGAGTATCTGTGAAGCCAGTGAAGGCCGCGATGACTCATTAAGTCATTAGCCTTACAAATACTGTACTGTACTTACTGACCCTTTGTTTTACCCAACTGGTAACACTTCCACCTAATAACTGTTTAAAACCAATACATTCATATCTATTCACATTTCAGAGACCGCACGTGAATATTTTTCATCCATACTTGAACAATCAAAGATCCGAAACGCCGACACATTCCAAAGACGTGTCGTCGCCTTTCGGTAATGGAAATGCGCGCGGAAATTTGCCGAAACAAATTTCAAATATTGCCGGCGGTGATTCAACTTCTCCAGGACGACAAACAAGACTGACACCGAATGGACAAGGAAATTTTTTGACGAAGGAAGTGGGAAACGGAAGTCGTACCGTAGCGAAGATCTCGTATCCCGTTTCAACATTCGTAGGAAATCAAAATAGCCGTAAGCAAGTTTATTTCTTTATATTCTATCGATACTTTATCATAATTTTCATCAGGAAATTTATAAAGAATTAACTGTGATATATAAAAAATCTCCGATCTCTACACATTTTGTATGTACAGTTTTTTTTTCGAAACAAGAGAGTACATACGAAGCTATCGTTGCTTCCAGCCTACTCTGCTGAATTCTAAAGGCGCTCACACACCTTAGCGAAATCGCTGGGTCAAACTGACGCCCTCTATCGTCGTTGATTCGCACCAATGCGAATTATATCGGTGCGAATGGGACGACGATAGGGCCATAGGGGCGAAAGTTTGACGCAGCGATTTCGCTAAGGTGTGTGAGCGCCTTAATTGTAAGCATACACTAAAAATAATGCATCAATTTTGTATTACCTTTTCCACAACGGACGCAGCGTGGTAAAAGGATCAATTTGTGATAGCTCAGTGGTTGGAGTGAAGTTCTGGAGCTCGATATCGTATTATTAAATCCGCATAGACTTTTCCAATGTACATATCTAGCTTATGTATGTATGTATGTATGAGTGGTATCACTAAAAAACTTTCCTTCCTATCTACCAAATCATAGTACAGTCCTTATCACATTTCATCCCCTCCAGAAGTCAAATTAATTATCTTTCACTAGTTACTTCACTGTGACAGTACAATGCAGCAATCTATGTACACTGTGCCTCCAACAGCTACAAAGTACTGGCGGGGTGCTAACTTTAAATCCAACCCCATTTAAAAACCACTACGGTTAGGCTGGTCGAACTAAATTTTATTATATACCATCATTTTAGTTTCGCCTCACACTTGGCTGCTTTTCGCTTACTGAATAGATTCTGCCACTGCTCTGGTGGTGCTATCTCCCTTCCGATGGCCTTTACTCGTGCATAAAGGTGTGGGTTGGGGTAGGGAGAGAACACCACAAAGCCGTAACTAATGCATTTTGATACCGTCACACTGCCATGGCGATTGTTTGCTTTTAAAGTTCTATCTCTTTAGTAAAATTGAAAAGTTCACCGTTTGCACTCGGGCGAATGTGGATAGATAGATAACAATAATTCCGAGTGCTTAAAAACGAGAAACGGTTGATAATAATGAAAGATATTACTTCTACTTATTTTCAATTCGGCAGAACTTTGAACGCCGCAGCGCTAACGAGCGAGTCTTTTGTAGTTCGTCCCACCGACCGTTTTCTATGGAGTTATTTCATGCAAATTGATCGGTCGCTTTAATGACACCTTCGCTATTCACCCATCGATCGGTCGTTGTAAACGTGCATAAGTATGTACAGGTGGATCGGTATGAACGTGGCACTATCTGCCGATACATATGTAGTCTTCGATCGTGATCACAATTTACGCGAACGGAATTTCCAGGCGATTAATTGATATTGGGTCGGTACGGTCGTGTTCATTTTTTTTGTATGTACGTCTGCAAATATTAATTGAATCCCATTCTAGCAAGAAAACAATTTGATTTGCTGATCGGTTCGCTCGGCTTCTTTGCCTATACTGGTGGAATCGTTTTTCTTTATTTCACTTTTATTCACAACTAGCATATGTACCTATGTACATACATACATACGTATGTATAAATGTAAAATAAATGTCTAAACATCCACAACAAAAATACAGCACCGTGAGAAAGTAAGTGAAACAATAGAAATTTAATAGCAAGTGCATTCATTGATGCATTTGCTAGATTTGGTTCTATGACTTTTTTCGCTAGATTTCGTTCTATGACATATTTTATACCAAACTATTAATATACCTCGTCCAATTGTGAAAGGATTTTTCTCTTTAAGATTTTTTTTTTTAGAATTAATCTGCAAGATGTTCGAATGTGACCAATGACGGTCGTTTGTTTCGTTTAAGCCAGTGGTCGGGAACCTTTTTCGAGCTAAGAGCCAAATTAGGGAAAAACCTTGCAAAATTGGTATGTTTGGAAGCCGTAACATATTATCTTCGTATTATACATATGTACATACATATATTCAAAATTAAATTAAATGTTACTTATTTGTGAATTTGATAGCAGTAAGAAATAAGCTACATATGTTCGTGATATTTCTTAATGTTCCGATAGTTTATTACTAAAAAGTATTATTGAAAAACGATTTAAAGCTTTTTATAGCCATGAATGTATAAATAGGATTTTTTTTTGATTTTGTGTAAATTGTGTGTCAACGTTTTGTGTTTCGCGCAAAACGTTGGATGACAGCGAGAGCCGCAGGTTTTCATACAAAGAGCCGCACGAGGTTCCGGAGCCGCCGGTTCCCGACCACTGAAGAACACACAACCATTTAAATGAAGCGCAGAAAAGTCTTCTTGAATTGTCCAGAGTGTTGTAGTTGAACTGCCATTTTGCATGTGCCTCTATTTTTGAGCAGCGATCGCAGGTTAAGAGATATTGAAGCGAGAAATTGTAACCAAATCACGACGTCATATTAAAAAAACAAAAAATAGAATACACAATGATGCTATTTTTAGTTTAAATGAAAGTCAAATTGTAAATACCTTTCTAACGCTTGGAATATTCATTGGTGTGACGAACGAACCAATTCTAGTGGGTAAATACTGGTCTCTTTCGGTCCTTTTGAGCTTCACGTCTCCGTACGATTGTCGGCGTACTATATTTATGTACATCGATAGGTTTTCCGTACGTGTGGTAAGTCATTGAAGCAACTTCGGTTTTGCTCCAGTGTTTCTAAAACTTTTACCGTCGTTAAATTCCAATAGAAAACCTTCACCAACGATATTTCAAATTCCCATTGCTTTCTGTAGGGAAGGGAGAGAAAGAATGCACAATTAATAAATTGGTAGGTAGGAAGGAATTTTTGAGTGTTGTCGATTTATGTGGAACGACTTCATAATTAAGTTAGATAAATTGGCAAATTCTAACAAGAGACTTCATATCAAGATCTTGCCGATAACGATATTTGAAAGTCTGAATCGCCGATAAAATCTTTTGATCTTTCGCTCGAGAGACTTAAGCTCAACTGAGCTATCGTCTGGCTTGTTTTTTTTTTCAATTACGAAATCCACTGAATAGTTTCCTTTTGTGTTAAGTATATTTTTACACAGTTTGAATGACACTGGTGTTTGTTGCGATTATATTGTGCTCAAAAGCAGCAGTAGAAAGTTAATTCAATTTATTGCTTATCTATTATAGGTATGTTGATTTGATTTTGTAACGATTTTCAGGTATTGTAGTGGTTGCTCGTTGGTTTAGTATTAGTACTAGTAGTTAGTCAGAGTACTGATAAATCTGAAAAACGGTAAACGCAGCAGCTGAAAGCATATTTCCGCAGGCTAAAACCGTTCGTTCGTCGCTGAAAACTCAATTAAATCACGGACACGATTAATGTCCTATGCATCGATTCACAGCTCAATCTTTTTTTAACTTCGTTACTTATGTATGTAAAATTGACAATTTAAGTTTTGCTCTATAATATTGTGTTTTTATGTAGGATAATTTTTTTTTTTTTTTGACTTTCGCCGCGACTTTTTCCCGGATGAAGTTTCGAGATTTTAACGTTCACTTTGATCCCGAGACGGTAAGCGCTTTTGAAAGTTTTTCTTGCGAGGGATTGCACTACGTGATAAACAGACCGTGAAAGTTCTTGTCATTCGATATGATTAGCGGAAGACTTATGTACGTGTCGTTAAACAAGCAGAAGTTGCGCTGAAATGCAAACGTACATAATTAATAACGTGAACATTACTAGTATGGTGGTTGGGTCATTTTTAGTTTTGCAAAGATTTCATTCAATTAAATGAAGAATTTATTAGTGAAAGTGGTCTAATGTGTGCTTAACGCCAAAAATAAAAAGATATTGTCATCAATGTCAACTATCTTAGGAAACAATATTATCTACATACATATGTACATATATGTATGTTTTGTTGCCTTAAGAAAAATATGTATCGGTAGTGTAGGACGCGTGATGAGGTCAATTAATCGTTGAAATTGTCAACGGGCAATACGTTGGCCGGTTATTAGCATAATTTTCACTTTGGGACAAAAGTGTTTGATGAATATTTTAGTATGAAGCATGTTTAATAAATGTTATAAATCTTGTCCCTTTAAGAAACAAGTCGCATATATTATTCTTATTATTATGTATGTACATACATATATATCGTCTATGTAGAGGTAAAATTCATTAACTAACATTTTCGAGAAAGTGAGTTATAGTGGTTTTAATATTCTTTTCATTATTAAAAATGTGATATTCTAAAATAAAAAAAAACATTCGATTATGATAAGTTGTTAGATTGCTTTGCCTAGCCGTTTCCTAAACAGCTTTGTGCCAAATATTTATATTTCAAAAGGAAAATTCACAAATTGTTGAATTGAAAATTGATTTTAATTTTCACATTAAGTATTTTTAATTAGAGTTTCATATAACAAGGTGTAAATAAGAAAAAAAAATGGTTTGAATGAATTTATTTTATAATAGTAAGATAAAGTTCACGATTATTTTAATTAATCGCAGTTTCTGCATCGCCATTATCTCGGTTTTTTTTAAAGCCGGCATATACTATTGATGAAGATCATTTTGGGATAACACCACTTTTGCATAAAGTAATCAAATCTGTTTTCTTCGCTTGACTCATCGGTTGACGCTTATGGAGTAGATAGATAATAAAAAGCTACAGAAAAAAAAATACAAAAACGCGCTTTTATTAAAAATGTAGTTAGTGAGTTTTAGCCTCTACATCCACGTAAAAAGCGCAAAGTACATACATATGTCTATTTGTCAGTCTGTCAGGAATTGTATTGAAATTGGGTTTTCGGAGTATCAAACGCGACAAAAAATATATTTTAATTATTTTTTTCCGGTAACCGTTAGTTGCCGCTATTGTAACCCCAATCATTTTTTATAATATAATAGCCCTATTCCGTCTGTCTGTCTGCTAAAAACGCTCGGCGATTTAAATAATTAAAAAACCAGAACGTCGCGCTAGTGGGATTTGAACCCGGTATCACTGATTTGGAACGGAGCGCTTACGCGGTGAGCCAAACCAGATGATAATGGGCAGGCTTCAACTTGACTATTTATATAATAAAAAATAGGCTCGCACCATTGCTAAATTGTTACATTGTTATTATAACGCGCCATATATGCAAAAACTATAAAAGCTATTAAATTTAATACTATTTTTCAGTACGGGTGATGAGAAAGCGCTCCGTTGATATTTAACGGGCTTACACTAGTATGTCAATAAATATGTAGCTGTTGATTGTTTATCCAACGTGGACCGTTGTGCTCGAAAGCGTAATCAAATTTGGCGTGACAATAATAAACTTTCCTAATGTTGCAAAGTAGCAATTTAAATTTTTACACAAACATGTGTGTGTATTCATTATTATTACAACATGAAACTTTTACATTTCATATTGACTAAACGGAGACTATTCAGCTATTAAAATAAAATGGAACTCATATATGCATTTTCAATATTAAGATTATTTATACGTACTGTTGGGTTTGTTCAGGTGAATTTTCCAGCAGGATTTTCACACGGCTCTGTAAGTCTATAGCAGCGGTCGGGAACCGGCGGCTCCGGAGCCGCATGCGGCTCTTAGTATGAAAACCTGCGGCTCTCGTTGTCATCCAAAGTTTTGCGCGAAACACAACGTTGACATGCAATTTACACAAAATCTAAATTAATCCCATTTCCATAACTTCATGCCTATAAAAAGCTTTGAATCGTTTTTCAGAATAATACTTTTTAGTAATAAACTGTCAGACATTAAGAAAATTCACGAAGATAACTATTTTCTTACAGCTATCCATTTCATATAATATAATTTTGAATATCATTTTCAGCCGTTCGCCATCCACTGCTGGATGAAATCCACCCTCTCCAATCCTCTTCCATTCCCGTCTGTCTTGAGCAATCTGCATCCACTTGACTCCACACATTCTTCTCAATTCATCAGCCCATCGTCCACTCGGTCTACCTTACTTTCGTTCACATCCTCTCAGATACGATTCCAATATTTCTCGCCCTGTGTTCAGCCCATTCAATCATTCTGCTATACCTGCCACTTTGGTCACACTTCTTACCCATGCATTCCTCTTACGATCTGTTCTTTTTATACCAAGCATATGTACATGATTCTCTGCACTGGATCTTGGTGTGCGTAACATTCTTGAATTTATCATCCACGTTTCACATCCATACGTCATAACTGGCAGTACACATTGGTCGTATGCCTTATTTTTTAAGCACAGCGGGATGTTGGATTCAAAAACTACGTTCTTTCAAAAGCGCTCCATCCCAATTTCATTGATATAATCTGAAAATAATATGTTGCGGCTCCTAAACTTAGCCAATTTTCCAAGGTTTTCCCTAATTTGGTTCTTATCTCGAAAAAGGTTCCCGACCACTGGTCTATAGTATGGTATAGGCGTCGTCGTCGCATTGACGAATAATAAGATATAATCAAAGAGTGGATAAGGCATCTCTCGTAGCCGTCAGGCATCGCCAGCGAAATCACATTTCGAGTCGTATCCGTGACAATATTCTCGCATATTGGATTTTCTAAAATAACTCAATCGACGCTTGGCGTATTGAATGCAGCATCCGCTCCAGCAGAAGAAGTCAACCAGGAAAGGGGGGGTTCTTCACTTTTGATGCACCTCTCCAGCGTCCTATTATCCTCTGCGTTGAATAAATATATGTGTATATAATACTGTGGGTATAATACACGAGACACTTTATTCTTCTATAAATATTGTGAGCGAAATCCGATTTAGCGCTACCGCATTGAATTGCTATCGACGTGTAATATTTTCAATTATAATTTTTTTTTTGTTTTCAGAATCTAAGAACAATCGAGCTGATGTGAACAAATCGACCGTGGTGGCAAGTCCCCGCTCCGTAATTAGCGATGCCAGCAAGTCTACCACTTTCGACAGACAAAAGGTATATATACCATTGACCGAATGAAGTGTAATAGCTTCTTTTTAATAGGTCCATTCTTAGAAATTGTTATTCGCTTCTCAAATACGCGAAAGATCACACCGTAAAACGTTCAAGTGGGTAATTTGCCACCCCCTCGCTTTCACCTTAAACTGCACGTTCCGCAATCTTTTTTTTATTTTATATACCTACATATATATGTACATACATATACGGTATATACATAGGGGAAAATTCGTCGACTTCTCGGTAATTTTCTTGCGAAACGTAAAACGACCAATTGACGTCAACAGGTCGTGTAATATTTTTGTACAAATTGAAATATAATACTGTAGTCTCGTGCGTGATATATTTTTTTAATTAATCTGAACTCTCAAGCTGGCTAACGTTTACGTTAATTTTTTTTGGTCGGTGAGAGTAATAGTGATCACAATCCACTGCTGGATGAAAGCCCCTCCAATCCTCTTGCATTCCTGTCTGTCTTGAGCAATCTTCATCCCTTGCTTTCTTTCACATCCTCTCGGATACCATTCCAGTATTTCTCGCTGTGTCCAGCCCATTGCTACTTCAACTTTTTTACACGTTTCGCTATATCTGCCACCTTGGTCATGCTTCTTACCCATGTATTCCTATTACGATCTCTTCTCGTTATACCGAGCATACATCTTTCAATGCTTCTTTGTGTGCGCTGTATCTCACGTACCATTCTTGAATTTAGCATGTAAGTTTCACATCCATACGTCATAACTGGCAGTACACATTGGTCGCATACCTTATTTTTAAAGCATTCTTCCAAAAACACTCCTAGTTTCATTCTTCTTCTTTACAACCAGTCATATTCACTAAATAACTATCAACTATCTCCACAATATGCCCATCTACAGTGACCTAAAATTGATTATATCTTTTTCGGGGTTTTTCTTTTCTTCCACCTTTCCCTTCATGATGCCGGTGAAAAATTCTTCATCATCATCAGATTCCTCTTCTTATCTCAACCCATCTAATTATATATTTCAATGTATTTATATTTTCGTCGTTGACACATATGGTTACATTAGTCATTAAATACCGAAAAATATATGCGTATTTAATCCGCTCTAAATCTGCACCATTTCGAGCGTTGTGTAAAGCTAGGGTTTCATTTCCTTTTGTAGCGAGCGGTTAAGCGCGCTTGTACTCTGGCGCTCAGCAAATTAATTCTATTAAGACATAATAGAGGGAGATTAAGATGGCGGTGCGCAACCGAGAAAAACGGTTGCGTTATTAATTGGCATCTACGAGGCGAATTATAACTCCTTTTGTAATCATTCACCATAAAGAGCCCCCGACGCTCGGCGACGATTAATTTAAACAAAAATGTATAAGTAGAAGGAAAAAAAAAAGGTCAAATGCAATCAATTAGGCGCGATGAAAGGAAGATGAAAAGTCGTAAAAAAAAATTGTTCAGGAAGAATATGTGTATATTTTTCGTTTGAAAATATTACATCCCCTTACGTAGTATAATATATAATATATGTGTGAGAGAGAATCGTAATGAAATGCGCTAAGATGTATACGCGATATCTCGTCGGGGTCGAAATAAGGAGCAGTCATCTCCTTTACTACCCCTCCCCCCCCCCCCCCTCTCCCTCATCTCATCCTTCGGGTGTAAGATGAAAATTTAATTCAATTTTATAGAAACGACCTCCAATTTGCATGGAAGTTTGCAATATGAAGTGTTCGCCGAGAGAGCCGTGCCCCGTGTGGGAAAACGTTTTACACCCCATACTAAACCCGGCTACAGGGAGAGTCAAGTGGGGCCGTTAAAATTTTGACAAACGTCTCGCTTTAATTTGAGCCGATCGTAAAAAAGATAAAAATTGCCAAAAAATATACATACATATATCTCGCCTTTGCGACAAAATCTCCACGGAATAATTATTTTACGCGCGAAATTTAGTGAGGATTGATCTGTGCGGTTTTTTTTTTTATTATCGTTCGTTCGTTCGAAAAAGGTAATGGAGACTGACAAATGAGTAGTGGATACCTTAAAGCTCAAATGGGAATGCACGCTGTGTAATATTGTATTTTTTTTTGTATTCGCGTATGAAAAAATATTAAATTGGTTTTTATCCTCTGGATTTATTGTACCTGTGTAATTTCGATAAAAATGTTTAAAGTAGGGATAAAGATACTTCATCACATTTTAGCAATATAATCCTTTGTTTGAGAAATTAAAGTTTGAGAAAGGATGCACGAAAGAATTGGTGCAAATCAGTGGTCGGGAACCGGCGGCTCCGGAGCCTCGTGCGGCTCTTTGTATGAAAATCGCTTTGCGCGAACACAAAACGTTGACACAAAATCAAAATGAATCCTATTTTTACACATAACTTCACGGCTATAAAAAACATTAAATCATTTTTCAATAATACTTTTTAGTAATAAACTGTCGAACATTAAAAAATCCATTTCATAAATGAGTAACATATAATTTCATTTTGAATATATACAAACTTACCAATTTTGCAAGGTTTTCCCTAATTTGGCTCTCAGCTCGAAAAAGGTTCCCGACCGCTGATTCAAATTGTTCTCGAGGATCACCTGGTCAGAGTGGTGAGTTAAAAAATGATTCGGATAGCAAAATTCATACTTTGCCAAAAACGCTTACACTTTGTATCGGTATAAAATGACTATGCGTGATTTCACACTTTGCCTGTAACGGGCATTAAATGCAAGAGACTTAAAATTTGTTCTTTTTAAAACTCAGAATTTTTATTTTTTATTTAAAAAAGCTTTTTATTGTTCACAATACATCTTAAATCTATTTTAATAGCTACTGGTTCAGTGACCATTATCTATTTTACACATTGTTCATTTTGTTAGTATTTATAAGGATTCTTTTATTTTAATGTTAAAGCATAATAGGAGAAAGAGCTCAAAAACCTATTTACAATTCTTATCAAATTTTAATAATATATTTTACATAATTAAATACTTTTTAGAGTCGGCGATCTAAAGAAAATTATGTTTAGGTAATTTGTGTTTATACCTAAAGGATAAAGACATCTTGCTATAATCACCGAGACCTTTCACTAAGTTGTTAGTGTGGTTATTGGTAATTCTATCATAGAATCTACTGGTTAGTTTGTTAGTGACATCTACGACTAATGGGATGTTATACTGGGAATGTAGTCTTTTTAGGTTAGTATAGATGGGCGTGCTATTAATGATTTATTTTGGACTACTTGAAGCTTTGATTGGTTATATCACTGTGACAATGATTTTTTTGATACGTATGAGTGATACTAATCGTCTAAAATCGTTCAAGTGCATTATAGCGTTGAAATCGCATCACTTGGATTTCTTGCTATAAATGATTTTTAATGATTTATTTTGGACTACTTGAAGCTTTGAATGACCATCAAACTAACTATGAAACTTTAAATTTTCGTAAACTTAACAGTATACAAGTGCTACCTATACTATCCACTATTGATTGTATTTTTCAGAATAATTCAAGCGATCGTTGTTCGGAGAACACGTCGACACAAAAGACGTGGGTTAAAATTACGGCGAAAACGTATTGGCAAAACACTCGAAACAACCGTTATATGTACATAAGTACATAGAACACGTGCATGCATACACACTACCGTTTTCGATACAACAAAACACGAACGTTTCGGCCATGTTTGCCGGCGAATTATATCGCAAAATTCGGTAATGACACACGGAGAGGTAACAGTTGTGCGGCCAGAGCAGATGAAACTTTGGCAGGATTTAATCAATCTCGTGCGACGTGCCTCGCCTGCCTACTTACTCACAACACTAACCCACTAGTTGTATCGTTCCGGTTGGACTTCTGTTCTATGTATCTGTCTACCCTAGATTTTCATCAAACAACATTTTCGACGGGTATTTTACACCTGTATCCTTTGTCGACTCCCCCCCACGTCATCGTTCCGTTTACTTCCCCTTTCTAACCCCTGGACCACCCCACCCCTAGGTCTACCAGATGAACGTTTAACGCGATAAATTATACCATCACAGGCATATATTACGTAGGTACGTTGCGGTCGCGCAAGGATGAAATTTCTTACACGGTGCGATTTTACTTTCGACAAGGAAAAGGTCGACGTGTGTAGTCGTAGGTACATTCACATATCCGCGGTAAAAAGACACAGGTATGTTCACATATGGCAAAGGTACAAAGACACCGTAGCAAAATGCTTTATTTGATTTGAGAATTCTTGCTTCAGCAGAGATTTGCTCTGTAAATCCACGAAGTCGGTCGGCATGCAATAACCGCGAAAGCGTCATTTAACCAAAAATAACTTTTTTGTACCAATTTGTATAAAATCATCAAATTCGCTATTCTGCATTGAAAATGTGACAAAAAATGTATTCCAATTGATTTTGTATATCAATATATGCCGAACAGCGAATGTTACATACCCCCACATTTTACGCATAACCGCTGTAAAATTACTCATTTGCCATATTTGTGGTATTGAATGCCGACCGACGATATGCATATTAGCATCATCCATGGAGTCAAAATTAAAAGTGAAGAAATTTCGAATCCACTCTTCATTTTTTAAATCAGGTTGAAAGTAATCGTCAAATGACCGTTAGATTTTCCAAATCCGTCAAAATATCCAATCTACATTATACCTACATATACATAGATGTGTATCTAACGAATTATTGCATTTTTTTTTGTGAGACACTCCCCTCCTTTGCGGACCTTTCATTCCTCCCCTAGGGAGAAAAACACCATAGGTAAAGAACCCCCGAATGTAAAGGCTCAGTTCTGCGCTTGATTTTGACGTCAACGAAGGCGTTGCCGTCTTTTTTCGTGTAGGATTTGAAGGGTGTCATGTCACACGATGACGCAACGTCAACCGCGAAACCGAGTCTCAAGGCGCTCGCACACCTCTGCGGATTTCGCCAGTGCTGAAATTTGTACTGCGCACACTTGGCACCATTCGAGACTCAACGTGCGAAACGCAAAATACCATGTCACCTCGCTTTCGGAACGTTTGTATTTCACTCGAGATTCTGACATGGACTCCTCAAATGAAGACGAACCTCTTATGTTGGCCGCATATTTATATGAACGGTTAGTTAAATACTTGTTGAATGTAATAATTTATAACGGTGTGTCTTCGAGAATCGGCTGACTGTTGACAAAATCGTCTGGTTTCCGTCACTCTGACATAACCTATCATGTCAGATCGTACATGATGGGATACTTCTTCACCGTTTCGATCAGCTTTTCCACAAACGTCCTATCGAAATTGAGCGAATCGCCGAAAAAATAGTATACGGTGATTCCGGTACGAATAGTGCCACTTGCGGGTATGCGATACAACTCTCCACCACATTTAAGGTGCGATATTCGCGCGTTTTCTTCGCTAGGCGAATACTATAATCCGCAGAGGTGTGCGAGCGCTTATAATCCACCAGCTTACACCTGTGACAGTTTTAGGGTATTTGTGCCTTAATGATAATGATAACGAACTAGTCTTTTTGCTCTTCTGTAAGTTAAACGGAACATTTCATCGATTGCTCTGTGTAGAGGCAGCTCATAATTCGTGTACCGCATTGGGGGAGGCCATTCAAAGTTTGATTCAGTTCGATGACTGTGTTTGTAATCCAAATTGTATGGTTACGTCTCCACGAACTATTGCATCAGATTCAGCAAGTATGGCGCAATGGTTGAGTCGTACATTGTTTTCTGCGTATTTTGGCTAAAGATTCGGGACAGTCCAGAGTGAATCATACATTGCAACGCATACCCCCCTTGCCTTCCCCTCAGTCTAAGTTGACGTCGACCAATCAGATTCGACAGTGCAAAACTTATGTGCTAACTTGCAAAGTGTGAAACCGTCACTATTTCTATTTGGCCACGTTAGCATACCCGATGCTTTCTACTATGGGTATATCCGAGCGTATAAAGAAATCTCCACTGTGAGAAATTATGCGGTCACGTGAATAGATTTCCACCCCGTCGTCGTAGACTTATTGAAAATACCATATTCCGAGGGATTTAATAAATTGAGCGTATTACGTCTTCCCCGACCAGTTTATATCGACGATGTACATATGTATTGTATGTTGTATTTGGTATGTGTAGTGAAATTAATTGATTTTTGTATATGTACTTGAATGAAATTTCAGAATATATTCGCGGCCGGTATGAGGGTCTTGACCGGTCCCGTTGATAAGGTCATAAAGTGGCATAAGATCCTGCAGGAGATCAGCGTCGATCATATTTTTGAAGTAATCGGTGAGTTTTAAAGTATTTTAATCTAATATATAAAACGCTTAAGTTTGTATGTATGTATGTACGTATGGGTCATTCGTCAATTACCAGGCGTTGCTCGGGCGCGATTAATAGAAACGACGAAGTACACACAATAGTAGATGTTTTCGGGAGCCCAAAAAGGGGCCGCCGGGGCAGGAGGGGGGTCTCTAAGGGGTAGTAAGGGGCCGGCATTGCTTTACGGGAGTCAAAAAAGGGGCGCCGGGATAGGAGGGGGGTCGGGGGGGTGGTTAGGGGCCGGCATTGCTTTTCGGGAGTCCAAAAAAGGGACCGCCGGGGTAAGAAGGAGAGTTTGGGGGTTGGTAAGGGGCCGTCATAGTTTTTCGGGAGTCCAAAAAGGGGCCGCCGGGGTAGGAGGGTGGTCTGGTGGGGTGGTAAGGAACCTACATTGCTTTTCGGGAGTCCAAAAAAAAGGCCGCCGGGGTAAGAAGGAGGGGTTTGGGGTGGTAAGGGGCCGGCATAGCTTTTAGGGAGCCCATTAAAAGGGCCGCCGGGGCTTGAGGGGGGTCTGGCGGGTGGTAGGGGGCCGGCATGGCTTGAGGGAGTCCAAAAGAGGGCCGCCGGGGCTTGAGGGACGTCTGGGGGGGGGTGGTTTGAGGGCCGGAATGGCTTTGGGGGGGTATCAAAAGTTGAAAAAATCAAAAAAAAAAAAATTCAAAAAAGTTCCAAAAAAAAAAAGTTGAAAAAATCCAAAAAACCGAAAAAAACTCGAAAAATCCTATAGTGACGTCATAGCGTTACTATACTCCCTAAAATCTATGCCGGCCCCTTACCACCCCCCCCAGACCCCCTCCTGCCCCGGTGGCCCTTTTTTTTTTGGGCTCCCGAAATAATTTACTAAACAAACACTATATTACATTATATTAATTACACCCCGGGCAAAGCCGGGTAATAAAGCTAGTATTATATAAATAACATTAATTCAAAATCAGTACGGAAATTATTTAACACAGTGGAAAGTGGAACGGTAGTTCATTTTTGAACACACGCTAGCAGGATATGAAAGATTTGATTCGATTTCGATGCGCCTATTGAATTTCGACGCGTCAAAATCGAATTATTCAGACGTTTCAGTTCAAGTGTAAAACTTCGTACGGACATGCTCAAATGTACATACATACATATAATATTGAAGCCGGGTGATAGCTCAGTGGTTAGAGCGAAAGTTACGATCCCCGTAAGTTGTAAACGTTTTTTCATTGGTCTTCGACTTTAGGTGTCGTCATTGGGAAGATCTGAATATTATCAAATCTAAATCGACCGTCTCCTGTAATGCAGCGTACACACCGACGAAGGGCAAAGGCGAATTGTTATTGTGTTATTCGTCGTTCGCTGTTCGGTTCGTCGGTGGGTACGCAGCATAAGAATTTTACAATTTATCTTAGTTGTGAGACGGTGCCACAAAATAATTTTCCGTTCTTTTTCTCCCCAAAGCAATGAGAAACCACTGGAGATTATCTTTCCTCAGTGGCTTCACTGTGACAGACGGTACAATGTTTGTAAAACAGTAAAAAATCTAGAAAAATAATCTAATATTTGACTTTCAGCCAGATGCATCAGCATTAAAACAGGAAACGGATGCGAAAAACATATTCTAGTGAGAGACTCGAGCGGTCCCGTTCTACAGGTCATATTTTACGAAATCGATTTTCTGCTTCCCGAGATAAAAGTCGGTTCAAGTGTGAGGTTCGTGACTCGATTTTTTTATTATTTGTTTATTGATTCGGCGTAAACTTTCACGACACGTGATACGTTTTTAATATATTATATTTAGTCGATGCGTACTTAATGTATGTATGTGTATTGATGTTTGCCATGACCTAAAACTAAACGCAGCAAACGCTGATGGGATGGTTTACGTTGATAGTTTGTTTACCAACTAGTATGAAAGGGATCAGTTTGCCAGATAGACTATGCATTGTTTAATTTCAACTTGTGTTTGGAAGTTATTTCGCATTTAACGCAGTGAGGAACGGAGCACGCTATTCGCTAATATCTATTTTTGTTTCAGGGTGATGGGAAAGATGATTGGAAAAAATCACATGAAAGCTTTCAAAGTGCGTGAAGTTGTGGCTTTCGAAGAAGCAGCTCTTCCACGTTTGTGTGCCATCGGTCACCACATGGTGGCCAAGTTACATTCTTCGTTTAATGCCACTAATTAATTGTTCAATTATGATATAAATTCAATTATTTGTGTATTTTCCTTTAATTTGACAGTTAGTTGATAAGAATATGTTGAATTTTGTTTCAAATACGTATTAAGATATCGTTTTCTGTCTTTAATTTGAATCCAAATGGATTAAAATGTTGATTTTAACCGTTTAGTATATAAGACTATATTGTAATAATATAGAAATACTTATTTTATTTAAATGTACCTAAAGTTTTTTGGTATAATTTCTTATTTAAGCATTATTGCGTGTAAGTCGTGTAAAACATACTCTTAAAATATACAGCTTGTGGCGTTAGTTATGTATGTATTATCAAATCAACACCTACTTTTGATATAAAGCTTGCCATCATAGCAAGAGACGTCACGCTTGGATTAAAAGCATGACGTCATTGTCGTTGATCTTAAATACTGAAGCACTCTTGAATATACGTGCATATTTGATATATTGATCCAAAACTGTTTTTTTTCTTCTTCATATTGTATTTTTCAATTCGAATAAATGTTGTTTTATGCTAACGTTTGTAGTTTCATTGGAACAATTTGAATATGTATGTATGTAGTCGTTGTGGATTGTTTTGAACCGTTGCGAGTATAACGGCAATAAATCAATATGTACACAACGTTGAGTTTCCAGCGCGAAAATCCCAATCATCAAAATGTTTCATTAATGCAACGGTCGGTCGGTCGATGGGATCATAGCCGGTTAAAAGGCCACTGCCGAAACTAACTAACTTTAATAAACGTAATCGTTTCCGGTCTAAACCCGGAATTCGGCATTATGTTAAACCTATTATATTTCCGAAATTCACCCTTCGACGGACAGGTACATAACGTATTGCAAATAGGTACATGATATTATATATGTATATAATAGCCCTATTCCGTCTGTCCGTGTGTGTGTGTCTGTGTGCTGATAACGCTTGTCTCGGTAAATAATTAAACCAACATACATACATACATATGATGAAATTACTGTTTTGAGTGCGCGCGCGTATGTAATGTATTCGGTCAGCAGATTTTGATCAAAACCTTATCAACTCTTAAATTTTATATGGAAATTATAAATATAAATTTTCGACTTGATCAATAAGGGGCAGTTTTTGAAATATTCTGTGATAAACTTTTCGACAAAAAAAAAATCCTACATATATACTTCCGGTTGACTGATTTTAATGATTTATTTTTTCGTAACTAGCAATTTCTTTCAGGATTACAACATTATAATATTGTGACGATACTACATATTTAAAAGGCCGAAAAAAAACAATAAATCGTTCAAGAGTAAACTGCCACTTCCGGTCGTCAGATGTTGACCAAAATCACAGTATCTCTTACGGCTAACGTGAAAACTATAGATGTGAAATTTCGACATGATCGCCGAGGCAGTTTCGTAAATATTCTGCGGTAACAGGATTTTTGAATTTTCTACACGAAAAAAACCCTACGTCCGGTTGACTGATGTTGACCAAAATTTCTTATGTCTCTTACACTTTACGTGAAAATAATAGATTTGAAATTTCAGCTCGATAGACTTGGAGAAAAAGTTAAAGTTAAAAAGTATACCGACACAAAGACATACAGACATTTTCCACAAATCATGAAAACGTGATCACAATACTTTATCCGATTAGGACAGTGGTCGGGAACCTTTTTCGAGATAAGAACCAAATTAGGGAAAACCTTGGAAAATTGGCTAAGTTTGGGAGCCGCAACATATTATTTTCAGATTATATCAATCAAACTGGGATGGAGCGCTTTTGAAAGAACGTAGTTTTTAAATCCAACATCCCGCTGTGCTTAAAAAAGAAGGCGTACGACCAATGTGTACTGCCAGTTATGACGTATGGATGTGAAACGTGGATGCTAAATTCAAGAATGTTACGCACACCAAGATCCAGTGCACACAGAGAAGCATGTACATATGCTTGGTATAAAAAGAAGAGATCGTAAGAGGAATGCATGGGTAAGAAGTGTGACCAAAGTGGCAAGTATAGCAGAATGATTGAATGGGCTGAACACAGGGCGAGAAATATTGGAATCGTATCTGAGAGGATGTGAACGAAAGTAAGGTAGACCGAGTGGAAGATGGGCTGATGAATTAAAAGGAATGTGTGGAGTCAAGTGGATGCAGATTGCTCAAGACAGACGGGAATGGAAGAGGATTGGAGAGGGTGGATTTCATCCAGCAGTGGATGGCGAACGGCTGAAAATGATATTCAAAATTAAATTAATTCGTGAATTTTCTTAATGTCTGACAGTTTATTACTAAAAAGTATTATTCTGAAAAACGATTCAAAGCTTTTTATAGGCATGAAGTTATGGAAATGGGATTAATTTAGATTTTGTGTAAATTGCATGTCAACGTTGTGTTTCGCTCAAAACTTTGGATGACAACGAGAGCCGCAGGTTTTCATACTAAGAGCCGCATGTGGCTCCGGAGCCGCCGGTTCCCGACCGATGGATTAGGATAAAGTAAAAACACGAACGTCGCGAGTGGGATTTGAACCCGTGATCACCAGGTTGGGTGAGTTAGCGTTAACGCGTTCACCCAACACCGATGATGGGAGGCCTCCTATAATAATTTGAAAATATTAATCCTCAGTAGATTTGCGACTTTGCTAAATTGTTACGTAATGGTAATCAATTACGTCAAACACGTCCGTTGATATTCAACGGGCTTATACTAGTATTCAAATAATTGCAGAACCTTTAATATGTGCACTTACGCTTTTTTTTTTTTTGGTTTTAGATATCTTCTGGTGAATGTGAGGATCACAGAATTGTCTCTATATCTCCCCTGCGCTCGTTTCAGGTCACGCTTGCTCGCCTTTCAAAATGTGGATAACCATTTCGCTTTACGAGGGGTACGTCTCCTGTTTGACTCAGCCACATCTCCCACGTCAAACGCAGTCTGAATAATAAAATGGAAGACGATAAAAATAATTGGGCAACGCGAGGCTGATGACGGAGCTTAACAACCGCGGAGAACAATCCGACCTGAACGTCATCGCAGTAATTGTGCCGTATAAAACTTTATTTTTTAATATACCATCTTAGTGTATACCTTGCTTTATTTGAACAAAGGAAATTATTCAAATTTGCATAAAAAAAAATCAACATTGTTTTCAATTAGTAAAAGGATGTAGTAGTCAAAGCTGCATCGTCATCCTAAAGATAGAACTCGTGAACGAAAGTTCAGGGCTCGAATGTATGTATGTAGACGAAAGATTTTTTGACACTTTTCGACCGTTGCTATCGTCCTCGGTAAGATTTAGATTCTTTCCCTTCAAAAGACAGTGGAATCTAATGAAAGGGAATTTATCCCAAAATATCACGTCTACCACAAAACAATAATACTTATATGGATAATGGAAAAAGTGTCAACATTGAAGTACTAACACAGTGGTCTATCTCGAGCAAATTCAGAATTTAAACATTTTAGGCGTAGGACGATGACCTTTTTTTTGAAAAAATCAGCAACAATGGGTAAAAGAAAACACAATAATATTACACTACTACTGTTTATTACTACAAATCTACATACTACAAATTAAATACAATACAGGACAAACAAAACTTATTAATAGATAATTAATGTGATGACTGGCATTGCATGTCTTCGGCCAGTTTATTGTACTCTGGTACATAAGGTGTTACAGCAAGAGTCTGGATCTGATTTTAAAAATTCCATTGTCGAAAAGCCACTTTCATAAAGGTAAGTTGATCCAAAGCAGGAGTTTAACATTTGAAAAGTTTCCTTTTACAAGTGGATATTTTCTCTCATCCACAAGTGTCCAAAAATCAGTTTGTGATACTCTTGTTTTTAATTGTACATAGGTCAGATTGAAAATCAATTATTTCCATTTCTAAAATACTGACATTTTTATTCTACATACATATGTACATACATGTAGAGATAGTTGATAGTGTAGAGATAGTTGATAGTTATTTATACCTAGGGCAGTTGGTGAATATGACTGGATGTAAGGAAGAATAAATAAAACGAAGAATGAAACTAGGATGGAGTGCTTTTGGAAGAATGAACATAGTTTTTAAATCCAACATTCCGCTATGCTTAAAAAATAAGGCATACGACCAATGCGTACTGCCAGTTATGACGTATGGATGTGAAACTTGGACGCTAAATTCAAGAATGCTACGAAAGATACAGTGCACACAGAGAAGCATGGAAAGATGTATGCTTGGCATAACAAGAAGATATCGCAAAAGAAATACATGGGTAAGAAGTATGACCAAAGTGGCAGATATAGCAGTAAGGGTGAAAAAGTTGAAGTGGAAATGGGCTGGACACATAGCAAGAAGAATGGATGGCAGATGGACGCGAGAAGTACTAGAATGGTATCCGAGAGGATGTGAAAGAAAGCAAGGTAGACCGAGTGGAAGATGGGCTGATGAATTGAGAAGAATGTGTGGAGTCAAGTGGATGCAGATTGCTCAAGACAGACAAGAATTGGAAGAGGATTGGAGAGGCCTTCACTCAGCAGTGGATGGTGAACGGCTGAAAATGATGATGACATATGTACTTGCAATCTTTTGGGATATTTTAGAAATATTAATATCAACAAATGGATTTAAAAGAATGTAATGATTGGATGAATTTTACAAAAATCAGAAAATCTAATTTTTAAATTCAATGAGATTTTCAGAATATTTATCTGATTCAATTTCCTTATATTTATGAATATAGTTCGATAAATTTGGAAAATGGCCGAAGTTACATTCTTTAATTTGGGATATCCACAAATTTAATTTAGACTGAAATGCATTTTCACTTCCTATTAATTCAAAAAGAGTTCTTTGTTTCCCCTTAAGTTCGAGATTGATTTTATTCATTTTGGTTCTGTAAGAAAGGATAAATCAGACAACCAGCCATGATCATTAAGTTCTTCATAAGTTTCGTTTCTGGATTCTACAAACAGTTTCATCTGTGGAAGAAGCTCTACAAATCGTTGTAGGACTTTTCCCTTACTAAGCCATCTAACTTCAGAATGTAACATTAAAGTTTCATACTCAGCATCAGGTTCATCAATCAGTATTTTGAATAATCTGCTCTGAAGTGATCTGACTCGAATAAAATTTACAATTTTTGATTTTTGACATATATATGTATATGTATGTACATATGTACACTGCGCGCTTAATACATAATTGAATATATGTAGAACACGTCAAATATATGTATTTATGTACCGGTACAATGTGTCCACATATGAAAAATATGTACGTTGCTTGCACAAAACAATTGCCTGTGAGATGTCATCATCATTTTTAGCCGATCACCATCCACTGCTGGATGAAAGCCTCTCCAATCCTCTTCCATTCCTATCCGTCTTGAACAATCTGCATCCACTTGACTCCACACACTCTTCTCTATTCATCAGTCCATCTTCCACTCGGTCTACCTTGCTTTCTTTCACATCCTCTCGCATACCATTCCAGTATTTCTCGCGTCCATCTGCCATCCATTCTTCTCGCTATGTGTCCATTTCAGATTTTTCACACGTTCCGCTACATCCACCACTTTGGTCACACTTCTTACCCATGTATTCCTCTTTCGATCTCGATAACAAGCATACATCTTTCCATGCTTCTCTTTATGCACTGGCAGTGCACAAACATTCTTGAATTTAGCATCCACGCTTCACATCCATAGGTCATAACTAGCAGTACGCATTGGTCGTATGCCTTCTTTTTTAAGCGTAGCCGGATGTTGGATTTAAAAACTATGTTCATTCTTCCAAAAGCGCTCAATCCTAGTTTCATTCTTCTTCTTTACATCCAGTCATGTTCGCCGATTGTCCTGGGTATATGTAAATATAATTATCAACTACCACTACAATATGGTTGTTTACTGTGATTACGTTTTGCGTGCAAAATTCATTAAACATAATTTTAGTTTTATTAAAATTTATTCTTAAACCTACTTACTACATACTCGCGTTACTAAATCTACCGAGTCACATGCAACTATGTACATACATAATAACTATGTCCTGCGGGATTTAAGTAACTTAAAATATATGTACATACGCTTTCCTGCAAATTATACGACGCGACAATGGTTAGGTTCGGTTAGGTTGAAATGAGAGGGTTTAGGATGTGTTCACTATTCAAATTCAAACCTGAAATACATATACTACATATACAAAGGACGAACCTCACCTATAAATACACGATCGTATAATTATTTCGTTGCACGGGCTTCAGCGTGTTTACCTACGAAAATCCGACAATCTGTTCGGTCGAAATGTGGGGGATAAACATGCACGAAAGTGCATCCGGGTAAAGTGTCCGAATAATAATTATTGGAATGTCGTCTGAAATTCGGTGGGACACTGAAAACGTTTACACACAGTAGAGGCGAAACTAAATCAATCTACATAATATGTATGTATGTATGTAACAGGGAAAGTGTGAAATCCTGTATTGAAAAAAAAATGTCCAAATGGCAATGCAAAGTGCAAAATGTACCTACGTCATATTCAAGTTAGATAATAATATGTTATCATCATATTTTAGTAAATTTATTGTGAGAGGAATGGATGTATGTGAATATAATTTAAGGAATAAAAATAATTCAATTATAAAAAATGTTAAAATAAATAGAAATAGGAGAAGCATCTTGTACAGAGGTGTTTTGGAGTATAATAGACTGCCGGATGGAATTAGAAGTTCCAAAAGTATTGAAAAATTCCTGGCAGTCTAAAAAAAACATCTCTGTACAGATGCTTAGTTAAGGATTATAATTAATTAGCTTAAGCTACTATATTATATAAATAAATAAATTGAAATTTGAACGTTGCATAAAATGTCTAGGCATTTTATACGATGCATCAATTCCGAACTACATATGTATGTATGTAGTTTTTGGGCGTTTATAATACCATTCACTTTTTAGTATGTATATCTATCAGTGCTCGAATTCAGCGGGAGCGGCAGGGAGCGGGCGTTCCCTTTCGTGAGATTTGAAAACGTAGCGTACCCTTTCGTGAAATCTGTAAATTTAGCGCTCCCTTTCGTAAAAAACCAAAATTTCCGTGCTCTTTCAATAATTATTGCCGAAAAAATGTTAGAAGGTTAATTTTTTTTACATTTATGACTCCTAAATCACAATCTTTGACTGAAAGTTAAATTCTTTACATTTTCTATACATATAGTTTAAAAAAAAGGTCGTTTGATATTTTTTGAAAATTATCGAGCGCTCCCATTCGTGAAAATTTCCATTTCGAGCACTGATATCTATATATGTATGTTTCGGCATGTTGCTACTTCAATGTTGACACTAATTGCCTTTGTTTATACACAGTCGTATCCTTCGCATTGCTAAAGGTGCCTGTAAACGATCAACACATTCAAGGCAATGTATTGCCGGTAATATGGTGATGTGGGCCGGAAATATAGTCGTGTTTCCCGACACTATTGTTCCACTATTTCCGGTATGGCAGTTAGTATTGTTGACATATTACCGATGATATCACTCAGTATACGAAAATACGCGACAATATATGTCTCTTGCTCTCTCACATACCGTCGCTGAGGTGCGGACACGACACGACACGAATGTTGCCACAACTACTTGCCGGCAATCATTGAGCCACACATTACTGCGACACATATTGCGCATGTGATGCCCAAAATGTTACTGGATGGTTGACGCACAATATTGCTGAAAAATGTTGATCCTTTAACAGGCGCCTTAACATTGCAACGGTGCAACAGTTTGTAATTTAATTGGGAGCTTTTGATGGACAAGTATGACGTATGTACTTAATATAAATACGTAAAAGTAAAGCACTGATTGGTTGAATGCATTGTCTAGGTACAGACCTTCCTATTACCGTGGAGACTGTAAGTTCTCGTAATTTTGCAATGCCACTACATATGTACATAGAGTCACATCTCAAATACACAGTGTCCAACTACAGGATGGTCACGAAGAAACCACATTTGCGGTATTTGCCAAACGGATGACTATTAATGCCAAATTAGCGTTTGAAAAAATTGATTTTACTAGGGGAGGTTGTTATATCTGGTGCCGGCACTTCACATTCGCGCGAATATTCGCCAACCGTTGACGTTGTCGAATGCTGACGAGCATTCGCTATGGAAGTGACTGAAATGTGTGACACTGAATGCGGAGGGGGGAGGTCCGCCATCTTGCTTTGTTCACATTTCAGCGTTCTTTCAGTGCGTTGACCTAAACGCGAACAAGCGCGACAAAACCTCCCACACATGGACGCTCGGAATTGCTAAGCCCACTTAACGTAACTGACAAAACAACAATATCGAGATAAATGGACTTGAAAGTTTTATCCTAAATTTGTGTTTTTCTTCATATATTACTGATTTATTTAAACTTTTTTTTAGTGCGTGAGGTTATTTTCTATTGTGTTTTGATAATTCTAAGGAAAAATTTAAAAAAAATACTTCACTTCATTATTCATTATTAATGTATACATACGACTATTCAAAACTTCAACCACTCTATTTGAAAAGAATGAATCTCCAACAATCTTATTTGATTTTTCTTTTCGGAGTCTAAGAGTGTGACCTCTTTGATGAGGGTTCTCATTGAACATAATGAGGTTGGTCATTTCACATGAATAATGATTATTTATTATTTTGAATACTTCAATTAAATCACCTCTTAATCTCCTCGTCTCCAATGTGGAGAGATTCAGTCTTTTCAATCTTTCATGATAAGGTAGTGACCGAAGTAAATATTGGATACGTTATTTTCGCTAAGTATTGGTGATACTATTTATCTGCGAATGCAGATACGTTAGATTTAATAGCTTAAAAAAGTCACTTTTGGATGAAGATATGTACATTAATTTTGATATGAAAAATCGCAAGAATACACTCCCATAACCCCTAAAACACATCTAACTCATTTTCGTAATTTTTTGTCAGTTACGTTAAGTGGGCTTAGGACGGCAGTATATCAAATGGGGGGCCACACGTAGCCCTCTATGCGTTAATAAACTATTCAGTTGATTGTTTACTCACTTAAAGAGTCACGCTGGAAACAACACCGGTTTTTTAATGACCACCCTGTACGTATATTACAATACATACATACATAGAAGTGGCGTAACGTCTGCTTTCAGATTTGATTTCGAAGTTGTCTCTCTGTACGACTTTGGACAGACACAATGAAGACATTCGTGTACCTGTGTCTATCTATGTATACCTACGTTTATGTAACTACCCCATCCGTCGGGAGACTTTGGTTAATTGTGTTCGCGGCAATTATCAATCGAGTCACATCTTCACCTAAGGGGAGAGAAGAGGGGGAGAGGGGAAATTTCGCAACTTGCCAATTTGAAAACCTGAACTTTAACGACGCAGCGCGTTTTACGTCGTCGCCAATTATATTAGGCACGCGTACCATAACCGTGAAAGTAAATGGAAAAATCTGGGGTCACAAAAATGGGACCCCGTGAAGTACATACATATACATAGAAGAATTCATGTATTTTTACAAATGCCTACTGGGTATTTAATGGTCGGTCCATATTTACTTTATCCTAATCGGATAAAGTATTGTGATCGTGCGAAAATTCGACCTCGAGATTTTGACTGATTTGTATCAGGTATCATCCCCTGATCACGTTTTCATGATTTCTGGAAAATGTCTGTATGACTGTATGTCTGTGTGTGTGTGTATGTACATAAATATATAGGTATATTTATTTTATAATGTACATATGTACATATGTATTTATGTAGGTATATAATTTTCATTTTCAGATATGTTGTGCTATGTAGATTTTAGTTCAAAATCTATATTCAAATTAAAGATTAAAGATATGTGTGCACATATTATGTACTAGTGTAAGCCCGTTGAACATCAACGCCCGCTAAATTTTCAATATCGTAAAGCGCTTTTTACTTTATCCTAATCGGATAAAGTATTGTGATCGTGCGAAAATTCGACCTCGAGATTTTGACTAATTTGTATCGGGTTTTCATGATTTCTGGAAAATTTCTGTATGTCTGTGTACTTGTGTGTGTGTGTGTGTGTGTCTGTATGTGTGTTTTCTCCAAAACTATCAAGTCTATCGAGCTGAAATTTCAAATCTATTATTTTCACGTAAGGTGTAAGAGCCATAAGGAATTTGGTCAACATCAATCAACCGAAAGTAGGGTTTTTTTCTTGTAGAAAATTCTAAAAATCTTTTACCACAGAATATTTCCGAAACGGCATCGGCGATTTTGTCGAAATTTCAAATCTATAGTTTTCACGTTAGCCGTAAGAGATTTGCCACTTTCGGTTGATCGATTTTAATGATATATTTTTTATATAATTAGATATTTAATAGGCGGAAAAAAATAATAAATGAAATTTCGTTCAAGAGTAAACTGCTACTTCCGGTTAACGGACGTTGACCAAAATCATAATAATTCACACCTTACGTGAAAACTAAAGATATGAAATTTCAGCTTGATAAATGTGATAGTTTCGGAGAAACAGTTTAAAAACATTGAAAACCACGAGTAACAATACTAATTCTGATAGGAAAAAATACATTTAAAAATTATATTATTTATACAGTTGTTACACATACTACATATGCAACATTTAATATAGATATGTATGACACTTTTGCTAGAAAAACCTCCGAAAGATAACCGTTTATCATAGTATTATCATAGTATGATAAACGGTTTTTGAGCTATAGCGATTCTACACACATCCGTCTAACGCATAGACACACATTAAGCCATATAGACATTTTATAAAAATCATGAAAGCGTGGTCGGTTTTTGAATGGGTGTACATATGTACATATGTACATACAATCACTTAAAAAATTAATTTTTAAATTTAAATTATAAATTACATTGTATGTACATCTTTAATCTACATCTACATACATATATATATGTACATAAATAAAAATCAATGTCTGTCTGTCTGTTTGTTTGTTTGTCTCTTATAGGCTCCTATACCACTCAACTGTCAGGACTTATTGTGATCATGCCGGGGATGGTTTCTGTGAAAAAAAATCGGGATAAAACGGGAACGGGAACGGGCCTGCTCACGCGTCAGATAACGTACTAGGAACGGGAACGGGAACGGGATTGGGAACGGGATCAGGATCGGGAACGGGACCGGGATCTGAAATCGGGAAAAACCGGGAACGGGAACAGGAACGGGCCTGCTCACGCGTCAGATAACGTACTAGGAACGGGAACGGGATCGGGTCCGGGAAGCGGGAACAGGAACGGGTTCTGGAACGGGATCGGGACCGGGCCTGCTCACGCGTCAGAAAACGTACTAGGAACGGGAACGGGATCGGGATCGGGACCGGGATCGAGATCGGGATCGGGAACGGGAACGGGATCTGGAACGGGAACAGTAACGGGATCGGGATCGGGAACGGCCTGCTCACGCGTCAGAAAACGTACTAGGAACGGGAACGGCATCGGGCATTGCAACGCATGCAGGCTCAGCCAGTATATACATCTATATATATATAAAATGAATGTCTGTCTGTCTGTCTGTCTGTCTGTCTGTCTCTTATAGGCTCCTTAACCACTCAACCGATCGCGATGAAACTTCCAGGACTTATTGTGATCATGCCGGGGATGATTCCTGTGAAAAAAAATCGGGAAAAAACGGGAACGGGAACGGGCCTGCTCACGCGTCAGATAACGTACTAGGAACGGGATCGGGACCGGGATCGGGAACAGGAACGGGAACGGGATCGGGAACGGGCCTGATCACGCGTCAGAAAACGTACTAGGAACGGGAACGGGAACGGGATCTGGAACGGGCCTGCTCACGCGTCAGATAACGTACAAGGAACGGGAACGGGAACGGGATCGGGCATTGCAGCCCATGCCCGGTCAGCTAGTGAAATGAAATAAAATACACGATCAAGTGTCAAAATTATACAATCAACGAATGCGCGCCGACTGATTTTATTTTGTAAATTGATAATAAATTAATGCACATAAAATTAATTCGATTATAGTTGATATTAATAATAACGGTACAATCCAATAATTTGTAGGATTAGGAATGTGTAGGACTGTGTTGGTCTCAATCCATGTCGTGAACGCGGGTACTCGAGTCCAAGCTGAAAAGGCTGTAGTAGTACTATTTTCACAATAAGGCCCCCAAGAACTGATGCCAAATTGTGTCTTATTAATTATTAACGGTCCTCCAGAATCACCTATACATGTATCCTCCCGTTTCTCTGATTTAGCGCAGATCATATTATCAGTTACTGGAAATCTGGACTGCGGCATTTCTTTACATTTCTCTAGATTCATAGTTGAAGTCATTGCCTTCCGTATAAATTCATCGGATTGTCCATTCTATATCACGTTTTAAACAATATTAAAACCAATCCAAATATATTGTAATATTATGTATATCGGTATTTGAAAATTGTACTATGGTGGTTCTTCCCCAACCGGCAATAATAGCTTCCGATTCGTCTTCAATAGCAGCTCCCTGCTCTGGAAGTAATACTTTATCTGTTTGTTGGCCATAAAATTCCAACGGGCTGGATAATAACAATAAAGCTATATCGCAATCCGACGATTCATTGTTGTAGTTGGGATGTATAACAATTTTAGACACAGACTTTACATGTCCACCTTTTCTGTAGGATGTAGATCCAGCACGAACTGTCCAATTTTCTGCAACAGTACTAAAAGATAAAATTTTAATTTAAATTCCATTCGATGATTGTTTTTTTTAATCAATAAATATATATTTGGCACCGACCCATATAAGCAATGTGCAGCAGTTAAAATTGTGTATTCATTTAGTATAGAACCACTGCATACGAGACTAAAAGTATCATTCTCCTTATACAGCATTGCGACTATATAGGGCATTTCAATAATATCATCAACCTGCTGCCCATTTTGTATCTTCACATCTAAATCTTTGTTCACACTTAGAGGATTTACTTGAAATAAAAATTTGGTCATGAATAATATTTCATCGATTAAAATAGGAATATATTTAATTTGATATGTATAAATAAATATACTCACCATACACAGGAAACAATATGAATGCGATACACATAAAATGAAACATCACGACTAATTTTTTTTAACGAATGTTGGATTTATACGCAATTCTTTGATACGCTGCACCACATCTAGTGCTATCCAACAGTATAATGTCCAATGTGTTACATTGATCTAATCTAATCTATTTAATTAATCACTTGAGGTGACTTTTATCAATTTGAATTAATTATCTAGTGAAAGTTTTATCAAATTGATAGTGTAAAAGACATAAATTTACGTTTGAAATTAAAATGTTAAATTAATATCTAAACTGTTATCGTAATCGTTGTAAACAAGTTCAAAGTGTTCATATTAGTCAGTGTCTATCTACATATGTTAATCATCAAGTATCAAATGAAACTAAATTATTGTCAATTGTATCACTGTATTGTATCACTGATGGGTAGAAAAGTTTTGGTTACTTGCATAAGCATAGAAATTGAATAAAAAAACATTCGAATTATTTAGATTAATTTTTTATTTCCTTAAATTAAACTAGTGAACGTTGAACGCAAAAATTATACGCAAGATTAAATACATACATACATACATGGAAAGATGTTTCTTGAAAAATAACGGAAACAAGTGCTTTAGAATTTCACGGCAATTGTGACTTGTTTTATTTGTATAAATCCAACGAACTAAATAAGAAGATCTTTGCTAATTGTCCGAGTCCATATAATCACTAATTGAAAAAAAATTTGTCATGAATTATAATATATCATCGATTAAAATAACAATATATTTTATTTGATATGTCTAAATATACTTACCAGTCTTACCACACACAGGAATCAATATGAAAGCGAAACACATAAAAAGCAACATCATGTCTAATTTTTAACGCAATGTATGTACATAGGATTTATGTATGTATACGCAATTATTTAATACGCTCGTGATGCGAATCAAACTTGGCGGAGCTTTACGCTTTGTTTCTTTCGATAAACTATTCATATATCTATTAAAATCAATTAGGTGATGTATTCACATCGTGTCCTAGTTTTTTTTAATTTGTATTTAAAAAAAATCATCAAAATCTGTAGACCGAAAGTGGGACTTTTTTCACGTAACATTTCACATGTCACTCGTTGTATTAAACTGAACATTGAAATCTCTTGGTTTTGAGAAAAAAGTAGGAAGAAATAATATGATTTCGGTCAAAATCCGCCAACCGGAAGTTGGCAGTTTACTCATGTACGAAATTTCGTTATTTATTATTTTAAGCATTTTAAATATTTTTTAATCTTTTTGATATGAAAATAATATAGCATTAAAGAAATAATTTAAAAAATCGTCAAAATCCGTCAACTATGTATGTATGTATTTACATACATAGAAGTGGTAGTTTTAAAATTGGTACATACCTTTATATATGTAGATACTAGCTGACCCGGCATGCGTTGCAATGCCCGATACCGTTCCCGTTCCAGATCCCGATCCCGGTGCCGATCCCGTTCCCGTTCCCCTTCCCGTTCCCGTTCCTAGTACTTTATCTGACGCGTGAACAGGCCCGTTTCCGATCCCGTTCCTGTTCCCGTTCCCGATCCCGATCCCAGTGCCGATCCCGTTCCCGTTCCCCTTCCCGTTCCCGTTCCTAGTACGTTATCTGACGCGTGAACAGGCCCGTTTCCGATCCCGTTCCAGATCCTGTTCCTGTTCCTGTTCCTGATCCCGATCCCGTTGCCGATCCCGATCCCAGTTTCGATCCCGGTCCCGATCCCGTTCCCGTTCCTAGTACGTTATCTGACGCGTGAGCAGGCCCGTTCCTGTTCCCGTTCCGTTTTTTTCCCGATTCCAGATCCCGTTCCCGATCCCGTTCCCGTTCCTGTTCCTAGTACGTTATCTGACGCGTGATCAGGCCCGTTCCCGTTTTTTCCCGATTTTTTTTCACAGGAACCATCCCCGGCATGATCACAATAAGTCCTGAAAGTTTCATCGCGATCGGTTGAGTGGTTTAGGAGCCTATAAGAGACAAACAGACAGACATTCATTTTTATATATATAGAATATGTTTGACAAATTCTCCGGCTTGCACTCACCAACATGCAAATTTCTGGTAAGTAAAATAATTTTACAGATTCACATATTCATAAACCGAAAATTTGATTTCGGTCGTATTGATTTTTATTTTAAATATTAAATAATCAACACACATTCAATAATTTATTTTTTATCAGGATGAGTTAAATATAACCAATGGAATTTAAGAATGAAGAAATAAAATAATGGTATTCAAATATGCAAATCTCTATTATTCAAATATAAACAACGAAAAATACATCACATACAATTTTGGTACATATTTATGTATAGCGAACAACAAATATCAGTCGAAATTAAAAAAAATCTCATAGGATTTTAATTTATGATATTGTTATCCTATAATTCGAGGTGAACTTTTTTTGAGACAATTGAATCAATCCATGTCCTGAACATGGGTACTCGAGTCCAAACTGGAGGTTTATCATTAATAATCTCGCAATTAGGCCCAAAAGAAGTGATGCCAAATAGTTTACCGTCGATCATTAGCGGACCTCCAGAATCACCTTCACATACATCCTGTTCTTTCTCTGAATTACAGCAGATCATATTATCAGTTACTTCTTTACGTAGCTTTTTACATTTCTCTAGATTCACAGTTGAAAACGTCGCCTTTCGAAGAAATTCCACAGGATTTCCATCCTACAATATATCACGTTATAAACAATATTAAACCCAATCGAAATAGATTGTAGAATTTTTTTGGTATAATATGTAAATGGTACCTTTGTGGTTATTCCCCAGCCGGCAGTAATAGCTTTTGATCCGTCATTAATATCATCTCCCTGCTGTGGAAGTACCACTTTAGCTGTTTTTTGACCATCAAGTTCCAACGGGCTGGATAAGATGAATAATAGCTATATCGGAATCCAAAGTATCATTGTTGAAGTCATCATGTTTAACAATTTTAGACACAGCCTTTACTTGTCCACCATTACTGTAGGATGTAGATCCAGCACGAACTTTCCAATCTTCAGCAACAGTACTAAAAATTTAAAATCTTAATTTCGTTTCAATTTGATGAATAATTTTTTTAATCGAAAAATATATATTTGACACCTACCTATTTACGCAATGTGCAGCACTTACAATAGTGTTTTTATCTAGTATAGAACCACAGCAAGAATACTTAAAATCACCATTTATGTTACGCAGCATTGCGACTATGAAGGGAAATTCAATAATATCATCAACCTGCTGCCCATTTAGTACCTTCGCATGTAAATCCTTTTTCACACTTTGAGAATTTACTGAAAAAAAATTGTCATGAATAATATATCATCGATTAAAATAACGACATATTTTATTTGATATGTATAAATCTACTTACCACACACAGGAATCAATATGAAAGAGAAACACAAAAAAAGCAACATCATGTCTAATTTTTACGCGGCACCACACCTGGTGCTATCCACCAGTGTAATGTCTAATGTGTTTCATTGGTATATAATATTATCAATTAAAATTAAAAATTGAAGTGACTTTTTTTCATATTGAATTATCTAGAAAAAGTTTTATCATATTGATAGTGTAAAAGACATAAATTCGCGCTTGAAATTCACGTGTTAAAGTACGGTCGAAATTATTGTAGTATGCCAGTTCAAAGTACTTATACATATGTATAGTCAGGTTCCATGACAAAAGAGAACAAGACAAAACAGAACGCGACAAAAGAGAACAGGACAAAACAGAAAAGCGATAAAGAGAACAGGACAAAAGAGAACAGGACAAAACAGAAAAGCGATAAAGAGAACAGTGACAAAACAGAACAGTGGAAAAATAAAATATTTATTTTTGTCGAATCTATTTATTAATCACATACATATAAAAGAAAATATTATAAATATTATAAAAATATATAAATATACAATATGTATAACAAAACGATGACAAAACAAAACAGTGGAAAAATTTTTTTTTTTTTTCGTATGTATCTCGATCTTGTCGTATCTATTTATTAATTAAATACATATAAAACAAAATATAAAAAAATTATAAAAATATATAAAAGCATCCTGACGAGGGTATCGGACGGTGGTAGATGTGACAAATTTATCAGGGCATTTAAATTAACTGCGATGATTTTTTTATGGCTTGACATTGCATAAGCATTTAATATTTAACATTTTTTTTATGTGGTTAAAGAAACCTTTCTTTTATTTATATGCATACCTACATATATAATAAAATATTATGTTTTTGATTAAATGTTAATATATTTTTTAAGAATTTTGAAATACATATGTATGTACATATATGGGAAAATCGGACGGAATCCAATTCGAACTAATTTGCATATATCGTATTTAATAAACACGGAATTTACAAAACATGACAAAACTGAAAAGTAGAAAAATAAAATTTTTAAATGCCCCGATAAATTTGTCACATCTTTTGAGACGGGACACTTTTATATATTTACATATGTATATATTTTTATAATTTTTTTTTATATTTTGTTTTATATGTATTTAATTAATAAATACATAGATACGACATATCGAGATACATACGAAAAAAAAAAAAATTTTTTCCACTGTTTTGTTTTGTCATCGTTTTGTTATACATATTGTATATTTATATATTTTTATAATATTTATAATATTTTCTTTTATATGTATGTGATTAATAAATAGATTCGACAAAAATAAATATTTTATTTTTCCACTGTTCTGTTTTGTCGCTGTTCTCTTTATCGCTTTTCTGTTTTGTCCTGTTCTCTTTTGTCGCGTTCTGTTTTGTCTTGTTCTCTTTTGTCCGGTTACCGTATAGTCAGTATCTATCTATTAGTGTTATCAAATATCAAATGAAACGATTTATCGTCAAGTACCCTTATTTGTGAAGACGTATCACTGATGCGTTATTAGTATAAACACAATGCACTAAATAAGAAGATCTTTGCTATTGGTCCGAATCCATTTAATCACTCATTGAAATTTGAATGTACATACATACATATGTATGTATGCACATAAATATCTCTAATCTTTAATTTGAATATAGATTTTGAATTAAAATCTGCATAATACATTTCTGAAAATGAAAATATGCAATACATACATATCTATATCTATATATATATATAAAAATCAATGTCTGTCTGTTTGTCTCTTATAGGCTCCTAAACCACTCAACCGATCGCAATGAAACTTTCAGGACTTATTGTGATCATGTCGGGGATGGTTCATGTGAAAAAAAATCGGGATAAAACGGGAACAGGAACGGGAAAGGGCCTGCTCACGCGTCAGATAACGTACTAGGAACGGGAACGGGAACGGGAACGGGCATTGCAACGCATGCCGGGTCAGCTAGTACCTATATAATTATTATAATAGATTAGATTGATTGCCAGGTGGATAGTAATTGGTCAGTTTGCGGCAATCTGAACGGTCAATCACGCTAAATGTAAATAAACTGACAAATATTTGACACTTTGTCGTAGTGAAGTGTGCGGGGAAAGATAGTCTTCAATGGTTTTTCGTTGTCTTCCAAACGAGTCAGAAAGCGAAAATAAAATAAAGTGGATAGGAATTTTGTATACAGTTTACACCTTCTTCGTCATGCCTTTGATATATGTATGTATAGCAGTTATGCTCTGAGTTATATTGAACTGGCACCATCCGTCGCGATCTTATGCATCGCTGAATTGAGCTGTTGGCAGATGGGTAAAAAAAAATTAAGCTAAATTAATTGGAAAATTCTGACAGGAAACGACCGATCTGGATTTTAATAACATCTTGGGAGCAGCTATAGCAATAATGGAAACCGTCGAGAACATTTAAAAAATCGTATATTCTAATGTTCTATCGACTTTGTGGTTGACTCTTTAGAATTTTTATTAAAACTACATATGTATGTATAGTTCTAATTTGACTAGGAAATGTGTCGTTAGCTCAAATGATTCGTAGATTTTTCACTTTTTAATATGTTTTGCAAACACGACTCGGTCCTGAGTGCGGCTAAGCCGCTGTACATAATTACAAAAGAGTTGAGCTATTCCGTGAAACTTTACACTTTTTTTTTTTGAACAGTACACCTTATCTGAACCCGTCGTCGTTACGCTTAAGCAAGGTATATAAACAAGCAGTGCGTTCAACAACAATAAACGAAGATAATATCCGTGGGGCGATAATGTCTCGCTAATATACGGCAAAAAGCCGGAGCTAACGAAACCTCGACTAAACAGAGGTGGGTCACGTGGGGGTGAGTAAATTTCCTCCACTCGGTGGTAAAGTGGAGAATAAGAGGGGGATTAAATGAGGAGAGAGAGAGAGGAAGAGGAGGTGAGATTCCAACTTGCAAAAACCGCACAGTCAAAACCCACCGGTTATGGTTTAATTTTCGCCGGAGGCAACCGCTTTTTGCTCCTCATCGTTTCTCGCGGAAGCGATTCGAGGATATAATCAAATTTGGAGTCAGCTCGACACACCAACAACGCAGCTGACTTATGTTTGAGCAGTTCAGATTGAATTTGGCTTAACACTATCGGTTCAAGGTCACGCGAATGTTGTTTTGCTCCAAAACAACATTCTTTTTTGTTTTTCTTTTCTCTTCCCAACAAAATTCGTTAGGGGTATGACTGGCATGAGGTCTTTGGAGTGGAGGAGGAAAGTATCTCTGTTGAAACATATGTTCATGATTATAAATGGACATCTGTTCAATGGGGAAATACTAGAGCGTCTCCAACTTTACACTCCGGATGTTTATTGTCGTGCACGGGGTCACGAGCTATTTGTGGTGCCGGGGTACAGAACAATGCTTATGGGGTCCAGCCCGGTGATTACTGCTCTCAAATTATTTAATTCGTTGTCGACTGATGTTGACATTTTCAACATCAGCCTGGCGCAGTTTGTAATCAAACTAAAGACTTATAAATTATAGTATTATTTTGTTATTATTTCTTTTTTTTTTTTGTTGTTTGATTTTCTAATGTTTTTTTTTTTTCTTTATTATATTATATTATACTCCGTGTAACTTTTATGTATCTTTTAATACTCTTTTTTTTTTTTGTTTTATATATGTATGTATTTAATTTTGATATGTATGTATATGTAATTATATTTTGGGCTAAAACCTGTTTATAAATAAATAAATAAATAAATAAATAAAATTATTATTAAAAAAGTAGGGTAGAGGGTACAATTTGTGTATTTATTTATTTTATTTATTTATTTACATAAACGTCCTGCAAGACATTACAGATATAAATCCAGATCGCCATGCAGGGAAAACAATACATATATGTACATATATATGTAGTATCCTGAAACCACAATAAAAACTTAGAAACATTAGATAGATGTATACACATAGAATATAAACATAGCACATAATATAATTATATATACAGTAATACAGTATAATATACACAGTCATAATACTAGGGGGTAAGAATAAGTTAATAGTTAAGAATTTAAAATTAAGTAGATCCAGGAGAAATATCTTGTACAGGAGTGTTGTTACAATACAATGGCCTGTCAGAAGTTCTCGGAAATATACATAAAATATTGATTCCTGGCAGCCTTAAAACAGCACTTCTGTACAAGTGCTAATAGATAATAAGTATATTTATGGAATTTTATCTTTAAGTAAATATTTGTTCGTAATTAGCTTTTTAAGCTATCTTAGATAGATAAGTAAATAAATAAAAAAAATTCACTAAGTCAAAAGCTAAATATGTAGAGCCAACATAGTCACGGGGTTAACTTACTAACTACAAAACGCTTTCTTGTTCGGTACAATGCATTTTTAAGTTATGTTTTTCAGTCATAGTATTGAATTCTAATGCCAGGACAATTGGTGAACATGACTGGATGTAAAGAAGAAGTGATAAAACGAAGAATGAAACTAGGATGGAGCACATTTGGAAGAATGAACGTATGTAGTTTTTAAATCCAACATCCCGCTATGCTAAAAAAATAAGGCATGCGACTAATGCGTACTGCCAGTTATGACGTATGGATGTGAAGCGTGGATGCTAAATTCAAGAATGTTACGTAAGATTCAGTGCACACAGAAAAGCATGGAAATATGTATGCTTGGTATAACAAGAAGAGATCGTAAGAGGAATACATGGGTAAGAAAGTGGCTGATATAGCGGCACGTGTGAAAAAGTTGGTGCACACATAGCGAGAAGAATGGATGGCAGATGGACGCGAGAAGTACCGGAATGGTATCCGAGAGGATGTGAAAGAAAGCAAGGTAGACCGAGTGGAAGTGGCGTGATGAATTGACAAGAATGTGTGGGAGTAAAGTGGATGTAGATTGTTCAATGAGAGGCCTTCATCCAGCAGTGAATGGTGAACGTCTGAAAATGATGATGAATAGAGAGGTAGAAAACATGGCTTAAAAACATTTCACTGTTCTTTAAAATCGTTGTCCAATCACTTCAAACACTCATACATATAAGGTATACGGTAAAACATTATTTTTTATTTTTCTCATAAATCGAAAACGGTTAACCGGAAGTAAAAACGTTATCAGTAATAGTTGTCATATACTCGATACGTTTCGCTGCAATACTTTGGCTGGAGCGTTTTATCGCTCTAGTGTCCCGTATTTGATTTCGATTCCTCAAATGCGAATAAATTCGAATATATAAAACCGGATTCGCGAAAACCGATAGCAACACTAAAATGACCGAAAGCCATTTATCAGATGATGTCTATCGCTTTCCTTTGTCGTGAAATTTATGCAAGATTTCTAGTATGCGTTCTCTTGGCGAGGATTGGTCATGAATTGAATAGTAAAAAAATTGAATGCTCTTTTATATCTGAGGGTTAACGCGTTGCGCATAAAGTGCTGGGATTTCGTGGAATAAATCGAAAGTAATGGGGTACGGGTGCATTAATTTATCACGAAGCTTAAAAGTTTTCAAGTTTCGCTCACAGCCACATCCCAGGAACAAATTTAATCCTGTTTTATCCCTACTGTAGCCCGAAACACTCCATTTTGCTCCTGCGTCTATCTTTCTTTCCATTTTCAGACTTTTGCTGAAGAAGACGTATAAAAACTTCAACATACCAGTCCTCTACACATCCCGTAAAATATCTATGAATACATTTATATTGTTTGTATTTTATATTAGAAAGTATCGTACTAAATTAAACTATGGATAGATAAAAGTGTGAAAATCTTGTACATATTCGTAGTGTAGCTTTAATTCGGAAAGTTCAATACGATGAATTTTACGTGTGTTCGTTCACTCAATGAGAATTTATTTATTATATAGTCTCGATCAGTGGTACTTGATTATAATATTAACTTTTATGCGAGAAATAATGACCGTGAGAGGGATAAGCCATAGATTATCCTTTTCTACACTAATATTTATCAAAGCTTTTAATTAATTATATAGGGTTTCAATGAGAGCTCTCCGGCAAATATTAATCTTGCTCTGCGAACGTATTTAATAGCGAGGAATACTGGCAATAATTCTATAATAAAAATAATTTTACATATGTATACAAGTAGATATGTACATATTTATACAGGTGAAAAACCTACCCCCCCCCCCCTGTATGTATGTATTATTTAATTGAGAAAATAACAGGATGCCAATTAATTAATTAATTAATTAATCAACATTTTTAGTGGGAATAAAACGAAAAGGTTAAAAAATAATACATGCCTTAAAATATTTTGAAATGTACACAGTGTGATTTGTTATTACTAGTGTAAGCCTGTTGAATATCAACGGATGTTTGCCAGTTATGACGTATGGATGTGAAACATTCAAGAATGTTACGCAAGATCCAGTGCACACAGAGAAGCATGGAAAGATGTATGCTCGTTATAACGAGAAGAGAAATACATGGGTAAGAAAGTGGCAGATATAGCGG